>OU612043.1:15030770-16422297 GCA_914767935.1 Coremacera marginata | reverse complement strand
CCTTTTCCAATTCCACGTGAAAAATCATTCAAGATAGGGCTGATTGGTTGTGTGCAAGAAACAGTTTTTGAATTACGGGTTTTGTACAATCATCTTAAATTTAAACATGACTTTTATCGGAGACGATTCCTCTGCTTAAAAACTTTTATAAAAACAAGTTATACAGTGATTGTTAATTTCAAGTATTTATGAGAAAATAGAACACTTCAATTGAGAAAGATTTTAAAATAATTTTTTTTTTTTGATATAATTTAAATCGTCGAAATCGTTTTTGGAAAAAGTAATATTTTGGTCTTTTACTATAACTCGAACTAGGCTTCAAAGGCGTAAGATAAACAAAAAGAAACCGAATCTACTATATAGACTATAATTATTCGGTTCTCCTGTTTATATGATTTGCCCCATAAAAGTTGCGAATTAAACTTAAGCCGGTAAACTTATTAAAAAAAGTTTTAATTTTTCATAATAAATTTTAATATTGATTTTGATAAACTTCAATAACTCTTTTAATGTTAGATTTAAAACTAGTATTGTTGTATTTGTGGAATTTAGTGATAAAATTTTTTTTTCTTTTTGAGTTCATTTTCGCTATGATACTTTTTAAAAAACAATTAAAAATTCTCAATTTGGACTATTTCTCAAAAAATAATAGGCAAAAACTAAAAACTAAGTACTCAAAATTCAATAAAGCCTTGTCATCTCTCTGACGGTAATTTAAAAGAAGGGCATATTCACGAGTAATTTTAAAAGCAAACTGTTTTGCTTGGAAAAATTTCCATATCCTTCATTTTTATTTATTACTGGTATCTACTGGTAACCGAAAGTAAAATCCTGGCTACGCGCCTGCTATAGGCTTATAACGTTTCACATTTATCAGACTGATCAAATGTTTATAGGTATATCTGAATTGATAATTGAAGTTATGAGTAATAATAAAAGATAATATTATGTTTGAAAATTTTTGTTTAAACTATTTTGCTGCAGACAGTATTCAAATCAGTCTTAAAAATAGATGAAAGAACAACTTATTTGAAAAAAAATCTAGATGACCACTTTTCTAGTTTTCACACTTGCATAATTATTTATTAAGTCGGAACAATTTAACTTTTGAGCAATATGATTTTCAATGCACAAAATGTTTAGATTGGACGACCTTTCCTGACATATGTTATAGTAGCACGTAGGTAAGTTTTTTAAAAGTTTTAATTTGTAAGGGATTCCCCAACCTGTGGGATATCAGAAGTAGATCAGAGATATTGTAAGAATTTTTAACATTTCACAATTTATAATGCTGGGTTTTGTTCCACATGGCCTTGAACTTAACAGAGAGTATGACGCTAAAAGTTACTGGAGGTTACGCTTTAAAAACGGAGTGGAAAATCATTCCAGATCAGTACATTTTTATGAGCTATTTTGAAATGTATCATTTGACAAAAAATTCAGTTTTCTTAAAAATATAAAGACAGAAAATTGAAATCGCCTTAATATGTATACTAGAGTATTTTTAATGGCTGCTATAGAAAATATGAAGACGCAAGGTGGTAATTTTTAATCTAACCCATTAAATATAATTTTGTTCGTTAAGATATGATTATGGTTGTGGTTATGGTTATGGTTGTGGTTATGGTTATGGTTATGGTTATGGTTATGGTTATGGTTATGGTTATGGTTATGGTTATGGTTATGGTTATGGTTATGGTTATGGTTATGGTTATGGTTATGGTTATGGTTATGGTTATGGTTATGGTTATGGTTATGGTTATGGTTATGGTTATGGTTATGGTTATGGTTATGGTTATGGTTATGGTTATGGTTATGGCTATGGTTATGGCTATGGTTATGGTTATGGTTATGGTTATGGTTATGGTTATGGTTATGGTTATGGTTATGGTTATGGTTATGGTTATGGTTATGGTTATGGTTATGGTTATGGTTATGGTTATGGTTATGGTTATGGTTATGGTTATGGTTATGGTTATGGTTATGGTTATGGTTATGGTTATGGTTATGGTTATGGTTATGGTTATGGTTATGGTTATGGTTATGGTTATGGTTATGGTTATGGTTATGGTTATGGTTATGGTTACGGTTATGGTTATGGTTATGGTTATGGTTATGGTTATGGTTATGGTCATGTTTATGGTTATGGTTATGGTTATGGTTATGGTTATGGTTATGGTTATGGTTATGGTTATGGTTATGGTTATGGTTATGGTTATGGTTATGGTTATGGTTATGGTTATGGTTATGGTTATGGTTATGGTTGTGGTTATGGTTATGGGTATGGTTATGGTTATGGTTATGGTTATGGTTATGGATATGGTTATGGTTATGTTTATGGTTATGTTTATGGTTATGGTTATGGTTATGGTTATGGTTATGGTTATGGTTATGGTTATGGTTATGGTTATGGTTATGGTTATGGTTATGGTTGTGGTTATGGTTATGGTTATGGTTATGGTTATGGTTATGGTTATGGTTATGGTTATGGTTATGGTTATGGTTATGGTTATGGTTATGGTTATGGTTATGGTTATGGTTGTATGGTTATGGTTATGGTTATGGTTATGGTTATGGTTATGGTTATGGTTATGGTTATGGTTATGGTTATGGTTATGGTTATGGTTATGGTTATGGTTATGGTTATGGTTATGGTTATGGTTATGGTTATGGTTATGGTTATGGTTATGGTTATGGTTATGGTTATGGTTATGGTTATGGTTATGGTTATGGTTATGGTTATGGTTATGGTTTGTTATGGTTATGGTTATGGTTATGGTTATGGTTATGGTTATGGTTATGGTTATGGTTATGGTTATGGTTATGGTTATGGTTATGGTTATGGTTATGGTTATGGTTATGGTTATGGTTATGGTTATGGTTATGGTTATGGTTATGGTTATGGTTATGGTTATGGTTATGGTTATGGTTATGGTTATGGTTATGGTTATGGTTATGGTTATGGTTATGGTTATGGTTATGGTTATGGTTATGGTTATGGTTATGGTTATGGTTATGGTTTATGGTTATGGTTATGGTTATGGTTATGGTTATGGTTATGGTTATGGTTATGGTTATGGTTATGGTTATGGTTATGGTTATGGTTATGGTTATGGTTATGGTTATGGTTATGGTTATGGTTATGGTTATGGTTATGGTTATGGTTATGGTTATGGTTATGGTTATGTGGTTATGGTTATGGTTATGGTTATGGTTATGGTTATGGTTATGGTTATGGTTATGGTTATGGTTATGGTTATGGTTATGGTTATGGTTATGGTTATGGTTATGGTTATGGTTATGGTTATGGTTTATGGTTATGGTTATGGCAATGGTTATGGTTATGGTTATGGTTATGGTTATGGTTATGGTTATGGTTATGGTTATGGTTATGGTTATGGTTTTGGTTATGGTTATGGTTATGGTTATGGTTATGGTTATGGTTATGGTTATGGTTATGGTTATGGTTTTGGTTATGGTTATGGTTATGGTTATTGTTATGGTTATGGTTATGGTTATGGTTATGTTATGGTTATGGTTATGGTTATGGTTATGGTTATGTATGGTTATGGTTATGGTTATGGTTATGGTTATGGTTATGGTTATGGTTATGGTTATGGTTATGGTTATGGTTATGGTTATGGTTATGGTTATGGTTATGGTTATGGTTATGGTTATGGTTATGGTTATGGTTATGGTTATGGTTATGGTTATGGTTATGGTTATGGTTATGGTTATGGTTATGGTTATGGTTATGGTTATGGTTATGGTTATGGTTATGGTTATGGTTATGGTTATGGTATGGTTATGGTTATGGTTATGGTTATGGTTTATGGTTATGGTTATGGTTATGGTTATGGTTATGGTTATGGTTATGGTTATGGTTATGGTTATGGTTATGGTTATGGTTATGGTTATGGTTATGGTTATGGTTATGGTTATGGTTATGGTTATGGTTATGGTTATGGTTATGGTTATGGTTATGGTTATGGTTATGGTTATGGTTATGGTTATGGTTATGGTTATGGTTATGGTTATGGTTATGGTTATGGTTATGGTTATGGTTATGGTTATGGTTATGGTTATGGTTATGGTTATGGTTATGGTTATGGTTATGGTTATGGTTAGGTTATGGTTATGGTTATGGTTATGGTATGGTTATGGTTATGGTTATGGTTATGGTTATGGTTATGGTTATGGTTATGGTTTATGGTTATGGTTATGGTTATGGTTATGGTTATGGTTATGGTTATGGTTATGGTTATGGTTATGGTTATGGTTTGTATGGTTATGGTTATGGTTATGGTTATGGTTATGGTTATGGTTATGGTTATGGTTATGGTTATGGTTATGGTTATGGTTATGGTTATGGTTATGGTTATGGTTATGGTTATGGTTATGGTTATGGTTATGGTTATGGTTATGGTTATGGTTATGGTTATGGTTATGGTTATGGTTATGGTTATGGTTATGGTTATGGTTATGGTTATGGTTATGGTTATGGTTATGGTTATGATTATGGTTATGGTTATGGTTATGGTAATTACTGTGGTTATGGGTATCTATGGTTACATTAAAATTTCACTTTAACCGCTCGTACTGATCAGACGCTAAATAATTTCATACACACTAGGGAATAATTATGATATTTAAAATATGATACATATATTGCAATAAGTAAATAAAATTTCAGTGAGATACTTTGGAGACGTGAAACTAGAAAAATTTTATTCCATAAAATTTAATAATGAAATTTTTTTTGATCACTTTCATTTTAAAATATTGTTTAATTTTGGGCGTTGAAAATTTAAGTTTTCAGCAATAGTTTTTTTAATTTTTCAACTTGCTTGACATGGAATTTGAACGCTTCTGCTGTCAAATTGCAATGCATTATACTTTATCAAAGCAATTTCATAGGAAATTTTAAGCAAAAACAGGATAATAAAATTCAAAAATAATATTATTTAAAATAAACTCACGATGCTTGACATATGATGAGGCTGAAGAGCTTTTTGCAGAGCTGTTCAAACTGTATAAATGTGATCTATTTAGAAGAAAAAATTTGCTCAACAATTGCAATCTAAAAGCTTCATCATCAATAATGACAAATTTTGATATTATTTTTTTAGAATGCAGTACAAAAATCTTTTCCATAATCAAATTTTTGCTGCAAAATGTTGAAGACCCTCTGGCGTCAAATGCCATCAACTTTTAACAGTAAAAAATTGCTTGTTGTTCCCCACAGTGTTTTTTGATTTATTATATAAAATGTTTTGCAGCATTTTTCACATCCTCCTCAAACAAACTCTTTTATAAACTCTCGAACACACAAGCACACACACATACACACACACAAGCAACATGTGAACGCTTATATTGACATTCACATGCATACACATACATGCACACACATTCAACTCTTTTGCACGTATGAATTAAGTAGCAAGCGAAGCAATGATGATGAAAACTTGCATAAAAAATGACGTTGTCAAAATTCATACTTTTCAACATTTCCCTTTGTTTCCATTTTTTCTTTTTTATTATTTTGCAAAAAATTTGCGCAGGAATAGCTTGAAGGCTATGCAATAACAGCAACAACAATAACCAGAAGAGCAACAACGTATGCGTACCTTCTAAATCAGCGCAAAATTGTAGTGCATAGTTTTAGTTTTTTGTGCTCTAAGAAATATGCAACAGCAGCCAGTCTTTTACTGCCAGACATTTGCTGTGCGTTTTGATAGTGCTTACACAAAAAAAAAAAAAAAAACAACAATAACAAAATAAATAAACTGCCCTCCATAAAAATGAAGCTGATGTAAAATACGTGTAAGTCCCTTGTTGTACATTTTTAAAGCTTGTTATTTTCTGACTGTGCAGTCAACATAAAAAAAACTCAAAAGTAATGTAAAAACCAAACATATTCTTAGGGAGCAACAAAATAAAATATCACAACAAAATTTATCATTACTTGAACACAGGACAATGACACTGGAAGAATGTCTGCTGTTGGGAGCAACAGCGAATCAAAAAAAAAAAAAAATAAAATAAAAAGGTTTCTCCAAAAATATTTTACACGAAAGTGAATGAGTTACTTATTTATGCATGAAATAGACCTGACAAAATAAGTAGTACCCTAAAGAGGTTAGTTACCAAAAATGTTTTTAAATATTTTAATAGTCACCAAGCAACCACGCAGCCTCCTACCATTCACTCCCTCCCTCTCTCTAACTCTTGACAACCCACTTAAAAATATCATGATGCCTTTTGTGGGCTAAGCTCTCAATGTTGCCAACTTTATTTAATTAACCAAACCGAAAATATCCTTTTTATTCCTCAAGTGCTTTTATAAGTGAAAATAAATAGTCCTTTTTTTGTGACTTCGTTGGTATCGCATAAATTAACAGGGTCATCTTATTCCTTTGAGACATCGAGCTACTTAGAAATTTCCTGTTTTTTTTTTGAGTAGCCCCTTAACTCCGCTCTTAGTTAAAATGTTAAGTGTTGCTGGCGCACAGTAGTTTAAAGAGGTAATTTTTTTGTGAAAAAATTCTGTAACTTTTGATACAGTTATGATATTGATTTGACATTTTGGCAGATTTTAAATAAGAACATCATACAGTAATTTTTTCAAATGTGTAAAGTAAGATTTTTGCAGCAAATATGTCATACAAGTAATCTTTTGAGCTTTTTTACACAAAAATAGGTTAACCTGGAAGGTGAAAGTATTAAGCCCAATTTTTTAATGAGAAAATAATGTGTCGGTGACCAGAAAATTTCTTACGAACTGTCCGGTGGACGCAAAACAGTTCATGTAACCAATACATATCGTACTCTTCATGCCAAACACGCTCATGTGAAAACAAATAAATCATTAAATGGTTGCACAAAAAGTTATTTTTTCAAATGTTTTTGTGAAGCAATGCGAACCAAATTTTGACTGCGTATTACGAAGACATGCACCATGCATTTCCAAAAAGAAATTTTTGAAAAGTTGTATTTCTCAGAGCTATTCGGATCTTTAAACTCGATTTCCAAAAAAACATAAATATGCACATTAGCATTTTTGGCATGCAGGGGACGATATTATCTATACTATTATATAAAATGGAAGTGGGAATTTTTGTTTCCAGGTAAACTTCAAAAGTACAGGGTCGATTTTTATGAAATAAGTTTTAAAATGTTATATTTGTGCTACAGCACGGCATAGGGGTACTTTTATTGTGAAATTTTAATAAAAAGTATATTTAATTAAAGTGTAAAGTTTTAAAAAGAAATCCTCCCCTATGCCACGGATTGCTTGATCGTTTTCTTTCCACGTGTTTGTGTTGAGAGAATTTCAATAAACTCCATGTTGTTCTCTACTCTTCTCTTTTTCCGCTCAGCCAGCACAGCACAGCATAATAAACAGATGAGCCACGCGTAAGGCTAAAAGAGAGATACATATAAATTCAGTGCTCAGCTGCTAAACAAAAAAAAAAAAGCAAAGAATGTGTTTTATTTCGTTTGACATGCATTGTCTTAAAGGCTGATGTCACACGGTGATCGTTTGAACGGCGCTCAATAGTTTTTGTTAGAAGAAAATAAAAACGTGTTAGCGCTCAACTGTGGACTGCTAGTCTTTCATATGGTTACAGGTATGAAGTGTTATTTAGAAAGTTATATTATCACTAGTGTCCGATCGATACTGAAATTTTTCCCGAAACCGACATTCTGCACGTTTTATATAATATATGTATATACAAAAACAATAATTTCTTTTAATATATTTTTTTATTAAATGAAGGCAAAAGCAGCATTTTATGCAGTACATTTAAAACTAATGAAATTTAATATTAAATCAATATTAATTTAATTGTTTTTCAATAATTTTTTTTGTCGTATATCACACATATGAGACTTTGCATGAAATTTTTAAGTTTTGGTTTCAGCCATATTAGCCGAATAGCAGTAACTTCCAAAAAGGGCTGATACTGGCCAAAACCCCAACCGAATATTAGGTCAGAAACTAATTATCACCCCAATAAAAGAACTTTGCAATGAATATAACCTCCTGACTCGCTTAAGGCTGTGACCATAATAAATGCTTGTTGCTGAGCAGAGCTGAAAAACGAATTGGTGCAATAAAGAAACCAATTCATCTCTTATGCTGCAATGAGTTTTTTGGCTCGGCTCAGCAATAAGCGTTCATTATGATTACAACCTTAGACATGTCTGCCTCTGTCTGTCTGTCCGTCGGTCTATCCATTTGTCTATCTGCGGTCAAAATTATAGCCGTAATTTTAAAGCTATACTGTGAAATCCAATACATAAAGGGTGATCTAACAAGAGCTTCTTACATTGTTTTCTAAATTTAATACATAAAATTCAATGGAATGATGCAAATATTAATTTGGAATGATAGTTCGGTTTCTACAACTTAATGTTTAAAAATTATTTTCTTCACGATAACTCTTAAATGGTCCAAAGCCGACGACTAACTCTTAAATGGTCCATTCTGTGGGTCCAATTTTCGACAACTCTCTCGAACATATCGGCAGGTATTCTTTGGATAACACGAGTTATTTCGGTATCCAAAGCATCCATTGTTTCGGGTTTGTCGACATAAGCAAGTGATTTAACATATCTCTAAAGAAAGTATCCCAATGGAGTCAAAGCACGTGATCTTGGTGGCCAATTGACAGGACCATTTCTTAAGATGATGATCGAACGTTTCCCTCAAAAAAGCGCTTGTTTCTCTAGCTGTATGGCATGTTGTGCCATCCTGTTGAAACAGAGGTCGACTACACCAATATTCTGAATTTTTGGCAACAAAAATTCATTGATAATTGCTTTCTAGTGAGCACCATTGTCCGTAACACGGGCTCCATCCGCAATTTTTGAAGAAATACAGTGTGATGATACCTCCTGCCCATATACCTCACCAAACAGTACATTTATCGGGATACATTGGAAGCTTCCGTTTGTTCATCGACCTAAATACGGCAATTGTATTTACTTGTTAACGTAGCCGTTCAACCAGATATGAGCTTCGTGGCTAAACACAATGTTTCGATAAAATAATGGATCAATTTTAAGTTGTTGTAAGGCCCATAAACCGAAATTAAAACGTACACCAAGATCAGCCGGCTTCAATTCTTGTACGAGCTGTATATTATAGGCCTTCAGACCAAGATCACGTCTCTAGATACGCCGCAATGACCCATAAGAGATGCCCAAAGCATGAGATCGGCGACGAATCGAATGTTCGCGGTTTTCACGAACACTCTCTGCTACTGCAGCAATATTCTTAAAATTACGGGCGCTTTGCACACTGGTTGAATGATGAATGTCCAATAGTGTAAAATTAGTTCGAAATTTGGTGATAGTGTTACAAATAGTGCGCTCAGTTGGACGCTCATAATGACCAAAATGATGTTGAAGAACTCTGTAACATTCTTAAACTGATGAGTGATTTTTGTAGCAGGTTTCCACAATTAATCAACGTTGTTCAGGAGTAAGTCTATTCATGATTGAGTCGTATTGAATACTGAACACAAACGTCATATGGACAAGCCATTTGACACATATCAGCTGTCAAAACAACACAGTTGATAAAGAGACCTCGTATTATTGGATCACCCTTCATAAGCTTTTATATATAAAAAAAAAAAAACCAAGTAAAAAAGGGCCCAAATTGCATGAAAACCACGCCTACTTTTCATACAAAGTGACTTTAGCAAAAAGGTAAAATCTCTTAAAATTACACATTAATTAATCTAACGTAGAGAGATTTTGCACATTACTCTTAATCTTCAATATGCTACCTGAATTTTAAATTTGTCAAAATCCAATCAAAGCCACGCCTTCCTCTCATACAAAGTGGCTTTATAAAATCGGTTAGATCTCTCAAAATTCAGCAACAGTCAATGTAGATGCGGAATTTATAGTCACTAATTATTTATTAAACTACTTATTTAATAGTTTATTTGTTGTCTATGATTTAATTATTAATTAACTAATTACTTAATTAATTATTCACTTTTCGTCTTCATTAATTTTCGTATAATTTAAAAAAAAAACATAAAATTATAGCTTTTTATTCACTTTTCATCTACATTAATTTTCATATAATTTAAAAAAAAAAATATATTATAACTTTTTACCCTACTTGAATTAATTATAAATTAATTAATAATTAACTAGAATTCATAATAAATTATTATTAAAAATTAATAATATAATAATTAACTATAAATAATAATTTATTATATAATAATTAATAAATTAATGACTTTAAAGTTTCACATAAGTTAATTAATAACATAAGTTTCACATAAATACGTTTTGAACTACCTCCCGTACAAAGTGACGTCATCAAAATAGCAAAAACTTCATCAATTTCACAAAACTCAACTTCTCGAATGCCGAACCAAATATATAACGATAAAATACATTGTTATGCATTATTTTTACTAAATAGCACATTAAGAATCAATTTCTGTAAAAACACAATATTAAAAAAATATTTGTAAATACTTTCAAAATAAAGTTTGTAAATAAATGTGAACAGCTGTTGATAATACTAAAAAAATGAAAAAAAAAGTATATATTTTATATTTTTTTTTTTTTTTTTTGTAAATTTTATTAAAGCAAAAATTAATTATGTCTTAAGAACCAAATCAAAGTATTATACATTTAAATTTTTTTAAACAAAACATTAAATCGCATACATTAGAAACAAAGTAGTAGTAAAAAATTATTTTAGACCCAGTGTGCCAAACGGAACCGTTTCGAGTTCGAGATCACTTCTTCCTATATTTCATCCGAACCGGATTGCGTTTCAAATACGTCACTGACTCGTTTTCGTATAAAATTTCTCTCAAAAACTCGAATCGCTTTTTTAGTTTTTTCGTATCCGTCTCAAACTCAGAACTGGCCTCATATACGAATTTGAGACGGATTCCTTTTTTCAAAGTAACGCCAATTCTAGACGGACTCGTTTTTTCTAAATAATGCGAACTTGCGACAGGCTCGTTTTTTCTAAATAATGCGAATTTGCGACGGACTCTTTTTTTTTTTTTAATAATGCTATAATGCCTAATAATATAAAAAAAGTTATTTAAAATAAAAATAAGTACACAATTGTATTTCGTATCCCTTATTCACTGAAAATAAAATAAAAGATTTGATAACAAATTTAAGACTGCCTTTTATGTCATCTTTTTTTGCAGATTCGTTACGGATTCGAAACGGTTTCGTCGAAACATAAGAAAGCGAAGTGCGTACTGACGGACTAGCAGCGGGTTTGAAACGGATACGCATCCGTTTTTGTGCACACTGCAATTGTTATAAACTCACAGTTACAAATTAAAAATTGAAAGACTGAATTATGACATCTAGATGCCTTATTTGATTCAACTAAATGGTTTTCAGAGCCAAATCATTGCAGGCTCTTACTCTCCTTTTTTGCTAATCAATTAAGAGATTAACTCCTCCTAACCCAGGGGCGGACCTACCAAAATATTGCTCTCAGAACTAACAAATTTATTTCAAAATAGAAAAACACTAAAATTATAATATAAAGACAAACTTAAAGGGGCTTTTTTTATTTTTATTGGTTGAAATTGGGTAATTTTAAAAATATCATAAAAATAATATGTTTTTTAAATAATTTCGAAGATACTTCCTGCTTCGAATAGAAAAATTATCAATATAAAAGGCTTTTTGAACGTAGGCAAAATTTCTTATGACTTTACGATAAATTAAATAGATGTCATTTTTGTTGAAGTGCTCAAAAAAATTATTTTGGATTTAATTTTAATATTAATTTGTGTTTAGTAATTTAAGAGTATTATAAAGAAATTCTTTAATTTTGCGAGCAATATTTCGCTAGGTATGCCCCGGTCCTACACGCAAAAAAAGAATGGTTATCGCCAGTTTGCTGCAAGCGAACATCGTTTGTTGTGCTTGAAAACGTTTTTTGTAATAGTTTCAACAGTTAATTAGTTTCAAACGATAACAGATAATTTATTTGTTTTGACTTAAAACTTCGTTTGTTGGAAACAAACTTCTTTTCTCATAAACGAACATTTTAAATTTAAAAAAAAAATTTTTTTTTTTGACAGATAAAATAAGCAGCACTAGCCGAATATTAGCCGACTAAAAATACAATAGACTGTGGTGCAACAGGCTAAGCAGAGCGAGCTGTATACATGACATCGACGAAGTTGGGGTTCGATTCCCAACGATGGAAGTAAGAAAGTATAATCATATCATATCAAAGTATATAAGTAAATGATACTCGTACTAAATTTATGAGTTAAAAATATGTTTCTTTTTCGTCATTTTTTCTATATTTTTCGTTAATTTTTTTCATTAAAGACAACTGAATATTTGTTTGCGGTACACACAGAGCAAAAAAAAAAAAAGTGCGTTGTTGGACACACGAGAGAAGGGTAGCTTTTTTGCAGTTTCATAGATTTAATAATTTAGTGTTTTTTCTTTTTTTAATAAAATAGCTTTTAAATTAAAAAATTTAAAATGACATAAGGTACATTAAAAAACACACGTTAATATTCACACCAGTAAATTTTATTATATATCGTTGTGATTTTATTTATTTTATTCCGTGCTACATTCATTATTATTTCAACGCATTTGGGGGCAAGTAGAAATAAAATTTTTTTTGTTATATTTGGATAGCTGCTAAATATGCTGGATATGTAGAAAAGCCAATACGCAATCCTTTTAATATTTAGATTTTTCAATTTGCTGCAACATAGTTCAGTTGTGCTTTATTAAAACAGCGATGCTGGTGACATCTTGCAGCAAAGTAGTAGTGAGTGGAACATTTTATGTGCAATGTATTTATACATAGAATAGGCAATATACAATCCTCTATCTATTAAGAGATTATTGTGAGCTACTGCAACATAGCTTTAGTAATACATACTTGATCTGAATCAACAACTACGCTTAACAGACGCTTTTGGATCAGTGCATAGTGTTTTGAATTCCTAATCACAACGATGCGAGTTCAAATTCCAGCGAAAGATCGAAGACATATCTTTAATATATTAAAAATACATTTTCTTCTTATACGAGTAATAGACGCAAGGAACAAAGAAACATCAATTTCTAAGAAAAACGCTGTCGAAGTTAAAACGAACGAAGTGTCGTTTTTGAGATTTTACTCAAGCAAATCACAGAACGAGGCGTAAAAAGCTTCGCTTCGAAAGTGTGAAATTGTAAAATTTTCGGGTATAATTTGCCTAAAACCTTATGCCAGAATGGATTATCAAAGGAAATTTATGCAACCTTCTGCTAAAATGGTTTGCCGTAGATTTGAGGCAATATTGAAAAAGAAACTTTTTGTTTTTTTAGTT
Source organism: Coremacera marginata (assembly GCA_914767935.1). Classification (NCBI taxonomy): domain Eukaryota; kingdom Metazoa; phylum Arthropoda; class Insecta; order Diptera; family Sciomyzidae; genus Coremacera; species Coremacera marginata. Next base: position 16,408,933 of record OU612043.1, on the reverse strand, counting down.
TAATTTGACTCTTTTTTTACTTTTTCTCTTTTTTAATTAACTCAATTTTTATTTAATCATGTCAACTCATCAGTAGTCTTGCGTGATTCTCGCTGTAATCCACTAAGATGTTTTATGTTCTGTTAGTTATGTCAATGTCACGAATAAGTTACTTTGAAATACATACGCGTTAGGACAAATGATAATAAAAGGGAAGCAAATAATGACCGCGTATGACAGAAATAGTAGCAATGAGAGAAAAGAATGTAAAAACACCAATTTGCTTTTGCCCAAGTATCTTTGGTATATTATACAATTTTGACATACCTAAGTTAACAAAAAACTTATGAAATTTACACAAATTTCTTTGATTTTATACAAAAATAATTACACAAGTCATTTTAGGCAATACGCCGTTGGTATTTTTCTGTGTGTAACTACAGGTCGCAAGCGAAGTATAGTTGGTGAATTTTGTCAGTTGCGGTAAAAGAGAAATGTCTTTGCGTGTAACCCAAATTTTTTTTTTTGTTTTGTTTTCGATGTCATCTGCTGACCCTTTGCCAGTTTATACCTACATGAAGGTTCCAGACTAAATCTTCTCTGGCAGCAAGTACATAAATCTTCATAGCAAATCGACGTCGTCTGTAGAATGAAATCATCTGCTTATCAAGCTATTTGTTATATCGAATGGGTAATGTTTTAAATTTTTTTAAGCAAAGATTCAATGGAAGGTCTAAGTTTTCAAAGTCGATGCGAGTTGCGATTGCTTTCGAATTGCTGCGATTGCGTCGAAGCAGGCAAAAACACCATCAGTATACGACATTCTATCATGTGCAAAAGCTCTTCCATGCTAAGGGAATTGTGTTTTAATTCTTTTACATACATGCCTCTTTGTAACTTGCGCAGTTTCTATGCAAAAAGATACTCCTAAGTATTCGATTAAGGCGTCTAAAATAGATTCTGGCGTATCTTCATTATAGAGAAGAAATATATCATGATTGGAAGATCGAACTGGAAATCTGAAGAAACCAATGAAAAAGTAGCTCTTAAAGAATAAGTCGTTTAAGACATGTTGAGTCTGTACCCTCATTTGAAGTCATTTTAATTTCGCCAAATTGAGAAGCTGCATCAACTAATGCGAAATAGTTGATATATTGTTGAAAGCGATATTAATTTCTGTATTAAATCTACTCGGTCGAACATGTTGTCACCAAATTATTTTTCTATAAGTAAAGCTATAAACTATATAAAACAAATTCGCGATATGGATAATTTTAAAATGCTAAACCTGCACGACTGTGTTAAATTTTTCAAAAATATTTGGCTACGTTTTCTAACCTGTAAACGGATTGTTAATATTTCCACATTTTTCTGATGCTGATGGTGCTTTCTTAAATATTTACAGTTTTCAATTTGAAATAGACACATTTTTCCAAAAATAAACCATAGTGCGGCCTGACATTTACCCCAGCAATGTTATTGTCACTGTTTAATTACTTTCTCTCGACGTAGGCGTTTGATTGTTGTTAATACTGCGGAAGTTGTTTAAGCCTTGCTTATGGCAAAAAAAAAATAAATATTATTTATTTAGAAAATAAATGAAGAAAACGAGTATATTTTTAATTTTTTTCTTTATTTCCTTCTTTATTATTGACATTTTTTTCCTCCTTTATCTATATACATATATAGTTACCCTTATTTTTGACCTTTCGTCTATTTGTTCGGTTTGTAAATTACAATTTAACTTTTGGTAAATTGGTTTGGTTGGTTGTTTTTCAATATATTATTAATGCTAGGGATGCTATTCCTTAATTACAACAAATGATATCTTTTCCATTAGTTTATTTATATTTACACTTAAAGTAAAAAAAATAAAAAACAGGCAAATACTGTGAACTGGGGAAAAATAATATATTAAAATTTTATAAGTCGGATTTCTAAAAAACCAGAAACAAATCAATATTATACTCGTTCATTAGGATATATTTACTTAAAGGATTAAAATGTTATAAAAATATAGGCTCATCATTTAGAGTCAAATAATGCCTACGAAACTAGGAAATTTATACATAATTCTTACAAATACATATAGATATTTAAAAGCAAAAAGTATTAAAAGTTGTCGATATTTTATTCGAAAATTAACTAGACTTCTTTCAATTCTCCGGCTATTTCATTTAAATAAAGTTGTTAATATATATATTTTTGTTTGGTCTATTTATATTTCAAAACTAACATCGGATTCATATGAGAGCCGTTTGATATTTCAGTGAAAAATGACAAATGACTAGGAATGATTTTTTCGGCAAAAAAAAACGTTTTATTTCTTAATAAAGTCTCCTTTTAGCTCGATACGCACCAGTCAAAGTTCCTCCAATTTTTTGGTCAAATCCGAAAAATAAGTCTTCGGAAGGTCCTCAAAATATGCCTCTGTTCCGGTGATGAGCCCATCTCTGGTGGTGAATCTCTTTTCGCCGAGCCATTTCTTCAGGTTTGAAAACAGAAAATAGTCGTTGGGGGTCAAATCTGGAGAATATGCTGGATGAGGACGCAATTCGTACTTCAATTCATGGAATTTTGTGAACGCGCGCAATGTCTTGATGGAAGAGCACTTTTTTCCCTCACCAAATGGGGGCGTTTCTCTTTCAAAGCGTCATTGAAATGGTCCAATTCGGCTGCTTAGTATTCGCCATAGATCGTTCTTTTCGGTGGAAGGTAATCGATGTAGATTATACCGCGTTCATCCCAAAATACTGTCGCTATAACCTTTCCGGCCGATATTACCTACGGCTCTCTTGCATGGTAGACGATAACGCATAAAAAGACAAAGGTTCAAAGGCTCCCAAACCTTAGCTCCCTAACAGGGGTTCAAAGATTAGCGTGCAAAGGAGTAACAGGAGCCATGAGATCTACGCCACAGGCGGGTCTGCATATGATGCTAAATCTTCTCTCCATAGAAGAGTTCCTTAAATGTTCGGCGACCAAGAGCGCGATTCGCCTGGAAAAACAACACATTAGGTCATGCATCTATTCTAAATCTCTTTGGAACCGAGAAATCAAAAAGAGTAACCGACTATATCATACCCAGTGCTGAGATTCGGTACAGAATACACCACATCCATCCGCAGCAGACAAGAATGGGAAGAAATGGCTGTAGAATCTTACGGCAATCTAAATTTATATACCGATGGTTCCCAAATGGAAAACGGAACTGGATCGGGTGTCTACTGTGAAACACTGCAAATCAAAGAGTGTTACAAACTCCCTGATTACTGCAGCGTTTTTCAGGCAAAAATATATGCTATTGAAAAATCTGCACAGGCCATTTACTGGAAAAATCTTACCCCCACAAGGGTAGCAATTTTTGTGGATAGCCAAGCGGCCATCAAAGCACTGAACAGTAAAACGACGAAGGCTCGAACGGTGCAAAACTGTAAACTTGCACTGAACAGTATCTACAATACCCAGAATGTCACTCTCTGCTGGGTTCCCGGACATAGCAATATCGAAGGGACAGACGCAGCGGATGAACTGGAGAGGCGTGGAGTAACCGCAAGTACAAACAGAGCTGATACAGATGTGCACATTCCAATAGGAGTCGTCAAAAGCAGTATAGACCTAAAAGCCAGAGATATTGCTAACACAAACTGGGCTTCCAGAGGTGACTGCAACATATTTCGAAGGCTTTGGCCGGAGCTAAATGAGAAAAGAACTAAAAGCCTTCTGCTTTTGGTCAAACGGAAATTCCGGATTCTTGTTGGAGTTCTAACATTTCATTGTCACATTGGGATGATGGCCAATAGAATGGGCACAACAGCGCCAGACTTCTGTCGGCGCTGTAAAGATCCGGAGGAAACAGAAACAAAATAACTCACCTACTATGCGAATGTCCAAGTCTACAGAATCGTCGACTCCAACATATGGGGAACAGATTTTTCAAAGATTTGGAAGAGTTAGTGAACACACCACTGCTAGACATCTGGAGGTTCATAGAAAGCACGGGATGGTTTGAGAAACAAGTCGGAACAATGGTTTAACATGGTACCACAAATATAAAAAGGGATTCGCAATGGACCTATAGGTCCCGCAGAAGCGCCGGTAACCGTACACGACCCTACATACCTTACCTAACCTAGCCTAACCTTTCCGACCGATAGCACCATCTTCGCCTTCTTCGGAGCACTTTCCGTAGATGAAGTCCATGTTTTGACTGTCCCTTTGTCTCTGGTGTGTAGTGATGGATTCATGTTTCGTCCACGGTTACTTATCGACGGAAAAAATTCTTCTTTTCTTTGCTCAACATTAACTTAGACGTTTTTGAATCAGTAACACGATCGTGTTTATGGTCGAGAGTGAGCAAACGCGGCTCCCATCTTGCGGATAATTTTTCATATCCAAATGATTTCGCAAAATGTTCCATGAAATGACCACGTTCGTCTGAGATGCGTACGGCCTCAACAATCTCGCGCACTTTAACTCTGCGATCGGCCAACACGATATCGTGAATTTTAGTGACCATTTCTAGTGACCTGATTGTGGTGACCAGTGTGGTCATTTTAGCCTTTTCGAGGCTAGACTTAGCCTTTTTGAAGTGAAACTTTTACAGCCGCGTATACAACAATATGGTGAGCTAGATGGGGGGTAAGACCAGTGTAACTAAGTGGTTCTTATGAAAACAACAACACAGCAATTCGCCGCACTGGTGGTATAAAAACGAAAAAAATCGCCATTTAAAAATTTTTCATCTGTTTGCTTTCACTGAGGATTGAACACACTACGCTTGGATCCATACGTGACGAAGCCTTAATTTGGAAATTGTTATTATTTAATTAAAAACGGCCAAAAAAGTCCCTTAAAAATTCCTGTATTTTGAAGAATGAATTCAGTTTTGTCTAAAAGCACTTTAACTTTTAATGTATAATATTAAGAAACTTCATCTCATCCACTCATCTTTTCTGAATCGAATTCTTTTCTGATTGTATCAAACTTTTATGCTCCACTCTTTTTACTTTACATCCACTTTTTGATTCTTAATGTCAACAATTTAAATAATTACTGAAAATAATGCAAGAAAGTTTTATGTCTCATGAATAATATTTTCACTTTGGAAAATATGACAATTAATATTTTTGCACCAGCTGAAAGCAGCTTTGTCTCGTAGCAGATTACATGCAAATTTTTATTCAAATTTATACAAAAAAGAGTTATAAAAGAGTTATTCACATAACTAACAGCGCTGAGTTTGTTAGAAAATTTTAAACAAAAAACCGTAAATATAAGAACCAACTCATGTCCATTAACTGAACCAGCATAAACCAAGCAACTCAAGGGACCCTTATGTTCGAGCTGCCTGCACTTCTGCATTAAAACTGTGTACAAAATAATTATTCCCCGAATGGATTATGATGTTGCGCAGGAACAATAGCAAGAAAGTAAAATAAAGAACAAAATAAAATAGAAAAAAAAAAATGCTCAATAACAATAGGTAGAGGGGGGCAAAGGCGCAATACCCAAGTCGATGAAGAAATTAATGGCTGGGAAAAAGACTTCACAATATAAAACTTCAAGCTGAAGAGCGTATAATTTTCACGACTTGCGGGACCTAAGAACAGCAGCAGCAGTAGAAGAAAAAAGTCAAAGTAATATTTAATGGGTTTGTACACAAGAACAAAGTGATATGATAGGAGTAGAACCCAAAAAAAGGTCAGACACTAAAACATCGGAAGTCTTAAAAGTAAAAAAAAAAAAAATTATTTATGTACCCAAAGTATGAAAAGGGACTGAATTATATAAGCTGACAACTGAAGTGTGGACACCAAATCGGACAGAACAACTACGGAAAGTCGATTCAAGACGAAATTTCAACAGTAATAAATCAAACAGTCAGTCATTTAGCCGTTAACTTTTAAGCTAATTGCTCGCTTGAATACGCTAAATATTTATTAATACAGAAACAAAAGCTTTTCTGTCAAGCTTAAAATTATTTGAAATAAATATTAATTTCCGGTATTGGCAACAATTTGTTGCTTCTATATACATATATACTGTTCAAACCCCTATTACAGCAACAACTATTTAAACATATTTCTGCAACAATGCAAACAAAATTGGTTAAACTGCCAACATTTATTCCCAGTTGCAATTTCAACAAGCAACACATCTGTTGATGTTACTTTTACTTGTTAAAAATGCTGCGATTTCATTGCAATACCATCATCGTTTTCTTCTCTGGTTACTGCAGTCCAATAATTTTTTTGCTGCTGCTGCTGCTACTGTTGTTGACTCTGATGCCGGAGTTGTTGCCATCAGCAACTATAAAAGTCAATTGTGCAGGAATTGTTCATATGACAGCTGCCAATTTACAGTTTTATTTCCTGCCCCAAGCAGCTTGTTGTGTACAATATATAGTGTATATTCCTTAGGAGGACAATAAAAAAATCAGCACTGTCGGGTGACCGCACAAACACCACAACCACCACCTGTGTTACCACAAACCGCTGTCACCGTCACCTGTCATGTTGTCAAGTGTCGGAAGCTAGCAAGAAATATATATTTTTTTATTTTTTTGTTTTTCTTTTGTTGCACTTAACGTTTATACAATTTTAAACTTATTGTGAATACCTTCACTTTTCATTGGAATTAAATTATTTGAAAAATGGAAATGAAAATGATGAAAATGCTTGTTTTTTACTCTACCATCTGAAAAAAAAATGTTTCGAAGATTGAAGCAATCTGTCCTCGTGATCTATTATTGACAGATTCTTCACTTTGGAAATTCACGTTTTACATTGTAGTTTTGTGCAGTGAAGGTCTTTCCCAGCTCTTTAGTAATGAGTCAAGTAAAATCTATATACAGGGTGTCGCGCAATTGAGTGCAACTATTTACGGAGGTGAAAGGTTATGTCGAGCTGAGCAAAAATTCGTATGAGAGTTGGGGTTACTTCACACTTCACTTTCACAACGTGAAAATTGACCCCCCCTCTCATACGATTTTTTACCCACCTCGAAATAATCACCTCCGTAATAGTTGCATTTCACCTCCGTAAATAGTTGCACTCAATTGCGGGACACCCTGTATATAAAATCTTTCGTGTCTCTTAAGATCTCAGAAACAGTATTACCGCCCACAAATCTTTAAAAATTCTTTATCTCAGACAGATTTGCTTTTATAAAACTAAAATTTTGTAATTTTGTTCTTATGGTTACTGTCGGCAATTGCACTAAAAATAAGTGTGGTCGCACTATAACTACGCCCATTTTGAGCGTTTTAGGTAGGCGTAGCAAATTCATAGCAACTTCATAGTCATCTAAATGCAATTAGTATTGTTTGATTCGCTTTTTATTCAAATCGATTCAGTCGTACACGTCTTATATTGTTTTTTCAATGTAGCAGGCGTGGCTGGTAGGTGTGAACAATTTTGTTATTACTCATCTTAATCTCATACAGAACAATTGGACAGCTTCAAACAGGATGAGCTATTCTAGTGTTATTATGTTTTCTCAATATGGTGGTCGTTGCAGGTAGGCGTGCTCAGTTTCAAATAAACTAGTGAGGATGGAGTTTCGGCTGAGTACCGAAGCTAAAATACCCCCCCGCTGCCATATTGGAGTATTTTTGAAGTCTTTAGCCACGACAGACACGATGCTATTCTGTTTTATATATTTACGAAAGTTTTCTTATTTTGATGACGTCACTTTGTATTAGTGGTAGGCGTGTTTTTGATCCAATTTTGCCAAATATCATAGAGATGGTTCATATTATATATCAAAGCTTATGTGCAAAATTTCAACACATTTCTTTAATTTTCGTGGATTTTTAAGAGATTTTACGTTTAAAATAAAACCACTTTGTATGGGAAGTGGGCGTGGTTTTCATCTGATTTTGCCATATATCATGCATAGTGTTATTATTAATATCAAAGCTTATGAGCAAAATTTTAAAACATTTCTTTTATTTTTGCAGATTTTTAAGAGATTTTACGTTTAAAGTAAAGCCACTTTGTAAGGGAGGTAGCGTAGTTTTCATCCGATTTTTCCAAATTTCATAGCCAGAATTAAGATTGAAGAGCAAAGCTTACGTGCCAAATTGCAAGGCATTTCTTTAATTTTTGTGGATTTTAAAGATATTTTACGGTTAATATAAAGTCACTACTTTGTGTGGAAGGTAGGCGTGGTTTTCCTCCGATTTTGCCCATTTTCGAACTTGATCTTCCTTTTTTAAAAATAAACTTATATTTTGAATTTCATGATTTCATTTCGTGATAGCTTTAAAATTGCGGCTGTAATCGTGTCGACAGACGGACTGACAGACAGACGGACACACGGAAGTCGACTCAGGAGGTGATGCTGATCAAAAATATATATATTTTTCTATACCTGCCACGCCACCTTCTTGGCGTTACAAACGGAATGACAAAGTTAATATACCCCTTACGCAGTACGCGTTGGGGTATAACAAGCTTAATTTATTCGTCCATTTTGTGCGTCGCCCGGTTAGTACGACCTAGTTTCGCCGGTCCCTTGGTGGTCGTTATATCCGGATTCTACTATATCTTGAAATTTTGCACATAAGCTTTGATATATAATATGAAACATCACTATGATATTTGGCAACAACGGATGAAAACCACGTCTAGCGCCCACATAAAATGACGTCATCAATAAAGAAAAACTTTCGTAAATATATAAAACTGAATGACATCGTGTCTGTATGTATACAAACTCCGCCCACATCTTTTATCCAGCCCAAACATATATTCTTCGGTATAATGTGGAGTCTTTAGACTAGAAAAGTGGGTGTGGCATTTTACTTTTAATCGAACGTCTGTAACACCGTGTCTCTGACTTCAACCAAATTTTGCACACCTAATACATGGTGATTTGAGCAATCTTAAGTTTATTAAATTGGGCGCTACTAGACAGGGGGCGTGGCACATGGTTTTTAAACAAGTTTCATCTACACCGTTTTTCCGACTTAAATCAAATTTCTTACATATATTCCTAAGTATAATGAGAGATCTTAAGCCAAAAAATACAGGTGCGTCGTTGGACACACGAGAGAAGCGAAGCTTTTTTACAGTTTCATACACACAGAGGAAATATTTGAAATTATAAAATTTTCGGGTATAATTTGCCTAAGACCTTCGGCCAGAATGAGTTATCTTAGTATTTTTTTTAATACAACAAAGGGAATTTAGGCAATCGCATTATTTTGCCATTAGGCAATTTATGCTAGAACTTGTGTGTTCTTTTGAAAGCCTTCTGCTAAAATGGGTTGCTGTAGATTAAAGGCAATATTAAAAAAGAAACTTGGGTATGTTATACTTATACTACTAGTGAAGATTTCCTAAGCCATTTGCAACAAGCGCTTGCGTTGTTCTCTTAGGATTTGTTTGTTTTTTTCATCTTTTCAGCTTTGTTTAACACCTTTTTCAGTTTTTTATTTTTCATTTTTTAATCAACTTAATTGTTACTTCATATCAACTCATCACTAGTCTTGCGTGGTTCCCGCAAGTACACTATTCAGCTTTATGTTCTACTTGCTTCGTCAGTGTAAGGAATAAATTGCTGCGAAATACATGCACGTTGGTACAAATGATAAGAAAAGGAAAGCAAATAATGACCGCGTATGACAGAAAGAGTAGCAATGAGAGAAAAGATTGTGAGAACCCTAATTTGCTTTTGCCCATTTATTACTTTTTGGCATTTAATACAATGTTGTCATGACCAAGTTGACAAAAAACTTATGAAATTTGCACAAATTTTAGGCAAAACGCCGTAGGTATTTTTCTGTGTGTAGATTTGATAATTTAATGTTTTTTTTTTTAAAGAACTTAAATTCAAAAATTTAAAGCAACATTAAAAAACTTAAAAAAACACACGTTAATATTCACACCAGTAAATTTTATTGCATTTCATTATTATTTGATATACTATATATTTCTTATTTTATTTATTTTATTTCATGTTACAGTCATTGGTTAAACAAAAGCATGTACCAACAACAGCACAAGCGCATTTACATAAAAAAAAAACATAATACTTCGCCCTTCGCGAGGATCGATCTCATGACCCTCTGATTACAAAACCTACTCTCTTTCCGCCGAGCCAAGCAACTCTGTTAAATATTTGTGTTAATTTAATATTAAATATATAACTGCAGCTATATTAACAAATGGCGTTACCAAATTGAGGATGATGACCAGTGTTGTCACTTACAAATTTTAGATAGTGGTAGGTTGAGTCTAAAATGAGGTGTATTTTAAAAAACGTTGGAATATATTTTTTTTCATAATCATAATCATAAGAAGTATACCATAAAGCAAGTTTTTTCACGCTGAATTAGTTTTACTGCAAATAATTCTCTTATAATGTTCTTAAAACAGCACTAATATATAAAATATTATATGCAATAATAAATTAAATATTATATGAAATAAAATTTTTAAAATTTTAATTATAATGCAGTAATCTTTATATAAATATATTAAAAAGTGATAGATTTTAAAAAAAATATAATATTGGTGGAAGCCAAAAAAGTGGTAGATTTACACAATTGTGGAAAAGTGGCAATACTGATGATTCTTGTAGCAAGTGGTTTAGCAGTTACCCAAGCCATAAAAATCATTAAATCAATTCTTGTAGCAACTGGCTCAGCAGCTACCCAAACCACACAAATACTTTAATATATTATTGGATGTGCAGCAACATAGCTTCAATTGCACTTAATACTGAATCAATGCATTTGCATAAAGAGGGTGATTGGCTCAGTGGATAGGGTATCCAGTCTTAGGTTGACGGGTTCGAATCCCCACGGCGGGCGGAGAAATGTTTTTTTTATATTTGATATATTAAATTGTCTTGTTGTAAAAAACGCAGAAACAAAAAAAAAAATCTTATACGTATAAAATGCTAAGAAAAAATCTGTCGAAAATTTTTCAGATTTCACTATAAGCAAATCACAGAACGAGGAGTAAAAAGCTTCGCTTCAAAAAGTGGGTGGGATATGATAAGGGGCGTGTCAATTTAATCCTAAACGAACTCCTTCTACTCCGTTTGCCCGACTTAAACCAAGTTTTGCACATATATTATTTGGCATAAGGATCAGTCTATAGTTTATAAAAGTGGGCGGTGCAAAACAGGAGGCGGGGCACTTTATTTTTAATATATTTACATCTACACCGTTTCTCCGATTTCAACCAAATTTCGCACATATATCCTTTAGTAAAACGAGAAGATTTAAGCCTGCAAAAGTGGGTGGAATTGGACAAGGGACGTGTCAATTTTAATTCTAATCAAACTCCTTCTATACCGTTTTTCTGATTTCAACCGAATTTGGCAAATATATTGTTTGGAATAATGAGCAGTGATTAGTCTCAAAAATTGGGCGAAATTAAACAGAGGCGTGTTACTTTAATTTAAATCGAACTCTTTCTATACCGTTTGTGCGAATTCTTCCAAATTTTCCATATTCTTGGCGTGGCACTTTAATTTTGAACGACATTATTTTATATATATTTTATATATGCCATTTTTAAAATAAACGACTCATTTAAATCTTTTCGCAAAATAATAAAAAAATTTAATTGGCATTTATGTACAAAAAATAGCAACAACGACTTTTTTTTTCTTTTTTTTTTTTTATCAATTTTGGAATCCGATTAGTTTGTGACTGCTTAACAAATTGCATCTAGCTTTATGCTAAGTAAAATCGAACTGTTTTTCTTAAAAAAAGAAATTGAAAATTCCAACAAAATTGAAAGTAGAAACGAACCAATTTGAACAATCTACCAAAAACCTAATCCATCAATTACATAAATCATTCATAAATGACCTTCTTTACTCCAGTTTGTATTTGGCAGTGTGTGTATGTGTGGGTGTTCGATGCTACCATATCCTTGTTGTGACATGGCAGGCAAGGTTCGCTGGCATTTTTCTTGCCAATTTATGTCATGAGTAGCAAGAATGTCCATTTGTGCAAATAATTCTAAAATTCCTAGTTTTCGTAGGTAGAAACATGGCTTCATACATATATAACGTGGCTCGAAATGGCAGCTGAACCAAACACAACTCAACCAGCAGCACATGTACAGAATGACAAATACACACACACACAAACACACCCATTGACATAGAATTTGAGTCCATCACAAACGTTCAAAATTCTTGGCAATCAATTTGAAAACATTTTGCGCTCTTCATCTTGTGCTGCTACACTATTGCTATATCACTCGATGCCAACACATACACACACAACCAACACAGAATACGAACCACACACCCACCAGTCAATACCACTCAGCAGTACATCGGTATCCATTGAATACCTTGTCACTTTGCTTTGCTGTGCTATACAGTGTTGCGATGCATTCAAGTAGCGTCATTTGGCAGATTGCAGTAGATGGCGTCAGGCGTGGAGGGAGAGCGGTGGAGAGGGGAGCACAAAGAAAAAGTTCTATCAGTAGCTCGGTTTTCAACTCAACTTTTTTTGTCTTTTTCCGCCTGTAGTCGTTCTCGTCGCCAGGTGCCGTCAATCAGTCAACTATTCGATGTGTCCTGCCGCTGGTAACGGTGTCAGCCAACTTCACACGCACAGCTTTTGTTTGCAAGCAAGCGATTTTTCGTTGACTGTGTATATATGTGTGTATTTGTGACAGTATGTGAGTTTGAGCATGCATGAGTTTTAGTATAGTTAGTGTTTGACGCAGGCGCTCACCTTTTAAGCTTTGATGGATGAGTTCCTGCGTTGATGAATGGCGTTTGTGTCAGTTTCCAAAACGTACAGAAAACTCACCAATGCTGGTATGTAGCACCAACATTTGCACACAAAGTAATTATATGGAGATTGTGTGGAGAAAGTGTTGCAAATTTTTTCAATCAAGGTTTCAGTAATCCTTTGATATAAACTCAATTAAAACGCTTTAGCCTTAAGTTATAATTTGCCTTTTGATAATTTTTATGTTAAATTAAAATGAAATTAAGTTCAAACATGGGGAAAAAAAGAGAATCTAATTTCAGCTGATTAATAAAAACTTGCCAGTGAGCCGAAAGTTTATTATTTCCGAAATCATTAACGAACCTTTAAGAGTGCAAATATTTATTTACGACCTTTGCAATATCATTACTAAATCATTCGTTGTGACAAACTGCTTCTAATAAAATGAATTTTTTTGTTTCTTATGCATACATAGATCACTTCTAACAAAAATTATAAATTTTAGATAGTTTAAAGGTGTTTTAAATGAATTTCTAAATAAATAAATAAATAAATGTATATCTAAATATATACATATTACCGGAAGCGTAGGAAAAAATTTCACGTAGCGCTTTTGAGGACCTTTAGAAGAGACATTTTTGGAAAAATCATGTTTTTTGTATGCTACTTTTAATTTCTCAGAGAACGCAACTCGGGAATCAAAAATATTTTATCAATACTTTTATTGATCTCCCAAAATTAAATGTTTTGGTAGACTAAATGGGGTAAATATGACCCACCCTTAACTTTTTTGGTAAAAAAGTGATTCATATAAAGGGTGGTTTGATTTTAAGGGCCGATTTTGAATGTGAACCACACCTAAACGTCAAGATTTTTCTCTGCATTTCATTTTACATTTCTCAATTTCAGACTAACTCAATTTGAACCATGAAAAGATATACAATCGAGCAACGCGTTAAAGTTATTCAGGCTTATTATGAAAATGGGCGTTCAAATCAAAATGCATATCGTGCACTTCGTCATTTTTTCGGTCAATTTAATCGTCCAAATGTGCGTACAATCGGAAAAATCGTGCAAAAATTTGAGCAAACCGGGTCTGTAAGAGATGTGAAAACACCAGTGCATGCTCGTACAGCTCGTACTGCAGAAAATATTGCTGCTGTTCGCGATAGTGTGTCTGAAGAGCCGTCCACCTCAACTCGTCGTTGTGTCCAACAATTGCACCTCTCACGCTCGTCGTTGATGAACATTATGCATAAAGACTTGCATTTACACGCTTACAAGGTGCAATTGACTCATGAACTAAAGCCTCTTAACCATTTCAAGCCTCGTCAATGATCAGAATGGTGGCAAGAAATGGCAACAGTGGATGATCAATTTTCGAAGAAAATTATCTTCAGTGACGAGGCACATTTTCACCTCAGTGTATTCGTCAATAAGCAGAATTAAGCAGAATCGATAAGCCGCATTTGGGCGATTGATAATCCAAGAGTGATGTCGAAAAACCAATGCACCCACAAAGCGTAACTGTTTGGTGCGGTTTATGGGCTGGCGGCATCATCGGGCCGTATATTTTCCAAAATGAGGCCGGTCAGGCAGTTACTGTGAATGGTGTTCGCTATCGTGAGATGATAACGAACTTTTTATGGCCCGAATTGGAAGATATGAATGTGGACGATATGTAGTTTCAACAAGACGGTGCCACTTGCCACAGCTAATGAAACAATGGCTCTGTTGCGCGACAAATTCAATGGCCGTGTTATCTCACGTGGTGGTGATGTCAATTGGCCGCCAAGATCATGTGATTTGACACCGTTGGACTTCTTTCTTTGGGGTTATTTGAAAAAAAAGGTGTACATCGATAAGCCAGCAACAATTCAAGAGCTAAAGGATGAGATAATTCGGCACATTAACAGCATAGAACCTCACTTATGCCTCAACGTCATCGATAATTTGCACCATCGGATGGAGGTGTGCCGCCGAGGTCGCGGCGGCTATTTCGCCGATATTTTGTTCCATACATAATTGAACCATACCAACATTATCATAATAAAAAGAAATGACAATAATTTGCTAAATAATTTGTGTTTTTCCCCCTATATACACTAAAAAAACTTTAAGATTTACGATTAATAAAAAAGTTTCAAAACGTTTTTACGAATCATTCAAATTTAATTAAAATTAAGGAAAAAGCAAAATAGTCTAACTTTTGAAAAATTATACATTTCAGATAATTATACAAAAGCTTGTTACGCCCACAAAGATGCGTGGCTAACACGCAGAGAAAAAATATGTTTATATATGTTTGGTTTCCAATTCAAAATATTCAGAGGGAACCACCTAATGATTAAGAACTTTCCTTCAATAGCATTCTTTTTCGATATAAGAAGATATTAGTTGTGTCCAACATTAACATAATTGCCTTAGCTAAAAAACTAACGTCTACACTAATATGCTTGTGGCAAATAGAATTGTGTGTTTCTAGCCAATAATATATATATTTGCATCACTGCTAAACTCAAAAAGAGCAGAACTCTGCAAATTTCATACAGAACTCCTTTCTTTTATGTGTTTCGCACATACATCTGTTTCTTTTGCACTTGCACGAAAAATGGAAACCTTGTTGCTTTATGCGCTTGCTTTTAACAGTTGCCAAGTCTTGGTGTCATTTTAAGTTTAAGCCGCGCCAAACGTGTGGAAAAGTTTAGCTCTTGTGAAAAGTGTTTCTGAAAATATTTGTTTAAATTAAAAGTGTTTGTGTTTTCGAATTAATAAAATAAAAACCAAAATAAAATTAAAACAAGGTGGTTCAGCAGTAAAAATAGGTGAGTTTTGAAGCAACTTTGCTGATAAAGCGGGTGCTTTGCTGGCAAAGTGGGTGCTCCAACCATATTATGTTTTCTCCAAATAGAAAATGTGAGCTTATAAAAATAATTGTAATGTCGGATAAACATAATATGGTTACTTCTTAACATAATTAAATCCGAGAAAAACTTATTTATTGTTTTCTAAACATTTTTTATTTGCTTCAAACCAACAATTACTTCTAAGCAAATATTTTGTAATCACAGTGAAAAACTTTTGGCATTTCTTTTGCTAAAATATGTTTCCAAGTAAATGTAGTGTAATCATCGGTAAATATATTAGGTTGATCTTATTTATCGTTTTGATCGCATTAAATTATGTTTTCGCCAATTAATATATATTTGTCCGTGAATATTTAATGTTATTCTTGACTAAATTATATTTCCAAGCAAACAAATAGTAATAGACTAAAAGTGTTCTCAGTTCATTTATAATTACAATATATCTATATGAAAACATATTTTATTTAAAACAAATTATATTGTTTTTAAATTCAAACAACAAGTGCTAAGATACAATTAAATAATGATAAGCTGCAAATATATATGTAAAGAAAAATTGCATTAATTAATCATATTATATGTGGAACAAATAATGATTACTTGTTTCCAAGAAACATGCAGAAACATATTATACTTCCTGCAAATTATGTTTGGGAAGGCCTATTATTTTTCAGCATGTAGTTTCAATTCAATCTACTTTCTTTGCATTCAACTGGAGAATTAAACGTGAACATGTCATATGCAGGGGTCAATTGCCACCTTTTGCATTATCATTCCCTAGCCAAATCACTAGGGCTGTAGGGCCAAATTATTTGCTAGTTGGAAAGAAATGAAAAAAGTAAACATTTTGAATGTATTCTTCAGTTAATTTATTTGAAATATATATATATATGAAACTCATTATATAGCATATTTTCTCGAATATATTTCTTGGAAGTATATGCAAAATTAAGACGTCAAAAACATAATAAGCATTACAAGCTTGAAATTGATTGAACTGACCCTTTTATGCATTACCTTGGGTCAAAAGTTCGTTAGAACTAGTAAAGTAGCTTATGCTCCATTCAAGCTACTTTCGATACTGGTAGGTTTTAACTACTCAGCCATTACCACCCATCTATGTAGTCGCATGTTCATCCCAAGTGGTCTAAGTAGCCAAGATTCTTGACTTGGATCTTGATGGGGGCAACAATTTGGGCATTAAGTTACAAATATCCGACGTCCTCCTTATGTCTTGTTTGGAATCCGCAAGCAAAGCGGTTCCTCTCCATCAGCTCGAGAAGAGTGTTCATCTGTATTTTATTAGTTGTCTTTATCCTTTCATTTTGTGAGAATTAAACTAAAATACAAAAATAGTTTAATTTTACTTACATTTTTTGATTTTAACATCGTTTTTGTTTATTTAAAATCAATTCTCTTCTTTTCTCCCAAACAATTTCTTTTTGAGAACAAATTTTAAAAAAAAAAATTGAAAACTTCCATGTTTTTTTTTTTTGTTCGAATACGTATTTTTCTCCCAAAAATGTTTTTTTTTACAATTTCGAAAGTATTTAAATAGTGAAATGGAGATAAGAATCAATTTTCCCGGGAGAATTTATTTAGAATTAGGCTGAATTTATTATCTTGAACATTATCTCCAAGATTATTGGTCGTTGGAAAGGTAACAAAACGTTATATCTGAAAATATATTTTTTGAAGGGAAACTTCTTTAGCCACGTATACAACCACACAGCGATTTGGGTGGAGGCTAAAACCAATGTAACGAACGGTTTCAATAACAACAAACACAAAAAATTCTCCACGGCAGTGACAAAAATGACAAAATTATAATTTTAAGATTATCTTGTTTGCAGTACGATTCGAACCCACTGCTTTTCGACCTTCAAATGGATTTTCTGCCCTCTGAGCAAAGTACTCGTGTCAAGTGGAGTTGCTGATTAAGCATTTATTTCAATTTTAATTTCAATTTATTGATCAAATATGTTAGCATATAAGAATAATTTTCTTTTGCATATCGCTGGTTAAATAAATAAGATAATAAAATTTAACAATAAGATTATTAAAACTATTAAAATTAAATAACAACAAGTGAGTGATGAATTAAAAACTTTAATTATAAAAATATAAATGATTGAACGAATTTAAAATTATAAAAATAATATACAACAATTTTGAGAACTTTAAAAAATTTCTTAAAATAATAATAAAAAATAAAAACTATCAAAATTTGCTTGCACTTATTAATAAGAACAAAGCATAAATCTAACCAAATTAACATTTTATGAAGAAGAAAAACAGTAGAAGAGAAAATCAGGTAGAGTTAGGAGAAATATTCAAAGATTAAACGCTTAAAGGCTTTTTGGTTGGAAACGACTGTTGCTAATGCTGTTTGGTAGAGAACTCCACAGTCTTATTGCACTGACGAAAAATAGCCTGCTAGAATTTTTGTAATAGTAGCTCGGAATCAGCAGGTTCATATTTCTACTTGACCTACAGAACTGAAGTTTTTCATACAAGTAATGTGGGCAACGCGAGTAGATTATTTTATGCAGAAATATACAATTTCTTGCTTCGAGATAACGAAATAAGCAACGACCAAGTAGCTTAGTGCGAAAGAAGAATACATGATCGAACCTCTTCAGTACATAGACGTAACGGGCAGCGTTATTTAGAGCAACTAACAATTTGTGGGATGAACGTGAATCTAAATTGCTATAAACTACTTCCGAGTAAGTGATGATGGGCATCAGTAGTTGTAATACAAGTTTTCGTTTTGTTTCGATGGGGAAAAACGCCGAGGTCGTTCTTAGGTTCCGTTAAACAAAGTAGACTTTACTCACGCAGGAATTAATGTGATCCTCACTGGACAAGAAGCTATTTATTTTAAACCCAAGGTTAGATGCCTTAGTAACAACTTCCAGTTCAACGTTTTTGAGTAGAATTGGGGGTAAATCAAGGTTTAAGAAAGGTGTTTTAGATATTGGTAGAATGTATGATTTTATGGGGCTTAGTTTGTTAATTTATTATCTTTAGACCATTAGCTACAGTATCTAAATCTTCATTCATTCTTACACACAAATCTTCAATGAGCCCGCTAGGTCTAGACAAATATAATTGAAGATCATCAGCGTACGCATGCATTGTGACGTTTTTGCATATATCGGAAATATCATCATTGACGAACAAGGAAAATAGAAGTGGACCTAGAACCGAGCCTTGGGGAACTCCAGTATTAGTATTCTTGAATGTAGAGTAATTAAACCCTACTTTAACTCTCTGTGGCCTTTCGCTTAAATAACTTTCCAATAACCGAACTGTAGTATCGGAGAATCCAAAATTGAACTTCAGTTTTTTACATAAAATTTTATGGTTTACAGAGTCAAAGGCTTTGGAAAAGTCCAGTAAGCATAGTAGGGTTAGATGTCCCATATCAAAGGGTATTCTAACATCATCCAATACTTTGACTATTGCAGAGGAGCAGCTATGGCCTGGGTGAAACCCAGATTGAAGGTCCGAAATGAGACCAAATATGTGTACATGGCTTGAAATCTGCTCAGCCATTAAAGATTCGCAGACCTCTGAAATCGAAGACAGCAAGCTAATTGGTCTAAAGTCAGATGGCTCACTCGCATTAGATTTTATTGCAATTGGAATAATGGTCGCTACCTTCCAAATTGCAGGATAGCACGAGGTTGTAAATATGCGGTTAATTATGTGCACGATTAAGTACTAATACTTTCCTATTTTTATCTTATTGGATGGCCTTGAATTGTGTCTTAGTTGTTTTAATAGTAATGCACAAACTACAAAGTTTATAACATAAGTAAAATCCCCGAAATTGTGCTAAAGCATACTATCATTGAATAATTCTAATATTGAAGGGAAACTGCGAACATGCACCACTACCGTGTTCTAATAACATGGCAATCAATTTAAACATCACCAATGCTTAAAATCAGGTTTATGGACCTAGTTAAAAATAATCCCAAATGATCCCAGACTTAATCAAGATTAGTGGCACTGCAATAAAGACCTCCCGAAAATGTAACTTTCTTAAGATTAGGGAAGGGGTTTTTCCCTTCCAAATTCAAATTAACGAAAACTCTTTATTAATTTTTTAAAAATATTGTATCTCAAACGTGAAAACCGAGGTAGTCATTTGAATATATGATTTTAGAAAAGTTAAAGAATTTCGGTTTTTACTCCATTTCCACCAAATTTGAATGAATTTGATGAACTAATTTTGAAAAAAAAGCCTTAAAATTCTTGTACTCAAATTAGATTTTTTATTTTGTAAAAATATTAAACTCAGAAAGGTTAAGCAAAATCGAAGGTGGTCAACCCGTATGGCATTTTAAGAAAAAAAAATGCATTGCGAGCTACTTTTGAACAGGCCCATTAAGCCTTCAAAAACCAGGTTTTGGAGATACCAACCTTAGAGTAAAACTTCACGCAAAACCTTTCCAGAAAATGGTTCAAGCAAATGCAAAAATGTATTGATCATCTTGGAGAATACTTTCAAAAATAATAAAACTATTTTCATTAATTAACCACTGCTTTATCATGGTCAGCAGACCACGTATGGAATGAATGACAGGCAAAAACATGATTTTTATACCACTGCGCTTACTGAGTAAGGGGTATATTAACTTTGTCATTCCGTTTGTAACGCCAAGATGGAGGTGTGGCAGGTATAGAAAAATGTATATATTTTTGATCAGCATCATCAAAGCATCAGCATCCTGACTCGATTTCCATGTGTCCGTCTGTCTGTCCGTTTGTCGACACGAATACAGCCGCAATTTTAAAGCTATCGCTATCGTTAATTTTTAAAAAAGGAAGATCAAGTTTGAAAATGGGCCAAATCAGATGAAAACTACGCCTACCTCCCATACAAAGTGGCTTTATATTAACCGTAAAATGTCTTTAAAATCCACAAACATTAAAGAAATGCCTTGAAATTTGGCATGTAAACTTTGCTCTTCAGTCTTAATCCTGGCTATGAAATCCTGGAAAAATCGGATGAAGTGCACGCCTACCTCCCATACAAAGTGGCATTATTTCAAAAGTAAAATATCTTAAAAATCTGCTCAAATTAAAGAAATGTCTTGAAATTTTGCATATAGGCTTTGATATATAACATACACCATCACTATGATATTTGACAAAATCTAATGAAAACCACGCCTCCCACATAAATTGGCTTTATTTTAAACGTAAAATCTTTAAAAAATCCACAAAAATTAATGAAATGTCTTGAAATTTTGAAAGCCCTATGAAATATGGCAAAATCGAAGCAAAACCACGCCTACCTCCCATACAAAGTGACGTTATCAAAATAGGAAATTCGTATATATATAAAAATGAATATCATCGTGTATGTCGTGGCAAAAGACTTCGAATATACTTCAATATGGCCGCGGGGGGGTATTTTAGCTTCGGCACCCTGCCGAAGCTCCATCCTTACTAGTTTTTTTATCAAAAAGAACCTTCAGGAGAATGTTGATTTTTTTCCCTTATACAAAACGATCTGGTGTTATATCTATACTACTATCTTCTATACTATTATATAAAATTGAAGTGCAAATTTTTATTACCAGTTTAACTCCAAAAGTACCGGACTGATTTCTATGAAATAGGCTTAAAAATATCCTATTTGTGCTATAGTACAGTAAAGAGCTATTTTCATTTCGAAATTTTGTAATAAGTATGTTAATTAATTTGTTAAATTTTTTAAGAAATTATCGTCGATGTCAGGAATTGCTTGATCGTTTTCTTTTCACGCATTTGTGTTGCGAGAGTTTCAATAAACTCCATGTTGCTCTCTACTCTTCACTTCTTCTACTCTGATAGCACTGGAGCAAGGCGAAAAGTGGGACACATAAACTTGCAGTGCTGTGCTGCAAAATAAAACAAAAGAAAAAATTTTTTTATTTCATTTGACATGCATTGTCTTAAGCCTGTATGATACTTAATTAAATTGATCATTGAAAATTATAACTAGAGCTGCTTAAATAGTACGAATGTACGGATTCAATTGGTGTGAGTGAGTACGCATATGGTACGAATTGAAAAAAAATTTGTAGGACGGACTGTATTTTCTTTGCATTTTTTTTTTCCGTTTCTTTCAATTTGTTCTTCGTTAAGTTTCGATCAAATATTTACTGTGCTGTTAATAATTAATTTGACATTTTTAGAGTAAACAAACCTATTTAATATAAATGTATGCTGAATTGGAAGTGATGTGTGTAGCTAATATTAATTTATTTAATGCAGCTGCTCTCAAAAACACCAGATATAAAAAAGTCACAACGTTTATCCTTTTCTTAAAAAATATGTCTGTCCTACCCACGCGCCACTTGTTTTCAGATTTTACAATTGGACAAAAAAAATTAAGTATCATAGTAGGTGTTCATACGTCAGTCAAATGATTGAATCAATCAAAATTTGTTGTTGCTTTCCTATGTAAAAAAAAAATTAACTTTATCTCAGAGCGAAAATGAACTCCAAAATCTTCTCTCGTCAGTCAAAATTTTGATTGAGCTCCAGATCTTCATCAATCAGTCAAAGGGTTGCATTATTTTACTTGTCTGCTTTTTAGTAGGCAATTATATCAAGAAATGTAGTTAACTGGAAACAAAGGTAGTTTTTTAAAGAGAAAAAGAGGTGTAGTTTCTTCAGTTCCTGAGATTATTTCATTAATTCTATTGTTTTTTTATGACTTGCATCCGATGGTAAAACAAATAGGTATAATTTCCGGCGTATTGATTTCCTAATGTGATCAATTTAATCCTAAAAGATCAACTATATTTCCGCTATTGTTTTCCATTTTGTAAAATTTTTATGCACACAAAACCACTTAATAAAAGAAACACCCAAATAAAGTGATGCACACAGCACGATATGAATCCACAAAATAGTAGGTAGCAGAAAAGTAAGAAATGCCTGCGTCGGAGCTTCAATCAAAAAATCGTGTGTGAGCAAGCGTCAATCAAAATTTTCAGAGAGAGTTAAAGAGAGTAAAAAATCGCGATATACTTCAATCATTTGACTGACGTATGAACACCTACATACTGGCATTACGGACTCAAAGGTGTTTGTTGTTGCTTTTATTGGAAACTGTAAAAAAACAGTGAGAGTGAGAGCGGATGAACATTTTTGAACGCAAAGGCCCATATTAGACAATGTCCGTTTGTCCGACGAAAATGAACACTTTTTACTCTCTTGTCCGCTGGATGGTCACACGACAGAAAATTTAGGGCGGACACATTTGACATTTCATTTAGTTTGAGTACATTTTCTATTGCACTTTATTTTGTGCACTTTGAAAACAATTACTTTTAATAGCAACGTTGCATAGAAAAAGTACTTTTTAGCTGCTAAAGTGTAGCAAAACTTTTATTTCACCACATCGCCACACTGTTGTGGCCGTTGTCTGCTGACATCAACAGCAGACAAAATGAACATATTTTGTCCGCCTTACAAAAAGTTCATCCGCTCTTACTCTCACTGTTTTTTGACAGTTTCACATTGAAAGCAACAACAAAGATCGGACAAACGGACATCGTCTAATATGGGCCAAAGCGATTCAATGATCGCCTTCAACGTGTTTTAATTTTTTTTATATTTATCTCGCTCTCTTTTCGCTTTTTAGCTTTATCTCTCTCAACACTCACTCAAAGAGTGACAAATACGTGTTAACGCTCTTAAATGATAATAAAACTTCCGTGGTTTCGCCACTGTTACCTGCCAGTTCACCATATATAGAATCATAAAAGATACGAATAAATAAAATCAAATCAAAGTTAGTGAATTTTGCAACAAAAAAGACTAATTTCAGCTTCTGTTGCGAATTTTAAACTAAAACTTATTTACAAACAAAACATTACCTATTATACAGTTTTGAACAGAATCAGCTTCATTCACGACATATTTTGTTCTACAAAAAATCTACAAAAATTAATGTGCTCACAAAGAATTTCTCTTTTGATACAAAAATAAATATCATAAGAAAATCGCAAAGAATCCTCATATTTGTATTTAAGAAAAAAAAAAAAAAAATGTTACAGATGTTTTATCCGAAATCTTATAGATTATAGATTACTTATGATAGAAAATTTTATTTGGGACAAAAATAAGCAGTACAATTTGAGCACATTACAGCACAACTTTCGAATTTATGCAAAAAATTTATTTTGGAGCTAAAATTACTGCTGCAGATTATAACACTCATTGAGCAACATATTTTTTTTTTTAATAATGAATCAAAAATTGTTTTACTTTACTTTATGTATATCACATTTTTAACAAAATATATGTATGACAATATTAAGTTCAGCTACATACATAGTATATAAATCTTTTGTAAGCCTTAAATTACAAATTCAACCGAGCACATACAACATGCAATTTGCTGAAAATTTATTTTTATCTCATTTCCAGTTTCTGTTCCTATACGTTAAGTCTTCATTTTTTTTTTTTTGTTTTTTTTTTTGTTCCAACTCAAAACTTGAAGGTGGCATTAAAACAACATACAACTAACCTTTCAAATGTATGAGCCTAAAATCATTGAACTGTTAAATGACATTGAATTGTGGTTGAAATTGAAATTGTTGCCATTATTTTCAAAAATACACAAGTAACCGCAAAAAGAAAACACAATAAAATTTGAACATTTTCGGACACAACAAAAATGTATGCACAGAATAGTGTCCAACAATTTTGGAGAAAACGTGTAACAAGCATTTCAACAATTCGATAATATAGAATCCTAACAACAAAAATACACACCTGGGCACATTTAGACTCACAGACACACATGCTCACTTCACATATTAAACCAAATAAAAACGACAAATACACAAATATTTACGTGTCATAATATAACTAATGCAGCTCTCAGCAATTTTATGGCTATCACACTTAAAGCGTTTCATATTTCGTCGCATCATGGTCACTCATACATGGACATGCTCCGTGCTTGAAATGTTTCACGACCAAGTATTTTATAGGTGTTTTTTTAGTTTATTATATCTGGTGTATAACATGTAGCAGGTGAGCATGCCGTTGTATTTTCGTTTTTAACTGAGTGTATCGAGTATTATAAATACACACCCATACACACACACACACACACACACAAACATGCAATAATAAATAGTTATGTTAGTGAAAAATGATTTTTGATTTTTGAGCCGGAAACGGAAATGACACACGAGCATCAGCAGCAGTAGCATAGTAGCTTGTTATATTTGTATCAAGCCCGTAGCCAGTATTTTCCATGGGCGGGTTTTGATATAAAAATCTTTAAATACTAATAAAAAGTTAAGAACGTAGTAGATATGAGATTTTTTACGCAAAATCGTTTACTTTTATAACTATTCCTGAATGTGTCTTTTTTTTAATAAATAAAAGATAGCTCATCAGGATTTATCGATAATAAGAGCCTATATTTTTTTAAAAAAATTATCCAAATTAAGAGTTTTTAACCGTCTTTTAAAAAATTTCCCTAACAAAATGACACAAATACCAGAATAGAAGTTTGAAACAAAAATATTGAAAAAGAAAAAGGCAATTAAAAAAATGATATATTTCTAAATAAATATCCTTTTTTTTAAACTAATAAAAAAAACAATACAAACTTTATAACGGTTTCTTGCAATTTATTAAAATCATAATCAAAAAAGAATTAACAATGATACATTAAAAATTTTTTGAATCAGTTGACCGGTTGAAGCTATCATTAATATGTATCAGTAACATATATTAATGGGGCATTTCACATAAAGATGACAAGCAAAAAACTACACGCAGAGAAATTTTTCGTTTAGCGCAACTGAAAAATTAGCCAATTATACTTCGTTTGCGAGCTGTAGTAGCGGCAAACGAATATTCAGTTGTAACTAACGAAAAAATAGCAAAAAAGATCGAAAAAATAAAAAAAAAATAGCAACGCAATTCGCTTTACTAAAAATAGCATTTTTATTGAATTTTATTATTCAAATCTTTATTTTATTATAAACATTTCTTCAAACACATAAATTCAATATGATTTGAAATAATTGATATATATCGTACTTCAATCATTGGAATTCGAACCCGGACTCGTCGATGTCTGGTTTACTCCGCGCTCCGCTTAACGTGTTGCACCACCGTCAATTGAATTTTCAGTCGGCTAATATTCGCCTAGTGCTGCTGCTTGGAGTTAAATTGTGTTGAAGTACAGTTACACAATATTTTTTTTCGTTTATGGCAAAAGTTAAACATTTGTCATGGAAAGAAGCTCGACAGAAGCCTGACAAAAACGAAAAGTTTCCACCAGATTTTTGTGGTGGCCATGACATAGTGGTTAAGGCGCTTGATTTGTATGCGAAACAGCCTAGGTTCGAGTACCCAGCATACACAAATTTGTTTTTTCGCTTTTTTGTTTGGTTTTATTAGAAATGAAATTGAATTGAATTAAATTGAAAAAGAAATTGAGTAGAAATAGAAATGCAACAAACAAATTCTTTATTTGCCGTAATTAAAAACTTGCACGCGCTTATAACTAACGAAATTCTTTTCCTGCAACTAAATAACCCGTTCTCCGCAACTTTTTCCGTTTCTCGTAACTGCTAAAACGTTTGCAAAAAACGTTTCCAAGCACGATAAACGAAGTTCGTTTACTGCAAATTGGCCATAAACGTTTTTTTTTTCTCTGCGTGTATATTCTTTAGATTTTTTTTTTTTTCTATATAACATGAAAAGAGAACATTTTTATTAATTAAAAAAGACCATTTTCACAATTCAGTTCTGACGTAGAATTACGTCTTACAGCGCAGCTTATATGGGACTTGCTCTCAAATTTTTCAAGCATATGCAATGTTTTTGTTCACTTTTTAGGGTATACCTGCAGTCTTTAATATGCATCGTACAAAGATAAAATATATGCCAAAATATCAGTTACATGGCATATAAAACGAATATTTATTTTTGAATTTTGTTCATTCTTTAATAAAGTCAAAAAATTGCAACATCTAAGGATAAAAATTAATATTTTCGTATGAGAAAAATAATGTTTAAAATGATTCAGTAGCTGCTGATGTTGTTGTAATGGTTGTTTTTTTTTGGTTCGTGTCAAAATCACGAACGCAGCATCGTGTTGTTCGTTAAAACGAATCGTTTTACGAACCAGAGACAGCGCATGGATGTTGTGCTATGAAAACTTCATTTTTTTTTATATATATAATAAATCCAAAATATTTTCATACATTTTATATATGTATATTCCAATTTATAAATATATTTTGTTTGCTGAAATTAAAATTTTCACTTAAACTTAAGAACCTTAAGAAGCGTTGTATAATATTTTATTGTTAAAAACAAATTTCGATTAAGGAATCGGTTTTTGAAAAAAGTAATGTAAATATATTATTGGTCATTTTACGAAACCCGTAATTCGGAATCTACCAAGCAAAAAAGTGATTTCAAAATAATTTAAAATAAGCTGTTGAATTGCATCCCTTCGACTTTTATACTCAGAAAACATTCTTTTAACTCATGTAGCTTTCTCCAGTTACTGTATTCTTCAAATACTTCCAGTATTTGTACAAAGAAAGATTTCTTTGAGGCATTGAATGGAAGTGTTTTGTTGAGCTTAGTTCAATATATAATTTGAACTTTAATTGAAGTAGTCTAGAAGTGGTCTAGAGTAATAGATTAGTAGTTAGTCCAAAAATAGTTCATGAGTATGTCTTTTGATTGATCTTCTTAAGAAGGTAAAGGAGAAGCACTATTGTATATATGGAATGTCTTCTGAAAGCAGTATTCCTTAGAATGCATATAAAATTTGTAAAAACAATTTTGCTGGGTTGACATCGCACAAAACCAAATTCTTTTACACTAGTTGGAGAGTGCAGAGGTCTAACATATTAAAAAACTGAACAACCCGAATTAATTAAGGGGAAAGCTGCTACTGAGGTCTTCGTTTAGTCTACAACACAGGTCATCTAGGAGTCCTATTCGTAGCGAAAGATAAAGCTGTACATCGTCGGCGTAAGCATGAACAAATGCATGTTTGCAGACAGTGAAGATGTCATTGATGAACATGGTGAATAGAAAAGGACCAAGTATGGAACCCTGAGATACACCACTTGAGACATTTTTATAGGAAGAAAATTGTTGGTTAACTTGAACTCTTTGCATCCGATTACTTAAATAACTAGACATAAGATTAACAGCACTATCACAGAATCCATAGAGAAACTTAAGTATTTATAGTTTACTTTGTCGAAGGCCTTTACATGAACTTTTGTAGAACAAATTACTTGCAAAATGAACCACTGAGAAACACTTGTGGTGACTTTAATTTTGTTTCAGATGTAATTTCCTTAAATGAATCCATGTACTCAATTTAACATAATATTAGATTTATTGGGAGATATTAGATTATCCCCAGTACCGCAGCTGATGTGAATCATCCTCTACCAAGGAATTTCATTTTTTTCAGGCGATATTTGGCAATATGGTTAACATGGTAAACATAGTTATCCAGAGCAAGACCACGTCCGTCTCGTCTAGCATGTGCAGGAGCCAGGCCCCGTACGTCACGCCTTGCATGTGTGAGATTCACTCTAATCATTGTTTACAGAAATCTACACACAACAGAATACAATTTGATTATCCAGAGCAAGATCTCGTCCGTTTTGCCTGGCATATGAGGGAGCTTGACCGCGCCCGTCTAGCCTTTCATATGTGAGCACGGCTCTAATCAATCGATCTATTAACTATCAAGATGAGATCCGGAATACACATACAACCTTAAACATTCAAGCTTGGCAATTTGTTTTTTTTATTTTAATGCTAAATAAAATAAGTTAATATTAATTGTTATATTAAAATAATTCTATAACTGAATGTTTATAATGCTATAGCTTATACCCGGCGCGCTTCGCTGCGCTCAGCGCTTATCCCCTAAAAGAGGGTGTAGCTTTAGTGAAGCCATACTTTTATAGTAAGTTCGTACCGAGTTTTATTGATGTGTGACTTATTTCGAAAACTATACCGAATATTTGGGGTGCTGAAAAAGTACCACGCCCCTCGACCAACGCCCATAAAATGTTACCAGTGGAACGGCATTTGTAAATTGAGGTCGAATACTAAATTCCGAGACTGTGCGACCTACAAAAAAAAACCAAAACTGGTCGATATCGAAAATTTTAGGTGTATTTAAGGAGCCTTTTATGGTCGGCACCAGACTTCATAGGAGCCCTCTCAAGGCTTTGGTATACAAATTGACTTAGCGGTTTCGGAGTCCTTAAGTGATATACACATATACCCACATACGTTTATACATTAAGTCGCCTCACGCTTCTTAGAAAAAAAAGTTGCTTAGTCCGGTTCTTCAAAATAATCCATGGCTTATGTTACGATGATCCCAAAAAATTTCGACTAAAAATATTACCTGGTATGGTAGTTAAAAAAAAAAAACAAACGGTCAGAAATAAGAGTAATGAAAAAGTTCTTTTGCATCAAAAATCTTCAATATTTTCCGTTGGACCAAAGATAATGCGGATTTTTATGAATTGTTTTAACTTTTTTCATATTATTTTCACTAAAATTCAAATTACTTTTTTTTCATACTACTTTTAGTCAAATAAATTGTAAAATGTAAAAAATGTGTACATTTTTTTGTGATTTCATTCAATTTAATTCTTCACTTTACACTATATTTTATCATGAATAGATAATTTATTTAACCAAAAGTAACATGGCAAGACAAAATAACTATTAAGTCTGACCGTTTGTTATTAGGAACATAAGAAGATCGGTCAATGTCACTTCAAGGGCTGAAATGGCCATTTCGTTTTTGTTTTTTTTTTATTTCAAACTATTCCAGCTACTGTCGAAATATTTGGGGGATCATCAAAACAAAAAGCGTTATTTTGAGCAACCGACCCAAACACCTTTTTTTTTGTGAGGAGCCCTAGTATACAAACAAACATTTAGGCATGGCAACATTTATATGTATAGTGACCGCCACTTGGTCTTATTGCACCTACATATCAAGTTTCACTATCAAAACATGTACAGCTCAGAAATTACAATGATTTCTGAAAAGTCGGCGTAGATAAAGTGCGACTTTTACTGTAAATTTTGATTTATATACTTTCACGGATTTGTGGGCGTGACAAAATTTATATAAAAAGTGACCGCCACTTGGACTTATAGCATCTGCATACCAAGTTTGACTATCAAAACGTTCACATCTCAGGAATTTAAATTATTTCTAACCGATAGCCCTGGCAGCAAGTGCTTACTTAGTTATAATTGTTAAATTGAAATTAACTATAATACATAAATAAATAAATAAATTAAATAAAATTATTGCTGAAGAGTGGGCACACATATAGTGCTACCAAGCACATTTTTTTTTCTACGGCAAAAGCCGTCTGATATAAAGCATTTTTACTGATTTGTGGGCAGTAAACGTGGGCGTGACAACGTTTATATTTACATAGTGACTGCCACTTGGACCCATAGCACCTGCATACCAAGATTGACTATCAAAACTTGTACAACTCAGGAATAAGCAAGATTTCAATAAAGTGGCTGTAGATATAGTGCGGCCATGCCCATTTTTTGTACATTGGCCGACAGTAACCATACGAACTAAATTGCCAAATCTTAGTCTTCTACGGCAAAAGCCGTCTGATATAAAGCATTTTTACTAATTTGTGGGCGGTAAAAGTGGGCGTGACAATATTAATATTTACATTGTGACTGCCTCTTGGACCTTTAGCACCTGCATACCAAGATTCACTATCAAAACGTGTACTACTCAGCAATAAGCATGATTTCGATATAGTGGGCGTAGATATAGTGCCGCCATGCCCATTTTTTGTGGATTGGCCGACAGTAACCATACGAACTGAATTACCAAATCTTAGTCTTCTACGGCAAAAGCCGTCTGATATAAAGCATTTTTACTGATTTGTGGGCGGTAAAAGTGGGCGTGACAACGTTTATATTTACATAGTGACTGCCACTTAGACCCATAGCACCTGCATTCCAAGATTGACTATCAAAACGTGTACAGCTCAGGAATAAGCAAGATTTCGATAAAGTGGGCGTAGATATAGTGCGGCCATGCCCATTTTTTGTACATTGGCGGACAGTAACCATACGAACTAAATTACCTAATCTTAGTCTTATACGGCAAAAAAGTCTTATATAAAGCATTTTTAATGATTTGTGGGCGGTAAAAGTGGGCGTGACAACGTTTATATTTACATAGTGACTGCCACTTGTATCCATTGCACCTGCATACCAAGATTCACTATCAAAACTTGAACATTTCAGGAATTAAAACGATTGCTGAAAAGTGGGCGTAGATATAGTTAGACTACGCCCATTTTTTGTACAGTCACCGGAAGTAACCATATGAACAAAATTACCAAATTTTAGTTTTATATGATTAAAACCGTTTGATATAAAGCATTTTTCTTGGTTTGTGGGCGATAGAGCCAATTTGGGTTGTATGGGAGGTACCACGCCCCCTTGTCCAATCAACACCAAACTTCACAGGAACACTTCCCGAATATTGCTTCAGTATCCCTAAAAATTTCATAAAGTTTGGTTCGGTGGTTTTGGAGTCTATACGTGATATACACACATATCCACATACCCACATACCCACATACCCACATACCCACATACCCACATACATACATTCATTTTTATATATATAGATTATGATTTGTAATTATATGTACGTATAATACCTGTAAAATTACTAAAAATGCTATAAATTATTTTAATTATTTTATTTTATTTATTATCTAAGCCTTAAGGCTTAGCATAAATAAATAAAAAAAAAAAATAAAATTAAAAAAAGTCAAGTAAATAAAGAAGGGTCAAAACCAGCATCGAATTCAGGTCAAATATCAAACATCACCTCTACTACTGCAGAGGAGCATCCATACCTCTGAAAAGGGGATAATAGTTTTTTCTCGATTAAAAATTTACTTATTTGTTGAGCCATTAGTTTTTCACATATTTTAGACAAAGGTGATAATATGCTTCTAGACCGGAAATCATTAGCCCCAGAAGGAAATTGGTTTTAGGCTACAGGATTGACGATGGCAACTTTCCAAATGTTAGGAAATGATGAAGTTGTTAGCAATGATTAATAATATGCGTGAAAGGACTTATAACATGAGGCAGAATAAGTTTAATGAATTTGATGGGAATGCCATCACCAGAAATTGCATTAGACTTAATCTGCAAAATGCATCTTCCAACAGCGATTTCCTTAACTGTAACAAATTGGAATGATTGTTGCATGTTCTGATTGTTAATGAAGCATATATCATCGTTAGAAACAGTAAAAGTATCTACAAAAAAATTATTTAGAATATCAGGATCAATACGACATTCAGCAGATTTTTTAGTACATAACCCAAGTCTGTTTAAGTTCTTCCACAACATTTTGGTTGGAAGGAAGAGCTTAAGCTTATGGGAATAATATCTTGTTTTGGATTGTCTTATTATGTGGAAAATATATTTTTTTTTTTTAACTAAATACTTCTTTAAGACATAAGCAAAGATTTTTTTAATCAATATCTTTAATATCTATTCAATCAATATCTATTTCGTAATCCTCTCATAAGACTCAACTAAATTTTTCACAAAAAAAGTAACCTTAATAGTCTTATTTGCATTATTTTTTCATACTTTCTGAACCCTATGGAGGAGGGTGTTGAACCCTACTAATTCTTCCCCTATCCGGCTAAGGGCCTGATTTATCTGTAGGTGTGATAACTTTATTTCCCAAGTGTGCGTGTGGCTGTGTTTTTTTTTCTCTTTCCTTTATTTGTTTGCATCTACAAACGCAAATCAATTTCTGTGCTAGTGTGTGCGTATCCATGTCTCTGCCCACCATGTACACCACATCAGATGACACCGCATTGGCACGGCGCATTGCATACCATTGCATGCTATACAGTCAGCGTGGTCGGTTAGTTATGCTTGGCGCGTGACTAAAATTGCAAAATTGATAAATTCAACCCAATACCACGAAAGTGTTGATTGAGTGGCTGCAGTGTGGAATTTGACGATGTCGCATGTCGCAAGTTCAACAATATAGAAAAATAATACTGTACAAATAAATATGATGTGTTTATTAATTGTTTTTTTTTTTTTAAGTATAAAAATATTTCAAATTATAAAAAAAAAATCAAATATTCTAGATTCATTAAACTTGTACGTAATCTATATCTATATATATATAAGATCTTAACCTGCAAAGTGTCCGTTCAGATCTGAGGAACGGTACCATCTAAGGCCATCAAATGAATGTTATAAAATTTTCATTGATGATTAAATAATTAATTTACAAAAGTAAAAATATTTCTGTAAGAAAAAAACAAAATATTGCGAACGGCGGAAAAAAAAATTAAAAATTATTTTCATCTTTTTGGTGACTTGTTTAAAAAATATTGTCTGCAATATGTAGCAAGAAAACTTTGCTCCTTTTATTCATGTGTCATTGCAGGAAGTATGTTGAAAGCAAAAATTGTAGTTAATTTTAGCAGCTTTTTGTTGAAGTGTTCTTAGTAAATTTGCACGTATTTCTCATAGTCTTTAAAAGCATTCAACTCCTCAAAGGCTAAAAGAAAATTGCACTATTCACCTGATAATTCCATAATATGTGAAAACAAGGCAATGCCATGCCATTAACTGACCATACAACTTCCGGCCCTAAGTGCTCTGTTTACAAAAAAGTACCGACAAGTAAAATGGAAAATGAAATGAAAAAAGAGCATTATAAATCTGCTTATAAAGGAACTATATGCTATTACATCCAACATAACCAGTCTGCTACAGAGCAGACAGAGAACCAAGCAGCCGGACAGGCCGAACAAATAAACGAACGAGTGAACGATGTAATAACCACACGTTGAACATGTTCATATGTTCAAAAAATAATCGTCCGGCTTTATTTAGAGGAAGACCAGCATCAATTGCAAAATGGAGTTCATTTGTGTCGGCGGACTGAACAAAAGATGATGCAGGTAAGGAGCAAGCAGCTACTCCTTGTCGGAGAAACTATACGTATTGAATGCAATGGAGTAAGAGAAAAGAGATGTTGATCGGCAATAACAATTGGAACAAAAACATGAAGAATTGTTGGAAAATAAAAATATGCTATCGTAGGATGATGAGGAAAAAAAATGCAAAAAATAAATGCTACAACAACAAAAAAAAAAAATCAAACTAGGATAGAAGATATGTAAGCATAAAACATTTTTTCTCAGAGAATCAAGGAAGAAAATAACGAGAAGAAAAAAACAGTGAATTACAAAAGGAGCGATAATAAAGTAGTTCAAGCAAGTAACAAAATTAGTTTGCGGTAGGGAGCGTTGAAAACACAAGGATTTGCTAAAAAATATGGTGGTAGCAGTTATTGCATTTGTTTGTTCCTTTTAGTGTCCGACTGAAACTGCAATTTTAGCTGAAACTGAAACCAAAATCCGCCCCTATTGATACTACGCAGGTTTACATATGCTGAGACTACGCTTGATAGTTGTGCTATGAAATCTGCATTTATTTTTTAAATATCATAATAAAATCGAGTTTTATTTATTATTATATTATTGTATTTATTCCATATTAATAATATATATTGTTTGCTAAAATTTAATTGTTCAATTAAGTTAAAATTATAAGCTACTGCAGGAAAAACTATAAATAATTTTTTATTTCGAAATATATATTTCCATTTATTTGACTTTACATCAAATTATATTTCTTTGTAATTAACATAAAAACTAGCAAGAACAACAAATTCATCTTCAAATATATCAAACAAAAATTCTACGTCTACACTTTCGATACTATCGAACCTATGTCTTCTTTTTTATGTGTAAATTTAAGCATTTTACACTTTGTCCGCTTAAAAGTAACTGATAGCATTTTTTGCTCACAGCACAATTTATTTATTTATTTATTTATTTAATACATTAGTACAATAAGAATAACTTCTTTTTGTTGTACAAAGGCGGTTTTCATAGCATTTAACAATTTGAAGCTGTACGATATTTAATATTACAATAAAAATTAAAATAACATAATACCTAATCATTAAAAGATAATATTATGAGATCAAATTAAAGAAATTTAATTTATTAAAGTTTTTTTTTTTTGATAAATCAGAAAATCAAGAAGAAAAAGAAAAGAAAGAAAACATTATAAAAGTACAAATAGAAATCTGGTTTTTGATTTGTTTATAATTTTAATATTTAAGAAAAGTGAATTAAAACGGCCTGCCTAAAGCCACCCTTGCTATCCCTACATTTAATTACGCTTGGTAAACTATTCCATAATCTAATGGCATTAATGAAAAAAAGCCTGGTAGAGTTGAGGTACTTCCAATTTGGTATTATGATCATATTGCTTCTGGTTGACTGGCAAAATTGCAGTTTATCAAAGAGATACCAAGGAGTTTTTGAATAAATAAGTCTGTGTAAAAATATACAATTACGAGCATTAAGATAACTTATAATGTCACAACCAAGAATACTTTTCTTGAATTGTGTTATGTGATCAAATTTGAGAAGGTTGAGAAGACATAACGAGTAGCATGGTTAAACGAAACTTGCAGTTTCTGTTCGGATCTCGAGTCTAGCTTACTATAAACGAGCTCAGAGTAAGTTATGATAGGAACGATAAGCTGTAAAACGAGCTTGCATTTGGTTTCCACAGGAGTGAACTCTGCCGTCATTTTAAGATTACGCAAAACATAGTAGATGCTTCGTACCATACTATTTATGTGATCTGTGCATGTTAGGGACGAATTAATATAAAAACCAAGGCTTTTCACATTGCTAACAAATTTAAGTGTCTCACCTCCTATAAACAAGCCAGGAATATCCTCAAAGAAAATTTTGTTTTTACTAATAGGTAGCACATATGACTTGCCTGCGTTCAATTTAAGACCATTTTTTAAGGACCAATCACTTATGCTATTTAAATCTTCATTTAGCCTGCAACTTAAGTCCTCCAGGAGACCAGTTCTGCGAGAAAGGTGCAGTTGCACATCATCTGCATAGGCGTGCATAGAGGCGTGTTTGCAAATGGAAAAAATATCATTTATGAATATTGAAAAGAGTAAAGGGCCAAGAACTGAGCCTTGTGGCACTCCACTGCATACCGACTTAAGTTGAGAACACCTGTCGCCAACATACACTTTCTGTGTTCTGTTTGACAGATAGCATCTTAAGAGATTAACAGAATTTTCACAAAAACCATACATGCACCTAAGTTTTTGACAAAGTAGGGAATGGTTTACGGAGTCAAATGCCTTGGAGAAATCCAGCAGGCAGAGTAGTGTGATTAAGCCTTCATCATAGGGAGTTCGGATATCATCTAAAACTTTTAAGGTAGCAGTTGAGCAACTATGTCCGCGACGAAAGCCAGATTGCAGTGGAGATAAGAGATTATTAGCAGTTAAAACGTCAGTGATCTGGTCCGCCATAATAGCTTCACATACCTTCGATAGAGATGACAAGATACTTATAGGTCTAAAGTCATTGGGTTCGCACGCAGATGATTTTTTTGCGACAGGCATTACTTTTGCTATTTTCCAGAGCTGAGGAAAAGATGACGTTGTGAAACAATGGTTCACAATGTACGTAAGCAGGCTAGCTACGTGGGTTAAAATTAGTTTGATAAACTTAATCGAGACACCATCGTCACCAATGGCATTCGATTTTATCTTCATTACTTGCTTACAGACCTCATGTTCAGAAACATTGGAAAACTGAAAGTTTTGTTGAACAGATACATTAGACAACTCATTAGAGCTACATACATTCAGACTATTATTTAGGAAAAAATCATTGAGAACATCAGGGTCTAGACTACATTCAGCTTCTGGATTGTTACCGATTCCAAGATTTTTGAGGTTTCTCCAGAGTACTTTAGATGGTAGGGAAGCTTTCAATTTATTAGAGTAATGCTTTATTTTGGACTGCCTAGCTACTAGGACTGAGGCATTTCGTGCTGTCCTGTAGTTTTCCCATTTTTCAGGAGTAGGATTATTCTTCCAGATCCTGTGCAGTCTATTTTGTCGTTTAATTGCATTTTGGACACAGGATGTATACCAAGGACATGAGACATTTTTGATAACAACCGTTCTAGTGGGAACATGTCTTGCAAAAAGGTTGTTGAGGTTGTTATAGAAGGATGCCAATTTTTCGTCGACACTCGCGCAGTACCAAATTTCATTCCAAGGGGTGAGACATGCATCATAGTTCAGGGCTTGAACGTCTATGGATTTGAAATCAGAGTAGGATATTGTTTTTGTGATAGCTACTTGTGATAGTTTTATGTCAAAGGTGCAAAAAATTAGGTCATGGTCGGACAGAAAGTATATTTGATCAAACAAGAGCACAGATGTGCTATCAGAAACAATAAAGTAATCTAGAAGACTAGGGACATCATTTTTAGAGAAACGCGTGAGCATATGTTCATTCACAATTGACAGACCGACAGACGAAACATTATCACATAAAGATTTGGTTGTACTATCCAGACACAGAATGTTAACATTAAAGTCTCCACATATAACAAAAAAGTTATAGTCAATCATCACCTCAGACAGCTCAGAAAAGAATGAGTTTAGACTATAATTTTTGTTCGGGTTGTAGACGCAGGATAAGAAAATTTTAATGTGAGAATCAGTTACACAAAGATTAATATATTCAACATTATCATCAGTAGATTTATTAACAACTTGGGCTTTTAAGTTATTGCGACAATAAATGGCAACCCCACCTCCTCTTCTATTCGCTCTATCATTTCTAAATAGATTGAAGTTGTTTATTGCATAGGTTGAATCATTTACATCAGGACAGAACCACGTTTCAGATACACATACTCGTATAACATCTATAGACGATTCCTCAAACACAAATTTAATGTAGTCCAACTTGTTTGGATTCAAGCTCCTAGCATTAAAGTGCACTACTTTGAGGCCATCATATCTATTACACAAAATATTTATAAGGGACTTATTATTTTCATTAGCGCCATACTGACTATTACTATCACCAACCATTAAAGAGACAACAAGCAAAAATAACTATAGGCACACCAACCAAACAAGAAAACTAAATTATATAAAAAACAAACAATTTAGTATACGATTGACAATCAAGAAACCAGATATCTTTACATATGTTGTCACTAATAAGATAACATATAAGTATCAATAAAGGGAAGATATAGAGATAGATGGTAGAGAATAGAAATAGATTATTTTTAAGAGAAATAAAACTTAAATTAAAACATAAGTTAGTCGCTCTACATATTGCTCTCATAATCAGCACCTTTAAACAGCTCACCCGCAACGATAGCAGCAAGTTGGGCAGAGTCATCAACTAAGAAGCTTTCTCCATTTTCGTGCTTTTGGACAAAAATTTGACCTCTCCTAGCATGAGCATGAAACAGCTGTTTATTGCGCCGCAGTTTAATTGCACTCTGGAGGAGTTGGCGAGTGCGCTTTGTTAAGCTCTCATTTATGTATATGCTGGAGTGGGAGTTTAGTCCCAAATCACTCAAAGTAAGATCTCGGCGGTTGTTTCGGCGGTAAAGAGATGCCGAGCGAAGAACAGCATCCCTCTCGTACGAGCTTGAAAATTTAACAATAATAGGAGTGTTTCCCATTCCGCGTCTATTGTTGTTTGTGCGAAACACACTCTTAAGCGAAGGGGGTCTGCAGCTGATGGCAAAGCACAGCTCGTTGAACATCGATGTCAAGTTCTCATCAGCATTTGACGGGACCCCAAAGAGCACAGCGTCCGAAGCCACTTCTTTACGCTCAAATTCGTTTACCGCTTTTTTTAGTGTAAACATCTCTTCTCTTAGCGCAGCCACTCCAACGGTTTCATCAGCACACTCAACCTTGCCTACACGCACCACAACATCTGCCAATACATCACTCACCTTGT
The DNA here is from genome assembly GCA_914767935.1 of Coremacera marginata. Lineage (NCBI taxonomy): Eukaryota > Metazoa > Arthropoda > Insecta > Diptera > Sciomyzidae > Coremacera > Coremacera marginata. The sequence goes on along the minus strand of OU612043.1, from coordinate 16,370,381 downwards.
TCATTTTTTCCACCCATCTTTTCGCACTCTCTTCATGCTTTTGTTGATCACACTCAGTTTTGTCAACTCGCATTACAACCTCTGCTAATGCAGCACTCACGCTTATTATTTTTTCCGCATAATTTCATAATTTCATAATTTTCAGCAAAAATTATTTCTTACCTTAACATTATATTTTTCTACCTTTCTCTGTGCAGGTATGCAACAAATGCAAAAAGCTGAGCAAATGAATAAGAAAAAAACAAAAATTGGGTCACACCGATGTTGAAACACCGGAAGTGCAGTAAATTGCAACGTACAACATTTATTATTGTTGTTGTTGTAATAAGAGTGAAATGTTTGATGGGCGGTCTTAAAGGTTAACTTTATACATATAAATTATGGCGAATAAAGCAAAGTAGCACTTTTCCTTCATCATAATCATTCTCATAACCATCATTCTTATCAAGACTGGCGCTAGATAAGGAAGCGTAATATTAGAATACTCCATAAGTGGGCAGCAATTATTTTGAATAGGAATTCTTTTGTTTTCAACAGTTTATTATGCATTTTTTTATTTTTTGGAAACTATATTAACGGTTGAACCCCAAGAATTCTGGAGTAGTGGGATGGTTTTGAGCTATATTGAGCTCAGTTCTTGACACCCGGAGTGGACCGCCCCCACCCTTACAGCCTGAACAGATAGAACGGCGTCAGCAGTTTGCGTCAACAAAATTGAACAAAATGTATGAAGTCAAGGTTAAACGCTTGACGCTCGCCGTCAGCCGCCGAAATAGAATCTATTTCTATTTTCAGTTTGCCGCTGTCTTTGAGCTCTCTTCTGAGCGAGAGCACTCGTTAGAAAAGTGAAAGTGATACCATATTTTAATGGCGAACTCGTTAGAAAAGTGAAAGTGATGCATATGTTTTTGACATTCCTTTTGGGTCTATTTTAATTTATAAAATCTAATTTGATTTGCAATTGAATGGGATTTTACGCTAAATTTTTTACGGATTTTAAAATAAAAATTAATAAATCAAACGCTTTCGACATTTATAATTGATGATAACTTTGTTCAAAACGTTTCAACTATGTGAAAATTTATGTGAAAGTGGCAAAAGGAAGAAAGTTGACAGACGGCGGCGGTTTAATTTCGAGCTGACGCCGCGGCAGAGAGCGCCGATAGCCCCTGACGCCGTTCTATCTGTTCAGGCTGTTACGCCGCCGCTAGTTACTAATCGATCTCCGTAAAGTTATTTTGTTTCTTTTGAAATGAATTGGATTTAGTTAGTTGAATTGTTCATCAAAATGTAATTTTTACATTAAGTAATTCCAGTTTTTGTACCAAAGTGTACTTTTCTTAATGCTCACTTTTTTGGAACTACTATTTTTGTAGTAAAAGAAAACAGCCTTTAGCTATCGTCTCTACCAATCTTGTAAGAATATTCCTGTTTCTCTCTTTTTATACATTAGCTTAAGCGTAAGGAACTTCGGCTCCACCGAATTGTATATTTTACTAGCTTATACCCGGCGCGCTTCGCTGCGCTCAGCGCTTATCCCCTAAAAGAGGGCGTAGCTTTAGTGAAGCCATGCTTTTATAGTAAGTTCTTACCGAGTTTTATTAATGTGTGACTTATTTCGAAAGCTATACCGAAAATTTTGGGTGCGGAAAAAGTACCACGCCCCTCGTCCAACACCCATAAAATGTTACCTGTGCAACGGCATGTGTAAATTGAGGTCGAATACTGAATTCCGAGGCTTTGCGACCTATAATTACAAAACTGTTCGAAATCGAAAATTTTAGGTGTATTTACGATCGGCAACAGACTTCACAGGAACCCTCTCAACGCTTTGGTATAAAAATTGGCTTAGCGGTTTCGAAGCCTTTACGTGATATACACATATACCCACATACGTATATACATTAAGTCGCCTCACGCTCTTTAGAAAAAAATTTGTTCAGTCTCGTTCTTCAAAATAATCCATGGCTTATGTTTTGATGATCCACAAAATATTGCGACTAAAAATATTGGCTGGTATGGCAGTTAGAAAAAAACAAACGGTCAGAAATAAGAGTAATGGAAAAAATTTTGCATCAAAAAATCTTATATTTCCGTTGGACCAAAGATAATGCGGATTTTTTGGATTGTTTTAACTTTTTTCATATTATTTTCACTAAAATTCAAACCAATCTTTTCCTAAACTAATTTTAGTCAAATAAATTGTACAATGTAAAAAATGTGTACATTTTTTTGTAATTTCATTCAATTTAGCAATTCACCTTACACTTTATTTTATCATCCATAGATAATTTATTTGACTAAAAGTAAAATGGCAAAACAAAAAAAAAATTTAATTTGCATTTTAGTGAAAAAAAGTTAAAAAATTTAAATTTATAGAGTAGAGTAAAATTTTAAAATTTATTAGTGCAGATTGGAAGAACTTTTTAATTACTATTATTTCTGACCGTTTGTTATTTTTAACTACCGCGCCAGTAAATATTTTTATAAAAAACTCGATTTTTACAGAATATTTCAAACCATTCCGTGGCATACTGGTTGACGTGCGAGGCTTGTATACCATAGAACCCAGGTTCGAATTCTATCTGACACAGAAAGTTTTTTCAATTGAATTAATTTTTCTGTTCGGCCGCCATCTCTATGCAGACAATGGCAAACCTCAGAGAGTAAAAACTGGCATGAAAAGCTTCTTGAGAACATAAGCCGTTCGGAGTCGGCATAAGCCTTGTAGATCCAGTTCTCGATCATTTGTGTTCAAACATTTCACAACACGCACGCATAAGAAGCTCGGTCAAAGTCTGAAATGGCCATTTCCTTTTTGTTTTTTTTTTTTTTTTATTTCAAACCATTCCAGCTCACGGATGACTATCGCTACAGTCGAAATATTTGGGGAATCATCATAACATAAAGCATTATTTTGAGGAACCGACCCGAACACCTTTTTTTTGTGAGCAGCCTTAGTATACATACATACATTTTTTACAGATAGATAGATGAGCAGAAAAAGTAGGTATGGCAACATTTATATATAAAGTGACCGCCACTTGGTCCCATTGCACCTATATACCAAGTTCCACTATCAAAACGCGTACAGCTCAGAAATTACAATGATTTTTGAAAAGTCGTCTTAAATAAAGTGTGACACGCCCATTTTTTAAGAGTTCTGGCAGTATCCATATGAACTAATCTACCAAGTTTTAGTCTTTTACTGTAAAAAAAGTCTGATATATATCCTTTTTATGGATTTGTGGGCATTGAAAGTAGGCGTGGCAACATTTATATATAAAGTGAACGCCAATTTGACCCATAGCACCTACATACCAAGTTTGTCTATCAAAACGTTCACATCTCAGGAATTAAAATTATTTCTAACCGATAGCCCAGGCAGCTAACTTAGTTATAATTTTTAAATTGTAATGAACTATAGTACATTAATACATAAGTAAATAAATAAATTAAATAAAATTATTTCTGAAAAGTGGGCACAGATATAGTCCTACCATGCACAATTTTTGCAAAGCTGTCGAGAGTAAGCGTATGAAATTAATAACCATATTTTAGTATTTAACGATGAGAATCGTCTGATTTATAGAAGTTCTATTAATTTTTGGGTAAAAAGAAACCAAGTGGCGGCCGTGGCGTAGCGGGTAGAGTGTGTGGCCCATACGCGAGGGAACCCTGGTCCGAATCCCACCTGACACGGAAAGTTTTTCGATTGAATTAATTTTTCTGTTCGGCCGTCATCTCTCTGCAGACAATGGCAAACCTCAGAGAATAAAAACTGCCATGAAAAGCTTCTTGAGAACGTAAGCCGTTCGGAGTCGGCATAAAACATGTAGGTCCAGTTCTCGATCAATTGTGTTCAAACATTCCACAACACTCACAACACAATTGATCATAAGAAGCTCGGTCAAAGTACTTTCAAGGACTGAAATTGGCCATTTCGTTTTGTTTTTTTTGTGGGTGGTACAAGTGGGCGTGGCAAATTTTATATATATATATTGACTGCCACTTAGAGCACCTGCATATCAAGTGTTACTATCAAACGTGTGCAACTCAGGAATAAGCATGATTTCGAAAAAGTTGGCGTAGATATGGTGCGACTACGCCCATTTTTAAACAGTTGCCGACAGTGACCATATGAACTAAATTACCAAATCTTAGTCTTCTACGGCAAAAGCCGTCTGATATAAAGCATTTTTACTGATTTGTGGGCGGTAAAAGTAGGCGTGACAACGTTTATATTTACAAAGTGACTGCCACTTGCACCCTTAGCACCTGCATACGAAGATTGGCTATGCAGGCTAAAGTGGGCGTAGATATAGTGCGGCCATGCCCATTTTTTATACATTGACCGACAGTAACCATATGAACTAAATTACCAAATCTTAGTCATCTACGGCAAGAGCCGTCTGATATAAACCATTTTTACTGATTTGTGGGCGGTAAAAGGGGGCGTGACAACATTTTTATTTACATAATGACTGCCAGTTGCACCCAGAGCACCTGCATACCAAGATTGGCTATGAAAACGTGTACAACTCAGGAATAAGCATGATTTCGATAAAGTGGGCGTAGATATAGTGCGGCCATGCCCATTTTTTATACATTGGCCGACAGTAACCATACGATCTAAATTACGAAATCGTAGTCTTCTACGGCAAAATCCGTCTGATATAAAGCATTTTTACTGATTTGTGGGCGGTAAAAGTGGGCGTGACAACGTTTATATTCACATAGTGACTGCCACTTAGATCCATAGCACTTGCATACTAAGATTCACTATCAAAACGTGTACAACTCAAGAATAAGCATGATTCCGATAAAGTGGGCGTAGATATAGTTCGGCCACGCCCATTTTTTGTATATTGGCGGAGAGTAATCATATAAACTAAATTATCAAATCTTAGCCTTCTATGGCAAGAGCCGTCTGATATAAAGCATTTTTACTTATTTGTGGGCGGTAAAAGTGGGCGTGACAACGTTTTTATTTACATAGTGACTGCCACTTGTATGCATAGCACCTGCATATCAAGATTCACTATCAAAACTTGAACATTTTAGGAATTAAAATAATTGCTGAAAAGTGGGCGTAGATATAGTGTGACCACGCCCATTTCTTGTACAGTCACCGAAAGTAACCATCTGAACAAAATAACCAAATTTAAGTTTTATATGATTAAAACCGTCTGATATATAGCAATTTTTTTAGTTTGTGGGCGATAGAGCCAATTTGGGTTGTATGGGAGGTACCACGCCCCCTTGCCCAATCAACACCAAACTTCACAGGAACACTTCCCGAATGTTGCTTCAGTATCCCTCAAAATTTCATATCAAAATCGTTTGGTTCGGTGGTTTTGGAGTCTATACGTGATATACACACATATCCACATACCCACATACCCACATACATACATTCATTTTTATATATATAGATTTCATACTGCAAAATATATCTATCAATATATCTACTCTAATCCAAACATTAAAAATATTGTGGTTCTTTTCTTTTCTATTGGAAATTGCCTGGGTGAACCCGCTCAAAGCGAGACAAATTGTGCCAGCTCTAAGAACCACAAATTCCTATAACAACAAATTTTAATTTGAAAATCTGGGTTTGGCGAAAAATAGAAAATGAAAATTCAAAATACGGCCAGAGAGGCTAATAAATAATATAAAAACGATAATTTAAATAAATATTCCACTATCTCAAATTCTATAATCAGAAAATCAATTTGGATGTGAACAGTAGGTCTTTGTCTCCCTAGGCGTTGAGGAAATATTTATATCTAATCTAATTATATTTATATCTAATTATAGAATGAGCATTTTTTTGTTTTTTTTTTCTTTTTAAACTCTAAAAGACATTATTTATTTTCCTTTCTGAACATATCGCAGAAGAACTAAGTTGGTGTCATGGGCGTAGAGAGGAGAGGACAGGGAAGGGCAGTTTTCCCCTCTGAACATTAGAAAAATAAAAGTTTCAGTATTAAATAAAGAAATTCAAAACATTTTTTCTTATAACTAAAAAGCAAAGAATTTATTAATATTTATTAAAGCATAATTTATTTTTTAGTAGAAAATTGCTGCTGACATATATTTTATTTATTAAAATTTTTAATACTTATGAAAACTTTTCATTTACATTGATTTTGTCCAAGAATTGATTTTGACAATTCCAATTTTTTTCAAATTTTGCAAGTCGATAGAGCTTAAAAAATAGAAGTATTTGCATGTTTTTTCTTATATATAACAGTACGTTCAAAAATTCCATAGGATGACAAATAGATGGCATTACTAAATTTTTTCCATATGATTCTTATGCAGTATCAACCTTCAAACGATACGTATAAAAATTTTACAACAATCTGACAATTGATACGCGAGTTATAGCATTTTGTGTGCAACTATTGTTATTGAAAAAAAGAAATGGAAAAAAGTGAATTTCGAGTTTTGATAAAGCATTGCTTTTTCATGAAAAAAAATTTAGTGGAAACAATGGCTTGGTAAACATTATCCGGACTCTGCTCCATCAAGATAAATGGTAGAAAAGTGGATTTCTGAATTTAAACGTGGTCGTACCAGCAGAAATGATGCAGAGCGCAGTGGACGCCCAAATCAGGCTGTTTTTCAACAAAACATCAAAATAAATCACAAACTGGTTATGAACGATCGCAAATTGAAGATGCACGAGCTAGCTGATATTGTAAAGATATCAGAGGGTAGTGTTTTTACCATTTTACATGAACATTTGGGTATGCAAAAGCTCTGACTATAACTGTGCACTTTTGGATCGATTGAAGGCTGAAATCGCCAAGAAACGGCCACATTTGCAAAAGAGAAAAGTGTTGTTTCACCATGACAATGCACCGTGTCACAAATCGATGAAAACGATGGCAAAATTGAATGAATTGGGCTTCGAATTGCTTACCCACCCACCGTTTTCTCGAGATTTAGCCCCCAGCGACTTTTTCCTGTTTTCAGATCTCAAGAGAATGCTTGTTGGAAAGTAATTCAAGTCCAATGATGAAGTAATCGCTGAAACTGAGGCCTGTTTTGACGAGAAAGAGAAATCGTACTATAAAAGTGGTATCGAAAAGTTGGAAAATCGCTATACTCGTTGCATCGCTCTCGAAGACAACTATGTTGAATAATATACTCGAGTTTTAGCAAAATTTTGTTTTTTTCTTACTTATCCTACGTACTTATTGAATGACCTGATATATTTGTATTTTTTTTTTTTTTTTCTGTAAGTTATATAAAGTGCATAATTAAAAAATCAAAAACTTTCATTCAGACATGTAGTTAAACAATTATAAAATTTTAATTTTTTTGACCACTAAAAATTTCATTCACATTTTTTAAGGTCCACACCACTATTTTTTTTTTTTTTTTTGGCGATTTGAAAATATTACCGAATTGAGTCGTTAATTTTAAATGAATTCTCAAAATATCATGTTGCAGAATCAGTGCTTACACAATTTTTACACACAAAATACTTTTATTTTTAATTAAAAATTAAATTTTTTTTTAACTTTTTTTTTATTTCTTACGGTATTTTATAATTTCTCAGCTAGTTATATACCTCCAACAGGTTTTTCTTATGCTTGAAGTTTATATTTCTTTTTTATTATTTTATTTCTTACTAGCTGAATACCCGGCTTAACTCGGGAGTTTATATAAATAATTTTCGATTTCATTCGTCGATTTGAAAAACTTTTCACAAACTTTAGAAGGAATTTTGTGTGCATCTTTCAAACTGGTAACTTTGGCGAAATGAGCAAAGTGAAGCTTCAATATCTAAAAATTATGAGAAAAAGTTAGGGAAATCGTGATTTGTGTGTGCGTGCCGCTGATCGCTTGCAAAAATATATTTTCAAGTTTTATATTGTATTCGATAGATGCCACATTTTAGAAAAAAATCAGAGCAAAAACGAATTTTTGACAATTCGCGAGGAAATTGGACAAAATTTAAAAATGCATTGGAAATAGAAATTGAAATGTCAAAACAACGCCCACTTACGACGCAACTGACTTGCAAATGTGTTAATGCGTACTCAAATACCACAGAATTTGGCATCAGCTGTCCTGATTTGCAAAAAAAGAAAGTGGTATATAAATACACGTCAAGATTCAAATAAGATGTTATCACTCTCCGCGCTTTGCTACGCCTTACTGTATTTTGTAGTACAGCGCCCTCTGGGGTTCAAGATATAGATAAAATACATAGCGCCAAAAGATTCACCGCACCCGAAAACCACTTATAGAAATCATACTTATCGGATGAGTTTTTTTGAGTTTTTTGCAGTATTTGTACAATAGCGCCCTCCAGTTTTCGAGATAGAATAAAAAAATAACACCAAGGTCCTTTAAATACTTGATAATCAAATCCTATATATCCGATATGCAATATTTTATCGATTTCTTAAGTGATTTGTACAACAGCACCATCTGGTGTTTAAAATAGCGCAGAAAAAAAAGTCCAAGATACCCACCGTATCCGAAAACTCCTATGTAAAAATTTTCACGCAAATCGGATGTACAGCTAGGAGTTTTTCGAGATTTTTAAAACATTTGTACTGCAGTGCCCTCTGGTTTTCAATATAGAACAAAATAAATAAGTCATAAAAAATACCGTACCCGAAAACCCCTAAATACAAATTTTCATGTAAATCGGATGAATGGTTTCGGGGACAAACTAAAAACAATCTAATAACAGAATTCGTGGAACCCGATCGCAGCGCCACCTACTGGGTCCAATTGCGAATCTGAACCATCCAGGGTTCAACTTAAGCACACACAAAAAATTTCATCAAAATCGGTGCAGCCGTTTAGGAACTGTTTAAAAACACACACACGTACAAATTGAACAACAGCGCCCACTACTTTTCGAGACAGAGCAGAAGAGATAAAGCCAAAACAGTTGCCGTACACGAAAATCCTTTAGTAAAATTTTTCATCCAAAGCGGATGAGCGGCTTTCTACTTTTTCACGATTTCTTAAGAGATTTGTACTACAGCGCCCTCTCGTGTTCGATATAGTACAAAAAAGATAAGTCCAAAAGAGTCACCCCCTATTGCCAATTTTCATGAAAATCGGATAAACAGCTTAGAAGTTTTTTAAAATATTTGTAGACAGCGCCCTCTGGTGTTCAAGATAGAACAGAGTAGATAAGTCATAAAAACTCACCATATTCGAAAACCTCTATATTCGGAGATAAACTATAAAAACCCAATGAATTAGGCACGATCGCAGCGCCACCTACCGGGTCCAATTGTAAATCTGAACCCTCCAGGAATCTACTCAAACACACACAAAATATTTCGTCAAAATCAGTGCAGCCGTTAAGGAACAGTTGAATAACATACACACGTACAAATTGGACAACAGCGCCCTCTAGTTTCGAGAAAGAGCAAAAAAGATAGCACCAGAACCCTTGCCGTACTCGAAAATCGCTATTTACAAATTTTCATCCAAATCGGATGAGCAGTTTTGGAGTTTTTCACGATTTCCGAAGATTTGTTCTAAAGCGCCCTCTGGTGTTCAAGATAGCACAAAAAATATAAGTCCGAAACACTCACCATATCAGAAACTCCCTATATTCTAATTTTCATTCAAATCCGATGCACGGCTTAGGAGTTTTTCGAGGTTTTTAAAAATATTTGTACTACAGTGTCCTCTGGTGTTCGAGAGAGAAAAGAGTAGATAAGTCAAAAAAAACTCAGCGTGTCCGAAAACCTCTACATGCTAAATTTCATGCAAATCGGATAAACGGTTTTGGACTTTTTCGACTTTTGGAAAATATTTGTACTACAGCGCCCTCTAGTGTTCACGATAGAACCTAGTTTATAAGTCATAACTCACCGTTTTCGAAAACTCCTATATACCAACTTTCAAGCAAATCGTATAAGTGACTAAGGAGTTTTTTGACGTTTTTTAAAATATTTGTACTGCAGCGCCCTCTGGTCTTCAAGATAGAACAGAGTAGATAAGTCATGAAAACTCACCGTATCCGAAAACCTCTATATACCAATTTTCATGTAAATCGGATGCACGGTTTAGTAGTTTTTCGAGGTTTTTCAAAATATTTGTACTCTGCAGCGCCCTCTGGTGTTCGAGATAGAACGGTGTAGATAAGTCAAAAAACTCAGCGTGTCCGAGAACTTCTCGATACAAATTTTCATGCAAATCGGATGAACGGTTTCGGAGATAAGCTGAAAAAACGAATGCCTGGATTTCGATCGCAGCGCCCCCTACCGGGTCCAACCTTTTTTACTGGATAAAAAGTAGCCTATGTTATGACCGTGTATATAAGGAACCTAGATTCCAAGTTTCATTTAAATCCATCAAGTGGTTTTCGCGTGATGCTTTAACAGACAGACAGACAGACAGACAGACAGACAAAAATTTTAAAAATGCGATTTTCAGGCTCAGCGTCATTCAAAACGGCCATCGCAAAAAGAATTTCAAAAATATATTCAATGTACAGATTTTTTTTTTTTTTTAATTTTATATACTTATATAATATATATATATAGATTTTTTTCTGGATAAAGGTAAAGCTGTCGGAGGTATATTACTAGATATATGTTATAAAAAAACAACAAAATTGTATGAAAAAATTAAAACAAAATTTAATTTTTTATCGAAATTATCACCTCTCGAAAGTATTGCAACCAATTTTCGACAAATTGTCGAACATCGAATTTAACGAAGTTTTGCCCCTGAGCTGCATAGTTCGATAGCCGATTTGGTGCTAGAGACAAAAGAGAAGCTGAATGATGAAATTTAAAACCGCTTCGCCGAAGATTCGCACCGATTAATGCTTTGATTTGCATTTTTTAAATCGCCTTTAATTTAATAACGAATTGGATTTATGTTTCTAAATAAAACAATTGTTATTATTTAAACGGTCAGGGTGTATTTGAAAAAAAATGTTTTTTATTTTTCAGTCACTTGAAAAAAACAATCCTCTTCCCCCTCCGCCTGAAATCCTGTCTATACCCATGGTAGATGGGAAAAATATTTATTTCATATTATTGAGCAGCATTCCAAGATTATGCATTAGTTGCTGAGTGTTAATATATTAATTTAACTTATTCGCCTATATTCGTTGTTCATGATTGCTTTTTTTATCATCAACTAATGCTGCTAGAATAAAATGTTGTGCTTTTTTTTATATAAATTTGGAAATAAAGTCACCAAGAAACAGTTGGTGACAACCATATTTCTAATAGTGAAGGTAATAAAGGTTTAAAGAAAACAATATATACACGCAGAGAAAAATATGTTTTTATATGTTTGGCTTCAAAAACAAAATATTCAGAGGGAACCACTTAATGATTAAGAACTTTCCTTCAATAGCATTATTTTTCGTTATAAGAAGATATTAGTTGTGTCCAACATTAATATAATTGCCTTAAGGTCTACATTAATATGCTTGTGACAAAATAGAATTGTGTGTTTTTACCCAATAAAAATATAATTGCATCACTGTTAAACTCAAAAAGAACAGAACTCTGCAAATTTAAAACAAACAGAACTCATTTCTTTTATGTGTTTCGCCGGGACATTCATATACCCGTTTATTTTGCAGTTGCACGAAAAAAGCGGAAATCTTGTTGCTTTATGAGCTTGCTTTTAACAGTTACCAAGTTTTGGCGTCATTTTAAGTTTCAAGCAGCCGTGCCAAACGTGTTGAAAAGTGTTTCTGAAAATGTTTGTTTAAATTCAAAGTGTTTGTGTTTTCGAATTAATAAAATAAAAAACAAAATAAAAGGAAAATAAGGCGGTTCAGCAGTAAAAATAGATGAGTTTTGAAGCAACTTTGCTGATAAAGCGGGTGCTTCGCTTCTCCAGCTTCTTCATGTTTTCTCCAACTAGAAAATGTGTGCTTATAAAAATTTTTGTAGTGTCGGTTAAACATAATATGGTTACTTCTCAACATAATTAAATCCGAGAAAAACTTATTTACTGTTTTCTAAACAAATTTTGTTTGCTTCAAACCAACAATTGCTTCCAAGCAAATATTTTGTAATCACAGTGAAAAACTTTTGGCATTTCTTTTGTTAAAATATGTTTCCAAGTAAATATAGTGTAATCATCGGTAAATATATTATGTTGTTCTTAATTATTGTTTTGAAAATAATTGCTTGACTGCAATTAAATTATGTTATCTCCAATTAATATATATTTGTCCGTGAATATTTAATGTTATTCTTGACTAAATTATATTTCCAAGCAAACAAATAGTAATAGACTAAAAGTGTTCTCAGTCCATTTATAATTACAATATATTTATTTAAAAACATATTTTCTTTAAAACAAAATATATTGTTTTTAAATTCAAACAACAACTGCTAAGGTACTATTAAATAGTGTTAAGATGCAAATATATATATATAAAGAAGAATTGCATTAATGAATCATATTATATATGGAACCAATTATGTTTACTTGTTTCCAAGAAACATATTACTATTACATATTACATTTACATACTTCCTTCAAATTATGTTTGGGAAGGCCTATTATTTTTCAGCGTGCACCTAACGTGTTGTTCCGAAATGTCATTTTATAATTTAGTTTATGTTATTGCTGTTTAATTTCATAATAGCATTTCGGAATCAACATGACAAAAATAACCATCATTTAATATTGAATCAGTGGCTATTCATGTTAATGTTTTTCGTCAAGTATCATTTTTTTAAGTCATTATATTATTGCTATTGTCAATATTTAGCTATATGTAGTCGAGAGTTTTTCTTATTTCCACATGGCAACATTTCCTGTGAGAGCAATTTTTTCAAATTTTTTCCAAGTATTTGCCTAACTAAACAAATATTCTGACCGAATAAACTTCAACATGCCAAACATTCTAATGAATACTTTAATTAAAACTCTGAAATCTTACCAAACCACATAAAATAGCATAACTTTCAAAAACTTATTAAGCAAAAATCAAAAAAAAAAAAAAAAAATCATTTTTAAGCCATTACCATCCGCATCAACACGCCGAAAGTTGGTTGAGCTATAAGTGTTTTTTTTTTTTCTTCTTTCAATGCAAAGGATATGAAGTGGCACCAACGAAAAATAAAAAAATATCCATCAAATCGAAAGAGTGCAGAAACAAATCCATTTCATAGAGCAAATCGTTAAACGAACTCATACTTGAAGTTGAATCTTCTCGAATTAACTTATGCACTTTTATTTATTATTAAAAAAGTTTGCTCTACACCACAACCAATGCAAACGTTCAGCTAGAAAAAAAAAGAGATAAAATCTCCGCATAATGCTAAGAAAATCTCATTGATATCAAATCATTTCCCAAAGTAAGCACGCCGGACTTCCTCCCTTCCTACCTTCCCTTCCCCCACTCCCCAAAAGCCAAAGTCAAAATCAAAGCCAAAGCGAGCTTGACCACATACGACACTGAAGAAGGCAAAAGTAGAAGTTTTGCAGGATTTCGTTTTTCGTATCTGTTGATTATGGCACCATATCGCATTAATATTGGATGCGAACAGGATGCGAACATTGTGAGTAGCATTAAGAAGTTGAGGAGGAGTAAACCAACGGATGAGCCAGCATGTCATGATGATGATTTTTGTTTAAGCATGATTATGTGAATGTGTGCGTTTATAGTGCAAATAAAGGATATTGAAAAGCTTACACAAAGAAATGCGGCATCGAACAAAGAATGCTGCGTGGTTGCTTGGTTAGTTGGAGGATACGCTGCAATCGGGTGCACATAAAGCAAATTAAGCGAGTGGCCAGTGAAGGAAATGAAAAAAAAGAAAATCAAAAACTTATTACACATAAAAAGAAGCAGCAGCAAAACGGAAGCGCAGGCATAGCCGCAGCAGATGTGGAAATCCATTTAATGCACATGCTTTGCAAACAAACAAACAACGAACATCTTTTAAAAGGTTTTTGTTTTTTAGAAATGCAGAAATGGTAACTAAGAGTGTAGAGTTGCCAGCTAAGTTGGTTACTTCACTAATAAATAGCAAGATTTTTTTTGTTGATTATATTTAATTTAAAACCTGTTTTTGTTACCATTTCAAGATCTAGATTTTAGTTTCCAAAAAAAAAAATTGATTTAACTTAAAAACAATTGGCAACACTCTGGCAGCACTAGTTTAAAGATTTTATGAGATTTCTACTTCTCACACTTTAAATTTGTTGCTTACACGCACTATGGGCTCAATCATTGAGACTGCTGATAAGAAATAATGTTTAATCCAAGCTTATAGGCCGAAATTATTACAGCAGGGTGCTCCAGTTCGATCTGGTCGATGAAAATATTGAATATTGAATATTTTTATGGTTTTAAATTTGAATTTATTTTGTATTCAGTATTGTGTAAATGACCTCACTTACACTTACACTAACTCTAAGTTTATACGTCTAAATTTGAATTCCACATTCGCCTCTAGTTCTTCGTGTACGAATACTATGGAATGTGGAATTATTGTTTTAATCAATTGTTTATCATAAGTTTTTATTCAGATGTAATTTTCTAAACTTGTATTGTTTGATTATAATAATAATAATGAATTAATAATAATAATAATAATATTATAATTATTTAATTTAATAATCTTTGACAATTCTCAAAAGGTTTCGTATAGTTATGTTTTCTAGTAAGATTACCATTTTACAATATCAGTGAACAAAAATAAACAGTACGATATTTTCGTATACCGTAGATAGCATGACTCTTCATTATATAGCGTATGTGTTAGTGTGCACGAACGCAAACACAAACACTTACACAATAATATCGCATACAAGATTAATACAAACATTATCATTCTGTATTGTTCGACAGAAAAACTAACCCGAAGACATAAACGTACAAACAAACACAAAATGATAACAAAGACCCACATATTAGAATTTTTTATTTTCTTTTATGACTTCAGTGCCGATTTATTGGGTACTGGGATACCCTTAACACGAATCTGAAATTAATTTTTTCTATTATATCAGAATTTCACACAGTTTACATTTTTTAAAACTACAAGAAAATTGGGGTATTCAAGTAAAAAACTGAAATCAGAAGAAAAATAGCATTGTTACTTATTATTTTCTGTATTTTTTCTTTTTTTTTTTTTTTTTTTGTAAGTGAAAACTTCTCTAGGAACGTAAAGCACTTTTTGGCAGAGAGCTAAACTATAAATTCGCGTTATCATCACGCTGTTAGCGTAACAGAAATTATTGCTGTACAGCATTCCTTTTTAGGGATTACCTAGCATCGACCAAGCCGAAGACCGAACCGATTAGAAATTACCAGGCCGATTACCGAACCAATTATCGATTACAGAGGCGATTATTAACCAATTACCGAAGCGATTACTAACCAATTACCAAACCAATTACTGATTACCAAAGCGTTTACCAACCGATTACCGGAGCTATTGTCAACCCATTACCGATAGCCGAAGCGATTACCAATTACCGAAGCAATTACCAACCGATTATCGGAGCTATTACCAACCCATTACCGATAACCGAAGCGATAACCAACCGATAACCAATTACCGAAACGGTTACTAACCGATTACCGAAGCGATTTTCAACCCCTTGCCGTTTACCGAAGCGATTACCAACCGATTACCGAACCAATTACCAAAGCGATTACTAATCGATTACCGAAGTGATTACCAACCCATTACCGAAGCGATTACTAACCGATTACCAATTACCGAAGCGATTACCCACCGAATACCGAAGCGATGACCAACCGATTACCAAAGCGATTACTAACCGATTACCAATTATCGAAGCGATTACCCACCGAATACCGAAGCGATTAAAACCGATTACCAATTATTGAAAAGACTACCAGCCAGTTACCGGAGCTATTACCAACCCATTACCGAAGCGATTAATAACAGATTATCGAAGTGATTACCAACCGATTTCCAAACCAACTATCGACAACCTAGGTGATTACCAACCGATTACAAAACCAATTACCGAAGCGATTACCAACCGATTACCGAAGCGTTTACCAACTCATTACCGATTACCGAAGCGATTACCAACCCATTACCATGTACCGAAGCGATAACCAACCGATTACCGAGCCAATTACAAATTACCTGACGAAAGTATTTTAAATATATATATATTATATTATATATATAAATATATTATAAATTATATCTAATATATAAAAATCTCGTGTCACAATGTTTGTGGCCGAACTGCTCCGAAGCGGCTCGGCCGATTTTAATGAAATTTTTTTTGTGTATTTGATAGGTATGATAATAGGTTGTAAAGTACTTTTCACCCTCCTATGCAAAACGGGATTGGCTCCACCCATACCAGCCAAATTTTTGATATCGAATAGCTATGGAAGTAAAAGTCACAGAACATTGAAACTCAGAATAGAGTTACCACTTACTTGGTGATGCCTTTCTAATAGAAGACTTGGATGGGCATTTGACAAGGGGGTGTGGCTCCGCCCATATAAATTAAATTTTTGATATACAATACTTTTGAAGTAAAAATCACAGAACATTGAAACTCAAAATGGAGTTACCACTTGGTGATGCCTTTCTAATAGAAGACTTGGACGGTCATTTGAAAAGGGGATGTGGCTCCGGCCATATAAATTAAATTTTTGATATTCAATACAGGATATTCATTGGACAAGGGGGTATGACTCCGCCCATACCAGACAAATTTTTGATATCGAATAGCTATGGAAGTAAAAGTCACAGAATATTAAAACTCAGAACGGAGTTACCACTTGGTGATGTCTTTCTATTAGAAGACTTGGATGGGCATTGGACAAGGAAGTGTAGCCCCTCCCATACCAACCAAATTTTTGATACCGAATAGCTTTGGAAGTAAAAATCACAGAAAATTGAAACTTAGAATGAATATTCTCAGTATTTGGTGATGTCCTGCTACCGGGAAACTGGGACGGGCATTGGTGATGTCAACCAAATGGTCATATAAAAGGCCTGGAAAATTTGGCCATTTCATATAAAAAAGTATATGGGCTTGGATATGAGCGAGGAAGGACTTCGAAGCCCTGCTTTTGCCCAATGGGATGACCAAACGCACACAACTTAAGCTGCTTGCGTGTATGTGTAACGTTTAAAGCTTCTCATTGATAAAAATAGAACGTTAAAGCATTTTGAAAGCTTTCTGAAAGCTTTATGTACAAAAATAATAACAAAAAGACGCGAATAGAAAAATTATGATATCACAATCTGATTTTTTTTATTGTTATTATTATATGTTTATTATATATTATTATATTATGTATACATATAAAATAGATTTACATTAAATTACATTAATAAACTACTAAATTACAAAGTAAATTAATGTCACTACAAAATCTATATTCCCTATGCCATATATATTTTAAAATTGTTTAGAAGTTTTTTCATAATATTTGGAAAAACACTTATAAATGGTATAGAAAATTTTGTACAAAAAATTTTAACAGGTAATAAACTTATACAGCTTATACCATTTATAAGGGGTTTGACCATATTCATGAAACCCCTTAATATTTCATACAAGATGTCAAGAAATGTCCAAAACAGGCGACCTTCCTCCTTAGATTATAAAGACATTTATACTTGTAGAAGAATATCTACCTTTGCGATCCTCTTCCGCAAGCAAACATTTCCATTTAAAAAATATATTTATAAAGAGTATAAAACATTATTTATTAGATTTGTGAATTGTACTTACCTTATTACTTCCCCTTATTTTTTCATTTAATATCAATAAAATTTAAATTAAATAATAAATATATACCCAGTAATATTTTTTCGGTATTTTTAATAAAGCCTTTTTTAGACAAAATTTACACTAAAAGAAAATAAATATAAAAAACACAGGTGTGTCGTTAGGCACACGAAAGAAGAGAAGCTTTTTCGCAGTTTCCCTTGCCGATGTCATGCATGCGTTAGTTAAGTCCATATTAATTGATATCATCTCTTATTTTCGACACTTAAAAAACGCACTTGTCAACGCACTTGTTGACATTGCTGCTATTTCCTTGTACCAACAACACCTCAAACACATTCACAACGCAAACACATCGACGCTGGTGACAACTTGTGGCAAGTAGAAGCAAATTCTTGTTTGTTGCTGTAGTATAGCAAATACACAATTCTCTATCTATTGATAGATGGTGACGATCTACTGCAGCATAGCTTCTGTTATACTTAACATTGAATAAACAACTCTTTTCAACTAGACTTTGTGACCTGGTGGATAGTGTATTGAACTCTTAATCAGTGGATACGGGTTCAATCCCCCACGGCGGGCCAAAAAATATGTTTAATATTTAATAATAAAGTATTAAATTCTTGTTGTAATAAGCACTAGCAACAAAGAAACCATAAAATTTTAAAAAAAAAATCTGTCGAAAAAAACTATTTTAAACTTGCCTATGAAAACAATGATGGCTTACATGAATAAAAAACGCAGCGTTTCTTAAGTATCAAATGTAAACATATTTAACAGAACTACGCTTCGCTTCCATATTTTATTCTTTTCGGTGTATAAACACAACGTAATTGTTTTGAAATCAAGCGAACAAAGCTACGTGACCCTCTTTACTTCGAGTCTGCCTGCAGACTGAAAGATTTTTGCCGCTGAAGAATTTATATACATATACATTTTTGAAAAAGCTTTTAGCTCGCGAGCTAATTATGTTCCTAGCTGCTCTAAAGCAGTTCAAGTTACAACATATCACCAATGGTTGGTGTTCTTGTTAACATCAGAAAAGCTTGTATTTGTGTTTAGCTCTGTTCACAGGGTCGGGTCAAATTTTTCATAAAATTGTTGGTCAATCACATTGGAGCAACGTGAAATTTCCATGTTATTTCCATAATAATAAAACTTTTAATATATATAACGTTTTCCATGCATTTTTCATAACAAACTGCTAAATTATAAAAAAAAACTCAAAAAATTAAAAAAAAAAGTAAAATATGACGTGGCATCGTTGGTGAGGGGGGTAAAGACTTTTGACGAAATGGGACAAAGAGGGTGGTTAAAAAATGGGCAAAAACATGTTACGTAATTTATGAACAGCCCCATAAGTAATTTTGCTTTAATTCCACTAAAATATTGCAAAAATAGTTTACATCACAAATTTGTACTTTTGGTCCCATTGTGTGACGAAAGATACTATAAAAATCCAATAACTGGAATTGGAGTCAAATCACAACAACAACAAGTTGCCGACTACAGCAAACACACTATCAAAGAGTCAGCAAAGAGTCCAACAAAAGCCGTTAAATAGCCAAATAATGTGGAACAAATGTTATTGTGGCCTTGTGAATCTGAGTGTGTCTATGTGTGTGTGTGTGTGTGGGTGTGCTGGGCACACATTAGCTGCGTGCTGCAAATAAATGTAAGCTATGTAGAGACATAGCCCCGCACAGCGATTTCACACACTTGCAAAAAATATTTTTTTTTTTGGCAGCGCCAATAACGGCTGCAACTAACGACAGTTGAAGGGTTCCAAGGACAATCAGAACAATAAAAAATAGCTGCATATTAGGTCATAAGAGGAACAAAGCAGCTTGAACAGCAGAAAATCTCGTTTTAGTTCTAAATAAAATTCTTATAAAATGTTTATAAGGAGACCGTACAAGACTGCGCTGCAAATACACCTTCATGCAACGAACACATACATATCTATGTGTCTTATGTATTTTTTATTGCAATTTTTATTTTTTGGTTTTTGTTGTTGTTGCACAACCTAATCGCTCGCCTTTCCATCATGATGCTTGATCCGTTGCCATAACTTCGTCTTTATGTTGCTGCTCGGCTGTTACGGCTGCATCCTCGTGCTTTATCCTTTGTTCTTCCTTCGTCTTCGTTGATTCCTTCGTATCAGCCTGGATTTTACCTCATAAAGTTTGGTATTTTCCGCTTGTTGTAATCCTTTTGACAAGGAAATTGCATTTTTTTTTTTCTCATTTGTTGTTTTTCTCATCTTGTTTGCGTTCATCAGCGTCAACATTTGCCGGCTCATTTTTCACATACTTTTTTTTTATTTATTTCGTTTTTTTTTTTAATGCACACACACAGTAACTCATGCATGCAAGCTATATGCCAGCCATGTCAGACACGGTCAGGAATGTCTTTCAAAAGTCATTTTATGCCATTTTGAATTTTCTACGTTTTAACCTAATGAAAATTGGCCAAGTTTTCTCTTTAAGCTCAGGATGCTAAAACGTGATCGCTTTTACTTGCAGCGGCAAAATGAGACGGTAGACATACTACACACATACAAACCACAGTGACTAAAGCCTTGAAAGTATTAAGTAAATTCAATTACATGGTACAACATATAAAAATTACAGACTTCTAGCAATGTGGTACCAAACTACCTCATGTGACAGCTAAGGGTTATTCTGATTTAATCAGCATACAGCTAGTATGGAATGCATCAAGTCAATACATTAAAATATGTGATATTAATGAAGGTTTTTCTATTTTGATGACATCACCTTTTATGGAAGGTAGAGGGAGTTTTCATTCAAGTTTGTCAAATAAAAATTCAAAGTATATATTAACTAGTAAGGAATGGAGCTTCGGCAGGGTACCGAAGCTAAAATACCACTCCGCGGCCGTACTGAAGTATATCCGAAGTCTTTAGACGTGTATAAAATTTTTATGTATAATCTGCAAAAATATTTGTGTCATATGCTTAATTTAATTTTACCCTTAGCTTTCACATAGAGTAATTTGTAAACAAAGTAAAATGCCACACCCACTTTTTTAAAATAAAAGCTCCATATTTTACCGAAGAATATATGTATGGGTTGGATAAACGACATGGGCGGAACTTGGGTACATACAGACACGATGTCATTCAGTTTTATATATTTACAAAAGTTTTTAAATTTTGATGACGTCACTTTGTTTTGAAGGTAGGCGGGGTTTCATTCGACTTGGCCAAATATCATAGTGATAGTCTATATTATATATAAAAGCCTATGTGCAAAATTCCAAGACATTTCTGCAATTTGAGCAGATTTTTAAGGGAGTTTACGGTTAATATAAAGCTACTTTGTACGAGAGGTAGGCGTGCTTTTTTTCCGATTTTTCCAAATTTCATTCAGGATTAATATTGAAGACCAAAGCTTAAATGCTAAATTTCAAGGCATTTTATTAATTTTTGTGGATTTTGAAGTTAGTTTACTGTTAAAATAAAGTCACTTGTATTTAAGGTAGGCGTGGTTTTGATTCGATTTTGCCAAATATCATAGATATGGTTTATATTATATATCAAAGCTAATGTGCAAAATTTTAAGACATTTCCTTAGTTTTTGTGGATTTTTAAGAGATTTTACGTTTAAAATAAAGTCACTTTGTATTGGAAGTGGGCGTGGCTTTCATCCAATTTTGCCATATATCATAGAGATGGCTTATATTAAATATCAAAGTTTATGCGCAAAATTTTAAGACATTTCTTTAATTTTTGTGGATTTTTAAGATATTTAAAATAAAGACACTTTGTATGGAAGGTAGGCGTGGTTTCCATCCGATTTTTCCAAATTTCATAGCCAGGATTTAGATTGAAGGTCAAAGCTTACGTACCAAATTTCAAGGCATTTCTTTAATTTTTGTGGATTTTAAAATATATACGGTTAAAATAAAGCCACTTTTATGGGAGGTAGGCGTGGTTTTCATCCGATTTGGCCTATTTTCGTTGTTGATCTTCCTTTTTTAAAAATAGACTTACATTTTAATTTTCATCGCGATAGCTTTAAAATTACGGCTGTAATCGTGTCGACAGACGGACAGACGGACAGCAGACGGACAGACGGACACACGGAAATCGACTCAGGAGGTGATGTTGATCAAAAAAATTTTTTTTCTATACCTGCCACGCCTCCTTCTTGGCGTTACAATCGGAATGGCAAAGTTAATATACCCCTCACGCAGTACGCGTTGGGGTATAAAAATATAAGCATGTGTGCAAAATTTTAAGTAATTAAATGAATTTTTGAACAATCTTACCGATTTTAACAGATTTTACCGCAAGTAAATCACTACTATCACTACAAGTCAGTAGTGAAGTTCGTAAATTCACTATTGTAAGTAAAATCTTAGGAGATTTCACAGTTTTGATGACGTCACATTGTATGTGAAATAGGCATGGATTTCATTAGATTTGCCAAATTTATTAGACAGAGTATATTAGAAATCAGGGCTACTATTCTACATTTCAAGTCATTTTGTATGGGAGATAGGCTTGGCTTTTATGAAATTAAAATCGAAGCCTATGTGCAAAATTTCAAGTCATTTCATTAATTTTTTTTTTTCATTTTTCAAAACTTAAGCCGTTTTTCTAATGTCAATTTGTATGGTCGTTTGGTTTTGTAGTTTTCATCCGGCATGCATCATTACAGAACATAATTTTTTATTTGATAGAAACTCAAATATCGAATTTCATTACGATAACTTCAAAATTACGATTGTAATCTTGATCACAAACAGACGGACAGATCACGTAATCACAAACAGTAATGTGAAAATGTGACACCCATATGGATAGAAATTGTAAAAATGGGCTATAAAATATTGATGACATAAAGTTAAAAAACTGATATTTGAACTTAAATGAACACCTTCTGAGTTGATGCACTCAGAATATCTTAACCCTCTAACGCTCTTTTTTATGTGTCTTTATCGGCCTTATTCGAAAAATATTAAAAAAAAAGTTCCTTTAAAGGAGTCGTAGAGGCTTGAAATATTCTATGAAAATGTTTCTTGTAAAATTTCACTGTAAATCATTTTGAACAAGATTTGTCTACTTTATAGAAAATATAGTAACTGTCATTTAACAATATAAATAACAAAACAATATACAAATGACAAATCCACTTTCAGATTTAAAATACAAGGAAATGACAAACGCTTTCCTTGTATTTTTTCTTTAAAATTACATTAATTCTTATAACAGAAAATAGTACTGCGTAAAATAAATTAGCTTTTTTTTTTATTTGCTTAGAGGGAAAATTATTTTTTTTTTTTTATATGAATGCATCATATATTCTGTGTTTCATTTTGTATACTGCCTTGGTAAAAAGTTTGCAATCATTTTACAAAGTATTAAATTCAGTGAAGTTTTAATTTCCGTAAAACTAATAATTGTTTGGGTCAAAAAAAAAGGAAAACATTTATAAAAGTAAATATTAAATAAATCGTTATTTGCTTGCTTTACATCTTCACTACTGTCTGGACGATTTATTAAAACTTGATTAATTCTAGAAAATAGCTTGCTTGTTGATGTATAAAAGGCTTGTCCAAAATTTACATATTACAATAGATTCTTCTGAAATAAATTGACCGAAATAACAAAGTTAAAAAACCCTTATTTGCAGCAGCATATCAAGTGGATAAGCATTCAATTTGCATGAGTATTTAAATAAAATTCTCTATGCTTAAAAATTTTGACATACAAACTAGGTATAACAGCACAGATAAGAAAATTAAGTCAGACAAGTTGACCATTATTCAACCCATTTATTTAAAGGTTGAAAATAGTTTTAAAACAAAAAAATTGTGTCTTGGAATTTTCAGGTAAAAAAAAAAAAAAAAAATTGAGAAATTTTTAGCTCATTGCACAGTGGTGCAGCTCATGCTACAAAAACACAGGTGCGTCGTTGAACACATGAGAGAAGCGAAGCTTTTTCGCAGTTACATAGATTTATCTATTTATAGCTTAATAGTTTTATCTTTTTAATAAATTAACTTTTAAATTCTAAACTTTAAAATAACATAAATTAAATTAAAAAGCACACGTTTTTATTCACCCCAGTAAATTTCTTTACATTTTGTTATTCCGACACTGCTTTCTTATATTAGAATTGATGTTCCTTTTTTGCTTGCGTCCATCATAACAAAAAATGTTGATAACAAATTATTAAAAAACATTTTTCCACATGCCGTGGGCATCGAACCCGTACCCACTGTTTAAGAGTTCAGTACACTATTCACCATTCCAAAAAGGCTTTGTTACCCTGAGCTGTTGATTCAATATTAAGTAAAACAGAAACTATGTTGTAGCATAGCAGCATAATCTGTTAATATATGGAGAATTTTGTATTGGCTATCCTATAAAACTAACACAAATTTGCTTCTACTTGCTACAAGATGTAACCAGCATCGGTGTTCTTCTTCGCGCATTCACATCAAAAAAAAAAAACAAAACACACCGATGCTGGTGACATCTTGCAGCAAGTAGAAACAAATTTTTGTTAGTAGTTTTAGTAAGACAATACAAAATCCTCTTTCTATTGATAGATTGTGACGATGTACTGCAGCATAGCGTCTGATATTCTTAACATTGAATTTTATTACTTGATGAATACAAAAGCTTTTAAGGTTGGCTCTAATATAATCAGACTTTTAATCAGAAGCGCCAACTTCAAAGCATTTGTATTCACCAAGAAATTAATATATTTATGATAATAAAACAAATAAGAAAAAACTTAAGATAATAAGATTTCATATATAATAATATGTTTAAAAAAATTATCAAATATGACCAAGAAATTAAAAGGAAAAGTATTTTTAAAATTATTTTTTACTCTGTAGTGATTTTGTAGTCGGTTGTTTTTTTTTAAAGAAATTTTTATTTCTTCCTTTTAAGAGAGTATGATAAATTTTCGAAAAAAGTGTATAAACAACATAAATTAAATTGTTCCGAAAAATTTGTTCTATTACAATCTGACAGTTTGTTGGTTATTTCAAATATCTGCCTCTTAAATTTAAATAAGATGTCACATGTTTTGAAATTATTATACCCATTCTTGTAACGAGTTTTATTACCCTAGTGTCAATATTATTCGAGATATAGTGTTTTTCAAATATTGCCACGCCCCTTTGTTAAATAAGCGCCCACTTTCTGGAGCGTTATTTCCAATAATTGTGCCTACCCCTGTACTTTATTTCAGTACCCCAGCGTCAATATTAACTGCGATGGTGTTTATCTAGTATTGCCACGCCCATTTATCGAATAGCGCCTACTTTATTGACCATAATTTTTAATAATTCTGCCTACCCCTGTACTACAATTAGCTTCAGTGCCCTAGTGTCAATATTATTCGAGATACACTGTTTTTCTAATATTGCCACGCCCAGTAGTCGAACTCCGCCCATTTTCTTCACCGTAATTTTTACTAATAATGCCTACCCCTATACCAAATTGCAGTACCATAGTATGAATATTATTCGAGATATACTCTTTTTCTAATATATCCGCGCCCATTTGTCAAATAACGCCCATTTTCTTGACCGTAATTTGTATTAACTGGGTCTACCCCTACGCTAAACTTCAGTACCCTTGTGTCCATATTATTCGAGATACAGTGTTTTTAAAATACTGCCACGCCCATTTATCGAATACCGCCCACTTTATTGACAATATTTTGTAATAATAATGCCTACCCTTATACTAAATTGCAGAACGCTGCCTCAAAATTATTCAAGATACACTGTTTTTCTAATACTGCCACGCCCATTTGTCAAATTACGCCCATTTTCTTGCCCTTAATTTGTAATAATTGTGCCTACCCCTACACTAAATTGCAGTACCCTAGTGTCAATATTATTCGAGATACAGTAGTATCTATTATTGCGAGATCTATTATTGCCACGCCCAGTTCTCGAATACCTCCCACTTTTGTACGGGCACCTTCATGCGTATGATGTCTATCTGTTCCCCAAAAATTATGACAATCAGGAATATGGTTTAGGAGTTATCGATGTACATACATTAAAAAAAAAAAAAAAAAAAAAAAAAAACAGAGAAACCGACGAACTTGAGAACCTCCTCCTTTCTGAAGTCGGTTAAAAAGGAGTGCCTACATCTTGACACTATTTCAACCGTTCTAGTCATCTGAAAAAAAAGATTCTTAATTCTGTTGCTTCTTGATTCTCTCATTCTCATTCATTCTCATTCTTGAAAATGAGTTTAAAGATTTAAGCAAAGTTACAGGCAGTCAAAGCCCTATAAACGGGCTTAAAACTACTTATAGCTATAACTTCGTAAATCATTTAAATATTAAAAATTTCTTTGAAGGATATATTATTAACGGTCTAATCTTTGAAAATGTGCAAAAAAAAATCGATTTTTTCCAAATTCTACACAAGAATACTGCCTTAAAACCACAAAAGTTGTCAAATTGACAAATAAAAATACTTGTTTATCATTCCGAAATTTCTATCCAGATCCCGGAATCCATTCCGAAATTTCACCAAATAAAGTTGGTCGCATTATTATTGCTGAGTACTCACTCAGCAAAAGCATTAAAATAGAGAGCTTGCATCTCAGTTGTTAACCTTTTACTGCATTTTGTTGCAGATATACAACGATATCGATAGATCTGCAGGATATATATGATATGGTATACATGCTTTTCGATTTTTTCGATAATTTTTTTCGTGATCGATATACTAAAAAAGGGCACTTTAGATATTTTTGCAAAAAAGTCAAGTATTCCGAATTTTGGGTTTTTTTTACATTTTTTTTTTTAGAAAATAGCTCAAGATTATGCTTAAACCATCCTTCTTCTGTTTTTCAAAATTGTGTATTTTTGGGGAATTTTTTTGTAAAAAAAACTCGAACTCGAAATTTTCAGATATGTACACTTCTAGCTAAAATCGATGGAAAAAATATTTCCACAAGATTTCATTTAAATTTTTTCGATTTTTTTTTTTATACACCAAAAACAATAAGTTTTTTTTCGAAAAGTGAAAAATTAATACTCTGGTGGCTTTCTTCCAATTTTCATTTTTTATAGCTTATTTTCAAGAAAAATAACACAGAAAACGAGCTGCGAACTAGCTCTTTGAAAATTTACGATAATCCAAAAGTAATTTGGGTTTTTTTAAAAAAATTAGCATTTTTTCCATATCGCCAAGTACTGACATTTTTCACTGCAATTCGGTACAAGTTCCCATGGTCCTATGTACACGAAATTTTATTTTACATTTATTTCAATATCATACGAAAAAATTAAGAGGGTATTCCATAAAATAAAACAACTTCAACTTTTTTGGTGCACCCTTATATACACACGTAAGTTTTACTTACCCTGTAGGAAAATCAACTAATTTAAAAGTAGTTGATAAAGTAGTTTTTTGTCAACCACAACTAGTTGAAATTCTGACTTTTTTTCCATAAAACGAACTAACATATTTTGTATGATGATGTCCGCTAAATAAGTCAATTGACTTTCGTCTGCATGTATTTTCGGCTACTTGTTAAACTAGTTAAATTAAAATGACTTTTTTAATTACTTTAAAATAACCAATTGAAAACTATTTAATATTCCACTTACTGAAGATGAATTAAAAAGCATAAAAATTTTAAATTTCTATGCATCAAAGAGATCATTTATTTGACTGTTTTGAAAAATACATAAATCATGCCAAAAAATCATGCCTGCCCAACCAACAATTATTATCTTTATTTTATCCTAAAGACTTCTTGAAGAGAAATTATTAAGATTGATACACTTACAATTAACTCTAAACGATATCTGTAAGATACTTGTAAAACTCTTCTAAGCTCATTTTGGCACTATATAAGTGTGAGTTGCAATTTTCAGAACGCCCTTATATCGGCCTCTTAGAGCTCTGAAACAAGATCAACACTCTAAGAAACATTGTCTTAGGCAAGACTTACAGATCTCTTGCAGATATATACTTTTAAGAAAATTAAGATGTATATACTCATAAGAGAGTTTTATAAGAATTTATGTATATATACAATACTACCAACACTATTTTAATATAACAAAATTTGATCTACCATTTTTTGTTATGTTTGTAGGAAATTATTATATAAATAATATTGTATATGCGTGGTGTAATTTTGTATCATATAAACGCATAAATTGCATTGCGGTGGAAACTTTATCGTAAGGATCTCATATTGCACCTCGGTTAGAAGCTGTCCCCTTTCGCAAAAACCAACATTAAAAGTTTTATTTAATTAACAAATTACACTATACTCTCAATAAATGCACTAAAACGCAGTTTTAAGAGTTGATGTCTCCATACAAGAGTACAGCTCTTATTACAAAATTAATATACTTAAGTAAGCCACATAGAAGAGTTGTATACTCTACGAGATGAGTGAAAGCGAAATTTTGTAGGGCCACCATTTTTAAAAAGCATTAATTTATGCCAAGCAGAATTAACCCTTTCATTACATTAGTGCAAGGTTTACCGAAAATTTCATTACTTTGCGTTGAGAGTTATCAATAAATTTGCCCTATTAAGAATATGAAAAATCTTCCTCATAAGGTTGATTTATGTAACAATAAATAGTTGTATCTCGGTTTTGACTGTATGTCGACACGAATCAGAATTTTAGTGGGCTAAGCTCGCCCTAGAATTCCTAGTAAAATTTATAAATTTCACACATCAATTTTTATTTTTATATCCATTCATAAAATTCGTCAATGACCTACTCTTTATACAAAAACAATACAAAATATTTATATAACCATCGCATTTATCAAGAATTAAAGTATTTCTAAACTTCCCGCATTACATTCACAAACAAGAAATTAAACTCTTTGTATTGTAAATAAAACCTCTTCTACTGCCAGTTTAGGCTTACTTGATATTAGTACATGAGTAAAAACAACAACAATTTTCAAAATGCACAATCCTGAAGACACGGAGCCACACAATTTGCACAATACACTATCCTATTTGTATGAATTTTACATCACAGGCTGGGCTAACTTGAAATTACTCCATGAGAAAAAATGACTTATTTCTTATTAGACTATTCTAAATACGTCACAGGGCATAAACAATTTCAGTGATGTAGATGAACAAATTGTTTGAGTGCGTACGTGTATTCTGAACACATATTCTTAATGGGATTGGTAATTTTTTACTATGAAAATTTAGCACATTTTCTTCCTGGAAAGTATACCATCTTATGAATGGAAGTGAATACGTAAATTGCAGTTAGAAATTGTTCTGTACTTTCGGAATATTTTTCTTGTGAATGAACCAAATTCATTGAACATAATTTGTACATAATTCTGTTCGTTTATTATATAGGTAACCTGAAATTTAAGCTAATTAAATAAAAACCCATTTCTTTTGAAAAATGATACATTTACAAGAAAGGGTTAAGAACATGAATACAGTTAAATCTTTTGCTTAGGGCAATTGCCCGATTATAAGAACCAACATCTTATTATCAGAGTAAAACTCTTCTAGTCAGACTGTTTCTCTTATAATCAGAGTGATACTCTTCTAGTCAGACCGTTGCTCAGATCAGATCAGACATCTTTAAATAAAAGCCTTTGAGATGTCTATAAGACTTAATCTATAAAGCTAAAACTCTTCAGAGTTTGGCTCTGATAGCTGAAGAGTTGTAGAAGTCTGTAAGAAATGACTTGTAAGATGCAGCGTCTTCGCAGTAATGCTCTTATAACACAACTCTTTTAAGCTACTATAGATAATAAGGGTATTCAGTTCACTGCTGAAATTTCAGAAATCGTAAATTTCCGACGAGTTGAAGTGAGCGACCGTTTTTAATGTTTCGTTTATTTTCACATGCATCTGTCAACCTTAAAATCGCCATCGCTTCATTTCGTTAGTCATGCGATGCATGTCAGCAGACAAAGAGTCTCCTTGTCGCATGTACATATACCATATATGCACTTTATACTTTAATAATTTTTATAAGCGGCCATCAAAACTATAAATCAATTAAAAGAAAATAATTTAATTGCAATTTCGTTCTAAATTGCAAATATTTCATTAGCATGCAGACGAGATTTGACAGAATGCTCATCTTCTTATAGAAATTATCATATTCATAATGACTCACACTCATCAAACAGATTCGCTAATGTTTACTGAACACATCTTTTCTTCGCAAATTTCCGACGATTAATTTTCATCAACTCAATAGGTGATTAAATTTAAGCAAACTTCGGAAAACCAAAACAACAACAATTGCACTGAAGTTTTCGTAAATTTCAGCATTTCTGAAATTTCAGCGTTGAAGTGAATACCCTTAATGTGAAAGAGAACAGAACACTTATAGACAACTAGTTTTGCTGTAAATAATCTGTAAGCGTATTGCTCTTGCTGAAGATAGTTATAGGATGTAATTAAAAACTAAAATTTTTCTGCCAGTGCTCAACTCTTAAGAATTGTTGCTTGGGTGGTCGACACAAATAAATTCTGAAATATAAAATCTGAAAGCAAAATGTCAACAAATTTAAAAGTGATCAGAGTTTTTTAATGGAAAATTGTGAAATGTCGTTCTTTGTAGTGTTTTAATTGATTTTAATATAATTCAAAAGTGATTCATGCCAAGCTTCATTGCCAGTTAATTCAAAAAAGGACTAGTAATTACATTCAAGGAGCGCAACAGAAGTACGCTGCGATGGTGGGTATAATTTCATTGTTCCTTTCTTCATTGGACTATTTCTGCTTCCAACAGGTGATAGTTTCAGAAGCTGGAGGAACTCTACGCTTATATGTGAGCATGCCTACCACGGAAGCAGTTTCCAAAAACGGGCACGCCACCGCCTGGGTACATGAGCGAAGGTGCCGATCCAATTCATCGGAATTGTGTGGATACTGCGCCTGTTATTTAACACGAGCCAGCTTTTTATTCCTTCATTTCAAAATATGAGCTAAACAAGCGTGTCAGCGGGATTTTCCACGCTTTGCAATCATCAATCATGGTCGATGGACACACCTATATTTTGCTTAGTGCTTCTTTTAAGTGTCAATCGCAATGAAGTGATGGAGCAGACTCGACGCTACGTAGGGAAAGGCGTGCGTCTTTACTATTGAAGTGATGAGGTGTTTGCTGAATGGTTAAGCAATGCATCAATTTCCGTACAGAGTCCAAATTGTGCAATGTTTGCTAAACAGTACCAGTTTGTAATTTGAATATCTTAAATAATAAAGAATTTTTAATCGTTTCACAGGGCTTAGAGGCAGTTTATTAGTTTTAAAGTGTGTTTACCACGTCTGTCTTGCAGCTCAATGTCGTAAATAAAAAAATATGTCTTTTTGAAACAAAATGTTAGTGAAGCCTAAAGTTCATAATATTTGATGAAATAACGTGGTTAAATATTTACAAACTTGTAATCTAATAAAAATTTGCAATTAAAACATGTCCAAATCAGAGTAGTTGCCGCCTTAATATAATTCAAAGTTGTTTATCAACCACTTGTTTTTAAGTAGTATTTCAATTACTTCATATATAATGCAATAAAAACTATTAAGAATTGAAGTGGATCCCGCCTTAATATAATTCAAAGTACTTCATATACTACTTTATTTGAAAATAGTTTTTTATAGGAACAAGTTAGTTTGTTCCTATAGGGTACATATTAAAAATAACAACGACACAAGCAGTTACTGAGCAATATTCGTAAAACGACTCGACTCAACAAACAACACAATGTTGCGTTCGTGATCTTGGCACGAACCAAACCCACAACATCAAACAGCTACACCGAAAAAAAAATGTATGTTAAATTAACAAATGAAGTGGTTGGCATAACAAAAAATTTCGTTATTTTTGATCCAACCTAGTTTTTTGTTATGACAACAAAGCTGATTTTGTTATTTTAACATCATGAAATGATAACAAAAAAATGTGTATTTCTAACCACATATTTTGTTGTTTTAACAAAATCTTAATAAAATGAAATCTTACAAAAAAAAAAGATCAATTCAACGTAATATTTTGTTACTTTATGAATGTTAATTACATAGGTTTTAACAAAAAAGCTATGTTACGTAAACAATTGTTAGGGCAACAAAAGACTTTAGTTATTAAAACGCAAAACTTTGTTAGATTTACCAAAAAGTTGTGTAACCTTAACAAAGCATTTTTGTTATATTAAAAAATAATGTTGTAACCATAACAAAGTATTTTTGTTATTTTATCAAAAACATTTTGTAACCCTTCCATAGCATTTTTGTTATATTGACAAAAAAATTTAAAAATTTTGCAAAGCATTTTTGGAAAATTTTTATTTTTGTTCTCTTCAATTTAACAAAACTTTTTGTCAAATGTACTATGCGGCATAGAGTTTACAGTATTTTTGTGTGTTTGTATTCCAGTATTTTTGCTTGTGTTTTTTCCTTTTTCGAGGTATGTTGAAAATATCTCGAAAAGTACCGATCCTAGAGCCACCGAGTCGGTTGCCAGATCCATGCAATTTTTCGCCCGATCGAATGAACAATGTCTCGACTTTTTCGGATGTTCCATTTTCCTGGAATAATGATTCTTTTTTCCCACAATATCACGAGTTTTCTCAAAAATGGGATTTTATGAAATCGTTCTTCAAATTCCTAAATTTTTTTTGTAAATATAATAAAAAATCTGGCAAAATACTGGCAACTCTGAATATGCCTAATTACTTACCTAGGAACCTATACATAACCATTAAACTGTTTAATCAAAAGAATTTAAAGCTTTTTATATCACATATAAAATTTTATTGTCTTTTTTCAAGATCGAAAAGTTCTTACAATTAAAAATTTATGTAATTTTGTTAATTTTATTTTCAATTTGAGCAATTTTTGGAAAAGCCATATAATATTTTGTTTTTATTTTATAAAAATAATTTTGAATAAATTGACTGTTAGTTGTTAAAATATGAATAGATTTAAAATGAAGAACAAGTAAGGCTAAATTCTCAAATATATTGAAGCACTTAAAGCATTTTATACCTGCAGCAATGTCAGCAAAATTGTATGTATGCTATAACTGTGTTTATAGAAAAACTGAGCAGTGTTCGCAGTAAGCCAGAGTACCCTGTTTTAACAAACAAACCATTAATAAAAATTATAATTTAGTTATGCTAATAAAATCAATAAAAACTTACCAAATTTCTTTGCCAGTTATACAACTTCTTCTCAAACAAAATCCTTTGACCAACGGGTATGTTAGGTATGGCTCGAAAGACTTCTTCTGAATGGATCAGCTTTATAAATTTAAGAGCTTCCATGTCTACTTCACATGCTAGCGAAAAAAGGTATCGAATTCTTACAAGTTGTAATAATAAATAAACTTACCATGCAAAACAGTGGACAATTGATTTTGCTCCTTCATCTCACTAAAAGCTCGTTTTAACTCCTCACAACTTAAACAATTTTCTAGAAATGTTTCTATTACTTGAAGAAGCACACTTTCTGCGCGCGAATGATGGAAACGATATAACAAGCGGAATTTTTTCAACGACGCTAACTATAAAGTTCCGTTATATTACATTCTTTTTGTGTTAATTTGAGAAAAATTTTTGTTGTGGTTACAAAAATTTTGTTACGATAAAAACTGTTTGTTGTTTTGTTACGATAGAATTGACGAACATTTTTGTTAGGGTTTGAAACAAATGTTGTAAACACATTTCTGTGTTAGACCAACGAATATTTTTGTTTAATTAACTCTAAGTACACTTTGTTAGCGGAACAAAAATTTTTGTTGAATTTACATCCAATGGTGTTAAAAAGCGTCACATTTATTTAACATAGCCTTTTGTTAATCTTTCAACTAATCTCTTCAAAATTTTTTGTAAATTTTTAAAAATATTTTAACAAAATCAATTTTGTTGAGATAACAACAAAATCTATTGTAGTTTTGTATTTTCGTGTAAAAATATTTTTGTTCTAGCAACAAAACATTCATTAAATGTACGAAATTTTTGTTATTCTGAATAAAAATTTGCCTGTCAAAGCTAACAAAAAATTTGAATATTCTGTGTACTGAAACATTTTATTCGTGACTTTTATCATTCGAAAATGTGAATTTTTCTTCTTAGAATTTGACAAAATACATGTGCAAGATGTAATTCAACGTTAAATTTATTATATCTAAACCATTTTTATAATTTTTATTAAAATTTTATTTCATCGAAATTGTAAATAATTTTAAGTCCAACAAAGGGTGTTACGTTATAAATTATCTAAATGTTAGAAATTGCATTTTTTTGTATAAAATTATGACGGACAAAATACCATCCTATTTGTTCAAAAAAATTCGATTTGGCCACTCTACAAGAAGTTCCTTGCTTACTCCATCTAGCTATATTTTTTTTTTAATTTCTACAAGAATGTTTTTTATTAATGCCACCCGATTGTGGAATTCCCTATCAAGCCACATAAGAGTTTTCAGGGAAACAACAAAATTTAGATAAGCTGCAGTAGAATATTTCTCTTCTAACTGAATTTTTATTGCCAGGTTTCTTCAATACTTCTTCTCTAAACATCTTTTTGCAGCCATTGCTTCTAACTTACTCTATTGCTTCTTAATATTAGGGTATCTTTTAAATAGGTATAATTTAATTTAATTTTATAAATAAGGCTTAAATGTAACTTTGCAATTTCAGTATGTTTTTATATTTGTAATACAGCTGTAAACTGCACATTTTTTTTTTTTTTAACTAAACCAACGCTCAGGGGATGCCCCCTTTAGATGCGAAAGCATTGTGTTAATTCGGAACACGGGTGATAGTTAGTTGGAGGATGGAAAGATGGAGTAGTGACGGTGAAGATTTGCCCTTAACTTACACAGATCAAAACTGCCGGGGAACACGCTCACAGGGAGATTATTCCACAATCGTACCATGCGACTAAAAAACGAATTATCTCGGTAATGCGAGGTTCTATTGGGCACCGATGCAATGGTAAAGGGATGGGCTTGAAAAGCTGCCCGAGTAGACCTAGGAAATACACGAACTGGTGGCGTCAGGCCATGTACCTCCCTTGAACACTTCCCATGGTAGAACCTATACAAAAGGCTTAGGCAACTAACATTGCGTCGATGCCCAAGAGAACTGAGAGGAGATAAAAGGTTTTCATATCCTATCATATATATCGCACGGCGTTGAATTCGGTTCAGAAGCTCCAAATAAGATCTCGAAGCTACTGCCCAAATTTGACTCCATTTTAGGCCTTATATATGAGATATAGATCACTCGAAGATCAGCTGGGGTGAAGTATCGCTTGCACCGTTTTAAGAAACTTAGGCACTTCGCCGCTTCTTTCGACACATGGATAATATGATCATTCCAACCTTCAGAAAAAGGTCTGATTGTATCGATATGCCCAGAACGTCAAGAGCATCTGACTCCAAAAGATCTACACCATTCATATTCAAGGGAGCTAAGGGACAGTTCATCCGCTTGTGGGTTAACAGGCAACACTGGGTCTTGTTTGCATTAAACTCTACTCTATTAGCAAGACCCCACTCGGAGATTTTTTTCAAGTCATTAAGAAGTGTGTCACTTATATTTTGCCTCTTACTCTCAATCTCCAAAGAACTCGGGAGTTTTTTGAAAAAATATGAATGACAAATGCTGCTGTCGTCCGCATACGAATGAATTGGGTTATGAGTCAACGACAGAAGGTCGTTGATAAAAACAAAAAACAAAGTTGGCTATAGAACTGAACCCTGCGGTACTCCTGCGTTGATGGCGTGCTCACTGGACGAAATGCCCTCGATTACGACACGTGTAGTTCTGTCCTTAAGAAAGCATGTGACCCACCGAACAAAAATACCACCGAAACCGTATGGAATTAGCTTAGAGACAAGCCTAAATATCCAGAAACCATCCACCTTTGAAATATCCCGAGCAACAACCCTGCTCTCACCGAACTGGTGAACGCATTGGATCCATTTTTCTGTAAGGAATGCCATAAGGTCACCAGTAGACCGGGCCCTACGAAAACCATATTGACGGTCACTTAGCAATTTGTTGTGCTCCAGATAGTTCATTAGGTGGAAGTTTATTACGATCTCCATAACTTTGGAAAGCATAGAGCATATCGCAATGGGTCGGTAGCTTGCAGGATTCGTGGCATCGCCCTTTTTAGATATCGGCTGAACATTTGCGATCTTCCCACAAGATGGAAATACTCCTATTCTGTATGAGATGTTGAAAAGGTTGCGCAAGAGCCGAGCCAGCGTAGAAGCACACTTTTTAAGCACAATTGGTGGTATGCCATCAGGACCAGAGGCTTTGTTTATGTTAAGATTTGCAAGTACTCTTTTGACTGTTCTCGTTCGAAAATATATCTCCTTCATTAAAGAAGAACTAGTCCCCACAAAGGGTAGTGGCTGACAGCTATCCGAGATTGTGGAATTGTGTGCAAGCAATCCAGCCAACAAGTTCGCTTTATCAACCGAATCAGTGAAGATTTGGTCATCTTTTAAAATAGTTGGAATCGACGAAGACGTTTGATTAACATTATTAAGTTCTTATAGTACTATGAAATATATAAATATATAAATAAATAAATAAATAAATAAATAATAAATAAATAATTACTTTAATATCATTAATTACACTGGTCAACAAAATTGCAACTTTGTCGTGTCACACGGACTTTTTTGATATTTTTTACTTTAATTGGTGATTGTAATAAAAAATAAACAGTTAAAAAAAATTTGCTAGACAAAGATTTTATTTTATTGAGTAATTTAAAATATTAAGAAAAAATACGGATCTCGTAAATCAAAAGTTTATTTTTTTATAAATGACTTAGAAAATCTAAGATTTCTTGAATATTTAGCTTCTGGTTGGTCCCTTTTAATTGTTCAGCAGTAATCTGCTAACATATTTGGGCTCCATTTGCCCTGGTACCGCTTTTCCATATTAGAAATATCCTGATGGAACCTCTCGCCGTGCTCGTCACTGACAGCCCCTAAATTGTCAGGAAAAAAATCCAGGTGCGAGTGTAAAAAATGAATCTTAAGTGACATGTTGCAACCTAATGCTTGATATGACAATAACAGCTCGCTAACCAACTCTCTGTAGCTGTCACTCTTGTGGCTACCCAAAAAATTTGCAACAACATTTTTAAAAGACTTCCATGCTGATTTTTCTAAATCGCTTAATTTTTCTTCAAATCTTGAATCTTTTATTAACTCCCTAATTTGAGGGCCAACGAAAATACCCTCTTTTATTTTTGCATCACTTATTTTAGGGAATTTTTCTTTTAGATACAAAAATCCACTCCCATTGCGATCCATTGCCTTCACAAAATTTTTTATTAATCCTAATTTGATATGCAATGGTGGTAGAAGCACATTATTTGGCTGTACAAGGGGTAAATACTTTACGTTTTTTTGCCCAGGAACAAACGATGCACGCTTACGCCATTTTTTTTTTTATATAGTGATTAGTTATGTCTTATTAGTTATGACTTATTTGCGCGCACGCCCCGACGGAGGAAAAGGACGAAGCCGTCAAGGACGCTTTCTACGCTAGTCTTGAGGACGTATATGACCACCTTCCGGTCCATGACGTGAAAATAGTCCTCGGCGATTTTAATGCGAAAGTCGGAAGGGAAGGCATCTTTGGCCCCACTGTCGGTCAGTTCAGTCTTCACGAGACCTCCACAAACAACGGTCTAAGACTGATCGACTTCGCCGCGGCACGAAACATGGTAGTCAGTAGCACCAGATTTAAGCACCTCGACATCCACAAGGCCACCTGGCTGTCCCCGGATCAAAAAACGCGAAACCAAATTGATCATGTTGTAATCGACGGAAGGCATGCCTCTAGTGTTCTAGATGTGCGTACATTTCGGGGGGTCAACATTGACTCCGACCATTATCTTGTTGCAGCCAAGATCCGCATGCGATTATGCAATGCCAAGAACATACGCACAGGAATGCAACGAAAGCTAGATGTCGCTAAGCTGCAATTACAACGGACTGCCGAAGCCTACTCCGCTCAACTCTCGGTTAAGCTCAACCGACCAACCTCTGGACTCGACGACGCCGGCGGACTTTGGGCGCATATATCCCACTCCATGCGCGCTGCCGCTGAAGAAGTCATTGGTTTCCGGCGCCCGCAACCTCGGAACCAATGGTATGATCAGGAGTGTCGCATTGCGACTGCAGTAAAAAACGCCGCTTATAGAAAAACTCTGCAGTCAGCTGCAACGCGAGCCGTGCGAGAAAACTACCGCGAAAAGAGGAAGGAAGAGAGGCGCCTTTTCAGACGCAAGAAAAGAGAGCAGGAAAAGCGTGAGCGTGAGGAACTAGAGGTATACCAGGGCAAGAAGGATGCACGAAAATTCTATCAACAGGTTAAGCGTCTAACCCAAGGTTTCAAGCCCGGAGCATCCACTTGTAGAGACGAAAATGGAGATCTGAATACGGATACACAGTGTGTGCTTAGATTGTGGAGACAGCACTTCTCCAATTTACTTAATGGCGACGATTCCACCAATGCCGCCCATCGAGAGCACAGTGCAGTGCCACCAATCGACGATGACGGAGTGGAAGTATCACCACCTAGCCATGAAGAGGTTCGAGTTGCTATCCAACGACTCAAAAACAATAAAGCAGCGGGTGCTGACGGCCTGTCAGCTGAATTGTTTAAAACCGGCGGCGATGAATTGATAAGGCGCATGCATCAGCTCATCAGCAAAATATGGCTAGCAGAAAGCATGCCCGACGATTGGAACCTCAGTGTACTGTGCCCTATACTTAAGAAAGGAGACCCTACAATCTGCGCAAGTTATAGAGGTATCAGTCTTATTTCCATCGCATATAAGGTTCTCTCAAGCGTACTGTGTGAAAGATTAAAGCCAATTACAAAAACACTGATTGGACCTTATCAGTGTGGCTTTCGACCTGGTAAGTCTACCATAGACCAGATTTTCACGCTACGACAAATCCTGGAGAAAACCCACGAAAATCAAATTGACACACACCATCTCTTTGTCGACTTTAAAGCTGCGTTCGATAGCCCGAGAAGGGATTGCCTATACGCAACAATGTCTGAGTTCGGTATACCTGCAAAGTTGATTAGACTTTGCAGAATGACGTTGAGCAACACACGCAGCTCCGTCAAGGTAGGAAATGACCTCTCCGAAACCTTCAATACCGAAAGAGGTTTCAGGCAAGGCGATCCACTGTCTTGCGATCTCTTCAACATCATCATGGAGGGGATCGTACGAAAGGCCGGTGTGCATCGTAATGGCACCATTTTCTATAAAGGTGTCCAGCTCCTTGCTTACGCTGATGATATTGATATTGTTGGCAGAACCAAGAGAGATGTTACCGCTGCTTTCGCCGCTATCGAAAAGGAATCAGCCAAAGTGGGTTTGACGATAAATGAGGGTAAAACAAAGTATATGCTGTCTACAAACAAGGGAGCTCGGCGTTTAGACTCCCACGTTTCATCCGGCAGCTATAACTTTGAAGTAGTCAAGGAGTTTGTATACCTTGGCACCGCCATTAATACTAACAACGAAATCAGCCTGGAGATAAAGCGAAGAACAATAATTGCTAATAGGTGCTACTACGGGCTCAGTAAGCAACTAAGTTCCAGAGCCCTCTCTCGATCGACAAAACTAACACTCTACAAGACGCTCGTTCTACCTGTGCTGCTTTATGGCGCTGAGGCATGGGTAGTTTCGCAAACTGACGCAGCCGCTCTGGGGGTGTTCGAGAGAAAAGTCCTTCGCAAAATCTTCGGTCCTGTTCGAGTCGGCGATGACTATCGCATCCGAATGAACCACGAGCTGTATGAGCTCTACGGAGACATTGACGTAGTTCGGCGTATAACTGTGCAGCGACTACGCTGGCTGGGTCATGTCCATCGTATGGACGACGAAGCTCCAGCGAAAAAGGTGCTCGAAGCGAGGGTCGCTGGTCAACGACGACGAGGGAGACCATGCCTCCTATGGATGGACCAGGCTGAGGAAGCCCTAACCGCACTTGGTGTATCCGATTGGAGAAGGCGCGCGCAAAGCAGAGGCGCCTGGCGAGAGCTGATGAGGTCGGTCGAAATCCGGACACGGGTTGTCAC
Source organism: Coremacera marginata (assembly GCA_914767935.1). NCBI lineage: Eukaryota > Metazoa > Arthropoda > Insecta > Diptera > Sciomyzidae > Coremacera > Coremacera marginata. Next base: position 16,330,542 of record OU612043.1, on the reverse strand, counting down.
GGCCACCTAAGTAAGTAAGTAAGATTAGTTATGTCTCGGCTATCCCATTCACATAAAAAGCAGCAAAACTTTGTATAACCCAGCTGAAGTCCAAGTAATAGTGCAACAACTTTAAGATCACCGCAGATTTTGAAGGAATATGTACTGTAATTTATTTTTTCAAGTAAAAGTTTCATATTTTCATAAGTTTCTTTCATATTTGCAGCATGGGCCACAGGTACAGACGGAAGCTTATTTCCATTATGCAATAAAACTGCTTTTAGACTTGCTTTCAAAGAATCAATGAATAAACGCTACTGAGAGAGATCAAAATCTATGTCCAACATTTTCATAAGCTCATTTATGTTATTGCAAAACACCAAATCTCCATCCTGACAAAAATACGTTCTGAAGTGTTGATCACGGTTTCGAAAATAGCTAACTTTTGTATTATGATGTAGCAAATTCCATTCTTTTAGACGAGATCCTAATAGTTCTGACTGTTTTTTTGACAAATTTAAATCTCGAACCAAATCATTTAGGTCTCCTTGAGTTATCAAATGTGGCTCCTTTGCAATTTCTTCAAACTCAAAGTCATCGTCCTCGTCAACACATACACTTGAAGTAGACGGTTGTGAATTGTCATTCTCAACAGACGTAGTTGCAACTGGTATTAGTTCTAGCAATTTTTTACAATGAGAGACTGGTCTTATAGCCGAAGATAAGTTATGGTAAATAACTGTGTTTTTTTTCTTGTAATTTATACCTTTTACGTCAGTGAGACAAAAATAGCAATCTGAAACGTGATCTCGCTGTTCAGTCCATATCATGGGTACAGCAAACGGCATAGGTCGTGCACCTTTTTTCCAGTCAGTTAAATTTTTCACACACGTTATGCAACAGACATGAGGGGCCCAGGATTTGTCTTGATGGGCGACAGAAAAACCAAAACATTGGTGATAACACTCCATCACAAGATTTGTAAAATTTCGTCGTTGTTTTTTGAATGTAAGTTCTCCGCAGACATAACAAAAAGAGTTAGGATCATTAATACACTTCCTTGACATGCTCACAGGGTTAATAAATCCCAAAAAAGTGTTCAAATTCAACGATTAATATTTTTATAACGATTTACTTGTAAGCGTTTCTGTTAATTTACTGCCGTAGTACTAGTTATGAGTATTACCGTATCACAACAAATAGGAGGCTAATTTACATGTGGCAACTGTGATTTAATAATGAGGGTAGATTGATAAAACAAAATTAGCTATCAAAGTTCGTGTGGCAAAACCAGTGTTGACCAGTGATATTAATAACATTAATTTTTTTTCATTAATTATTTTGATATCTTACACCACTGTGCAAGTATTACTCTAATGCGTTGAATATTGTGTTCGTGCATATAATGCAAGCTTCTGACCAACATTGTTGTTGTTTTTATTGTTATTATTGCTGTTGTTGTTTTATTTCTACTGCTGCTGCTGCTGCTGCTCTTAGTCGTTATCAATTGGTTTGCAGAATATAAGAAAAATGCGCAATTTTGCACAACATTGGCAGCACTGGCATGGTATGAGTGGCACTGCAATATAAACTCACATTAAAAGTATTCTTCTTTTCTTTTTTTTTCAATTTTAATGTGACGCTGCAAAAAAAAACACTTTGATGGCGTTTATATACTAATAATAAAACGTTGGATGCCAACGACGAGCAGAAGAAGCACGACAAAGATGTTGCTGCTGCTGCTACGCTACTACTGTTGATGATTATGTTGATTATAATGGGTTTGTGGCGGAAAAACCACTTAAAAGTGCCACACGATGATGACTCGATATTAAAGTTCAAAAGAAATTTCCAACAGTGCCGTTAAAACGGTTTTTATTGACAAGTCAATTTAAAGGATTACGTTGAAAGGTACTTGAAAGCGAAGCATTTAATATATTGCCCAATGCATTTAAGTTTAAGTTTAAATTCTGTATAAATTTTTGATTTTGAATGATTGAATACAGAAGCAAGAAAATTATACTTTACAACATCAGCACTAATTATTCTGTATAAATTGCGCCCTTTTTTTTTTTTTGCACAAAATATCACTGAATTCGCACAAATTTAGGCGTTATCATTTGTACCTTTTTCTTTTAAATATATATTTGCTATACATAGTCAGTTTTAATAAATTATCGTCCGTTTGGCTGTTGCTAAGTAAAAACGTACTGTTTGGCTGCTGTTTTTCACTTTTAGTGAATTTTTTATTTTAAATGTTTATTTCTTTTTATTTCTTGTCTCATTGCTCCATTTAATGAAATTTATTTTCGGTATCCTTTATTTTAAATGATTTTTTTTTGTTTTTTTTTTTTTTGTGCTCTTTAGTTTTCTTCTTAAATGTGTTTTTGCCAAAAACATTAGCAACATCTGATGCCAACAAATGTAATTAGATTTTGTGTGTTGGTCTTGGGACTAAGTTTGCTTTAAGTGGCATTTCAAATGTTGGCTCTTCGCAATGACATTAATTCAACTGCCTTAGAAACAGGACAAAAAAAAAAAAAAAAATATTGAAAGAAAAATCGCACATGCAATCAACCAGACAGAAAATGAGATAAAAGACGATAATACTTGAAAATTTCTAAACTGATATACTTGTAATACCATAAAGCAGTAGATACAAACTATTTATAGTGACCATTGCTTAGAACTCAATGTGGAGTATGACTCACCAAAACACATTTGTAGTGATGTTTTTTCTGCCATTTCAAAACTTATAGCTTCCAAACCGATCATGGCAATCTTTTTAAGCAATTTAAAAAATTATTTTATTTTTTCATGTGTTATTATTTCATTTAGAAGATCTCTGTGTTTGAGTTAACGACGATTTAACCCTGTATCCGTCCATGGTAAAACAATACGTTAACCGTCTGTGGGGTACAATTGTACCCCAGTGCATTTATATAGGAAAACTCTAAATTAAAATCCAAATTAAATAAATAATTCCCTTTATTTATAAAAAAACCTAGTAAAGAAAGAAAACAAAGACGAAAAAATTATGTTTCTGTCAGCGAGAATGGCGAACGGGAGCGTACTCTTTTCGCAGCTCATCCGCCTGTGGTTGTTGTTGATCGACTATAGTTATTGTCATCGCTGTCGTCATCATCAGATGGCCCAATAAATTTGGTTAAGTAACAACTTTCGCACACCTTGATGTAATGCTTTGAGCAGTTAGGCCCTAAGCACAGGTCGCACACTGAGCGGGTTTTTACGTCAACTTGCTTGGTGCGGACGCTTTTGCAACCCACGCATCGTTGCATTTTTTTCTGGAGATAAATGAAAAGATCTAAAGAGAAGAGAATTGCATGAATTGGATATAGGAATGGAAACTATATTCGATTATTACCTGTTCACTGGCATGAGGAACTATCAAAAGAGGATTGGACGGCTTGAAGCTACTATTTAAACTAATCGCTGTCAATACTGATTTTTTTAACTTAAATTTGCACCGATCGTTAAGATGTGGTGTTATAAGCTCCAAGGCCAGCTCCTTCTAAAACACTTGACGTTTTTTCGTGGAGAAATTCGTGGATGCCACGATTGATGGCACTGTTCGAACAATAGATAAGCACAGAATGCTCCCGCGTCAATCATGTTATAAAGCAGACATATTGGCCACCGACTGCTCTTTCGTTTGCTCGTATAACAACGAATTATTTGGTCGAAAGTATCGACTCCACCCTTGAACTTGTTATAGTCCAAGATTACAACAGGCTTTTTGTATTTTGAATTCTCATCAATATCTTCTGTCTGTTGAGCTGTTGATAATAGGACGACATTTTTCAGCTTATTCAATGTGTATCTAGTCAGCTGACATTCATCGGAGAAGCAGAACACCGATGCAAATTTGCCACGTTGCTTAGCTTGAGTAGCCGATGAAAACGGAATAGGAATTTCGTGCTTATTGGCGCGAATTGTGCCAACTAATGTGGTGTTATAATTTCTCCATAGATCTTTTGCCAACGCGTAGCTCGTAAAAAGTTATCCATCGTAATGTTGGCACCTTTATTCAGCCAACGATTTGCCAGACAAATCATCAGTTGGTGAGCTATGCCAGTTGAACGTGCTTCATTCGGCTGTTTGCCAAGATATATTTCACCAAACAGCGAGAAACTACTGGGAGCATCAACAATCCAATTGATTTTGATACCATACTTTCCTGGTTTCGATGGCATATACTGTCTTATCATACATCGATTACGTGTATTCAGCTTTTGCTCATCAATGGACAACTCCTTAGACGGAATATAGTTTAAAGGCAGATTATTTAGGAAAAGTGCTCAAATATGCCGAAACGGTGGTAGCTTATCACTTTGAAAACGAAACGCTCTGGTACGGCTATCGTCGAAGCGTAAAAACCGAGATATTTGCTCAAACCTTTTCAATGACAACGTTGCTCGATAAATAGGCATGTGGTTCTAGGCAAACAAATCCTAAGCCTCGACTAAATTTGATTTTTCAGCGCCTGCATGAAGAACTAGACCAATAAAAGCGAATAATTCGTTAACTGTTAAATCATGCCAAGGTCGCATTTTTTTGGATTTGGCAATGCCGCATTTATTTTCAATGCCTGATGTGCTTTTTGATTCGTGGCCAATACAATTTCTTCAACTATCGAAGTTGTCAGACTGGCCTTGAATGCGTCTTCTTTTCTTACGAATGTCGTTGTACAGAATGAAATTGCAGCATTTCGATCAGCAGCTTTCAGTGGCTAATGGCATTGACCACCAAACTGTATGGTCACTACAACCTTGACCCACATATCGTTGCCCACGATTGCCACCAATTTCTTGTACCGATTCATCTACCAGCTCACCAAGTACATTCTCACTGATGCCAGATTCTAAATCATTGATATTATATCAAGAGCAGCCATTTCTGGTAAAGGCGGGTAGTTCGCATACTGGCCTTCATGATCAGAAATATCACCATCAGAATCACCATCATCATCATCGGCTAAAAAATCATCATCATTAGCATTACTACTGTTGCTCGATCTATCATTATCGCCCAGAAAGTCATCCAATTCTTCTTGCTCGGCTGCACTTTTAGCAAAAATTGCACTTTTTTTTACTAGAAAAATTATTTTTTCACTTATTTCACTTGATAACATGTAAGCACAACGAAAACCGAACGAACACTGATGAATGCAAAGCTGAGCGTACCACATGAAAAAAAGTCGGTACTCATAGCACAAGAAAAAATAATGGAACTTATACATTTCAACGGAACTTATATGGCAAAATTGATGGGGTACAAATGTACCCCGAAGACGTATAGTAAGCATCTGAGAATTTTGCTTTCTGAAAGCTAAATATTTATAAAATTCGCTTGAGAACATATATATCACACACATAAAGAATTACAAAATCGGAAAAAGACTGATTAAGTGTCATATGAGGTTAACATGTTTGTTGAATTTAGCGTTAAAAGTAGCTCGGGGTACAATTGTACCCCAATGACGGACTTAGGGTTAAACAAAAAAGCTGAGTAGGTGAAGGTTAATTTGCTTAGGTTGAACCCTTTAAAGTGATATGTTTTACCTATCGGTAATTCCATTTCGAATCGGGCGCTTTTGTCCAAAAACTGATTTCGACGATTCTTTTTTTTTTCAAATATTGCATGTCGACAGTACTTTAAAAAAATATAAATATTTGCATATATTTTTTTCATTTTTTTCATTTTTGCTTGGTATACACAGCCGAATTCTCAAAACTTCACGTGGAGAATCAATGCTTACTGTCTTAAACGAATTTTTTAAAAACTGCCTACATAATTTTTACGTACAAAATACTTTCATTTTTAATTAAAAAGAGGATTTTTAGTATTTTTTGGGCCTTTGACGGTATGTTATAGTTTTTCAGGTAGTTATATTTATATCTCAGACAGCTCTTTTCCCACGCTTGACATTTTCTTTTTTAATTTTTTTTTGTGTTGCTAAAAGTGTTGCTTAAAAAAAACTACACTACACAGAAGTTTAATTCAAGATCTCTAAAACATGTCCTCTGAAGATATACTTTTTTACTACATGTCCAAATGACAATTTCTGATTTTTTATTTTCCACATTCTATAACTGCAAAAAACAATATATAAAAACTAAAAAAAAACATATGCAAATATTTTTATTTTTTAAAGTGCTATCGACGTGCAAGGTAGCAAATTTTTGCAAATATGTGAGTTTCGAAAAGCGTTTGGTTTGACATGAAATCACCGCTTTAGCTAAACACTTGATAATTATTCAAGATCTGCATCCAATTCTTCTCAACAATATTGAGCTTAAATTTGTTAGCAGGGTAACCAACCTCGGTTATATTATACCTTTTATTAACTATTGCTCTATAATTGCTCAAAGTTATAAAAAAACATAATAAGTTACTTTTTTTGTCCAAACGATGCGAGCAGATAACTCCAGAGCTCAATTTTTAAACTCTGAGAAGTGCTAATCACAATAACGAATTGGAATCAATGCCAGGTTTAATGATAGAAACAGTCAAACATTTTTTTTGTTAAGCTGAAAAAAATTTTATTTTTTTATAGAAATCTACCTGCTTTCAATTTGGCAGACGTGGCGCAGTGGGTAGAGTGCGTGGCCCATATGCCAGAGAACCCTGGTTCAATTCCCACCTGACACAGAAAGCTTTTTCAATTGAATTCATTTTTCTGTTCGGCCTTCACCTCTCTACAGACAATGGCAAACCTCAGAGAGTAAGAACTGTCATGAGAAGCTTCTTGAGAACATAAGCCGTTCGGAAACGGCATAAAACTTTTAGTTCAGTTCTTGATCTTTTATGTTCAAACATTTTCACAACACGCACAACACAATTGATCATAAGTAGCTCGGTCAAAGTCCTTTCAAGGGCTGAAATGGCCATTTCGTTTTTTTTTTTTTTTTTTTTGGTACTTAAAGGAAGTACTGTTTGGTACTGGGCTTTTTATCTGTGTTAACTTTAACATATTCACATAAAAAATATATCGATGGAAAGGTTTTTTCGAGTAGATGTTCACAATATAATTTTATTTCAAATATATTGTGATAAGGATCGAGCAAATAAAAAAACCTTATTTCCTAGTGGGACAATGAGAAGCCAACAACAAAATACATAACGGCATAGCTCTATTAAACATCGTTGCTGTAGCATATCCAAGCAAGAGAAGAATTCGAGAGACTCTTCATTCAAAAATTCATTCAAAAGAGTTCATCATTATTGTTGTTGATGGTTTCTCTTAATTTCTCTTAACAAAATAAATTTGTCACCGCGTCAGCGTCAAAAAAACTGTTAAATTGCTGCTTGCTTCATATATGCACATGGAAAGACATTTCTAATTGTTTATTTTGATCAATACTTCTGTTCATGCTATGGGTTGGTGCGTTCAGTAAAAAAACAATAGAAAAACTGATTTTGATGTGGCCAAATTTCAGCCACAGACGATACTAGTCACTAGATAAAGTGCGATCAGTAAAGCGACAGAAATTAAAGATAACCAACAAAACCTTCAGAAATTAATAAAGCAAATTTTTTAAGAAAAAGTTTCATATATAAAATTTTCCTTAAGAATAATATTACATATATCATATCCACTAAAAAGCAAGAAATTAAAACTTTTTAACAAAAAAACATAAGCGGAAATGCTGTAGGTAGACTTTTGTCATGCACTGTACATAGCGTAACAAAAGTTCGATATTTTTGGCTATCAATTTCAATAATATACTCGAGTCCATGTTTAGTACTTCAATTAATACTATAATTAATTTTACATCTAATTTTACATCTAACGCTTCCGTCGGCAGTACTGTCGACTGCACCCCGGATTTTTTTTAGGAAGCTACTACCCAAGTGTTAATCAGTTAAGAAAAACCATTGTTAAGTCTAATAAGATCCAGATATGATATGGATAGCCCTTTTAAGGTGACCTTATCAATATCTAATTAGGTGGATATAAGGTTTTCCGGAGACAATCCTTTCTTAAGGATTCTCTATAAAATTCTGATCTGGTTATTACCAGAATCTAGTGACCTGGTCACGTTTGAAATCAAATCCTTATCAAAATAAGAATTTCCTGATCATTTTCTAAATTTTTTCCTGTGGCGAATTCATTAAGAAAATAAAAGTAATGTCAAAATTTTATGGAAAAACATATATTTTAGACATTAACTTTGTATCGAATCTTAGCAATTAAAATTTCAAATTTAATTAGAATTAAAATTTCAAATTCCATTCTTTTGGAACTTAATTGCTACCAATCCAGAGGACTATGAAACCTAAACATAAACAGCATTTCACCATGCTTGCATGCCAATTAATTTTTTTATTTAATCTTCATGAAATAAATCAAACTAATCTTTGATTTACTTCAGTAACAATTTATTTTAATTCCATTCATTGTATTAAACATAAATATTTCTCAATTTAATGATCTTTAACTTTGCCAAACGTTTTCAAATGAAAAAAAAAGACAAAAAAAAAATCGATTTTTCTTTGGTCGACCATAGCCTACACTAGTTTTAATAAATATCAGTTCTTGTAAAAAAAAATACTGATAAGGTGATAAATTATTTAAAAATGCTCTATATTCACGATTTTTTTTTTTATTCATTTCCTAAAGAAATTCAGTACAAGTTCCGAGATAAGCAAGAATGAGATAAGAAAGCTTTAATAAGAATTTGCTCATATTTCAAAATAAAAAAAAAGCAAATCAATTCATTGAGCTGATTAGCACTTATCTAAGGTCTGTTGGACAGAAATTTAACTATCATTGAATTATTTGCTTTCACTTAAATTGCACCCTACATCGTTTACAAACCATCAAACATCAAACTAATACAACATAGTCTGTCAATGTAGGGCGATAAGATTGTTGGACTTCAATAACATGCTGGTCATGGTGATGTTTGTTTTTTGTTGTTTTTTTTTTTTCTTAAGTTTATGTTTGGAATTTTTAGAAATGACCAGCAGCAACCCTCTAAAATTAGTAAAAAGTTAAATTGAATTGTCATTGTGTTTGATGCGAAACCCATTAGGTACGTTATAGCTTAAATCATCTTGATTCATACCTTGTTAGCCTCTTATGAACACAATGATTTGAGTTTCTTTTTTTCTGAGTTTCTGAGCGAACAAAGTATTGAATGGTGCTTGGAGGCAAAGCCAATAAATAATAGCTTATCGATAATAATTTTTTTAACCCAATGAAATTTATTACCACTGATTAATGAAGGAGCTAATAATAATTTCATGCAACACTGACGCATGGATCAATGTTGAATGATTCTTATGATGAAGGCAATAAAAAGATTTCGCATGAAAACAAAAATAATAATAATATAGAACATTAACCCAAATTAGCTTGGCTCATTACACTAAAAAATAGCAATATATTGAGAGCTCATGATGTTGCCACAAAAATTTACAATGTAATATTCAACGAGCAGATTGGCATAAGTTTATTCCTTCTTTATTTTGCTTACACAGTAGTCCAAATTTTTTTTTTTATATATATTATTTTTCTCATTTTTTCTTCATGTCCAAATTAGAGCCTAACAGTTCCGCTCACTCAGTCGCTGCTTATTCATAATAACAATAAACTTTTATGTTTTTATATGCAGCCGACTAAATTCTGTGAGTTTCCCTTTCATTTGTAGTTGTGTTGGCAACTCACTCACTCACTCAGCCACACCCACACTTAAGCAACATCATGCAAATGACACAAAAACAGCAAAAAACCTAAAAAAAAAAAACAAAGGCAGCTAAAAATATTTTAGCAAAAAGCCTTAAAAATGTTGTAAAAAATTATAATTGAAAAATGAAAATGATGTTTTCTACCATTTCTTTTTGCCAGACATTTACTGCCTGGCTGCGCTTAATAGCGCAAAGAGCAGAAGTACTTCAAGTATACAAAAAAACAAAGCCAAATGCGATAAAATAAAATTCTAAATCAGTGTCGTTGACTGCATTTTTAATGCAAAAATATTAGCTTCCAGAAAAAATAGATACTTCATTTGATAAACTTAATACTACACAAAATTATGTTCTTGACCAGACGCCATGGGCAGCAAGCCAAAAATAAAATCTACGTAATAACTGTTGCATATTTTCAGGCATTTGTCATCAATGAAGCATATTCTGCTTTATAACCATCATTTCTGTTTTGATTCTCAGTTTAACTACATTTGCTTAGGCCCACTTGAAGATTTAAGTTTTGGTTAGACTAAGTAGTCATATTTCTTTTAAATCGTATAAGTCCTTTACAATTTATTTAATTTTATAAATGGTCCTTGTTTACTTTAAGGGGTGAGATGGTTCTTAGAAAAGTAAGAACAATTCAAAACTTAGCGATTTATCGCTTATAAACTTTAATTGGAATGTAACTTTAATTCCCAGATTTTTAGAGACTTATTCATTTGATTCATTCATAAGTCGAGCCAAAGGTCAGAAAGTGTGAAGTTAAGCAATTTTGGAAAAATAACTACCTTGAACCAGTTTGGAGCCATCGCAAATCATAGTTAAAAAAGGGGACTGATCATATATTATGTAACATGTTTTTGCCAATTTTTTTACTCACCTCCCGCCCCTCCCCCTCTTATCACACTCTTCGTCACAAATCCTTGAAAAGTGCCCCCTCCCCCCGATGTAACGTCACCCTTTTACTACTTTAAATTTTTTTGGGTTTTTTTTAAATAATTTTGCAGTTTGATATGAAAAAAGCATAGAATATGTAATCAGCCTTATTGTGAATAAAATTTCGCCCGGAATGATAAAAGGGAGTTTTCGTATGTTTAACAATGTTCACGAAATTTTTTAAAAATTTTAAGTCAAGTGCTTACATTCATTGTCAAGTTTTCAGATCACAAGAAATAAATCTTTAATAATATTAACACCTGTCAACAAAATGTAAATTCCCTTTTTTAATTCCCTTTTTTTGAAGTTTTATTTTTATGGAAATTTCATGGATATTTCACGTTGTTCTAGTGTGTTTGACCAACAATTTTAAGAAAAAGTCGATCATGTGACATGGAAGCCTTTCTGACGTTAAGAAGAACACCAACAAGTGGCGATACTTTATAACAGTGGAGCTCACGAAATTTGACAAAAGAGCAAATGATTTTTAAAAAACAAAATCAAATACAAAATATTGCACATCGTAACTTTGGAAATAAAAAAAAAAAAAACAAAAACAAATCCTGTGTGCGTTAACACACAAGTAAACAAGTAACGGATATTTTGCATGCATTTGTTGTTGTTGTTTACGCGTTCAAAATTAGATGTTCGTCAACTGCGACTTGTAGTGCTGTTATTTCCTTTTTTTTTTTTTGTAGATTGTGTTGTTGTTTTTTATACGTGGTTTTGCTTTCGCAAAAGCGCAAAGACAAAGCTCATGATAGAAAAAAATTTGTATGGCGGGTAACGCGAGCAAGATGAGCTACTGGATGAGCATGTCTGCTTTATAACTTAGCTGTTCGACAATTGTAAAAAGTGTTTGTTTTAATTTTTTATATTTGATGTTCACTTTGAACGTGAAGTTATAACAGCTATTTTCTGTGACTGCTTTAGAGTAAGAATTCGCACTTTAGTTCATTCCCCCCTCCCCTTCCCCCTGTAAGGTAATTTATGAGCAGGCCCAAAGGTTGCGAGAACTAACTAAAATTATTGCTGGCAAAAAATTTCCTACAATTATTGCAGATAATCCTTTAATCACCCAGGGGTTGCAATTTCACCTTAAAAAGCATTGAGTAAAGCTTTATGTTAGGAATATGTGTAGAGAGGAGAATTTAATATTCCTTGAATAAAACTTAATTTAAGTTTTATACAAGGTCTATTTAAAAAAAAAAGGGATATTGTGAAAAAAATTTAATTTTAATTGAATTATTAATTAATTATGTATATTTCTGCAAGTACATTTATATTATTAAATTTTATTTTTTTTTTTTTTAGAACAGAAATTTTGTACATATCTTAAATAATTTTTGTGGATTGAAATCTGAACCTTTGTTACGGCAGCCACGCACGCTATCCACTCGTCTATCAAGAAATTTGGTTGAATAATGTTGAAACTTCTTTACAATTTTCTTTAAATTTCCTTGAATAAAACTTTATAAAAGCTTCTACTGAGATAATTTCATATAAGCACTTAATTTACCGACCATAAATTGCTTCGGTAGCTTTGCGGTCCATGCAAACTGTTTATTATGTTGCGAACATAGTGGACGCCGGTTCAGACAGGCAGGCAGATCAGATCAGATTTTCACATTGAAGCAATAAAGAAACCAAGTCATGCATCGCTTTTGCTCTAATGTGTTTTCTGATCTGTTCTGCCTGCCTGCCTGCCTGAACCGGTGTTCACTATGTTCGCAACCTCAAGTCAAGGGTTTCGTGGTACGACGCAGGGCACAGACAAGATCTTTTCATGTATTTTTTTTTTTAAATTATTGAAATAAAGAACGTGCGATGACAAGTATAATTTACGACGGTAAATTTACCGACAAAGAAAACTCGAAATTTAACATTTTTTTGTATTCTTAAATAAAGCTTTATATAAGGAATAATATGTGCTTTTTTTCTTGAATAAAGCTTTTTCTATAAGTTCAAACAAATAACTTCGAAAGGATAAATTGAACGATATATTGAGAATGATAATATTTGTGCTCATTTTATGCTATCGTAGTCATGGCAGAATCAAGGTTGATTTATAAGGTTGTCGCAAGGGAGAGAGCGAGTGCCCGTAATTGTCAAATCGAAGTTGACAGGTCATAGAAAATCTGCAGTGCTCTCATTTTTATCATTTGTTTCTCTTTCGTAGTCATTCGCAAAATTGGCTGGTTTTGACAATTATGGGTACTGAGAAGGGAGTGCGATCAGCCCTGCGACAACCTCATCAATCAACCTTGGGCAGAATTATACATTATTATACCTTGGGCCGAGAATGTTAGTGTGCTCACGTGTCAACGAAGAGTGCGATATGAAAATGTTGGCTAGCTATTCATGTCAAATGAAATAAAAATATTGTTTTCAAATTGTTAACAGTGCGGTCGTGTGTGCTAAATTTGTGATAATTTGAGTGGAAATATAATTAAAAAAAACTTTGTCGTAAAAACTATTAGACTCAAGGAAGCGTTAAATTTCAAAAAAAAAAAAAAAAAACCTGTCTCAATCTTAACCTATAATCAACCGCAAAACGTGAACATAAAGAAACTAGAGATGAACAACTCATTTTGACAACTAGCTGCATTTTTTCTCCTTTCTACTTCTTTCTTCTCCGAGTCGGCCCTACCTTATAATTCTGACATGATCGTACTGCATTGTTTATGTTTGCGTGTGTGACGTCATTTACTCCTTAAAATGCTAACTTAAAAAAAAAACGAAATAGCCATTTTAGCCCTTGAAAGAACTTTGACCGAGCTTCTTATGATCAATTGTGTAGTGAAATGTTTGAACACAAATGATCGAAAATTGAACCTACAAGCTTTATGCCGACTTCGAACGTCTTTTGTTCTCAAGAAGCATTTCATGACACAGTTTTCACTCTCTGAGGCTTGCCATTGTCTGCAGAGAGGTGACGGCCGACCAGAAAAATGAATTCAATTGAAAAAACATTTTGTGTCAGATGGGATTTAAACCTAGGTTCAACCGCATACAAGCCAAGTACCTGAACCAGTATGCTACGGCAGCCTTAATGCTAATATACTGATCAAAATATTTATGTTGTAAACAATTTTTTCGTTCATTGCTCTTTGAATTGGAATTATCAATTCAAAAACCTCTTCGAATCTACAACAATCATGGCTGCTTGCAATTTGTCAATAATTTGATAAACACTTTTTTCAATTCTTGCTTAAAATGTTTGCTTATAACTTTTATTTTTAACCACCCCCACTCACCGCCACTTGCTGCCCTTGCTGCACTTTGTTGTGCGTTTTAATTTTTCATTAAATCTCTGCGCGGTAGCAATCAATGGAATTCCGTTCCGCACTCCATTCAATTTGATCAGATTGCTTTCGCATGTCCTGTGCAAATTTATTATTCTGCATTGGCACTGGCAAAATTTATGTGATTTCCATATAATCGCTGCGAAAAATCGCACATTTTAACATGGCTTAATCAATAATAAAAATAAATTCAATATTAACTGATGTCAAATAAAACTGCTACTGCTGCGCAGAGAGCAAAAAAAAAACAACAAAATAAATTTAAAAAAAAAATATATAGTAAAAGAACTGAGTCACAACAAAGAGCGGACGTATTTGTGCAAATCTGCAGGCCGTTGGTTGCAATAAAAAGGCTGACTCACAGTGAATCGAATAGATTATGCTGGGTGTACAAAATTCAATGCAAAAAATTATTAAATATTAAGATTTTTTTTTCATTTCCCATTTACATATGATACTTTAAATGTTCAAAACTTAAAAACCATAAAGTTACTTTTTAAAAAATTGGCTCACGTCTAGGCATACCAACTCTCAATATATTAAATTGTGCACAAAAATCTTAAATTTCCACTTAAATGTCTGAAAAATTCTGTACTGTATTTGATATTTCGTATTCATAACGATTATATCGAAAAGGTAATAAGAGTAAAATATCTACAATTCGAACAATAGATAATAAGAAGCAACAAATGTAAAAGAATCAGATTTTGTTTAATCAGAGACAATAAATGAACTGACTTCATTTTCGGTTTGTGCGCTATCAACTGACATATCAACATTGCACCTGTTTCTTGGCGAAAGTGCATTTTAATACAGTAGAATCTCGAAAAAGTTAACCAAAATCCCCAAGGGTAATTAACTTTTTCGAACTATTAACTTATCTAAGCGGTTTTCAAAATTGAAAAGAATACAATAATAAACATAGATGTTTCGAAAATAATATGCTAATTTTATTTCGATGACTTAGTTAATATGTACCGGCTGGTTTAAAGTTCACAGTCAGTGTTGACCATTTTATTTCGAAGAAGCTCATTATGTATTATTTTGTTTGCTGTGACAACTGCAATGAAAGGTGTTATTTGCTACGTATCTCTTGAAAGGATTTCCCCACAAATTTTGAGATAGCGAACACCGTGTCTTTTCTTAAAGTTTGCAAGCCATCCATCACTTGCATTCAATTTTTTTTCCAGGGTGCAGTATGGCGAATTCTAGCTCAGCTCTTGATTTTAAAATTACAGCAGTCATTGCACAATTACTCTGTCGTTGATTCAAAAACCTTATATATTTATATAAGCTTGTCACAAAATCAGCATATTCCGGTTTATGCAGTGTTTGCTTGTGTGCTTTTTCGTGTGTTCGCCACTACCTCTAAAATTCATGACGTTTTTTCTTTATTTTTGAGATGGCTGCCTTAGATACACCACAATCCAACGCCAATCGTTTCTCGTGAATACTTTAATCAATTTTTTAAGATCTCCACTTTCTGCAAATCTGTAATGCTGTAAATTAAGTCTGATTTGCGAGGATTTGTTCTGCTTTGTTGACATTTATTTTAATAAGCAATACACAACTCGCAAATTCAAATGCTCACTACTGACTAGTTTAATGTTGTTTGACGATGAAAATGAACATATGTTTTTGCAGCTCAAACAGAAAAGACACTTAGGAACATGGCAGAATTATAAGGTAGGGTCGACTCAGAGAGGAATGGAGTAGAAAGCAGAATAAAGCTACATTGATGTCAAAATCAGCTGTTCATCGCGAATTTCTTTATGCTCACGTTTCGCAGTTGTTTTTAGGTTAAAACTGTTACAGGTTTTTTTTGCAATTTTAAGACTTCTTTCACATTTTATAGTTTTTATTACACTTTTTATATAATATTTTCACTCAAATTAGCACAAATTAAATACCCGCGACCGCACTGTTTGCAACTTGGAAACATAAAATATTTTGTTAATTTGCAATTTCTACGAAATTCGTGGTTTTGACATTAATGTTGCTTCTCATTATCCACTCTTCGTTGACGCTTGATAGCACTTAGTATCATGGGCCTACCTTATCATTGTATCATGTAGCAGAGGAGACTTAACAGCAATGTTGCTCAAAGGCAAACAAATGTGCACAAAAGCTTTCACACGTATATAAAGCTCACGCATAAAAAAAATCACCTCAGTTCGCTTTGGCACTTCAAGCGATGGAGGCTGCGTTGCTTAGTTTTATTAATGCACGCAAAAATAATATACATATATTTTTCGTGAATTTAATATTGTTCAAAATGATTTCTGGTAGTGATCAGATAAAATATTTATTTATAATGAGTTGGATAAACGACGTGGGCGAAACTTGGGTACATACAGACATGATGTCATTCAGTTTTATATATTTACGAAAGTTTTTCAATTTTGATGATGGCACTTGAAGGTGAAGGTTGGCGTGGTTTCCCTCCGTTTTTGCCATATATCAAAGAGTGGCTTATGCTAAATATCAAAGTTTGTATGCAAAATTTCAGGACATTTCTGTAATTTTTGCTGATTTTTAAGCTATTTATCGTTTTAAATAAAACCACTTTGTATGGGAGGTAGGCGAGTTTTTCATCCGATTTGGCCAAATATAATAATGAGTCTATATTATATATAAAAGCCTATATGCAAAATTCCAAGACATTTCTGCAATTTGAGCAGATTTTTAAGGGATTTTACGGTTAATATAACTACTACTTTGTATGGGAGGTAGGCGTGGTTTTTGTCCGATTTTGCCAAATATTATTGAGATGGTTTATATTATATATCAAAGCTTACGTGCCCAATTTCAAGGCATTTCTTTAATTTTTGTGGATTTTAAAAACATTTTACGGTTAAAATAAAGTGGGTTTGCTTGTGAGGTAGGCTTGGTTTTCATCCGATTTTGCTCATTTTCGAAATTGATCTTCTCTTTTTAAAAATAAACTTATATTTTGAATTTCATTGCGATAGCTTTAAAATTACGGCTGCAATCGTGTCGATAGACGGACAGACAGTCGGACACACGGAAATCGACTCATGAGGTGATGCTGATCAAAAATATATATATGCTTCTATACCTGCCACGCCTCCTTTTTGGCGTTACAAACTGAATGACAAAGTTAATATACCCCTTACGCAGTACGCGTTGGGGTATAATAAAGGTAAAAACACAACCTTTATTACAAAAAATCGTCTTAGATATTACACTTACCTCCGATTCCTTCTCGGACAAAATAAATGCCTGGAAGTTTTGAAGGAGCATTCTTTCTCTGACCACAGATATATTGAATTTCGGTGGAAGGACTCGAACCCTCCCCCCCTCCCTCCCCCCCTGTAAAGCCACAAACCTAAAAAAACACAAGATTATTTGCTAAAAACCTAGCTTCCAAACCAACCTGTAATCCAATAAACCGAGAGCTGCTAAATGACCTAGTCAATCCGTGAACAAGAATCCAATAAACCTGCCTTTATGGTCCCGTGAACTAGAGGTACTTGGAGGGAGTGTCAGCTATAAGTCTTAACATATTACTTATAAAGCGGTTGTTAGGAAGGAAGCACATTAAATAGTTCTTTTTTCTGATAATTTTACTATATCTTTTATTGTAATCGTCCAATTTGTATTACGGTGTTGAATTTCAATGAAGAAATAATACAAAAATTTAAATTTGTTCGCATAAAATTAACAGACCTTTGGCAGTTTCGAAGATTTCGACGTTCGAAATGGGAAAAGTGTCACAATTTTACGTAGGGTGCTCTTTTAAAACCTTGTATCTTTTATATTTTCAACGTATTTAAAAAAGTTTTAGTTTTTTGCTGGATGAAAAATTTTTGCAATTTCAATTAAAATTTCAGTTTTTGCTATTTTCCTGCATTTCTTCAAAGAAATTAAAAAATAAAAAAAATAACATCTTTTGAAGTCAGTTTAATGCTTCCAGCCATAAAAAAGCACGCAAGTTGAAAACAGTGAAAACAAATAAAAGTATTGAGCATTGTGATAGTCGTTTGATTTGCTGGTTCATGGTGACTGTTATTTCTGTCTTGTTGATGTTAACGGTATAAATAGAAAAAAAATCTAGGCGACGATCAAGGAGAAAGTTTTCATCAGGACATAAAAATCATGGTGGAGATGTACCAGGGTAAGTGGGATTGTCACATGATGGCAGACTATTGCTAGAGTCTTAAGCGAGATGTTTGGAGTCTTAAGCGGCTGAAGATAATTTTTTTCAAGCCGTCAATGATGCTTTAACTGATTTAACATACTCTAAAAATACTCGTAAGCTGTAAAAACCTAATCAATTGTACTTGAACTTAATACAATTGATTTAAAAAAATGTTTGTTTTTTATTAATTTCTTTGAAAAAATACAAGATAAGAAGAAAGACTAAATTGTTTATTAAAACTCCGGAAATTTTCTAGCAAGTAAAAAAAGCTTTTGTAAATTCGTTGTAAAATATTAAAGATACAGGGTTTCAAAAGAGCAGCCTACGTAAAATTGTGACATTTTTCCCACTTTGGACGCCGATATCTTCTAAACTGCCAAAGATATTGCAACTTTATGTAACAAAATTGATAGATCTAGTATTTCCTAATTGAAATTTGTCACCGTTATATTGGGGGTTGGAATTAATTTTAAAGGTTTTTTTTCGGTTTTTGAGCATTTATTTAGAAACAACGGTACAATGTATATTATTCAAAGTATTGTCCATCGTTAGCTACAAAATTTTCCAATCTTTCTGGCAGCATATGGATTCCGCGCCGGAAGAACGACTCATCTTTTGAGGCAATCCACGAATCGACCCATTTTTTGGTATCCTCGTAAGAAGTGAAGCGCTGCTCAGCCAAGCCATGCGTCATCGATCTGAATAGGTGGTAGTCGGAAGGGGCTATGTCTGGTCTATAAGGCGGGTGGGGTAGCACATCCCAATTCAGCGCCTCCAACGTTTCCTTGACGGTTCTTGCAACATGTGGCCTTTCGTTGTCATGTTGAAAAACCACTTTGTCGAGTCTTTTGCCATATTCCGGCCGTTTAACCTTTAATGCTCGGCTCAATTGCATCAATTGTTGTTGGTAGCGTTCCCCAGTGATGGTTTCGTTAGGTTTTAGCAGCTCATAGTACACGACACCCTTCTGATCCCACCAAATACACAGCGTAAGCTTGGCGCCATGAATATTCGGCTTGGCCGTCGATGTTGATGCATGGCCGGGTGGTCCCCACGATTTTTTTCGCTTAGGATTATCGTAATGGATCCACTTTTCATCGCCAGTGACAATACGGTGCAAAAAACTCTTCCTTTTATGCCGTTGAAGCAGTTGTTCGCACATGCAAAATCGCCGTTCAACGTCTCTCGGCTTCAACTCGTACGGCACCCAATTTCCTTGCTTTTGAATCATTCCCATGGCCTTCAGGCGTTTGCCGACCGTTGATAAGTCGACTCCCAATGATTCTGACAATTCTTGAAGGGTTTGACACGGGTCTTCATCGAGCAAAGCCTCCAATTCCTCATCTTCAAACTTTTTCGGCTGGCCCGGACGCTCTTTGTCTTCCGTATCAAAATCACCACTTTTAAACCGACGGAACCAGTACTCACAAGTAGAAATCGATGGAGCATAGTCCCCGTAAGCCTCAGTAAGCGTGCGTTGTGCTTCAACCGCTTTTTCTTCAAATGGAAGCACAAAAGTAAACCTTCCCGCAAATTGCGTTTTGTTGGAACGAAAGTCGACATGTTCACAGAGAAAAAAATATATGTTGTTTACACTTCAGTGGAATGACACATACTGAAAAATGAAGCTTAGACAATGTGCTTTGAAATGAATATAGTCACAGGTGTGCCCGATGCGATCTATTGATAGTTACGCCATCTCTTAGAAAACCTTTTAAACTAATTCCAACCCCCAATACAAATCGTTAGATCAATGTAATAGATATAGCAAAATTAACAGAAAAGTACTGATTTTCATGTTTTTATCTATAACTCAAAAATTTGAGCTGATGGAGAAAAACGGAGTCGATATTTGAAATTAGGAAACCCAATTTGTCTATAATCAGCTGGAAAATCTCCTGCACCAAAATGTCTGTTGCACAGTGTAATAATGAGATAAGTCAGAAAATAATTTTCAGTTAATTATTTTTATTGATTTTTACTTGTCAACATTTGTGTGAATTTTATTGATTTATCTTTTAAATTAATAAATCATCAATAATGATTTTTTAGTTTAATTCTGTTTAAGATCTAATTTTCTTAAAAAATAAAATACTTTTCATGTTTTCTTAAAACCAAACTTAATAATTTTTTTTTTTTTTTTTTTGAGGACTGCATAAATTTTGAGCTTCAGATGAGCTAAAAGTGCAATTTTTTTAATATTATACTATTATGTATTATGTAAGAACTAAAAACAGCTATATAAAAATATTGTTGAATGAATGTGTATTCGATTCACTGTGCGAATGCTGGGAAAAACAATACAACAACAACAACAATGAATACTCAGGAAAATCGCTATGCACAAAAACAAACAATGGCTAACTGCTGCACCGCAAGCACTTCATCGCGATTTAACAATTTACACCATTTTGCCGTCTCGCTCTCGAACAATCTAGCTAGTTCGAGCGTTTAATATTGCTTGTGAGTATAATTTTTTTTTTTTTTTTTTTGTAATTTTTTTATAAAACTGACAGACGAGCATCATATAGCAGGCCACAATTATTTATGACACGATGCGACACTGTCAGTTTTATTTTCATTTACCATTTTGTTGTTTGTTTTTGGCTTTATTTATCCTGCCACACAAACACACACACACAGTCACACACACACAGACTCACTCACACATACTTTCACGCAGTCACTATGGCGTCGAACCGCAACCACGTGCACCATCAGCCACGTCATGTAAAAATCATCAAAAAAACTTAATTTAAATGGCAGTGTTCGACCGCAGTCTCAAAATTTATCGAATGCCAATCAATTTTACAATAGCAATCAATTTGACAATGTAAGCGTGCGTGCTAGTATGCGTATATTTATATGTTTGTATGTGCGTCAGCGAATTTTGTAACAAGCTCACGAACAGCAAGCAACTTGATAAAGGACGAACCGCGTGCGTTCTCTGCAAATGAGTAGCTTGCAGTATTAAACGCAACAACAACAAGAACAAAAAAATTCGGCTTCATTTGTCAGATTTTTCTCAAGTAAACGTGTATTCGCTTTTTTTTTTTTTTTTTTTTAATTATTTTTTTTATTTTGCAGGACATTGACTTTAGTTAGTAGTACGCAGTGCTTACTTTTTAATTTGGCACACAACGATTTGCGGCCCAATTATTTGCAATGGAAACAATTTGTTGTTGTTGTTTGTATGACCGCATTTTGATTTCAGCGCTGCTACTGCTGTTGTTGCTGCATAAAATTAAGCAATTATGTTGCACAGAGGTTGAGTTGATAGCTAAGGGGTATTTAAGGATATACCAGGTGTATATAATAGTATAAGTGCGTTTGCAACGAACTTTTATCGAAGAAAAATTTCATATTTTTTCCTAATTGGCGATCGAAAATCGAAAGATATTTCATACCAGTGCTATCCAGTGTACCAGTTATAATAAAAGTAGGTCTGAAAGTGCCAAAAAAGTTATCCTTACAGTTATCTAACCTTACAGTTAAAATGTAGAAAATATTATTATCTTCGCATTTGTGTTGAAAAATTAATCGCTGTCGAATTGTAAACGAACAATTTTTCGAAACATATGCGAGCCTTCGTTTACGAAGCAACCGGTACGTCCGCCAAACATATCTTTTTGGAATCGTAATTGAAATCGAATTCGACTGTTATCATCACGAACTATTCGTAAATTTTTAAATTTCCGATATCGAAGTCGGATTTTGTGGCGTGTGGGAAATAGCATAAAATATGTTGGAGTTTCTTCTATACATATACATGTCTGCATCTCTTAGCATTACCTATCGTCGCAAATGCAACATAAAATACGATGCAAGTCTTGTAACGAAAAATGCAATAGTATTTTTAACTGTGTAGGCACGGTAAAATAAGTCCTTACAAGTATATACTGTACTACAAGGTCAGAGCTTTTGACTACAAAGCGAAGGTTTTTTGGTCCTTTCTGTGGTTGAAATTTTAATTTTGTGCTTTTTTTAAATTAAAAATACAATCATACCGACAGTTTTTATTGTTTTTTTTTAAGAAAAATTGAAAATAAATTATATAAATAAAGCCTAAATTATATTATCGATTGATAATAATTTTGGATAAGCCATAAATTCTTTTTGGCATCAATCCTATGGAATAAATTGAAAGATGCATACTGTGCTTGCTTTCAGGTTTGTTTGTATTGATGTTTGTTCGCTTTGATGCAAGGGCCACAATGTTGCGATGGTAGCACGTTCAACTTGCAGTCGAAATGTACGTGGTTCGATGCGAGTAAGAGCCCTGCATGAGTATGCTTTTTCGCCTCCCTGAATATATTCTCTTGCTATAGAATATAAAATTTCCTCAATCCCTTTTCTGCTTTGCTCATACCTGATCTTACACTCTCTTTGTTTTATTCAGATATAAGAAACGAAGAGAATAAGAGCACGATGCTTTACTAACAACCAGTGCTGCCAGGTGTCGGTGAAGAAAATCCCCTTTTTTTGCATACAAAATAATTATTTTCCCCGTTTTTAAGTCTAAGTTTCCCCGCTATTTTCCCTGTTTTTAGTATATAAATTAAAGCTTTCAAAAATAAATTTAAAATCAGGCCAATGACCGTAGCTTTCGGTGCAAAGATGCAAAGATATAAATATAATATTATATTATATATACTCATTTATTTAATATGAATACTTAAACATTCCGTATTTACATCAACTTCGAAATAATATTTATAAATCTTTAAAAAATTTTTTTTTTTCACTAACAGCTATGTTCTGAAAATTCGGTAAATACTACCAAAAGATTGAGAATAAGAAAGACTTTTGCTACGGGTATCATTTTCCTCTCAAGAACATGTTGAATATGTTTTTGAATTGACTATTTACAAAATGATTTTATGAAAATTTAAATCAAAGCTCTATTCAACACAGATCAAATCAAACATGTTATTATTTTCACTTCCTCGTTTAGAGGTTACTTGTTTTTTACTTTTTTAACCAAAAAAGTTTATTTAATCAAGTGAATAAGACCGTTATTGGAAGGCACAGAAATAAATCGGAACCATTTTTTTTTTAAAGTAAACGTCAGAATCAATGTTGTATACAACTCTTTAGCAAAATCATCGTAACGATATATCTTAGAGATCTGCATTCTATATCAAGATTTCCATTTTGACTGAGAAAAAACGTGTAAAAAACATGCCCAACGGAAATAATAGTGGTATTCAATGAACAACGTATTTGTGATGTAAACTGCGTATGTGTGGTAAGTTGTATGAACTTACGGCACATACGCTATTTACACCACAAATACGGCGTTAATTAAATACCACTAATGTTAATTTTTAATATTACAAATTTATATTAATTTAAATTAAGATGATATATTTTCGTTCGACAAGATAGTTAAAAGAAATGTAGAAAATGCTTACTACTAGCTATACATTTTCCCCGTTTTGATCATTATTTTCCCCGCATTCCCGTTTTAGTCGAAAAATCCCGAAAATCGGGGAAAATCCCGCCATCTGGCAGGTCTGCTAACAACAGCAGGTAGCAAATAAAGCAATAAAGAATAACAAAATTATCAGTATTCGTACCCTGAATATTTAGCGAATATTTTTTTATTCGGTCGTTTGTTGAACGCAAAGAATGTTTTTTGTATTGGGACCCAAAGAAGGGTGGATGATAGGGGGTGTGTGTTCGGGAGAAATGTTGAGGAGCAAAAAATAATAAGAATAAAAATAATAGCAACTCATATATTTGACCCCTCTATGAGTCCAGCTATGGCCGATATAAACTATTTTCGACAGCTTTTGTGTTTATTGTATGGGGAGCCAAAGAAGGAGATATAATAATAGGAAAAAAATAATAGGACCAGCTCATATATTTGACCGCTCTAGGAGATCAGCTACGGCCGATATAAACTATTTTCGACAGTTTTAGTGTTTTTGTATGTCGCTTCCATAAAGCGACAAAAATAACACAAATACGCATTAAGAATAACATAAAGCTTATTGCGGGGAAAAACCAACATACCTGATTCTTATTCAGGTCACTGCAGCAGATTCCTGAGTATTCGTGTAGTTTATTAAGTACTCAGAGAAATAACTGAAACAACGCGTAGATCGCAAGCTCACATCAGTGCAAAAGTGTATGAAAAGAGAACAGAGAACAAATAAAAATTTATTCTCTTGCGCTACACGACCTGTTGCTACACGATCTGTTGTTTACATTTATTCGCTTGTAGCTTTGCTTGCAGTGACTCCTACAGCAGAGAATCAGGGTATATTCACTTGATGAATATATACATGCAGGGCTCTAATGCGAGTACGGAAGGGGGAAAAGTGCATTATTCTCGACATTGGTTTTTCGACAAATCTTTCCTTTTTAGTATTAATAAATAAAAAAAAAAAAATAACAAAAAAACAGCAAGATCTATCGTCTGTGCTATGAGGATCGAGCCTGGGTACTACTGAAGTCATAAAATTAAAATAAAGAAATCCTCTTGATAACCAACTGTGTCACGTAAGTAAAAAAACTGCGATCTGATTCTGTACGTTAATATTGAACTTTTCAGTAACTGTCCATTAACAAAAGGGACAATTGATATTTCCTATGATATCGCCATGTTGTAAATAATAGTAAGCTTTATCAAAAAGACAGTTCTTGAACTAATACTGGTATGCAGAAAGACTGCTTTTTAACCATTTGGTTGCACTGAAGGAGGGAATGTAAATAAAATAAATTAGCAATCTTCCCTGAAATTCCATTTTCAAGGTAAAAGTTTCACTTCTACCGTGCGTGGCGGCCACACACAACATCTTTCTTGCACTAGGGTGGTCCCATAAAATCAACATTGTTAATTTACCGGTTTTATACATGTGCTGATATTACAAGGGAGTCACTACCGTCATATATGATGTGAATTTCACCGACTCCCTAATACTAACACCACATGAATGAAACTTGTAAATCAACAAAAAACAGTTTTATGAGACCACCCTAGTGTCAAAAATAGTTTTTCAATGCTGACATCATATATGAAATTAGCGGTTCCCTTATACTACCAATACATGTATAAAACTTGGAAATTAACAAAAATCAGTTTCATGGGACCACCCCAGTGTAAAAAAACTATTGTTCAATGCTGACATCAGATATAAGGTCACCGAATCCTTTATACTACCAGGACATGAATAATACTAGTAAATTAACAAAAAACAGTTTTATGAGACCACCCTAGTGTCAAACTAGTAAGGGTGGAGCTTCGGCAGGGTATCGAAGCTAAGATACCCCCCGCGGCCAAATTGAAGTATATTTGAAGTATTTAGCCACGATATACACGATGACATTCAGTTATATATATTAACAAAAGTTTTCCTATTTTGACGACGTCACTTTGTATGGGGAGTAGGCGTGGTTTTGATCCGATTTTGCTATATATCATAGAGATGGTTTATATTATATATCAAAGCTAAAGTGCAAAATTTCAAGACATTTCATTAATGTTTGTGAGATTTAACGTTTAAAATAAAGCCAATTTATATGGGAGGTAGGCGTGGTTTTCATTTGATTTTGTCAAATATCATAGTGGTGGTCTATGTTATATATCAAGGCCTATATGCAAAATTTCAAGACATTTCTTTGATTTGAGCAGATTTTTAAGAGATTTTACTTTTAAAATAAAGCCACTTTGCATGAGAGGTAGGCGTGGTTTTCATCCGATTTTTCCAAATTTCATAGCCAGAATTAAGACTACAAAGCAAAGCTCACCTGCCAAATTTCAAGGCATTTCTTTAATTTTTGTGGATTTTAAAGAAATTTTACGGTTAATATAAAGTCACTTTGTATGTGAGGTAGGCGTGGTTTTCATCCGACTTGGCCCATTTTTGAACTTGATCTTCCTTTTTTAAAAATAAACTTTCATACTGAATTTCACCGCGATAGCTTTAAAATTGCGGCTGTAATCGTGTCGACAGACGTACAGGCAGACGGACACACGGAAATCGACTCAGGAGATGA
This sequence comes from Coremacera marginata, assembly GCA_914767935.1. Taxonomy (NCBI): domain Eukaryota; kingdom Metazoa; phylum Arthropoda; class Insecta; order Diptera; family Sciomyzidae; genus Coremacera; species Coremacera marginata. The sequence goes on along the minus strand of OU612043.1, from coordinate 16,304,439 downwards.
TGCTGATCAAAAATCTATATATTTTTCTATATCTGCCACTCCTCCTTCTTGGCATTACAAACGGAATGACAAAGTTAATTTACCCCTTACGCAGTACGCGTTGGGGTACAAAAATATATTTCAATGCTAACATCAGACATGAACTCAGCGACTACCTTATACTACGAGCCCATACAGTGAATCAAAAAAGTTTAGGCACAGAGCTATCTCAAAGCTTGTATCTAAATAACTTTTCCAACTAACGAAACAAAAAAAAATATTATGGCATCATTTGAAAATTAAAAGATTTTTTTTATTTTTCACTGCAAAAATATTTCCTTTTTTATTTTTGTTGTATGTATTATGTTATTAAAAAACAAAAAGTCACAATTTTCCACAAAAAAAGTTTAGGCACAGGTGTAAAAAATTTTAATTTATTTTTGGTTTTCATACATTTAATATTTTGTTAGGCCTCCTTTGGCTTGAATAACTGCCTGTAAGCGGCTTTGCATGCTCCCAACTAGTTTTGATGTCTGTTCGGGTGTCATATTTTCCCATTCTTGGCGAATAGCCTCCTTTAGTAAATTTTTCGATAATATGCGATGGCTCCGAATTCCAATTTCTCCAATAATTGCCAAATATGTTCAATAGCATTCATATCTGGCCACTGTGGAGGTGTTTTGAGCTGTTGACAATGGTAAATAAGCTATTCCTGCACAAGGTACGACAAAATTGTCTTTCAAAATATTCAAATAAGAGCAATTATTAATTTTTTCATCTATAAAGACAAGATTTCCCACTCCAGAAGCCGCCATACACCTCCACACCATGACATTACCACCGCCGTGTTTGACTGTCTTAATTACGTTTTTTTTCTTGGAGCTCATTGTTTGGTTTCCTCCAAACTTTTTGTGCACCATCTGATCCAAAAAGGTTGAACTTCGATTCATCACTAAATATTACACTCTTTCAGAATGATTCCGATTGATGTACATGGAGATTTGCAAATTCCAGCCTCTCTTTCTTATTAATAGCCGCAATAAATGGTTTGCGCCGAGGAACTCTTCCATGAAAACCAGCTCTATGTAGAGTATTGCGTATTGTTTGGGGATCGGAGTTTTTATTGAAACTTTGCTGCATTTCATTGCATAATTTTACAGCCGAAATCTTAGGATTTTGGGCCACTGCAGCTACTACAGTGCGCTCCTGACGTGGTGTTAATATTTTTGGGAGTCCAGATCTGCATTCACTCTCTAATTTTCCCGTATTTATGTAATGTTTTATAATGTTTCGCACACTTGTATAGGGCCCCTGTACTATATCACCAATTTCGCGATAAGATTTTTGTTGCACATGAAGGTTTATAATTACTTTTCGAACATCTACCGAAATTTCTGTACGACTGCTCATTTTGCTCATTCAATCACGACATCAAGATCAACACGAACTTAAATCAATTGACAATTGGATGGCTGCACAATAATTATGTGCAGAAAATGGAATCAAAGAGAACTTATAGATTGCAGTATTTGAAAAAAAAGGTACATATACAGCCTGTGCCTAAACTTTTTTCATATGCATTTTTTCTTCTTCCGCTTATATTTCGAGTAGTGTACAGGGTAGCCCTTATTCGAAGCGCCCATCTGGCAAGACTGTAACTTTCCGCAGTGATGCCAAATCGACTAATGACATACCGCGTTTGAAGCGTCATTCCAAGCAAATGTTTACAATGGAACAGTACACGCCACGCGAACGCTCTAAAATTGTTGAAATTTACATTCAACAAAACAAGTCAATAGTGAAAACTCAACGTGCTTTCAAAAAAATAAATAAAGTGAAAAGTGCGCCTTCCAAGAAAACAATTTATTGTTTGTATGAAAGATTTACAACTGGTAATACTCTTGGTAACCCAAAGAGGCCAAATAAAAAGCGACCAAGGCGATCGGATGAGAATATTGCAGCCGTACGAGCCAGTATTGAGCAGTCATCAACAACATCCCAAAATCGCCGTTCTCAGCAGCTCGGCATTCCCCGATCCACTTTACAACGCATTTTACGTGTTGATTTGAATTTGTTTCCGTACAAAATTCAATGGGTAAACAAATTGTTGCCTACCGATAAGCCACGTCGATTGGAATGGGCCCAAAGAGTCATCGAAATGGCTGAAGAAGACGAGCAATTTTGGCATAAATTATCATGAGCGATGAAGCTCATTTTCAGTTGAACGGAACGGTAAACAAACAAAATTGCCGTATTTATGCCACTGAAAATCCACAAGAGATTCAAGAGGCACCTCTTCAAGATGCAAAAGTCACTGTTTGGTGCGGCGTTTGTGCTAAAATGCTCATTGGGCCGTTCTTTTTCGAAGATGATAATGGCCACAGAGTTACTGTCAATCAGGAGCGTTATCGCGATATGATAAACAATTTTTTCATGCCAATCGTTCGTCGAAAGCGTATCAGGCACTACTGGTTTCAACAAGACGGCGCGCCACCACACACAAGCCGCACTACAATCGATTTTTTGAAGCAATTGTTCCCTGGCCGTTTGATGTCAAAAAATGGTGATTTCGATTGGCCGCCAAGATCACCAGATTTAACGCCTCCAGACTTCTTTTTGGGGGGTTATTTGAAATCAAAGGTTTACGTCAACAAGCCAAAGACCCTAGAAGAGCTGAAAACCAACATCCGTTAAGAAATAACCGCCATTCCCATCGAAATGTTGAAGAAAACCATGAAAAATGCTCCAAAACGGGCACAATATGTCGGCGACCATTTACGAGATATCATATTCAAGAAATAATGTAAGCAAATCTACTTGAACCCAATTAAATGATATTCATGACGAAGAGACAAAAAATTGTGGTTTCTTTGATTTATTAAAAAATAAAATGGGCGCTTCGAATATGGGCAACCCTGTATAAAGGAAAGGAATTTCTTTGTGTATTTGAATTAAAATTTATCTTATCATATTAACTGCATCAAAAAGTTGGCCAAATTAGTTGCTTTTAAATATCAAAGCAAAGTTCTTCTCAATAAAATTGACTGTGCCTACTCTTTTTTGATTCACTGTACATAAAACTTGTAAATTGGCAAAAAACAATTTTATGGGATCACCCGAGTGTCAAAAAATGTTGATTTCCTTACGTCAGATACAAATTCAGCGACCTCATTTTAAATACTGTCTGCCCATTTAAAACATATTTTAAAATGGTAGTTCTTCCAAAAGAAAAACTCGAAAAAATAGAAAAAGCGCCGTATCTCCAAGGGGACATTCAGATATTAACTAATTTCTTATACTTTTTATGGGGACCCCTAAAAGTATGTGGCATATTAACAATTCAGAATAAATAACCTAGAGCTAAACGAATGAAAATAAAAAGCACCCAAAAACCAAAATTAAATTAAAAGCAACAGTTAACAAAACCAAAATTAAATGAAATGAAAAGCAACAGTTTCATGACAAGAGCAAAATGAAATGAAAAGCAACTGTTTCATAACAACAGCAAAATGAAATGAACAGCAACAAATTATTTTTATTGCTGCTATTACATTGCTATTACAAAAATAACAATAAAGCAAAAGCGGAATATTCGTTGCCTTTGCTATTTTGCTGACAGCATTTTAAGCCCCGGAATTAAATTTTTAAAATTAAATGATTGAATTATGAAGAAGAAGGATGAAGGAATGGAGCTTTCACAGGGTACCGAATCTAAAATCCCCACCCCTCCCCCCTCCCCCCCGCAACCATATTGAAGTATATTCAAAGTCTTTAGCCGTCTTTAAAATGTTTATGCATAATCTGTTATTAGCTATGCTATTAGCTGCCACATAGAGTAATTTGTAGACTGCTCATTATGTTCAAGAATATATGTTCAAAATTTGGTTGATAATATGTGCAAATTCATACCAACTTTGTAAAATAATTTCGCTTAATATTAAAGTGTCACGCCCCCCGTTCAATTCCACCCAAATTCTTGACTACTGACTGCTCATTATTCTAAAGAATATGGAAAATTTGGAAGAAGTCGGACAAGGGCAATAGAAGAAGTTCGATTTAAATAAAAGTGTCACGCCCTTGTCTAATTCCGCTCAATTTTTTAAGATCAATCACTGCTCATTATTCCAAAGAATATATTTTCGAAAATTGGTTGAAGTCACAAAAACGGTGTAGAAGGAGTTTGATTAGAATTAAATTGACACGCCGCTTGTCCAATCCCAACCTCTTTTGTATGCTTAAAACTTCTCATTATACTAAAGAATATATGCGCGATATTTGGTTAAAATCGGAGAAACGGTGTAGATGGAAATTTATTTTAAATAAAGTGCCACTCCCCTGTCTAGTACGCACACTTTTATGAACTACAGACTGATTCTTTTGCCAAATAATAAGTGAGCAAAATTTGGTTTAAGTCGGACAAACGTTGTAGAGGGAATTCGATTATAATAATATTGAATATAATTAAAATTATAGTTAAAAGAATATATTTAAGAATTTTGTTGAAATCGGACAAACGGTGTAGACAGAGCTAGTCTAAAAATAAAGTGCCACAACCCCCTGTCTATTACCACCCAATTTTATAAACTTAAGATTGCGCAAATTGCCGAGAATTATGAGTGAAAAATTTGGTTGAAGTCAGAAACATGGTGTAACAGAAGTTCGATCAAAAGTGAAATGCCACACCCACTTTTCTAATGTAAAAACTCCATATTATACCGAAGAATATATGTATGAGTTGGATAAACAATGTGGGCGCAATTTAGGTACATACAGACCCCATGTCATTCAGTTTTATACATTTACAAAAGTTTTTCTATTTTTATGACGCCACTTTGTATGGGAGGCAGGCGTGGCTTTCAACCGATTTTGCCAAATATCATAGAGATATTTCATGTTATATATCAAAGTTTATGTGCAAAATTTCAAGATATATCTTTCATTTTTGTGGAATTTTAAGACACTTTACGTTTAGAATAAAGCCACTTTGTATGGGAAATAGGAGTGGTTTTCATCCGATTTTGCCAAATAGCACAGAGATGGTTTATATTATTTGTTTCAAACACTCTATGCTCGTTGGAAAGCGGTTTCGAAGTTGATGCTGTTTCTACCGATTTCAGTAAAGCGTTTGACAAAATCTCACACACTATCATCCTTCTTAAGCTTAAAGCCTTTGGTTTTCCATCCCTGTTTATATCCTGGATCAAATCGTATCTCGAAGAACGCCATTATAATGTCATCTTTAGATTTTCCAACTCAGAATCTTTTACAGCTACCTCTGGTGTCCCACAAGGCAGTCACCTTGGTCCTTTGCTTTTCGTCTTAACAATTTCTGATGTTGACGGCATCATCAAAGAATCCAATCTTTCTGTGTACGCTGACGATATGAAAATATATCGGCGCATACAAACCAGCACCGATTCACGAAATCTTCAAAACGATCTTGACAGCTTTTCCACTTGGTGTCAAAAAAATTTGCTGGAACTCAACGTCAGTAAATGCCAAGCTATTACATATTCTCGTAAGCGACTCCAACTCCCCCCGAGAACCTATTACATACTCGGTAAGCCAGTTCCCTCTGTAAGCTCTTTATGTGACTTAGGTGTTATTTGTGACAAGGAACTTAACTTTAGATCTCACATGGATAAAATTATTAGTAGAGCTAACTCTGCACTTGGTTTTGTGAAACACTGGTCCAGAGAGTTCTCCAATCCCTACGTCACAAAATCTCTCTATCTTACCTTTGTTAGACCCATTCTCGAATATGCCAGCCCAGTTTGGTCTCCCATTTACAACACCCATTCAATGAGAATCGAAGCCGTTCAACGTAGATTTATTCGTTTCGCTCTACGTGGTCTTCCCGGTTCTGACAGTTTCAACTTACCTCCTTATGCCGACCGTCTGAAGTTGATTAATATGCATACTCTTGAAAAACGAAGGGAGGTTGCCGATGTACTTTTCATTCATCAACTAGTATGCGGAACCATCAACTGCCCTGCACTGCTCCACTTAATATCTCTTAATACAAACCCACGCAACCTTAGGTCTATACCTCTCTTCCACCTTAACTTTCATCGCACCGATTATGGATGCAGTGAACCAATAACCAGGATGCTTCGCATAACCAATAATTTGATTAGCGAATTCGATTTTCATCTTAGTAGACCTCGACTCCGAAATATCCTTCTTAACTCCAACGCCACGTCTTCCCCCTCTTTAATGTCTTCTTACAACTAAGATAATGTATCACTGTTTAAATTTAAGTTTTTAGTTTAAGTATTTAAATTGCTTGTATTAAGCTTAATTAAATAAATTATGTATCCATGTGGCCATATCATCGGTCATTTTAATTTATTCACAAAATAGTTCCAGGTTTAACTTAAAGTTTGTATGTTTCACCAACATTTCTTCAAGAGTTTTAACAATGACCTACTTACTGTTTGCTTAAAATTCCTCTGGAGTTAATAAAGCCTCATTGTTATTTTTGTTAATAAATGACTCTATTCGTTCATTAAATACTGACATAAATCTAGTAAGATTTTCATTTACTATTTCACCACTACTTCTTTTATGAGCGTTTGTTCTTAAATGATAAGACCAATCTTTTGTTAATATATCTTTCTTGCAGGTGTTGCAATATACCTTTGGGATTTCTTTGTCCGCACTAACACTTAGGCCACTAGACGTAGATGCATCATTGTTTGTAGAAACGACATGCTTTTTACGTTTATGTTCTATTAATTTATCACTTCGGGGTAACTTTTTCTTGCAAATATACTGAAAGTGTTGGGAATTGTTATTATTGTGTTTGACTTGAATTGACGATCTAAATTAAATTTTTTACCGAAAATTTGACCACATTCTTTACACAAAAGTTTATCCATTTTATAAGTTGAAATATCAAGGCATTTCATTAGTATTTGTGGTTTTTTGAGAGATTTTACTGTTAAAATAAAATCACTTTGTGTGGGAGGTAGGCGTGGTTTTCCTCCGATACGGCTCGTTCTCGAACTTGATCTCCATGTATTAAAAAGAGGCTTATATTTTGAATTTCATCGCGATAACTTTAAAATTACGGCTGTAATCGTTATCACAGACGAAGAGACAGACGGACACTTGGGAATCGACTCAGGAAGTGATGCTGATCACGAAAATATATACACTTTTCTATACCTGCCACGCCTCCTTATTGGCGTTACAAACGAAATGACAAAGTTAATATACCCCTTACGTAGAACGCGTTAGGGTATAAAAATGGGCCTTGAAAATGCGAAAGGGAGTTTCGTATTTCGTATTGAAACACAAGTCCAACATTTAGGCGATTTTTTAATTTGTTTGGGTCAATTTTGTTTTTTTTTTTTGTGGGTTATTTTTCCAAAAAGTTTTGGGTTTTTTTCGTTTTCTTGGGTCAAATTTCGTTTTTTTTTTCGTTTTGGGCGACTTTTCATTAATTTTTGGGTCATTTTTAATTGAGTGATTTTTAATTTTTTTTTTTTTTTTTTTTGGTAAAGTGCCTCATCTGCAAGGCTTCCGTTTTTGTTTTAATTCATTCAGAAAAATCGTTGATGTAGATGTATCTTTTTCAAACATTTTAATCGTTTTATCTAATCAATTTGCCCCAACAACTCCAAAAAAATGGAATTTGTCAATTATTAGAGAAGGTAAATACCTACAACAAAACAAAGCAACGAAATGTCAAAGTAAATCTCGATCACTCTAGTGTAAGCAGTTGAGTTTACATAAGAAGATTAGGCTAATTTTCGAATCTCCGAATTATCATATGTAAATGTACTATTAGAGATAGTTTAAAGGGAACGCTAATGTTTGAGCAGAATGACTGCAACTACCAACAAAAACGCTTATATCAACAGAGTTCATCATCCATTGTATAAAAGAATTGAACAAAATATAAACCAAGTCGTTTACATCACAAAAGTTTTTATTGGACACAAGCAGAAAAAACGCCGCTAATATTTGCGACTTACATAATCAGGTTTATTTTGAACGTCATGGCACATATAAGGTGAACTTCACATTTAATATTAATAAATTAATTGCTGATACGTACAATAATAATAATGACAAAAAGACAATAGCAATAATAGTCACCAGTTGCTAGATGGTTTCTTATCGGACAACATTGTTCGTAAGTATCTACAAACTAAGCCGTCGAGCCACTAGTTAAGAACCCGTCGTGCGACAACAAACCAACTCATTCTATTTCAGACTATCTCACGCGTAGCAAGCTGTTTGACGATGGCAGTGATTTAATTGGATTGTTTTATAAAAACACAAATAGTCCAATAAAATAAAAGTGTTAATTTTTATAGCAACTAAGGCAGTCAGCTATAAACGTGAAAAATAAAATTGTATTATTTATGATAATAAAGTAGTAGTTGCAAAAATGTTGCAGTTGAATTTCAATAAATACGCCTTGTGGCTAGTGCTGCTACTTTGTAGCCTCTCCTCCGTTTATGGCTACAAATATTTGGCTGTTTTGCATACCAGTGCCAAGTCACATTTCATTGTTGGCTCAGCTCTAATGAAGGAACTGGCTAGAAAGGGACACGAGGTGACGGTCATCTCACCGTATCCCTTAAAGACGCCCATGAAAAACTATATCGATGTACCCACGCCATCAGTAATTAAAGCCATGGCAGGTAAGTGAGCGTTAAGATAATAATTTTGCACAAATTAAAAATTCAAAAACTTAAACATTACTAGTTTTTTGACCCCTGTATTTATAATTTATTTATATGAATATTGCATACTGATTAAACAATTAATTGTTTTTTTTTTTTTAGTTTTTTACTTATGTTTGCTTGTTCATTCTGACAAAGCAGATTTATATTTATAAATGAGAATAGCTTGAGTTTCATTTTGCTGATTCCACAAACCACGCTATTTAATTTTGAATCGCCATATATTGTCACTAAATTCCATATTAGTGACTTAATTGTTATGTTCTTGGCTCATAGATGCCCTGAAGCATGTTTTATTTTTGTGCTTGTGAGTTTTTCGACGTTTTTGGAATTATTGAGCATTTTTAACACATTTTTATATGAAGTTGACTTAAACGCCTTTTATTTAAGGGGACTTATATCCATTTGTGTGAAAAATTTAGGTGTTTTTTATAAGAGGATTACAAACTAATGTAAAAGATATTGATTTAAAAACTTTTGTATATTTTTAAAGAAGTATTTAATTTAAAAAAAAAATGAATTTTTGTGACGTCATTCTTTCGTTATAATAAAATCCCTGACATGCAAAAAAAAAGGTCTGGGACTAAGAAAATCTGAAGAAATACAAAAAAAAAATCCACTGTACTTTAACAATACACTTAAGACTAGAGTTAACTGTTAAGAGTTAACTAAGAGCTTAACTAAGAGTTAAGACATCGAGTTTTTTCAAAATTTTTGATTTATAAAAATTGGTGGCTCACAGAAGTCAAAACTTAAGAAATGCTTATAATTTGAGGGCACAAATAGGTGCAGAAGCTATATATTGCACGCAGAACTAACAAAATTTTTTTTCAAATTTAAAAAACACTTTAATTATTATAAATATTAAAAATTTATGGGTGGGATTTGAACAAACTTTTTTAAAATTTACTTTAAGGGATGAAATTGGGAAATTTTAAACAATACTTAAAATTAAAATTTTTTTTTTTAGTAATTTCGACGTTGCGTCTTTCTTCAAATAGGCAAATCAAAGATAAATTGGCTTTCCGAATGTCGATTATAATTTTTAATGCTTTTACGATGAATTTAATAGATTTTATTTTTTTTTTTTTAAATGATCAAAAAAATCATTTAAAAAAAAATTATTCAAAGCGCTCTTTCATAAAGTTTTAATTTGTATTATAGTTTTAGTGTTTTCTAATTTATAACCGACTTCAAAAAGGAGGAGGTTCTCAAGTTCGTCGGTTTCTCTGTTTTTTTTTTTAATGTATGTGCATCGATAACTCCTAAACCATATGCCTGATTGCCATAATGTTAAGTGAACAGATAGATATTATAAGCACAAAGGTGCCAGTAAAAAAGCGGGTGGTATTCGAGGCGTGGCAATACTAGATCTCGCAATACTAAATACTACTGTATCTCGAATAATATTGCCACTAGGGTACTGCAATTTAGTGTAGGGGTAGGCACAATTATTACAAATAACGGGCAAGAAAATGGGCGTAATTCGTCAAATGGGCGTGGCAATATTAGAAAAACAGTGTATCTGGAATAATTTTAAGACTAGAGTACTGTAATTTAGTATAGGGGTAGGCATTATTAGTACAAATTTCGGTCAATAAAGCGAGCGTTATTCGACAAATGGGCGTGGCAATATTAGAAAACACTGTATCTGGGGTAACAAAACTCGTTACAAGAGTGGGTATAATTATTTCAAAACACGCAACATCTTATTAAAATTGAAGAGACAGATATTTGAAATAACCAACAAACGTTCAGAATTTAATAGAGCAAATTTTTTAAGAACAATTGTATTTATATAGTTTATACACTTTTTTCGAAAATTTACCATATTCTCTACCATATTCTATACTATATTCTTTTATTGAAAAATAAAAACTTTTCTTAAAAAAAAACCGACTACAAAATCAATACAAAGTAAAAAATAATTTTAAAAAACCTGTGCCTTTTAATTTCTTGGTAATATTTGATTATTAATTTAAGCATATTATTACATTGGAAAACTTTTTATTTGAATTTTTTCTAATTTGTTTTACTATCATAAAAATATTAATTTCTTTATGAATACAAAAGCTTTAAAGTTGGTGCTTCTAATTAAAAGTCTGATTATATTAGCGCCGACCTTAAAAGCTTTTGTATTCATAATGAAATTAATATATTTATGATAATAAAACATATAAGCAAACAATTTAAATAATTAGATTTACAATGTAATAATATGTTTAAATAAATTATCAAATATTACCAAGAAATTAAAAGGCAAAGTATTTTAAAATTTTTTTTTAATTTGTAGTGATTTTGTAGTCGCTTTTTTTTAAAAAAATAGTTATCAAAAAAATTTGTTAGTTCTGCGAGTAATATGTATGTCCGCCGCTGAGTAGAAGCAGGGCCGTATTAAGACTTGATGCCACCCCTGTGCCAGAAAAATATGACCCCACTTTTTTCTTAATTTTCACTGAATAAAAAAATAAAAGCATATATTTTGAAGAAATATATGATACATAAAATTTTTTATAAATTTATATTAGAGCAGTAAAACTTGCTCAAAAAAGGGTCGTGAACGAAAAAAATTAGCGGAGAGCTGGAAATCGTTTGAATTGCTTCATAAGGGCTTAAATTAATGAATTTAAAGTTTGTCCGATTCCACCTAATGAGCATCGGTGCCACGCCCACTTTTATGTTGAAAAAAGTAATTATTCAAGCTTTGCTTGAATAAGCCTTGAAAAATCTATTTTTATACCCAACGCTTACTGCGTAAGGGGTATATTAACTTTGCCATTCCGTTTGTAACGCCAATAAGCAGGCGTGGCAGGTATAGAAAAGTATACATATTTTTGAGTAGTATCACCTCCTGATTTGATTCCGTGTATCCGTATGTCTGTCCGTCTGTCGACACGATTACAGCCGTAATTTTAAAGCTATCGCAATGAAATTAAAATTATAAGCTCAAGTTCGAGAATGAGACAAATCAAATGAAAACCACGCCTACCTCCCATACAAAGTGACTTTATTTTAACCGTAAACCTCTTCAAAATTCACAAACATTAATGAAATGCCTGGAAATTTGACACGTATGCTTTGATATTCAATATAAAACCTCACTATGAAATTTGGAAAAATCGGATGAAATCCACGCCTACCACCAATACAAAGTGACTTTATTTTAACCGTAACATCTGTTTAAAATCCACAAACATTAATAAAATGCCTTGAAATTTTGCATATAAACTTTGGTTTCAATATAAATCCTGACAATGAAATTTGGAAAATCGTATAAGAACCACGCCTACCTCCCATACAAAGTAGCGTTATATTAACGGTAAAATCCCTTAAAAATCTGCTCAAATTGCAGAAATGTCTTCGAATTTCGCACATAGGCTTTTATGTATAATATAGACTATCACTATGGTATTTGTCAAAATCGAATGAAAATCACGCCTACCGCCCATACAAAGGGGCCTTATTTAAAACGTTAAATCGCTTAAAAATCTGCAAAACTTACAGAAATGTTTTGAATTTTATATTCAACCTTTGATATTTAGCATAAGCCACTCTTTGATATTTGGCAGAATCGGATGAAAACCACGCCTACCTTCAATACAAAGTGGCGTCATCAAAATTTAAAAACTTTCGTAAGTATATAAAACTGAATGACATCGGGTCTGTATGTACCCAAGTTCCGCCCACTTCGTTTATCCAACCCATACATATACTCTTCGGTATAATGTGGAGTCTTTATACTAGAAAAATGGGTGTGGCATTTAACTTTGTTCACAAATTACTCTATGTGGCAGCTAAGGGTAAAATTAAATTAAGCGTATGACACAAATATTTCTTCAGATTATACATAAAAATTTTATAGACGTCGAAAGACTTCGGATATACTTCAGTACGGCAGCGGGGGATAGTTTAACTTCGGTACCCTGCCGAAGCTCCATTCCTTACTAGTCTTGTTTGATTTCTTAAATAAAGCTTTATTCAGTGATACATTTTAGGGAGTATTCAAGAAGATTTTTACTCAAGTATTATTCCTTTAAGGTTTAATATACGTGTAAATTTTTTCAAAAATAAATTTATTTTTTTTTTGTTTAATGTGTTCTTTATAGTTTCTAGAATATACATACATGTTTTTAAATCGATACTTGGCATTTCGGATTAAATTATAGCAAATGTTATCAACCGATAATTTTGATATATGGTAGATATATAAAACATTTCGGAAAAAAAACTTTAAACGCGATTTCCTCGAAACTACTTTTTTTAAACGGTTCGATAGATAACTCGAAATCTATTGGTTCAATTTCAATTCATTTTAGTGCATTTTATTCTTAAGCATGTCTTTTAAGCATAGCCCCTAAATTCAACTGCCTACTTTTTTTTAAGATAAAAAAGCGCTTCAATCTGTTTTTTTAACTTTTTACACCAACTTTCTCCATAATTTCAAAAACTCCCCGGGGGTCACGCGTAAAGGGGACGCCAAATTAATGGTCTATACTTTAAAATGACATTTAACCTTTTTGTTTCAGAAACATGGAAAAGACCATATTCAACGAACCGTTTTGGATGTCTTTCTTTCAATGTAATTTTCAGCGCCTTCTATATGAAAACCAGAAAATTATTTAAAAAAAGAAAATTTATAAAGTATTTTTTATGTACAACCTGCATTAATTAAAAAAAAATAATAAATTATAAATTGAAAAAAGCTGCTTTCGTTTGTTATTACACGTATATAGCTCCTTAATAAAGCTTTATTCAGGGATTTTTATACAGTATTCAAGAAGATTTTTACTCAGGTATAATTTCTTATAAAAAACAAAAAAAAAAACGAAATGACCATCTCAGCCCTTGGAGGGACATTGACCGAGCTTCTTATATTCAATTTTATTGTATGTGCTGTGAAATGTTTGAACCCAAATGATCGAGACCTACTTGTTTTATGCCGACTCCGAACGGCTTATGTTCTCAAGAAGCTTTTCATGGCAGTTTTTACTCTCTGAGGTTCGCCATTGTCTGCAGAGAGAAAATTGAATTAAATTGAAAGAACTTTCTGTGTCAGGTGGGATTCGAACCAGGGTTCTCTGGCGTATGGGCCACACGCTCTACCCACTACGCCATGGCCGCCACATTCTTATATAAAGCTTTATTCAAGCAGTAATTTTAAGGAAATATTTGAAAAGAGTTTTACTCAAGTAAATCTCTATCATAAAATAAAAACTTGTCATCACATGTCTGGCGTGATGTCTGGAGTGTAGCAATTTTGTTTAAATATAGTTTAATTTTAGTCAAAAGATACTATTTCAATATTATTCATACAAACACATAACACAGACAACACTTTCTTGCAAGTTTCTCTCCAAAATCATTACCAATCAATTTAAAAAGCGACTTTTTGGTTTTTTTTTTCAGGAGGTATTGCCAACCTGATGACAGCTCGAGACCGCAGCATAGTTGAGAATATGATAAATTACCAAAACATGGGTATTGCGGTGACTGAAGCTGTACTAGAAGAACCTAGCGTAAATGCACTGATACATAGCAATCAAACGTTCGATGCCGTCATCTGCGAAGTGTTTCTCTCTGAAGCTCTATACGGACTGGCCGAACATTTTAATGCTCCGCTTATTGGTCTGGGCACATTTGGTGCCATTGCATGGAACACCGATATGGTGAGTACGCTGCAACAAATTCATATTCGATATTGTTTTCGCCTTTTCTAACACAATCTCCTCTCGTTTTTATAGATTGGCTCACCCTCACCGCCATCTTATGTACCCAACGTCATGCTGCAGTTCACTGATCACATGACGCTACCACAACGCTTAGCTAATATGGCGTATGCAATTTGGGACCGTATCATTACAGATTTCTTTTACCTGCCGCGACATGTGGCTATCTACAACAAACACTTCCCCAATGCAAAGCGGTCTTTGCTGGAAGTGCGCAAGAATGCAGCGCTTGTGCTACTCAATCAGCATGTTTCCCTCAGCTTTCCACGTCCCTACATGCCTAACCAGATCGAAGTTGGCGGCATGCACATCAATCGTAAACGTAGCCCGCTACCGGCCGACATTCAAAAGTTCATTGAAGGCGCAGAACATGGCGTGATTTACTTCTCCATGGGCTCCAATTTGAAGAGTAAGGATCTGCCTCTAGAGAAACGTAAGATCATTCTGGAAACCCTACGTGGACTCAAACAGCGGGTTCTTTGGAAATTCGAGGAACCTGCCTTGGAAGGCAAACCCAATAATGTTTTTATAAGCGACTGGTTTCCACAGGATGACATTCTAGCTCACCCCAATGTACGTGCCTTCATCACACACGGTGGACTACTTAGCACCACCGAATCGATTTATCATGGCAAACCCTTCATTGGTATCCCAATGTTTGGCGATCAATTCCTTAACATGGCACGTGCCGAAATGAATGGTTACGGTATCATGATCGATTACAAGGAACTGTCTGTTGCAAAGTTTCTGGCGGCTATCAAGCGCATCACAGAGGAACCAGCGTACACGCAGCTGGTTAACAGTATGTCAGAACGTTACCGTGACCAACCCATGCAGCCACTTGCATTGGCGGTTCACTGGGTGGAGCATGTGGCGCGGCACAAAGGTGCTACTTATTTGCATTGTGCTGGCTTGGATTTGAATTTCTGGCAGTATCACAGCATTGATGTTCTGGCGATTTTGCTTGGAATCGTGTTACTTGTGTTGTTGTCATTTATGCTGCTCATACACGGCATGTGTCGCAAGGTGCTGGGCTTGTTTTATAAGCAAAAAAGTGACCGGCAGACTACAGGACAGAAGCAAAAAAAGCATTGAATAAATTCTAGCCAATATGATGAAAAAAAAGGCTGTTCAATTTTTATAATAGACAATATATGTATGACTAACACCATATTTGCAATACTTCTATATTGTAAATATACTCAATGCACATTTCTCAACATTAGAGTACAGTTATGTTTATTGTTATATCAGTGTGAAAATAAACAAATAAATGTACCTCAAATTAAATTTAAAATCCAAAAACTCAGGAGCACTTTTAATGTATTTGCATTTGATGGTTTATTTGTATTAGCTGAATATTTAAAATAAAAAATAAGAAAAAAGTTCAGTAATACAGCGGCAAGACGTTGGTGTTGAACCAACACTCAGGACTTTCAACGATTTTTCAATAGTTTTGTTAAAAAAAATATTCTGCACTAAAAACTCAAATTTAAGAAACATTTAGAAACTAAGCAACCAAATTCAAACACTATTTTTTTTATGTTAAATACTTAAAACCGCAAAATTATAAACAACACTCTGCACATATTAATCTATACTTACCATAATCTGCTGATTAAATTTTAATTAACATTTTAAAATGTAACTTTTTTAGTAAAACTGTTAAGCACTTTACAACATATCAGTAACTAAAATAAAGATTAGAGCAAATAAAGTAAAACATAACACTCCTGACACGAAGCGGTGACAATTCCTGTTGCAAAAAAATATACTGTTATGTAAACTTTGACAATTAAAAACACCATAGAATTTATACTAGCATTGCAAATCAATGCATATTTATACCACAACGCGTACTGCGTAAGGGGCATATTAACTTTGTCATTCCGTTTGTAACGCCAAGAAGGAGGCGTGGCAGGTATAGAAAAATATATTTATTTTTGATCAGCATCACCTCACATCACATCAGATTAAAGCCGTAAATTTAAAGCAATAGCGATGAAATTCAAAATATGGGCTTATTTTTAAAAAAGAAAGATCAAGTTCGAAAATAGGCCAAATCGGATGAAAACCACGCCTACATCCCATACACAGTGGCTTTATTTTAACTGTAAAATGTCTTTAAATCCACAAAAATTAAAGAAATGCCTTGAAATTTGGCACGTAAGCTATGATCTTCAATTTAAATCCTGTCTATGAAATTTGGGAAGATCGGTTGAATACCACGCCTACCTCCCACACAAAGCTGCTCTATTTTAAAAGTAAAATCTCTTAAAAATCTGATCAAATTAAAGAAATTTCTTGAAATTTTACACATAGGCTTTGATATTTAATATAGACCATCACTATAATATTTGGCAAAATCGTATGAAATCCACGCCTACCTCCCATACAAAGTGGCTTTGTATTATGCGTAAAATCTCTTAAAAATCTGCAAAAATTAAAGAAATGCCTAAAAGTTTTGCACAAAAGCTTTGATATTTAAAATAAACCATCTCTATGATATATGGCAAAATCGGATGAAAACCACACCCACTTCCTATACAAAGTGGCTTTATTTTAAACGTAAAATCTCTTAAAAATTCAGAAAAATTAAAAAAACGTCTTGAAATATTGCAAATTAGCTTTTATATATAATATGAACCATCTCTATGATATTTGGCAAAAGCTGATCAAAGCCATGCCTACCTCCCATGTAAAGTGACGTCATCAAAATAAGAAAACTTTCGTTAGTATATAAAACTGAATGTCATTGTGTATGTCGTGGCTAAAGACTTTGAACATACTTCAATATGGCCGCGGGGGGGTATTTTAGCTTCGGTACCCTGCCGAAGCTTCATCTTTACTAGTCTTTTTATGTTTCTTTCTTTACATTTTCTTTTTTATATTGAATAACTGCAGGTAAGAGTGAGGACAAATGATTTTCTTTGAAACAAGTAAGAGTGTGGAGAATATAATCGCTTGTAAATATTAAGATATGAAATTTGCCTTAATAATTCCAAATCGTCGTTGGGCCTGCACATACACACACACGGTGATAGTAAAATTATACGGGAGTGCAGAAAAACTGCTTCTTTTAAACTATTGCACTTTCAGCTAAACTAAAAACATTTAGTGAAATTAGATTCTTGCTTTGTTCTGAAATCAGCATTTGATCAAAAATCCGTAATTTAATAATTAAATCGAATTTAGTTATATTTCCTTTTGCATTTTTGCCATATACGCGGTATTGCACGCCCATTGACGAAAGGTTTTTTATCTTATATATTGTTTTTATTTTACAACAGCGTTCTTTTAGTTTATTTTGTGTTTATTTTTGAGAGAAAGGACTGCAGAAGCGGCGACAGGGAAAGTCGTTTATATATAAAACAAAGTCGTAAAAAATATGTTTCTAATTCCATAACTCAAGAACCAACGGTCCGATTTGCTTGCAGATTTTATTGTTTTCCTTAAATTTCCCATATTTTTTCTATTTAAGATCAATTTGTGGACATACATTTTCTGTATTAAATGTCCCGTTATGTCATAGCAATAAAAATTCTAGCAAATTCTAAATACAGTAAGTTTTATTTAATTGAAATAGATTGAAAATTCGTCGTCTTATTCAATTTGAAGTATTTCTACTTCACTACAAAATCACTAAAATAACTATGTTTTGCTTGATCTTATCTGCGAAAAACTCAGTTTAGGCAAAGCAGTATGAAAAACAACGATTTTTTGGTGTTTTTAAAAGATTAATGCTTAAAATTTAAATAACTCGACGAATTTTTAACTAATTTCAATGATAAAACTTGTTGGCTTTATAATTAACGAAGCTTTTATATTATTATCAATGATAATAAAAGCGCACTTAAATATAAACTACTAGCTTATACCCGGCGCGCCTCGCTGCGCTCAGCGCTTATCCCTAAAAGAGGGCGTAGCTTTAGTGAAGCCATGCTTTTATAGTTAGTTCTTACCAAGTTTCATTGATGTGTGACTTATTTCGAAAGCTATACCAAAAATTTTGTGTGCGGAAAAAGTACAACGCCCCTCGTTCAACACCCATAAAATGTTACCTGTGGAACAGCATGTGTAAATTGAGGTCAAATACTGAATTCCGAGGCTGTGCGACCTATAATTCCAAAACTGTTCGAAATCGAAAATTGTTGGTGTATTTAAGGTGCCTTTTACGATCGGCACCAGACCTTACAGGAACCTTCTCAACGCTTTGGTATAAAAATTGGCTTAGTGGTTTCAAAGTCTTTACGTGATATACACATATACCCACATACGTATATAAATTAAGTCGCCTCACGCTCTTTAGGAAAAAAAATTGCTCAGTCTCGTTCTTCAAAATAGTCCATCGCTTATGTTATGATGATCTCCAAAATATTTCGACTAAAAATATTGGCTGGTATGGTAGTTAAATAAAAAACAAATAGTCAGAAATAAGAGTAATGAGAAGTTCTTTTGCATCAAAAATTCTTAAATTCTTTCCGTTGAACCAAAGATAATGCGGATTTTATGGATTGTTTTCAATTTTTGCATATTATTTTCACTAATACACTAATTCAAATGAATTTTTTTCCCATACTACTTAGTCAAATAAATTGTAAAATGTAAAAAATGTGTAATTTTTTTTAATTTCATTCAATTTAACTCTTCACTTCACACTATATTTTATCATCAATAAATAATTTATTTGACTAAAAGTAACATGGCAAGACAAAAAAAAAACAAATTTAATTTGAATTTTAGTGAAAAAAATATAAAAAAAAAAAATATTAAAAAAATTAAAAAAATCCGCATTTCCTTTGGTCCGACTGCAAAAATATTAAATTTATTGGTGCAGATTGGAAGAACTTTTTCATTACTATTATTTCTGACGGTTTGTTATTTTTAACTACCACACCAGTAAATATTTTTACAAAAAACTCTATTTTTAGATCATATTTCAAACCATTCCTAGGTATGCAGGTTGAGGTGCGTGGCTTGTATGCCATAGAATCCAGGATCGAATTCCATCTCACACAGAAATTGAAATATTATTTCAATTGAAATAATTTTTCTGTTCGGCTGTCATCTCTATGCAGACAATGGCAAACCTCAGAGAGTAAAAACTGCCATGAAAAGCTTCTTAAGAACATAAGCCGTTCGGAGTCGGCATACAACTTGTAGATCCAGTTCACGATGATTTGTGTTCAAAAATTTCACAACACGCACGCATAAGAAGCTCGGTCAAATTCTTTTCAAGGGCTGAAATGGCCATTACTTTTAGTTTTTTTGGGGGGGTACAAGTGGGCGTGGTAAATTCTATATATATATTGACTGCCACTTAGAGCACCTGCGTATCAAGTGTTAATATCAAAACGTGTACAACTCAGGAATAAGCATGATTTCGAAAAAATGGGCGTAGATATGCTGCGACCACGCCAATTTTTTAACAGTTGCCGACAGTGACCATATGAACTAAATTACCAAATATTTGTCTTCTACGGCAAAAGCCGTCTGATATAAACTATTTTTACTGATTTGTGGACGGTAAAAGTGGGCGTGACAACGTTTATATTTACATAGTGACTGCCACTTGGACCAATAGCACCTGCATACCAAGATTGACTATCAAAACGTGTACAAATCAGGAATAAGCAAGATTTCGATAGAGTGGGCGTAGATATAGTGCGGCCATGCCCATTTTTAGTACATTGGCCGACAGTAACCATACGAACTAAGTTACTAAATATTTGTCTTCTATGGCAAAAGCCGTCTGATATAGAGCATTTTACTGATTTGTGGACAGTAAAAGTGGTCGTGACAACATTTATATTTACATAGTGACTGCCACTTGGACCTATAGAACCTGCATACCAAGATTCACTATCAAAACGTGTACAACTCAGGAATAAGCAAGATTTCGATAAGGTGGGCGTAGATATAGTGCGGCCATGCCCATTTTTTGTACATTGGCCGACAGTAACCATACGAACTAAGTTACTAAATATTTGTCTTCTATGGCAAAAGCTGTCTGATATAAAGCATTTTCACTAATTTGTGGGCGGTAAAAGAGGGCGTGACAACGTTTATATTTACATAGTGACTGCCACTTGTATCCATAGCACCTTCGTACCAAGATTCACTATCAAAACTAGAACATCTCAGGAATTAAAATGATTGCTGAAAAGTGGGCGTAGATATAGTGTGGCTACGCCCATTTTTTGTACAGTCACCGAAAGTAATTATCTGAACAAAACTACCAAATTTTAGTTTTATATGATTAAAACCGTCTGATATATAGCATTTTTGTTTTGGTTTGTGGGCGATAGAGCCAATTTGGGTTGTATGGAAGGTACCACGCTCCCTTGTCCAATCAACACCAAACTTCACAGGAACACTTCCAGAATGTTGCTTTAGTATCCCTAAAAATTTCATAAAGTTTGGTTCGGTGGTTTTGGAGTCTATACGTGATATACACACATATCCACATACCCACACATACATTCATTTTTATATATATAGACTCATATAAGCAACGTCTACGTTGCAAATGCACAGATATTCAAACACACAATTTTTTTGTTGTGCTGTGGCTAGCTGAACATATCGCACACTAAATACAAAACAGTCACAACTCAAAATTTTCCAAAATTGACTTTTAGCCATAAATCAATTCACAATGCACATCTCTAACTGCTGTTAAAATTTCTTTTTCATAACTTTATTCTTTAACTGGAAAAATGCAGTTATGTCTGTCTTAATGTTAATTGCGTTGCTTCTGCACTTTCAACCAAAGAGTTTTATTTTTAGTTGTATCAAGGTGTCTTAGATCAATTAATATGTTTTGTTACACATAAAGAGTTTTGGTTTTGAGTTGTGACACTTTATTTGTACCAACTGAGAAATTTCGAAGTGTATTATTTTGAATTGTGATCCCATAGCTGAAAAAAGTGAGCTAAATCGACTGTTTTATTTTGATATGTGCCTTTTTCGTTGAAAAAACTGTCAAAAAAAAAAGAAAGCAAAAAACAAATAAAATTTTAATTGTACAAGAATTATTCACGTGATAACTTTTTTGTCTAGAGACTATTTTGACCAAATGAAGTTTTTAATGTGTTCGCATATATATGGACATGGTTTTTCGATCTATAAAAGGAAATTTCAATTCAGTTCACAAGATAATTAGTTTACAAACTTTAAGTATTCTTTGTTATATATTAATTTTTATTCAAATATTATTGCAGCTGCGATTTTAACTCGTAACTTAAATAGAAATAAAGATACCAAGTTTCAAAGAGTATGTTTAAGAAAATGCAACTTGAAGCCTTTTAAGTCTTGAAGTTGCATCAAGTAAGTAGTTTATATTCAAACTAATCAAAAGTTTATTTTTAAGTTACTATTTAACTTCTGAAGCAAAAAAGAATATGCTAATTTTTCTACTTAACAATAATACCCTTTAAAATTTAAAACTATGCTCGGTATATTCCGAAAGGCTACCGCTGTTAGAATTAAAGCAAAAGGGCATCAAACATCTGGCAAATAAAAACCACATTCCCAAAAACTGCTATGAGTATTTCTACAAAAACATAATTAATATTTTATTTTTTTAACGTACTGAGCAATTTTTGTACTGTGCTAAAAATATAAAATTAATTTATTTTAAAATACGTTCTAATAAAAACACATATCAAATAATGTTTATTGTAAATTTTATTATTTGATTGCTTGGTAATCAGTTGCTGAATGATGATGGGTATTTTTAAAAATTTAAGCAATGTTTATCAGTTAAACAGACACAACTTGAATTTTAATCGAAAAATTTCAGTTAAAGGGTCATAAGTCCAAAATGATTTTTATTTACACAATCATAACAGAAAACTACAAAATCTTTAGCAAAACTGTCTTCTAAAAAAAATAAAAGCTTTCTTTTCAATTAAACAATAAGTACATTTTATATATTTTGGTAATTTTCTTTCTTTAATGTTTGAAAATTAGAAGCTGTTGAAAATTCAAACGATTTTTATCAGTTAAAGAGGCACAACTTGAATTTAAGACAAAACATTTCAGTTAAAGTGTATTAAGTCCAAAATTCTTTTTATTTGCACAATCATAATATAATACTATAAAAACTTTAGCAAAACTGTTTTCTTATAACAATAAAGCATTATTTTCAACTAAGCAAAAAGTAAATTTTGTGGTTCTTGGTTATTTTCTTACTTAAATGCTTGTAAATTAGGAGCTGTTGAAAATTCAAACGATTTATATCAGGTAAAGAGGCACAATTTGAGATAATATCACTAATCATACGAAAAAATTTCAGCTAAAGAGTCATAAATCCAAATTATCTATATTTAATATTATTTTTAATCTATATTTTCACAACTATGATATGAAGTTAAAAAAACTGTACCAGAACTTTCTTTAAAATGGGGTTTCTTTATTGTGGAACCAAGTTTGCTTAAAATATTACAATCATTTGAGCTAAAAAAGTTTTTTGTTTCTGCTGAAAATTCGTGTTTTTTGAGTTGTGACTGTTTTGTATTTAGTGTGCGATATGTTAAAAAGAGAAGAGTAGAGAGCAACATCGAGCTTATTGTAACTCCAATGAGTATATATATACTCATTGGTAACTCTCTCTGCTGTGAGTATGTATTTTGTTGGTATTTCTCTGCTGTGAGTATGTATATTGTTCGTATAACGCTGACTGCGTAACGCTTGATTTTTTAGATAACGCTCGATTTCACTCACCATAAGATTTTCATACCGCGTGCAATATGTATATGAAATTGATTCGAAAGGAGTTACCTCCAAAAAGATTGTGGTCAGACCAAATCTACTCCCACTTTTTCAAAAACCATTAAAACTAGTACCAGGGTCTTATGACGCCGAATGTCAGTTTCACATCCCAACTTTGTATAAGCGTTGAAAAAGTATGGAAGAAGGCACTACGGCATGTCAAATATGGACATTTCCATGGTGGCACACGTGACGGTCGTTATGAGTGAAAAAAGAAAGAAAAATTAAACTTACAAGTTCCTTATTTTGATTTTCCAATAGCTTACTAAAGCGCACTATACAAGGTGTAAAACCTAAGAGTTGTCAAAAGTTCGGCTCTTAGATAGAAGCCACCAAAAATGATACGTTACGTGACAAAAAATAGAAGTGGTTTTTGACTTGGATTACAAAATTAGTGAAACTCTGTAAATTGGCAAGAGTTTTTCTGTATGACTTTTTTTAGAAGGATTTGAAATAATATGAGATTATTTTTAAAGTAATAATATTTTAAAACCTTTTCTCTTTTTTTTTTTTTATTGGGCTTAGTATGATACGTTACGTGACATGGCGTTACGTGACGTTTTTTACATTGTAATTCATATGGGTATTATGTGATTTAGTAATTAAAAAACAAATTTTATATATTCTGCCTTTCCTTTTCTCAACCAGTTTTCATTATTTTTAGCCAATGCCTTCCATTTTTACTAAAATAAAAACGTTTACGAAACATTAACAAAACATTAACTAAAAAGAAAAATTGCATGTATGAAACTGCAGACGATTAGATCATCATGATAAATGAATTTATGTTTAAATTGCTTAAATCAATAAAATTAAAATGTTTCTCTAAGATAATATCATTACATAATAAGTTTTTAATAACAATTAATTTTTGGTGTCCCGGTGGTGTTTTCGGCGGAAATGCCCATATGTATTCATATTTATAAATATATTGATGGTTAAGCGCAAAAAAATGATAAGTGCTCTTCTGACGAAAATGGGTTAGCTACGTGTTTCAACTCGCCAAGTTATAATCTATATTGTATAACATTATATTAAGTGAACTCTCCTTGGAAGATGATCAGTACAAGGCTAAAATAATTGGTTTGTTCAAAAATGTTTGAAATTCAAAAACAAAATCAGCGTTTCTGAACGTTTTAAATTTTTCACTTAGCACTTTTGTGCGCTGAGCCATCGATATATATTTATTTCGTGCGTAGTTAAAAAAAGGCGACAATTTTCTTCAGTATGTCATATGCTAAGTTAAGTATGTATACAACGCTTGCTTTCGGCTTTGTTCATATTTTGTTTGTTTTAAACCAAGAGAGGCAATGGTGCGATGGTAGCTTGTTGAACTTGTAGCCACATGGTGCGCAGTTCAATGCGAGCACGGAGCAGGAAAAGCCAATTGATTCCTAACAGCTTTTTTTGATCATTTCTTCTCTTAAATATTTATAAATAAAATATATAAATAAAAAAATAAAACAGCACCGTCTGCCGTCTGTGCTGTGTGGATCAAGCCTGCCCAGCAGAAAATGTCATGCCGGATCAGGGTGGATTTTAAACCTGATAGGCATGATCGAGGCCTGAACTTTCCTTGAAAACATCCCTGATTTTTTCATACAAATGTCCACCTCTTAAGACCTGAAATTTGGTATAACTTTTTAAAAATTTTTTTTTATCATTTCTAGTTAAAATATCAATTTTTATTTCAAATTCAGATATGAAATCCGGCCTGAAATAATAGAGGATTAATTTTTAGTTTAATTTTATTTTAGAGTAGAGGTCTGTAAAAAGAAAGCCTGCATTATATATCAATTTCAGCCTTGAAATCTGAACTGAATAATGGAGGCATGATTATGTTTAGAATTCAATCCTGAATTCCAGTCTGGCTATTAGAAGCCTGAGTGAGTTTTCTGCTGGGTGGGTACTAGTCAAATCATCATAGAAAAATAAGTTGGCCTCTTAAAAACCAACTGGCCCCGAAAGTAAAAAAATGCCGGTGGCTACTTCTGTATTGGCATGTTAATAATACTGTAGAAATTATGAAAGGTGGAGGTAAAAGTTGAGGAATTACGAAATTTCAGTTTAATATCTCATATCTCAGAGAGCTCTAAGCAACAACTCTCATTTTGTTGAAATTTGTTTACAGTCTAATGTTTGATTATTTAAAGGATATTGAAAATAGCTTTGCGATAAGTTGGTGTTGTGTGGGGGTTCGTGTTTCTTAAGATCTCAGAAATGGTAACACCTAAGGCCACGAAATTTACAACATCTGTTATTAAGGTTTAAATCTATTTTTCCCCTTTTACCTTTTACCGCCCTCAAAACAACAAAAATGCCATATTTCAGACGGTTTTGCTTGTATTAAACTAACATTTAAATACGAATGGTAATGAAAAACAAAAAAATAAAATAATAATAGAAAATAATTTTAAAAGTAAAAAAAATGTAAGGAAAAGTTAGAATAATCGAATATCAACAAAAATTAGTAATAAGTAAGCCAAGGCTAAATAACTTCGCACTTATTATTGTAAAGACTTATGAAATAATATGTCAAGAACAACCCGATAAAATTTAATCATAACTTTGTTTTCTTTTTAGGTAATGTCAGTCTTTGTTAATCAGCTGTAGAGATTATTTTTTATCAAAATTAATTTTTTTATATTTAAAAAAAAAATTAGATAAAATATCAGCATTAAAAAAATGCTGTCCCGGTTTGAAAAATTGGAGCTACAAACTAATGAGTGTATTGAACAGCAGTCTACACACATAAACTATTTGAGAGAAGAAGTCACTTTGTTAAGGGAACGATGTGATGCTCTTGAGCGCAGTAATCTAACCACTGATGCCATTCTCTTTGGGGTGCCTCAACTCGAAAACGAAAATGTTCCAATGATTTTTCTAAATTTGTGCAAAACCATTGAATGTAAGCCGCCATTACTCAAGTCTGCTTTTCGCACAAAGAGATTTAATCAGCGTTCGGAACCGCCAATTATCTTAAAATTCAGTACACCTCAAGACCGAAATCTTATTCTAAAATCCATCTTAGCTTTCAAGAAAACAAACAATAGGCAACTCTGGCTACGAGATATTGGTTACGACTCCACCGAAAAATTCTTTATGAATGAGAGCTTAACGAGGTATAATCGCTCTCTCTTCCTAAGTGCATTGCGTATGAAGCGTCGTAGACAATTATCCTCTGTTTTTACCCGAAATGGGTCTGTATTTGTTGCGGAGAGGAAAGGCGGACAACCCATTAAAATAGTTAGCGAAGAAACTCTATCCAATATTTTCTGTAATGAAAGAAATGCAGACGGTGTGACTACAAACCACATTGGTATTGATGTTGCTGAAACTGTGGAGCACGGATAATGATTTTTATGCTAATATTTTTGTATTTTTTATGTATAACTTCATTTTTTACTTCTTTTATCTCGCTCTTTCTTATTTTCTTTTCTTGCGTTTGAGAGAGCCAAGCTTGTGTGTATGTAGTGCTGTATTATGTTTTTTTTTCTTGTTGCTCTTTTACTACACTTTGTGTTTTTAATGAGCATACGTTCTAGTGGTGGCGCCTTTGATGTATCTAGTACTCTTCTAAATATTTTATGTAATTACAAAAGAGGCTTAAATATGTGCCATTTAAATGTACAAAGCCTTATAAATAAAATTGATAATCTCCGTCTTCTTGTCAACGGTAGTAAGGTCGATGTAATTTGTCTGTCAGAAACTTGGCTTAAAGAAAAAATGTGTAGTAATTTATTCAACATTGATAATTTTAAATTAGTTCGCGCAGATAGGCAAGATAAGGTTGGTGGTGGCGTTGCTATATACATAAGACAATGCTACAATTTTCGCGTTATAAGACAATCAACTAGTAATGATTTATTAGAATACATCTTTATTGAAGTTTTTCATGATGCAGGTAGTTTTTTGGTAGGTTGCATTTATATGGCTCCAAATATTGCTAATTTCATTCTTATAAGAAACATTATGGAGGATCTAGCTCCTTTGTACACTGATGTTATTATTTGTGGGGATTTCAATTTGAATATTCTGCAAAATAACAATTGTCGGTTTATTGAGATGGTTGGGTACTTTAATTTTAAATTTGCAAATGTTATTTCTCCTACTCACTTTCGTCCCAATTGCGCACCATCTTTAATTGATATGTTTTTAGTTTCGCATCCTTACTTAATTCTACACTATGATCAGTTCTCTGCACCAGCTTTCTCACATCACGATGTGATTTTTCTCACTCTTAACCTCTTTCCTTCAATTAATACTGTTAGTCCAAATACAAGACCCATCTTTTCTAATATAGATATATATTCCCTTTTCAATGAATGTCAAGATATCGATTGGAGTGTAATCTATGCAACAAATGATGTTAATAAGCAGGTTGAATTCTTAACTGATAATATCAATCGATTGTTTTTTAAATATGTTCCAATTTCAGTAAAGAACAGAAAATCGACTAAATATCCATGGATTACAGGTGAGGTGCTGAAACTTATTGATAAAAGGGATTTATTTTATGATAAGTGGAAAAAATATAAATGTGCTGTTTTTTACAATAATTTCAAATGTTTACGCAATGCAGTTACTGCTCTGGTTCGTAAGAATAAAAAGCTTCACTACGAAAGAAAATTTTCCCACTGTAGTTCGAGCTCTTCCTTTTGGAAAAATATCCGCTCGACTGGGATAAGTAAAAATTTACATATACCTTCTGAAAATATTAATCTGGATAATCTAAATAAGCAATTCATTCAGCCATTTAGAAACTGCAATAGTGTTTCACGAAATGTTGTCTTTCAAAGTTCTACAGAATCAATTTTTGCGATCTCAGGAGTAGATTTGGTCAGTGTAGGGGAAGTTATTTTGCAAATTAAATCGAAAGCGAAAGGATAGGATCAGATAATGTTTGTCCTGTTTTCACCAAAATACTTCTTCCTGTCATCTTGCATCATATAACCCATATTTTTAACTCAATCATTACAACCTCTACTTTTCCGACTCTCTGGAAAACTGCAAAAATTTTACCACTACCGAAAAATAACTCTGAGTTCCGACCAATCGCCATACTCCCATTTCTCAGCAAAGCTTTTGAGATATTGATAAGCAAACCTTATTTAGAATATAAAAGTCTTTTGACTAAACATCAGTCTGGATTTCGAAGTGGTCGTAGTTGTACTACAGCACTGTTGAAAGTATGTGAAGACATTCGGGCAGGATTGGATGATAATATGTGCGGTCTAGTTGTTTTTTTGGACTTTTCTAAAGCTTTCGATAGCATCAACCATCAGCAACTGATTGAAAAGCTCTCATCTAAGTTCTCTTTTACCACCTCGCTATGCAACTTCTTTGCGTCATACCTCTGCAATCGTACTCAGTATGTTCACTACAATAATAATAACTCCTCCAACATGAATGTATCATGTGGCGTTCCTCAGGGTTCAGTCTTAGGACCACTGTTGTTTATGATGTTTATAAATGACATCGCTGACTGCTTTTTAACCTGTAAGCATCACATCTACGCGGATGACATACAAATGTATAAACTTTTTCCGAAGTCGCTACACGGTCAAACAGTACATAATTTTAATTTAGAGCTAGACAGAATCTTTAGTTGGTCAGAAAACAACGGTCTCAAACTAAATCCTAATAAAACCAAGGCTTTGATTATCAACAGACGTCGGAACAAAACTGAGTTGCTACCACTTTACTTAAACAATTCCCCCATTGAATATGTTGATAGCATTAAAAATCTTGGCATATATTTAAACAGCAATTTTACATGGAACACCCACATAAATAATGTAATCTCTAAAATTTATGGAGCGCTACGGGGACTTAGTCCTACCACCAAGTACTTGCCAACTGCTGTTAAACTAAGGCTTGTCAAATCATTTGTTTTGCCCATCATTTTCTATGGTTGCGAATTGTTTGCAAAGTTAGATTTTGATTTACTTAGAAACTTGACGGTGGCTTTTAATAGTTGTGCTAGGTTTGTTTTTGGTATTAATAGACGTTGCCATATATCTTCTGATTCAAAGAAAATAACTGGACTTTACCTTAGCGATATGTTAAATTTTCATACTTTACTACTGTTGCATAAAATCATAAACAGAAAAGAGCCCGATTATTTATTTCAACTTTTAAGGTTTTGTAGAAATCAAAGAACAGAGCAGCTCATATTGCCCAGGCATAAGTATCTCTTGACTTCTCGACATTTCTTTGTCTACGCGATACATCTTTGGAATACGCTACCTATTTATCTTAAACGCATATGCAGCGCGAACACATTCAAGCGAAGGCTCTTTGAACACCTTTCTTCTGCTTTTTAACAACTCTCTGTGTATCTTAACATCTTTCTTTCCCTACATCTGTCTTTCTGTATTTCGAAGTTATTTTGCTGGTAATTAAATATTATGTAATCTTTACTTTAGTTACCTTTTCATTATTAATATTATTTACATTATATTTTTTTTTTTTTTTTTTTTATATTTTTTGTTTTAATCTCTAGTTGTTAAGATGAATTATAATTTTTCTCACTCAACTCACAAACTCATTATTAATACTTAACCATATTTGTACTAATTAAAAGAGAAATCTTATTGTACAATGAATAATCAATTTCAAAGAAATAAATAAATAAATAAATCATAAAAATAAATTAGCATAGCATTACCAAAATGAAATCTGTCATACTTCTTATATAAAGTATTACTAGTATTATTGTTATTTATTCCTTAGTTCTTGAATAAAGCATTCAATTTATACACGCTGGAAAATAATAGGCCTTCCTGCATGTTTCTTGGAAACAAGTAAACATAATGGGTTCCTTATATAATATGATTAATTAATGCAATTTTTGTTTACATATATATTTGCATCTTAACACTATTTAATAGTACCTTAGCAGTTGTTGTTTGAATTTAAAAACAATATAATTTGTTTTAAGGAAAATATGTTTTCATATAAATATATTGTAGTTATAAATGGACTGAGAACACTTTTAGTCTATTACTATTTGTTTGCTTGGAAATATAATTTAGTCAAGAATAACATTAAATTTTCACGGACAAATATATATTAATTGGAGAATACATAATTTAATTGCAGTCAAGCAATTATTTTCAAAACAATAATTAAGAACAACATAATATATTTACCGATGATTACACTATATTTACTTGGAAACATATTTTAACAAAATAAATGCCAAAAGTTTTTCACTGTGATTACAAAATATTTGCTTAGAAGTAATTGTTGGTTTGAAGCAAACAAAATATGTTTAGAAAACAGTAAATAAGTTTTTCTCGGATTTAATTATGTTGAGAAGTAACCATATTATGTTTATCCGACATTACAAAAATTTTTATAAGCACACATTTTCTAGTTGGAGAAAACATAGTATGGTTGGAGCACCCACTTTGCCAGCGAAGCACCCGCTTTATCAGCAAAATTGGCTTAAAACTGACCTATTTTTACTGCTGATCCGCTTTATTTTTCTTTTATTTTGTTGTTTATTTTATTATTTTGGCACTTTTAATTTAAACAAACATTTTCAGAAACACTTTTCACAAGAGCTAAATTTTTCAACACGTTTGGCGCGGCTGCTTAAAACTTAAAAGCAAGCGCATAAAACAACAAACTTTTCGCTATTTTTCGTGCAAGTGCAAAAGAAACAGATATATGTATGTCTAGGCGAAACACATAAAAGAAAGCAGTCCTGTTTGTTTTAAATTTGCAGAGTTCTGTTTTTTTTTTAGTTTAACAGTGATGC
The DNA here is from genome assembly GCA_914767935.1 of Coremacera marginata. Lineage (NCBI taxonomy): Eukaryota > Metazoa > Arthropoda > Insecta > Diptera > Sciomyzidae > Coremacera > Coremacera marginata. Next base: position 16,273,492 of record OU612043.1, on the reverse strand, counting down.
AAATATATGTTTATTGGGTAGAAACGCACAATTCTATTTTGTCACAAGCATGTTAATGTAGACATTAGTTTTTTAGCTAAGGCAATTATATTAATGTTGGACACAACTAATATCTTATTATATCGAAAAATAATGCTATTGAAGGAAAGTTCTTAATCATTAAATGGTTCTCATTGGATATTTTGTTTTTGAACCCAAACATATATAAACATATTTTTTCTCTGCGTGTAGCAAAATTATAATATACTTATATAATATATACTTGAATACTGTGATTGCAAAGAATATTTTAAAAATATATTTATAGGTATATAAATGAAGCAAGCATGAACGAACGTTTAATTTACTTTTTTTTTTTTTACAATAATATAAAAATTTTCTCTTTTGCTGAAGGAAACTCACCGCCCCATTCCCTACCATATTTTCCCCTGCGGACACCCTTGCATCTATGCTTTTATTTTTTTCGCACTATTTTTCGCATCATTGTACTAACTGTTAAAACAAGCGCCATAAATAAAAATGACATCAGTAAATCGAACTTTGTAAACTCGCAGTTAAATCTATTAATTAAGTAACTATTAGTTACCAGCTAGAGAGATGAAACATACGGGCTAAATATATATTCGCGCCAAACTTAAACAGTTTTGTTTTGAGTATCATGGTATAATAAAATCTTCATATATATTATGAAATTCATTGCTGATACGTTCAATAATAACAACGACCAAATAAAAACAACAACAATAATAGCGACCAGTAAGCTATACGGTCAATCATCGGCTGAGATCGTTATTAAGTATCTAAAATAGTGTTGCCAGGTGTCGGTGCCGTTTTCCCGGTTTTTTTTTCTCGTTTTCGAATTTATAATTTATATCTTTTAAAAATAAAAATAAAAAACATAAATTATCTTCATTTTACTATAAAATCACACAACTCATAAAGAACTAATTCGTATGTGCCTTTAGGAAAATTATAAGTAAACAGTCAGCTACTGACAAATTTATATCAATATATGATACTTATACTATACTCAAATTATTTGAATTCAGCGTAACAATATTTGCTTTCGCTTGAAAAAAAAAACATAAGATTATATTCTATGCACTAAGTTTTTTATAATGGATAATGGAAACATGCTGTATTTATATCAATTTAGAATTTATTTTTTTTTTTTTTTTTGCACTAACAGGTCTGCTCTGAAAATTCAGTAACAACCAATTATTACATTAAATTTTTCAACGGACACAAAGAAATGCTCATCATAAAAAAGAGAAACAGTGTTTCCTGGGGGTTGTATCATGTTGAACTTATTTTGAATTGACTTTTTACATAAATATAACTTTTAGGGAGTTAAATTTAACAACAATAATAATAAAAATTTCATCAGGTATAGGTAAGAAAATTTGTAACTTTTTCTATTGTTATTTTGCTGACAGAGTATTGTTACTATACAGGGTGTCCCGCAATTGAGTGCAACTATTTACGGATCTGAAAGGTTATGTCGAGCTGAGCAAAAAATCGTATGGAAGAGGGGGGTGTCTATTTTCACATTTTTAAGAGCTACAGGGTTAATTAATATTTCACGACTTTGGTTTACGTTATTGCATCTGACAGAAAAACTAACTTACATAAAACTTATTCTGATAACTCATTATAAAGGCAATAAAATCACCTTTCTAACGGCATATAAACAAACCCCACCAACTTAACCTTTACCGAGCTGTGCTCGTGTGAAAATGAAATCAATCGATTAAAACTATTAAATTTCAATTTTGAGTGCAAATTTCTCAGAATTTCGCGTTATAAATGAAATTTTTTCTATGACCAATATTGTAATTTATTCAATTTTCTTTTCAATGACACCAAAAACATTAACATATCTTTAAAAATAAAAAAGTTGACTGTACTAAAAAAAGGTACCTTTTTAGAAAACAATGATATTATCATATCTACTGCATAACTAATTGTAATGTCATTATTTATTATTATTTCTAATAAGTATAATTGTTTTAGTTTTAGTTTTTAGCAATTCTTAAAAAAAATAAATTTTTAAGAATTACACCTAGAGCTTTATGCCAAATAATTTCATGAAGCAACAGGTTGCCACAACAACAATGTTCTTACAGAACAACCACCAGCAGACTAGACAGCTGTTTCGTTGGCCGCTACACCAGCTCATCAGTAATCTTCTGTGACTCATGCCGTTCATTAACTTTGAAAATGTTATAAGCACACCTTCTGCTAAAACCAAAGCGGATTTGCAGTTGTGTGCTTTCCAATTTGAAAAGCAATGTTTTTCTACTTCTTAGCACAAAGCAAAGGTTCAAAAAATTTACTACATTAATTCTGCAAAGACTTTGTTGTTGCGCTCTTTGTTTACTTGTTTTCAAGATTCCATTCTTTGGCACCAACAATTCGTTGGTATTAAACCATAGAAGGCGTGAGAAGTTTTTTTTTGAAAAAAAGATGACTCATCTTATTTTCTGAGGTCGGGCTCGTACCAGTTTATACATGAAAAATAAATTGTGGCATGTTTTAATTTATATTTAGTTTTTAGCAATTCTTAAAAAAAAATTAATTTTTAAAAATTACACCTCTCACGCCTTCTATGGTTTAATACCAACGAATTGTTGGTGCCAAAGAATGGAATCGTGAAAATAAGTAAACAAAGAGCGCAACAAAACATTTTGCAAGTCTTTGCAGAGTTAATGTAGTAAATTTTTTCAACCTTTGCTTTATGCTAAGAAGTAGAAAAACATTGCTTTTTAAATTGGAAAGCACACAACTGCAATTCCGCTTTGGTTTTAGCAGAAGGTGTGCTCATAAGATTTTCAAAGTTAATGGACTGCATGTGCCACAGAAGATTACTGATGAGTTGGTGTGGCGGCCAACGAAACAGCTGTCTAGTCTGCTGGTTGTTGTTCTGTAAAGGACATTGTTGTTGTGGCAACCTTTTGCTTCATGAAATTACTTGGCATAAAGCTCTTAGTGTAATTCTTAAAAATTAATTTTTTTTAAGAATTGCTAAAAACTAAATATAAATTAAAATATGCCACAATTTATTTTTCATGTAATTTTTTTTAGTACAGCCAACTTTTTTATTTTTACAGATATCATTATGTTATTGGTGTGGTTGAAAAGAGAATTGAATTAATTACAAAAATCTTCTTAAAAACAATTGCATTTCTTTGACAAAATTCTGAGAAATTTACACTCAAAGTTGAAATTTAGTAAGTTTAACCGATTGATTTCTACTTCACACGATCACAGCTCAGTAACGGTTAAGTTGGTGGGGCTTGTTGATATACTCAAGAAAAGATGATTCCATTGTCTTTAAAATGAGATATCATAATAAATTACGTAAGTTAGTTTTTCTGCTAGAAACAATAACGTGAATCAAAGTCGTGGAATTTTAATTAACCCTGTAGCACCTAAGAATGTTAAAATAGACCCCCTCCCCCTCCCATACGATTTTTTACTCAGCTCGACATAAACTTTCAGCACCGTAAATAGTTCCACTCAATTGCGGGACACCCTGTATATATTCCGGTTCAACAAGGTAATTTGAAATATTAAAAAATTGCTTACTACTAGCTCTGCATTGTTCTCTTTCTGTTTTTGTTTTCCTCGCCATCACATTTTATTCGAAAAATACGTAAACGGGGAAAATCTAACCGCCTGGCAACTCTAATCTACAATCTAAGCCGGCGAGCTGCTGGTTAAGAACCTGTTGTTGAACAACAAATCAACTCATTCTATTTCGAACTAACGCACGCTTAGCAAGCTGTTCGCCGGGTGGTAGTGATTTTAATGAATTTTTTTAAAAAATAAAAAAATTATTAAGTGAAGTAAAAGTGTTTAAATCGTATGTAAGCTATACACACACTTGAAATAAATTAAAGTGTGTTGCTACAATAAAGTTGCAAAAATGGTGCTGTTGAATTTCGATAGATTAGTTTTATGGCTGGCGCTGCTCGTCTGTGCTCTGCCATATGTTTGTGGCTATAAATATTTGGCTGTTTTGCATACCAGTGCCAAGTCGCATTTTATTGTTGGCTCAGCTCTAATGAAGGAACTGGCTAGAAAGGGGCACGAGGTGACGGTCATCTCACCGTATCCCTTAAAGACGCCCATGAAAAACTATGTCGATGTACACACGCCATCAGTAATTAAGGCCATGGAGGGTGAGTAAGCGTCTAGATGATAATTTTACATAAATTCAAAACTCAAAAACGCCAACATTACAAACTCCATAATCATAGCATGACTCTATATTTCTTATTTGTTTACATGAATTTTGTGTGCTCATAAACCAAATGTTGTTTTTTTTCCCATTTTTTGCTATTTCATTATGACTAAGCAGTTTAATCGTTCTAAGTGCGAAAAAGTTTTTGTAGAACCATTTTGACGAACCATTTTGACGAAAATATGTTTATTACAATCATGTTTTGAGTGAATCATAGAATGTTTGGAAAAATTAATGCAATGATCATATTAGGGATGCAGACTTTTTTAAAAAAAAAAAAACCTCTGTTTCGGATAGCCGGTTTTATCAATTTCAGTTTTTCACCAAAGCTGAAAACCGAAGAAAAACACCGGTTTCCCAAAAACCGACTTTCTTAAGAGATTTTTAATGAAAAATACTAAGTTTTTTTGAAATAATTAGTTTTAAAGCTGAGTAAGAAGATTTTTGAAGTTCGAATATTTTTTAATCTCAAACTTAGACTAAAATTGTAAAAAAAAAAAATTATATATTCTATTTTGTGCAAATGATTAAAAAACTGAATATTTATTAAAAAAAAAAATATATTCAATTAGAATATGCATTCAATATATACTACGATAAATATATAGAATAACTTTTTTAAGGAAAAACAAGAGTGGTTTTTTTTGTACATTGCAATCTTATAATAAAAGGTACGCTTGAGATCATATTAATTTTTAATTCAATAGCAATTATATTGCTGTTTACGTTTTTCTACATATGTAATAGAAAGGCGCTAAAGTAAACTAGCTATACTTATTTTATAGTTTCCAACTGATATAAAAAAAAAAAAAGAAAAAAGAGATCGTATACATACTGAAGGTTTCAGTACATAAAAAATAGTGTTTTCGGTTTTATAAGTAAGTTATCCATATATCCATCTAATTTGAATCAGCTTGCGCACATTGTATACCTTTTGCACGATAACCATGTTTTTTCCAACATTATGATTCATAAGGAAATTCAATAAAATTTGTTGGAGTTACATGCGACCGAATTTTAGAAAAAAATTTTTTTTCTGCCATTATTATTTATTTATTTATTGGCCACACAAGGCAATTTACTTATTCCAACTTAATTTAAATTTGTTTTATTTTTATTTTATTTCTTCTCCCCTTTCCTTGTTTTGGTGTTCGAAGATGTACGAATTGATTTCACGAACACGTCAAGAAGGAGGGGCAGAAAGAGAATTAAAAGTAAGAGTAAAAGGTACTTACATACTAGAAAGAGGAGAAGAAAAGAGAGATGATAAAAGGCTGGGTTAACTAGGAAGAGAGAGAGACTTGGATAGTACTTATATCCAACAAATTTAGAGAGGGTCTGCTTAAATGTTTTATACATACGAGTAACTATATACAGGTAACTTAACTTAAGCCTGAGTTAATTTTGGTTAACGAGGAACTTAGACAGGGTTTGCTTGAAAGAGGATTTGGACATGGAAGGTGAGAAGTATACGGAAACGTTATTGAATTCTCTACAGCATCAATTGATGGATTCATTGTTTGCGTACGTAGTTTGGTGCTGATATTCAGATAACAGTAGAGTATGCCTAGTACGTCTTATTGGTTAGTTGAGGCATATCATATATTCGCTGTCAATAGCTCCATTAATAACATCGAATGTGAAACATGAGCCCAATAATGATCTACTTGATGATAATGGCATCAAGTTTAAAAGGCTGAGTCTGTATTCATATGAAGTAAGGCTATTATAATCACGGGGGTTGTACATGTCTCTCAACGTGTATAGTAAGAATTGTTTTTGAATAGACTCGATTCTTTCGCTATGGGAATCGAAAGACGGACTCCAAATTATGCAGGCATATTCAAGTATTGGCCGCACTAACGCACAGTATAAGGATGTAGTGACCCAAATATTCTTGAATTCATTTGCTCGCCTTTTTATAAAACCAAGCTGTTTGCTGGCTCTGGACAAAATGTTGTCATAGTGCAAATTAAAGCGCATCTTGCAATCCAAGACTACTCCAAGTTCCACTACATGATTGACTCTTTTAAGCCCGGTACTATTGAGGTGGTAGGTATGTAGTGCAATGTTTTCTTACGAGAAAAACTTATTACATTGCATTAATTGACATTAAGATGCAGTTTATTTTGGATACACCATTGCTCCAGAAACAACAGCTTTGACTGTAAAAAATCATCTGCATACATAAGGTGTTGGATATCGTTAAGGACTTCTGACAAGTGTGATATAAATATATGCTAAAAAGAAGAGGACCAAGGTGGCTGCCTTGCGGAACTCCTGAGGAGACTGCAATTTTTTTTTTGACCAAATTCCTTGGTATTTAACATACTGGGATCTGCCGTCGAGATATGGTATTAGCCAACTTAGTATGGGTCCCGTAATACCGAATTTTCTAATTTACATGTTAGCATGCTGTGATCAACTCTATCGAAGGCTTTACTGAAATCTGTATAAACAGCATCTATTTGGTGCCCTTTTCCATATTTATTAAAACATCCGATACCATGAACATGAGATTGGATGTTGTAGATCGTCCCTTACGGAAGCCGTGTTGCTGCTCATTTAGAGGTGGGTTGATTATACTTGTTAGCTTATCACAAATAATTTTTTCAAAAAGTTTTGGAATGGCTGATAAAATTGGTATGCCTCTATAATTTTCAACAGACCTTTTATCTCCACTCTTGTAAATTGGTGTTAGATGGGATGATTTCCAATATGAAGGAAATGTCCCACAAGACAGTGACTCGTTAAAAATTATGTATAACGGCAGAAGTAGTTGGTCTAAACATTGCACCAGGGAGCTTGTAGGAATAAGGTCCGGTCCAGGTCCCTTAAATAAATCCAGTTCTTTTATGGCATTAGAAATCTCTTCCTGCGTTAAATTTATACTATCCACCACAATATTTGAGCTTGGAGAAGAGGCTTCAAATTGGGTAGTAGATTGACAAAAGACCTCCTTAAAATGATCCGCATATAAGTTGCTGATTTCATGAGGGTTGGACGAATTGGCAATACCTTTAAATAAGACGATGGATAGCCGCTAGATTTACGCTTCAAGTTAACAAAGTCAAAGAATTTTTTTTGGTTCTTGGATGATTTTCTCACCGATAAGGTTAGTGTACAACTTGTACGCTTCTTCTGACTTGATAGAGAACTCTTTTGATAGCTCGTCATACCTTAGCTTGAGTTCATCGCTTACATTATCAGTGTTTTTGAGAAGTTTATGTATTTTATTTCTTTGATTCCTGAGATTTGAAAAATCTGAGATTTTTATCTAACCATGGCTCTGAAAGCTTATTATTTTTTTTAATTTTTGGCACATAACTTTCGATAGCTGTAAAAATGTGCTGATAAAATCTAGAGACAGCGCTATCTACGTCTAAGTTGGAAAGAATATCATTCCAGTTTAGAGCATTAAGATAACATTTTATGCTTTCGTAATCGGCGTTGAGGTAATCGTACGCAATGGAGTTATTATAAGATTGGGTAAAAGTAACTTCATTAGAAGAGAAAGCCACCGTTAAGGCTGTATGGTGAACAGAGTTAGCTAACAAATTTTCTGCATCACTGCATGGGCTAACCTTCATTTCCTCATATTAAAAGTTATTGCTATTTACTTTCTTTGGATTTGAACTGACTGTAACTCCATCAAATCTTATTGGATTCCCTTATGAATCAAACTGTTGGAAAAAAAAACATTGTTATTTTGCAAGCTATATAGAACTTTTGTAGGCCAGATGAACTTATGAAAAAGTCTACGAAATACCAGCCTTCGAGAAAAGGCCTAAATTTTTAGTTATATTCAGACCCATATTTTTCATTTTTTCGATTCAAGAAACTCTTTGTATAACGTACGAGTCCGTCAGATGACTTGTTTTATCGGAAACCACATCGTTAATCGTAGAAACCAGCCTCTCAGAGGCGACTGAGCTGCCTTGTACTGAGATAATTAAGGGCTGTTGAAGAAAAATGTTTAATGCATGGCATGTTATTTTTATACAACTTGATGGGCTTTGTTGTAGGTAGAGTTGGCCGATGCTGAAAGCATGTTGTCGGGACAAGTCAAAAAAATTCCGGAATTTTTTAATAAGTCGTCGGCACAAAAAAATTTACAAGTATACTACTTAGTGTTTGCAAAACATAAAACTAAAGCATAAGCAATATGAACACAAATTGAATCTTAATAATAAACAATATGCTCAACAATTTAGTAATAATGAAATATTCGTAGATAATAAAAATCAAAAACAAACCACTAATGTTTCCTAAAACGTTAGCCTTTTCTTTACATTTGAAAATGTTGAAAATTTAAAAAAAAATTCAATTATAGTATTGAATTATACAGAAAATATAGAATAATTTTATTAAAGCGATATTTTAATTGACTAACTTTTATGTCGCCATAAAACTGACATAGTGAAAACCAAGCTTTAGTTTCTGTTCCGACACACGTTTTTTAAAATTATATTTAAAAGAGTTTTAGTAATATTTATTCCGTGATTTTTGGTCAGTGGATCCGGTGATAGCTGAAAATACCGAATTGAAAAGTCACTTTAGTTCAAAGCAGGGATGATATTTGGGGGCTTTTAGGGCTTTTTTTAGCCCTTTTTAATTGTAAAAGCCTCGAGGCCCTTTTTAGTCGTTTTAGGCCCTTTTGAAAAAATTTAACCCAAAAAAATAATCGCAATTTTTAACAAGAAAAGTTTAATGATTGATGTCTGTTGACAACATTTGTGTACTATGCCATCGTTCTAAACAAATTTTAAATTTGGAGGTAGGAAATATCGTCCACAGAAAAATCGCACAAAAAATAAAATTAAAAGAAAAGATTGACAAGAATAAGCTGTCTTGAATTTATGAAATAAATGAAAATATCTGGAGAAAGAAATAAATATTATTCATTAGTAATTATCAAAAGGTATGACTACAGCAGGACGGGGACCGATTTTAAACTAAAAACTTTTAGTTTTTTTTTAAAACATAGTTATAATTAGCTTTTTTTTAGCTTTTTTAAAATTAGTTATAATTAAACACTAGTTATAATTACCATTTCACTAGTAGTCAATGTGAACTATCACTCAAAAACAAAATGTGGAATTTAGTCCTACAAAATTAGGTGATTTTTGTATGGCAAATAGCCCAAACAAAAACGAAATTTAGCCCAAAAACGTTAAAAACCGCATAATTTTTTTTGGCGGTTTCTAAACGAAAATTTACCGAATTTCTTATGGAGAAATTTTATCGCCTTTTTAAATGTTCACCATGATGTGAACGTGATGTGAATGTGAACCATGGATCACATAAAAAGCATACTTTTTAGTAATCTCAACTACAAATTTTGCTTGTTTTCCAAGTTATATGAAAAGATCAAGCCCTAAAGGCTCCATCGTAGTCCTGACAGTTCCTTAATATGCATACAAATTAATCCATTTTGTTATCAATTCAATATCAACGCTAAGAAAATCAGGCCAGTACCATCTCTCTACACCCTGATAAAGTTTTGGTGGCGAATTTCAAACTTACTTCTTGGCGTTCAGATGTAATTTGACTCAATTTTCTTCTTAAAAAAATCTTTATTCTAAAATTGTGGTCATTTACTATTTACTATTGTGGTCAAAACTATTTTTTGTTGAATTCAGCCATGTCTCAATATATTTTTTGACAAGAGTGAATTTTTTAACTCAATTTCGTCCCGCTCATTGATTCGTCTTCAAGTCTTATACAAGTCTTAACTAAGTTGCTCATTCATTTCTGACATTTTACGACTATTTAAAGGTGGATATAACCGATTTTCGGTTTTATGTGGAAATGCTTTGCAATATTTTGCTAAAATTTTTTTTGGAGAAATTCAATATATGTAAAGATTTTTTGACTTAAAAAAATGTTGGCACAAATAATGCATAAAATTTGTTTTTATCTTTTATTGGTAACGTTAAGTATTATTTTTGTGACATTATGGTTGTAATCTGCTTACCCTTAAGCAATTGGTATATTCTCTTTCTCCTCTTCTGTGTTCTTTCTATATTTTTATGCGCTGTTATTATTTTCTTGTGCTATTCCTTCTGGACAAGTATTTACCTTCTTTTTCACATCTTTTACCTTGTAATGTTTGCAGTTGGTTCGTTTTATGTCTATTATGGCTCATTCTAATACTTTACCTAATGGTGCTGTGAACAACTATAAGACCTTAATTAATGTTCTGTGTAAGCAGCGAAATGGGTTAAATATGATTCATTTTAATGCTCGGAGTTTAAACGGTTTAAAACTCGACAATGCAAGATATATATTTGAAAACTCATCTGTGGATGTCGTTTGTGTTTCGGAGTCGTGGTTTAAAAGTGAAATTCCTGACTCGCACTATGATTTTAATGGTTACAAACTTTTCCGTAACGACAGGTGTAGCAGAAGAGGTGGTGGTGTTGCTATATATTGTAGGTCTAATCTCAATGTAAAGCTTGTCAATAAATGTAATGAAGTCTGTGAGTTTCTTAATGTTGAGATTCTTGATAGAAATTGCAAAATTTTAGTATCGTGTGTTTATAACCCTCTTCGCTGCCATAACCTAGAACCACTCTTCTCTAATTTAACTAATAAGATTATCGAGTATGACTTTCTCTTTGTTTGTGGCGATTTTAATGTTAATTTATTGCGAAATGACTCAGCTACTGACCAATTCCATTACCTGTCTTCTCTGTGTGGTTTGACAACTACAAATAACAGTATTCCCACTCGTTATATGCGTGACTGTGAACCTAGCCTACTTGATGTCTGCTTAATTTCTAATATTTCACTGCTTCTTAAATTCGAACAAATAACTTTTTTGTCCGATCATGATCTACTTTTTTGCTGCCTCGATATAAATCTAAGTAGAAATGATCCAGTTAGTTTTTCGTACTATGATTACAAATCAATTGATTCATCTGCATTATTTCAAAGCTTAGCTAGCACGAGATGGGATGACTGCTGGTTTCATGACTCGGTTGACGAGAAACTTCAGGTATTCATGAATAAATTAGATGTTATTTTTGCTTGCCATGTTCCGTTGCGTACTGTTCAAACTTTGAATAACAGTTGTCCCTGGTTTTCAAATCGTGTATTAGTTGCTATAAGACTTAGGAATAAACTCCACACGAAATGGAAAATAAATCCCTCGAATGCGAACTGGGTTAACTTTAAAAGAGCTCGAAATAACGCTAAAGAATTAATTAAACAAGCTAAGATTAATTTTTTCAAATCCAAGCTCAACCCGAACCTTGATTCAAAACAGTTATGGCAGAATATCAAAAAATACAGAGTGTACAGTAAGAAATCTAATGACTGCAGTTTAGATCCTGATGATCTCAATAATTTCTTTTTGGCAAGTGGAAACCCGATCTCTGCAAACAGTGCTGGCAGTGCTGAACTACCTCTGATGACTAGGAACACATTGTTTCCCTCTTTTGAGTTCAAAACTGTTAATGAAGATTATGTGGGTAGGTGCTTAATGATGATTAACTCAAATGCTATTGGAATTGATGGTATGCCCATTAAGTTTATTAAACTAGTAATGCCTTTTGTCTTATCGCCATTAACCCATATAATAAACCACTGCTTAACTTGTTCCCGATTCCCTGATTTATGGAAGGCAGCCACGGTCTTGCCTGTGGCTAAATCTGCAACTGCTTCTGTACCTAATGATTACAGGCCTATAAGTATATTGCCAGCATTGGGTAAGGTTTTTGAGCGTATCTTGGCCAATCAAATGTACGAATACCTAAACATAAATAAGTTACTGTCTCCTTTGCAGTCTGGGTTTAGAACTGGACACAGTTGTGCTACAGCTGCGATTAAAATTTTTGATGATATCAGAATTGCTTATGATCAGAACTTTCTGACGTTACTTTGCCTTGTCGATTTTTCGAAGGCATTTGATTCCGTCAATCATACCCTTCTCTGCTACAAGCTAAAAAATTTTTTTAAATTCAGCTCTAGTGCTGTGAATTTGATATCCAACTACCTTGAGGGTAGGATGCAACGGGTAAATGTTAGTAATAATTATTCATCACTAAAAGCAATTGTAACTGGAGTTCCTCAAGGATCTATCCTGGGTCCACTCCTATTCTCTGTGTTTATTAATGATGTCTTTTCTGTATGTAAATACGCCACTGTGCATGCCTATGCCGACGACATACAACTCTATCTCTCGCGACCTACTGGACTCTTAGAGGACTTGACTTATAGACTGACCTCTGACTTGACATCGTTAAATAATTGGGCTGCTGCAAACTCTCTCCTTATAAATCCTATAAAAACTAAAGTACTGCCTATAGCGAGATGTAACTCCTGCTTTATAGATATTCCACCTCTTTTCCTTGGGTCTGATAAACTTGAAGTAGTATATAAAGCGAAAAATGTAGGTTTTATAATGAACTCAAAACTGACTTGTACTGCCCACATTAACAAAACGATTGGAAAAATATACGGAACGTTACGATATCTACGTACTTCTTCGGATTTTTTGCCAACTGAAACTCGGCGCAGGCTTGTTATGCAATTAGTTATGCCACACATTACGTTCTCTGATGTTGTTTATAGTCAACTCGACTCCCAATCTCAGCATAAGCTTTTGGTAGCATTCAATAGCGCGGCTAGATATGTATACGGGATCAGTCGCTATGATCATATTTCGTTAAGGAGTAAGGGTATTCTGGGCTGTGGCTTGTTTGAATATTTGAACATCCGCAACATTCTGTTTCTACACAAGATTATGCACACTCAAAGTCCACATTATCTTTTTGTCAAACTACAATTTTTTCAGTCGCAAAGGTCAACTAACCTTGTTGTGCCTAGAATTAACTATCTAAACAGTGGAAGGTTCTTTTTTATCAGCACCATCAGACTTTGGAATGAATTACCTAATTTTATTAAACAAATAACGGCACGAACCAGCTTTAAAAATGCCATCTTTAAACATTTCAATTCTTTAAATCTATAAATATATTCTTCTTTTTCACAACTGCTCTTATACCTTGGCTTACCAAATTTTTACTTCACCTTTCTGTTTTCTTTACTTCATCTTTCCGTCGACTTTTTATTATATTATAATTCATCTATAAAAAAAAAAAAAAAAAAAAAATAGTCTTAGCAAATATTACCCTATAAGCGTATAATTTTAATCTTTTGCCATTTCTATTTTGCAGTTTAAGCTTACTTGTTGCTAATTCAGTAGTTTTAAGTTAATGTAACCTAGCAGAATTAGAATTATTTTAATTTTAAGTTTAATTGTTAAACCGATGTTATACCCATTGTGTACTATAAAAGACTAAGTCTTATTGTACCCCAAATCCAATAATAATAATAATAATAATAATAATAATAATAATAATAAAATAAAATGCATTTGAAATAATCACCTTAAACACTATTAATATGGAGAGTGATTAGAGTGTGCTATTTTTGTGATCAACCAAGAACTTCCCTCCATGTTCGGCTAAAACGAAATAAAACATGAAAAAGTTAAAATTTTTTTGATTTCCCACAACTGTTGATTCGAAATTTCCACTATTTTCAGCAAAATGTAAAATAAACTGGACTTGTTGAGATTATTAAAAAGTGTGCTATTTGTGAGACCATGGCATGACCGTGTGACCAAATAGAAAGTCTTCAATATTGAATTGCCACTTTTTAAAACTAAAGGCCCTACTAACGTCAAATTGGCCCAATTTTTGTTTGAATTCTGGACCTTTTCCAACTAAGTCTATATCATCCCTGGTTCAAAGTGGATTTATTTTTGATTAAAATCTTTACCTTTAAGTGTATTCAATTAAAAATATTTTTGACTGGCACGAGTTATTTTAGGCATTTCTCTACCTAATTTCTTTGTCTAATTTAGACAAAACTCTTTTATATTTAGCCTTATTAAAAGCTAAGATTAAATGAGCTGAGATAGACGCCAAAGACTCTTCTACACTGATCAAGACTTGAAATAAATTTTCAGATTTTTGCAGTCGAATTGAGAGACGAAATGGGAGCGTACAATTCCTTGTGTACAGTAAATTCTTTCAATGTAATTTTTTCAGTGTTTTTTCCAATTTCCGGGACAAATTGTTTGATAACGGGACACGGGACAAGCACTTCAATAACTGGACAACCCCGACAAGTCCCGACCACCTGGCAACTCTAGTTGCAGGTGGCACGATTGCCTAGCTAATGTACATCGTTCGCAGTACCGAACTCCTAACTGGATCATCATTTCGTAAAGCAATCGAAAAACTTTCTTCGTGTCTGCACAAATTGAAGTTGTTGGTTTTTTACTTTTTCCACCGTTGTCATGGTTTTTTTTTTTTTCTTCTACACCGAAAAAACTTCGGTTTTTTAGAAGAAAAACCGATCACTCTTAAACAGCGACTGATTTTGCCCATCTCTAGATCATATTCCTACAACGGAAAGCTCAAGCAGAAACTAATTAAACAACGACCTCGGCGTCAAACATTGCTTCGATATCTGAGCGGGCTTAGCACTTGTTTTATAAACGAAAAGGTTGCTGGATCGATTTCCTGACGCAGACAAATATTATGAAGTGAAACGTTTACAGTCGCGTATACAACAATACGTCGAGCTAGATGGCGGGTAAGACCCAATGTTACGAAATTGTTCTTATGTAAACAACAACACATCAATTCACCGCACTGGTTGTATAAAATAGAAAAATTGCTATTTAAATTGCTGTTTTCCACATTTATGCTTCCACTGAGGATTGAACACAGTACGCTGTGATCCATAGTTGACTGTTCTACCCACTGGGCCACGAAAGCATATTTACTTGCGTAGCTCAAACTCATTCGAAACTCAACAATCAGTTCTTCTTCTCTCTCCTTTGTGATTGAATAGAGTCTTAGCTACTAAAAGAATGCACAAAATGAATGAATGTAGAATGTCATAGCTACTAAAAGAATGCACAAAAGTATTGGCTGCTCTTTGTCAACTCTCGCTTTGACTCGTGGTACAATAAAAGAAGGTAAATGCATGGCTTAGAGCCGAGTATCAGAACTGTCAAAAAAAAAAGAACGCCAAACAACACTGAGTGGAGAATCAGTTTTTCAAGTGACGAAAAATGATTGCATTGCTTTTGATAATTCTGACACTGTCAAAGAAAACATGATCAGTACTTTTACTGCGTAGTCACGCTCAATTTTTGGTGCTGTTGCTTATTCTTTTGCAGCAATTTAAATATCACCTACTAAAATGTACTTCTTGCTAACGGTAGAAACGCATACAAGCGGAGGTTGCTTATAAGTACGACAAAAAATATTCCTAGCAATTGGAAGGCGAAATGATTATTCGATTGTTGATTAAATTATTTTATTTGTCTGTTGTTAGTTTCACAGATTGCAAGCTAATAATATTTCAATTTAATGCATATATTTTGTTTAAGGAAAATTTTTTATTTATTAGGCTGCGACAATAACAGGGTCAACTGCAAAAACTTAATAATATTTCAATTGATTAAAATCGATAAATTGAACATATTGCCAGCATATCTACCACTAGATGGCAGTCCTGTTCCCTTTTTTTCTACTTTGTTTAGTTTTATTTTGTTGATATATACTTATCAATTTTTTTGATATGAGATGCTATTTTTTTCCGTATATGACTCTAATGCAGTTTTTTATCGTTTTTCGAAGTAAACCTTGCATTGATTGATTTGGAGACAGTACATGCTGCAATATTAACGAATGCAGATTTGAATCTAAAATTTGTTTTATTTTTAGATCTGTGAATTTCCATATAAATACCTCATCTTTCATATAATTAAAATGCAGTAACACACATTTTTATCGAAATTAATAAAAAATCGCATGCTGCGGTATTTGAACGCACAACGTAAGGGTTGCAAGTTCTTCCATTACAAAATGAGCTGCCGGACTACCTACACTGCTTTTAGAGAAATTGACGAAACTTGCTGCATAAGCCAGACTTGCAGAATATTTTTTAACGCGTCTGGCTTGTATTCGCCAATAACAGACTTGCAGAATATTCTTTAACTCATCTGCATTGGTATCGTCAATATTAAAAAAAAAAAAAACTGATCAAAGAAACAACAAAAAAAGTAGAACAAGCGATAACTCTTCTCTCTTGTATTTCTGGTCGAAAATTCTTTGACGCTTCCGGCTTGTGTTCGATCAATAAAAAATTTGTCGAAAATTCTTCAACCTTTCTGCATTGTGTTCGTTCATGTTTTCCTCGAAAAGGCTTATATAATTTTTTTGTTAAAAGTTACAATATATGTATATCATTTTAAAAACGTGGCGCAATAATGGACTGCATAACTGATGTATCAAAGATTTCAATTCGGAAATAATCTGATCCAAAAAACATGTTAAATAAAATCAAAGAATATATAAAAAAGGAAAAAATAAGAAAACAGTTTTTTTTTCATATTTCTGTCTTGTTTGTTGACGAAACTTCCGCAACGATTCAGTAATATATTCATGCACGAAAAATCTCTACATTTCTGCATTGCGTTCAAGCACGAACTTAGAAATTTTATATGGGATTTTCTACAATGAAATGTATGGCCGAATCAGCATGTTTCGTCAAAGATGAAGAAAAATCGTTCATGATTCGTTTATCAATTCTTTAAGAATTCTTGTACTACTGTAAAATATCGTCACAAATGCAACATGAAATACTATGCACGTCTTGTACGGAAAAACGCATCAACATTTTTAACTGTGTAGGCATGGAAAAATAGACCTAAACAAGTATGCGCGGTAGCATAAGTTCAGTGCATCTGACCACGAAGCAAATGTTTAGTTGAAATTTTGTGCTTTTTTTTAATTTAAAATATTCACAATTAAACTGGCAGTTTTGTTTTTTTTTTTAAGAAAAATTTAAAATAAATTATATAAATACAGCCCGAGTTATAATCGTTTAATGATTATTTTGGATAAACAATAAATTTTTTTTGTCATGCTTGCTTTCGGCTTTGTTCGTATTTTGTTCTCTTTGTTACAAGGGAGGCAAAGGTGCGATGGGAGCACGTTCAAATTGCAATCGAATTGTTCGCGGTACGGAAAGGTTTCCCGCCACAGGTTTTTCGACAAATTTTTTCTTTTAAATATGTATAAGCAAAAAATATAACAGCAAGATATGTCGTATGTGCTATGAGGATCGAGCCTGGATACAACTTAAGTCATCAAATTAAAATAATAAATTCTCTTGATAACTAACCGTGTCACTAAAGTAAAAAAAAACTGCGTTCGAGTTCTGTACGAGAATATTGAACTTTTCAGTAACTGTCCATAGACAAAGCAATTGATATTTCCCATGATATCGCCATTTTGAAAATACTATCTGGCTTTATGAAAAAAGACAGTTCTTGAACTAATACTGGTATGAAGACAGACTGCTTTTTAACTATTTGGTTGCTCTGAAAAAGGGAATATTAATAAAATAAATTAGTAATCTCAGAAATTTCATTTTTTGGTAAAAGTTTCACTTCTTCCGTGCTTGGCGGCCACACAGATCTGTTTTTTTTTTTTTTTTCATTATTAACCTTCCTAACTACCTTACTAACATTCCGACCAAACACATTCTTAAAATTTTCTGTACGCCAGAGTTGAGCTT
The DNA here is from genome assembly GCA_914767935.1 of Coremacera marginata. NCBI lineage: Eukaryota > Metazoa > Arthropoda > Insecta > Diptera > Sciomyzidae > Coremacera > Coremacera marginata. The sequence continues at coordinate 16,255,635 of OU612043.1, read as the reverse complement.
TTTTAGCTTTCGATCTTTGTATACCTCTTTGTTGATCAGTGGTCTTGTTGATGAAGGTGTGAATTAAAAGTATGTTTTATATGAAGACATTAAAATTCTCTTCACTTCGGGCTGAGAGACCAATCTTAGAAACCGTGTTATGAAGTTCATGTTAGTAACGGAGGGTTAATGTATACAAAAATCGTTGCTTAACTTTTTTGTGACTAAGAGCAATCCAATTGATATATAGATATTGTCAAAGCACTTGTCATATCGAACTGAGAAATTTATACGAGTATATTATAAGTATGACACTTACCCAAGTCAAGAAATGGAACCAGTTCTTTGCAATGCTGGTTAATCACACGTCCTTTGAGCTTTTGAAAAAGTTAAAATTTTTGAAGAGAAACGTATTTATGTATATCTTTTTCTCATTTTACTTGAGCTTTTTAGACAAAAATGTTCACACCATACACCATAACACCAACATTCGTAGCATCAGAATTATAGTTCTATTCTTACAACAATGATATTGAAAATTATAGTTTTATTGTTATAAAAATTTAAATTGGAGTGAAATAAGTATGTTTGTGATTATAATGCCACAATTATAGCTTTTCTCTGCGTGTAATTCATTTTCAGTCATCACCCTATAGAAACAAACTAACTTGTTTTTAAAAACAACTAATTATAAAACTAGTTTAAAATTAACCAGTATATGAACTACTTTTAATTATATTAAGGGGGTCCTCTGGTAATCCGAAAAATTTTTTTTCAATTTTTTTCATATTTCTATTGCTCAGATACTCAAAAACATTTTCCCAAAAGGATTTTTCAAAATTCGAAATAGTTTAGGAGATACAGGCATTTTTGTGTAGGTATGTTTTCGTCAAAATAACGCATCAGCAAAGTTGTTTATTTGCCTGCAGTCATTAGTCGAAAATTCTGTGGAATTCTTCCAAAATATGTATTGATATTACAAAATATACACACACAGTATGTATACATGCAGTATGTATACATGCATGTTTTGATTTAGGGGTTGAAATGATTTTGAGCCCAGGTGTTCACATGAAAGAAGCAAACGAACGAGATTCAGTTTATTTTCGAGTATTTTAAAAATAATGTCAACAATGGGTATTGTCATCGGCCCACAAGCCGAGATGTATGCTGAATCTCGCGACGGAAAACGACTTCAACGCTCAGAGCTAAAAACGTACGCATCATCGAAAGAGGGTCGCACAGCCCGCAGAGCCCAAAAAGCCATGGAAAACTCGTTTTATGAGATGGAGGAAGGCACACTTTATGGGGCTGGAATTGCCGATTAATATTCGTAAGTATTGTATTAAAAAAATATGTGTTAATGTCATTTGTGTGCCTCAAAATTGAAGTCAAAACTTTAAACGCGTTTTTCTCGAAACCATGTTTTTCAAAACTTTGCGCACGATAACTCAAACAGTTTTTGACCGATTTTGATATATGAGGCATGAAACGACGCAGAATTTACGCCGCTATAGCCCCTACCTCAAACTTGCCGAAAAAATAATGTTTACTATTTTTTTTCTACACTAGACTACAAAAAAAAAAGGTCGAAATTCGATTTTTCATTTTCAAAGTGGCGGCTCCCCCCCTAAAAAAACAAAATCGATTTTTGTTTCCGAGGTAGGGGCTATAGGGACATTCATTCTAAGTAACTGAATATTTTTTTTTTTTTTTCAGACGATGTTTACACTTGGAATCGTGCGCAATTTGGACCCACCTTTTTTCCGGAGAACCTCGTTACCAGGCCGAGAACTTTCTGAACGGTCCATAAATTCACTTTGTCAAAATTTTGTATTTTTTTCAATAAATTAAGCTACCCAAATCAAAAAACGGAACTAAAATATCTTTACTCGTTCTCTTTCCACAATATTTTGAAAAAAGGCTAAAATTTGGCATAGATTACCAGAGGACCCCCTTAAGGCGGCATCTACTTCAATTCTAAATAGTTTTTATTGCATTATATATGAAGTAATTGAAATACTACATAAAAACAAGTGATTGATAAACTACTTTGAATTATATTAAGGCGGCAACTACTCAGATTTTGGCATGTATTAATTGCAAATGTTTATTAGATTACATGTTTATATATACCCTGTAGGAAAATCAACTAATTTAAAAGTAGTTGATAAAGTAGTTTTTTGTCAACCACAACTAGTTGAAATTCTGACTTTTTTCCATAGAACGAACTAACTTACTTTGTATGGTGATGTCCGCTAAATAAGTCAATTGACTGTCGTCTGCATATATTTTCAACTGCTTGTTAAATTAGTTACATTTAAATTTTTTTTTTAATTGCTTTAAAATAACCAATTGAAAACTATTACTGATGGCCAAAAGTTAATAATATTTGATGAAATAACATGGTTAAATATATATAAGCTTGTAATCTAATAAAAATTTTCAATTAAAACATGCCAACATCAGAGTAGTTGCCGCCTTAATATAATTCAAAGTAGTTTATCAATCACTGGTTTTAAGTAGTATTTCAATTACTTCATATATTGAAGTGGATGCCGCCTTAATATAATTCAAAGTAGTTCATATACTGGTTTATTTTAAACTAGTTTTTTAATTAGTTGTTTTTAAAAACAAGTTAGTTTGTTCCTATAGGGTATTTAACCATGTTTTTTCATCAAATATTATTAACTTTAGGCCATCAGGCAATTGGTTATTTTAAAGTAATAAAAAAAAATAATTTAAATATAACTAATTTAACAAGTAGTTGAAAATATATGCAGACGAAAGTCAATTGACTTATTTAGCGGACATCACCATACAAAATATGTTAGTTCGTTCTATGGAAAAAAGTCAGAATTTCAACTAGTTGTGGTTGACAAAAAACTACTTTATCAACTACTTTTAAATTAGTTGATTTTCCTACAGGGCATACATCTCAATTTCATACAATCGGCTAATTGTTCCGTTTTCAGCTCCTAGAATAAATGCCAGAAACGCATATTATTTTTGTGCGCTCGTATGTGTTTCGACATGTTTGGAATAATAAAACATTTTCAACACAGTTTTGTCTGAAGTTAACTTGTGCGTTTACTATTAAAATCCAACAAATTATGTGAAGTCAAGAATGAATAATAATTTAGTGCATATATATTATTAAGCTATAGAAAAAAAATGTTGCGCATTCAGCTTTGTGTCTATTATTTTCTACATAGGCATGTTCTACTTATTTATTAACGCACACAAACATAAATTTAGATACTGCCATGGACACATAAATAACACAAAATTATAAAATAAATAAAGTAAAATACATCGAGCAAAACGAAAATTTTAGGTATCTGAGGCTATACATTAAAAACTAAAAATCAGTGTCTTTTTTTCTTTGTAAATACAAATAAAACGTTATAAAATTAACAGAAAAATCTGAAATTGCTCCTTAGCTACAGTGGTCGTATAAAGAGCACAATTTTGACTGTGGTAAAAAAAGATAATCTTAGTGAATTTTCGCGGCCGTTGCATACTGCTTTAAGTGCATAGCGCGTATGCGATAGAACCCAGTTTCTATTTCCATCTGACACATAAAGTTTTTTCAATTGAATCAATTTTTCTGTCCGGCCGTCATCTCTCTGCAGACAATGGCAAAACTCAGAGAGTAAAAACTGCCATGTAAAGCTTCTTGTGAACATGAGCCGTTCGGAGTCGGCATAAAGCTTGTAGATCCAGTTCTCGATCATTGATTGTTTGAACAGTTTCACTACACGCACAACAAAATTGATCATAAGAAGCTCGGTCCTTTCTAGGGCTGGTATGGCCATTTCGTTTTTTTTTTTTTTAAATAAAAAATATACACCCTGAGTTGCGGCGGGAGTTGATCCGATCCGCACTCCCTTCACTTTTCAAAAAATTCATATTGTTGAAACAGTGCGCATGAACTGCAATACCGATCCGCAAAATTCGCTCCGAAAAACAGCTGTTCAGCTGCCAAAACAAAATAAACAGCAAGTAAATATGCAAAACAGTGGAAACTAGAGTAACATAAGGAAAATGAAAGCTTAAATGCAAGTATTTAATAAATGCATTATATAAGCATGTTTAATATACTTTCCAAATAGGAAGTGGACACTATTGCGTCTCGTTTGCGTTGTTTTTTAGACGTTGACGTTGAAACAGCCTTTAACGCCTACATTAGCCGCATGTGAATTTTTTCAAAACTCCATCTAGATGATCTAGCGAAATTGATTTTTTCGCAAAAAATTTTAATTCAAATCCGATTTAGATATTGAAAAAAACGCAGATAAAAGTTAAATTAATTTTTTGTTAAAGTGTTTTTTTTTATTTAAATTAATTTTTTTATTTAAAACTGAAATTTTACCTTGATAAAATTGGATAGTAAAATCTTTTTTTAACGAATAATTTTATGCTTTTTATATTTTTTATTCATTAATTTTTATTTATAATTAAAAAAAAATTGTGACGACCAAACAAATTTTCTACTACAGATTCGAGTTCAGCGACCTTAAATTATCTTAAATTAATGTAGCTTATTTAAAATTTTTATTTCAAATTTTATTTTCCAATCCGCACCAAACTTGTTGCGGATGAAAAGTGAGTAATTTTGTATGGAGCGTGGATCTACTGCGTTTTCAACAATCGCTTTTTTTAATCGAAATCCGCTAACTTTGTTATCGATTCGCACCGAACTCACTCGCCGGTTTCTACAATCGATAAACCAACGAGTTCGAGTAATTTTCCCGCCGCAACTGATCAGCCGGATTCCACAATCAGGGTGATATTTTTATTTGTATTTATACTAAATATTTGCAAATATATGTACAAACATATTTTTTTTTAAATTTAAATAAAAATGTGTTTAGAAACCTTTACAGCACATTTTAAACGTATTTAAAGCATATAGAGTCAAAGACTACCCACTGAACCATAAGCAAAGGTTTTGAGTAAAGTGAGAGTTTTGCGAACGTTTTTGGTTAGCATTTTTTTTGGTTAGAATTTTTTCTTTTTTATTTTGTCGACTAAAAGTGCTTGTTATAAAAGATTAAATTCGTGAAGAACACATGCCAGACGTTTTCTTTTGAAAATTTAATGCATGTCAGTCAAAACCGCCTGAAATTTACACGGCGAAAAGTTTTACGAACTTACTGTTTGAATATCACGATCGAAAATAGAACTTCGCAGAATAAGACTCCTTTTAGATTGGTTAAGACTTGAAAGCAATGAAAGTGACAACAAAAGGGAGCACGAAAAAATTAACGGTACAGAGACATTGGTACCATCAATTTTTCTCCCTTTCGTCGCTTCCAATTTGCGGCAAATTGCCCACAAACTCAAAGATTTCAAAGCAAATCCAGCTCGATGTAAATGGGTCTTACAAAAGAGTCCGCAGGGGAAAATCAAGCGCACAGTCAAAAATTATCGATTTGATTGATTGTCCGACGCGCACAATAACAAAAAACATAACCTTTCAAATAGGTCTGCTTCAGTAAAATAATTCAAGCAAAGTTCGAGTAAAGTTGATACTGCGTGCACTGTGAGAGTACTTTAGTAGTAACTAGTGAGGAATGGAGCTTCGGCGGACGTACTGAAGTATATCTGAAGTCTTTAGACGTCTATAAAATTTGTATGTATAATCTGCAAAAATATTTGTGTCATACGCTTAATTTAATTTTACCCTTAGCTGCCACATAGAGTAATTTGTAAACAAAGTAAAATGCCGCACCCACTTTTCTAGTATAAAGACTCCACATTTTACCGTAGAATATATGTATGGGTTGGATAAGCGACGTGGGCGGAACTTGGGTACATACAGACACGATGTCATTCAGTTTTATATATTTACGAAAGTTTTTCAATTTTCATGAAGTCACTTTGTATTGAAGGTAGGCGTGGTTTTCATCCGATTTTCCAAATTTCATTGTCAGAATTTGTATGGAGACCAAAGCTTGTACGCTAAATTTCAAAGCATTTCATTAATGTTAGTGGATTTTGAAGAGATGTTACCGTTAAAACAAAGTCACTTTGTATGGGAGGTAGGCGTGGTTTTCGTCCGATTTTTCCAAATTTCATTGCAATGATTTATATTGAAGATCAAACCTTATATGCAAAATTTCAAGGCATTCCATTAATTTGGGTGGATTTTGAAGAGATTTTACTGTTAAAATAAAGTCACTTTGTATGGGAGGTAGGCGTGGTTTTCATCCGACTTTTCCCATTTTCGAACTTGATCTTCCTTTTTTAAAAATAAACTTGTAATCGTGTAATCGTGTCGACAGACGGACAGACGGAAATCGACTTTTTTAAATACCTGCCACGCCTCCTTCTTGGCATTACAAACGGATTGGCAAAGTTAATTTACCTCTCACGCAGTACGCGTTGGGGTATAAAAATTAGGTAATTTATCAAAAAATATGGAAAAGACTTCAATCAATTCTCATGCAAGCTGTAAATTGTCACATATTTGTTTAGATTTTTGTTTTATTTCATAATTCTTTATTTTTTCCTCTTAACTTTATTAGGTCTGTTTTTTTACTTTTTTTATTAAGCTTGAGAGAGAAGAAGAAGAAGCAAAACGTAGCGTAAACAGGAAAAAAACACAGGTGCGTGTGTACAACGACACGAGAGAAGCGAAGCTTTTTCACATTTTCATAGATTTGATAATTTAATGGTTTTTTTTTTTTAATTACTTATATTCGAAAATTTAAAATAGCTTTAAATAAAGCAAAAAACACACGTCAATATTCACACCAGCAAATTTTATTACATTTCATTATTATATTATTTTTTTTTTATTACATGTTACAGTCATTGTTATTTCAACGCACTTGTGTCAATTGTTAATTTTTTCTTCGCACTATGCAAAAACAAAACAAAAGCATTACCAACAACAACACAGACGCATTCACATCAAAAAAAAAATATTCATTTGCCCACACATGATCCCATGACCCATTGATTAATGGCCCTACACTTCAAACACCTCTGTTAAATTTTGACATTGATTCAATATCAAATAAACAGGGTGTGCCGCAATTAAGTGCAACTATTTACGGAGCTGAAAGGTTATGTCAAGCTAAGCAAAAAATCGTGTGGGAGGGGGGCGTGAAATTAATATTTCACGACTTTGATTCACGTTATTGTTTCTAGCAGAAAAAATAAAAACTAACTTTTATAAAACTAATTTTGATAACTCAATTTAAAGGCAATGAAATCACTTTTCCAACGATATATCAACAAACCCCACCAACTTAACCGTTACCACACTGATATCGTGTGAAAGATGAAATCATTTGGTTAAAATTACCAAATTTCAACTTTGAGTGCAAATTTCTCAGAATTTTGCGTAATAAATGAAATTTTTTTTTAGATTAATTTTGTAATTTGTTCAATTTTCTTTTTAATGACACCAAAAACATAAACATGTCTTTAAATATAAAAAAGTTAGCTGTACTAAAAAAATTATACATATGCACAACTCTGTAATTATAATGATTTTTCAAAGTGGGCATAGTTATATTTTGACCACGCCTATTTTTGGTGTACAGCTGCCGAGAGTAACCATTCGAACTAAATTACAAAATTTTATTCGAATACAACTGAACTCGTCTGAAATATAGCATTTTTATTGATTTGTGGGCAATTGTTTTTTATTTATTTTTCGAGATATGATCCTTGATAACAGATGTTGTAAATTTGGTGCCCTTAGGTGCTACCGTTCCTGAGATCTTAATAGACACCAACCCGCACGAACGACTTTATATATATATAGATATTGCTTTAATTTTTTATCAATAACAAACGCACCTAATAAAACGAGCGGATCACAAACCGAAAAAGACAGCTAAAACTATGCTTAAGTCGATCAAAGGTATAAAAGGCATTCGAAACACCTTCCACGAGTGTAGCAGCTTCAAAAAAAAAAGTGTTTTTTTAGTGAATTGAAGTGGGAATTCTTACTTTAAAGCAGTCATCGAAAACAGCTGTTATAACTTTACGTTCAAAGCGAAAATCAAAGTGTTATAAAAAAACTGAAACAACCAAAAATTACCATTTTTTATATTTCACATTTGCAATTTCAATGATGGGTGTTCCTGTCCACGTCTGAAAATATTTCATTTGAGTTTAGCTCTGTTCACATGACCAATTTTTAAAAAAAAAAATAAAAGTGTGACGTTACGCCAGGGGATAGGGGAGGATCAAGACTTTGTGACGAAGTGTAACATAGTGGGGGATCTAAAATTGGCCAAAAACATGTTACGTAATTTATGAACATCCCTTAGTGAGTGAAATTTATTTAGCTACTATAATCAATTAACTTAGCTGTAAAATACTTATTTATAATTTGCTTAGCGATAAAAAATAAGTGCCATAGAGTCCAGTTCTCGAGATTTGTGAACAAGTATAAAAAAAAGAAATAAAAATATTGCAAAATACAAATGTAAAGTCGATTGATAATAAAATTTATTGAAGTTTGTATGGTGTTTAGCAAATTTTTCTCCACAAAACAACAATAGTTTTTATAACTTTTTTAAAACACTTCAATTATCTAAAAGAAAACATTTCATAAACGATGAAAATCGGTTGTTCAGTTATTCGGTGTATATTTATAAACATTTTGAGATGAGCCAAGTTACTGACTTTTCTTCCAAATCATGGCTTTCAATCATTTTGATTATTGGCAATATTTTTCGTTTTTGCAGGAAATACTTGATAAAAACTTATGCATGATAAAAAAAAAACTCAGGTTGTTGCATTGATTTGATAATATAATGTTTTTTTTTTTATAATAAAAAAGCTTTAAAATTCAAAAATTTAAAATAACATAAAGTAAATAAAACACACCAGTAAATTTTATTGTATTTCATTATTATTTTATATATTTTACTGCATGTTGTTTTTAAAAACAACTCATTAAAAAACTAGTTTAAAATAAACCAGTATATGAACTACTTTGAATTATATTAAGGCGGCAACTACTATGATTTTGACATGTTTTAATTGCAAATTTTTATTAGATTACAAGTTAATATACATTTAACCATGTTATTTCATCAAATATTATTAACTTTAGGCCATCAGTAATAGTTTTCAATTGGTTGTTTTAAAGTCATTAAAAAATAATTTAAATATAACTAATTTAACAAGTAGTTGAAAATATATGCAGACGAAAGTCAATTGACTTATTTAGCGGACATCACCATACAAAATAAGTTAGTTCGTTCTATGGGAAAAAGTCAGAATTTCAACTAGTTGTGGTTGACAAAAACCTACTTTATCAACTACTTTTAAATTAGTTGATTTTCCTACAGGGTTATTATTCCAAAGCACATGTGGGCAATCGTTTTTTTTTTCTTCGCGCTATGCAAAAACAAAAAGAAAACATCTACCAACAACAACACAAACGCATTCAAATCAACAAAACAGAAAACACCGAAGAAGCAACATTTTTGTTATTTTTGGATAGCTGCTAAATATATATATTTTTTTTTTATACTTAGCCAACGCTCAGTGGATGCCCGTTGGAGGGTGGAAAGATGGAGTAGTGTCGATGAAGATTTGTTTTAAATTTACACGGCCCGAAAATGCCGGGAAACACGTTTGCAGGGAGATTGTTCCACAATCTTACTGTGCGACCGAAAATCGAATTATGCCGCGTTTCCATGTGATCTTCTATTATCTTCTAGTATCACATTTTTTGTAAGAAAGAAATAGCATGTGAGCCCTACTTTATGGCATTGATGAATGTGAGTGTGAAACAGGTATACCTTTTTCATTTTTATAGCATGTGATATCCCCTGTGATGCTAGGAGATCGAAAAAGTTCAACTTCTTGAACTTTTGCTATAAGAGTTGATCACATGCTATAAATATGACATTCATTTTTATAGTTGTGGTTTTTGTACTGTCAATTTTATTTGCGCCAATATTAATTGTTTTGAAATAGTACAGAATTACGAATATGATTTAAAATAAATAAACAGTCTTGGTTTTTCTAACCATCGCGTGGCTAAGCAATTAATGCAGATGATTTCCCGACTCGGGAGTATGCAATCTAGAGTTGGCCAGAGAGTTCCTAATCGCATTTATGGAAAGCATCAGTGATTTTTTTCAATAATTTGGTGCTTGGTAGATTCACCAAAACTTATTTTTTAAAACTTATTTTTAAATTTTTTTTTTCGTGTGTATTTCACTGATGCTGCTGCAGTTGTGGCACACGAATTGGATTACCTGTAACACCTGATGCTGTCTGCACAATAATAATTATATAAAACAATTTAGGGTACGTAGACAAGAAGTTATTTCAATAAGCACGTCTTGCAATCAGTAAACTTGTAGAAATTGATAAATTTATGATTTGTTTACATATTTTGCAAATGTCAAATTTTTATAGGAAAAAGTACATATATGCATCTCGCTCTTTATAGCATGTGTTTTGTGATATGGGATAAGATAAGATACTGAAAGATCACATGGAAACGCGGCATTATCTCGGTAATGCGATGTTCTATTGGGCAAAAAAGCAATGGTAAAGGGATGGGCTTGGAGAACTGGACCTAGCAAACACACGAGCTGGTAGCGTCAGGCCATGTATCTCCCTTGAACACTTCGATATGTCCAACAAATATGTTGGATATAGAGAATAGCCAATACGCAATCCTCTATCTATTAAAAGATTTTTGTGATCTGCTGCAAGATAGCTTCAGTTATACTCAATATTGAAACAATAACTTAATAAACCTAATATTGTTGGATAAGTGGTTAGTAGGGAGTCAAATCTCGGAAGCTTTTTTCGATCCCGGAACTATCGGGATTGAAAATCTTAATCCCGGGATACGGGGACTATTTCGGGATCGAGATATTAAAAGAATGAAAAAATCCGAAATATTTTTAATAAAATATTTTTATTATCTATTAATTGAAACAAAAAAATAGTTCACATCATTTATAAAGGAAACAAAAACTAACATATTAATAAAAAATTAATCATTTAATCATTAAAATATGGACTAATAAAGTTATATTAATTTAAAAAAAAAAATAATAATTATATTAATTACAGGACAGTTTAAGGTACTACTACAAAAATGATTATTATGTTTAAATTTGGAACACCGTGCTAATTTTTTATCATGTTCAGAGTTAAGTAAGGTTAAAAAAGACTTTTCCAAAAGAAAACTTTTTATATTTTTAATTATTTACATCTGTAAATTAATTACGGCCTCTTTTCAAGTTCAAGTTTTATGTGGTGTGTTTTATAACTCCAATAATGTTTCAATTATTAAGAGTTCTATTTTTCGAGTCCAAGGTCTATGTTGCTTTCCGAAGAAAACATCCAACAACAACAACAATACCCTGTATAAAATAATAATCACACAGCAGGGTAGACAGACTGTTTTGTTGTCCGCTACACAAACTCATCAGTAGTCTTGCGTGATTCTCGCTGTGATTCACTAAGCTGTTGATGTTCTATTTGTTTTGTCAATGTAAAAAAAAGTGGCCATTTCAGCCCTTGAAAGAGCTTTGAGCGAGCATTTTATGATCAATTGTGTTTTGCGTGTTATGAAATGTTTGAACACAAATGGGCAATTACTGGACCTACAAGCTATATGCCGACTCCGAACGGCTTATGTTCTCAAGAAGCTTTTCATGGCAGTTTTTACTCTCTGAGGTTTGCCATTGTCTGCAGAGAGTTGACGGCCGAACCGTAAAATTAATTCAATTGAAAAAACTTTCTGTGTCAAGTGGGAATTCAAACAGGGCTCTCTGGCGTATGGGCCACTCACTGTACCCACTGCGCCACGGCCGCCACTAACGTCAATGTAACGAGTAAATTACTTCGAAATACATGCAAGTAGTACAATTGATATAAAGCAGCTTAAAGTTCTTCTAATTTTTAATGCATACTTATTTGGTGAAAAGTAAGCTCTTTTTTGGAAGATAGATCAAGCTTTTAAATACTCAAAGGTATGTTGTGCTAGTTGTTGTTGTTGTATTTTCATAGTAACCACTGTAATAATAGGAAAATTATTGGAGTTATAAAGTATTTCCTTTAGCTGATCAATGGTCTAATGTTTCATTAGAAAGGTTTGTTTGCATTTACAGTGAAACCCGCTTAAGTACCTCCCCTCTTAAGTACCTAACCCGCTTTAGTACCCAAAGTTTTCAGGCATTAAGCATTTTTCATGAAAATTGATATATGTTTACCCTCTTAAGTACCTCCCCGCTTAACTACCCAACCCGCTTGAGTACCTCAAATCTTCATACTTTAATTATCATTTTACCTATTATTTTCCCCTCATAAGTAACTCTCAAAGTGATTTTTTAACACAATGGCAATACTCCACAATCAATATTTTTTAATTCAGTAGGGGCTTTCAGGCGAACGTACGTATCAGCCGACATTGTAAGACGACAAACTTACGACAATATTTTGCTGAGTTTTTATTTCTTTGTAGATTCCCACTCAGAACACATCGGCGTAATGGCTAAACCATTTTCGGATGCTGTTATAATTGAACAATATTTTTACTCAATATTTCCATGTTTCGTGGCGGCCGTGGCGCAGTGGGTAGAGTGTGTGGCCCATACGCCAGAGAACCCTGGTTCGAGTCCCACCTGACATTGAAAGTTTTTTCAATTGAATTAATTTTTCTGTTAGGCCGTCATCTCTCAGCAGACAATGGCAAACCTCATAGAGAGAAATACTTCCATTAAAAAACTTCTTGAGAACATAAGCCGATCGGAGTCGGCATGATCAAGAACTGGACCTACTGGGTCCTGAACACATTTGTATTCAAACATTTCATAACACACACAACACAATTGATCATAAGAAGCTCGGTCAAAGTACTTTCAGGGGCTGAAATGACCATTTCGTTTTTTTTTTTTATTTTTATTTCCATGTTTCAGGAAAACTCTTGTAAAAATTCAGTGTTTGGAACGCTTGCCATAGTTAAGTACCCAGAGTTACTTGAGCGGGTTCGCTTAAGTACCCAGCTCGAGGTACTTAAGAGGGTTTTTATAAGTACCCAGCTCGAGGTACTTAAGCGGAATTTTTTTAAGTACCCAACCCGCTTAAGTACCTTAAAATGTTGACATTTTTGGGTGGGGTACTTAAGCGGGTACTTAAAGCAATCGTAGTCAAAATTTACAGATTGCTTACGATTTTCGAACAGCTACTGTGCTTCTCTACGGTACTTCTCATCAGCGCATTATATTCGTAATTAAAGTAAAACCTGCTTAAGTACCTCACCAAAAAATGTCAACCTCACCAAAAAATGTCAATATTTTAAGTACCTTAAAACTGTATTTACAAATATAATGCGCTGATGAGAAGCACCGTTGGGAAGTAGATCTTCGAAAATCGTAAGCAATCTGCAAATTTTGACTACGATTGCCTCCACCTAGGATTGCCAGATGGTCGAGATTCGTCGGGATTATCCCGTTATTGAAGTGCTTGTTCCGTGTCCCGTTATCGGACAATTTGTCCCGGAATATTAAAAAAACTGACATTGAAAAAATTTACTTTACAAAAGCAATTGTAAGCTACCATTTCACCGCAATTTCTATACAAAATCTGAAAATTCATTTAAAGTCTGACCAGTGTAAAAGGGTTTTTGGAATAAAAAGGCTATTAGGCTCATTAAATTTATTAAATACACCAGATGGTGAAAAAAATGCTGTAAACAACTCGTACAAATCAAAAATATGTTAAAGGCAGGTTCTCATCTATAGGTCGAAAACACGGTGATGTTCCTGATTTTATTTTTTCATAAAAGGAAGTAAATGAACACGTTGAGTTTTTTGGCAGTTAATTATTGATTCTTAAAGTGTAGGAAAATATTTGTTTTGGTAAATAAAAGTGAAATGTGTCAGTACGTCAATACGCCGTCAAACACCACGTAGAAAAAATGGTACCCAAACGTAATCCATCTCACAGCACGTTCATGTCGTCAAAAATAAAAAAAAAATAAAATTTTATATATTATATTATAATTATTGGAGCTTTTTTTCATTTTAATAAAATGATTTATATTGTATACTTGCACCGTATCGTTGGCCTTGATCAAGGGATCGAGATAACGGATAGTGCGTCCGTCGTGTGTAACGAGGAATGGAACACCCTTAGTACCTAATTGAGTCTTGCACACCTTGCACAGCTTGTACTTGGCTTCCTCAGCAGAGATGCGGTGAATGGTGAAACGTCTCTTAACATCGTACACCAAGCGAAAATATTCACCGGTCTTGTCGATAGTGATCACGTCCATGAATCCGGCTGGATATGTAGGGTCAGTGCGGACCTTTCCATCGACCTTAATCAGACACTACATAACAATTTTTGTTACTTCAGCACCATTCAGGGCATACTTTAGACGGTTCCTCAAGAAAATCATCAAGGGCAGAGACTCCCTCAACTTATGTGGACCTGTCGATGGACGAGGAGCGAAAACTCCTCCAAATTTATCTAACATCCATGTAATTGGGGCATTCAAACGCTTCAAATGTTTTTTAGGACCTCTCGCCATACTGTCAGCTACGAAAAAAAAGAATATATACCTATAATATCAACAAAGAGTTGAGAATTACAAAAATGGCGCATGTTTAACCATCACCGGATTCACTGACCAAAAATCAGAGATTGAATTTCACTCAAACTCCTTCAAGTTATACAAAAACTAAGAAATTACTTTATATTTTGGCATCTGCTGTAAAATTTAAAAAACAAATTAACTTATCCGGCTTGGTTCTGCTGCTCCCCAATTTATACGTTATTTTATTATTATGAAACGTCAATGCTCTATTGATGTGAATTGTTTTGTTTTTTGTAATTTAGTTTTGATTTATGATGATATTGCTTATTAATTAGATTCATTTATGTTCATATTGCTTATGTTTTAGTTGTATGTTTATCAAATACAAACACTAGTACACAAATGCGATTTTTTTGTCCCGACCACTTAGAAATAAGAAATCCCGGAATTTTTTTTTGACTTGTTCCGACAATAGTCTTTCAGGATCTGGCAATCCTACGTACACCACAAAACTAAGCTTTGTTAGCTTGGTTCAAATTTTTTTTTTTTTATATATGTGAAAATCCCGGGATACCGAAAAGAAAATCCCGGGACTTAAAGGGGTTTAAATCATCCGGGATTCCGGGATTGACTTCTCTAGTGGGTAGTGAGAGTAGTACTCTCAATCGATGGGATGCGAGATCGATTCCCACGTCGGACTAAAGAAATATTTTTAATATATTAAAATTACATTTTCTTGTAATGCAACAAAAAAACATCAATTTTTAAGAATACGTTGTCGAAAAAAAAAGTGTCGTTTTTGAGATTTCGCTCAAGCAAATCGCAAGACGAGTCATAAGATGCTTCGCTTCTAAAAAAGATTTAGTTTGTATGTTATGAACAGCTGATTGGTCACGAATGGTCCGCAAAGAATATTTTCCGTGTTCCTAATGCTATATTCACTTTTCAAAATGTTAATTTTTGGGCATTTTTTTTTTCATATTTTTTCATATTTTCATATTTTCATATTTTCATATTATTTTTTTTTCAATCTCATTTTTTTGAAATTTGGCCAAGTCGAAGATAAATCCTTACTAGTTTATATAAATTTATAGATTTTTGTTACTTAATACTAAACAGATGTCAATTTATTGTTTTCTTCTATTTCCCAAGTGTATCGTTTTATTCAAAAAAGCATAAACTTACATAAAATATATTTAATAAAATAATTTATTATTGCAAAATAAATTATCATTAGTTAAATATAAGTACTGAATATATAATTCAATTTATTAAATTTATTAATTTATTAATTAAATAACATCATAAGAAGAAATGTTTACATTTTGAGTCATGATACCAAAAAATTGTTAATTAATTTAATAACCAATTTATTTGCAGGTGCTGTTGGCGATCTGCTGGCGACTCGAGAGCGTAGCGTCGTTGAAAATATCATAAATTTTCATGACTTTGGCATTACCCTGACTGAAACTGTACTGGAAGAACCTAGCGTAAAGGCACTGATACATAGCAATCAAACATTCGATGCCGTCATCTGCGAAGTGTTTCTCTCTGAAGCTCTTTACGGGCTGGCCGAACATTTTAATGCTCCGCTTATTGGTCTGGGCACATTTGGTGCCATTCTATGGAACACCGATATGGTGAGTGCGCTCAAATAAATTCATACTCGATATTCTCTTTACATTTTCTAACACAGTTTCTTCTGGTTTCCATAGATTGGCTCTCCCTCACCGCCATCGTATGTACCCAGTACCATGCTGCCCTTCACTGATCAAATGACACTTCCACAACGCCTGGGTAACATGGCGTACACAATTTGGGAGCGTATCTTTACAGATTTCTTCTACTTACCGCGCCAAGCCGCTGTCTACGACAAATACTTCCCCAACGCCAAGCGTTCGTTGCTTGAAGTGCGCAAGAATGCAGCGCTTGTGCTACTCAATCAGCATGTTTCCCTCAGCTTTCCACGTCCCTACATGCCTAACCAGATCGAAGTTGGCGGCATGCACATCAATCGTAAACGTAGCCCGCTACCGGCCGACATTCAAAAGTTCATTGATGGCGCAGAACATGGTGTGATTTACTTCTCCATGGGCTCCAATTTGAAGAGTAAAGATCTGCCACTCGAGAAACGCAAGGTCATTCTAGAAACCCTACGTGGACTCAAACAGCGGGTTCTTTGGAAATTTGAGGAGCCTACCTTGAAAGACAAGCCCGACAATGTATTCATAAGTGACTGGTTTCCACAGGATGATATTCTAGCTCACCCCAATGTTCGTGCCTTCATCACACACGGTGGACTACTTAGCACCACCGAATCGATTTACCATGGCAAACCCTTCATTGGTATACCAATATTTGGCGATCAATTCCTCAATATGGCACGTGCCGAAATGAATGGTTATGGTATCATGATTGATTACAATGAACTGTCTGTTGCAAAGTTTTCGACGGCTATCAGGCGCATCACAGAGGAACCAGCATACACGCAGCTGGTTAACAGTATGTCAGAACGCTATCGTGACCAACCCATGCAGCCACTTGCATTGGCTGTTCACTGGGTGGAACATGTGGCGCGACACAAAGGTGCCACTTATTTGCATTGTGCTGGCTTGGATTTGAATTTCTGGCAGTATCACAGCATAGATGTTCTGGCTATTTTGTTTGGAATCGTGTTTATTGTGTTGTTGTCATTTATGCTGCTCATACGCGGCATGTGTCGCAAGGTGCTGGGCTTGTTTTGTAAGCAGAAAAGTGGACAGCAGCCAGCAGGAAAAAAACAAAAAAAGCATTGATTAAATTCTGTTAACTGTGATAAAAACTTTATTTTTTTTTTTTCATTAGAACAGTCAATTTTTTATTCTAGCCAATATAAGTTGAAAGCTAATTATTTTTATGCAACACAATAAATTACAAAATATACAATAGACTTTAACATATCAGAATAATATGGAATATCAGGAACCGCCCGTGGGTATATAGCAGAAAGGGTGTGTAAAATGTATGTAACGTGATTCATGGGCGTAGCGAGGGTACGGCAGGGAGGGGCAGTTACCCTCCTGAACATTAGGAAAATAAAAATTTTAGTATTAAATTGAGAAATTAAATTAATTAAATTAAGCACAGAATTTATTAATATTTCTTAAAGCTTAATTAATTTTTTATTTCAGACTTACAGCTGAGACAGTTTTTATTTATTTATCAGGCACATGAAAAAAATAATTTTTCCCTTAACTGAATTTGTTCAGCGTACACGCAGCTGGTGAATAGTATGAATTTTTTGGAGTTTTATATGAAAAAAGCTAAAATAACTATTGTTGAGTAGATTTTCCCTCGTCCAAAATATTTTTTCTGCAGGTGTTGCATCGATGCATGAGTGTAGAATGCTCTGCACAAACTGGATTGTTGCAGGAACTGCAATAGGACCTAGTTTTCCGCTGCCGTCCGTTCTCAGAACAACATAGGCGACATGAAGGTATGTTTCCTCGAGGCGCAAATGGCGGTGCAGCTTGATAATATCTAAAAAGAACAAAAATATGTAGTTATTCTGCTTTTGAACATAATAATTGATTTTTCTCATTTTTACATCAAATGCTTCCATTGCGTTCCGTATCCTGGGATATGCAGTTATGCGGATGTTGATCGCTCGTTCCTCTATATTTGGTACTGCCAATTGTGTTGCCAGCATCATCAGGAATGACCGTCGTCTGTCACTTCTTCGAATTGGCAGCATTTTATTATATAAAAATAAATGCTGCTAGTGCAGCAACGTCCACCATATTATAAAACATGGCCAGTGGCCAGCGGTTTGTTGAGCGCTTGAATGTATACTTGAATTTTATACGTTCCAAGCCATTGTATGTCCATTGTATCGACGCCTGATTTGTTGGCGTTGTAGTCCAAAATGGCAAACGGCTTCTGATTCTTAGATTACATGTCCACACCGCAAGTATAATGTTGTGTTGACAGCAAAATGACCGCTTTGTTAATCTTGGGCACATATGAACACAGCGCTACATCGCCTTCGTTGAAGCCGAACAATGTGTTGTCGACAGGACGCATACGATTTTTTTGGAAATCCTATGGCACAAATGTCTTATTCGAGCGCACTGTTCCAACAAATGCAGTTTCTTCCTGATCAAAATACGCACCAATTCCAAAGTAGAGAAGAAATTGTCAGCATAAATTGTACGGCCTGCATCCAAATAACTCTGCGCAAGTTAAAGTACAACATTCTGCTCTTGATTAACCTCTCGTGTTTGGTCAGGCAATTTACCAGAGTAACTTATTCCTTTGACAGGATAAAATGATTTCGAATCGCACAACCACCATACCTTTATACCATACTTGGCAGGCTTCGACGAAATGTATTGTGTGAAGCGGGTGCGGCCTATGTATGGGAATAACTACTCATCAACGGTCAGTGCATCATGCGGAGTGTAAGCCAAGTTAGACTGTAACATTTGCCAAACATCATCAAAAGCCGCAGTTTTGCTTCTGGTTAGTCGCTGCTTCACGTATTTCCATTGTTGAATCTAAGACATTGTAGCAGGCATCTGAAGCGATCATACGATAATGCAGCTTTGTATATTGGACTGCGCGTAGGGCCCCATAGCTCTGAAGCAGGTTCACTATTCGATTTGGTGAGTCGAGCATACAAAATAATAGCCAAAAAGGCATCGAACTCCTTCAAAGTGATTGTTTTCCATTCTTTTGTGTTCGTTGGATTTGCCAAATTCCATACGGCTATCACTTCACGGCATTTTCGATTTGTTTCGCTTATTATTATGTACGCCATGTCTTCGGTGAATATCGCGCGGAAAATGGTAAAGGGATCATGTGTGGTTCGTACTGGTCCCGGTTTCCCGGCAAATCTCCCATCCACTGCATTCCTTTCTTCCTCACTCATTTGCTGGTAGCGTGTACTACGACGTACCACCATTTCAGCAATATCTAAATTTCTATCTGCCATTGTATTTTTTTAATGTAATTCAGTATAAAACTTAGCACACGATATTTTCTGCTCACTGAGTAAACTTTGTATGATACTCTTTTTCTACGTTTACCTGTATTTAACCATAAAGCAGGCAATAAAATTCAAAAAGGGACGGACCATTTGTTATATTTTCAAGCAAAGGCACAACAAAAATAGTCCAAAAGCTACCTTAAATTCGAAGAATACATTTGTGATGTGTTCAAACAATAAAATAATTCAAAATTCAAAAAGGGTTGAATTTCCTCAGACAGGTAATTATGTTTTCAATGAAAGGCGGAGAGTAATCTAGAAAGTACCTAAAATTCAAAGAACACGTTTGTGATATGTTTAAATATTAAAACAAATAAAACCAAGCCAAAATAAATTGCATTCACTAACAATTCCTTGCAATTTCAGTACAAGATCCCTAGGGACCTTGTCACCCTCTCCCGTACTAAGCCCTTATAAATACTAAACTATTGGTCGGATCAACTTGATTTTTTTTAAACGATTCTGCATAAATTCCCTTGGAATACATATAGAGGTCGGGTATATCTCCCATGGACCATCAAGGAGTAATTTCAGTTTGAAAATGGAAAAGGTCCCCTTCTCACCCATCAGAGAGTTAAGAGAATCAATTTTGGCTTATATTTTGTGCTAAGCAAATAATACAGCAGGTTCAAATCTGAACTGCCGGAGGGCCATTTTTCAGAAGAAATGAATGCTGTAAAATTTTTTTGTAGCCAGGCTTTTTTTTTAATAAACCAACGCTCAGGGGATGCCCCCTATAAATTCGAAAGCATTGAGTTGATTCGGCAGACGGGTGATAGTTAGTTGGAGGCTGGAAAGATGCAGTAGTGTCTATGAAGATTTGTCTTAAATTTACGCAGCTGATTGTTCCACAATTTTACTGTGCGACCGAAGTACGAATTATCTCGGTAATGCCATGTTCTATTGGGCAATGGTAAAGGAATGGGCTTGGAGAGCTGCCCGAGTGGATCTAGGAAACACACGAGCTGGTGGCGTCAGGACATGAATCTCCCTTGAACACTTTCCATGTTAGTACCTGTACAGAAGTCTCAGGCAACCAACATTGCGTCGAAGCCCAAGAGAGCTAAGAGAAGATGAAATATTTTCATGTCCTATCAATTATATCACACGACGTTGAATTCCATCAAGAAGCTCCAAATGTGATTTTGAAGCCCCTGCCCACATGTGGAAATTGTACTCCATTTTCGGCCTTATATATGAGGTACAGATGAAGTGAAGTATTTCTTGCACCGTTTTAAAAAACCTAGGCACTTGGCCGCTTCTTTCAACACATCGAAAATGTGATCATTCAACGGAGATCTGATTGTATCGATATGCCCAGAACGTAAAGAGCATCTGACTTCACAAGATCTACACCGTTCATATTCAGGGGTGCTAAGGGACAGTTCATTCGTTTGTGGGTTAACAGGCAACACTGGGTCTTGCTAGCATTAAATTCTACTCTATTAGCAAGACTCCACTCGGAGATTTTTTTAATGTCATTATTAAGTGTGTCATTCATAATCTGCCATTTTCTCTCAATCTCCAAAGAGTCAGGGCGTTTTTTGAAGAAATATGAATGACAAATGCTGCTGTCGTCCGCAAAAGAATGAATTGGGTTGTAGGTCAACGACAGAAGGTCGTTGATAAAAAATCAAGAACATCGTTGGCGATAAGACTGAACCCTGCGGTACTCCTGCGTTGATGGCGTGCTCATTTGACGAAATTCCATCGACAACAACACGAATACTTCGGTCTTTAAGGAAACACGTGATTCACCGAGCAAAGTCACCACCAACATGCAATTAGTTTCGACACGAGCGCTTTATGTCACACTCGGGGTCAAACGCCTTTGAAATATCCAGAGCAATAACCTTGGTCTCTCCAAATAAGTGAACGCATTAGTTCCATTTTTCGGCTTGGTTTATTTTAGTTTTATGGGCCAGCGCAGAACTCTGCTGGAAAGTTCACGACTGGTGTTGGAACAAAGAACGGTTAAATGATCTTAAAACAGCTGCCAAAAAGCTTTATTGATACATTTGGCCGATGTTTTGACCCCTTCTTCGCAGAAATGCAAGTCAGTGCCCCTCATAATAAGAAACACTCCACCAAACTATTTCGAAGCTAGTTGAAGACATTTTTCGACCTGTGGAATCAGTTCAGATGCTTCTTTAGATGAATGTGCATATACCCTACTATTTGGTTTGTTCAATTTTTCGTCCACGGTATAAATTTTTTCATCGTTAACTAGTGAGCCATGATGTTCGAGCTGTGTGTGGATGGCCCAACCAGTGGCGGTCTTTAGCATTTCTAGTTTCCTCAATCAGTTTTATGTAAAGGTAGTCGAACATCCGACTAGTCCCGAATGGTTGAGCGTTTTAAATAAAATATTACCTTTTATCATCTTACACTGAAATAGCGCTATACTGCCGTCATAAGGAAGAGTGCGGCATCTATATTTTTCAAAAATTTAAGCAAAACGCCTCACAATAAAAAGGCAATATTTTATGAAAAAGGGATGATATAATTACAAAAATTTTGTTCGTCAGAAAAGAGATGCCCATTACAATATTAATTATAAGCTACGATATTTTAAAGAACTAGCCAATTATACAAAATCTGTGGCATAAAACACTGTACTTGCCGCTTTTTCTTGTTTATTTTCCGATTTCATTAAATTGAAAACATTAAGGAAAGCCGTATCTACATCATTTTTCGCATCAATACAGAAAATAATTTGCTTATATTAATTTAAATCATCATCACAACCAACTTACCAATATATAGGATCTATGGCAAAGATATAATAAAAATATATAACACTTAATGAAAACTTGTAAGGAATGGAGCTTCGGCAGAGTACCGAAGCTAAAATACTCTTCCGCGGCTGAATTCAGGTGTATTCGAAGTCTTTAGCCACGACAGACACGATGACATTCAGGTTTATATATTTACGAAAGTTTTTTTATTTTGATGACGTCACTTTGTATCTTGGCATTTTGCCGAATATCATAGATATGGTTCATATTATATACCATATCATTTCTAAAAAATTTATAAAATTTCAAGACATTTCTTTAACTTTTGTGGATTTCTAAGAGATTTTAGTTCAAAATAAAGCCACTTTGTATGAGAAGTAGGCGTGGTTTTTATCAGATTTTGGCAAATATTATAGATATGGTTCATATTATATACCAAAGCTCATGTGAAAAATTTCAAGACATTTCCTTAATTTTTGTGGATTTTTAAGAGATTTTACATTAATAAAAAGGCCACTTTGTATGGGAGGTAGGCGTGGTTTTCATCTGTTTTTTCTTTCAAATTCCATAGTCAGGATTGACATTAGAGAGCAAAGCTTATGTGCAAAATTTGAAGGCCTTTCCCTAATTTTTGTGGATTGTTTAAAAGATTTCACTGTAAAAAATAAAGTCACTCTGTATGGGAGGTAGGCGTGGTTTTCATCCGATTTGGTTCATTTTCGAACTTGATCTTAATTTTTTTGAAAAAAGCTTATATTTTGAATTTCATCGCGATAGCTTTTAAATTACGGCTGTAATCGTGTCGACAGACAGACAGACGGACAGACAGACGCACACAGACGGAAATCGACTCAGGTGGTGATGCTGATCAAAAATATATATACTTTTCTATACCTGCCACAACTCCTTCTTGGCGTTAAAAGCGGAATGACAAAGTCAATATACCTCTTACGCAGAACGCGTTGGGGTATAAAAATTCATAGACTCAAATTATATTTTTTATGACTGAAAAAAAAAATTGTGTGCATAGAAAAGAAAAACCAAAGGTGAAGTGCGGCATCTATATGTAGATAAGGAACTTTTTACTCTGTTTATGTAGATACTGCGTTTTATCCTGGAATGATACCTAAATTTTGTGTAGATACGACAATTTAGGTTAAAATATTTAGGTATGAGGCCAAAATTTCGGGATTTTTATTTTACAATCTTAAAGAGGATGGCTAATAATGGCTAATAAGGAAAATACAATTAAATAAATTCTGACTTTCATGCTACATGCCGCAATCTTCCTTATGACGGCAGTATAGGAACGATTCGGTTTTTTTTTTTG
This sequence comes from Coremacera marginata, assembly GCA_914767935.1. Taxonomy (NCBI): domain Eukaryota; kingdom Metazoa; phylum Arthropoda; class Insecta; order Diptera; family Sciomyzidae; genus Coremacera; species Coremacera marginata. The sequence goes on along the minus strand of OU612043.1, from coordinate 16,232,017 downwards.
ACTACTCCATTGTGAAAGAAGAAAAAATTTTGAATTCCCGGCGCAGACAAGCGCTTTACAGGTTCTATTTCATAGACCATGTGATAATAACGTGGTATGTTTAACTTTTCCATTGACATGGGTGTGTTCACTGCTGTAACGTTATTTATGTCCCTACTGCGTAGATATAGATTTTCATTATTATTTAACGAAATATTTTAATCAATTTTATCTGATTAAGCAAAAATATAACCAAATATAAGCAATTATTATTTTTATATTGTATATATTATTTGATTTATTCACTAACTCAAATATCATATTCTCATCATTGCCAAAAAATTGCCATTCAAATATTTATTTTCAGAACTCATAAGTTTAGTTTTGAGCTACTTAAACTTTAACTGCATAAATTTTCCGCCCCTCCAACTCAAGCACAAGTCAATGCTCATAAATAATAATAACACATTGGCACATTTATTGTTGTTTTATTTTTATATTACACATACGAATATATAAATACGTTGGTTAATATTATCTCACACCATTTTTATTATGAATTTCTGATGTGTTCACGCCAACGCCAGCCATTAACTTTAACATGACAGAGCAACATAACGTAAATGGCAAAAACAAAATAAAAAAAGAAATCCAAAAAAAAAAAAATGCACTGCATTAAAAGCAAGGACATCAAGCATCTAGCAAGGAGCAGCTGTCATAACTTTACGCAGATATGCAATCATAACGTTACGACGAGCTTAAAAACCACCGCTACAATATCCACAATACCGAGCGGGGGTCGAAGGAGTGAGTAGTGCATTGCACTGCATATAAAATTGCACTCTATCTTAGTGTATGTGTTTGTACGCAATATAAATAAATGCACATAAACATCATCCCGTCCACCACATTTGTTGATCATGAATTTTTGATTACCATTACCACCGTTCTGCATGAAAATGAAAATGTTAAATTAACGCGAAGATAACCGCGAAGCAGACGCAGCACAAGCTACAAACATATAGGGCTAGGACCGTGCAAAGGTTAATACGAGTATCACTTGTGGGGGAAAAAAAAAGAAAAAACTGTTAAAAAAAATCAACATGGTGTTACGCACATATATATTATAGACATGACAGTATAAAACTTAAAAAAAAAAAACAAAATTTTCAATCAACTACGCCCAGACTAAATAATTGCCCATTAAAGGTACAAGCAAAATCTCTTTTTTTTCTTAGAACCTATGAATGATCTAAATTGCACAGTTAAACAACATTAACTATAACGCGATGCCAACTCGCGGGGAATTCCCCAATTTGCGGGGAATTTACAACTTGTGGAATCGGGGAATTAGTTCTTATACGCAGGGAAGTAAAATACTTTTTCAATTGTTTTGATATAAAATTTTATATACATACACTTGCACTCTTCTAAAATGTATTTGTATTTTCAACCCTGAAAAATTAATGCTAAGAAAATTTTCGGTTAGCAACACTGCTTAAAAATAAGCACAATTATTTTTCTTAGGCCCATATTAGACGGTGTCCGTTTGTCCGACGAAAATGAACACATTTTACTCTCTTGTCCGCTGGATGGTCACACGACAGAAAATTTAGGGCGGACACATTTGACATTTCATTTAGTTTGAGTACATTTTCTACTGCACTTTATTTTGTGCACTTTGAAAACAATTACTTTTAATACAATAGCAACGTTGCGTAGAAAAAGTACTTTTTAGCTGCTAAAATGTTGCAAAACTTTTATTTCACCACATCGTCACACTGTTGTGGCCGTTGTCTGCTGACATCAACAGCAGACAAAATGAACATATTTTGTCCGCCTTACAAAAAGTTCACCCGCTCTCACTCTCACTGTTTTTTGACAGTTTCACATTGAAAGCAACAACAAAGATCGGACAAACGGACATCGTCTAATATGGGCCTTACAGTCCTAAACGGACATTTGATTTTGGGTGCTTTATCAGGGGCTTTAGGGTGTTAATTAGGTTAAATTAATCAATCCATCGCTCACACAATGGTTGGATATGAAAGATTGTGTTGTAAGAATTAATAGCCAATGTAAAGCACTCCAAAGCTATTTTTGAACCCAAGCCGAGTTCTTTGCAAACTTAACAAACCAGATAATTGATAAACATCTTAATGAGTTAGTTAAAAGTTATATTTGAATTTTTGAAGTTAAGCTTTTTCCGCCTCGTTCTGTAATTTGCTTGAGTGAAATCTCAAAAACGACACTTTTTAATTTCGACAGTATTTTTCTTAGAAATTGCTGTTTCTTTGTTCTTTATGTCTTTAATAACAAGAAATTGTCATTTCAATATATTAAAAATATTTCTTCGATCCTCCGCGTGTAATTGAACCCGCAACGTTGTGATTAGAAGTTCAAAATACTATCCACTGATCCAAAAGCCTCTGTTAAGTACAGTTGTTGATTCAATATTAAGTGTGTATTACTACAACTATGATGCAGTAGATCACAATAATCTTTTAATAGATAGAGGATTGTGTAGTGGCTATTCTACATATACATAAAAACATTTCACATAAAATGTTCTACTTGCTATACTTGCAACTACTTGCTACAAGATGTCCCCAGCAAGATGTTGCAGCAGATTGGAAATCTATATTTTAAAAGGATTGCTTACTGGCTTTTCTGCATATCCAGCATATTTAGCAGCTATCCAAATATAACAAAAATGTTGCTTCTACTTGCTGCATAGAAGATGCCTCGGCAATGCATCGGCAAAAATTAACAATTGCTCACAAGTGCGTTGAAATAACTATGAATGTAGCAGGCATGTAATCTATATTCTATATATATATAAAATTGTAAAAAAAAACAATCTGTACATGAAATATTTTTTTGAAATTCCTTTTGCGATGGACGTTTTGAATGACGCTGAGCCCGAAAAACGCATTTTTAAAATTTTTGTCTGTCTGTCTGTCTGTCTGTCTGTCTGTCTGTCTGTTAAAGCATCACGTGAAAACCACTGGATGGATTTAAATGAAACTTGGCATCTAGGTTCCTTATATCCCCGGTCATAACATAGACTACTTTTTATTCAGTAAAAAAGGTTGGACCCGGTAGGGGGCGCTGCGATCGGGTTCCAGGCATTCTTTTTTTTAGCTTATCTCCGAAACCGTTCATCCGATTTGCATGAAAATTGGTATGTAGAAGTTTTCGGCTAAGGTGAGTTTTTTTGATTTATCTGCTCGGTTCTATTCTGAACACCAGAGGGCGCTGTTGTACAAATATTTTGAAAAACCTCGAAAAACTCCTAAACCGTGCATCCGATTTGCATGAAAAATGAAATATAGGAGTTTTCTGATACGGTGAGTGTTTTGCACTTATCTTTTCTGTGCTATCTTGAACACCAGAGGGCGCTGGAGTACAAATATTTAAAAAAACGGCAAAAAACTCCTAAACGGCTTATCTGATTTGCATGAAAGTTTGTATATAGAGGTTTTCGGATGTGGTGAGTTTTTATGGCTTATAAAGTCTGTTATATTTTGAACACCAGAGGGCGCTGTAGTACAAATATTTTAAAAAAGTCGAAAAAGTCCAAAACCGTTCATCCGATTTGCATGCAATTTTGTATGTAGAGTACTCTCGAACACGCTGAGTTTTTTAGACTTATCTACTCTTTTCTCTCTCGAACTCGAAATATTTTGAAAAACCTCGAAAAACTCCTAAGCCGTCCATCCGAATTGCATGAAAATTGGAAAATATGAGTTTTCTGATACGGTGAGGTTTTTTGACTTATCTCTTTTGTGCTATCTTGAAAACCAGAGGGCCTTTTAGTACAAATATTAGGAAATCGTGAAAAACTCCAAAACTGCTCATCCGATTTGGATGAAAATTTGTAAATAGCGACTTTCCAGAACGGCAAGGGTTCTGGTGATATCGTTTTTGCTTTTTCTCGAAACTAGAGGGCGCTGTTGTGCAATTTGTACGTGTGTATGTTATTAAACTGTTCCTTAACGGCTGCACTGATTTTGATGAAATTTTTTTTTTGTGTGTTTGAGTGGATCCCTAGATGGTTCAGATTCACAATTGGACCCGGTAGGTGGCGCTGCGATCGTTTTTAAGACAATTTTTATATAAATCATTTAATAATGTGATACATATATTTATTCTTTAACTTGTAATATTTTTATTTTTTGTTTAACTTGTTATCTAAATTTTTCTTTTTTTTTTTTATTTTAATCAAAGTGAATTGTTATTTATTTTAAAAAAGTCAGTACAAATTTTTCTTTTAAAATGGAAAATAATAAATAATGGATTCAAAAATAATAAAGTTTTATTATAATTTTCGGGGAATTCATGAAAAATCGGAGAATTTTTTAAGAAAATCGGGGAAACATAAAAACTGAGTTGGCAGCTCTGGTTGGCAGTCTTCTGTAGCTACTTTAAAATATTATTTCATAACTACTTGACGGACTGTAATTTCTTCACTGATTGAATTATTATCAGTTTCAGTCACTTTTGAAAATTTTGTTTTATTGACATTCAACACTTTTTAAATATTAGCTTTTCATTTATAATTATCTTTATTATTTGTTCAAACTAAAGATTAAAAGAATACAACAATATGATAACTAAATAGCCATAAGTACTTCTTTGATACTATCTTGTTTAATGCGCCGAAAATATATAATAGAATTGTAAGAAATCTTCTAACTCTACGATCTGAATTTCATACAAAAGACGAAAAAATAAAAATTAAAATGCCAGTCTGTAATCGTTGGTAATAAGAAACTGTGATTCTGTCAAAACAGATAAGCCTGATAAGCATGATTAACTTTTATTTAACAATTTAATCGCTGAATTGACGAAATCAATGTTATTGAAGAATAGAGAAGCACATCTTGAGTTTTATTAGAACTATTTTTGAATATTTCATTTTAAGCCATTTTTATAAGTTTTTGTTTTTGTTTTTGTTTTTAATTTAATACACTCTGAAATTCAAAATTTTCCAACCTAAGATTTCAATGGACTAACGTTAACATAGAGTCAGTGGCGGAATTAAAGTGAATACAATTTTGGGGCTGTTAAAATATATTTGACTACACTGAGGGAAATATGTGCTAAAATTAAATGAAATTGTGTTCATATTAAACGAATATGTTTTTGAAATAGAGCTTTAAACAATTTCATTTAAGTTAAACACAATGTTTTAAAGTAAACATTTTCAGTTTAAAAAAATGTACGATATTTAAAAATAAAATTTAAAACACAAAGCTTTTTATTGAAAACAAAAATTTTTAACCCTCATTTTCAATGCCATTTTTTTTAATTTTCCCCGTGTTTTTGACTTCAGATTCGTGATCAGCGACCTCTGGGACCCCTCGAATACTAAATGTAAAGTCCATTCGATGAAGTATGTTTGTTTTATTGCGGCTTAAAATAATGAAATATTTTATATATTGAAATAATTACGAAACGAAAAAAAAACGAAATGGCCATCTCAGCCCTTGAAAGGACTTTGACCGAGCTTCTTATGATCTATTGTGTTGTGTGTGATGTGAAATGTTTGCACACAAATGATCGAGAACTGGACCTACATGTTTTACGCCGACTCCGAACGGCTTATGTTCTCAAGAAGCCTTTCATGGCAGTTTATACTCTCTGAGGTTTGCCATTGTCTGCAGAGAGGTGACGGCCGAACAGAAAAATTAATTCAATCGAAAAAACTTTCTGTGTCGGATGGAGGATTCGAACCTGGGTTTTCTGGCGTAAGAGTCACACACTCTACCCACTACGCTACGGCCGCCGCCGTTTTAATTGAAATAATTAATTAGTTTTTATTTCATCTTGCCTTCAAATTTTGTAAGTCCAATTAAACAATAGTTTCAAACTATCAAATGTTTTTCTCAGCTTGGTCTCAATTGTCTGCTCCATAATTCTACTACACATAATTTTTTAATTCAATCTCAGATGGCGACATATTTGTTGTTATAAAAAAAAAATATAATAAGATAAAATTATGCAAAAAAAAATTAGCTTTATATGAGAATGAGAATATGAAATGAGAATTATACAAAGAAAAAATTTTAACACGCATGTTTTAAATTTTGTTTTGTAGAAACACAAACACGTTAATTTATATTTTAAAATTTTTTGCTTAATTTTAAAGTATGTTTTTTTTCTCAGTGTAGTTTCATAACACTAGGAACAAAAATCAACTATTTTACTTGATGCATGGTTCCTACTATGCTTTTGGGGTATTTTGAGCTCACGGAAAAGACCATAGATTTTTGCTAACAGTTGGGCTGAAAAGTTCGTAGACTCACATAGTAAAATACATTTTTATACCTCAACGCGTACTGCGTAGGGGGTATATTAACTTCTCTGAACCAAAAATCAAAACATTGGTCGAAATAATGATTCTTCGATTCAATGAATCCCTGTTCGTTGGTTCAAAGAAAAAGTTCTTTGATTTAATTCACTTTTTCTTACTTCCAAAGAACGCATTCCTTAAATGAATAAACGAGAAAAGGTTCATAAATTTAAAGAACAGATCTTCATTGAACTAGTACATTGGACCAGTTCATTAAAACAAATAACTTTTTCTTATATTTAAAGGGCTTATGCAGAAACATGATAAGCCACAAAATAAAAATTTAGAAATAATCGCATTAAAATTTTTCGCAAAAATGTATAAAATAGATGTTCCATGTAATCGTACTTTTAATACTAGCAGTTATTGGTTATAGAAGCCTTCTGAAACATGGTCAAAAATTAACGAAGAAATGATAGTAGAAACCAATCATTTTAAAAAAACAACATATGTTCTTGCATAAAATTTATTTTCAAAATTTGTTGTAAACAAAAACGGAACAGTATATACTAACTTTTATAACTCATTCAACAGTTTCTGCGATTCCCTCCTCATTTTCTATGTTTGTTGATTTTACATGATATGTCATGTTTCCTTTTTAAATAAGATAAACAATCAAAAATACCTGGCTGGTCCCTGGTAGCGCTTCAGAATTTTTGTTATGCAATTCATTGTTGCATTCTCCTAAACCATTATCCTATAATTCAAATGCATAAAGGGAAACAATTTCGATTTGACTACATTGTTTTTAGCAATAATGTTTGCCATCTGTCATAAAGCATTCGAGTATTTTAATGTACACAGACGACGTAAACTATGTCTTCCTTTCAAAAATGCTAATGATGCCGTTCTCTTGCAAGCTGACATATACCATCTTTATAGCTGGTGCAACGTGAGTCGTATGAATCTTAACATGAAGAAATGCAAGCACATGACTTTCACTCGAAAATCTCCTGTCACATGTATTTATAAAATTTGTGACCATACATTAGAGTCTTTAGATATCTTTTATGATATTGGAGTAACTATGGATACTAAACTTCGCTTTCATATTCATATTAATAAAATTATAAATCGAGCAAATAGTACTTTAGGTGTTATTAAGCGATGGGCAAAAGAGTTTAATGATCCCTATATAACAAAAACCTTATTCACCTCTCTAGTGCGACCTATTTTAGAATATGCTTCAATTGCTTGGTGCCCTCGATATAGTTGTTGCATTAACGACATAGAATCAGTTCAGAAAAAGTTTCTTTGTTCTGCTTAAGCCATCTTTACTGCAATTTTAACTATCACCTACCACCTTATGAATATCGTCTGCAACTTTTAAATCTTCCTACCTTAAATAATCGGAGAATTATGCTAAATGCTACTTGGATTTTCAAACTTTTACATGGATATGTAGACAGTCACTACTTACTGAGCAAAATTTACTTTAATATTCCTCTCCGACCTAGAAGATCTTTTGAGTTACTTTGAATGAACTTTTGTAGAACTAATTACTTGCAAAACGAACCAATCAGAAGTGCTTGTGAGGACTTTAATATTGTTTCGGATTCAATTTCTTTAAATGAATCCGTTTACTCAATTAAATTTTATATTTTAGATTATCAACAGTATCGCCACTAATCTGTATCATGCTTTCCAAGGATACTTAATATTTTCCTGTGATGTTTGGAAACAACTTATACAATCTAGCTGTGTAGTTTAATATGATTATCCAGAGCGAGACCACGTTCGGCTCGCTTGACATATGCCGGTTTGACGCCGTACGAATAGCTTTGCATGTGTGAGCTGTGCTCTAATCCATATTTATATAGATAAACACGCTATGAATATTTTTTGATTATCCAGAGCAAGACCTCGTCTGTCTTGCCTAGCACATGTATAAGCTCGACCTCGTCCTTCTAGCCTGGCATATGGGAGCACCGCTCTAATCAACCATTCTATTTACTACTAAGAAGCTAACCGGATTTTTATAAAAATTTAATTGTACTTAAATAAACTGTATTTATTTTGTTTAATATTAATTGCTATAAAGCCATATGTGCTTAGCATTCAAAAAATAAATAATAATAATAATAATAATAATAATAATAATAATAATAATAATAATAATAATAATAATAATAATAATAATAATAATAATAATAATAATAATAATAATAATAATAATAATAATAATAATAATAATAATAATAATAATAATAATAATAATAATAATAATAATAATAAAAATAATAATAATAATAATATAGATAATAATAATATAGAATAGAATTGATATTGAAAACCAAACATACGCCCGGAACGAAAACTTAGCCAACGATGCCCCGGATGAACCCGAACATGAAGACATAGTTGACGTCCAAAATCCTTCCGCTCAACGCATCCCTCAAGACGCGCACTCACCAACACAGCTGACAATTGAGTACCGAACAACTGCAACAGAACAGAACACGCATTCTGAAACTCTAAGCGCACTCCGCAACCACTTTAGAACTGCGTTTGCAATGTATGAAAACAGTGATCCTCTTTTAAGAGATGGAATACCAAAAATCTACAATAGTAAAAAAGTCAATGAGCTCGCCGAGATGGCGAACACTCACATTCTGCCTGACTACCTAGCAGCCGCTGCTAATATTGAACAGGTCCATTGCCTTATATACGTCGCCGCAGTCGCAATAGTAAAAACTCTAGGAAGAAAAATGTTGACTCAAGGCAGAACACCTCGTCGTAGTATTCATGCAGCAGTACCTCCCTGGGAAAGGCGCCTGAATAACAAAATTAATAAAATAAGGCAAGACTTAGGCAGACTTACAGCATATGCGAACGGAACAAACTCAAACCGTCTTCTTAAACACATTAAAAATATCATATCACCGAGACCTATCAGCCAGTTATCTTTAAAATTTATGACTGAGATTAAAGACTATAAAGCACAGCAACTAGCAGCGTACTCAAAGGGAATCTGCAGATATAAGGAAAGGAGAGCCCGAAAGCAAGAAAATATACTTTTTGGAAAAAACCAAAGTCAATTCTACAGAAGACTTGAAAATCCGCAAACCTGTCAAACAAACGAAGTGCCCCCGATGCAACAAGCTACAGAGTTCTGGAAAGATATATGGAGCAAGCCAAAGAGCACAAACCTAGAAATCACCTGGATAAACGAAGAGCGAGAAAAAAGTGCTAGCTACACCGAAATGCTACACACCAGTATTAGCCAAGAAGAAGTAAAGGATGCAATAAAGAAAACCAGCAATTGGAAGTCACCAGGCTCTGATAAAATCCATAACATATGGCTAAAAAAAATGGAAATAACACACGCACATCTCGCGAAATATTTTACTGAACTTTTGACGGAGCCTACAAGAATGCCGGAATTTCTGATGGCTGGGAACACATACCTACTATCAAAAAGCGCAAATTCAATTGATCCATCTAATTTCAGGCCCATCACCTGTCTTTCGACTACCTACAAATTGTTAACAAAAATTTTAACCAATCGAGTTTACGATCACTGCACTGTTAACAAAAAGGATGCGGGAAAAATTCAATGGGATGCAAAGAACAATTGACGATCGATTCAGAGTTGTTTCACCAAGCACTACAAAATAAACGTAATATTTCTGTGGGTTATATCGACTACAAAAAAGCGTTCGATAGTCTTCCGCATTCCTATCTGTTGGAAATCCTTTAAATATATAGGATTGACGCACGCGTTATCCGCTTTATGGAGGTAGCGATGAAAAAGTTTAACGTTACTCTCCACCTCGGACATGAGATGAGTCCCCCCATACCCATCAGATGCGGAATTTTTCAGGGAGATGCGTTAAGTCCACTGTGGTTTTGCCTTGGGTTAAGCCCGTTAAGTAAAATGCTTGGAAGTCTTAACATTGGGTTCAAACTAAAAGCCGAAAATGAAAACTACCTTGTTAATCATCTATTGTATATTGACGATATAAAACTTGACGCAAGTAACAAAGACAAGCTATACAGAATGATAGATCAAGTGAAAACTTTTTGCGATCACATAGGAATGGAGTTCGGGATTGATAAATGTAAAACAATTCACATTCAAAAAGGGAAAGTTCAAGATGACACCAATGGATATCAAATAAATGATGGAAATACAATTGCCAACCTTGTATCGGAAGAGAGCTATAAATATCTCGGTTTCCTGCAACTGAGAGGAAAAGTAAATGGTGAGATAAAAAAGAAATTACGTCTTCAATTTGACCAGAGGATGAAATCTCATTTAAATGCTGGGAATAAACGCAAAGCTATAAATACTTGGGCGGTCCCACTGCTAACCTACTCGTTTGGAATATCGAAATGGACAAGAACCGATCTCGATCAAATTGCAACCTCAATAAGAACAAGCCTTTCAAAACATTTTTGTCTCCATCCAAGAAGCGCTATAGTACGATGCTCAATACCAACAGAGTCGGGCGGAAGAGGACTCCAAAATATTCCTAATCTCCACATTTCTCAAATCATGGCACTAAGAAGTTATTTCAGACAACAAATCGAAACATCGGATATGATTCGAACGGTATGCTTAGCAGATAAGAACTACACTCCACTCAATCTAGCCGCTAGAGATTTCCAAACACCAGATAATGAGCATACAAATGACGAGATGATCGCAGCTTGGAAGAATAAAACGCTGCATGGAGTGCATCCAAGCCAAATGTTTCAAAGCCACATTGATGTAATCAACTCAAATCTATGGTTGAAACGTGGTCACCTTTTTGCGCAAACCGAAGGTTTCATGATCGCTATCCAAGACAAAGTGATAGCAACACGAAATTACCGAATATATATCCTGAAAGAAATCCTCACTAGTGACACATGCCGACTATGCAACAACTATGCAGAAACAAAAGACCATATTATTGGAGGATGCCAAGCCCTTGCATGGGTTGATTATACAGCGAGGCACAATCAAGTGGCTAAGATAATTCACCAACTTTTAGCGAAAAACAACAAATTGACCAGCGAGAAAACTCCATATTACAAGTATGAAGCACCACCAGTCTTGGAAAACAGCTACGCAAAATTATACTGGGACAGAACGATAATTACCGACCATACTATTAGAGCTAACAAACCTGATATAGTCTTGTTTGATAAAAGAGCGAAAGTTGTCTATATCTTTGACATCGCCATTCCTTTGAACAACAACATCATTTCAACATACAGCACTAAGGTGCAAAAGTACACGGAACTAGCTGACGAGCTCAGAATGATGTACCAGGTTGAGAGTGTCACAATAACACCGATAATCATTTCAGCAACAGGACTCATTCCAAGAAATCTTAAGGCACACCTAAAAGAACATAGCCTTGAAAGTGCTCTAGAGACTGTCCAAAAATCTGTAATTCTTAACACATGCAACATAGTGCGCCGTTTCCTGCAGCAGACCCAACCCATTTAAAGGGCTAGAACATGGTCTAAGCCCCAACAGAGCCTAATCCTTTGGTTAACACCCGGGATAGGTGCTTTCCAGTCATTCGACTGCGAATAAGCTTAGAAAATCGAATAATAATAATAATAATAATAATAATAATAATAATAATAATAATAATAATAATAATAATAATAACAATAATAATATAATATAAATATACCTCACTGGTTCCTAAAATTCCTTCTTCATCCGGTGGTACGTAATCTTTTTCTAATATACTATCATTGCTGTTTTCAAACCAGTCTTCACTATTCGTGGTAATTATTTTTGAGTTCATATTTTTGCTCGATATGAAAGCTCAATATGTAAAAATTTACTTTAACGGGCAAGACAAAAATGCAAAAACGCTAAAATGCTTTTATCAAGTGTGTTAACATCGAAATAATCATCTGATTTAGGATAATTCGAGAAGTTTTTGATTTTAGATGCCACCACAGAATTCTACTGAGCTGCAATGCCATGATAAGCTACTACAAATCCGTAAAAACATGATAAGCCATACAAATTTGAAAACACGTTTTCTTAGAAACAACATGATTATCAACAAAAATAAAAACAAGGAAATATAGTTGGTTTCTTTTAATCACTTCATCAGAAGTTATAGGTTATTTATTGTTACAAGCTCTTCCAAACCATTTTCCTAAATGGAAAAACATGATAAGCCACTACAAATTTAAAAGAAAAAAATTATATGCGTAAAAACATGATAAGCCACATAAATTAAAATAAATATTGCTAAATGTTTTTTTGATATATTTCCATTAGTGGTGAATAAGAAATCTTCGTCCATCATACCGTCATTGCTTTAGCCAATAAAATCTTGAATTTTGCTATAACTCGCAGTTAAATTAACCGTTCTCTATTTGAGGGGTAGCTTTTGTATATGGCTTATCGAGTTTTTGAGTAGAAAATTCAATAAAATATTTTATTGTAAAAAGACACTTATACATAAAAGTTCGCAATTTATATAAAATAAGCCCTAATCTTTTTAGCAGATGTTACAGTGGTGCAATGTAGTAGAAATCGTACAAAATACCAGTTTTTGATATTATGTGGCTTATCATGTTTCTGCAATAAGCCCTTCATTTTAAGTACGTTTTTGGTTCAGTGTTTGTCATTCCGCTTGCAGGTTTAGAAAAGTATAAATATTTTTGATCAACATCACCTCCTGAGTCGATTTCCGTCTGTCTGTCTGTCTGTCCATCTGTAATTACGGTTACAGCCGTTACTTTAAAGTTATCGCAATGAAATTTTAAATTTTTTCCTTCTAAAAAATGGAGATCAAGTTCGAGATTCAGCCAAATGGGATGAAAACCACGCCCACCTCCCACACAAAGTCACTTTATTTTAACTGTAAAATCTCTTAAAAATCTGCAAAAATTAAAGAAATATCTTGAAATTTTGCACTAAGCTTCGATATTTAATACAACCTAGTTTTATGTTATTTGGTAAAATTGAATAAAAACCACGGCTACTTCTCATACAAAGTGGCTGCACTTTAAAAGTAAAATCTCTTAAAAATCCGCAAAAATTAAGGTATGTTGCTACTTAGCACGCTCGGTATTCGAGTGAAAATTTAAAATTTTTTTACCGGTAAACGATAAGAGAATTTTTTTTGGGTGAATAAATACACTAAAAATTTATTTAAAAATAAAGTTTTTTAATAACTTTTAACATTTTTTATGTATGTAACTTTAATTTGAAGTTGACGTGTCGATATCGGATAGAGCTGATGGTTACCACAATAACTAAAGTTTGGCAGTACGTAGAAAAAAAATCATATATAATATGTATAAGTATGGCTATCATGTGAACTAAAATTTTTAAGTTTGGTAAGAAAGAAGCAAGTTTTCTCTGGATTTTGTGCAAAAAAATATAGAAAAAAAAAATTTTTTTCAACATTTTAGTTCACACGGAAAATAAACTTGTGCAAAGTATGCGGTTAAAATTTGGATATATTCGGACTACGTTATTTTGAGTAACTATGTAAACCAGGTTTAAAAATGTAGTTTTGAGAAAAATGCGTTTTTTGACGCAAAATAAGAACGCAAGAAATGAACATTGATATAAAATTGACTAAAATTTACTTTTTATTATTGTTGTGTGTAAAGGTACGAGCACATTTGTCTCTTTTTTTTTATAAAGTAGAAATAGATCAGTAAAATTGTTTATATTTTAAAACCTTTTATTAACTTTTTCTAAATAGGGGAAAAAAGAGGGGAAACTTAAACTTAAAAACGGAGAAAATAATTATTTTGTATGCAGAAAAGGGGAATTTTTTCACCGACACCTGCCGCTACTGCTCTCCGCTCACATAAATATCGCTGAGTAGCAAAACTACTCATTAGTTCTGAATACTCCCCAGCAAAAACTTCGCCTACATGTAATCGAAAAAATAATCTAGAAATCTGTAACCATCAATTACCTTCTAGGTTACGGAACGCATTACTTTAACATAGGCATGTCATTGGCGGTAATCGAATACTCTTTCTATCGACATAGAAGTTCTTATGTAACTACTTCCAATAATACATGATGTAATGGTCTACAATAATTTGCTTTATAATAACTAACTGCAATGTGTATTATAACAACTTCTAAATAATACATTTTTTAACAGCAAACCAAAAAGTTGTTTTTGAATCAATAACTTTACCAGTGCTTTTATAAGACCTTACATTTTTGAACTATGTAAGTTGTTCCTTTTCATCTCTTCTATAATTAAATAATAATAAGCCATGATTTTTTGTTCAGGTAGAGTTTATTAAAAAGAACTTAATTGAATAAAAATAAAATAAATCGAACAGAATTCATAAAAATTGACATACCCACAAACAAAAATAATAAAACAAAGAAATTAACAGAAGTAAAACAAAAATCTGAGAAAAACTCAGCGATTTTCAACATTTTTTTTGTTGATGGATATATTTTTAAAATGGCGATTTTTGACATTTTTGAATCCTTTTCTTAGATTATCCAGAAACATCTTTTCGTTTGATCCGTCCTTCAGTGTTGCTCCTGCAAACAGAAAGTAAAAAAAAAAATGTTTAAAAGAAAATATTTTAAAATAATAATAATAAGCAAAACAATTTAGCTGGCAATACTATTGTAAGAGAACTACATCATTTTTAAATTTAAACTAGTTCGGATTCAGCGACTAATTTGTACCTAGTGTTCGCCAGCAACGAATTTGTCAAAATTTAAAAATTTAGGTGGCAATCCTATGGTAAGAAAATGACCTCAAAACTGTTTGACTCATCCCTATATCCTGAGGGTTGTTCCTATAATTAATATATATATGTATATTACCATATAAAACATCCATTAGTTTGGCATAGTTCTGCAATCTTTTTTTTATTTTGCTTCCAGAGTCCAGAGCTTGTAGTCCAGAGCAAGGCTTGTCGAAAAAATACTGTTTACATACATTCTTTACTAGGCCACCTTTTCGAATTAGTCTTTCAATGGTTGCAATCTAAAAAAAAAATAGAAATAAAATGGGATATAAGAATACAAACATTATCAAAAACATCATTAAAAATACCCAGCCAACCAGATAACGATAATTAAATTTAGCGAAACAATTAATTATCATTATATCGAAATATCGCTCTGGCTCGAGATCGTAACGAACTTTTCTTCAATTTCGATATCGTTAACAATAGGTCGATTTGTATCGAAATCCATAATTTTTCAATATAGAAACGATATCCTTTGGTTTGCTGGGTAGAAATAACAATTAAAAACATATAAAAATAGAAACCAAACAGTATTTTTACAAGAAAAAAAAATACAATTCGAAAGACAAAGAATCAATTTATTTCATCATTCAACATCTTCTCTAAAGAATCCAAGTCAGTTTGGGTTTGAATAGGGAACTGAGAATAAAATTTCGGTGTAGAAAACAAATTTTTGGAAATTTGGCTGAGTGCAATATTTTGCTCTAATTTTAAATTTGTTATTTCTTCCATTAGACCGTGGAAAGTGCCTATCAGAAATAAATTACATAACAAGAAAATACAGCAAAGATAGAAATATAAAGCTTATAAAAAAACGAAAGTAAAAACGAAATAAAGACAGACATACCTTTTATTTCCATCAATTTATCCTTAAGTTCCTTATTTTCCTTGCGTATTACTTCAAATTCATTTACAATTTTATTGTTTTGATTTGTAAACATATCTGGATTTTTTTTTTTTGCATATTTCATGTGATTTCTAATATTCAAAACTTTTTTAAACTTCTTACCTGTGAAGATTTTTATGCCGTGATTACTGTGTTGTAGCTCTAATGGATCATTTTCTTTTGATGCTTCGTATTTCTTTTTCTTTGGGTTGTATTTGGGTTATATTGGGTTATATTGGGTTGTAATTCCATTTTTGTGTTATTTTATATTGTTTTGTTTTTATTAAATTTACTTTCGTTTCTTCTTAATTTCTTTATTTCCCTAAGACAACGAGCCGCATGACACATATATTCAAATCGCACTAATTGCAATGAATTGGAAAAAAGAGTTCAATGACGAATAACGGGACAACGAGACAAGAAACAAAAAAAAAATATGCAGCGTGTTTCGGCACTTCAGTTATTAAAGAATGATTTGTATATGAAATATGGAATATATGGCCGCATTACCTTTTGCATTACATGTAATAGGTATAAAAAGGCATTAAAAATTTATCTATATCGTGTCTACGTAGGTAATGTGTTATATAACTGAATGTCGCAGGAAGGCATTGCAAATTTCTATGTAATTTTTGCTGGGTCGTTATTGTTGACAACCTTTATTATTTACCACTCGCTCGTTCTCTTTACTTTTCTTCAAGAAATGTCAGTTCACACAAGCTCTCTGGTAAGCAATATACATATCGTTCACTTGAGTGGCAATTTACATGTAACATGAAATTCAAAACCCAATATTTAATTATTTATGAAAGCTTAAATCTTTATACATAGAACATGGTGGACAATTATCAAAAATATATCCCACAAAAAGCATAAATTTTATGAAAACTTATCTCTGAAATTGGGAGGAAAAGTTACACTTTTATCAATATAACTTTCATGAGCAAGAATGGACAACTTTATGTGACATCTCCCATATTACTCCAAGTCATACGACTCGATATTTTAGCGCTTTAAAAAAGTTTTGTCTTCAATTTGGGAACAGTAGCGGCTTTTATTAAAGGCCATCTCCACTTAAATAAAAAATCGACTCCAAAACTCCAAACTCCGATATATTTTCGAATAAAACATTTTTCTCGAATTGACTCATAGAGCGCTCAAAATTATGAGCTGGTTCTATTTATTCCCCCCTTCAACATTTCTTCTTAGCACAACTACTGCCAATCTGCCACCCTTCTGTTTGTTCCCATACAAAAAACTGACAAAACAGTCGATTATAGTTCATATTTTTCCCGAATTGATCCCTAGACGGCTCAAAAATATGAGCTGTACCTATTATTTTTACCTGCCACCCTTATGAGGGTCACTTTACAAAAAACACAAAAACTGTCGATTATGTTTCTATCTCTACCGAATAAAAACCTAGAGGGGTCAAATATATGAACAGGTCCTATCACTTTTTGCTCTTCAATATTTCTTTTCAACACACCTACCCCCTATCTGCCGCCCCTCTGGCGGTGCCCATACAAGAAACACAAAAATTGTGGATTATAGTTGATATTTCTGGTCAAATATATGATTGACCATATATATGCTCATCCAATTATTTTTTTGCCCTTCAACATTTCTTCTGAACTCACCTAACTACTTTCTGCCAACCTTCCGGGGATACCATACAAAAAACACGGAATTAGAAATGCAGACATTAACAGTGCAAGCCTTAACAGCGCTAACGTTAACATTGCTGACGTTCACATTGCTGACGTTAACATTACTGACGTTAACAGTGCTAACGCAAATTCATAACATTTACCTCAACCATAAAGTAGGTAAAACCAACTCAACGCTCCTAAAGAAGTTTTCACTTCAAAAACCTGTGTAATACCATGAACCTTACATAGACGATACTAAAAGGCAGATAAATAGAATAACGTACAATACAAAATTTCCTACAACGCCAATTATTTATAGATTAATGTCAGGATTACGTCAATCATGCTGAACGCCAGCATTAACAACAGTTAATAGTATACAGCTAATGAACATCGTTCATCGTTTAAAAGAACACCACATGTAAGTAATCTTGCTTGTTTGCTTACCATTAAAAGAACGGACGCTCCCCTTGATAAGGTTGAATTACGAGCCTAATATTTATTTATAACAAAATAAAAGCTATTATCACACTTTGACCGACTTAAAGCCATTTTATGGCTTAGCTATAGTTCTTCAATTCAAAAAGGTTTTTAGCACTAGTGGTGAATGAGACATGAAGCTAACAGGAACGTTTGTATTGGTACTAGCCGTAATTGCTGGTGGTAGCAGAGCTATTGATGTGGAACAAAAAGTGGAACTAGTACAAGAGGATTCGATCTTTCAACGTACTTTTCGAAAGTTGCATCACGAACCGCCACCACCGCAAACCAAAAGTCGCAGAAGTGTGGAAACTTTATGGATCTCACAGAAATTAGATAATTTCAATGAGCAGGATGAGCGGACTTGGAATATGGTGAGTACAAAAAGTGAGGGTGAACAATTTGAACAAATATTTGACTGCTTGCAGCGCTATATGACCAATGATGAGTTTTATCAGGAAGGTGGTCCACTGTTCATTTTTGTTGGTGGTGAATGGGCGATTTCTCCCGGTTATGTAACTGGTGGTCATTGGTACGATATGGCTAAAGAGCATAACGGTTATCTATTCTATACAGAACATCGTTACTATGGTCAGAGCAAACCAACCAGGTAGGCACCTAAGATGATGCAACGTCTATGAATATTTTTGATGATAATGTTCACCAAACAGTGATACTTCAAACTTGAACATCATATATCTGCATGTACTTCAGGCACTCGCCGATTTGGCACACTTCATACGCACCATGAAATCCTCCATACCCGGCATGGCCAACTCCAAAGTATTTCTAGCTGGTGGTTCCTATTCAGCCACTATGGTAACATGGTTCAAGAAGCTCTATCCTGATCTAGCAACCGGCTGTTGGGCTTCCAGTGCTCCACTCCTTGCCAAGGTCGATTTTGTTGGTAAGAGTATTGATGGTTGGTTAAAAAAAAACTTTATAAGAGCGTGAGTTTATTTTATGATTTAGAATACAAGGAAGTGACAGGCCAATCAATACGTTTGATGAGCGGCGATGCCTGCTATCAGCGCATCCAAAATGCCATCACTGAAATGGAATCCATGTTGTCCAATCAGCGTGGTGCTGAACTCAAGGCTATATTGAAGATTTGCAATAGTTTTGACGAGTCCAACGATTTGGATGTTTGGACTCTTTTCAGCGAAATTTCGGACATTTTCGCGGGTGTTGTGCAAACTCACAAGTGAGTGAGAATATGGCTAAAACTTCCCACAAATGAGCTAAAATTATATTTGTTTTGCACTATTACAGCAAAGGCAACATAGAGAGTGTCTGCAATCGTATTTTAACTGGTGATAATGACTTGGCTGGTCTTGCCAACTATTTGGTGTCAGTATTCGGCTCAAACAGTTGCACTGATCTATCCTATAAAGCTAGTCTGAATAGTGTTATGGACTCCGCTTTCAGTAATAATATCAGTGAGTAAATTCCGTTCAAATCTAGGTAATATCTAACATCTTATCTAACTCAGTGCGTCAATGGATGTATCAGACTTGCAATGAGTATGGCTGGTATCAGACATCTGGCTCGCGTAATCAACCTTTCGGCACCCAATTCCCTGTTTTACTCTATACAACCATGTGCAACGATGCCTATGGCAAGCAATTCAGTAGCGAATTTATCAGTACACAGGTAGCTGAAACCAATAAACTGTTTGGTGGCCTCAGTCCTGATGTCGATAATGTCTACATGACACACGGGCAGCTCGATCCATGGCGTGCCATGGGCATTCAGGATCAGGCGCAAGTAACCATTATACCAGGTATGCAAAACTGAAATTTAGTTAAGCGGGAATTTTTCTTATTATATTAAAATTATGTTTTCTGATTTGAAAAAAAAAAAAAACAAATTTTAGAACATGCTCACTGCAAGGATTTCGGTTCTATATCATCCGATGATACACCAGAATTACGCGCTTCAAAGGAAAAAATTGCTGCCCTAATACGTGAGTGGACGGAGAGTTAAAGAGTAATTTGAGTTCAAAGGAGAAGAATATGAAAACGTGAAGATATTTAGTTGATAGATAAAAGCATATGATTTATGAAGTACAATAAATTTTATATTTTCTTATCAATGACTTATAAATTATTTATTGCTTGTTGGTTGCTATTTTAATCTCAACCGATAAACGAGACTACCTCAAATTTATTGCGTTCATCGTTAGCCAAAACATAATCATTCAAAATCTTAAGTTGTGCATTATAAAGCTTGGGAGTTATAAAGGCATTATAATGTCTGTCAAGTAATTGTTTGCAAAATGAAATATGCAATACCTTTTCCAATTTAATATTGTACTAAATAATCAATTGCTCATAAGAACAAAGAAACAATTTGATAAAAACAAAAAGAAAAGTTAAAAAAAAACAAAAAGCACACCGAGAAAAAAGCTTATGTTAAATTAACAAAAAACCTAGTAAAATTTATAAGCTGGCTTTGGCAGTTTTCAGCCATCCAAGTTCTTCATTAAAACGCCTAAGTTTTACATGTTAACTTGCCAATTTTTATTTGGGCGATAAATCAACTAGATATTTGGTAATTTATACAATATTAAAAAAAAATTAAGTTTCAAGCAGCTTTAATTTTTTCCGAGTTTTGGTTTTTGGTTTTTAATTTTTTTTTTTATTTTAAGCGCAGCTTTTTGTGCCTCGCTCTGTGATTTGCTTGAAAGAAATCGGGACGACACTTATCTTTTTTCGACACCGTTTTACTTAGAAATTTCTGGCTTCTTTGTTGCTTGCGTTTATTACAACAAGAATATATAACATCAAATATAAAAATCATTCCTTCGCCCGCCATGGGGATTGAACACACATCCAACGGTTAAGAGTTTACTACACTACCCATCGGGCCAAGCTCCTTCGGTACGCAGCATCATTGATTCAATATAAATTACAACTGAAGATATGATGCAGCACAACACAATAATATATTAATAGATTTTTGTTGTATGGCTATCAACATATTACTGTTATACTACAGATTACTGCATCTGTTATTATAGCATCTGTTAACATACCTGCCCTACTACACTACCCATCGGGCCAAGCTCCTTCGGTACGCAGCATCATTGATTCAATATAAATTACAACTGAAGATATGATGCAGCACAACACAATAATATATTAATAGATTTTTGTTGTATGGCTATCAACAGATTACTGTTATACTACAGATTACTGCATCTGTTATTATAGCATCTGTTAACATACCTGCCCTTATATCAGCAAAGAGTAGCAAGGCTTGGTTTTTTGGATCGATGGGTAGAGCGATGGACTATGCATCGAAACGTCCAAGATCGATTCCCTCGGCGGGCAAAGAAATATTTTTTTTTCTTTTCTTTTTGTTGATGTGAACGGGTCTGTAATGTTGCTGGTACATGCGTTTGTTTTAATTTTGCATAGTGAAGAGAAAATTAACAATTGCCAACAAGTGTGTTGAAAATACAATGACTGTATAATAAATAAAATAATACTGAAATATATTAAAATTTACTGATGTGAAAATTAGCGTGTTTTTTTAATTTACTTTCTGTTATTTTAATTTTTTGAATTAAAAAGTTATCTTACAAAAAAAAAGCCTTAAATTATCGAATCTATGAAACTGCGAAAAAGCTTCGCTTGTCTCATGTGTCCAACGACGCACCTGTGTTTTTTTTTGCAGAAAATAGCTCAAAGCAATGCTTAAGCCATCCATTTATTGTTTTTTTTGTATTTTGTATTTTTGGATCTTGGGCTAAGATGTATTAAATATTATTTATATCGAAGTATATGCTTTCAAAAAGCAATGTATAAAACAATAAATTGCTTGTATGAATAAGCATAAGCTTATAATTTCCATACAATCCTTTCTACCCAAGCCGACTTATGTGATTTAACTATTGCCTTTTTTTCTCGGTGCATAAAGGCACTATAAACTGATAACAAAATATTCAATGTTTTCTCTCTCATCTAATAATGGGTCACGGCTTGTAACCTTTTTGGTACAGCCCCAAATTTTATTTTTCCCCCAAAAAAAAAATAATATTTCCTCCTAAACAACACTTTTTATGGCGTTTTTATTTGTTGGATTCCGTTTTTCAAGACTTTTTTTTTAAAGGGCCCATCAATTTTCAATAGGATTTATATCGGGGTCTTAATAGGGTGTAGGGGATCTTAAATGTATTAAATATTAAATAATTTAAAACATTTGGTTTGCAAAAAATACTTGTTATTGCATATTGTTGTACTTGTTTACAGCATTTTTATACCCCAACGCGTACTGCGTAAGGGGTGTATTAACTTTTTCATTCCGTTTGTAACGCCAAGAAGGAGGCGTGGCAGGTATAGAAAAAATATATATCTTTTTGATCAGCATCATCTCCTGAGTCGATTTCCGTGTGTCCGTCTGTCTGTCTGTCAGTCCGTCTGTCCGTCTGTCGACACGATTACAGCCGCAATTTTTAAGCTATCGCGATGAAATTCAAAATATAAGTTTATTTTTAAAAAAAGAAGATCATGTTCGAGAATGGGCCAAATCAGATGAAAACCACGCCTACCTCCCATGCAAAGTGACTTTATATTAAACGTAAAATGTCTTTAAAATCCACAAAAATTATAGAAATGCCTTGAAATTTCGCATGTAAACTTTGCTCTCTTAATCCTGGCTATAAAATTTGGAAAAATCCGATGAAAACCACGCCTACCACCCATACAAAGTGGCTTTATTTTAAACGTACAATCTCTTAAAAATCCACAAGAATGAATGAAATGTCTTGAAATTTTGGACATTAGCTTTGATATATAATATGAACTATCCCTATGATATATGGCAAAATCGGATCAAAACCATGCCTACCTCCCATACAAAGTGACGTCATCAAAATAGGAAAACTTTCGTTAATATATAAAACTGAATATCAGCGTGTATATCGTGGCTAAAGACTTCGGATATACTTCAATATGGCCGCGGGGAGGTATTTTAGCTTCGGTACCCTGCCGAAGCTCCATCCTTACTAGTTTTTATTGTATTTAAAAATTTAGACTTTAAATTTTATTAATCAAACAATTTCATTCTAAAAATTATTTAATATAAAATACAATTGTTCAAGATTTCATATAAAATAAAATTGTGTTTAAATTGTGTTACTAAAATAAAGTAAGACCACTACATAGGGCTCATATCAGTTTATTGCAGTTATACAGCAACCAGGTCCTGAACAACAACGATTTGTGTTTAAGGTCATTCTACTGATACAATTTGTATTTTAACTTCTAGGGATTTTAGTGTAGTCGAAATTTTGAGCATTCTTCTAATTCGTTTCGCAAAATGTCTATGTAAAACTCCTTCATTATTATATCGGTAAAAACTTTCAATTCACCAATACCTTCCCTTGATAAGCATTTCTTATGCGATTTTTCTCAATAGCTCCTACTACTGCTTCAGAATTTAATAGAAGTTAATGCATGAATAGTTAATGCATGAAATTACATTTCACGAATGAAATTTCTTTTTGTGTATCGATGCCATGATTATCTGATTCGGTCTGCTTTCCAAATATTTTTCCTAGAAAAAACGCGTTCGTCTAGTGTGCTTGTCCCAAGCAAACAGAGAATAAATTCAATGATGCGTGCAAAATACAAAAATTTTCAAAAAATTTTAACCCATCGATTATCCGTTGGAAATTTTTCCGCAGTACTCGAATGCTCATACAAATCGTGATACAAGAAACAAGGTTGTCCTGACAGCTGGCTATATTCTCACAAACGGTGATCAAAGCTTGTCATTTGCCTGTATATACTTTTTATATATTTTTTCTACTTTTTTCGTTCTCAACTTTATACTATTTTTATAAGATCGCCAAAAACACTGCCCTGGCTACCTTATATCATGGCTCTGATTTTCGAGTCTGACTTGACTCGAATTGATAATTTAACTAGAATGCTTTCGGATCTGATCCAATTATTCAGACCAGCCAGTGAAGTAGTTGTGAGATTTTGTTCAATATAGCGTACTATTGTTTTATAAAAAAAAATAGATTTATCGCAAATCATTTACGTACAGTGAGTGTGATTCATGTGTTGTACTTTATTTGCAATTCAGTTGCAGATCAGTTGTAAATAGAAGGAGAAAACAATAATTTCAGTTAGAGTAGTATGCGCGCGGTCAGCGTCACCGGCACTTCCGCTTTCATGAGACGCAGTCCTTACTTCTAGCCAGGTGCGGATCCAGGGGCGCTATGGAGGCTAAAGCCCCCCAGAGGCTCATAATTTGCTTGCAACTAAAAAGTTAAGAAACAAATTCTCTGCAAATGCTATAATTTTGGCCTGCTTTTTTTAATTTTTGTCCAGTGTGCAATGGAGTATTTAGCTTCAACTCCTGAAGATCCATTACTTACAAGTTTTAAATTGTTTTTTTTTTTTTGTTAAATGTATATCGTAAGACATCCACTTAATACTGGATTGTTTCAAAGAATAATTATATACCAACCCATACAAAAACTTAATCTGAAATGGAAATTTCAAATTGACAATCCATTAATATCTGCAACAATTTCAATAGATTTATCATTATACTTTTTTCATTAAATTCATTGAAAAGTTATTAAATACAAAGCAATAACTGAATATAAAAAATTACTTATACAAGCTTCCAAGTAACACTTGGAAAACTTCATCTTGTATTATTATATAACTCTAACTTTTTCGACGATTACTTAAAAGGTCTTAAGATTGTTTCTCTTTCGTAGATTTATTAAATTTTGTGTGCAATATCCAAGTCAAGAACTTAACGATCATCCAAATTAGCAGCAACATGATCAGAGCAATACCACCAAACAAGGCCAAGATTGTATCAAGACTGTGATACTGCACAAAATTCAAATCCTGAGCAGCGCTGCGCATATATGGGGCACCATCATGTCGCAGAACATACTCCGTCCAGTAGATGGCAGTCTCTAGTGGCTCCATGGGCTGATCTCGATAACGCTTTGACAACAGCTGTGCCATGTGCGTATACTTCGGTTCTGTCAAAAGTTCCTCAATTTTTCCCTTCAAATCTAGCTCCGTTAGCTGTTTGTAGTCCACACTCAAACCGAAGCCTGCTCTTTTAGCACGTTCCACATTCAAGAATTGATCAAAAAATATTGGCATACCCAGCACTGGTTTTGCATGATAAATAGACTCCATGGAGCCCAAAAGCCCGCCATGGGTGATAAAAAGCTTCACACTAGGATGTGCCAGAATATCAAACTGCGGGAACCACTTCCTGATGAATACATTGTTGGGCTTATCCGGTAAATCGGGATTTTCAAATTTCCACAAAACACGCTGCTTAAGCGAAGCAAACGTACGCATAATAATTTTCAATTTTTCCTTAGGCAAATATGTGCTCTTAAAATGTGAGCCCAGAGAGAAGTAAATGACTTCAGCGTCACCGGATTCATTGAGAAAATGTTGTATATCGTTAGGCAACACACCGCTGTGACGTTGCAAATGCATGCCACCCACCTCGACCATGTTCGATACATAAGGTCGTGGAAAGCTCAGTGAAAAATGTTGATTCAACAACATGAGCGAGAAATTCTTGCGTACTTCTAGCAAATCGTGCTGTGCCTCCGGAAAGTATTTACGATATAGCACTTGCTGTATGGGCAGATGATAGAAGTGCAGATGCAAAAACTCCAAGGTATGAATAAAGAGATTCTTCAAGCGCTGCATATAAGTCATACGATCAGTGAGTCCCAGGCTAAAGTTCGGTATATAAGAGATGGGCGAAGTATTGCCCACTTGGTCGTCAATTAATGAAATAGTGCCAAGAGTTGAGATACCAATAAGATGGGCGCCAAAATGTTCAGCCAAACCAAAGAGTGCCTCATTGTATAACGTTTCAATGACGATTACATCGAAATGCTGCTTTGACTGCATTAATTGCTGTACGGCGTGATTCTTGAATACATTTTTAATAACATCCTCCACAAAGACAGTCATGGATGTTAGTTGCTTCCATTTGTTTTCCACCATATATTTGTCGATTTTAATATCTGCTAAATTAGAATACAAAAAAATTGTAATATAAAAGTTTTAAAGAAAATCATTTTACCAACCCACTCTTATGAATTTTTAAAGTATCATTCACACAGATATCGGTGAAATTAGCAATGGGCTGCTTTTGTGGAAAAGCAGATATCACGGTGACTTCATGACCTCGGCTGGCTAACGCTTTAAAATATGGCTGAGCAAATATGTACTCTGATGGAGCTGGAAAAGGAAATACACCCAATATTTTTGCCGCATCCAGGACAATCAAGCAACTGGTTAGCAAAATCGTGAAAAGAAGCAAATTTTGCATGATAGCGAAGAAGCGTTCTACAAACGCTTTATCTGAACAGCGCAAGTTCAGCTGAGATACTGAATTGTTTGAACGTAAACATAAACGTGTTTGCCTAATTAACTTAAATTTTTAACCCTCAAATGACGCACCAGAGCGACTTCGCACCTGAAAAAATCAAACAAAATATATTGTAAAATACTTATATTGTTGAACAAACTTTAATTCGTACAAAGTGGTGACTTTTTTTAACCATCAGATAGTATACTAAGTTAGCCTAGTTAGCCTACCTGTAAAGAAAAATTTTCAATTATTCCGCTAAAAGCATGCGTCATTAGTATGCTTAAAGTGCTCATTGTATGTATGTGTATAGTTTAGCGCAAAAACATTATGAGTTTGTAGGTAGTCTAGAGTACCTTTAGCGTTGGTTATCCAGAGAACATGCATTTTATTCACTATTGAATGTTATTTGTCTACAAATCATTTAAAATTTCAAAAAAAAAAAATTTCATTACTATAATACGAAGTGTAATAAAATTAAATCAGTTAAAAGAAGTCATATAACGTTTTATTTCTGCCTGGTAAAATTTGTTGCAAGTGCTGCTGCTGCAATAATATTGTGTACCTTTCATATTTTAAAAAATTTTAATATTATTAAATCAAAACTAATATAAAATAAAAAATTAATAAATTACACTGGCTTACAGCCAATATGTTCAATGAATGCCACTATCCATTTTTCATGTAAAGTCGGTCGCTAATTCCGAAAATCTGCTTTTTTAAGGGTCTACTAAAGATTTTTAAGCGAAAAAACCCATGTGTTAAAAGTTTTATTTTTAAGCTATGGTTTTTTTTAAGATAAATTTTGTTTTTACATTATAATTATATATGTTTTGAAGAAAGTTTTTGAATTTATGGATAACAAATATTAAACCATATAGCAGGAACTAGTAGTTTAGTAAGGTACCTTAAATATGCGGTGGACACGATTTTTCAGATCTTGTTCATCTAAAAACAAAATAAAACAAATGATTAAGGTTCTGCTAAAGCTTTTTGAGCTTCTGATCGGAGGTTTTAGAAAAATTATAATTTTTACCAAAATGGTATTTACTAAAAAACTGATTTTTGACAAAAAAAAGTCTATTTTTTTTAGGTTATAAAAAGAAAGAATTGCCCTAAAATAAAAATCGAACGATCAAGTACCGATCATATTTTCTTAACAAGTTAAATAAATTTGGTAGCAATCCTGAGCAAAGTTTTCGAGTAATGCTGTCCACCGGTTAAAAACAGACTTCTCGAGAAAAACGCGTTTAAAGTTTTAGAAGTAGTTATTTAGTTATATATGAATTTTTTTTAACTTGTGTTTGAAATTATTAATTTCGGCGCAAATGAAATGAAATTTAGTGCCTGGTGTATTTTTTTGGTATTTCATTTTTAATTTCACCAAATATGTTGGCACCAAATATGTCTCAGCTTAAAAATATACACTTGTGTCTATGAATACATTGAGGCAAGTACATTGTCTTCTCTTCGGACGATTCTGCTTATAACTACAATACAAGAATTTTTATTTAATTGACTCAAGAATTTCTGAGAATATTTTTCGAAATAATTCGAAATATGTAAGAAAAAAAAATTTCAGTTTTGGTGCCGAAAAACTTTAGTAGGCCCTTAAGTGAAAACTTCTTTAGGCGCGTTGATCACTTTTTGATAGAGAGCAAAACAATAGATTCGCGATATCATAACGCTGTTACCGATATCATGACGCTGTTAGCGTAACAGATGATGTAATCATTGGTGTACAGCATTCGTTTTTAGGGATTACCCAGCATCGACCAAGCCGAAGACCGAAGCGATTACCGAACCGATTACCAGGCCGATAACCGATGCGAAAATTAACCGATTACCGAACCAGTTACCAATTACTTAGGCGATTATCAACCGATTACCGAACCAATTACCGATACCAAAGCGATTACAAATCGCGATAACAAATCGCAGATGTTAATGCGTTGTATTAAATGATTTTCTTTCAGCTCATGAGGAACTCATTCAGCTCATATATCGAGTTTTCGTACATAGCAAAGTTGTTTTAAGCGATTTTCAATGCATGCATGTGATACATGAAGCTTCTCTGCAATCTCACATGTTGTACTGTGACGATCCGAATCGATTATTGCTTTGATTTGGTCGTCATCAACTTCAACTGGACGACCAGAGCGTTTTTCATCTTTGAGTGAAAAATCATCAGAACGAAATTTGGCAAACCAATTCTGACACTGCCGTTCTTTTAAAGCTTCGTCACCATAAACAGCACATAACTTTTTGTGAACTTGCAATGCGTTTTTTCCTTTCCGGAAATAAAAAAGCAAAATATGACGAAAATGTTCGTTTTGATTTTCCATTTTTCAACAGACGCCAAACAAAAACTGCACAACCGATCAAAAAAATTTTTTTACTGATTGACAGTTGAAGTACCAACTATTAAATAACAAAATGTGTTTGACATTTCGATTACATCAGCAAACCTAAAAATTCAACTAAAGCCATCTATGATTGAAATCAAAAATATAATTCAAAATATATCACAAAAATATAATTAGAAACTGTTCTTTTATATTTAAAAACTTTAATAATCTTATAAACGTTCTTAAAATGAAAAGAGTTGTGTTATATAATACAAAATCTTAAATAGGTCACGGGTAAAAAAAAACCCCAGATATATTTAACAAATTATTCATGGCTCACCTGGGCAACCAAGATAAATTCTAAAATGAAAAAAATCCACTCAATACCCATAATGTGCATGGGTATCTGCTCAAAACAATACTTTATATTCAAATAGTCAAATGTATTCAAACATCATTGCTTCTTCAACTTTAGCTTCATATCTTGCTTGCCTTTAGCAAAAATTCGGTAAACCAGCTTTCGCAACAACCATAATAAAATCCCTACAATTAGCAGAACTCCGCCCAAAAAGACAACAAGTGTATCCAAACTATGAAGCTGAAAAAAATTTAAGTCCTGTGCAGCGACACGCATATGTGGTGCCCCGTCATGACGCAGCACATACTCCGTCCAGTAGACAGCAGTCTCCAGCGGTGTCTGCGGCTGATCACGTAAGCGTTTGGATAGCGTTCTAACAACTTGTGTATAGCGTGGATTATTAAGTAATTCTACACACTTTTCCCTAAACTCGGTCTCATTTAAATTGTTATAGTCCATCGATAGTGCATAACCCTGACGCACAGCAGTAACCATATTCATGGGTTGGTCACCGAACATGGGTATACCGAGTATAGGTTTGGCATGAAAAACCGATTCTGTAGTACTTAGTAGGCCGCCGTGGGTGATAAACAGCTTGATATTGGGATGCGCCAGCACCGAAGGTTGAGGGAACCATTTGCTAATGTACACATTAGCAGGTATCTGCACTCTATCGCTGGTGTCCTCAAACTTCCAGAGCACTTTTTGCTTAAGAGCACCCAGACTATTCAGCAAAACTTTTAATTCCTCAAGTGGCAAATCCTTGGCCTGAATATTCGAACCAAGTGAGAAGTAGATAGCACCCGTTTCCGTGGCGTTGTCCAGCAACTGCTGTAAGTCTGCAGGCAAAGGATCAGGTACTTGTTTCACATGCAAACCACCAACTTCGATCATGTTCGGCACATAAGGCCGTGGCAAGCCCAGCGAAAAGTGTTGATTAAGTAAGACCAGTGAAAAGCTCTTCATCAACACATCGAGGCTGACTTTGGCAGCGGGAAAATGCTGAGCATACACGGCACGTTGCTTTGGCAGATGGTAGTAGTTGTAATGCAATCGTTCGAATACGTTAACAGCCAAGTTGGTGAAGCGTTGACCGAACGTCATGTGACTGGTGTAGGGCAACACAAAGTGTGGCACATACGATATGGGCGAAGTATTGCCAACTAGCGAGTCAACCCAGCTGATCGAACCTAGAGTGAAGATACCAATAATTGGAGCATCAAAGTGCTGGGCCAAGCCATATAAAGCATCGTTGTAAAAAGCTTCAGTTATAACTAAATCGAAGCGATCCGTCTTCGATTGCATCAGCTGCTGTACCGATGGGTTCTTCAAGACATTCTCGCTAATCAAAGCGCCCAGATCAGACAGCATGGAAAGCTCTTGGTACACATTTGAATTGTGCAATTCGTCCATGTTGGACAGTAGATCTGGAAGTGTTAAAATTTCATTGATGAGTTTAAAAAAATTTTCTCATGCTGACCTTTGGTTACCGCCAAATTTTCCATAATAGCTATATCGCGAAAATTCTTCACAGGCTGCTGCTGTGGAAATGAAGATATTGAGGTCACTTCATGACCACGTGCGGCAAGTTCCTTCAATAGCGCCGAGCCGAAGATATATTGCGAAGGGCCGGGAAAGGCAAAGATGCTCAAAATTTTTGCAGCTTCAGATGTACGAAGAGCACCATAAAGCACGCAAAGCGTTAGACCGACAAATGATGTAGATACGATCATCTAAGATGCAAATTCAGAAAATAATCCGTTCAGAGCCGCTACTCAAAGTCGACTTAGAGCTGAAATTCCAAAGTTTTACATGGGACTGAACAATACTTTGTATAACTATGATAATCTAATCGCAATTATTAACGAACACTGATAGTTGTGTTGGCTGGTATTAAGAAGATATCCAGATAAATAGATTAAATGGGGAGGAACGAATTACAGCAATTTTATTATGACTTACACTGTGAAAAATCTGTGCTAAGGAAATATTTCTGCAAAGTTCAAAATTAATCATCAGTTCAATCGAATTCTAACGGTATATATAATTCAAAAATTAACTTTTGATTTATTTCTATTCTTTTAATAAATATATCATAATTGATACTTAATACTTCCAAGCTATATATAAAGAAGTTCCAAAAAATTTTCATTTATTAAAAAATTTCATCTCTGAGTTTGTTATAATGTTCACCATAATTTTTTCAAGTGCAGCTCTCGAAAATAATAAATCATTCTGTTTTTACAGCAATTGCGATAAAAATGTTTGTTTTCTATTACAGTTTAAGCCAAAATAAATTATTGAGGCAACTTATCAAATAGAGTTTACTAACTTAAGAGTATCAGGGCTTCCAAACATAGAGAGTATTTTTACTTTCCCAAACATAGCTCATACGAATGTGTCCACTTCATTCATCTCATTCATTTCATTAATTTCATTCATTTCATTCATTTCATTCATTTCATTCATTTCATTCATTTCATTCATTTCATTCATTTCATTCATTTCATTCATTTCATTCATTTCATTCATTTCATACATTTCATTCATTTCATTCATTTCATTCATTTCATTCATTTCATTCATATCATTCATTTCATTCATTTCATTCATTTCATTCATTTCATTCATTTCATTCATTTCATTCATTTCATTCATTTCATTCATTTCATTCATTTCATTCATTTCATTCATTTCATTCATTTCATTCATTTCATTCATTTCATTCATTTCATTCATTTCATTCATTTCATTCATTTCATTCATTTCATTCATTTCATTCATTTCATTCATTTCATTCATTTCATTCATTTCATTCATTTCATTCATTTCATTCATTTCATTCATTTCATTCATTTCATTCATTTCATTCATTTCATTCATTTCATTCATTTCATTCATTTCATTCATTTCATTCATTTCATTCATTTCATTCATTTCATTCATTTCATTCATTTCATTCATTTCATTCATTTCATTCATTTCATTCATTTCATTCATTTCATTCATTTCATTCATTTCATTCATTTCATTCATTTCATTCATTTCATTCATTTCATTCATTTCATTCGTTTCATTCATTTCATTCATTTCATTCATTTCATTCATTTCATTCATTTCATTCATTTCATTCATTTCATTCATTTCATTCATTTCATTCATTTCATTCATTTCATTCATTTCATTCATTTCATTCATTTCATTCATTTCATTCATTTCATTCATTTCATTCATTTCATTCATTTCATTCATTTCATTCATTTCATTAATTTCATTCATTTCATTAATTTCATTCATTTCATTAATTTCATTCATTTCATTAATTTCATTCATTTCATTAATTTCATTCATTTCATTCATTTCATTAATTTCATTCATTTCATTCATTTCATTCATTTCATTCATTTCATTCATTTCATTCATTTCATTCATTTCATTCATTTCATTCATTTCATTCATTTCATTCATTTCATTCATTTCATTCATTTCATTCATTTCATTCATCTCATTCATTTCATTCATTTAATTCATTTCATTCATTTCATTCATTTCATTCATTTCATTCATTTCATTCATTTCATTCATTTCATTCATTTCATTCATTTCATTCATTTCATTCATTTCATTCATTTCATTCATTTCATTCATTTCATTCATTTCATTCATTTCATTCATTTCATTCATTTCATTCATTTCATTCATTTCATTCATTTCATTCATTTCATTCATTTCATTCATTTCATTCATTTCATTCATTTCATTCATTTCATTCATTTCATTCATTTCATTCATTTCATTCATTTCATTCATTTCATTCATTTCATTCATTTCATTCATTTCATTCATTTCATTCATTTCATTCATTTCATTCATTTCATTCATTTCATTCATTTTATTCATTTCATTCAGTTCATTTAAATTTTTTTAGTAAACCTAGTTTTTATTATACAGTGAATTTTTAATATTGAGACACCCAAATATCTTGAAAAGTTAGCAATATTCCGAAAAATTAATTAGATAAGAGTTGTAAGCTGTTGAGGGGGTCAAATAATGGCCCAACTTTCAGTCTCAACCCAAGATTAACTTTGATTCTTGAAATGGAAATCCATATTTTTTAGAGCACATCCGAACTCTCTAGGTAAATATACGTTCTTTGGTGTGAAATATTTTGCTTGAAAATGTTTATTCTCTCGCTAGAGGGCGCTAAAACGTTAACTTCTTCAGGACTTATCTGAAAAGTTACTCAAGATATCGAGAAATCATTTACATATCATTTCGAAATGATTACCTAAGATTTTCAAAAATTTTAAATTTTTTCGATTACAGCGCCATTTAGCAGTAAAAACAGGTTTTGGACAAAACTTTAGTATTTTTGCCTGAAGAAAATGAATACGCTATAAAAATTTGGGGGTTTTCACTTGAAAGATGACTTTGAACGTTGGTTTCAAATTCAACGGAAAGATCACCATTATTTGACAGCCCCCCACCCCCCGCATTTATTATCTTACACATTTTTTCGAGATGTTGCTTACTTTTCGAGATATTTAGATATCTCAAGATAAAAAATTTATACAGTATGTGGCGCTACTACTTTAATACCTTTTGAATAGTTAGATAAGACGTTGTCATTCTCATTACGAAAACATTTCAAAGCATACTGAGAAAAAACATCCTAAACTCAAAGAAAATGTACTTATTTTTAAGGAAAATTTTACTTCTTTTAGTCAAGGATATTTTTTATATCAAAACGAAAGTTTTCTTTGAAAGTTAGAAATATTTTGGAAATAAGAAGTGGCTGTGTAACTGATATAATAAGAAACAAAATTTTTTTATTGATTTATTATATACTCGTAAAAACCTTTCAATCAAGATCAAGTAGTATGGTGTTCCTGTAAATTTGACATATTAGTGGATATTAATTTAGCACCAAAGGGCTTAAAAATTATTACTTATATTCAATTCGAAGGACACAACAGCAGAAATTGAACCCGAGCCTCTCTCGTTCTAGTCTGTCGCTTTTCCTAAGCACCTGCTCAGTTGTTATGGAACAAAGCGTTTGTTCTTACTTACAATGTTTATTTTGCGAAATCTTACAGCATCAACGAGTAGGGGTTATTTTTTTAATTTATTTAAAGAAAAAAACCAAAAAAATGTACATTAAATCAGTCACGACGAGGTTCGAAGTCACGAACTCTAACGTTCTACCCTGAAGGCTAAAAAACTGTTAAAAAAGCTATTTCTCTCTTGCTCAAAAAACATATTTTTTAAAGAAACTTTGATTTTTAAATTAAAATTCTTCGTTTCTTAAGGCAAATGTATGTATTCGTGTTTTTAATTTACTTATAACTAAAGAAAATTTAAATTTTCGAAACAAAATCTGTTGGTTTTTTATTTTAAACTAGTTTTTGTTAAGTGCATGTCAGCTTTTATTTCTATTTGTATATTAATAAACGATTATTAAATTCATATTAGTTTATGTTTATTTTGTTTTTCTATTTCTATCTCGAGACTATGGCAGGCACGAACTAAAGCTGATTTCATTTGTTTTTCACATAGTATATGTAGCTTGTTGGCTGCCAAACTTGTTTAGAAAAGCAAACAAATTCCAATTAATTTTGGCTTGTGCCGCCAAGTGTCCAAAGGTTACTTTTGAGTAACTACTAAATTAATTAATCAAATTCAAATAGCACTGAATTGCAAACATAACTTATTTAAATGATTTCTGGCTTTAACCCTCACAAAAATATCTCAGACACGAAATTTAGTATAAAGCAACTTTTATTAAAATGCAGTTAGATAGTTTAAGTTAAAAATTAAGTTAAGTTTAAGGTTAGTTTAATTATTAAAATTTAAACGTGATATTTCCGTGAGTAAATGATGTAAGTATACTTAAAGAAGCGAAAGCTAAATTATTTTCAATAAAAAATTTTAAAAAATTCGCTTGAGCAATAAAAAATTATTTGGCCTAAGAAGAGTTTAACTTTGTTTATAAAGGTCACAATCATTATATTTATAAAAAAAGGTATATGACGTTTGTATATAAATTTAAGTACCATTACCAACCATGGATTTCAATGCTCAAAATCTCACTGATAGCCGAAAAAATATATTAATTATTATACATTGAATGCATATAATTTCATAATTCCATAATAACAGGTCATAAGTCCGTAGGATAAGTAAGAAAAAAATAAAATTTTGATAACACTTGATTATATTACTCAACATAGTTGCCTTCGAGAACGATACAACGAGTATAGCGATTTTCCAACTTTTCGATACCACTTTTATGGTACGATTTCTCTTTCTCGTCAAAATGGGCCTCAGTTTCAGCGATAACTTCATCATTGGTCTTGAATTTCTTTCCAGCAAGCATTCGCTTGAGATCTGAAAACAGGAAAAAGTCGCTGGGGGCTAAATCTGGAGAATACGGTGGGTGGGTAAGCAATTCGAAGCCCAATTCATTCAATTTTGCCATCGTTTTCACCGATTTCTGACATCTGTCTTGATGAAACAACACTTTTTTCTTTTGCAAATGTGGCCGTTTCTTGGCGATTTCAGCCTTCAATCGTTCCAAAAGTGCGCAGTAATAGTCGCTGTTGATGGTGGTTTCTATTTGGAGATAGTCGATGAATATTATTCCTTTCGCATCCCAAAATATAGACGCCATCACCTTACAAGCCGGCTGTTGGTCTTTGCTCGCTTTGGATTTGGTTCGTCGACTGCTGTCCACTCAGCTGACTGCTTTTGGATTCTGATTCTGACGATTTTATTGCGGTCTAACAGCGCCAAACACTCCTTTAAAGCATCAATTCGTTGTTGTTTTTGGTCGATTGTGAGCTCACGCGGCACCCACGTTGCACAGAGCTTTCGCATACCCAAATGTTCGTGTAAAATGGTAAAAACACTACCATCTGATATCTTTACAATGTAAGCTAGCTCGTGCACCTTCAAGTTGCGATCGTTCATAATCAATTTGTGGATTTTTTTGATGTTTTGTGGAATAACAGTCTGATTTGGGCGTCCACTGCGCTCTGCATCATTTGTGCCGGTACGACCACGTTTAAATTTAGCAGTATACTTTCCGAATAATGTTTATCAAGCCATTGTTTGGTTTCCACTGTTCTTTTTCATCAAAAAGCAATGCTTTATCAAAACTCAAAATTCACTTTTTTCCATTTTTTTTTTTTTTTTTTCAATAACAATAGTTGCACACAAAATGCTATAATTCGTGAATCAATCGTCAGATTGTTGCCAAATTTTTATACGTATCGTTTGAAGGTTGTTACTAAATAAAAATCATGTGGAAAAAATATAGTACCGCCATCTATGTGTCATCCTATGAACTTTTTGAACGTACTGTTATTAGCTTGACATTCTTTAAGTAATTTGTAAGCTTATGAATGCCCAAATGAATTTCTTTTAAATTTTGAAAAATAATATTATCCAGCAAATACATAGGTACTCCTTGACTTGAAAAAAAATTTATAGGATATTTCGTGTGAAGCGCACAACTAAAAATTTTATCCATTTGTAGATACTTTTTTTTTTTTGTATTTTCGACATTTTAACTCTGCAATATGTGTACAAAAGTTTGGTCCTGTACAAAGTTAAGTTTCTGAATTACGGGCTTTATAAAATAACCGAAAATCTAAATATCTAAATTTCTCAATTGAAAAAAGTGTATTTAGAAACACTTTATGAGTTGATTTCTATGGGTAACTGGACACTTTAATGATTCGAAAAAAAAACCAAAAGGTCATTTCAACTCTTGAAAGGACTTTGACCGAGCTTCTTATGATCAATTGTGTTGTGTGTGTTGTACAATGTTTGAACAGAAATGATCTAGAACTGAACCTACCAGATTTATGCCGACACCAAACGCCTTATGTTCTCAAGAAGCTTTTCAAGGCAGTTTTTTACTCTCTGAGGTTTGCCACTGTCTGCAGAGAGGTGACGGCCGAACAGAAAAATTAATTCAATTGAAAAAACTTTAGGTTATGAGCCACACACTCCACCCACTACGCCACGGCCGCCACAATTTTTTAATTCATGTTGTCAAATTTGCACACGCAAAATCAATATTTTCTTTTTATTACATCAAAAAATTTAAAAATATCAGAGGTCAAAAAAATGCAATATTTTTATGTTGTTTTTTTTTTTTAATAGTTTAAAGCAGTATTCCAGTGTAGAATTTTGAAAAAATCCACTTTTTTTTTGCATATTTTCGAAGATTAGACCATTAAGAATATGACCATGAAAAAGAAGAACAATTTCAATTATTTACTGAGTTATAACTATCTTATTACTTCGACTGCCTGTAACTTTGTCCAAATCTTTAAACGGTTTTTCCTCGAAACGACTTTTTCCAGCACGTTTGTCATGATATCTCAAATTCTAATGGACCGATGAATTAAAATTTGATGTGTGCCTTTTTTATATACACCTCTACGATCCGGACTGGAATTATGTAAAAATTTTGTTTTTTATACTTTTGAAATATTCAAAAACTTGAAAAAAATGCCAAAAAATTACTTATTTTTTCAAAAATTTGCCATTTCCCAAAAAAAAACAATTTTTCTTTCCCTAGTCTGGGCCACTATAGGCATTCTTACTAATTAAAAATCTTTTATTCAGATGACTAGAAGGGTTGAAAGATAGGCTTGACGATAAATGAGGCTAAAACAGTATATATGCTGTCTACAAACAAAGGAGCGCGGCGTCTAGACTCCCACGTTTCATCCGGCAGCTATAACTTTGAAGTAGTCAAGGAGTTTGTATACCTTGGCACCGCCTTTAATAACAACAACGAAGTCAGCCCGGAGATAAAGCGAAAAACATTAATTGCTAATAGGTGCTACTACGGGCTCAGTAAGCAACTAAGTTCCAGAGCCCTCTCTCGATCGACAAAACTAACAATCTACAAGACGCTCGTTCTACCTGTGCTGCTTTATGGCGCTGAGGCATGGGTAGTTTCGCAAACTGAGGCAGCTGCTCTGGGGGTGTTCGAGAGAAAATTTCTTCGCAAAATCTTCGGTCCTATTCGAGTCGGCGATGACTATCGCATCCGAATGAACCACGAGCTGTATGAGCTCTACGAAGACGTTGACGCAGTTCGGCGTAAAACTGTGCAGCGACAACTCTGGCTGGGTCATGTTCATCGTATGGATATGCTCTCATGCGTCAAGAGTGGATAATGAGAAGGAAGATATAAGTTAAATAAATTGTTTATTAGATTGGTTTTTAAAAAAAGCATCAGAGCGAACTCTGATGGCTTTCTTTATTTATTGAATTCTTCACTTAGACTAAATTACAAAATATTCTTAAGTTAACTTATTACCTAAAGCTTCGCTGCTATTCCGCTGCTACTGCTGCTGTTGTTGTTGTAACTATTGGTTGCTTTCTTATGAGTTCTCCTGCGTCAGCATAAATATTT
This sequence comes from Coremacera marginata, assembly GCA_914767935.1. Taxonomy (NCBI): domain Eukaryota; kingdom Metazoa; phylum Arthropoda; class Insecta; order Diptera; family Sciomyzidae; genus Coremacera; species Coremacera marginata. The sequence continues at coordinate 16,193,426 of OU612043.1, read as the reverse complement.
TCCGACGCAACATGATTGCGAATTTAAGTGGAGCGGTCGATAACTTTGAATTGCGAAAGCGCAGTATGATTGAAATGGATTATGAAATATATGTAATTAAGCTTAATTTAATGAGGGCGGTTATTGACCGGCAGTTTGCGTCGTTAACTACATTGGGTATGTTTGTCGTTAACTCTTCCCCTCTTAAGAATGTTTGTCCCCAAACATTAATAGTAAGGGAGATCATTTAATCTTGGTATAACAATATTAGTGAAAATTGGTTCAGTATTAGGGCTATTATCGATTTTACTCTCTTGTGTAGTGTTGTAAACTATAACTTTATCTTTAGTTCTAAAAATAAATTTAAAGGTAGATATAAATAAGATAAAGATAATAATCAGGATGATGGTTGAAAATTTGTTAACAGTTGCCACGGTCTCTAGGTATTCTATTTTATTTGTATTATTAAGATGCAATTGACTTAACATTTCCAATGAAAGCAGCTTAATATATTGCTTTTCTAGAGGAGTTTGCTGAACGATTTGAGCTGAGGCTACCATATCGGGAGCTTCAAAATTTCGATAAAGTTTATTATCAATTTTAATTGATTCGTTACGAAATATGACTAAGTATGTTCCTTTAATTGATTGATTATTTAGTAGCCCGTTAAAGTCGTTTAATAAGATTATACCTGATTCCAATTGTTCTATTGATGGTATATGAAAAGCATCAGAAATATTACATGATGGGTGGGATCCATCCAAAAGTGGTGAAATACAGGTAGAGTTAACAATGTTGCTCAAGTCGCTTCTTTTACAAAGAGTAATATTGTTAATTAGAGTACAATTTTTCTTAATAGCTAATATTTCTTCTTTATTTTTTATAATATCCTTAAATTCTAGATTGACAATTTTATTATCTTTTTTTATAGGTTTAATTAGTATTCGGTTATAACTTTCTTCCGAAGTGAGGGGAATGTAAATTATATAAAGCAAAGTTGAGTTTTTATATAATACTTTTACATTAGCGAATTCTAACGCTTCCTCGATTGACATAAATGGAAATTTTTCTTCTTGCAATGTTTGGATAACTAGATTTATTTCTTTTTTGTTCAAAATGACTGAATTTATTACATTATTTTTTGCCCATTGCATGGCATATTTTATGTTCTGTAATTCTTCTTTAGCTAATCTTAACCTAGTTTGAAGACTTATTATAGCGGCATTGCCGATAGAATCATGGCTTTTAATAGCTCTGTTTATTTCGTTAGTGGCTTTGGTTAAATCATTAATTCTTTTAGTAAAACCTTCGTTAATAATTACTTGCTTGTTATTGTTAGCATTTAGTTGATTAAGATCGTTTTTCAAGAGTTCAAAATCGTCATGATCTGGCGATCCAGCGACGTATTTCCACGCGGTGCCTAACACATTGATTGCTCTTTTCTTTCTGGTTTCGTTTGGTATATGTAGTGACTCTAGCATCTCTGCGGCTTGAATCATTTCATGTTTTAGTGATGGTATAAACATGTTTTCAGAATGGATACTCTTGTTGAGAAATGTCTGTGTTTCTGTAAGGAAGTTGTGGTATTCGTTAAGCTTTATTATGTGCACGATTTTTAATGTGCCGTCCTGTATTTTGGCTATTCCATTAGACAATGTTACCAGATGGGAAAGAGTATAGTTAAGGATTTGAATTTCGGCGTGGGAGAAGGATTGATGGAAGAGGAGGGATCTGGAAAGATAATTAGGTTTTGTTTTTATAGTACCATTACTTATTAGTATTTTGCCTGTAAATATATTTTTTGTATACATAGATTTATTTTTTGTTCCTCTCTATTGTTTTTGGTTTTCTATTTAGTTAATTTCTTATATGGCTCTTATGGACTAATCTTCCTGTTTCTGTGAGAACTGTTGTCGAATTATTTTGTTTAACTATTTCTTTTTTAAATCTAGCACTTGTTTTAGTTCCGAGTCTTTGGTTAATTTTTACGAAAATGGTATCATCTTGCTTGTACTCTTTTAACGGCTGTCTTGTTTTATTATGGAACTGCAGATCTTTTATTTGTTTTTCTTTAATTTTTGTAATATTTTCTAATCTGGCTTGTTCAACTTGTTCTGGGCTGGTGCTTACTGTTCTACCAAAAAATACTTCAATCGGTTTTTTCATTGTTGTCGAATGGATAGAATAGTTGTATTCATAAACGGAAGTGTCTAATATTTCTTCGAAAGTTCTATGAGGGTGTTCTTGCTTCATACATCTCATTATTTCTGTTAACGTGGAATGAAAGCGTTCCACTTGTCCGTTGATTGAGCTTTTATATGGAGGAGTTTGGTAAATTTCTATGTTTAGTTGGTCTTTTAGCATTGAAGTTATTGTGGCTGAATTAAAAGTTTTCTCATTGTCTATTACAAGAATTTTAGGAACACCGAATGAGAAAAGAAGTTCTCTTAAAGGTTCCTTGACGTCTACTACTGCTTTGCTTTTAATGCTTTTAACGCATGCGTACTTAGAAAATTTATCTAAGGCTGTTAGAATGTTCTTATTTTCTGTTTGGTAGATATCGACGTGAAGTATATGACCGGGATATTGAGGGATCGGAGTTGGTAGCAATTTAGGATTGTTCGGATGACGCTCGTACTTACTTTCTTTGCAGATTACGCATTCTTTTATAAGTTTTTTAATTTTGCTAGCCATTGCGGGAAAATAAAAAGTTTCAAATATTTGTAATTTGTTTTCTCTTGCGTTTCTATGAGCGCGCTTATGGACTTTCAACATTATTTCAGTTTGTTCTTGTTCACTTTTAATGTCTTCGACCTGTTTATTTGTAAATCTAACCTTGTAATTTCGAAAGTGTTCTGGAAATATTTCCTGTATTATGCCCATAACTGGTTCAGAAGTTTTAATGCAGTTTATTATTGATGGATATAGGTGTTTTTTTAAAATAGCTACTAAGGTGTGTCTATCGTAATGTGGTTGATATATTGTATGCCTATGATAGGTAGGAAAAACAATTTCGAATTTGTAGTCTGGTGTTGAGTTTATCTCGAGAAAAATTTGGTTCTTAAATGCATTTATTGGGACATCTACGTGCGGTATTAGATTGTGCGAAGAGCTGTCGTCGCTATGTGTAGCGATAGACAATGTATGAACTTCATTTTCTCGAGGTATTCTTGAGAGTGCGTCAGCTACTAAGTTTGCTTTGCCTGGCTTATAAAGAAGCTCATAATCATATTCTTCAAGGATTGCCTTCCAGCGCTTCATTTTGCTGTTGTTGTTTTTATTGCTTAAAGCATAAATGAGAGGCTGGTGGTCGGTATAGATTTTTACTTTCACTGAGCCATACAGGTAATTCCGGAATGAGTTTAATGCCCAAATAATCGCGAGAAGTTCTTTCTCATTGGCAGCGTAATGTTCTTCTGCCTTATTAAGCGTTCTTGAAATGAATGCAATAGGTTTGTCATTTTGTGACAGAACTGCACCTAATGCGAATTTAGAGGCGTCGGTTGTTAGTTCTAAATCTTTTGTAAAATCAGGGTATGCCAATATTATATCTTCCGACACTAATGACTTTTTTATTTTATTAAATGCTTCTACAGCTTCAGTATTAAAGGTAATTGTAACAGAGGAAGATTTCTTTTTTGAAATGCGTCTATCTTCCCCTCTTAAGATTGTTGTCAAGGGTTTAGCTAGTTTAGCATAATCCCTAACAAATCTTCGGTAGTAGCCTGACAAACCTAAGAATGATCGTAGTTCTTTAAGAGTATTAGGCTGTGGAAAATCAGCTATTGCCTTGACTTTGGCAGGATTTGTTCTGATTCCGTTAGCTGAAACAATGTACCCTAAGAATTCGACTTGTCTCTGGAGAAATTTACACTTGTCTAATTGCACTTTTAAGTTCGCATCTTCCAATGTTTTAAAAATTTTTTGAATATTATCTAAATGCTCATGCTCCGTTTTGCTAAAGATGATGATATCATCTATATAAACGTAACAAATCTTGCTGATATGCTCATGCAATATATCGTCGAGGGCCCGCTGAAATATTGATGGCGCATTTTTAAGGCCGAAGGGCAGACGTGTAAATTCGTATTTACCGTTGCAAACAGAAAACGCTGTTTTCTCAAAATCTTTTGGTTTTAATGGGATTTGGTGAAAGGCTGTTTTTAAATCTAATACTGAGAAATAAGAGTTTTCGCCTAATTGAGACGTAACGCTATTAATTTCTGGTATAGGGTACCGATCTGAAATAGTTACAGAATTTAGTTTCCTATAATCTATAACCATCCTATATTGCTTATTACCTTCTGAGTCTGGTTTTTTGCTAACAACCCAAACTGGTGAATTATAAGGGGAACGTGAAGGTTTGATGATGCCATCCTGTAATAGTTTAGCAATTTGCTTTTCAATTTCAGATTTTAATGATACTGGATATGGGTAGAATTTAGTGTATACTGGAGAATCAGATGTCGTACGTATTTCGCCTACAACTTTTGTTGTACAGGTAAGGCTTTCGTCGGGTTCTACAAAGAGATTTGGATATTTTCTAACTATGTTGTGTAGTTTTTCTTTTTGTGGCAGAGTCAAGTGGTTGTCATGTATTTCCATTAAGTTGACTGGAGAACGGGATGTAAGCTGCTTAATTTTTATTTTCAGGCCATTCTTTATTTGTAAAATATTTTGGTTAATATCAATGACGGCTTCGAGTTCCTTTAGTGTGTCATTGCCGAGAATGCCATTGAAAGATTTTAATGTTGGCATTAAATAAAATTTTATTCTTTCTTTAGAATTGAATAAGCTAATAAAGGCGTGTTCTTTGATTTCCACATTACCTGCTACCGATTTTGCGTAAAAAATTTCTTCGTTAACTAATGGTTTCTTAATGAAATGTGGCTGAATATAATTTTTTGTTGAGCCTGTATCAATTAGGATTTTTAAAAGTTCACCGCTCTTCGTTTTACATTCTATATAAGGTAACGAAGAGCTTATCATCCTAAAAAATGAATATCGCTAAACTCCAAAGGTTCGTTTTCAAGGATTGCAGGTTCTTCTATGGATGCTAGATAATCGTCCAAAGTTTGGTCCGCTTGTTCGTTTGCTTGTTCTAAAGTTGTCTCATACTCGGGGTGTTCTGAGTCAATATAAAAATTTCGTGCGATTTTACGCTGGGGTTGGTTTACTGATGGTGGTGGTCTATCCGTGACATAATTAGTTTTTGGTCTATTCATATAATCAATTTTTCTGCTACGCATACTTTCGTCTATTTCCATCGGTTCTGGCCTAGGTTGAGGTTTTGCACCTTGGGGTCTAGGAGGTGGTTGTGTTTGGTAAACACGAGCCTGTTCGATCGTACGCATTTGTTGAGAATCGTTAAACTGCGGTTGGAAAAATGATTTTTGTGGTACGTAAACGGGTTGTGAGGATAACATTGTCGGACGTTGGTAGGATAAAAGGTGAGGATTAGGTGTGAATTGCGGTTGTTGGTAACGGGGATAGATACGTGGTGGTAGTAGTGGAGGTTGGTTTTTTGAGTTATTTCTTTTCTCGATAAAGTTATTACTCTGAGCATAATTTGCTCGGTATGTTTGATTTTCAAGTTTCAAACATAAGTGTAGGGCCTGCGGAAGGTCCGCTGGCTCTCTCATTCCAAGAAGCTTGGGGAGGTCGCCATTCAGGCCTCTGATAAATGTATCAAGAGCCTTATCCCTATAAGTTTGTGTTAAGAGACATAAAGATTCGTTTGATGCGTTTAAGCATCCGAGTTTATTTAAAATTAAAGATAAATGTTTATAGACGCGTTGATAGAATTCTTGCACTGGTAATTTGCCTTGTACAAGCGAAGTAATTTGGTATTCGAGAGTTGAGAGATCTCTCTTATCTGCATAATGTAATGACAGGCATTTAGAAATAGCCGTCCAATCTAGAGGCGTATTATAGGATTCTAGAGCTATGTCGGCCTCTCCTACTATCTTGTTTCTAATTGTATTCAAAATACCGTAATATCTAGGAGTGCCTTTAGTTCTCTCGTATATTTGCAATACACGCTCTACGCTTTTCCTCCAAGAGTTGAACTCACCTTGCTTCCCTGAGAACTCTCGTAGACATTTCACAATGTCTGGAATTTTATCGAGGTCGCCAAGTTCGTTCCTATATTCCTCATTGATAACTTGGTCACTAACTGTGCTAGGACAAGCATTAGGATTAAGAGCTGCCTGTACCAAAGATGGAACATGCTGCCTTAACATCTGAGCAGTGATTTCAGAAATTATTGGCGCTAGTTCGCCCATTGAAATCATTCTCTGCTGAGGTTCAGCACTATTAGGGTTATTCAGGACTGGAGGACGAATCAGATTATTCGGATTTGACATTTTTCTCTTGATTAAAAGTAAGCTTTATTAAACGAATTAATGAGTTTGATTTTTTGTACAAAGTTGGCTTTAGAGCTTCTTTTGACTTAGTTTCCTTTTTTGAAAATTTTAATTTAAATTTGGTTATAAATATAATCTTATACCTCTGTATTTTTGTAAATATTTATTTAGGATGCTTCAACTTTCTTAAAATAAAATTTTTTTTTTTTTTTTTTTTTTTTTTTTTTTTTTTTTTTCACAACATTAATTGCACTATTATTTTTTGTTTGTATTTAACTTTTTCTATTATTTGAACTAGCTTATAACAATTTGTTTGATTTTTATATCTGTCACTTAATTCAATACATTTGTATTTAATTGACTTACAATATAATAATGTTGACGAGCTGCATAGTGGTGTCTTCTAGAGATGTTTGCGCTGCTTTCAGTTGTTTGTGTTTCAGTTTGTGCAATTTTCCCAGCTTTCTTTTAAGTTGGCTTTTGATGATTTTGATTTGGTTTTTCTGATTAATCTCAGGTTTTTGCTCCTTTAGGTGTTGGCAGACAGGCTAGCACGTAATGCTTCCTTTTTACCGTAGTTACTGGGGGGCCTTTATCTGTACTTGATGTTCGCACTACTTAAGGGCGTCTTTATTTAAAATTACGCGCGGCTTTTTTCGGCACTTTTTTCTTTTTGCTGCACTGCTTAAGGGCTTTTGCAAAAAGGATACGCGTATTCGTTTTTTTATTTAAAAATTTCGCGTGGCTTTTTCGGCACTTTTTTCCTTATTGCTGCACTACTTCAGGGCTTTTGCAAATAAGGATACGCGATTTTTCTAAAAAGTTTTAAGTTTGCTCGGGCGCCAGTTAAATAAATTGTTTATTAGATTGGTTTTTAAAAAAAGCATCAGAGCGAACTCTGATGGCTTTCTTTATTTATTGAATTCTTCACTTAGACTAAATTACAAAATATTCTTAAGTTAACTTATTACCTAAAGCTTCGCTGCTATTCCGCTGCTACTGCTGCTGTTGTTGTTGTAACTATTGGTTGCTTTCTTATGAGTTCTCCTGCGTCAGCATAAATATTTTCCGACGCAACATGATTGCGAATTTAAGTGGAGCGGTCGATAACTTTGAATTGCGAAAGCGCAGTATGATTGAAATGGATTATGAAATATATGTAATTAAGCTTAATTTAATGAGGGCGGTTATTGACCGGCAGTTTGCGTCGTTAACTACATTGGGTATGTTTGTCGTTAACTTATATGTCAAAACGACGAATTTCGTAGAAATTGCAAATGAAGAAAATATTTTATGTTTCCAAGTTGCAAACAGTGCAGTCGCGGGTGTTAAATTTGTGCTGATTTGAGTGAAAATATTTTAAAAAAGTGTAATAAAAACTATAAAATGTGAAAGAAGTCTTAAAATTGCAAAAAAAACTTTAACAGTTTTAACCTAAAAACAACTGCGAAACGTGAGCATAAAGAAATTCGCGATGAACAGCTGATTTTGACATCTATCTCGCTTTATTCTGCTTTCTACTCCATACCTCTCCGAGTCGGCCTTACCTTATAATTCTACCATGCGAAAAAGGTGCTCGAGGCAAGGGTCGTTGGTCAACAACGATGAGGGAGACCATGCCTCCGATGGATGGACCAGTCCGAGAAAGCCCTAACCTCACTTGGTGTATCCGATAGAAGAAGGCGCGCACAAGGCAGAGGCGCCTGGCTCGAGCTGATGAGATCGGCCGCAACCCGAACGCGGGTTGTTATGGCCACCTAAGTAAGTAAGTAAGAAGGGTTGAAATCGTATCAAGATGGAGGCCCTCTTTTTAGCACCCCCTACTCTACCAGCCAGTAATTTTTGCAATTTTTAATTTCTTCTCAATTTTTTAGTGCATTACTGAAATATTAATAAACATATAATACAAAAATGGATGGTAAAAATATTCTTCATTTTTTTTTTTATTGAATTTTAAAAAAAATTCAAATTCATCCCAAAATTTTTCCCTCTAGGCTAGAATAATGTCTAAGGTTTGAATCGATGACTGCACAAATTATGAAATTTCGCATAAAAAAATAATTTTTTAATTATTTCTATAAAAATTAAAAACACGAGGTAAAGTGAACATAGGATAACGTGAATGCCCCGCTCGTGTGAACGGTCTCTTTTTTTATATTGACTCTCTTTTTTTATTATTTCACGCTACAGAGTGAAAGTTTGAAAAGCTCTGCAACATGAACATACCAATTCGCTAAAACAATGTTTAAAATTAGATGTGTTCCCGTACTTTTTCCCGTGTTTCCGTACGGGAACAGGTTTTCGCAACAAGTAGCAACTTTTGAAGAAACGTCAACTACTGCAGCTGATATTTGCAAGTAAGTAAGTTATTTTCATTACGAAACACTGCTTACATTTTATTTTTTCTTTTATTGAAATTTATCATCAGCTGACGCAATATTTTAGCATTAACTGTCAAAATATGGCCGCTTGCTAATTGTTGCGAATTTTGCTTCGCCAAATTTGTGTAGCAGAAAATATCATTTTAAAAGGACTCGATTTGTCATCATCGCTCTCTTTTGCGATTGTTTTGGTTACGGGAACAGGACAAAGCAGGAAATGGCAGAAAATCGTGCGAATTCGTACGAATTTTCAAGTACGGGAACAGACCTATTAATAAAAACATGAAAAAATTGATGCAAAATCGTCAAAAGCAACCAAAAGTTCAAGAAATTTTTTCTTTCTGTACAACAAAAAGAGTAAAATGTATAGAAATTTTTAATAAAAATTGTGTTTTATACGGAAAAAATGTAAATCTTGATTGTATAAAAAGTTTGGGTTTTGTGAACAGCCAGTGCAAAAATTAGTTCACGTAAAACCCGAGTCCACTTTATTTTAATTATACTCCACATCCCCGAGTAAATATGACTTCATTCGAAAATGATTACACGCTGAAAAAAAAAATAGTTATTAAAAATATAGAGTGATTTTTATGGAACAGGGCATAAAATATCTTTTGATTCATAACTTTAACCGGTGGGCTGATTCAAAAAATTTAGATTTTGAATTGTTCATTTAAATATTGATCAGCAAGAAACAGTAACAAAGTTTTCATTATAGATATATTTTCTACTATTAATTTAAGAAATTTAAATATTTTTTTAAAAAGAAAAAATTTTTGTTTTTCATTTATCTTTTTAATTGCTTTTGTTTTCAATTTATATTGTTGTTTTACTAAAATTGTGTGAGGAAATTATTTACTTTTTGTGTTAGTTTTTGTGATTATATTTCTTAAAACATAATTGAAAATTCTTTTTTTCTCAAAAATGAAACTAACATATCAAAATATAATTAAAAGTAAATGATTTGGCTTGAAAAAATGCTGATATCAATATGTTTAAATTTTCATAACGATGTGGATGCTAAAAAAATATTGAAATTGTAACGGCATTGTACCATCATCTTAAATCTTAGTATCATCTTTCTTGCAGAGCATTTACTATTCCTAAAAGACTTCTCCCGTATTGCTGCTTTGGGGGCAGATGCTATGTTTTCATCTCTCTTTTACTGAATGGATGAAAAATGGTTATCATAAATGTTTTAGTTTTTAAAAAAACATTGGCATTTTGAATAAATTTTTATTTTATTTTCTTTAAGAACAACACAACAATATTTATTTGCACGAGAGCATTGCAGCTGACACACGTAAGGTTCTCCATGCGGCGATTATATGTTTTCTCTGCGTGGCTCTGTCTATATCAGAATCCGGAAAGGCGTTGAGGGAATACGAGTTGACGGCATTGAAGAAATGCAAAATGCTATCTGCGCTGCGGTTGATGTTCGTGAGGAGAAAACTTAATGCTGCTGATGGTCTTCTCTTTATTTTTGCTTCTGTTATGCGTTTTCTTTTTAGTTACTCTTTATTTATATTTTTTCATTCTCTACCATGCGCTCGGTTGTGTTTTTTATAAATTAACTTGCATATCTTTAAATGATTGCCAATAGTGAAATCCAAAAGATTCTGATAGGTGTTGTCTGTAAGCAACATTCTGGTCTGAACATTGTTCACTTTAATGCCAGGAGTCTTAACGATGTTAAGCTTGATATTGTTCGACATTGCTTCGAAAATTCAGCCGTAGATATCATTTGTGTCTCTGAGACCTGGTTTCACAAAGACATTAATGATTTCTGCTTAAATATTAATAATTATACGCTTAATCGGAATGATCGAACAGGTAAAAAAGGCGGGGGTGTTGCAATTTACTGCAAGAATAATTTAAGTGTTAATTTGTTGGGCACGTCCAGTGGGACCGATGTTGAATTTCTCAATATCGAAATCCGTGTTAATTGTACTAAGGTCTTTGTGTCATGCGTATATAATCCATATCGCAATTGTTGTTTGGATCAGTTGTTTTCTGCTCTGTCAAATTATTCAATTAGGTACGACCATTATGTTATGTGTGGCGATTTCAACATTAACATGTTATCTAACGAAAATCTCGTCAGTCATTTTACTGATAGACTTACCGGAGTGGGACTTCAAACAGTTAATACTAGTATACCAACGCGTTTCGCAAACAATTCTATTCCCAGCTTATTAGATATTTTTGTAGTCTCAGATATTTCTTCAGTTTTGCTTTTTGAACAATTGTCTTTTATTTCAGATCATGATCTTATCTTTTGTACTTTAAATATAATTACTTCGCCAGCTATTGTTCAAAATACTATCTAGTTTCGTGACTATAAATCTGTTGATTATGACTCTTTGCTTCGGGACCTATCAACTATTAATTGGTCAGAATGCTGGTTAGTCAGTTCTGTAAATGAGAAGATAAGGTTTTTTATGAATACAATCTGTGAACTTTTTGACTCTCATGTTCCAATAGTCACTCGTCGACTAATTAACAGCAGTTGTCCCTGGTTTACAAATTATGTCAAATTAGCCCTTAAAAATCGTAATAGAGCATACAATCGATGGAAAAGAAGTCCAACTGTATCAAATTGGGAACAGCACAAAAGACTAAGAAACGTAGCTACAGTCAAATCAGCAAAGCGTGTATTTTTTATGTCCAAGCTGAGTTCAGCGCAATCATCTAAAAATCTATGGAATAATTTAAAGCAAGCGGGAGTTTGCAAAGCGAAATCTGAAGACTTTTGTGAGCTTGATGTCAATATTCTTAATGAATATTTCATTTCCAATTCTATGTCTTCTAGTAATGTGTTAGCCTTTGACACAAGATCGTTCCCACCTGACTCTCTTTTACGTTTTGAGTTTGTTGCTGTAAGCGAGTATGATATTGCCAGAAGTGTAAACCAGATTAAATCCAATGCAATGGGTGAGGATAATATATCCATCAAATTTATTAAACTGATTTTACCGCACGTCCTTAGCCCACTTACTCATATATTTAACCACTGCTTTACAAGTTCTTACTTTCCTGATGTCTGGAAAGCAGCCACAATCATCCCCATTGCAAAGAAATCGAATGCTTGTGTTCCGTCTGACTATCGTCCTGTAAGCTTGCTATCATCCTTATCTAAAGCTTTTGAGTCTCTCATGGCCGTTCAAATCTCAGAACACATAAGAAGATTTGAACTTTTGTCTCCGTTTCAGTCCGGTTTTCGACCTAGTCACAGCTGCTCCACTGCCATATTAAAAATCTTAAATGACATCAGAGTGCCATTCGATCTTGGGCACATAAGTTTGTTATGTCTTTTAGACTTCTCGAAAGCATTTGACTCCGTTGACCATTCAATACTGTGTCAAAATTATATGTAAACTTTGGTTTTTCAAGCACGGCGGTCCGTCTGTTATATAGCTACCTTGTCGGGAGGTCTCAAAGAGTCAGGGTTGGAAATAGTCTGTCCGCATTCTGTTACTTATCTTGTGGGGTGCCGCAAGGCTCAGTCCTTGGTCCGCTTTTATTTTCAATGTTCGTAAATGATATCTTTAGCAAATGTCGTCATGTTACCATGCATGCTTATGCTGATGACCTTCAACTGTACTTGTCCAGCCCGTTTAACCTAGTTGATAGTTTATGTTTTAGAATGAATGAAGACTTACGTGAAATAACTGAATGGGCTGGATCTAATAAGCTTAATCTAAATCCTCTTAAGTCATTTGTCTTACCAATTTTCGAAACTTGTCTGAATACGTCTGAGTTACCAACGATTTATCTAAATGGCGAAGGGCTGAAGTTTGTTGGAAAAGCTAAAAATTTTGGATATTATATCAATTCTACATTTTCTTGCAAAGATCATATTAATACTGTTGCTTGTAAAGTTTACTATACCCTTCGGAACTTGAGGTGGACGACATCATTTGTACCTGCCGATACTAGGAAAAAGTTAGTACTCCAACTCATAATGCCAATCATTTCATACTCAGATGTTGTATATAGTAAACTTGATTCCAAGTCCCAACTAAAATTACAACATGTTTTTAATAGCGCTGTTAGGTACGTTTATGGCCTTAAAAAGTTCGACCGCATCAGTCATTTGAGTAGTCAAATACTAGGTTGCGATATTTTCAATTGTCTTGATGCCAGAAACTGCATATTTTTGCATAACCTAATTAACACAAAAACACCTAAATATTTATTTGAAAAGATACAATTTTGTAGATCGAACAGAAATCTGAACCTCATAATACCTTTGTACAATTTTCTGAACTACAACAGACTTTTCTTTGTTAACGCAATCAGAATCTGGAATTAGTTGCCCGTTAGAATAAAATCAATTAAAAATAAACGCAACTTTAAGCATGCAATTTTTCAATACTTTTCTTAATACTTTCTCTTTCTTCTTAAGCTGTTTTCTTTCTTCTTTTCTTTTACATTAAGATTAATTCCTGTTTTTTGATATCAAGTTAATTCACTTAATGTTAGTTTTAAGTTAAATTTATTCATTGTTGCTTATTACCTGTTGTTATTATATAATTCGTATTGCATTTAAAAGACACTGTCTTATATGTTAACGTTATCTCTTAAATAAATAAAATAAATAAAAAAATAAAACAAAATATTTCAAAGGCTTGATTTGATAACTCAAAGTGGTAAATGCTACGCTTGATTTTATAAATAAAGTTCTCTTAACCTGAACATGCACTAGTATAAGGTTTACAAACATAAAAAATGCAAAGTATAAAAAAAAGTTTCCACAATTTTTTCAATTTAGACATCTTGACGATATCGAAATACTATTGACATCTGATGTTGTGGCTATTTTTGTTTTAATACTCTCGTATTTCATATTTTCTTATAAGTTTTGTTGAATTAATTTTTGCAATCGTTGCAACTTTTCATATATTCTAATAAACAAATATTTTTGTTATACTTTTTTCAAGTTGCTATCACTTAAATATATTTTAACAATTTTTACTATTTATTTTTTTTTAAGTTTCTATCACTTTTTGCACTTTTTATAAATCATAATGATGACCACACAGTCTGTTGCCATTCAACCATTTTCGGTATCGCCAAACTGAGATATGCAATAATATTCATGTTGATGATAAGATAAGATTTTCCGTTTATTCGTAATATTATCTCGTCAAAGTTTCTATTTACTCTTAACTTATACTCAATGAACGATTTATTTAATCTTAAGTTTAGTCTTTCTCTGCTCCGAGCCAGTTCCACTCATTACTGTAAAGATTTTGCGCAACATCAAAACGATCATCATAACTGGAATAAGTATAGCCACCAACAAAAGTGTCATGACATCCAGACCGTAGTATTGAAAAATATTTAAATTCATGCCAACACAACGCAGATGAGGTGCTCCACGATGTCGCAAAACGTACTCCACCCAGAAGGTTGCCGTTTCCAGCGCAGTTTGTGGCTTATCATGATAACGTTGCGATATAGTTTTTGCCACCAGCGCATAACTTGAATTGAACAGTAGCTCTTGTATGGCATGCTGAAATTTTGACTCACTGAACTCATTGAAGTCGAGGGACAAAGCATAACCCAATCTTTTTGCACGTGCCACATTCATAAATTGATCGGCAAAGAATGGCACTCCTAGCACCGGTATGCCCCGAACAATTGACTCTGTGATGCTCAAAAGACCACCGTGCGTGATGAACAGCTTCATGTTAGGATGTGCCAGCACATCAGTCTGGGGAAACCAGGAACTTACGAAAACATTCTCGGGCATATTGGTCAAATTGGAGACTTCTAGCTTCCACAGTATTCGCTGTGGTAGCGCACGAAAAGTACTGAGTATAGCGTTCAGCTTCACAGGTGACAACTTTGCACTCTTCACATTCGAGCCAAGCGAGAAGTAGATGACACCTTCGGTGGCGTTATCCAAAAATGTTTGCATATGGCTAGGTAACGAGTTGATTTGGGAACTGACTTGCATGCCACCAACCTCAATCATATTCGGCACATAGGGGCGCGAAACGCCCAGCGATGAATGCTGATTTAATAAAACCAAAGAAAAATTGCGTCGTACATCGGTCAAAGTGTGGCCAGTGTGACCAAAATATTGCTGGAATATTTGCTCATGCTTGGGCAAATGTATGTAGTTGATGAAGTAGTATTCAAAGATATAAGCATAGAAGTTATACAGCCGTTCGCGAAAAGTCATCGAGTCATCATGGCCTAGAAATGGAAAAGGCATGAAAGATGGCAGCGTAGGTGCACCAGTTAGAGCGGTATTCCAGGAATGCGCACCAAATGTAGCAACACCAACTAGGGGTGCACCAAAGTGAGCGGCAAAGCCAAAAAAAACTTCAACGAAGCACACATCGAAGATGACTAGATCGAAAGTTTCGCGAGGATCTTTCAGCAGTTGCTGGATTTCTTGCTCTTCCATAACGGATTTTACTAGGCCTGGACTTAAATTGTGCATATCTGTGAAAAGCTGCCACAGCGACATGTCGCGCATGTCCTGACTATCACGAATTACATCTAAAGCGGAAGCGTATAAAAAGAGCATAGATTTTTCTTATTCATTTACAGTTGCAGGCAAAAATAGTGCACCACCTACCTGACAAACCTTTGTATTGCTCGAGCAATGCAATATCGCAGAAGTTTTTGAGCGGCTTGCTCTGTGGATAGGGCGAAATTGAAGTGACTTGGTGACCTCTTTCGGCTAGTTGCTTAAGCAATGGTGTTATAAATATATAATGCGAAAGGCTTTGTGTGGGAAACACGGATAATATTTTGTAAGAATCTACTTGTGTCCTTAGCAGACACATCAGCAGTATAGAGCTTATTTTAAAAAACATATTTTTCCCCCACTTACCTTTGAGGTAGATGGACTACTAAAGCCGAGTATTGCTTATTTAATCTTTATATGTTCATGCATTCTGAGAGAATTTGTGTAAGCTTGTCTCGAACAGATTAACCGGTTTAAATGGTGTTGCTGTTATTCAAGCTCCCATATATCCCTTATATTGGATCACAATCAAATTAAGTTTCAAATTAATAGCTTCAAGCTAAGCGGACAGTCACTGAAAGTCAGGCTAACAAGATTAACTATTAAAATCTCAGAACTTAATAAGTTTTATTCTTGTTAACATTTTCCAGTTCGAACCGATCTTTTGGATAACCGGCTAAAGATTTAAAAACCGTAATGCATTCCTGAAATCAGTAGCGCAACCAAAGGGGAGTTTTGGGGTCTAACCCAAAAAAAATTATCGTAGCAAAAAGAAAAATAGGATACAATTGAAGTGACTCACACGAAAAGTAATCACAAGTTTTTATCAAAAGAATGAAAAACCCAAATCTAATTTTCAAATCAATTTTCGTTGTACCGTAATCTTTTAAACTATCAATGTTTTATTCGTTCAGAATACATGTGTTTAAATTTTTTTAGTTGTAATTCTGAGCACCTGGGGTATTGATGACAATGCTTCAATTTGAGCATGGTGTGCGAAACAAGGAGGTAGTGTATTTTCTCATTCTATTTGGTAGCATATTTTTCTCACCAGAAATGTCGCTAGATCTGTCGAAAACAGGTGATGGTTAATTTTAAGCAAAACCCATTAGAAAAACAAAGTTTGTGAAATTTGTGTTTTTTTTTTTAGTTTTTAATAATATGCAAGTATTTAACATTAATAATGGAAAACAACACTGCAATGGCGCCAGTGCATTGAATGGCCAACTATATACGGGGTGTTTCCCCCCGGCCCGGAGTTTTAAGGGGGACCGGAGAGGCGGGCAAAAAAAGTAACAAAAGGCTTATTTGTTGTAGAGGCAGAAAAGTTCATATTTCTTCTTTGTTTTGTATTTACGATATCAAAAATTATTGTGCGTTACGTCACAATAACAAATAATAAAATGTACTTAATTTGTCATGGTGTGTGACTTAAATATCACAACGCACTATAAATATTAACTAAGAATTAAACTGCTTGCATTGTTTAATACATTTATAATTGCATTTTTTTTGTGTTGAAAAGATTTTGAGGGGACCGAACTTAGCTCTCTGCGGGCCTGCCCTTATCGCATGAACGCTCAAAGCATACGGACTTGAAATTTAAAGCACAGGAGAAAAAACAAACTTTTACGCATTGTATAAACACAGCGAGCCGATTACTACTTTGTGCACAAAAGCACAAAAACACACAACGCCCGTGTGTTATGGAAAAACATGTAGTGATCACCACTGGTATAAAGCCAACAAGATAAAAATTGATTTGACACTAATCAACAGTTGACTCTTTCTTTGTCAGAATGTTTTGACAAGCTTTTGATTCATCTCAAGCCTAAGAGCTAAATTTTTGAAGCATGGAAACATTTCTTATTGGATTACAAACCCTATTTCCTGACGCCACAAAATCGCTAGTGGCGCTTTAGGAGCTTTTGAAAAACTAATTGGATTTTATCAAGATGATTTGTAAGAAGATTTTGATGATTTGAAAATGGAAATGGAATGGAAATGGAAATCTATTTGTGCCCCTGCCTGAAATCAATACTTAAAATATTTAAAAATATAATAAGTGTATATAAAAACGTATATCTAGAGCAAAGCAAAATAAAAAACCAGGTTTCGGGGTTAAAAAAACCGATTGCATTCCACTTTACAACTTAAATATGTGTTTAAAAACATTACTTCCCACCCAGCATTTTATGAAAATTCGAACAAACTGATTTGGTTTTCTACTCTCCTGAGCAAATAAAACAGTCAAAAAACGATTTTTGAATAGATTTGTTAAAAAAATTCTGCACTGAAAACTTAAATATAAGAAAAAGTTAAGAACTAAGCAATAAAATACAAGCACAAGCAATATTACTATTTTTTGTTTTAGTTAAGTAAATTTAAATGTTTTAAAATTGTATTAATTACTATTAAGTCTGTTAAATCTACTTACTAACTCACTTATGTGGCCATAACAACCCGTGTTTGGGTTTCGGCCGGCTTATTAATTCCACAAATTTAAAAAAAAAATAAATATAAAAATAGATATAGATATAGATATAGATATAGATATAGATATAGATATAGATATAGATATAGATATAGATATAGATATAGATATAGATATAGATATAGATATAGATATAGATATAGATATAGATATAGATATAGATATAGATATAGATATAGATATAGATATAGATATAGATATAGATATAGATATAGATATAGATATAGATATAGATATAGATATAGATATAGATATAGATATAGATATAGATATAGATATAGATATAGATATAGATATAGATATAGATATAGATATAGATATAGATATAGATATAGATATAGATATAGATATAGATATAGATATAGATATAGATATAGATATAGATATAGATATAGATATAGATATAGATATAGATATAGATATAGATATAGATATAGATATAGATATAGATATAGATATAGATATAGATATAGATATAGATATAGATATAGATATAGATATAGATATAGATATAGATATAGATATAGATATAGATATAGATATAGATATAGATATAGATATAGATATAGATATAGATATAGATATAGATATAGATATAGATATAGATATAGATATAGATATAGATATAGATATAGATATAGATATAGATATAGATATAGATATAGATATAGATATAGATATAGATATAGATATAGATATAGATATAGATATAGATATAGATATAGATATAGATATAGATATAGATATAGATATAGATATAGATATAGATATAGATATAGATATAGATATAGATATAGATATAGATATAGATATAGATATAGATATAGATATAGATATAGATATAGATATAGATATAGATATATAAGCATTCATTTCATTTATTTACTAGTAAATTATTCTGTTTTAAAAATATTTTCTTGATTTATTCAAATGCTTACAAAAGCATAAAATTTCAATTGCAATTTTAAAATTGAAATATTATACTACTCAAAATAAGAGAATAAAACTAATGATTTACACCTACCTTGGCAATGGCAACAAGTTATTGAATAAAACAGTTCATATTTGAACTAAATTGAATCATTCTAACCATGCTAAATGAGGCCTTAATTTTCATACAAAAATATTGGATTTCATTTTACTACACCTGATATAATGCAAATAAAGGGAAAACTATTCTTCCGTGCAAATTATAATGTTTGCTTTAATAGGACTCTAAGATCTTTATACACTGAAAAAAATCGGCATGTTTTTTAATTGAACACAATGTTTTTATTTTCAATTTGTATTTTTTCATATAAAATTTGAAGATTTTTTAAATATTCACATATTCACTTCAAATATCAAATTTTCACTTTGATGATAGCTTAAAAGAAATTTCGTCAAAATAACAACATAAAAGGGTATTCACTTCAACGTTAAATTTTCAGAAATGCTGAAATTTACGAAAAGTTCAGTGCAATTGTTGTTGATTTGGTTTTCTGAAGTTTGCTTAAATTTAATCATCTAGAGAGTTGATGAAAAATAATCGTCGGAAATTTGCGAGAAAAGATGTGTTCAGTAATCATAAGTTTAATATCTGTAATCTGTTTAATGAGTGTAAGTCATTGTGAATATGATCATTTCTATAAGAAGAAGAGTATTCTGTCAAATCTCACTCGACTTGCTAGTGAAATGTCTGCAATATAGAAAGAAATTGCAATTCAATTAGTTTCTTTTAATTGATTTATAGTTTGATGGCCGCTTATAAAAATTATAAAGTATATTGTACATTTATGGTATATGTACCTACGACAAGGAGACTCTTTGTGTGCTGACATGCATCGCATGACTACCCTATAGGAACAAACTAACTTGTTTTTAAAATCAACTAATTAAAAAACTAATTTAAAATAAACTAGTATATGAACTACTTTGAATTATATTAAGGCGGCATCCACTTCAATTCCAAATAGTTTAGATTGCATTATATATGAAGTAATTGAAATACTACTTAAAAACAAGTGGTTGATAAACTACTTTGAATTACATGACATGTTTTAATTGCAATTTTTTATTAGATTACATGTTTATACATATTTAACCATGTTATTTCATCAACTATTATTAACTTTAGGCCATCAGTAATAGTTTTCAATTGGTTATTTTAAAGTAATTAAAAAATAATTTAAATATAACTAATTAAACAAGTAGTTGAAAATATATGCAGGCGAAAGTCAATTGACTTATTTAGCGGACATCGCCATACAAAATAAGTTAGTTTGTTCTATGGAAAAAAGTCAGAATTTCAACTAGTTGTGGTTGACAAAAAACTACATTATCAACTACTTTTAAATTAGTTGATTTTCCTGCAGGGTAACGAAATGAAGCGATGGCGATTTTAAGGTTGACAGATGCATGTGAAAAAAAACTAAACATAAAAAACGGTCGCTCACTTCAACTGGTAGGAAATTTCCGATTTCTGAAATTTCAGCAGTGAAGTGAACACCCTTCATGTTATCAAATTATGTGTGAATATTTAAAAAAATTTCAAATTTTATATGAAAAAATACAAATTGAAAATGATAACATTGTGTTCAATTTTAAAACATGCCAATTTTTTTCAGTGTACCATTTGTTAATTTTGCTACTTGTTAATAAATAAATTTTAATTTCATTTCTCGGAAAATGGGTTCATCAACCAAATCCGTACTTTAAGTATAAATTAAAAAATAAATATTGAATATTTTATCATATCTACAACTTTACCTAGTAGCAAGTTAATTGAATTTATTATTTTGTTAAACTGTGTAATTTTTTATAGTAAAATGTAAAACCATGCTTAAACCAAAATTCCATTGATATTACACAAATGCAAAATTGCTCATTGCATTTTATACTTTGTTTGTTTTAAACTCAGTCTATATTGGAGCAGGGCACGCAAACCCAAAATAAATGCAGCCATTGGTATCATGAAAACTGCCAGCACCAGAGCCAAGACATCCAGACTGTAATACTGAAAAATATTCAAATCCATGCCAACACAACGTAAATGCGGCACTCCACTATGGCGCAAAACATACTCCACCCAAAAGATGGCCGTTTCCATAGCACTTTGTGGCTTATCATGATAACGCTGCGATATTGTTTTTGCCATTTGTCCATAACTTGCATTGGACAATAGCTCTTGTATGGCATGCAGAAATTTTGACTCGCTAAACTCATTAAAATCCAACTTCAGAGCACAGCCCAATCTTTTAAAGCGTTCCATATTCATGTGTTGATCACCAAAGAATGGTATTCCCAGCAACGGCTTGCCATGTACAATCGACTCAGTAATGCTCAAGAGACCACCGTGCGTGATGAACAGCTTGATGTTGGGATGCGCCAGTACATCGGACTGTGGAAACCAGGAGCTGATGTAAACATTATCGGGCTTATTGGTCAAATTGGAGATTTCAAATTTCCACAATATGCGCTGTGGCAGCACACGAAATGTATTGAGTATGACGCTTAGTCGCTCATGTGACAAGGTTTCACTCTTAATATTTGAGCCAAGTGAGAAGTAGATGGCGCCTTCGGTGGCGTTATCTAAGAACTCCTGCATATTCGTAGGCAATGGAATGGTCTGGGTATTGATCTGCATACCACCAACCTCAATCATATTCGGCACATACGGGCGTGAAACGCCTAGCGAAGAATGTTGATTTAATAACATCAAAGAAAAATTGCGTTGTACATCCGCCAATGTGTGACCAGTGTGTCCAAAATACTGCTCAAACACTTTTGCATGTCTGGGCAAATGTACGAAGTTCATGAAGAAGTATTCAAAGACGTAAGCATAAAAGTTATAAAGCCGTTCACTAAAAGTCATGGAATCACCATGGCT
The DNA here is from genome assembly GCA_914767935.1 of Coremacera marginata. Lineage (NCBI taxonomy): Eukaryota > Metazoa > Arthropoda > Insecta > Diptera > Sciomyzidae > Coremacera > Coremacera marginata. The sequence goes on along the minus strand of OU612043.1, from coordinate 16,171,852 downwards.
TAGGAATGGATACGGCATAAAGGATGGTAACGTAGGTGCACCAGTGTTAACACTTAGCGCAGTATTCCATAAATGTGCACCAAAGGTTGCTGCACCAATAATTGGTGCATCATAGTGCGCAGCGAAACCAAATAAAGCCTCATCGAAACACACATCAATGATGACTAGATCGAACTTAACTGTAGGATCGCTCAGCAGTTGCTGGATTTCTTGCTGCTCCAGCACAGAGCTGACGATACCGCAGCTCAAATCGTGCATAAGTTGGAAAAGCTGCCATAAAGACAAGTCACGCATGCGTTGACTATCACTAGCTTCATCTAAAATTAAAGCATATTTAAGTAATATTCCCTTCTCGAGCTACAGTTATGGGCAGAACTTACCTGCAAATCCTCTAAATTGCTGCAGCACTACAATATCGCGAAAATTCCTAAACGGCTTACTCTGTGGATAGGGCGTAATCGATGTTATTTCATGCCCTCTTTCCGCTAGCTGCTTAAGCAGCGGCTCTACAAAAATATAGTGTGAATAACTCTGCGCGGGAAACACTGATAATATTTTGTAGGCATCTATTTGTGTTTTTAGCAGGCACAGCAACAGAAGAGCACAAATTTTCATAAACATTTTATAACGCTTATCTATGAGGTGGACGAACTACTAAAGTTTACTATTGCTGACTTTTACTTTATATGCTAAAAAAAAAAATTTATTTTGAAGTATCTAAAGTATTGATAATGAGTGTTAACCCTTATCTTACTCATGAAATTAGTAAATATTATTTCTGAAAGCAATAATTAAATATGTTATGCATACAAATTTTTGTTCTGTATAAAGAGCTAATTCGTAGTTCATTAGTTTAGTTTATGTAACAAAAAAGGAAGCGTGTCACTTGCGAATCAGAGAACTGAGAAACTCACTTTTTGCTTGCTTAAATCATTCACTGGAATTCTTACTCAACTCAACTCATTCAACAAAGTTCAGCGTTGAATAAAATCAGCACACTACTGGCGAACGCATCTTTTGTGTCAGTTTGAGTTTGAGTTCGTCTGCTCGAACTCACATGTTTGCGTGAACGAGTGTTGGCGTTGAATAAAATAAAATGATGCTGCTGAAGGCATCGTTTGCGTGAGCTGATTGACGGATTGAATTCACATGTTTGAGTATTGGCGTTGAAGTGCATACGGATTTGTGTTTCGTAAATAAGAAATCGAAGAAATAGTTAAATTTAGTTGTTTGCAGTCAATCGTAAGAAAAACTTCACCCTTCTTCTTCTTGTTCTCTTTTTCTCTCTATCTCTGTGTGCACACGAACGAACTCATACGTGTTGATTTTTGCTTTTTGCGTTTCATTCTTGATGAAAATAATCGTTGTTGAGCCCAACGAACAAGCATGAAATATGTATCCGAAAACGCCCGTTGATTAAAATCACTGAGCCAACACGAAGCACATGGTTTGATTGAATTTAACTCAACAGCGAGTGTATGCATTCGAGCAAGTCTGATCGATTGAACTCAGAGGCATGATTTTTACAGTGTTGATTACGTATGAATATTTTTATGTGAGTTTTGCAGTTCTCTGTTGCGAATCCAAGTGATCGCTTACTTTGAAATTTGAGATGTATATAAAAGGTAAAAGGAGTGAATAAACGCATATATTATATTACTGAAGGGATTGTATATTTTTAAAATATATTACATATCGCACTCCATCTACAAAACAGGCACAACTCAAAATTTAGAAATTATTACTTTTTAATGTTAAACTAATCGTAGTGATTACCTTCATCACCTATCAAAATTATGCACTCCTCTTCTTACTCTTTATTAAAATCATTTTGTCTCTTTGTTTTGTATGGAGTCCGTTGAAAAAAACACATATGTGTGTGGCCGCCACGCGATAGAAGTGAAACTTATACCAAAAAATTGAATTTCTGGCAAGATTACTAATTTATTTTATTAACATTCCCTCCTTCAGTGCAACCAAATAGTTAAAAAGCAGTCTGCCTTCATACCAGTAGGAGTTCAAGAACTGTCTTTTATTTCATAAAGCCAACTAGTATATTCAACATGGCGATATCATGGTAAATATCAATTGTCCCTTTTGTTTATGGACACCCTATAGGAACAAACTAACTTGTTTTTAAAAACAACTAATTAAAAAACTAGTTTAAAATAAACCAGTATATGAACTACTTTTAATTCTATTAAGGCGGCAACTTCTCTGATGTTGACATGTTTAAATTACAAATTTTTATTAGATTACAAGTTTATATATATTTAACCATGTTATTTCATCAAATATTATTAACTTTAGGACATCAGTAATAGTTTTTAATTGGTTATTTAAAAGCAATTAAAAAATAATTTAAATGTAACTAATTTAACAAGTAGTTGAAAATATATGCAGACGAAAGTCAATTGACTTATTTAGCGGACATCACCATACAAAATAAGTTAGTTCGTTCTATGGAAAAAAGTCAGAATTTCAACTAGTTGTGTTAGACAAAAAACTACTTTATCAACTACTTTAAAATTAGTTGATTTTCCTACAGGGCAGTTACTGATAAGTTCAATACTCACGTACACAATTATATCGCGGTTTTTTTTTACTTTCGTGACAGAGTTAGTTAACAAGAGGATTTATTATTTTATTTTGATGACTTAAGTAGTAAACAGGCTCGATCCTTATATCATAGACGACAGATCTGGGGCCGAATTGTCTGTACCAAGAACGTATAACTCGTTACTTAAAAATGTATATTTGATACTATAGCATACGTGATCGAATTAGACTTCAGTTAATTCGGTACTTTTTTTTACGTTAACGAGTAAGCAAACGTATTCGTTGTTTCGAAAAGTCACTCGATGTGTTAATATCAATCGTAAATCGTAATAGCAATCGTATTTTAAAATATTTCTTTAAAAAATACTCTTATAAAGGGTCCGCCAAAAAACTTTTTTTTTTTGAAAATGTAAAAAAAAAACTACTGAATATTTTCTTAAATTTCGTTTTTTATTTGAATGTACAATCCTTCTGGTTAATAATGGAAAATAATTTCATTCAAATGGCTGCCTCGGCTGGCCATGCATTGAATAAAAATGCATGAATAAAAATGCAATGCAATGGCTTCACGAATATTGTCCTTTAAAGCGTCAATTGCCTCTGGCTTGTCGACGTAACACTTATCTTTGAGGGCACCCCACAAATAATAGTCCAACGGTGTCAAATCGCAGCTCCGAGGTGGCCAAACGACATCAGCTCTGCGGCTGATAATGCGATCTTCAAAAACAGGGCGCAAAACATCGAGTGTAGCTTCGGCTGTGTGGCACGTAGCGCCGTCCTGTTGAAACCAAATGTTGCCAATATCCTACTCTTCAATTTTTGTGAACAAAAATCCGTTCAACATGGCCCGATAACGAATACCATTGATTTTCGAAGAAAAATGGCCCAATTATGCCTCTGGACCGAAATCCGCACCAAACAGTGACTCGTTTTTGGGTGCATCGGCTTTTCAATGTATGCGTGCGGGTTTTCTGTGCCCCAAATGCGACAATTTTGCTTGTTTACATACCCGCCAAGATCAAAATGAGCTTCATCTGAAAAGATGATTTTTTTGGCAAAATCGGCATCTTCTGTAAGTCGATCGCAGGCCCACTCAGCGAAGCGAAAACTCATTGGATAGTCAGTTGGCTTCAACTCCTGAACCAATTGGACTTTGTATGGCGTCATACCAAGGTCTTTATGCAAAATTCATCTCAATGATGTCTCCGAAATGTTCAATTGTTGAAAACGACGGTGAATTGATGTTGATGCCGCTTCACGCACACTTTCTGCCACAGCAGCAATATTCTCGGGTGTACCCACTGTTTTTGGCTTTTCACGCTTTAGTTCATCGATGAGGATGTCAGTTTCTTTCACTTTTTTCACAAGATAACGAACATACGGAGCAGACGGTGCTTCTGTTCTTCCAAAATCCGTACGCAATTTTCGCACACATTCTGCAACATTACCATGATTTTCAAAGTAATGCCGCAATATTTCCCAGCGTTGTTCAAGCGTATACACAACCATATTCGTTCAGCGGAAGGATAAAACTAATTATCTGTCAAATCAGACATGTGCTAAGTGTAGGACAAATATCAACAAATTAAATTTTCATAAAAAAAAACTTAATGAGTGAGTATATGAAGGAGCATCCAAGTTTGGCAAAAAATTTGATTCCGAACTGTGCGCAAGGCAAATGCACCGCTACACGGTTATGGGAGGAGTTAGCAAAAAAACTTAATGCCGTAGATCCACCAATTATGGAAGCAAAAATGTGGAAAAGGGTATTAACAGAATACAGAATACAAATAGAGTTAAATTTTAGGTTTTCGCCAACCAGAAGTACCAAGCTAAAAAGAAACTCTCTTTCAATAAGCTATCGAAGAAGAGAACGGGTGGAGGGCCTTACGAGGAGAAGATTTTAACACAAGCTGAAGAACAAATTGTTGAAGTAAGTGGACTGGAAGTAGCCGTGGAAGAACTTCAAGTTAAGAAATTTGGTAATCCTGATCTATGTCAAAGGACTTCAACGCCGCTCATCGATTTTGTTGATTCGTATCAAGCAGAGGAGTCAAATGAAGCTCTGACTGATTCAATTTTTGAAGGGCCAAAGAAAATGTAAGCCCACCTAAAGCCAAAAAAAAAAAGCGTCAAGACAGGACCCAAAATTGTTGCTTCTTCAAGAATATTTAAGAGAAACAACTAAATATAAAAAAAAATCTACTGGAAGCTTGATAGGTTGCTCGAAATTCAGGAGAGGTCTAAAGAGGAGAAACATGAACGAATGATGACTCTAACCGAAATTCAATAACAAATTGAAACTCAAAAACTGGAACAACTTAAAAAATAATAAATTAATTACTGTGCCTTAACTAATTTAAGTAATCGTGGTATACGTACCTGAGTATGATCTCAATTTTTTTTTTAAAAACTTTTAAATTAATTTTTTGTCGTTGTAATCAGTTCTATAAATCTAATAATCTAATTTGTTAATAAGATATTAGTTTACTAACCGTTTTCACTAACTAATAATTTATGCTTGAAATCTATGAAGTTGAAAATAAAAAATAGGAATTAATTTCAAATGTAATTTATTCTGGAATTGTTTAATTTAGTCTCGAAAGTGAAAATTTGATGTTGTTTCTTGTAGTGAGGCCAATTCTTGTTAATTGCGTTTCCTCACCAATGTCAAAATCATTAACAGTTTGCACCACAATATTCGGCAAATGAAAAGGAATTTTTAATTGTATGCAGATGTTATGTAATGCTGAACACACATTAACAAATTTTGCTACTTTTTCTGGTGTATATCTTCCTCGGCTTTCGTATACTAAAATCTTCCAGAGGACTTTTAGTATAGGCACCAATGGTCCTTTCAACGATGCACCTTGCTTTTGAATGGATTTCGTTAAACAAGGCTTCACTCGAACCATCCTGCGGATTTCTGTATGGCGTCATACACCAAGGTTCCATTGGGTAACCAGAATCGCCTGTTAATTCAAAATAACTAAATAAGAGGATTGCAAAAATGTTGTTTTAGTGCTATTGCACTTTACCTAATAGTCAAGAGTTTTGGTTTAAATTAAGGCGGGACATGACATTCGCGGCAGAGAAAACAGACCTTTTTTTAAAAATTCATAACTCAGTCAAAAACAAACATTTTTCCAAAATTTTTTTTATTATTGTAGAGAATTAAACAAACTACAAGAAAAAAAATTCAAAAAAATATATTTTTCACTCCAACATGGTTTTATAGAGCTCCAAACTGGCGGCAGAGAAAAAAACGGGGCCTCGTGGTTGCAGCGCTGGGAGTTGCAAAAATTGTCCGATCTGGAAAAAAGTGGCTTTCTTAAATCTTAACAAAATTGGTTATCGTATGACAAGAGCTTTTTTTAAATTTTTTTTTCAATTTTTGGTGATGTTCCAAATTTGAAAGTGTGTTTTTCGAAAAAAATATTGACTTTAAAAATTCATAAAATATCGAAAAAAAATTAAAAAAAAGCTCGTGTCATACGATAGCGAATCAAGTTTAAAAAAGTACAAAAAAAAAAAAAAATTTCGTCAAAAAATGAACCCGCTAGTGCCGCAACCAGTACGAAAAACATGGTTTCGAGATAAACGCGTTCAAAGTTTGTGAACAAAGAAAAAAAGGTTACCTTCAATCTGCCATGCCTGCATCGTACTGTATGCCTTCGTTATCTTGTGTTGTGCTGTTTCTTATAGTTTTTTGCAATCGTTTAGCAATTTGGGCTTCACCCTTCACCCTTCAAGTAGGTACGAAATAACAACCACCAAAAGTCAGGTAGCAAGTAAAACAAGTATATACCAGCTGCCGTAAAAATGCGCTCTCACTAATCCGGCTGTAACTTTTGAACCCATGAAATTTTTTTTCTTAGAAACTTAAGAATATTTACTAAAATACAAAATTATTTAATAAAAATACAAAATATTTATTATTTATGATTTCAAAATACTGCCAATGTCATGTAACCCCTTAATATGAGTACGAGCTTCGAAATTAAATATGTGTTCGTGGCCCAGTGGGTAGAAAAGCCGACTACAAATCAAATCGTTGTGAGTTCTATTCTTCAGAATAGAATTGCGGTGTTGTTGTTTTCATAAGAATCATGTTGTTACATTGGTTTTACCAACCATCTAGCTCGTCGCCGTATTGTTATATACGCGGCTATAAAAGTTTCACTTCAAAATTAGCGAATGTTTGCTGTAACAAAATAATATGTCATACAATGTCAGGAATGATTCAATACAATAGCTGGTTTGAAAAAATGCATGAATACCTTAAACTATCATTGCATATAGCTTATCACTTTTATGCCCATCGTGACTAGTGCCATGAAAGCAATTGGAATTATTATAAATTTCTGTACAAAACAGAGTTCAGTTGGTCTTTCTTTTTTTGTAGCCGCATGAAAAAGCAAATAGTTGTGAGTAATGACGCTTTATCTCTTCAAGTGGTATTAATAACAAGTATTTCTTTAAATCCGATCACTTGAAAACAAGAGTAAGACGCTCAAATAATTCTTATATAAATGCTTTATTTTGCAATTAAGGGGAGGGTAAGGTTTGTTTCGTCTAAAAAAACCTTTTTTTATGAATTTTTTTAGAAAAAAAACTATTACTGTAGGTTTATTTTACATATTATTATATAAAAGTGCAACATTTGAAGAATATTTCAAAAAATTGTTGTTCAAAAATTGAGAGAAATAACGGATTTCTTGTAGATATCCGCAGGCGCCTCGAACAAAAGTTTTTGTGCGGTGACCAGCCTACAGCATCACTGGATCACCTGAAACAAAAAAATCAATATGCTTTCTTAAGTTTCTTACTTTATCTCTCCAGTCTCGTCGAGTTTTTATCAATTTTTCAACTTTTGGCGCCATTTTGAAGCCAAAATGACGATTTTTGACGAAAAAATCGACATATTTGTTATTGTGAAATTGTTAGTAATTAAAAATTTTGAAAAAACTCGACGTAACTAGAGAGCTATTTACATGAAGAATATGTCTACAAAACTTCAAAACGATCAGTTCAGTAGTTTTTTCTGTACGCTGGTCACCGACTTTGAAATTACACGTTTGGGAAAATTGATTTTAAGTTTTGTAGACTGAAAAAATGAAAATATCTTGAAAAAAACTGGATTTTCTTATAAAATACGTACATGTCTTCATCGATGCCGGGTCCATACAGAACATCGCTATCATCCACGTTATCTAAGGCATCTTTTTGCTCCTGTCTACGTTAAACTCTGCCTTCTTTGGTCTCGCGAGCAGCTTGCTCGTCCGCTCTGCTGATCCGCAAAAAGTCTGTCGTGCGCGCCCATTCATGCGCACTTGGTCCTGAAGTGATGCCCAAATCTTGCATGAAGGTCAGAAAAGCAGTAGAGCCTTCGTTAAAAAGTGATGCTGCTACATATGCTGCAATTTCCACGGCAGTTGCGGTACCACTCATTGATTTGGGACTAATTTTCCATATGAGTTGGTTGTAGCTTTCGCTGTTGTACTGCGTGAAACCACCCAGACAACGTTCCAACAGCGTGTCTTTGCTTAAATCTTCATATATTGTCTTTATTGCCTCTAAAACATCAGCTGGAAGTGGAGAGTAACTGTGTTTGAATGAAGCACAAGGTACCTAAAAGGTAGCAAGGTAGCAAAACTAAGTTAGAGGTACGGTCATTCAACGTACTGTAACTTCGTTAGTTTTGCTCCGAATGACCTAAAAATTTAATACAATACTCTTCAGATGTTGTACTTTAAGAAACAAAAATAAAAAAATATGGAAAAAAAGTTGTCAAGCCTTACCCTCTTGCCCCCCTTAAGGGGGTAAACCCATTTGAACGCCCAAAATTGAGTGATTTTTTTAGGAATTTTCTTAAAGGTGATAAAATAATCGCATCATTTTAAAATTATTACATCATATTATTTGAGCTTTGAAGTGCAAAAAAACCTTGTCTTACAGAAAAAATGTGAATGAAATGTGCATCAACAATCGCAGAACAAATGGATGCTTTCGCCTTAAAGCCCTTCCTAGTTAATGTTTTTGTAATTTTTGTCCTGCAACCTACTTTTTTGCTACAATGACAACCGTGGTCGTGGGCACCATTTTACTTTTGGTTCAGAACTTTTCACCAAGTGCATATTATTCGTACGTATGGATATTAATGGAAAGCTAGAGACCTTAGCTAACTATTAATATAGAAACAATTATCGATTCCATCAAATAGAAAAACATTTTTACATATTTTTTGAAGTGGTTATTTTTGGCCAAAATTTTTTTTTTTTTTTGTTGTTTGTTTTGGTTGAAAATGAGGGAAATATGAAGAAAAACCACTACGAATATAGAAAAAATTAAAGTTTATTTATTTTGAAAGCTTTCTTAAACGGCACACCGCGCGCTGGACTGACTTCACCCATAATCGAAAGACTGCTCACTGACGTGGCATGAGAGACCCAAGTAGGTGGCTCTGGAGTAAATAGTACTTGTCCGACGGCTTCAACATAATCAGCTTCACTGAAAATGTCCGGATTGCATAATACATGTTGCGAGAAAACCAGACTTGATTGTTTTCGGTGTCAACGCCATATCAAGCGTTTTGCAGATCAAGTCGACCAGACGACGTATTTCGAATCTCTGCGAAGACATATGCACTTAAAAACGAAGACATAAGCACTTTAAAGGTTAGAAGATTTAAAAGGTTAGGTTTTCATGTGTAAAGCGAACAAAATCCTATCTGCTTCTTTATTATAACTATTTTGATACAAATATATAATTTATTAAAGGTGTTTATTTTAGAAACATGGAACTTATTTGCAAATAAAACACAGAATAATTAATGAATTGGCCAATATTTTGGTTTAATGGCAAATGGCATTTAATGTTTGAACACAATTTTGGACATATGAACACCGCTACTGAGTCAAATTTGGCATCTTCTTTTCTAGAATAGCCGGTTTAACTCGCAAATAACGCATCGAATGTTGGTTTCCAACTGGTCAATCGTAGCTGGTCGTAGCTTGACGTACTCTCACAAAACAGTAGCGAGAGTTAAAACGGAGTCAAATCACATGACCTAGGTGGCCACTTGACAGGCCCATTTCTTAATATGATTAAACGAAAAAAAAAATAAAAAAAATTAAACGAAAATGGTCATTTCAGCCCTTGAAAGAACTTTGACCGAACTTCTTATGATCAATTGTGTTGTGTGTGATGTGAAATATTTGCACACAAATGATCGAGAACTGGACGCCGACTCCGAACGGCTTATATTCTCAAGAAGCTTTTCATGGCAGTTTGTACTCTCTGAGGCTTGCCATTGTCTGCAGAGAGGTGACGGCCGAACAGAAAAATTAGTTTGTCCAAAAGTTCGTCCCAATAAAGTGATGATTGTAAGCGTTGTATGGTTGCACCATCTTGCTGGATCCATTTAGCACTTAGACGATTGATATTGATGTGGGAAACCGAAAAGTAGCAAATCATTTGCCTGTAGTGCTCACCATTGGCGGTAACGTCAAATCCAACTTCAGTTTTAAAAAAAGTATGGACCAATGATGCCTTAAGCATGCAAACCACACCAGAAATTAACTTCTTCTGCATGTAAGGCAGCCTAAAGAGTCTCCTCAAGATTGTTCTCACTCCAATTACGGCAATTTTGCTTATTTATGTACCCATTAAGCCAGAAATTTGTCTCATCGCTGAAGATAATTTCACGGAAAAGATGCGGTTCAACTTCCAACTGACTTTTAGCCCATTCACCGAACAAACGACGAAAACGATGGTCTGACGGCTTCAATTCCTGCATCTGTTGGATTTTATACGGACGGGCAAAGACCAAGCTGTTGAGAATGTTGTCGAACCGATTAATTTGGGTCCTCGGTCGCACTCACCTATACAGCGGCTATGGTCTCTTCTGTACGCACAGCATGAGCTTGTATTGGATTAAAATTGTCCATAAGAGTAAACTTAGACATAAATCGATTCATCATTGTTAGTATAGCCTGCTCAGATGGACGATTATGCATACCGTAATGTGTGCGAAATGATCTGTAAGTTTCCCGCACAGAACGCAAATCTTAGAATTAAATTTCATCGATTTGTTAACGTGTTTCCGATGTTAGTTTTTGCACGGAAAATTTTCAAAGTATACTGAACATAAAAGTCAAACACATGTGTTAACTTTGACAACTGATTGAACAGATATTCCTCTACGAAATTGAATACCTCTGGAGATTAACAAATCCAATAACAACCGAAAAAATGGAAGAGACTAATATGAATATATTTTTGAAAATTTTACATACATAATAATAACAACTACAACACAAGCAGTTACTGAGAAATATTCGTAGTATTGAAGGGATTCATTTCAACAAACGACACGATAGCTCAACAGGACCAGATTCTGAAGTATTTTTTGCATGATTTTTCTCATACGAAAATGTAAATTTCTCTTCTTAAATTTTAATATTTTGTAACTTAATTAATGACTAGCTGGCTACAGTAGTCCGAGGCTTCGCCACGAATATTGTTTTATATCTATAAAGAGCATTAAAACGTTTTTGTTACTCTTTGAATGAGTGTAGTGAGAGTTAGAACGCAAAAACTTCATATAAGCAAATCCTAAACATGCTAACAGTGTTTAGTCAGTCGCCTTGCGTTCAGAAATGAACAAATTTTCTTTGGTCTACAATGTGCTTATCTGCTCTCACTCTCACTGTTTTTTGGTAGTTTTATTGAAAGCAACAACAAAAACTTTTGAAGGTCGTTCAAACAATCACCGTCCCAGTGGGCAAATGCAGCAGTCCGAAGGCCGTTTAAAAGGCCTGTATTTGCATTCGATAGGCCTTACACAATCCTTGTAAGCTCCCTTGTATTGTTTGTATGAAACGAGAAAATTTGTTAGTACTTCCGCACTCCCTGCTTTAAAGAGGCCTGCTATAAGCACTCCTTTAAAATGGCTTAAAGAAGGGGTTAACCAAAAGAATTAAAAAAATATTTTTTTTTTATTTCTTTTTATGTATACCTACCTATTTATTCTGTGATTCTGTGATTTTATTTTATTTTACATATTTTTGCCGGATAAGAATATTTCTAAGTCATGACGTTGATTATTATTGAGTATATTTGAACTAACATATATTTTAACTTTTAACGAAAAAGTAACCCTGAAATATAAGCAGAACCAGTTTTTGTAGGAAAAATATAATTGTTGTACTGCCCTGTGTAGCAGTCACATCACAGAGAAATAACGAAAACTTCTTGCCTTCCTTTTAGCAGGCTGGCCTTTTAGGAGCCCTCACCGATGCAGTGATGTTGTTAAGTGTGTTGACGCCAAAAAAAGCAGTTAATGCATGCCTTTTTTTCAAGAGGCCTGACTGAATTGCCCACTGGGGTGTGACATCAGCCCTTATGTCAATGCATGTGAAACGAAAAACGCATTTTTTTCATTTGTTTTGTTTTTTGTTTTTTTTTTTTTTTTGCTTGCAGCTCAGCACTGCAGTTATATGTATCTCTCTTTTCGCCCTGCGTGAGGCTCATCTGTTTTTTATGTTGTGCTGTGCTAGCTGAGCAGAAAAAGAGAAGAGTAGAGAACAACACGGAGTTTATTGAAATTCTTGCAACACAAACATGTGCAAAGAAAACGATCGTAGCAACGACAATTCGTAGAATCCGGGATGATTTATTAAAACAATTAACACTTTATTTAAACACACTTATTGTTAAAATTTCGAAATGAAAATACGCCTATGCTGGGCTGTAGCACAAAAATTACATTTTAAAATGTATGTCATAAAAGTCGACCCAGTACTTTTGGAGTTTATCTGGAAACAAAAATTTTGCACTTTAATTTTATATAATAGTAAAGAAGAATATAGAATGAAAAAATCCATTTAAATATTCGTTTCGTTCGCCGAGCAGCAAATATTTTGACATATATTTTATCTTTATACAATGAATATAAAAGGCTGTAGGTGTACTCAACAAGTGAACAAAAACGTTGCATGTATACGAAAAAATTTGAGAAAAAGAATCCCATACAAGCCACGCAGTAATTCTACGTCAAAAAAGATTTTTAAAAAACTTAAGGTTGAAAAAGATGGGTGGAAGGGGTTAAGCAAAAAAAATCGCTTTTTGTTTTTTAAAACAAACATCTTTGCCTTGGAAAAAAAAATATGTACGAACTTAAGTTTCAACGTTTCATGCAGATTTCTGTTAGGAAAATTATTCGACCTTTAATTACAATTTTCTCTAAATCCTGACGCGACGGCGGTATCAAGGTGGCAGGTTTATGATAAGGAGCTTTAAGTAAGAACAATTTTTGGTTTTTTACTCACAAAAAAGTGTATTTTTTTGCACAGTGTAACTTAAAGACAAGCTAAAATTAATATGCTTACAGACAATCAAACAAGTGCAATTTGTATTGACATTATTTAAAATTGCATTTAAAAACTCATATCTCCCCTTGAATTTTGCATTATCATTATCATCAACTGATAAGAGGAAAAAACAGTTTCATTAAAAGTATATCTTAACCCATTGTGGCAGTAGTGCACATTTATGATACTGTTTATTCAAGGAAACTTTATGTGAATTCACAAAGTGTCAAAAATATCAAATGCAATAATATATTCCTTTAACATATACCACCACCTACCCTTTACAAGAAGACTTTACGAAATATTAGAACCTTTATAAAATTCACTTTTACATAGCTATTACGTTTAGATTTTATACATTAATATTCGGCTTTGAAAGTTTGTAACTTTTTATATCTTCCGTAAAGGGTTAAGTACAAAGCTGCTTGAACTACTTATATGTTTATAAATCTTGGTGCGCCACTAAGTTTCAACTAGTTCTGCGTTAGTTTTACATCAAAATAGAGTGGTGCAATATTGTTGTAAATGTGGCTCAAAATAAATTTACTAATTCTAGCGGTTTTAATCGCACAATCAGATGCCGCTAAAATACTGGCCATATTTCCAGCACAAAGTCCTTCGCATTATATACTCGTACAGCCACTGCTGCAGGAGTTGGCCAAGCGTGGACATGAAATCACAGCAATTACACCATATCCACAAAGTACAGCTCTGAAGAATTTTCGCGATATTGTCGTACTCAAGGATTACACAGAGTTCTTGGGTAAGTTTTAGACAAAAATTTTTCCAAACAAATTATAAAGAAACTACTTTTCAACTTCTCTTAGATAAGACCAAAAATAGTCAAGGCATGCGCGATATGTCGATCTGGCAACTCTTCGACTTGATATATATGATGAGCACCGGCATGGCTAGATCCATACTTAAACAGCAGGAAATCAAGCAGCTTATGGCCAATCGAAATGAAACGTTCGATCTGCTTATTATTGATGTGTGTGCGGATGAGGCTCTCTTTGGTTTTGCAGCACATTTTCAGACATCCATAGTGGGAGTGGCTCCATTTGGTGCACATCTATGGAACACTGAGTTGACCGGTGCACCCATATTGCCCTCCTTTAACCCACATCATCTACTTAATAACCACGAACAGATGACTTTCTTGGAACGTGTACATAATTTCTATGCTTTCGCTAGTGAATACTACTTTTATTTCTTCAAATATTTGCCAGCACTGGAGCGCATTTTTAATCAGTATTTCTCACATACTGGTCAAACATTGTCGGATGTACGCCGGAATTTTTCATTAATTTTGTTAAATCAACACTCATCGCTGGGAGTTTCGCGTCCATATATGCCGAATATGATTGAGGTTGGTGGTATGCAGGTCAATTCGCAAATCAACCCTTTGCCTGCCAATATTCAGGAGTTTTTAGACAACGCCACCGAAGGTGCCATCTACTTCTCACTTGGCTCAAATATTAAGAGTGAAACCTTGTCACCGAAGCGACTCAACGCCATACTTAATACTTTTCGCGCACTGCCACAGCGTATACTCTGGAAATTTGCAGTCTCAAATTTGAGCAATAAGCCTGACAATGTTTTCATCAGTTCCTGGTTTCCACAGTCCGATGTATTGGCGCATCCCAACATCAAGCTGTTCATCACGCACGGGGGTCTATTGAGCATTACGGAGTCAGTTATACGTGGCAAACCCGTGCTGGGCATACCATTCTTTGCCGATCAATTCATGAATGTGGCACGCGCTACCAAATTGGGATTCGCTCTGCCACTGGACTATAATGAGTTTAGTCAGTCAAAATTTTTGCATACCATTCAGGAATTGCTATCGAACTCGAGTTATGGTGAAATGGCGAAAACTATATCGCAGCGATATCACGATAAGCCACAGACTGCGCTCGAAACTGCCATTTTTTGGGTGGAGTATGTTTTGCGTCATCGTGGAGCAGCTCACTTGCGTAGCGAAGCCATGAATTTGAATATTTTTCAATATTACGGCATTGATGTCCTGGCGCTAGTGTTGGCAGTATTGATGATTATAGTAGCGGCAGCTGTTTTTGGTTTACGTGCGCTGTGTAGAAGACAGAGCTCAAGGAAAACGAAACTTAAAAAGCAATGAGAGTATTAATGTTAGTATTAAAATCAAAAATTAAATAGTTTGTACAAAAATTATTAAAAACATAATTTGCCGAGAAATATGTATGGATTTTAATAAAAGGGCTAAAGCAGATGATCGGGGCATCTATTGATAAGGACATAGTAGCCATGGTATTGAGCTACAGACCTAAAAGATAAACTAACAGACAGGCTTGGATGTCTTTTTTCTTAGGCAATCGTATTTGAAAAATTAAGTTTGTAGCAGGTATGGAAAAAAACGAATATTTTTCAAATTTAAGATAAAAAGATCATATATAAAAAGTTGTTGTACAATAAGTTTAAATGTAGGAATGTGACGCAAGAACGTCAGAGCTCCCGTTTTTGACATGATTTTTTCATGAATCTTAAGACAGATATCACATTACACCTAATTATTTTTGATCAATTTTTTTCATTCACATATTTTAACTATTATATTTTGATCGTTATTTTTTCTATCAGAGATACAAATTATTTTTGATCATTATTCTTCCAATCAGAAATAAAAGTTCTTTTCTGATTGATATTTTTTTCATCAGAAATTAATGTTCTTCTGTAATCATTATTTTTCACGCTCAGTAATAAAAATCAATTATTGATCTATATTTTTACGATCAGAAATAAAAATTCTGTTTTGATCGTTATATTTTCGAACACAAATAGAAGTTATTTTAAATCGTTATTTTTTAGATCTAAAATTAAAACCATTTTGCGATAATTGCTTTTTCGATCAGTTTAAAAAAACTATTTTGTGATCGTCATTTTTTTCAATCAGAAATAAAAGCTGTTTTTTTTATCGATATTTTTTCGATCAGAAATAAAAGTTTTTTTAAACGTGATTTTTTCGATCAGAAATAAAAATCATTTTGTGATCGTTATTTTTATTTTTTACCTTTCTTTTTTTTTGCAAACGTGAAAAAAGGTAAACAAAATTTAAGTATTGAGATAATTTTCGACATCAATATAGAATTATTTGAGAATTGTGAAAATAGATTCGTCGGTATATTTTTATTTGATTTCATATGATGAAAGTGAAAAGGATTATGGGATAGAGCGAAAGCAGTTAAGAGACAAATGCAATTCTCTAGCTTTTCAAATAAAGCTTAAGATTAATTTTAATCGTTACTATCAATGTCAGTTGAACACAACCACATTTGCATGATTTGCAGGAAGTTATAGCATCTTTGTGTAAAACGAAGCCTTCGTCTTAGGCCTCGTTCGTTTTCGGACGATATCGGACAAAATTGGCTTGATGTATTTTTTCCTTGCGTCGTCGTCTACTGTTACGTTGCTTCGTTGCTCAAATACAATTAACGTGAGTACTTGTCAAAAACATTATTACCGGATCGTAAAAGTCCAGCATATTGCGTTAAACTGACAAAAACCTTAAACATTTCATACTTATTACAAGCAATTTTTAATAAATGGCAACATTTTTTTCATCAGCTGTTTCGTTTATTTTGTAATTTGGAGAATTGTTTGTTTACTTCTGCTGCAAATTCAGTTTTAGGATTTATGTACTGTGAAAATTAAATAATATAAGAAATGTTTTCGGCGATTGCACCAAAGACTGGAGTGCCTTTTGCCAGCTCTGGATTCTTTTCCATTTCCAGCAATCCAAATTGTTCAATTGTTGTTTTCTTTGTACTAAGAATATAGAAAGTATTTGTGTATTCCTAGATTAAAATAAATTATATTCTATTTACCTTTTCTTCATAGCAACTTCCATTTTAAAAATGTTCACAACGATGACAATTTACTAATCGTCAAATTTTAACATTTCGTTCGTAATTTTTTTCTTACACAAACCTACGTTCATGGTTCTATTGGATTGCTCAAAAGCTTTTAATTCTATAAATCATGTAATATTCTGCTATAAGCTCAAAAATTGGTATGGATTTTCTCCACCAGCAATAAAATTGATCTGGTCTTATCTGTTCGATCGTTTTCAGTGTGTTTGCTCTGGTGATTTGTCGTCGGACTTTATTCGAGTTAGCAAAGGTGTTCCACAGGGGTCAGTTCTAGGGCCTTTTTTATTTTCCATCTACGTGAATGATTTTCCGTCAATCCTGAATCAATGTTCTACACATATGTACGCTGATGATATACAGCTTTATGTTTCATGTGACAAAACTGACCTCTGTAGTGGTGTGAATATCTTGAATCTAGAACTCCAACGAATTGGGAATTGGGCCACTGTAAATGAACTTGAAATTAATCCTAGAAAATCTAAGTGTTTGATGGTCTATAAAAAAGCTATAAATTGTAATACTCTTCCTGCTATCGTAATTAATGGCTCGATTATTGAATATGTCTTTAAGGTTAAGAACTTAGGTTTTATTTTTAATAATACCCTGTCATGGAATGAGCACGTCACCAGTTCCTCAGGTAAGGTAAATGGTATGTTACGGAGTTTATGGCCTACCAAATACTTTACGCCTTTAAGAATCAGACTACTTATAGCAAAAACATATTTAATACCTATTCTCCTGTATGGTTGTGAAGTATTTGCAAACGCTGACTCTGCCCATAAGCATAAATTAAAAGTAACTTATAACAATATCGCTCGATATGTATACAGTCTGAGTAGGTATGATCATGTCTCGGAATTTGCACACCAAATAAATAACACGACTTTCGAAAATTTAGTCAAAATAAAAGTCCTTCAGTTTGTTCACAGAATAATTTTCACCGCTGAACCCATCTATCTTTTCGAGAGACTTCGCTTTACGCAATCGCGCCGTAACAACAATATTATTCTAGCTAGACACTCTTGCCTCGTCTCCGATAGGCAATTTTTCATATATGGACTACGTCTCTAGAATTCCTTAGATTATAACACGCAACAAATTAGCAACGCAGTCAAATTTAAAAAGAAACTGTTGTCGTCATTGTAATTCCCTAATTAAATTTTATATTTTCTCTGTTAGTGATAAGTCCTCTTAAAGCATTTACTGTATGTTTTTCGGTTTTCTGATATAACTAGTAAATAATGTTTATTTTTAAAATTGCTCATATTAAATGTAAGTAATTGATAAATGTTTGTAACTAAATTCACTGCCATATTTCCTTAATTTAGTGATTAGTGCTAGTTAGAGATATTATATCTTGTAACACTAAGAATTGCAAATAATTATAATAATAATAATAATAATAATAATAATAATAAAGCCAATTTCATACTAAGGTTACTTTATCGTTCTTTACTGGAACAGCTGTTCTCGTTTATGCACGACATTATTTTTACATCAAGCCAAAACAGCTGACTGTCGGCTTTCCAGCGAAGGGTTCGTTAAATCGACGTGTCGTTCGTTTTACACAAAGATGCTATTAGTTTTTCAGTTTGTTCTTTCTAGCTTCAATTTTGCATCTCAGATACAACGTATCCCACTGAACCATAAGCGAAGGTTTTGAGTAAGGTGAGAGTTTTGCGAACGTTTTTGGTTAGAATTTTTTTTTTTTTAATTTTTTCTTTTTTATTTTGTCGCTTAAAAGTGCTACCATTTCAGTAGGTAAGACTTCCTTGCAAATTAACCATTTTTTGTTCATAAATGAGTTGGGAAATGAATCATTTATGTTTCTTTTTTGCATTCTGAAATGAGTTCAGAAAAGAATAATTTTTTTATCATATCAGTAGGAAACAATTTCTCATAAACGAACCATTTTTTGTTCATAAATGAGTTCACAAATGAATCATAAATGTTACTTTTTATATTCTAAAATCAGTTAAATAAAGGAACTTTAAATGAAAATGTTAGCCTTCGTACAAACGTCATATGAACTTTTTTACCAGTGCGAGATGGATGTACTGCTACACGTATGAAAATTTTCAACATTTCAACATTTCTATCAAAAATTAAAATCAGGCCCAAATAGAATGAAAACCACGAAAAAATTCCATAAAAAAGTAATCAAATTAATTCCCCAATTAATAGCTTGACTATTTTGATATTTCATATATAATTTGGAAGTTTGTCAAATTGGAAAACAATCACGCCTTTCCCTATTCCTTTGAAACATCAATATCATGAAAAACACAATGCGTGAATTCCAGCCCAGGTATATTAATTCTATTAACCCAATGATTTATATGATCTCTAATTTTAGCTATAATTAATAATCATTTCTTCTTTAACAAAATATCGATATGTAATAACAAATAATATTATGCAATAATAAAATTTATAATTCAAAAAGGTTATTTTTTCAACTCATTACTGAACAAAAAAAGGTTTGTTTTTGAGAGGCAATTCAGTCCAAAGATTGATACCAAAAGGACTCATTTTCTAGTGCCGAAAAATAACTTTTTATGGTTCTTTTCTAACTCATTTCCGAACAAAAAAAAGGATAATTTATGGTTCTTTTTTTAACTCATTTGCGAACAAAATAAGATTCGTTTTTGAGAGGCATTTTAGTCCGACGAATGATACAAAAAGGGTTCATTTATGAGTGCCGAAAATGAACGTTTCTACCAGAAAAGGTTCATAAATGAATTCAAAAACGGTAGTTTTGGTTCACTGGGATCCTCCAGTCTTACAATGGTTGAGCGACTACTAGATTGGAATGTCACAAAGTACACTGTCCAAATAAACATCTAATTAGTTTATCAAAATCGAAAATGACTTGTGTGAGAACTGCAAATAATGGTTTATTCAAAAACATAATACTATAATAATAATAACAAGTATCGCCTGTGGCCGAAATTCGGCCATATCAAAATCGGTTTTAAAATAGCCTGAACAGTAGTATTGAACAAAATAAACAATTATGTATAAATGTCTTTGCATGTGTTATATAAAGCAAGCAGCAATTTAGCAGTTTTTTTGACGCTGACGCGGTGACAAATTTTTTGTTGAGATAAATTAAGAGAAAGTACCAACAACAATAATGATGAACAGGTGT
Organism: Coremacera marginata; assembly: GCA_914767935.1. Classification (NCBI taxonomy): domain Eukaryota; kingdom Metazoa; phylum Arthropoda; class Insecta; order Diptera; family Sciomyzidae; genus Coremacera; species Coremacera marginata. Next base: position 16,151,864 of record OU612043.1, on the reverse strand, counting down.
TTTAAAGTGTCTGCGACTCTCTCGCATTCTACTCTTGCTCGTGTATGCTACAGTAAAGATGTTTAATAAAGCTGTTCCGCCATGCATTTTGTTGTTGGTTTCTCATTGTCCCGTTAGGAAAATAAGGGTTTTTACATTTGCTTATTTTTACCTATCTTATTGACAATATATTCGTCAATATAAATTAAATTGTGCACATCTACTCGAAAATACCTTTCCATCGATATAAGTTTTATGTTATTATCTTGAAGTTAACACAGGTAAAAAGGGATCACAAGCTTTTTTGTTTGCGTATTAATATATAGATAAAATGAGTTAGATATTGAAATTATGTTTTCACACTAAAGAGAATAATAATTGTACAATCTTCTTTCTTTTTTTTTTTTTTTTGCAAAAACCCAACAAAAATTAATTCGATGCTGTATTTAGACTTTTGTCCTTTACTATATCTACTAATATCAAAATTCAATATAAATATAAAAAATGAACAATAAAAAACATTTTTTTATAAAATGAAATCATATTTGTAAATATTTTTTTCACTGAAAGGGTGCATCTCCATCTGTTACACAGTACAATGCGGTCTTGTCTCTAACTCTGTTAGCGAATTTATGGTTTTGCTTTGTTGTACTCCTATCAGTGTTAATTTTACTCTACGGAATTATCTTGTGGTGGCCATTGGTGGAGTAGTCAACAGTTCTCAGACACCTGGAGAAAACACAGCGGCAGGCAGCGATCTGCATGACATGGTCGCTGAAGTCAACTCCAACGAAAGCGCTAGCATAGAGTATAAATTATTATCTAGAGATTGCACCAACTCTGCTAAATTTCTGGCATGTATTAACAGAGGTTAACAGAGTTTTTTTTCTTCAGGTTTTTAAGTGAAATAACTCTGTTAGCACATGCCAGAGATTTAGCAGAGTTGATGCAATCTCTAGATAATAATTTACACTCTATGGCGCTAGAAACAATCCTATGCATGAACCCCCTAGACATGCATGCAAAACTAATAGCCGGGAAAACGGCACAGCGCCTTACGGCGGCAAACAACATGCACAAACAAAGGTTTAGGCACAGACTACATGATACCTCGCACAATAATAGACTCAAGAATATCAATACGTCTATTACAGATGGCGGTATTGAAGTTCAGTTGCCCGACTATAATAAAGTCTTAATGGACATGGCTCGGCTTACAAAGCCGCGGTAGCCGATGGTCTACCCGCTGAGCTGTTTAAGAACGGAGGTGAAGCTCTGTTTTAATGTATTCACGAGCTTCTGTGCAGAATATGATCGGAAGAATGCATTCCAAACGATTGGAACCTTAGTGTACTCTACCCAATCCACAAAAAAGGTGATCCCACCATTTGCGCCAACTACAAACTAGCGTGAGATAAGCCTCCTAAATATCGCATATAAGATCCTGTCGAACGTATAATGTAAAAGGCATCGTAAACCATTATCAGTGTGGTTTCAGACCTGGAAAATCTACCACCGACCAGATATTTACGCTACGACAAATCTTGGAAAAGACCTTAGAGAAACATATTGAATTGACACCCACCATATTTTTGTCGAATACAAAACCACCTTCGACAGTCCAATAAGGAATTACCTATACTACAGCATGTTTGACTACCTTAGCATACCTGCAAATTTAATCTGTCTATGCAGGATGACACTGAGCAACACCAGCAGCGCAGTTAAAATCGGAACGGACCTATCCCCGAGGTTTCAGAGAAGGTGATTCTTAATCGTGTGACTTTTTTAATCTAATTATTGATAAGATCATTCGAGCTGCTGATCTGAGACAAAGCAGCACTCATATTCTATAAGAGTATTGTGCTGCTAGCGCATGCTGATGATATTGATATCACTGGCCATGATACACTCGAAATTAGTGCAGCATTCTCCAAATTAGAAAAAGAGTCGAGCCGCATGGGTCTGGCAGTGAACGCAGATAAAACAATATATTTATCTGGTGTCAATAAACAAACAGCCCCGCGTCTTGGCACCCACGCCACCGTTGAAAACACCTAATTCGAGGTTGAGAAAGACTTATTCTATCTGGAATCCAGCATAAACTTCACCAACGATATCAGTATTGAGATAAATCGAAGGATACCTCTTGCCAACAGGTGTTACTATGGACTCAGTAGGCAATTGAGAAGCAGAGCATTCTCTCCACGAACAATATTTAATAAATCGGGGATTGGCCGAACGGACCACAGTGGGTCTATTTTCGTCCCCATTGGACAAAGAATGCTACCGCTCGGAACCCTCATACGTGAGCATGCCCCTTACATAAGCATCCTTAGTAACCTCAAGCATATCCTTGTAGGCCATTTGACCAATCTCGGCATCGCCAATAAATGGACGTCCCAGAATAGTCAATCTTATGCTTGCCATCGCCGGTCACTGGCACAGAATGTGTGCTGCCGTTTACGGCTCCTCTAAGCATAACCTACACGCATCGTCCTCGGTCAGAGTCATCTTCCTGAGATGGTACATGTAGGGACCGTGTCCTGTGACAGCACTTCACGGCCGCCTTCGATTGCCTGCAATTAACAGCTTCTTCTCACCTAATACGGTGTTCCGAGTCCGTCCATTGCTTAATAAGGCCTGCCACCATGTTGCCGCCTATAGCGAATCGTGGTTCTGGTCCACAGAACTCTTCTGCTGATCCTACTCTTGCTAAAGAAGCAGCATTTTCATTCTGATCTATGCCAGAATGTCCTCCCACCCACATAAGTGGATGATTTGTCTAAGCGCACCTATTGAGTTTGGTAAGACATTCTATGGCCAACCTGGAAGTGATGTCGGTACGTTTCATGCACCTAGCACTGACTGATTGTTAAGGGTAATGATCATTTTCTTGCCATTGACCCGGTCATCTATCAGGTGGTCCAGTGCATGCACCACACCAAGCATTTCCGCATGGTATACAGACACAAACCTTCCTAACCTCAGTACACAGGATAGGCTCAACTCTTCTAAGTAAACACCTGCTCCGGCTCTGCCATTCATGAGAGAGCCGTCTGTGAATATACCGATATCGTTACCGGTGATTTCTTCACAGACGACTCCATCTGTTATAAGAGTTTTATAACATTTTTCTGTTATCCTTACTCTTTGCCTTCTGTCCATAGGCATACCCGTCTGCCTGACACCTCTATGTACAATATCAAGGATGCGCATATGACCATGTAGGGCCATTGATCCATGCCACGTAGCATTTTGCAACTTCCTGAGGGTTGCTAGCGCTTTCTTTATTTCTTTATTTCTTAATGCAAAGGCAGCATACCTAACAGAACCTGCGCTTGTTGGAGTGATGCGTATTGCACCTTTTATTCCAACACACGCCAGCCGTTGGACTCTGTCCAGTCTCTTTTTAATGGTTTTCTGGCTGACTTTTGTCCACCAAATTACCGAAGCATACGTAATGACAGGTCTAACCATCAAAATGTAGACCCGTTTCATAGACCCTATTTGAGACCACAAACGTGTCTACACTGAAACAGAACCCTCTTAGCTCTTTAAATCCTATTTTCTACATGCTCGTTCCAGTTCAGTTTGCTATCAAAGGCTACTCCTAAATATTTAACTTCCGTGAACATGCTGATTTCAGCTCCAAAAAGTCTGAGTGGCTCTCTCCACAGACCTGACCTCTTTCTAGTAAAGAGCATTTTGTCTGATTTTCCTGCATTTACTGTAAGGTCATGTTCTCAACACCACTCCTCCACTATTCAGAGTGCTCCCTTCATGATGTCAGAAATGGTGTCAATGAACTTACCACAGACCACCAACGCAATGTCATCTGCATACCCTATCGTGTGTATGCCCGATTCATCGAGTCTAACCAGTAGTGGATGCTATGTTCCACAGAGTTGGCGATAACACCCCGCCCTGGGGACATCCTCTACTTACTCTACCTCTAGTCTTGACTTTACCATTCTGCATGTTGACCGCCCTGTGCTTGAGCATATTGTCTACCCAATTTACTATCATTGAGCTTACAAATGATAATGATGGCTTCTTGACGATCTGAAAAGTCACGCTCTATAAGTCACTAATCATGCGCGTCATGTTATATACAGCACAAACCTGAACGCTGAGCTGCTCTAGTGAAAAGACTTTGGGAGCGTTCGAGAGAAGATCCTTCGTAAAATGTACGAACCAATCTGCGTCAATAGCGAGTACCGAATACGATGGAACGATGAGCTGTATGAGCTGTATGAGCTATACGCCGACAACGACATAGTAAAGCGCATAAAAATCGAGCGGCTTCGCTGGCTAGGTCGGTACTAGGGCTTCCAATCCCGGAATATCGTACTTTTTCTAGTATCGACAGTCCCGGGATTATAAGGCTTAAAACCCCAAATTTTTCGAGGATTGCCTTCAAATTCCAAAAATGCAACACTTAAATTTGACATAAGGGGCTTTCAAACGATCTAAAATGTCATCCAACAATGTGGAACGACATCATTATTTGCAAGCTCTCAAGCAGAGCACTTCGGCGAAATAAAAAAAAAAAATTTTTGGCAGCTCTTATAACTGACCAATATTTTAACTTTATTTTCATATGCTTCAATTTTATCTCTCCATATTTCAGGAAAACTTTTAGAAAATTTAAGAAATTCTATCCAAAATTCAGTGTTTCGAATGGCCGGTGCCGATGTTCACAGTGCGACAACCAAATCAGAAAGAAAAAATGCAAATAAATTTTTGGTTTTCGTCCAACATGTATATAACGACATGTATATATAAAATAAATTAACATTTTATGAATACAATTTAAGTAATCTGTGTTTTTTTTTAATTCCTTTCGACAATTTTATATAAAGAAATTATCTTAACTTTTATTTCTTGAATACGATTATTTTTTTTTTTGTAGAATAAAAATTGGTTTTCAAAACTGTTTTTCAAACCCCGGGACTAATCCCGGGATTCCGGGATTCCTAATTATCAATCCCGAAATCCCAACATTGCTTTTGAGTCCCGAAACTGGAAGCCCTAGTCGGTACCCAACAGCAGTCAACGCAGAAAAGGACGACCACATCTCCGTTGGAAGAACCAAGTGGAGAACAACTTGAAGGAACTTGAAGTTTCTATTCTAACTGTCGCTAACAAGCTCAAAACAGAAAAGGCACGAGCGAATACTTGAACCAGCCCAAAATCGAGTTACGGTTGAAAGCACCACATAAGTAAATTTAACTAATTTAATTATATTTCGGTTTAAATAAAACTGACATATGCCGATAGACAATTACGTGTAATAGACTGAAACTTTAAAAAAATTAAAGCTTTTTTTGCGTTAAGCTGACTATCCAAAATTGATAGTAAAACATCGCTGAGCCCATGCTAGGGACTGTTGAGTATTGTATAAAAACGAATGGTTAAATTGCTGACGACCTATTCCAAAATTTCTTTAAGGACTAAGTTTTTCTTCTTTTTTTTTTTTTTTGATGAAAAATAAAGGATGCCATAACTTTAATTAAGTGAAGCAGCTCTCTTGCTTGATGCTTAAACTGCATCTTATACAATTATTTATTCTTTTGATCACATATAATGACGGTCATTTCCTACCTTTTAACAAACAGCAGACCGCAATTGTCGATGGATTCACTCAATTGTCTGTAATTATTTCCCTAAAAAAAAAAAAAACAATATCAATATAACATTGAACGGCCCTTTTCAATGGACTAGCAAACAAAAATAAAGAAATAAAAAAAAAAACAAAATAAAAATTTCCAAGATCAAAGTCAGGCGTTTTTTTTTTTACTTCGAAAATTTTTCTTTCTTAAACAAATATTGAGGAGGGAAAAACAGTCTACCTTCATTATGTAGGGTTATTTGCTTTATCAAGCAGCGCTAATTCAATTTTATACTTTCGATGACTTTTTATTGGTTTTTGGTTGATTTTGCTGTTTTAGTTATTGTTGTTATTTTTATTGAATTCTTCCAACTTTTCTTTGCTCAATTGATTAAAATCTAAGGGTTGTTTTTAAACAACTTTTTACATGATATTGTAATGTATACCCTATGTAAACAATATTTATTGGCTTGGCGAAAACCTCAAGAAATAACTTCAAGTTACTTTTGCCAATCATAAAATAATTAATTCTTTGTTTGCGATGTTTAAGTAACTCGAACTTTTTTAATTTAATTTTAAAAGAAGCAAAGTTTAAAAGTTTTGTAAACAAAAAAGGGGGTCACAAGTGGATGTTTTGCGTTTATAATTGAAATGAGTAAATATTGGGGAGATGGCAATGTGAAGCGAGGAGTGTTGGTAAAGTTCTGGAATGAAATTATTTGTATGTTTTATTGGAAAAATCGTGATACTATAATAGGGAGAGTAATTTTTATGTAAGCAGATTTTTAGCAGTTTTTATAGTTACAGTGTTGGAAAAATATAAGGGCAAGCTTGTATTGTTAATATTTGAATATATACATATGTTTACTTATGTTAATTTAAACAGAATAAAAAACTTATACTTAATTAAGTGTAATTAAGATCTTATTTACTTAAAATAATGGCTGAAATAAATGCCTATTCAAAATTACACGTAGCATCTATTACATACATAATGACAACTATTTCTAATGATATATCGCACTCCATCTACAAAACAGGCACAAATCAAAATTTAGAAATTTTTACTTTTTAATGTTAAACTAATCGTAGTGATTACCTCCATCAACAATCAAAATTGTTCACTCCTCTTCTAACTCTTTATTTAAAAAAAAAATCATTTTGTCTCTTTGTTTTGTATGGAGTCCGTTGAAAAAAAAAAATTGTTTTTTGCTTCTCCTGAAAATTTTAAATTTTTGAGTTGTGTCTCTTTTGTAGATAGTGTGTGTAGATGTAATGCAAAGGAGATGTGTCCTCTTAATCATGTTATCAGAAACAATTACGTGTGTGTTTAGAACTAATTATTTTTATTATTATATTTATATAATATAGAGATAAATAATATATTTATACAGGGTGTCCCGCAATTGAGTGCAACTATTTACGGAGGTGAAAGGTTATGTCAAGCTGAGCAAAAAATCCGTATAAGAGGGGGGATCTATTTTCACGTTCTTAGGAGCTACAGGGTTAATTAATATTTCACGACTTGGATTCACGTTATTGTTTCTAGCAGAAAAACTAACTTACATAAAACTTATTTTGATCACTCATTTGAAAGGCATTGAAATCACCTTTCCAACGGTATTTCAACAAATCCCTCCAACTTAACCGTTACCGAGCTGTGCTCGTGTGAAGATGAAATCAATCGATTGAAACTACCAAATTTCAATTTTGGGTTTAAATTTCTCAGAATTTCGCGTAATAAATGAAATTTTTATTTTTGATCAATTTTGTAATCTATTCAATTTTCTTTTCAATGACACCAAAAACATAAACATATCTTTAAAAATAAAAAAGTTGGCTGTACAAAAAAAATTATTAATTATATATTAACCAAGTATTTGGTAATTTTTATACACTACTTTAAAAAAACAAATTGAATTTAAAAAATATAACTTTTTTCTGGTTTTGGTTTTTTTTATTTTCCCTTTTTTTAAGCTGCCGCCACTCTCTCCGTGCTTTGCTTGACAACAACACAAATTTTTCTTTTATCAACAACTTTTTTTTCTTAGAAATTAATGACTTCTAGGCTTTTCTTGCTTATTGCCGTCTATTATAACACGAACATTAAATTAAATTAAATTAAATATCATATACAAAAATTTTACCATGGCATGCCGTTGAGATTCGAACACACACCCACCGAAACCACAGTGTATATAGTCACTACACTAGCTTCGAGCCAAACCTTCGTTACGCTGAGTGATTTATTCAATATTAATTACAGCTGAAGCTATGCTGCAGCTATCAACAGAATACTGCGATATACTGCATCTGTTAATACAGCATCTGTAACCATCTGTGAATCAAATATTTTTTTGGCAGGGTATCGAAGTATGTGCTTTCAAAGCAATGTATTAAACAATAAATTGCTTAGGTGAATTAACGTAGCTGCAACTATGTCAGCAAACAGCAGCAAGACTGCTTGGATCAGTTGGCGATGGACTGACACCACAAGTTCCAGGGTTCGATTCCGCATGGCGGGCAAAGAAATTTTTTTTTTCTTTTTTTCTTTTCTTTTTGTTGATGAAATGTAATAAAAGTTACTGGTGTGAATATTAACGTGTGTTTTTTAATTTACTTTTATTTATTTTTTAATTTAAAAGTGGTTTCATTACCAAAAAAAGCATTAAATTCTCAAATCTATCCTTCTCTCGTGTGTCTAATGACGCAGATGTACTTTTTTTTTTTTTTTGCAGCAAATAGCTCAAAACTATGCTTAAGCCATCCACGCTAGTTGTTTTTTAATTTTGTATTTTTGGATTTTGAGCTTAGGTGAATCAAATATTTATTTTTTTTTTTTTGGAAAGGTATCGAAGTATATGCTTTCAAAGCAATGTATTAAACAATAAATTGCTTAGGTGAATAAGCATAGGTTTATAATTCCCATAAAATTCTCTTTACCCAAGCCGACTTAGGTGATTTACATATTGTTTTTTTTTTCTCGGTGTAGGCGTAAAACAGCCAAAACAAAACCAAATCTAAATACTATAATTTGTTGGATCTCCCGTTGATGTGAAATGTCCCATAAAAGTTGTGAATCAAACTTCAACCAGTGAACTTATAAAAAGAATTTTAATTTTTCATAGTTAATTTTAATTTTTCATACATAGTGAATTTTTATTTTGATTTCAATAAACTGCAAGAAATCTTACATATTTTTACCTTTCAAACTAATATTGTTAGATTTGTAAAATTTTGTGATAGAAATTTGTTATACCTAAATAGACCTTAAAAGACAATTAAAAATTCTCAATTTGAACCATTTCTCAAAAAATTATAGTCAAATATTAAAATCAAACTTAATTCGATAAAAAAATGCAATTAACTCTTGTCATCTCTCTTATAGCCATTTAAAAAAAAAAAAGAAGGCACATTCACGAATCGTCTTAAAAGAAAACGGTTTTGTTTAGAAATATTTCCATATCCTTGCTTTTAAATTTTTTACTGGTATCTACTTATAGATTTTTTTTTTATTAACAATTCTCCTCCTCCCCTCCCCCCCGCTAAGGAAAATCCTGGCTACGGGCCAGCATTAAAATGGTTTTTTTCCCCTCATTTGCATAAGGCAACATTGTAGAATTATCAATGTTAAGATGATTCATCGCTCAAATTTTGCCTTTTATTAAAAAAATTAGCCTTTAGCTCCAGACGCCCAAGAGCAACTCTATTTCATTATTAATCCGCCACTATGTTTAACAAGATTATGCATATCCGAGCCGTCTGATGAAAGTCGTTTCCCATCAGAACAATACAAATTAATTTTTGTTTAGTCAGACCAGAGTACATTTTTCTAGTTTGAACGAACAACGTTTGTATAAATATATTCAAATCTTTGGTGTACATATCTTGGCGTAGGAACGGTACATTTCTGGCACTTCTAGCATATACTCCTACTTCTCGACCAAGTGCACCAAGTGCAGTTAGGGCTTCCTCAGCCTGGTCCATCCATCGGAGGCATGGTCTCCCTCGTAGTCGTTGACCAGCGACCCTCGCCTCGAGCACCTTTTTCACTGGAGCTTCGCCGTCCATACGATGGACATGACCCAGCCAGTGTAGTCGCTGCACAGTTATACGCCGAACTACGTCAATGCCTTCGTAGAGCTCATACAGCTCGTGGTTCATTCGGATGCGATAGTCATCGCCGACTCGAACAGGACCCAAGATTTTGCGAAGAACTTTTGTCTCGAACACCGCAGAGCGGCTGCGTCGGTTTGCGAAACTACCCATACCTCAGCGCCATAAAGCAGCAAAGGTAGAACGAGCGTCTTGTAGAGTGTTAGTTTTGTCGATCGAGAGGGGGCTCTGGAACTTAGTTCTTTACTGAGTCCGTAGTAGCACCTATTACCAATTATTGTTCCTCGCTTTATCTCCGGGCTGACTTCGTTGTTGTTATTAATGGCGGTGCCAAGGTATACGAACTCCTTGACTACTTCAAACTTATAGCTGCCGAATGAAACGTGGAAGTCTAAACGCAGCGCTGCCTTGTTTGTTTGATTCCTTTTCGATAGCGGCGAAAGCAGCGGTAACATCTGTCTTATTTCTGCCGATGATGATGTTGAAGAGATCGCAAGACAGTGGATCGCCTTGCCTGAAACCTCTTTCGGTAGTGAAGGTTTCGGAGAGATCATTATTTCCTACCTTGACGGAGCTGTGTGTGTTGCTCAACGTCACTCTGCAAAGTCTAATTAACTTTGCAGGTAAACCGAACTCAGACATTGTTGCGTATAGGCAATCCCTTCTCGGGCTATCGAACGCAGCTTTAAAATCGACAAAGAGATGGTGTGTGTCAATTTGATTTTCGTGGGTTTTCTCCAGGATTTGACGTAGCGTGAAAATCTCGTCTATGGTGGACTTTCCAGGTCGAAAGCCACACTGATAAGGTTCAATCAGTGTTTTTGTAATCGGCTTTAATCTTTCACACAGTACGCTTGAGAGAACCTTATATGCGATGGAAATACGACTGATACCTCTATAACTGGCGCAGATTGTGGGGTCTCCTTTCTTAAGTATAGGGCACAATAGATTTGTTGTGTTTAACGTTGACACCTGCCGTGAAGGCTTAATTCAACGTTGTTCCATAACAATTGGGACCAATACAAAGCGTCGGTCAGCGCCCCTTTGAGGATTCAAAGGTACCAAATTAGCTCCATGTTGTGATGACACTTCGCAACCCTTGGTGAGGGTGGAGGCCGATCTAAAACCTCTTCCATACTAAGGGGTATGGCGCCCGGTTTGAGAGTGCAAACCACACCGAGCTAGTTAGCTCTGCCCGCGATATGGGTGGTAAGCCACAGCCATCACGAAGACTCCCCGAAGGGCCAGCCCAATCCAGTCAGCCCAGTATATGCCAGTAGAAGCCAGACATACACCGGGGGCCGCTGACTGCCCGTGGTACCAGTTTTAAAGTCCTTGGTCAGACCCCGTAGCACTATCTCCTGCTACTCCCAGTTTTAGCCCATCACAGCTCTGGACTGGTCACCAATCAAAACACAAAAGCTCACAAGAAGGTGAGCCTCGCCCCACACTGACAAAAACATTCACATTCTGGACCATTCACAAGTGAATATCACAACTTATATCTGCCGTAGGCGCCGCCTCCCAAACACGCCACATGCATACTGATTCAACCTGGAAACTTGCTCACGAGTTGCAAGCGCATTTTCATGGTTGAAATCCCCATTCACACTGACAATCCCCATAGCACGCAAATCGCGAATATCCTCATAAAGAGGACAATCACGAAGTACGTGCAACCAATCCTCACGGACTGCCCCACACACACAACACTCACTCACACTCAGGTTTCTCTCATACAAAAATGCATTTAAGGAACCATGCCCAGTCAACAGGAAGCCCTGGCTTAAGCCGAAGTTAAAGTCCGGGCGTCCAGCCACAAACATCACATCACGTATAAAATTGTACGTGGCCCGCCCATTAGTATATGAACACCATCTTGATTGCCATCTAGACCTCACACACTCAAACAACCTGGCCTTCCGCTCACTCACACTCAGACCGCTCACATCAGAATGCGAGACCCAGTCAAACAATAAGGGAGGCAAATCCTTCTTAATCCCATAAGCAACGCAATTTTGCATCACCACAAGATCAAGAGTAGGTGCCCCCAACAACACCTGCAACGCTTCGGTGGACACTGTGCGGCAAACAGGCATGCATCCGAGCAGGATGGCCCTCTGACAAGAGAGTATCTTACGATATCCCACAGCAGACCTGATCACATCACCCCATACAGGAGCACCAAATGTTGCGCAAGCAACAAATAGACCCTCATACATGAGGCGCACAGCCCGCCTACTGAGGCCCCACTCACTCCGATGCAAAGTATAGGGCACAGTACGCTGAGGTTCCAATCGTCGGGAATGCTTTCTGCTAGCCATATTTCGCTGATGAGCTGATGCATGCGCCTTATCAATTCATCGCCACCAGCTTTAAACAATTCAGCTGACAGGCCGTCAGCACCCGCTGCTTTATAGTTTTTGAGTCCTTGCAACTCAAACCTGTTCATGGCTAGGTGGGGGTACTTCCACTCCGTCATCGTTGATTGGTGGCACTGAACTGCGCTCTCCATGGGCGGCATTGGTAGAATCGTCGCCTGTAAGTCAATTGGAGAAGTGCTGTCTCCACAATCTCAGCACACAGATCCGTATCCAGATCTCCATTTTCGTCTCTACAAGTGGATGCTCCGGGCTTGAAATTTGGATTAGACGCTTAACCTATTGATGGAATTTTCGTGCATCCTTCTTGCCCTGGTATACCTCTAGTTCCACACGTTCACGCTTTTCCTGCTCTCTTTTCTTGCGTCTGAAAAGGCACAACCCATAACCCATTTCACATAAATATCGGTTCAATTCAGCAATAAAGTAAAGTTTGTGAATATTAAGTATTTTTTTAATTTTTTTTTTTTTTAGTCTTAAAATTAATGCTCATTCAATGCAAAATTCATGCGCTTTCATAGTTAAATTATTTTGCTTAATTTAGTCCCATTTTCAAATTCCTTTAAAAAATTATGGTAGCTTAAAAAAATATGCAATCAAAAATAATTTAATGGGCTCTTCAAATTTTCACATCTTCAGATTTTTGTAGCATTTTCTTGATAAGCTTTAAAAAATTTTAAATTTCTAGTAGTGTCAGAGGCGAGACTTCTTCTCATCAGGTCATTATTATACCCTGCCTTAAACTGTTTATTACTTTCATTTAATATATTCCTTACATTTGTTTAAAGAGTTGTTTTGTTTTTGCTGTTGCTGTAGTTGTTGTTGTGGTGTTTTTTTTTTTCTCTGCTTAACTTTATTGTAATCTCTTCTATAAATAATTACCTTTTCTATTATTCTTGCATTAAAAAGGCAAAGCATTGAGTTTTTTGTTTTGTGTCTCTTCGGTATTCGAAGTGCCTACTTTTAGGCGCTGTAGTCTTATTCTTGGCTATTGTTTACTTGCTTAACGAAAACTTTAATTAGTCTCTTGTATTGTGTTGTACTGCATGCTGCTGCGCTGTTATTTTTTCCTTCTTACCCCCGTTCCTGCTCCCCCTTTCGACCCCACTTCAAAAATTTTCTTTATTGTTAAGCTGTTGCTTTGTCTTTTCGCTTCCTTTCGCAGAGTTCATGTCTTTTGTTTTCGTTTCCGTTCAAGAGTCCTTCTTCACTGAGCCGTAGGGAAAGCAGTATAGTCAGCGGCTGCTGTGACCGCCTTGGTATGAAAAAAATTAATGTTCTCAACTTTGTTGATCTGTGTAATCAGCAGCAACTTAACATCATTAGAGGCCCTTAAGTTGGTGGAGGTAGTCCTTCTTATTGTACCTTACTATGTTATGCCAAGTTTTTGCCACTTCGATGAGGCAGCTTTGCGCTGTACGACGCTATACGTACGTTCCGATGGCTCTTCAGTGAATTGCTTTATTGGACTTGAACTTGTTTGGTATTGCATAAATATTGTTTTTGTAGCTTTTGTTTTTTGTATATTGAGCAGTTTGTTTTGTTTGTTTTCATTGTCGTTTCTTCTGTTTATTGACAGTAAACATTGAACAATCAGCCCGAACAATCACTATGTAAGCAGGTAGTTGACGCAGCATTGCGCAACATTTGCATAAATAATAATCGGTATTAAATTATTCAAATTATAAGCCAACACACAATAGATTTTTCACTTTAAGTTTTAATGATTTTAATATAGGCAAAATTTGTATTTCCGTTCTTATTTCTATGTCAATAGAGGCGTAAATTTGCAATATATGCATATATTTTCAAACAAACAATCTATTGTTTGTCTATAAAAGTGAAATTTTGCTTACAATAAAACGATTTCTCTTAATAAATTTTTAACTGAGAATGAGAAAAACATTACACAGAAAAATTAAAAAAAATTTTTTCCCCCAACTTAGGTAATAACTATTTATAAAATACTCTATTTAAAAACTTTCTCATATAGCATATTATTTGTTTGAAGAGTGTAAAATATATGTTAAAAATATTTGTGAAACAATACATTTCTGAAAAATTTACTCATTGCTTTTAGAAATATTTAAACTTTTCAACATAACTAAAGAAAATAAGCAATGGCAATTTCAAAATTTTTTATTTGTATTACAAATATTTTTAATTCAAAAAATAATTGAATTTAATATATTTTAATATACTAAGACAATACACAAAAAATGTTGTTTTAAGTTTTGATAAGTGGGGGGTCTTAAGGGTTCAAACACTCCCCAAATGGTCTAGAAAGTATGGGAAAATAATATTAAAGAGAGTATTTATATCAAAACGTAATATTTCTTTTTTGAGAAAAATTCAGATAATTATGTAAATTAATTCGAGAAACCAAAAATTTTTCAAACTTATTTTACCCCATGTTATTGGCCCGCTTACCCACATAATTAATCATAGCTTCACAACGTCATCTTTTCCGAAGCTCTGAAAAACCGCAAAAGTAATGCCTGTTGCGAAAAACTCTCTGCGTGTGAACCAAACGATTTTAGGCCTACTAGTATATTACCATGTCTATCGAAAATATGGGAAGCAATAATGGCTGCACAGTTTTCAAATCACTTAAGCTCAAATAATCTTTTATCTCTACCGCAATTCGGCTTTCGGTATGGACACAGTTGAAAGTAACACTACTCTCCTCTGCTTTCTTGACTTCTCGAAAGCATTTGACTCCGTAAATCACTTATTACTATGTCGTAAATTAAAGTGCTTGTATGGTTTTTGCAATGACGCTGTAGATCTTATACAATGCTACCTGTCCAACAGAAAGCAAAGAGTATGGGCTGGCAATAGGTGTTAATACGAATATCAAATGAATAAATACTCGTAAATTATAATATAATAAAAGCAGAACAACTGCTGCTGCTTTGACTTTCGATTTTGTGAACAGTTTCAGTCAATCAAAACGAAGACTGCCAAAGTTTTCGAATGCCGAAGCACTTTACACACTATTGAAACTAGTTTTCTGCTTATGCTGTGACTGTTTGATTTTTCGGAAGCACAAGTTAAAGCAGCAGCAGGAGCCTTGAAAAAAACTGAAAGTTTTTAAACGCTGATTTATTTAAACAAAAGCCAAATTCAAGAGTATTCTTAAAAGTAACCGATTTTATTTTGAAAAACTCCCATATTTTTTTATTTAATTTTTTAATGGTACTTCAAGATATTTTTATCAAAATACCCCCATAAATAACAAAACATATATACTGTTACAACATTGAACGCACCCATTCCAATAGAGAAGTTGAACATACCCCGTTATTACCACCTGTAAAGCGTTAGTTTGTGCTGGAAATGCAAAATTGTTTCATCTTTCACCATGGAGTGATCAGATTACGAGAACCGTATCGCTGTTTAGGCGCTGTTTAAATTTGAAAGGAAAAAAGGTGATATTTTCGAAACACTCCATCCGCTCGGGATAAGTCGGATGTTCGTCTACCAGAGCATAAAACTGTATGAGGAGACTGGAGATGTTAAAACTTCCATTAGTCGGACCGTCCACCCACAGTTCGAATGCCGCAAGTCTTCAAAGCTGTCAAATAGAAAATTTAGCAAAATCCGCTCCGAAAGCAAAATATCATGGCCCGAGCGATAAATGTCTCTCAAAAATTCATGAGTCAATTTATTAAAAAAGACTTGAAAATTGGGGCTTTCAAACGCCTCACCAGATACTTGTTGACTGCAGCTTTAAAAAACTAAAAATAGAATGAAAAAATTCTAACGTCTTTTGGTGAAGAACGCTGATAACTTGCAGAGAAAACTGTTATTTACCAATGAAAAAATATTGAACGTGCAGTAAATTTAGCAAAAAAAATAATGGAGCGTGTGCACGGTCATTCAAGGAAGCAACTGAACTCATTCCATGTGTCGGCCCATAACGCTAAAACGACCCAAGCCTGGCACCAAAACAATTTGCCACCATTCATTTTGTCTAAAGAAAGGTCAACATTGACCTTAACATTGATTCTCTTAAGACAGCTTTGATCCGTACTGTGGCCAATTTTCTAATGAAGAAGGTCCATGCGGTTATTGATGATTGGCGAGTCCGAATTAAGGCGTGCGTAAAGGTCAAAAGTGGACATTTCAAAGGAATATTTCCTTTTTGTACACAATATAAATATTTCGAAAAAATCATGTGCCAAAAACCGAATTTTACAGGAGAGCGTTTTTTCTACTTTTTATACACTGTAATACTGTTTTATCTGTAAATAACGGTGAAGCGAATAGAGGATGGTACGAAAGTGCTACATAAAAGTGAGTAATCCGCTTCACATTCTACTTCTAATTTAAAAAAGATATGGTAAATATAACAACAACTACTACGCACAAAATATTTTTGTATGGCACATACGATAATATCGCCCACAAGGAAAAAATGCATAGAAACATACGATAAATTATACAGTCAATTTTTGTCGTAACTATAGGAATTTCAGCTACAATATTTTACCAGGTGATGCGTTGTGGTATGTAGAGCAAATTTGCATCAAAAAGTCAATTTCGAAAAAATGGCACACACGATAATTTCTCGATAATATTCTTATACAGGGTGTCCCACAATTGAGTGCAACTATTTACGGAGCTGAAAGGTTATGTCGAGATGAGCAAAAAATCGTATGGCAGGGGGAGGTCTATTTTCACATTATTAGGAGTTAGGAGCTACAGAGTTAATTAATAATTCACGACATTGATTCACGTTATTGTACCTAACAGAAAAACTAACATACATATAACTTATTTTGATAGCTTATTTTAAAGGCAATAAAATCCCCTTATCATACGGTATATCATTAAACCCCACCTACTTAACCGTTACCGCGCTGTGATCGTGTGAAGATGAAATCATTCGGTTGAAACTACCAAATTTCAACTTTGAGTGCAAATTTCTTAAAATTTTGCGTAATATTTTTGCTGTCATTGAAAAGAAAATTGAATAAATTACAAAATTGATCCTAAAAAAAATTTCATTTATTACGCGAAATTCTGAGAAATTTGCACTCAAAATTGAAATTTGGTAGTTTCAATCAATTGATTTCATCTTCACACGAGCACAGCTCGGTAAGGGTTAAGTTGGTGGGGTTTGATATGCCGTTAGAAAGGTGATTTTATTGCCTTAATAATGAGCTATCAAAATATGTTTTATGTAAGTTAGTTTTTCTGCTAGCAACAATAACGTAAGCCAAAGTCGTAAAATTTTAATTAACACTGTAGCTCCTAAGAATGTGAAAATAGACCCCCCCCCCCCTCCCTCCCATACGATTTTTTGCTCAGCTCGACATAACCTTTCAGCTCCGTAAATAGTTGCACTAGGGTACTGAACCAGTTAAGTGCCCAAATTATGTTAGATTTTAAATTGATGGCCTCCGAGCCGAAATATTAACGTTGAAAGCTTATAAGTGATCTCAGGACTAGAAAGAGGTAGATTGGTGAATGTGGTATCGGGTGAAAGGTCTGGCTGCACAATATGATTGGATTTTAGATTGGTGACCTTCGACCTGAAATATGAGAGTAAAAAGAGCATTTATTCAATAAAAGCTAAGATTAATAGCTAAAACAGAAGCACATGATGTAAGAGAGAATTTTAGACATTGGTTAGATGTACAAAAAATACTTGAGACATTTTTCACCATCTCTTGCGGTTACCCTACAGTAAGCATTTTTTTATGTGACAAGTGTGAATATATATTGTGATGGTACAATTGCTTACAAATAGTAAATTCTGAAAAATTGTCATATCTCGAAATCTATATATGTTCTCAGCACACCGATTTTTGTACGAAAAGTCGTTGGTAGAGAAAAGTAACGGTATATGTAACTGTAATATTTTCACGGATGGTATGTTAAAAAATATTCCCATTATAATGCCATCAAAATTATTGCCATATCTCGGAAACTGTAGATTTTATCAATGCAACGAATTTTCTTAAAGCAAATTCATTGTCTCAGATGGGGAAAAAACAATTTAAATTTCAAGTTTCGGCTTTGCAAGCAAATATTTCAGCCATTTTTCAATAAATTTTCCTCAAATTTTCTTTGTCTAAAAGTTAAATTAAATGGCTGTGGATAATTAAATTTAATTAATTAATTTAATTTAATTTAATTTTAAATTTAGAATAAATTAAGAAAATGCTTCTTATTCTTAAATCTCACTTAATCAAGTTTTTATTTGCTTTTCAAAAAACCTCTCAAATATTAAATTTTTGCTCAAAAAATAAAAAATAATTTACAATAATTTTTAATTTTCTCTTTTCACACTATTTCATATGTTATATTATTTATTTGCAAAAATTTTTGTTCGTTTTGACACATAATTCAATTAAGTGTTTCTATCATCGAAATCATGAGCCTACCCCTATGATTTTTAAATGAAAAATACTGTTTTTATATTTTTTAATAAAGTTCTACAGCTTAAAAAATAATTTCTTTGAAAAAAATCATCAAATATTTCAAACCACTCAAAAGTTATATATACAAATCTATGTTTTAAGCCATTTCCTATCTACATCTTTATATTAATACACAAACAAAAAAGTTTGTGAACCCTTTTTACCTGTGTTAATATCAACATATTCATATTTTAATAGGCGTATTCACATTGTGATGTATTTGTGATAAATTTTTACAATATTTACAATATTTGCAACTTATTGTGAGCGAACCATCAATAAATTCTTGTATTTTTAAAATCAGCTAATTTGTGTATATAAATTTGTTTGAAAATATGAATTAAAATGCCAACAAAATAATGAATTCAAATTTGAACGAAACACTTATAATATTGAACTTTTTTAAATAAACTTACATCATCACATCACAGCCACTCGATGTTGAGTAGAAATGCTTTTGCGATCAGTTCATACACAACAAAATTCACATCGTGAATACCCCTAATATGTTGTTATTAAGATACGTAAGACTAAGCAAATGTAAAAAGCTTTTTCCCAATGGGATAATGAGAAACCAACAACAAAATATATGCTGTAGCATACAAGAGCAAGAGTAGAATGCGAGAGTGACACAGACACTTCAAAAGAGCTGTGTATCAATATTGTTGTTGTTGCTTTCTCTTTATTTCTCTCTCTTCGAACACACCCATTGCCTGATCAGAAGGAATTTGGCACCACGTCAGCGTCAAAAAACTGTTAAACTGCTGCTTGCTTTTTATAACACATGCAAAGACATTTATAATTGTTTATTTTGTTCAGGGTTGAATTATAAAGTTGTTGCAAGGGAGAGAGCGAGTACCCATAATTGTTAAATCGAAGTTGACAGCTAATAGAAAATATAACAATGCTCTCTCTTTTTACCTGTTTTCCTTTAGCAAGCATAATTTTTTGATTTTGACAATTATGGGTACTGAGAAAAGAGTACGACCAGCCCTCCGACAACCTTATAATTCAACCATGGTTTTGTTCAATACTTGGTGGTTTATTTCGAGATGACGCTGCAACAGAGAGCAGAGCTGACGCCTTTCCTTCTAGGCAGGCTATGGATTGGTTCGTTCTGCAAAAAAAAAAGACAAATCGCTGTTGGTATGGTCGAATTTCGGCCACAGGCGAAACTAGCATCAATAAATATGTAAAAAAAATTGGTCCGAAACAAGGTTCATTTAAGTCACTTGAAAGAAGTTCGGTCAAACTATCAGAACGGGTAAAAGGAAATCAAGCAAAAAAAACCTGAATCTGTACAATTTTTAGTTCGAGCAAAGGCGAAAAAAGAGAGTGTTTTTCTCTCAAGTGACTTAACTTTAATTTTTAAATTATAAAGCATATAAAATGTGTGTAACTGTATTTAGTCTCTTCTAAGTAAAAACACTCTTAAATACCTACATATTTCTTTCTGAAATGACATCTTTGTTCGACTTGAGTTATACTTCAAGAATCGTCAGGCGAAACGATGTCGTTTCAAATACGAACAATTTGGGAAAATTTGCGAAGTGCCCTCATCGGAACCCTCGTATTGCCTATGATAAAAATTCTATTCAGGTCCAAGCGAGTGATTTTTTTTCTTGAGTTCCCCACAAGAAAAAATGGAATACGAACGCATAATATTTCCAATTTAAAATTCGACCTTTTCCATTACATCAACGAGAAAGATTCTGTGTTGATTTCAAGTATTCTGTATAACGATTACGTTTTCTTTATTAGGTCTCTTTTAAAATGTGATCCCTCGATTTTATTTTGTTTTTATTATTTAGACAAAACTAGCGCATGTTATCGACACACTTTGGAGAGATTTATGCACAATCATGCAAACCCAGCTCCTTAATTTTATTGGTACGTGGCAACAGTTTAATTTTATTGATTCTTAATTATTTGGCTTTATTGCTTGCGTGTGTGACAGGCGTCAAGATCGTTACTACGAAGGTTAGGTTTAGTTTAAATTCCTTGTCCACACTTTGATAAGATATAAGCTCTTCTTGTTTTTTTTTTTTTTTTACTACTCACTAAACTCTACCCCGACACTAACTTGGGTTTGCATTTCGTTAAAGTTGTGTGTGAGTGAGAGCGTGGGTGTGTTAGTCAACACGGAATATGTGTGCATGTGTATTGTTGTTAAGCTCCTTACCGCCCTAAAACTGACAGAATACAGCAAATGACACCATAAGCCGTAAAAATCAAAGATTCTAGACACGTACATATCTTTAACGCCATATGTTAAATTTTATTCATTTTCTGTTTCTATTATCCATCTTGTGTGAATATCCTTCTTGGAGTCAAGTTCGCCCAGTTTTCTTGTTTTAGCAGATTTTTGCTAAATTTTATTTTAGCCTATGTAAAAATGGTTTGAGTTTGATGTAAAATATTGTATTAAGATGTAGATTTTATCCTACCAACTCTTTACATAAGAGTCAGTTTACAATTTTATAAAAGTTAATATTTTTATTAACATTTGTCCATTATATTTGAATCTCAGAACCGCTTTAAAAAAAAAAAATTTCTTCTTCTTCTTTCAAAATGGCGGCCATATTTTCTTTGCTACCTATAGCGATTTATGCATTTGTGTTAACTTATATTTCTCAGCTCCTATTATACATAGTATGATGAACTATTAGTAACAAGTAATTCAAATTTGCCAACTATGTTCGTTCTATAAAAAATGCTTTAAGCTTGGCAGCATTTTAAGTTCAGAAATAAAGCCAGAAAAAGAGCTGGTTCTACTTTTTGGTTTCGATTGTGAATAAAATATAGCCACGCTCTAAATCAACGACCACGGGAATGCAGCTAATAAAGAGCTCTTCTAGAAACAGCGCATTTTATGTGCAGCTAAGGGATACTTTGAGGATGCACTTCTATGCAAGATTTTAAAACAAGTGAAGATAATGGTATTGGTTTTGAAAAAAAAAACTTATCGAACAATGTGCAAAGTTAATCGATTCTTTATTCCTTGCTTGTAAAGTCTTTTTTATAGGAGGCTGGCAAAGTAATTTTTGAAGTCAATCGATTTTTGAAGACACAGTTGCTCAATTTTTCAAAAATGGTTGCAAAAATCAATTTTGGTGTGGTTTAAATTGGGAAATCTAATGATGAAGTTTATAAATCCTTTCGAACCGAAAAAAATTACTGGATGTACAATATTGGCACTAGGTGGACTTTAAAGACTAGGAAAAAGTACAAATTATTGTCAAGCCAGATTTTCAGATTTCGCCAGCAGAGGCGCTGCGGAGCTCACTGTGTCGGGCTCCATATAAGTCAAAATACTTCTGGAACATATAATCCCATGAACATCCCTTAGTTATATCACAAGTTAGTAGTGGTATTCAGTTAACGCCGTCTTTGTGGTGTAAATAGCGTATGTGCCGTAAGTTCATTCAACTTACCACACACACGCAGTTTACAATAGGTAAAAATAGGCCCCCCATTTGCTATATATTTAAGGGGGTCCCGAAACACGTGTTTGACTTACAATTTGACTTGCAGTGGACAGTTAAACACGTGTTTCGAAGTGTTCCCCCTAAAAATGTAGCAAATGGGGGATGATAGACCCCCTCCATTTGTGCGTCTCAGAAATGCGACCACCCTTATAAACCGCCAAAAAATGGTTATTTTTTACCTATCTTGCTTCCCCTTCGAGATATGGCACTTTTTCTACTTTTTCGAAGATTTTTCGAGGATTTTTCGAGGATTTTTCGAGGATTTTTCGATATATTTAAATTTTTTGTTGTTCCATATCTCAGGAGGGTAGCAAAATAGGTAAAAAGTAACCATTTTTTGGGGGTTGATAAGGGAGGAAGCATTCTTGAGATACGCGAATAGGGGGATCTATGTGCCCCCATTCGCCATATTTTTAGGGGTGAACGTCAATACACGTGTTTAACTGTCCACTGTTAGTCAAATTGTAAGTGAAACACATGTTTCCGCCCCTCCCTAAAAATATGGTGAATGGGGGAACATAGACCCCCTTTTCGCGTGTCTCAAGAATGCTTCCTCCCTTATCAACCCCCAATAAATGGTTACTTTGGGGGTTACTTTGGTAAAATGGGGGTATTTTAGCTTCGGTACCCTGCCGAAGCTCCATCCTTACTAGTTTAATTCTGTTTTCGTCCGCTTTCTTTGTCCGTCTGTTCAGTTGTTGGTCAGTGTTGCCAAATGTGTAAATAATTAAAACGTCAGTTCGCTTCTTGAGGTCTTTTGTCCGCCGGTCAAACCTTCTCTTCCATATGTCATTCCTACATATATTAAATATTTTTAAGTATCTTATATATATTAAAATTTCTTGGTGTGATATCATTTTGTGTGCTAGGCTTTTTTAACCGACTTCAAAAAGGAGGAGGTTCTCAAGTTCGTCGGTATCTCTGAGTTTTTTTTTTTAATGTATGTAGTCGATAACTCCTCAACCATATGCTTGATTGCCAAAATTTTTGGTGAACAGATAGATATCATAAGCATGGAGGTGCCCGTAAAAAATGGGCGGTTTTCGAGATCTGGGCGTGGCAATACTAGATCTCGCAATACTAGATACTACTGTATCTCGAATAATATTGACACTAGGGTACTGCACTTTATTGTAGGGGTACGCACAATTATTACAAATTATCTGCAAGAAAATTGGCGTTATTCGACAAATGGGCGTCGAATTAGAAAAGCACTGTATCTCGAATAATATCGACACTAGTGTACTGCAATTTAGTGTACGGGTAGACTAAATTAAGTTATACAATTAATACAGTTAATACAAATTACTGTCAAGAAAGTGGACATTATTTGACAAATGGGAGTGGCAATATTAGAAAAAGAGTGTATCTCGAATAATATTGATACTATGGTACTGCAATTTGGTATGGGGGTAGACATTATTAGAACAAATTGCGGTCAAAAAGTTGGGCGGAATTCGACTACTGTGCGTGGCAATATGAGAAAAACAGTGCATCTCGAATAATATTGACACTAGGCCACTGAAATTTATTTAAGTACAGGGGTGGGCAAAATTATTAAAAATTACGGTCAATAAAGTAGGTCTTATTCGACAAATGGGCGTGGCAATACTAGATAAACACTATCTCAGTTAATATTGACGCTGGGGTACTGAAATGAAGTTAAGGGGTAGGCAAAATTATTACAAATAAGTCTCAAGAAAGTCTGCGCTTATTTAACAATGGGGCGTGGCAATATTAGAAAAACACTATATCTGGAATAATATTGGCTCTAGGGTAATAAAATTCACTACAAGAAGGGTTATTATTATTTCAAAACACGTGACATCTAATTTAAATTTAAGGGACAGATATTTGAAATAACCAACAAACTTTCAGAATGTCATAGAACAAATTCTTTAAGAAAAATTGTATTTATGTAGTTTATACACTTTTTTCGAAAATTGATCATATTCTCTAAAAAGGAAGAAATAAAAACTTTTAAAAAAAAACCGACTTCAAAATCACTACAAAGTAAAAAACAATTTCAAAATTTTCCTTTTAATGTCTTGGTCATATTTGACAATTTATTTAGGCATATTATTACATTGGAAAACTTATTATTTGAATTTTTTTGTAATTTGTTTTATTATCATAAAAATATTTATTTCTTTATGAATACAAAAGCTTTGAAGTTGGCGCTTCTGATATAAAGTCTGATTATATTAGCGCCGACCTTATTAGCTTCTGTATTCATAGAGAAGTTAATATATTTATGATAATAAAACACATTAGAAAAAAATTCAAATAATACGTTTTCTAATGTAATATAATATGTTTAAATAAATTGTCAAATATGACCAAGAAATTAAAAGGCAAATTTTAAAATTATTTTTTACTTTGTAGTGATTTTGTAGTCGGTTTTTTTTTAAAAAAGTTTTTACTTAGCATATTTTACCGCATGCCAGTTCATGATTCTATATTCTTAACAATTAACCAAGAAATTTTCAGTTATTATTTTCTATAAAGTAACTCCTACGATATCAATTTAAACTTGAGTTTTTTAAAGTGAAAGATTCTTTTAGCACTTTTTGCTATGGGTAAAAGGTCTGAATTCGCGTAAGCACTGTTAACATGTTATATCGTCACCACTGTTAATGTCATCACTGTTAGCACTGTTAATGCCTGTATTTCTGATTCAGCTACAAGGCAAGGAGAAAACATAGCATGCTACATATGGGAGGCAACATATGGAGACCCCAGAAGGGTGGCAGATAGGGGTTAAGTGAGTGCAGAAGAAATATTGAAGGGCAAAATATAATGGGACCAGCTCATATAATTGGCCCCTCTTGGGTTCAATTCGGGAGAGATATGAAGTATAAATGAATGTTTTTATATCTTTTGTATGGGGACCCCCAGAATGGTGGCAAATAGGGGTAGGTATGCTCAAAATATATGTTCAATGGCAAAAAACAATAGGACCTATATGAGTTGGTCCCTCTAGGGGTCAATTCGGGAGTGATATGAACTTTAATCGACATTATGTGTGTGTTTTTTTTTTGTACTGGGACCCAAGAAGGGTGGCAGATAGTGGGTAGGTGTGTTCAGAAAAAATGTTGAAGGACAAAAATTAATATGAACATGTCATATATTTGACTCTTCTAGGGTTCAATTCGGGAGAAATATGAACTTAACATGACTGTTTTTATGTTTTTTGTATGGGAAGGGTGGCAGATAGAGGTTAGGAATGTTCCGATAGAATATTGAAGTGTAAAAACAAAATTGGGACCGGCTAATATATTGTACCCCTCTAGTGGCCAATTTGAAAGAGATATGAACTATAATTGACTGTATTTAAGATTTTTGTATGGTGAACCCTCCCCCCCATGAAGCAACTCCGCCAGGGTTGCGCCTGCCTGTCCCAAGCCAGGATAAAGGCGGAGAGTTGTTTGTAGGATACGTCCTGCAAACGGAAAAACTGATAGAGCCAACCAAGAGCTCGGGGTGGCGCCCATCTTGGTAGCAGGTCATATTCGGTATATCGATATGAAACAAGCCTGCGAAGGTATAGCAATTGACCTTAAAACTTGTTAGTACGGGGACAGTCTTTGCCCGTCAGATGGGGTAGACCCTATCTATCCACCGCATGGAGACCTTAATTCGTCTGGAACTATGGTTGTGAAGTGTTGGCATGCGTGCATAAGAGTGTCAACTCTTCGGCTTTCCGAAGTGTTGCTTGTCATGAGTTTGACTCGCACCCTCAAACTGGCACGGCAGTCACTGAGGGAAGTGTTGACATGGTTGATAAAACTAAGGGTTCTCATACTGAGAACGGCAGTCCCTGAGAACAATGGCCAATACTCTATGTCTGAATGTTGAAATCCGAACGGCCAGAGTAAGAGTGGCAATTGCAAAGGTCCTCCAGAGTAGGTACCGGTCATGCGCAATAATTTCCAGCTGAGTCGGCAACTGCAAATTGTTAGACTAGCCTTTAAGTGCTCATTGAGCACAGTCATGTGTAAGAATGCACTTTTTCATAATTGCATTTGTGTATTCTTGGTCTTTTTGCGGGGATGTTGTGGATGCTCATCTGACGGGATCGAGTTGCCCAGATGACTGTCGTGGGCTGGCCCTTCGGGGAGTCTCGTACTGGTTGTGGTTGTGTGAATGCTACACAGGTCTAGATTGACCGGCGGGGTCGCGCAATGGTACGACCGGGCTGGCATATCCATCTTAATATGCAAGAGATTGGGTAGGTCTCGTCTCCACCAGTAGATGGATGGAAGTACGTCGCTACGGAAGTCTAAACTGGTACTGCTATTACGGGCAGTATGTAATTTATTACATAATGCTCCTAATCAGCAGAGCACTGGGTGATGCTTTGTGTTTGTGAAGCAGCTTCCATGTTCGTGTTGCCACACCGGATGCCCCGTATGTTTTACTTGTTTAAAACATAAACGGGTCCGTGTTGTGGTACAACACAAAGTTCATGGTTGTCTGTTTCATGAACTATTACCCTAGGTTTTGGATAACCCAAGTTGCTTAAGCCTTACGGCAGGTGCACTTGACAATTTCAAAATCGTCCCCCCATGAAGCTTTTGTTTTGGTAGCCCAGAATGGTGGCAGATAGGGGTTAGATGTTTTCAGAAAAAATGTTGAAGGGAAAAAAATAATAGGACCAGCTAATATATGCGGTTGAGCAGTGTAGCGATCAATTCGGGAGATAAATAAACTATTATCGACAGTTTTTCTATGGGGAGTGCCAGAAAGTGGTTAGGAGTGTACAGATGAAATAGTGCAGGGCAAAAGCCAAATAGGATCAGTTCATATTTGATAACTTATAAAAATAAAAGGTTCTAAACTACTCGAATAAATATTTAACGAAAAGTTTGACGTTGTACTTATGATTCTAAGTGGAGACTTCAATATTAACATTTCAGATGATAAAAACCTACCACCAACTGAATTTTTGAATGAAACACTAGGTTTAACTATGTCCAATGATCGAAAGCACAGTACTTGTAAACATAAAATGACGATCGATGCGGTTTATATACGATACTTACAGAAATTCCAATCAACCATTTTTGTTTCTTACTTAAGTCATCAGGCCTATGGTGGTCTTAATTCTTTTTTGAAATACAGTGGGTAATGAATAATTTGATGCTATAATTAATTTTAAAATTTAAAAAATACTCATATTTCATAGCTTTAAGTTTTCACTTCGTTCGACAGTCCCTCCCCCTCCCCCCATCCACTGTTTTTTTATTATTCGCAGCTTCCTGCCAACGTCCTTGACAACACATAATAAATTCAATATAATTGAACTTGTGCAGTATAAAAAAAATAAGTATCATAAAAATATTTGTGGATCTATGCCAGCGGTTGTTCTTATTCTACGCTACAATATCGCACAATGTAAATGGTATCCAAGTGCTATCTATGAGTGTATGTGTGGAACAACAAACACACACATACTCATACTCAATATCATATAGGTCGTTAAGTTAATATATATTATGCAAAATTTGAATGTAATAAAAAATGAGCCTATATTTTATTCCGATAGCGCAAAAAAAAAACAATTTTTTCAGCAGCTTTTCTAGGTTGCCAATGATTTTCAATATGAACTGAAATATTGAAGAAAATTCAATAAAAATAATAAAAATTAAATTGAGCGCAGGTGGCAAGGCGACCAAACAAAGAAGAGCTGCCAACTAAATCTAACAATGGGTGCTGGACACACAGGGTGCTAGCAGGATATTAAAGTGGTGAGTGAGTCAGTGTGTGACTGGATGACTGTGTGAAAGGTAAGAGGAGTCAACATCAAGCATATCTACATGTGGGTGATTTTTCATTTATTTTTTATGCATATATATATATATATTTTTATTTTTTTTTGTTAACATATCGTAGATTTTTCTATGGGCGCATCGGTATTGGTGCTGATGGTGAACTGAATTTTGATGGCACTGCTGCTGGGCTTAAATAAAATTGAAGCTTTATTGGAATTTTTGTTGCCTTAAAATGGTATTTTTGCAGTTAAGAGGCTGACATGACAGGACACGACAACAGCATCCACAAATAGCTGGTTAGGGTAGGGACTGGAGGCTAGTGACGATACGTCTAGGCATAGGAAGAGCCCCTCAATATCTGACACACTAAGCACATCACTGATGGCAAGAAAAAAAAAATTACTCACACATGCACGATGCGGCAATGTGGCAGCAACATACGTGTACCTATATGGACATGTGTATGTAGTGTGTGTTGGGTTTTGAAAGAAGCGGATGTGGAGCCATATTGCAGCACTCTTTATTTAACGTATTGTGCTCTGCTCATGCTGCTCATGCTGCTGCTGCTGTTGCTGTTGATGTTGAGTTTCCTGTTTCCGTTAACATTTTAGAATATTGTCAATTTAGTAGAAGAATTATGTGCTAAACGTGTTAGACAGCATAATGATAGGTCGAGTTTTGAGTGTTTTGTGGCTCTCATTGTAGTGTTGTAAGTGTCAGAGAGTTTGTGTGTGTGTGTTGGGTGGGTGCTTGGGTGTTGAGCTTGTATTTATGTATGTCATTCAAAAGCAGCATATGTGTGTGTGTGTGTGTGTGTGTATTTGTGGCACATGCATGTTCTCTCTTGCATATAAAGTACCTCTGTGCAATTTTTGTTGCTGTTTCTGTTATCCTGCTGTTGTTCTGTTTGTGAAGGATTGTTATTTTTTGTACCTGTCGGTTTTTTTGCAGCATTTGTATTTGTGTGCATGTTTTTTGTTTCTTTATTTTTAATGTTGTTAAATTTAATATTTAATTTAAATGTCTTCTTCACAAAATTTTATTGATACTTCCCTGTGTTGCATATTTTCAGGATAAAACTTCAAATGATGCCATAAAATATTAATAAAAATTCTGTTCATTGTTCACGTTGCTGTTGTTTGAAATAAATGAAGCAGCTTGTAAAGACTGTTATATATATGAAGAAATTAATTGATGAACAGTGGTGAGGTATTTGGAACGAAATTACATGACAATTGTTTTTCAATTTTCTTATTTACTTAGTTAACCTCACCTAAAAATGTTCTACCGGACACTTGTGTCGTGTATTTTCTGGCACCAGTTGGAAGTTCCAAATTGTGTATGGTTGTCCAGTACTTGATCCCCCCCCCCCCCACCAACATGACCAAGCAAGCGTAGCCGCTCCATTTTAATACGCTTGACTATGTTATATCGGCGTCAGCTCATATAGTTCGTAATGCCATCGCATACAGTACTCACCATTGACGCAAATTGGACCGTAGATCTTACAAAGATTATTGCTCTCGAAATCTCCGAAAGTTTTTTTATCAGAACTACCCAGCGTTGAAGTTTGTGATGCATCCCTATAGGAACGAACTAACTTGTTTTTAAAAACAACTAATTAAAAAACTAGTTTAAAATAAACCAGTATATGAACTGCTTTGAATTATATTAAGGCGGCAACTACTCTGATTTTGACATGTTTTAATTGCAAATTTTTATTAGATTACAAGTTTATATATATTTAACCATGTTATTTCATCAAATATTATTAACTTTAGGCCATCAGTAATAGTTTTCAATTGGTTATTTAAAAGCAATTAAAAAAATAATTTAAATGTAACTAATTTAACAAGTTGTTGAAAATATATGCAGAAGAAAGTCAATTGACTTATTTAGCGGACATCACCATACAAAATAAGTTAGTTCGTTCTATGGAAAAAAGTCAGAATTTCAACTAGTTGTGGTAGACAAAAAACTACTTTATCAACTACTTTTAAATTAGTTGATTTTCCTACAGGGATATAAAAGGACGGTCGTAATTCGCGACTTATAGAGCATGGCTTTTGTTTGTCGAGAGCTCTGCTTCTCAATTGCCTACTGAGCCCAAAGTAACACTTGTTGGCAACAGTTATTTTTGAAGGTTTTTCGTTTTTATTTTCATTGTTGCTGTGGTCCTTTTTTCTTGGTTATATATTCTTATGACAAAAAATTTGATTCATACTTGATTCATTTGATACTCAAAGAAACTAGCAATCAAGCACGGACCTGATCCAGAGCTATTATAGTGTAGGTTAAGTATTACCTAATAGTCAAAAAAATGATACAGTTTTGTAAAAATTTCTCAGTTTTATGAAGCTTATAATATAAATTAAGACATTGTAGTAAGTAGTAATGTTCTTACCATTGTTAGTTGGTTAATTTGAGTGGTTATACTGCAACAGGCAGTACCTAATTAGCTCTATTGAGCTGTTTTGGTGCCACAACCTTATTTTCCTTTTTTTTGTTAAGTGTATAGAGCTGGGTGCTTAAGACACAATCCCCTACATCGATTCAGTGCAGTTTAGACACATAAGTAGGTCATTGATTTTTAGAATTGAAAGTTCCTCAAGGTTGTTAAAATGGATTTTCCAAGCGTTATTAATCTACATCTTGCCAGTGTTAGGTAAGCACATAGAAAATGCAGTAATGTTTCTTCTCCATTGGGATTATTGGAACTACGACTGTGGGTGTTGAAGGAGATACGAGTCTATACACTTTAGCATGCGTTTGAACCAATTGTCGAAGCACTTTTGCCACTCTGATTGAGGTATATCCAAAACATGCATTCTGAATGCCGCAACCGCTTCTTCGGGCGTCGAAAATCGTTGTCCACGCAGTTTATTCTTCACGGTTGGGAATAAAAAGAAGTCATTCGGTGCCAAGTCAGGACTATACGGCGGATGACCCATCAAATCGATGTTTTGGGTGCTCAAAAATGCAGTTGTTTGAGCCGATGTGTGAGAGCTCGCATTGTCGTGGTGAAGAGTGATCCGTCTTCGGCGGTTGGTTTTCCTGATTTCTTGGAAGACAACTGGCAAACAAATGGTTGTGTACCACTCAGAGTTGACTGTTCTGCGTTGTTCTAGTGGTACGGTTGCGACATGTCCATATTTTCCGAAAAAACTGGCGACCATTTGGTTGGAAGTGCTTCGTGCGCGAACAACTTTTGTTGGATTTGGCTCATCTTGAAACACCCATACAGTTGACTGCTGTTTACTTTCGGGCTCATACGCGTAAATCCACGATTCATCACCTGTCACGATGTCATAGACGTGTTTCGAAGCACCGCGATCGTATTTTTTGAGCATTTCCTTCGACCAATCGACACGAGCCTTTTTTTGAGCGATTGACAAATTGTGTGGGATCCAACGCGAACAAATTTTTTTGACAGTCAAATGTTTATGCAATATTGAATGTATGCTGGTCCCACTTATGCCTAAGGTTGCCTCAATCTCACGATAGGTAACATGACGATCTTGCAATATCAGTTCGCGCACAGCATCAATGGTTTTCGGAACAACAGCTGATTTCGGACGACCTTCACGCAATTCGTCTTGGAGTGAACTACGACCACGATTGAATTCACCATACCATCGATAAACACTGGTCCTTGATGGAGCTTCATCGCCAAAAATTGAATTAAGTTCATCCATGCACTGTTGCTGTGTTAATTCACGTCGAAAGTTGTAAAAAATAATCGCACGAAAATGTTCACGATTTAATTCCATTTTTAGACCGAGATGAATCTTTTAAGTTACTATAAACAACACAAATAGCGCTCGTATGTCAAAACGTTCTGAGTACGTATAAGCCAACAAATGTCAAACTTTGCGATAGAGCTTTCAGTTGACAGATTGCAACACCAGGGTTGCCAAATCCCGAAATATAAAAGGCACCCTACGTAACAATTCTACTCGTCAGTGCCCCAATGCATCGTACTGATTGTCGGGACTCTCGATACATCAGTCCGGAACCTTAATAGAAATTCGGGTTCATTGTTGTTTAGCCTAATTTTAGCCTCAAATTTTTAGCCTAATTTTTGGGCGATTGTTCAATTTGGCACTTTGGGCTATTATTCGCACAGTCATAAAATTGAGCCATCTGTTGTGAACACATCCGGGAAAGCGATTGCATATTTCTTTAAAGATGTACGAGAAGGCTTTCGAGATTTTTGTGTAAAATTAAATTATATATACAAATTATTTAATTAACAATTAAAATGTTTATCGAACTTACTGTTCTAACTTTTGCTCATTTATTAAAACGCGTCGTCACAAAACGCCACTCTAAGCGTACGCTTGCTTTTCCGCTGCTCACAACTAAGCATTTCTTTTTAAATTTTGCAAGCGCCAAGTTAATAACGTTGTAAAATGTCAAATCCACTTTCTTTTAACTTGAATGTTAGCATGTCAGTAACTTGTAAAATGTCAACAAAGCGGCATATGGTGTTGAATGATTTGGTACCAGTAGAAAATTTCAAATTTTTTTAATTTTTTAAGGAAAATCTAAAAAATTAATGAAAATAGGAAACATGCGAACAAAATATGCATATAACTGAAAATATGCCAATATTTTCGAAAATGCCAAAATATGCAAATATGTACATTTAAATGCCATTTTAGAGATACCAACAAAAACTATGCACTTACATAAGAATCCGCACCCTAGTTATTACTAATAATAAGTGCATAACATAGCAACATAAAATAACATAACATAACATTACATAACATAGTATTACATAACATAGCATAACATAACATTATATAACATAGTATTACATAACATAACTTAACATAACATAACATAACATAACATAACATAACATAACATAACATAACATAACATAACATAACATAACATAACATAACATAACATAACATAACATAACATAACATAACATAACATAACATAACATAACATAACATAACATAACATAACATAACATAACATAACATAACATAACATAACATAACATAACATAACATAACATAACATAACATAACATAACATAACATAACATAACATAACATAACATAACACAACATGACATAACATAACATAACATAACATAACATAACATAACATAACATAACATAACATAACATAACATAACATAACATAACATAACATAACATAACATAACATAACATAACATAACATAACATAACATAGCATAACATAGCATAACATAACAAAACATAACATAACATAACATAGCATAACATAGCATAACATAACAAAACATAACATAACATAACATAACATAACATAACATAACATAACATAACATAACATAACATAACATAACATAACATAACATAACATAACATAACATAACATAACATAACATAACATAACATAACATAACATAACATAACATAACATAACATAACATAACATAACATAACATAACATAACATAACATAACATAACATAACATAACATAACATAACATAACATAACATAACATAACATAACATAACATAACATAACATAACATAACATAACATAACATAACATAACATAACATAACATAACATAGCATAACATAGCATAATATAACATAACATAACATAACATAACATAACATAACATAACATAACATAACATAACATAACATAACATAACATAACATAACATAACATAACATAACATAACATAACATAACATAACATAACATAACATAACATAACATAACATAGCATAACATAGCATAACATAACAAAACATAACATAACATAACATAACATAACATAACATAACATAACATAACATAACATAGCATAACATAACATAACATAACATAACATAACATAACATAACATAACATAACATAACATAACATAACATAACATAACATAACATAACATAACATAACATAACATAACATAACATAACATAACATAACATAACATAACATAACATAACATAACATAACATAACATAACATAACATAACATAACATAACATAACATAACATAACATAACATAACATAACATAACATAACATAACATAACATAACATAACATAACATAACATAACATAACATAACATAACATAGCATAACATAGCATAACATAACAAAACATAACATAACATAACATAACATAGCATAACATAGCATAACATAACAAAACATAACATAACATAACATAACATAACATAACATAACATAACATAACATAACATAACATAACATAACATAACATAACATAACATAACATAACAAAACATAACATAACATAACATAACATAACATAACATAACATAACATAACATAACATAACATAACATAACATAACATAACATAACATAACATAACATAACATAGCATAACATAGCATAATATAACAAAACATAACATAACATAACATAACATAACATAACATAACATAACATAACATAACATAACATAACATAACATAACATAACATAACATAACATAACATAACATAACATAACATAACATAACATAACATAACATAACATAACATAACATAACATAACATAACATAACATAACATAACATAACATAACATAACATAACATAACATAACATAACATAACATAACATAACATAACATAACATAGCATAACATAACATTATATAACATAGTATTACATAACATAACATAACATAACATAACATAACATAACATAACATAACATAACATAACATAACATAACATAACATAACATAACATAACATGACATAACATAACATAACATAACATAACATAACATAACATAACATAACATAACATAACATAACATAACATAAAAAAATTAAAATAATAGGAAAATATGATATATCATGCTGCTCAATGTCGTTCTGATATAACACAACACAAAACGACTCAACATAACATAAAATGGATTCCATATGCAATTAAAACGCCAAAATAGAAAGTATCTAGTCACAGGTAATATGGTTTTAATATTAAGGACTATGTTTCTGATGAATTATTAAATATCCCTTATTACAAAAATCTATCTCGTTTAGGCATCACAAAGAAATTTGATTTTTTTCACTGAAAATTGTTTCAGCTTTTTTAAAAAAATACACAATATTAAAGAAAAAATTAAGGCTTTATTGCACTTCTGCAGAGCAAGTCCTTTCAATTGCTACGCTATTTGTGAAAATCGATCGATTGATTGATTATTGCCCTTAAAAACATCAAAAAATTACCTTTAAAAAATAACATAATGCTCTTACATAAAGCATTAAAAATGCATTAACCTAAAAGCTAAAATGTGAAAATTAAAAAGTTAAAACTGTCTAATACAGGGTTGTCAATATTCGAAGCGCCCATCTGGCAACACTGTAACTTTCCGCAGTGATGCCAAATCGACTAATGACATACCGCGTTTGAAGCGTCATTCCAAGCAAATGTTTACAATGGAACAGTACACGCCACGCAAACGCTCTAAAATTGTTGAAATTTACATTCAACAAAACAAGTCAATAGTGAAAACTCAACGTGCTTTCAAAAAAATTAATAAAGTGAAAAGTGCGCCTTCCAAGAAAACAATTTATCGTTTGTATGAAACTGAAAATCCACAAAAGATTCAAGAGGTACCTCTTCACGATGCAAAAGTCACTGTTTGGTGCGGCGTTTGTGCTAAAATGCTCATTGGGCCGTTCTTTTTCGAAGATGATAATGGCCACAGAGTTACTGTCAATCAGGAGCGTTATCGCGATATGATAAACAATTTTTTCATGCCAATCGTTCGTCGAAAGCGTATCAGGCACTACTGGTTTCAACAAGACGGCGCGCCACCACACACAAGTCGCACTACAATCGATTTTTTGAAGCAATGGCCGTTTGATGTCAAAAAATGGTGATTTCGATTGGCCACCAAGGTCACCAGATTTAACGCCTCCAGACTTCTTTTTGTGGGGTTATTTGAAATCAAAGGTTTACGTCAACAAGCCAAAGACCCTAGAAGAGCTGAAAACCAACATCCGTCAAGAAATAACCGCCATTCCCATCGAAATGTTGAAGAAAACCATGGAAAATGCTGCAAAACGGGCACAATATGTCGTAGAGGCCAATGGCGACCATTTACGAGATATCATATTCAAGAAATGATGTAAGCAAATCTACTTGAACCCAATTAAATGATATTTATGACGAACAGACAAAAAATTGTGGTTTCTTTGATTTATCTAAAAATAAAATGGGCGCTTCGAATATGGACAACACTGTATATTGAACTACTTCTTTCCACTTCAACACTGACGAGAGGCGCATATTAAAAAAATGAAATGTCATTTACATTCAAATTTTTTTTAGTTGCATATCCCCAAAATATTTTCCACTTTATATTTTACATTCGTACCTGGAATTTTCATTCACTATTTGATAGATCTTTCCATGGCAAAGTTTCTATGGCTTGTGCCTTTTTTTTTGGATAATTTTTTCAAACTATGCCCTTTATTTCATTGTTGAATAACAATGTTTGAGCTTCTTCAACTGCCTTGGCTTGAAGGCTTTCCAAAGTATCTATGACATTTTTTCTGTCAAAAAAAAGCACATGCTTTAATATGTTAAAATCTATAAAAATTTATCCAAAAAAAATGACTAAACTTTGAAAAAGTACCTAAAACAGAAATGGGAAAATATGCCAAAAAAAAATTCCCCACAAATTTTGGGCAGTACCTGAAGATAATGAACGGTATTTTTCAAACATCAACAAAATCCGTGCCCTGTTCATCACCAAACCAGCGCTTGCGTTCGAATAATATAGATAACACTAAAAATTTAGGTAGATTTCGAGCTACCTAATTGCTTCCTAAAATAATAACATTTTCTAAGAGAAAATAATATGTATGTATATGCATTTCTTAACCTGAAAAATAAAATTTCTTTGATATCTTAACATGGATTACGAGGAAAGAGGAAGCACTCTTTTATCGACACAATTTAGTTTAGGTCGTATTTAGATGAACTCGCACAGGGCCTAAGGTAATAATAATCTAGTCTAAGTTTTAGGAAAAAATCTATTCTAAGTTCTTGGGAAAAAAATGCTGAAAAAAGTTAAAAGATATTCATTCCGATGTTAAAAAATGGAAAACGACCTAATATCTAAGACTTGCCGTGAAAACATGAGGGCTTTCCTGAAAACGTATTTCGTGTTACCTACAAGTAGGCTCTTCAAAAGAATTTCTCTAATTGTATTAACCTAAAACAACCACTAAAACTGAAAGCTACGCTCATTCGAGAGCACTTCACCCTTCACTGTATACCCAAATGAACCTATATGAACCATTCTAAATGAACCCAAATAATAGTAATGAAAAGTAGTTGAATAAGACTGGCCGAGTTTAATTTTACTGCAACTCAGGCTCTGATGGCTACCCGGCTAGGCTGAGCTTATAGCTTGACATGTTTCCCTTGTTACTAAAAGTTTTGCCTGCAATACACTAAATGAGACCGGAAGGCGTAAGGAGTTAGACACACCCAGTTTCTCTGATTATATACCCGCTCTGACTCTGCATTCCATCTTTGACTCTTCAGTGTAGAAGGTTACATCAAAAACAGCATCAGGTTATAATTGCGCCATTCGCTATGTTGGAGAACTTGCTAGTGAAGTCAAAATAGAGAATTTCATAGTCTATGTTGTTATTTCCTAATACCGATGGTAACCTAAGGATTTTTCCGTGTCCATAAAATTTATATATCCAACTGCCCTAATCCTTTAGCCTGGTTCCACTATTGCAAACTGTTAATTTAATGTGAGATAAATAGTTGATTGCTAGTCAGAATGCTCAGTGCATCCATTGAGCATGATCGGATACCCCCCATTACGCATATGCACACAGAACGCTAAACCATGGATAGATTTCTAAAATTGTACGCCTTAATAAGAGTAGGCCACCACAACAGAGAGTCATAGATCAGAATTGGACACACTACAGCGGTGTATAGCAATAAGAGTATTTTTGGGCTTAAGACCCCATCTATTTACAAACGTGAAAAGCTATATAAGCCTTTTTAAATCTTTACTCAATGTTTTTTATCCAGCGCTGTGTTGCAAATCTAGATACTCGTCACAGCTAGATAGTGAGACTGTTTTATTGTTTACGAGCGTTAATTCCAAGTGGTGCACCTTAGCTTTTGTGGAGAACAATATCAGTTTTGTCTTGGTAGGACTTACTTATAAACCACACCCGATCGAGTTTGACATCGATCTCATGTTGAGGCATGTTGGACCGTGGAAATGAAAGTTCTATTGAGAATGTCTCTTAGATGTATTTCTAAAATTATCTATAGTGTTTGTAATACGGACAATGAGAGACAAATTAGTCTGAAGACCTTGGGGTATTCAGGACCACACTTCCCAACTTTCGGAATGAAGATAACATTTACTCTTCTCCAGCTCTTTGGAGTACTGTTGAAGCGTATACAATTAGTAAAGATTATGGTGAGCAAGGGCGAAACTAGCTCTTGTAGTTTTTGTAGAATTACCGGTTGTATGCCATCCAGCCCGAGGAACTTGTAAGGTGTGAAACTATTAAAAGGTTCTTACTATGCTCCCCTCTTATAAAGCTGATCTTATAAAGAAGAAACGAGTATCACTTAATCAAGGAGTTTGTAATGATTGATAAATTTGATGAAATAATCAGTTACTAAAAAAATTAAAGAAACAATCGAAAAGCTATTTTGGAAGAACACGATATGTTACAAAGCGTGAAAAATCAAAATAACCGACTATGCATTTTCGTAGAATAAATTTATGTTTGGAAATAGAAATTTTACGCAGATAATATTACGGACTGGTCCGAAGAAATTAGGCACAATCCTTACACTGGATGTTGTAACATAACCGTATAAAAAACAAACATAAAAAATTGTTTTTGGAAATAATGAGGAAATATTGTTTATTTCCATATGTTTAACATAATATATATATATATTGAGATATATATAATGTCTTAGTCCAAAAGCTTAAAGTATTGTTTAATTGGTTTCAATAATAATGCAGTATCCTTAATAGAAAATTATCTTGATGGTAGGATGCAGAGGGTTAAGGTTGGGGACCTGTTTTCTGCCTACAAGGCAATTAAGATGGGTGTTCCACAAGGATCGATTCTTGGTCCTCTGTTATTTAGTATTTTTATTAATGACATTTTTTCAGTTTGCAATGACGTAACTATACATGCTTATGCAGATGACATCCAATTATATTCCTCTAACCGCATTGGTCTAGTTGAGGATTTATGTTACAGACTAAATGATGACCTTAGAGCTATATCCAAGTGGGCATTCGATAATGATCTTTGTCTGTAAATTTATAAGGATAAAATCGACCACCTAGAAATCCCACCAATATTTTTAAAAGATAATAGTCTACAAATGGTTGTAAAGGTCAAAAACTTGGGATTTTATGTTAATTGTAAGCTCTCCAGCTCTGACCATATTAATAATGTTATAAAACGCGTTTATTACACACTGAGATGCTTGCGGTTGTCTTCACATTTTGTTCCTACTGAGACAAAAAAAAGACTTGCAGTTCAATTAATAGTGCCACTAATAACATATTCTGAACTTGTCTATAGTAATCTCCACTATCAATCTGCGCATAAAATTCAGGTTGCTTTCAATGATGTGGCAAGATATGTATTTGGATTGAGACGCTTTGATCACGTATTAATTAGAAGTAAAGAAATTCTCGGATGTAGCATTATCAACTATTTAAACGCAAGAAATTGTTTATTTTTGCATAAATTAATATATAACCGGACTCCATCTTACCTCTATAACAAATTACGTTTTTGTGTTTCAAATAGAACGGGCAACCTTATAATACCTAAATTTAAAACTTTGCACTCTAAACGGATGTTTTTCGTCAATGCCATTAAACTATGGAATTCACTACCCTATGAAATAAAATCAATCATCAATTCGAATAACTTTAAGCATTCTCTTATGTCCTATTACTCAAACATCTAACTATCACTTACTTTTCCTTTTACATTTCTTATTCTTAATCTCACTTTAATTCTCGCACAAATTTTTTTTTTTTTATTAGTATTTTTTTTTTTTTTTTTTTTTTTATATCTTTATGTTAAAACCTTGTTTCCTTTATTTATATTCTTAATTTAAATTAATCTAAAATAATTAAGTTTTTATTGTTACTTAGTTCTTTTTTTTATTTTTTAATTATAAATTTTTTTCTTTTAAGTTCAAAAATATATTGAGTATGTAATTTGTTGATTATAATTTTCCATTATCTGTTGTACTCTTAAAAGATCTCATTGGATCTTATTGTACAAATATTCTTTAAATAAATGAAATGAAATGAAATAATGAAATGAAATGAAATATTCCATTCATTGTTTAACTTCATATTCATCTGGATGATTTATTTTTTGAATTGAGAATCGAGAAGAAACAATTGTTCAAAACTTCTTAAGGCGCGTTGAGCACTTTTGGTTGATTGGTTGATAGCAAAACTATAGATTCGCGATATGATCACGCTGTTAGCGATATCATCACACTGTTAGCATAACAGATATTATTGTAGTACAGCATTCCTTTTTAGGGACTACCAAGCCGAAGACCGAAGGGATTACCAGGCCGATTACCGAAGCCAATACCAACCGATTACCGAACTAATTACAGATTTCTGAAGAGATTATCAGCCTATTACTGAACCAATTACCGAAGCGATAACCAACTGATTACCGAACCAATTACCGAAAAGATTCTCAATTACCGAAGCGATTACCAACCGATTACCGAACCGATTACCGAATCGATTACCGAACCAATTACCGAAGCGATTATCAACCGATTACCGAACCAATTACCAACAACCGAAACAATTACAAATTACCGAAGCGATTACCAACCGATTACCGAACCAATTACCGCAGCAATTATCAGCCGATAACCGAACCAATTACTGATAACCGAAGCGATACCCAACCGATTATCGAACCAATTACCGATTACTGAAGCGACAGCCAAACGATTACCGAAGCGATTACCCACCGATTCCTAATTACCGAAGCGATTACCAACTGATTACCGAAGCAGTTACCAACCGATTACCAAACCATCACAGATTAAAGAAGCGATTACCAACCGATCACCAAATACCGAAGCGATTACCAACCGATTACCGATTACCAAAGCGATAACCCACCGATTACCGAACCAATTACCGATTACCGAAGTGATTACCAACTGATAACTGAAACAATTACCAAGGTAAATACCAAAGTGTTTACCAACCGACTACCGAAGCGATTACCAACCGATTACCGATCGAACACCGAAGCGATTACCAACCGATTGCCAATTACCGACACGATTATCAACCCATTATCGCTTACCGAAGCAATTACCCGCTGATTACCAGTTACCGAAGCGATTTCCAGCCGATTACCGATTACCAACTGGTAACTAATTACCGTAGCGTTTACCCACCGATAACTGAGCCAATTATCGATTACACAACCAAAGTGTGTTGCAAATAAATTATACATAAACATTAAAAAATAGCAGTTTATGCATTCAATAGCACATAAATTGATAAAAAGAGTCCAAAAAGTAGAACGCGTCTGATTTCCCGAATCTAGCTACTTCGGAAATTCATAAAAGCTATATTAATTCATAGCTATAAGTTTTCACTTCGGTCGGCAGTCCCCCCACCTGCCTACTTTTTTTTTTATTTCTCAATACTTTAGTGAGGAGAGTCGCTGACCGCTAATGTCAAATAAAACGTCATTACAAGGTACACAAAATACGTATACACCAAAACTTATTTGTTTGCTTTTGACTTTAACAATCATGGTCAGAGCAAAGAGAGCACTGTCAAAATTGTCACTACCTAGATTATTCTACAATGAGTAAAACTATGTTTTATTATAATGAAAACAATTAACCACCATTTTGTTTATCAAAAGTATATCAGTAGCAGTAACTGTACGTAGCATTATATATTTAATACTGTTTTTTTTTTATGTTATTAATTCAAGTTCGCCTTTTATCATACTTCTGGTGCTTATACATAATTTTGAATTTTTTTTTTTTTAATACACACTCCATTCCTTTAAAAAGTTGTAATGGTAAGACCTTAAAGATGCTGATAAAATAATGAATTATCTATCTATATTCTAATCATTGATTGACACTCCTAAATTATAATCATCTGGTTTAACGTGAAGCTGCTTTTTACCTAAGCTCCGCTATAACAACTAATGTGATCAAAAATTGACGCTAAATTTGAAATCACAGTGTGTGTGGTAAATGGGTAGAACTCAGTCGTAAATACTAGCTACAAATTTTATGATTTTTCCATAATTCTAATTGAAATCGACATTGAAGTTGTTTTTTTTTTTTTTTTTTTTTTTTTTTTTGGTAATAAATAATAAAGTCATAAACGAATGAAATAGCTAAAACGGATGTCAGAGTTAATAACAAGAGAGAAAATATATCTCAAAAGCTGTAATAAACCAAGTTAATCATTCAGTATAATTGAATAATTTTTACGGCCAAGATGTGTGCGCATAAACAGGTATTCTAGGCTAAAGAAAATGAATGGGTTTTATATAACGCTATAACACAAAATACACTCGAGTTGTTGAGGAGAGTGTTCATTTCGAAATAAAAAAAAAAAAAAAAATAAAAACAACATAAAAAAGGGGATTCGCATTTAAGGCACTGCTATGGCAATTTGGTTTAAGGTTGTAGAAAGATTGATTTATAGACTGAAAAGAGGCATAAAAAATGGTTTCGTAGCTATGCGAAAAGAAATTTAATGGAAAGTGTGTGCGGGTGGGTTTAATATTACAAGCAATATCTTATGCTTCAAAAATGATTACATAAATAGAAATAATTTATAGTCTTCAAATATTTTTATAATTTAGAGAAGAGTAGAGGAGTTTAACAGTTATTTTTGAAGTGTGACTTTTATGAACCGAAGTCATAAATTTTATGGCTAAAATATAAAAAAAAAAAAAAATTAAAGTCATCTTAAATCACTCTTATCTCGATTTAGTTTGAGTTCTCAGCATCAGATTTATACCAAAAATAGTCGTTGCCACAGCGCTTAAGCCTCGACAATTGTGCACTCAAAATTGAAAATCAATCAAGCATGTTCGTCACATGACAACCAACGACGACAGACAAATAGTTGAACTTGGAGTGGGAGTGGGAGATGTTGATTAAAAATATTGCTATTTGTCGCCAAGCCAGCCAACGAGATTTTCATCAAAAGGCATTGGCACCATAAAGACATCATCTTTTACACCTG
Source organism: Coremacera marginata (assembly GCA_914767935.1). NCBI lineage: Eukaryota > Metazoa > Arthropoda > Insecta > Diptera > Sciomyzidae > Coremacera > Coremacera marginata. Next base: position 16,108,768 of record OU612043.1, on the reverse strand, counting down.
AAACGTGAATCGCAAAAGTAGCGCGCTCTGGTTAAAGCTTCATGGCAGCACGTTGTGTCAATGTCGAAGTTTAAATTCTAAGGTTGCTTTGGCAATTTTTTGTTGTTTTTTTTATAAAGCTATACACATTATTTTCTACTCTATTTTATGAATTCCAATCATTCAAATTGCTCGTCAGCACTATCAACGACATCAGTTGTAGGAGTACCAGCAGCAGCCACGACGACATCAACAGCAGCTACGAGTATACAGTGCTGGTTAGAGAATTAGCACATATTTTTGCAAAAATCTTTTAAAACTGTAGTTAGTTCATTTTTGGTAAAGAAATTTGAATTTTGAATTTTTAGATTCAGAAGAGCAAATAAAAACTACAACCATTTTGCATGTTTTATTTAACTTAAGCATTATTTTCCCATGCGAGTTAATATTTGAGCATTTAGAACGGACACAATGTAGTCTTTTATGAAACTACCATTTTCTTTTTTTTATTATTTTTAATTCTTATGTTCAGGCTAAGATCCCTACCAAATAGGACATGCTTATATATTTTCTGCCCGTTTTAAATTATAACATTATTGGAAAGATATTTTATTGGGTTCGGATGAGAACTTTGGGCTAACCAGCTTGGAACCTTAACTTTTTGCAGCCAATACTAATTCTTGACGACCTTTTGCTGCATTTTTCGAATCATTAGTATATATATTGGTACATTAATGGATCTAGCTTATGGTTAAGCGCTGACACCTGCATTGGCAAGGTGATGAAGGTTAGTCTATTTTGCATAGATCTTAGCATAGATGAAAGCAGGGCCGTATCAAGGATTTCTTTCGGGGGGGATTTGCTTAAAAAAATGCATTTGGCAACCAATAAAAATAGATTTTTTTTATTCTAAAAATCTATTTCTAATTTTAGCTAATTATTTCTCAAAAAATAATATAAATACGGTTTTTTTTTTTTTTTGAATGCCGAATGCTCAAAAACAGTACATATATAAAAACAAAAGTATAATTTTCTATACTTTTATAGATAAGTTTTGTGTCATTGCTATGACCAACACTGTAACTAGCTATATATTATAAAAGCTTGTTTATGCTTCAAAGCATTTTATATTTTCAAAACCAGCGTCTGAATTTTGTCAAAGACATTTTTGTTGCTGTAGTTGATGTTGTTGGTGTTGTCGATATTTTTATTATATCGTTACTTTGGTTGATTGTTGATGGCTGGTGGTAATATTTGTTCTACTTCGTTCCTTCTTATAGCTAGCTGCAGGTTGACATTCAAATAAATAAATTTCAACAAATTGCTACAAATTGTATTGCAAACAAGCAATATTATTGAGAATATATCAGCTTTAACAAATATTTTGACAAAATGGAGGTTAATGTTTCAAGAGCAGTATTTAGTTTGAAAAATAACATATTTTGCAGTCAATTGCACAAACCAACTAGTTAGCTTCTAGCACAAATAGATCCAGTTGTGAGCTAGAACAAAAAACATTCTGCGCAGAACAGTTTGAATTTGTTTTTCTTGTTTTTGTGTATTTAAGAATATTTTCTATGTCATCAGTAGATGACCAAGTTAGCTTTTTAACCGATAATTTGTTTGATCTTTTTGAAAAGCATGTGCCCTTAAAAACGAGACTCATAAGGAATTCAGGTCAGCCATGGCTGAATCACGATATTGGTTCCCTCATCCAAAATCATAATCAGGCCTACTCTAAATGGAAAAGATACAGGACGTCGGCACACTTTGATGTATTTTCAAGTTTGCGTAAGCAAACTGTCAGTGCTATAAGACGGGCGAAAAAAAATTTTTCAAAAAATTTTTCACAAACTTTAGAAGGAATTTTGTGTGCATCTTTCAAACCGGTAGCTTCGGCGAAATGAGCAAAATGTAGCTTTAACATCTGAAAATTATGAGAAAAAGTTAGGGAAATCGTGATTTGAGTGTGCATGCCGCCGATCGCTTGCAAAAATATATTTTCAAGTTTTATATTGTATTCAATAGATTGAACATTTTTTTAAACAAATCAGAGCAAAAACAAATTTTTGGCAACAGGACAAAAATTAGATAAGTATTGAAAATAGAAATTGAAATGTCAAAACAGCGCCAACTTACGACGCAACTGACTTGCGCATGTGTTGATGCGTACTCAACTATTTGTGAAAAAAGAAAGTGGAATAAAAATACAGTGGAATATATATAAGAAGAAAAGAAGATATTTATCACCCCTCGCGCTTTGCTACGCCTTACTGTATTTTGTAGTACAGCGCCCTCTGGGGTTCAAGATATAGCAAAATACATAGCGCCAAAAGACTCACGGCACCCGAAAACCACTTATAAAAATCATACTTATCGGATGAGTTTTTTGTGGTATTTGTACAACAACTCTGGTTTTCGAGATAGAATAAAAAAATAACGCCAAAGCTCCTTCCATACTCGATAATCAAATCCTATCTATCCGATATACACATTTTTATCTAAATCAGATGAGCGATTTTTGATTTTTTCACGATTTCTTAAGTGATTTGTACTACATACAGCACCACCTGTTGTTTAAGATAGCGCTGAAAAAAAAGTTCAAGATACCCACCGTATCCGAAAACTCCTATGTACAAATATTCACTCAAATCAAATTTATACTGCAGTGCCCTCTGGTGTTCAATACAGAACAAAATAGATAAGTCATAAAATCTCACCATATCCGAAAACCTCTATTTACAAATTTTCATGCAAATCCGATGAATGGTTTCGGAGACAAGCTATAAAAACAAAATTCGTGCAACCTGATCGCATCGCCACCTGCCGGGTCCAATTGCGAATCTGAACCATCGAGGGATCCACTTAAACACACACAAAAAATTATATCAAAATCGGTGAAGCCGTTTAGGAACAGTTTAATAACACACACACGCACAAATTGTACAACAGCGCCCTCTACTTTTCGAGACAGAGCAAAAGAGATAACGCCAAAACAGTTGCCCTACACGAAAATCCTTTAATAAAATGGTTCATTCAAATCGGATGAGCGACTTTCTACTTTTTCACGATTTCTTAAGATATTTGTACTACAGTGCCCTCTGGTGTTTGAGAGAGAAAAGAGTAGATAAGTCAAAAAAACTCAGCGTGTTCGAGAACCTCTACATACAAATTTTCATGCAAATGGGATGAACGGTCTTGAACTTTTCCGACGTTTTTTAAAATATTTGTACTACAGCTCCCTCTGGTGTTCAAGATAAATCCTAGTGTATAAGTCATGAAAACTCACCGTTTCTGAAAATCTCTATATACCAACTTTCAAGCAAATCGGATAAGCGACTTAATAGTTTTTTGACGTTTTTTAAAATATTTATACTGCAGCGCCCTCTGGTGTTTAAGACAGAACAAAGTATATAAGCCATAAAAACTCACCGTTTCCGAGAACCTATAATATCAACTATCATGCAAATCGGATAAACGGCTTAGAAATTTTTTTACGTTTTTTAAAATATTTGTACTACAGCGCCCTCTGGTGTTCAAGATATTAAAGAACAAATTTTTTCCTTCAACAGCGTACTACCTAGCGAAAAAAATTCTGCTGCCTGTTCGCTGTTAAAAAATTCAATGTACTTCTTATGGGAATTTCGTTTTCGTTTCTACAGTATACTGAGCTTTATAAAATCTTGTATTTTTGCTGAGTATTCAACAAAGTTTTACTACAATTTAGGCTTAAAATTCTTGTATAGAATCTTAAGTGACAGTTATCCAAAAACTTCTAATTCTTTAATTAATTTTTTGTCGTATATCTATACTAATATAAAATTTGGCACATCAACAAATTTTTAATTTTGGATTAGACAAAATTGAATTTAAAAAAAACCATCTATATTTTGTTTTTTGCTTTGGGCACATAGCAGGTAAGTATGTAAGTACTATGCGAGAATGCTGAATTTAATGCTTTTAGCGGTTTTTCAATCCTATGGCTCATTTTTAAAGAAATTCAAGATGAAAGGTCAAATATGGTATAGTATGTATTGATTCTGAAATAATAGGTTTTCGCATTTAGTGAATATTAATATGAAAATGATCTTGAAAGAAATAAGCTTCAGCACAAACAATAATGTGTTGTGAAATTAATGAAGATTTATAAATGGAAATTTACTTTTTTTTAATTTTATCGAATTGTAGAAAACTCTAAAAGCTAAGTGGTTTTATTCAGAAAGGTTATCAAATCATATTGAAAGTAAAGTTGTACCAGGTCAGAGGTTTAGATGTTCAGTATATAATGTATTACTTCTTATTATATACAACATATATTCATGCGTTTTACTTTTCGTTTCTACCTCTTACTTGGATCGCCTTAGCAATAAACCTTGAGTCTGAACTCCCTTTTTACTTTATAAATGTCTGCCAAGCTGTTATTTAAACATCCCACTAGGGTAGGGTTAATTCTTGCCACACATGTCTAGATATATTTACTTCTATAAATATATTTCATATGTGTCATGTCATAAAAATCGTAATTTATGTACCTATCCATGCGTTACGCTTAATTCGATTTTGTAACCTATTGAAATGTGAATTTCTTTTGATAATTTAAGCCGCTTATAGCTCTTTGTATTGAAAATGTTATTGAAATAGAAAATGATCAGAAAAAATTACCTTGCTAGAGTAAAAAAATTGCCAAATTGAACAGAAACTACAACAACATACAATTTGAAGTGTTGGCATTCAGAGCAGTATTCAGACCAGACGATATCTCGCCAAATTGTAGGCTTGCACCATGATAAGGTAGGCTCACTTTAAAATTAACAACAAGTTTTGAAATATCAAAGCTGTGAATACCATAAACTTCAAATGTAAACAGAGCAACAATAATTAGAAAATATTTGTACAGCTTACTTTTATATCCAGCTCATGGCAGAAATATAAGATAGAGCCGACTCGGAGTGGAATGAAGTAGAAAGCAGAATAAAGCGGGCTAGATGTCAAAATCAGCTGTTCATCTCTAGTTTCTTTATGTTCATGTTTCGTAGTTGATTTTAGGCTAAAGTTTTTACAGGTTTTTTTTGCCAATTTAAGACTTCTTTCACATTTTATTGTTGTTATAATACTGTTTTAATAATATTTCCACTCAAATTATCTCATATCTAACACACGGAGCCGCACTGTTTGCAACTTGGAAACATAAAATATTTTCTTCTTTGCAATTTCTAGGAAATTCGTCGTTTTGACAACTAACCAACCTTTTCATTATCCACTATTCGTTCACGCGTGAAGACACTAAGCCAACCGGCCCTACCTTATAGTTCTGCCATGATCCAGCTCTCTTTTTAGTTCAATCTAAGCCTACCATGGATTGAACAACAACAGAGATATTTTTGCTTTGGCGAGAGAATTTTGCTTTTTCGAGATGACGATAACTTGGCGATTTCAATATTGCTTTTGGCGATATTTTGGCGAAATTACATGAAAAAGAGATGAAGTAATTTTAAAAGTACGTTCAAAAAGTCCATAGGATGACACATAGATGGCGTTACTAAATCTTTTCCATATAATTTTTATTTAGTCCCAATTTTCAAACAATACGTATAAAAATTTGACAACAATCTGATTATTTATTCGTGAGTTATAGCATTTTGTGTGCAACTATTGTTATTGAAAAAAAAAAAAATGGAAAAAGTGAATTTCGAGTTTTGATAAAGCATTGCCTTTTGATAAAAAAAAAAGACAGTGGAAACCAAACAATGGGTTGATAAACATTATCCGTACTCTGCTCCATCGAGACAAATGGTAGAAGAGTGGATTGTTGAATTTAAACGTGGTCGTACCAGCATAATTGATGCAGAGCGCAGTGGACGCCCAAATCAGACTGTTATTTCACAAAACATCAGAAAAATCCAAAATTTGGTTATGAACGATAGCAAATTGAAGGTGCACGAGCTAGCTAACTTTGTAAAGATATCAGATGGTAGTGTTTTTACCATTCTACACGAACATTTGGGTAAGCGAAAGCTCTGTGCAAAGTGGGTGCCGCGTGAGCTCACAGTAGACCAAAGACAACAGCGAATTGATGCTTCAGAGGAGTGTTTGGCGCTGTTAAACCGCAATAAAATCGAATTCTATAGTCGATATGTGACAATGGATGAAACATGGCTTCACTATTACACACCGGAATCCAAAAGTCAGTCAGCTGAGTGGACAGCAGTCGACGAACCGAATTCAAAGCGAGCAAAGACCCAACAGTCGGCTTGTAAGGTGATGGCGTCTGTATTTTGGAATGCGAAAGGAATAATATTCATCGACTATCTCCAAAAAGAAACCACCACCAACAGCGACTATTACTGTGCACTTTTGGTTCGATTGAAGGCTGAAATCGCCAAGAAAAGGCCACATTTACAAAAGAACCAAGTGTTGTTTCACCAAGACAGTGCACCGTGTCACAAATCGATGAAAACGATGGCAAAATTGAATGAATTGGGCTTCGGATTGCTTACCCACCCACCGTATTCTCCAGATTTAGCCCCCAGCGACTTTTTCCTGTTTTCAGATCTCAAGAGAATGCTTGCTGGAAAGAAATTCAAGTCCAATGATGAACTAATCGCTGAAACTGAGGCCTATTTTGACGAAAAAGAGAAAACGTATTATAAAAGTGGTATCGAAAACTTGGGAAATCGCTATACGACGGGCTTATTGAATGACCTGTTATAAGCTGCGTAATGACCACAATGACGACGATGTTAGGATATGTTGGTAAACTAGACGTGATCTACTTGTTTAACTCTTTTCATCAATTAATGCGTTATTGAATGCATAAACTGATATTTTTTTATAATTGCACACATGATATATACGAGTTTATAAAAACTCTTTATTTGTGTGATTTTTTCGCCCGCTGAAAGTGCTGCCCCGCCCCGGTGGACCGCCCCCTCCCCCCGTCTCCCCAAGTTACGCGACTGGTTTTACCCTTTTCGCTACATGAAGTACACAACAATCAAGCAAAAGAGAAAATTAAGCTACATCAGGCTATCTTAAAAATTTACAAGAACGATTTTAATATATGCGAAATTCTTTAGACTATAAAATAGGTATATCTAAGACATTCTGCTACAAAAATTATGTACCCTGAAACAGAAGATTCTTAACTTTAGATATATTACTTTTTTGATAGAATCATAAATATTCATGAACATATTGAACACTCAGCTCGAAAAATGTAATTCTTGTAAATTTTTTAATTAATCACAATAATTAAAAATATACTTACTTACTTACTTATATGGCGTCTACAACCATAAGTCGGTTTCCGCCTATAAGAAATTGCGCCAGCCATTTCTGTTTTGTGCTTGGAAGCTCCAAGTTTCGTCAGGTTGTCCTTCACTTGGTCTCTACAACGGAGATGCGGTCATCCTCTTCTGCGTTGTCCGCCGCTGGGTACCGAATCGAATATTATCTTTGCTGGAGCGTCGTCTTCAATCCGCTCAACATGACCTAGCCAGCGAAGCCGCTCGATTTTTATGCGCTTTACTATGTCGATGTCGGCGTATAGCTCATACAGCTCATCGTTCTATCGTATTCGCTACTAACCATTGACGCAGATTGGTCCGTAGATTTTACGAAGGATCTTTCTCTTGATAGCTCCCAAAAACTTTCAATCAGAGCTGCTCAACGTCCAGGTTTGTGCTGCATATAACAGGACGGGCATGATAAGTGGCTTATAGAGCGTGGCTTTTGTTCGTCGAGAGAGGGCTCTGCTTCTCAATTGCCTACTGAGCCCAAAGTAACACCTGTTGGCAAGAGTTATCCTTCGTTTTATCTCTCTACTGTCATCGTTGGTGGTGTTAATGCTGGAACCGAATTAGACGAAGTCCTTCACAACCTCGAAACAGGTGTTGTCAACAGTGACGCGGGTGCCAATACGCTAGGACTGTTTGTTTGTTGACACCAGATATTTCGTCTTATCTGCGTTTACTGCAAGACCCATGCGACTCAACTCTTTTTCTAATTTGGAGTATGCTGCACTGACTTCGCATGTGTTATGGCCAATGATATCAATATCATCGGCATACGCTAGCAGCATAACACTCTTATAGAATATTGTGCCGCTTTGTCTCAGATCAACAGCTCGAATGATCATCTCCATAATTAGGTTAAAAAAGTCGCACGATAAAGAATCACCTTGTCTGAAACCTCGTTTGGTAACAAATGGGGGGGGAGAGGTCCTTCCCGATTTTTACTGCACTGCTGGTGTTGCTCAGTGTCATCCTGCATAGACGGATAAATTTTGCAGGTTTACCAAATTCAGACATGGTGGAGTATAGGTGATTCCTTATTGGACTGTCGAAAGCGGCTGTATAGTCGACAAAAAGGTGGTGGGTGTCGATTTGCTTCTCTATGGTCCTCTATCTGGTCGGTGGTAGATTTTTCAGGTCTGAAGCCACACTGATAAGGCCCAATCAGTTGGTTTACGATGGGCTTCAGTCTTTCACATAATACGCTAGACAGAACCTTATAGAGCAATTCCATATGAAAACGATCAAAATTGGCAAATTTTTGGACGACCCCTCTCCGATTTTAAAATAAATAGTCTCAATCGATTGCCCAGCAAAAAATAATGTACCTACATATTTTTTTGTTTTTTTTATAGTGACTGGTTTAGTGGTGGTGTACACCACTGTCATGTGACAAAATTGAAGAATTCTTCATAAGGGACCTCATTGAAAGTTGTTTTAAAAAAAAACTACTAAAGCGATCGCAACGAGTGATAGCTCGTTAGAAAGGTATTGAATCAGGCTTTAATTAAAAAATAAAATTTTCCTAATGTTTCTCAGAAATTTACATTTCTTCCCATGAAAATTAAATTTTCCCATGAAAATTAAATTTTCCGATTTTCCGCAGAAGCTCCTAAATTTTCCGGCTAATTTTATTTTTTTAGATTCCTCATAATTTTTGCTTTAAGAATCAGCAATAAAAAAATGGGCCCCGACTCCTTGTTTGGACAGGAGAAGAGCATTTAAGAGACCACCTTGTTCTCATTGTTTTTATATTTTTTATAATTGAATTATTTTTAATTATTTAACATTATTTTATTTTATTATTAAAAATACATTTTAAAAATTATTTTACAGTTAAAAATACATTTATGAAGAAAAAATCTTTCTTATTTTGCTGCTTATACTTAATTACAATATTTATTAAAAATTTCAATTGTCTTGGCATCATTATAAAATTAAAGTAACTTTAAATTTAGCACGTCGGCAGACGAAGAGTACCGCTTTACATTAATTGACATATCAGAAATATTTGGTATGAAGCAATGAAACTTTTGCGTTCCAGTTATAGTTTTGACATTATTATATCTGTTTTAAATTCGTCGCTCCATGGCATCGTGTTCTTTTTGAGTGCATAAAACTATGTTAATGGCAATTTCCTTGCTTTGAATCCACGAAAACAAATGTTGTACATTTAAGATCTGGTCAGTATATGGCCTTTGCAAACTTGCCTTAGTCGCCATGCGTTTTAGGGTTCCCCCTAACGCATTGCATGGGCCCTTACCGTGGGACGTCGCAAAAGTGCCACTCGACCTTGCAGTTTTGTTCTTCTTCAATTATGCAAAGATTGTAAAAATTTTTTTTATTCTTGTACTGAGAAGCCGCGCCGTCTGAGAAAAACGGTACTTTGTCGATTGCATCGAATTTTGATCTTAAGACTTCAAACAGTTTCATTTGAAATAAATAAACGGACACATAATTATGAGCTAAACTCTCCGCGACAACAACAAGGCTTACGGTCTGTAGTTCGTTACCTTCGTTTTTGAAATAAATGCAAAAAGGATGCACCGTGCACTGCTCGTTTGCCCAGTGATAAGCCTGAATTTCATCCTGAACGAGAAAAGTGTAAGTCTCGGCAAAGTCGCTTATCGCAATGAATTCATTTTGGGCTAATTTCTCCTTACTTTCCTTTAGAAATTTCGATTGCATCTCGGATATGAAATGGTGCGCCTTCAGTTCATTCAACTTGAATCCGAATTCCTCGATGAATTCCGGAATCTGCTTTACCACGGTCTCAAGGGAACATCTGCCGCTGCTAATTATCCACTGTTTGAAATGCACCTCCTGAATTAACAGCTGTTCAAACTTTTCCGCCAAATATTGCTCTAGCTCGTCAATCTTCGGACAATTGTCGCATTTGGACAGATGACAATTTTCCGTGGGGTATGCGCACAACGACTTCGACAGGAGGTCCCTATATGTTTCAATTTCACCGTGAAATACTTTCAATTTCTTGCATGGAAAGAACATTAGTTTGATGTTTTGATGAAACATGCAAACGCAGACTGAATGCGTTCCGTGCCTGTCTAATGCCAGCACGCATTCTTTTGGTCGTAGGATGGCAAACTTAGAAAATCCCACTTTTTCTGCTGGGTATTTCTCTTTGAACTGATGGTATGCTTCGGATAGATTACATAATAATAATCTGCGCTGCTTGTGTACTTTTTCTCCATCTTCACGTGTGATAACATAGTCACGTGTACCTGGGCAGGCGCGGCTGTTGTCATCATTGCAGTAAAAATCTTGAATCAATTTCACCGTTGCTTCGCTGAGGGTCCTTGAGCCAAATTTGTTGGTGGGAGTCGCCAATATGCCCTTCTGTCGAACTAATTCTTTGCTTCTTCTCGCGATGTAAAAAGATGTTTGAAACTGTTCAGAAATCTTGCGTATAGACCATGATTGAGGCAGCACAGATAAAATGAGATATTTCTCCGGAAAAGTGGTCGCTAAATTGAATTTTCTTTTCAACTGCTCAATCATTTGTTTGCCGTCATCAACGTCATCTGCTTGACTGCATTCGTTATCAGAGCCTTCATCAAATATTGTCGCGATTGCACTCATAACCTTGCCTTTTTTTTCATTCCTGTATTTTTCACTTCGCAACTTTCTTTTTCTAATAGGCGTTTCACCTAAAGTGGTAATAGCCTCATTCAAAGGACTCAAAGACATATTGACCATCGGAATGTCTGCCTCACTATCAGATGAAACATTTTGTTCAATTGTCATTACACTCTCGGATTGTGGTTGCATTTGTTTCAATGCATTTGCTTGTTGAGACAAATCGATTTTACACTTGGGGCAAATGAATTCTGCTTCTTCACCGTATTGTATATTTAATTCATTCATGTATCGCTTCGAAACACCAGTTAATTTTAATACTTTTATCTTTTTCGAACGATGTCCACTCTTGTTAAACGGATTGCAGCAAAATTTGTTCATTTTACTTTAAATTGTCTTTACAGCTTCACTCTTTACTTTACAAAAAAAACACTTTAACACTTTCACGTTTAGTATTCAACTGAAATTTGACTCAGAGTGTGTGAAGTATTTATATTTATTTTTTGGTAAAAAATAGGTAAAAAAAAATAAGCGATATTTGCTTTTCTTTAATAGGAAAATTTGCGTGAACTACTGATCATAAAATGTTTTTTAAAGAGGGACTTAATTGGTTACTGCCAATAAGCCGACCACAGGTCATAAAATGTTTTGTAAATTTTTTAAATTACCAGGTAATAAATAGTTCGCCATATTTATGGAAAATCCGTGTTTTATGACTTGTTTCTGCACGTGTCATTTTAGGCGAAATATTTATTACCTGGTAATTTAAAAAATTTACAAAACATTTTATGACCTGTAGCCTCAGTCGGGTTTGGTGTGCCATTACATGCCACTGCTGCTATTATCCATGGATTTATGGCCGATCTTGTGAAGGCAGGCAGACCATATTCACTACACACTCAACTTGGGGCTCTTAAAAAAAAATTGATTTTTTCTTCATAAATGTATTTTTAACTGTAAAATAATTTTTAAAATGTATTTTAAATAATAAAATAAAATAATGTTAAATAATTAAAAATAATTCAATTATAAAAAATATAAAAACAATGAGAACAAGGTGGTCTCTTAAATGCTCTTCTCCTGTCCAAACAAGGAGTCGGGGCCCATTTTTTTATTGCTGATTCTTAAAGCAAAAATTATGAGGAATCCAAAAAAAATAAAATTAGCCGGAAAATTTAGGAGCTTCTGTGGAAAATCGGAAAATTTAATTTTCATGGGAAAAAAGGTAAATTTCTGAGAAAAATTAGGAAAATTTTATTTTTCAATTAAAGCCTGATTCAATACCTTTCCAACGAGCTATCACTCGTTGCGATCGCTTTAGTAGTTTTTTTTTAAAACAACTTTCAATGAGGTCCCTTATGAAGAATTCTTCAATTTTGTCACATGACAGTGGTGTACACCACCACTAAACCAGTCACTATAAAAAAAACAAAAAAATATGTAGGTACATTATTTATTGCTGGGCAATCGATTGAGTCTATTTATTTTAAAATCGGAGAGGGGTCGTCCAAAAGGTGATCGCTTTCATATGGAATTGCTCTATAGGCGATATTTAGCAGGTTTATCCCACGGTAGTTGGCGCAAATAGTGGGATCGCCTTTCTTGTGGATTGGGCAGAGTACACTGAGGTTCCAATCATTTGGAATGCATTCTACCAACCATATTCTGCATAGAAGCTCGTGAATGCATTTAAATAGAGCTTCGCCTCCGTTCTTAAACAGCTCAGCGTGTAGACCATCGGCTCCCGCGGCTTTGTTGTTCTTAAGCCGTGTTATTGCTGTCAAGACTTCATTATAGTCAGGCAGCGGAACTTCAACGCTGTCATCCATAATTGGGGTTTCCGGGATATCATCTCTATTGGCGGGATTGTTGTCGTCATCGCCATTCAGAAGACTAGAGAAGTGTTCCCTCCATAACGTCAGTGTACTCTGGATATCTGTCATTAGATTCCCATTTTCATCCTTGCAGAAAGAGGCTTTGGTTTTAGAGCCATCGGCCAGGCGTCTTATCTTTTCGCAAAATTTTCGGGCCTCGTTCCTGTCACCATACATCTCAATCTTATGACACTCACGCTTTTCTGCCTCTCGTTTTTTCCGCCTGAAAAGACGTTTCTCGTCCCTCCTCTTCTCTTTGTATCGCTCCTGACGCGTTGCAACCGTCTGCAGGGTGGCTATGTAGGCGGCGTTTTTCTCTGCAGTGGCGTCGCGACACTTTTGGGCGTGCCACTGGTTTCGGCGAGGACGGTGGTAGCCAATAACCTCTTCGGCAGCCGTAGCCGCAGTGTGCCCACTGCGCGCATATATCGTCGATCGAAGGAGTGCTTTCTTGAAGCAGGAGTGAGAGTCGAGTGGCAAAGGCTTCGGCTGTCCGTTTTGACTGCAGCTTGTCGACGTCTAACTTTCTCTCTGTAGGATAGCGCGCATTCTTTGCAGCGCACAGACGTGTACGGATCTTAGCTGTGACAAGATAATGATCCGAGTCTATGTTAGCACCACGGATCGTGCGTACATCTAATACACTGGAAGAGTGCCTTCCGTCAATCAAAACGTGATCAATTTTGTTGCGCATTTTTTGGTCAGGGGACAACCAGGTGGCCTTATGAATATTGAAATGCTTGAATCTAGTGCTACTTACAACCATGTTTCGTGCTGCGGCGAAATCAATCAGCCTCCTGTTGGACCAAAGATGTTTTCCTTGCCCACCTTGGCGTTGAAGTCACCAAGCATAATTTTTATGTCGTGACGGGGGCAGCGCTCGTAAGTGTCTTCACGGCGCTCGTAGAAAGTATCTTTGATCTCATCGTCCCTGTCCTCTGTCGGAGCATGCGCACATATTAGGCTTATATGAAATTAAAAATATGCGATCATCTATTTTTCTTCATTTTTGGGACGTTGTTACTGAATCGAAATGAGTTATTACTTATTGCTTTTTTGATATCCTTTTTGAATACAGCGATGATTGAATGATACGTTGATCTCGTCTCGCTTTTTTTACACATGTTTTTTACATGTAAATATATTAATAACAATAAATGTAACTATTTGTCAACATATAAAATAGTAAGAACTTTTAGCGCAATTTCTGGCCATTCTTATTGCTTTTAATATACATTCAAATGTAAATAATACGTCTTTATTTATTTTTTTTTTTTTTGTCATTTTTAAAGAATCTTTTTGTGGTTCAGTTTTTGAGAAATGTCTGACTGGCATACAAAAAAAAACTGGCAAAGCTACTCCGCACTGGCCTTTAGCGCCTTCTTGATAATAACAACAAACAGCACAGCAATCAGCAGCTGGAAAATTGTTGTCTTTTTACCTTAATTAATAATTTTAAGCTAACTAAAATACAATGCAACTTTGTTGCAAAACACAATTTGCCACTACTTCCAGCTATTTTCCACTTTCCTAGCCCATCGCGTCGAGCTGCCTATCTGCACACTTGCAGCTAAGAGCTAAAATTCAAAATTAAATTCGTGAATTACTTGATTCGCATTTCGTTTGTTGTTATTACAGAAATTGCACTAGACTGAGCTTTGCTTTTCTTCTTTTTTTTTTTTTTTTCTTTGCCCTTGCAATTATTTTGCTTTGTGCATTAACTGTGGCAATGGCAGCACAGAGAAGCTCATCTCTCATCAACATCTTGAACAGCTATACAACGAAACATTAAATTCTGTTGGCGGAAATTCTTTGAGTGAAATGAGAGAGAATTACACTGAACCGAAATCGTACTCATAATTAAAGAAAAAATTCTTTGCTCTTGTAGCAACATTAATTTAGTACTTTCTTATTAACTTTTAATTTTTGCTATTTTTATTTTAATCTATTCAAAACAGAAATATAGAATATTTAGGAATATAGAATATACCTAATATATTAATACCTATACCTAATATAGAAATATAGAATAATAGGTATAGAAATATTTAAACCGTTATCGTTACATAGAAAAATATGAGTTTTGAAAAACAAAAATGCTATTAAACAAAAAATATTGAATCATTCATTAAAGTTTGTACAAGTACGATACTTTTCAGGTTTTAGAAATTCCCGCTGTAGATCGATAACTACTCACATTTATTTGAAAAACATTTTTGTTTTACATCTATTGATTGTTTTTTACTGTACTATTTTTTCATTTTGCTGTTTTGCTGTCAATCGTAAAAATCTTTCGCATGATTGGGGAGATTACGATTTCCGGAGCGCCGCGATTTGACAATGGCTTCGTGGAGTACTATCAATGAAAATAAGAGTGCCCGAAGGAAAAATCGATTTATCGTTCTGTTTTCAAGTTATCGAATTTTTACGAACTCTTTTTTTATGAGATCTTCTATGAAAACTTGCCATTATTTAAATTAAATTATAAATTATTATTTTAAAGATAATATATAAAGCTTTCACATTAGGTTTAAATAAATCATAACCGTTGAGTATTTTATGTTTTAGAGCTATTTGTTTGTGAAAGTAAATTATTTGCTTACATAAAACCGTTACTTTCTCAAAAGCTACCATTATTAGCATGGACAATAGAAAGTAAATTATAAAAGCTTAAAAATTCATCTTTCATTTGGTATATAATATATATGATTTATATAATTTTTTATGGTGTTTTTTTATGATGAAATGATTTGCCCTTGTATAAAATGTTGATATTTCAAGCGGCATAATTGAAGATATATGTTATGTAAGCTTAAATTTTACTTTCTCTTTTTTGGTGTATTATATGTATTAAGACCTTCTAAGTCCGAATCCGTAAAAATTGCAAGCCCCTCCCGTTGGTTCACTCTTTTACGAAATATTATTCACAACTGACTAATAAATAATGATAACTAAAAAAACCTTATTTTAACAAATAAATTTAGTTTTTTTTCATTTGTGACGAACCTTTTTCCTGCCGAGGTATCAATCGCCGGTGTCCAGGGTTCGTTCAAAAAATTTAATACACGGGGTTAAGTTACTTTATCGATTCTTGCTAGTTTATTACACAATAGTTAATTTTTAAATAAAAAAAATATGTAATATATCTATAAATTTGAATTCACGAGTGGTATTGATAAATTTATATTTCATTTGGTTAGAGTCAATTTTTCTCAACCTTTGTTCATGTCATTACAATGTTTTCGATCCGAGTTTCTTCGTGGCCTGATGTACCAATGGCACCCATCGCCAGCTGTTGGAATCGTCAACCGTTCTGGCGCAGCGCGTGGGTAGGACTTAGAATGGAAACGTCGTCCTCAATGGCACAACGCGTGGGTAGGACTTAGGATAGAAACGTCGTCCTCAATGGCACAACGCGTGGGTAGGACTTAGAATGGAAACGCCGTCCTCAATGGCACAACGCGTGGGTAAAGGTTTATTAGGAGAAAGGTTTATCAGGAGTTAATTATTTGAAGATTACCCGTGTGGCTGCTGCTGCAAGACTCAATTTTAATTTGCCACTCGTTGTGTAAGTCACCCCAGTTTGACTGCACAGTCATGGTGTGTTGAGTTTATGTTTCAGCTGTTTCCATGGTGTAAGAAAACCAGGTGGAAGCGAATTTTTTACCACACTTTAAATTACCCCGGGTCTGTCAAAAAATTCTGACAGAGAGATAGCAACTGTTGATTAGTGCCAAATTTTATTGGCTGCGTTCAGCAGGTACAACTTTTGTGCAACCGGTTAGTGTGTGTCTGCTGAATGAAAAAATATCAGTGTCTAATCACAACATGTGAAAATGTCTGTCTTTCGTCGCACATTATATTTGTGATACATTTGCTCAACGTATTGATTGATTTGAATTTGGATTTTTTAAAATAAGTGTGCTTTTATAACAAACGAAATAAATTCACAGAAATGAAAAAGGAACGTAAACTGATACCTGATCAGAGACACAACATGTTGTACCCATTATTCAATTATTATTAGGATGTTCAGATATTTGACGTCAACTCACAAGAATAATACCTTAAACACATTAACGACGACAACAACATTGTCGCATGATCCAATTATTATAAGGTTGTCCAGATATTTGACGTATACTCACAAGAAGGTATACTCTTATTTGAAGAGGAGAGCAAAAGAGCAATTATATGTCAAAAATCAGTTATATCTTATATCTATATAATATCATGCATTGATGCTTCAGTTGGTGCTGACGTTATTATGGTTGTTGCTTTTGTTCGTGCCGAAATCACGAACGCAACATCGTGTTGTTTCTTGGAATGAATTGTTTAACGAATATTTCTCAGTAACGGCTTGTATTGTTGTTGTAAAATTCACATTTATGTTATATATGCATATCAGCTGCTTTAATTTTTATCGTTTGTTATTGTTTTTGCTTATCTTCAGCGAAATAAATACAATAAACAATACAGATGTATTATAGATAAGTGCTGTAGAGCCAGAATGTAGCTACACAAATGTGTATTACTACTACGCAGGTTTACATATACAGAGAATGCGCATGGTCATTGTGCTTTGAAAACTCTATTGATTCTTAAAATATCATTTTTCTTTTTGCCAATTTAAGAATTCTTTCACATTTTAAAGTTGTTATTACACTGTTTTAATAATATTTTCACTCAAAATATTACAAATTTAACACACGCGACCGCACTACTTGCAACTTGGAAACATAAAAATTTTTCTTAATTTGCAGTTCCTTGTAAATTCGTCGTTTTGACAACTTACCAATCTTTTCATTCGTTGACGCGTGAGGACTCTGAGCCAACCGGTCCTACCTTATAATTCTGCCATGCATAAAGTGATACCATGGTAGAATAAGACAAGGTAGTGTTAGTATTTAAAATTCTCTCTTGTGCTGGGTACCGCACCTGTCAAAACCAGGTTTTTACGAATAAAAGCAAAACAAATAGCAAAATTTGCAGATTATGATATTCTATGTGTTTGACAGCTGCGGTACCCACCGCTCCGAGATGACACTATCTTGTTAAATATACCTTGAAGTGATACTTTCTGCTGATCTATTTTTTTTTCGAAACGTCAAACAGCTGTTCGACAATAAATGCCTCATGTCTCAAATTTATTTTTTTTTATGTTCTGTGTGCACATGTTTCAAACAAATAGTTTTAATTAGAAGCACTACTTAGCAACTTAATAATTTAGTAATTAATAAATTTAATATTTGGTATATTTATCTGTCAAAATAAAGTAAGCTTAAGCCGCTCAACTGAAGTAGCATAAAATATTTTCGCTACCTAAGATGGCGACCGCTCAGGGAACGTGTTGTGCGAGCACTTTATGCAACATACCATTCAGCCCGAAAGCTGTTTAACAGCTACGTAGCAAATTTTCCGCTGAATGCAGCCAATGATTGAAACATGATTGTACCTGCTGAACGCAGCCATTTATTTCTGCTGTTTTTGACAGTTGCGGGTACAATTTTTGTGAGAGAGGTGAAAAAAACGCTTTCACCTGGTTATCTTACACCAAGGCTGTTTCATTGTTCTTGACATATCGCTTTTCACCTCGGGGTAGCGTTGCCATCCGGGTGAAATTTCATTAAGGTGCATGTTACATTTTGCTTATTCAACAGAGTGCTGCTTCAGTGTTTAACTACCCAAGTTATAGTTGTTTTATTTACTGGCGATGTATTAAGAGGTATTCCGACAGTGCGTACACATGGATTAAATAAATGTGATGTGCAAAAATAAAAGATTAAATTCATGTTTTAGTTAATGATCCAAATAAGGCAACAAGGTATTTTAATAAATTTCAACAGAAAGAAAAGAGGTCACGACTGGTACTGGGTGTGCATCTAGTGTGAGTGGAAACGAGTTCCGACCTCCACCTTCACACATTAAATTTCGATTTTCAGTTACACATGGTAGGTATATAAAAACATGAAAAATTATTATAAAAAATCGCGCATTCTGACTACAAAAGCAGCTATATCTTCAAAAGTAATGCATGGATTTTTGTGATTATTAGCTCGTTGAATAGATAATAGCATACCTTTTGGTACCGATAATGCTTACTTTTGTAGGGAAATAAAATCACAAGCTTTGAGGCTCATTTTCTTAACTTTTGCCCTCTATAACTTCTAAACTACTTAACAGCGGTCTGAAATTTTTTACAATTGGCTTCTTAAGTTACAAATTCACCAAATTCTGAAATTTTTCAATTGGCTTTTTAAGCTCCACATTTACATTTTGAAAAAAAATTTAAAGGTCATTTCCACTCATCTTTGATAGTTCCGTGGCTTCCATTTTATTAAATCAAATAGTTGGTCTTAAGCAGTTTTATTTAATATTTTGTGAGTTTTAGAAAATATACATATATTTTTCTTACCAAATAAAAGGCTGAGCTTTCAGCTTTTAAGGGGGTCTTCTCATTGAGCAACTTTTTTTTTTTTTACTTTTTTTTTTTGCATTTATTTATAGCTTGGGTGTTGTGAATATGCCCCTAAAAGGATTTTTAGAAATTCGAAATACTTTAGAAGATACAGCTTTTTTTGTGAAGCAAGGTCTTCGTCAAAATGAGCTATTTTTTTTTCGACTCATTTTCGAACGAAGCGGCATAAAGTAACCACCGAATTCCGTTGAAAATGTTTATTGTTAGCTAAAAACGTGTTTGCACACATATTCATACAAACATACGAATACACATTTCTGCTTATTTTAGGGGTTGAAGCATTTTTTGAGTCCAGGTGTTCAACTGAAAGCATCATTTAGTTCAGTTTGTATCGAGTTGAGCAACAGACGCGTGCGCTTCAGTGAACGGAAAAGTAAATTTTTCATAAATTTATTGTGATTTTTGTAAAATGGATCGGAAAAGTAAAAAAAAAAAAACGCCCAAGTGAGCGTCAGAATCGTGCTAAAAAACGCGGGTTTAGTGGAAATCAGCATCTTAGACCAGAGGATTCTGAATATACCAGTATATCGGCCAAGAAATTCAAGAATAACGAAGACGACGAAGTATCAATCAAAAACAATTTGAAGTATTGCATTCTCGAGTTCTGTTCTGTGTTTACCACGTTGTCAGCGTTGGTAATTTGTGCCTCATGCAAGCAAAAAATTGAGTTCTCAGAAGCCTCACCAAATGGAGTTGGATTTAAAATCGCTTTGAACTGCGCCTGCCCACGCACAACATATATTCCTTCGTCACCCATTGCCCCCACCGGTGCGTCAAGCTGGTGCGCATGGCAGAAAGCAGCTGCTGAAGGTACGTTAGATAGCTTTCACCACACGTATGCACCTCTCGACAAGAAGGTGATGGAGGTAATAAAACCAGCTTACGAAGCGCTGTCGGCAGATAATTTGCTTGAAAGATGCCTTGGATCTGAAACTCAGAATTCCAATGAGTCCTACAATTCTGTTCTTTGGTCACTTTCGCCCAAACACATCAACTCAGGCGCACGCACCATCGAAGTGGCCAATTTCATTGCAACGTGCCTCTTCAACGACGGTTTTATACCCATACTTAAAATTATGGGTTTGAGGGGTATTGCGATTGGCAAAAACGCATACGAATACGCACTATCTCGCAATGAAGACAGATTGAACCGATCAGAGACTCGAGCTGCGGCATCATCAAAAGCTGGCAGAACGGCTCGCAGAGCAGAGAGGGCAGCAGAAAGCAGTTTCTACGAAAAAGAGGAAGGTGGCCTGTATGGAGCTGGCATCGCCGACTAATATTTGTAAGTAAAAATTGTCAGCTCTTTAAAACTGCATTTAAACATTTTTGATTTTTTTTTTTTTTTCCCAAAAAAATTACTTCAAACTTTAAACGCGTTTATCTCGAACCCACGTTTTTCGAACTGGCGGCCATGATATCTCCAGTTCAACTGAACCGATTTTCATGAAACAAAGTGGATTCGACGCAGAATTGTCATTCTCGGGTGAACCTCGACCATAATTTTAAAAAATTTTTTACTATTTTTTTTTTACACTAAACTACAAAAAAAAACCCGAAATTGAAATTTTTTTTTTGAATGGCCGCCATTTTGTCAAAAAAAATCACAAAATTAAGCTTGAAGTTCACCCGAGAATTACATCCATACTGATTATAACCCCGTTTTTTTTTTCATTTCAGACGCTCCGGAGACCCGGAATCGTGGCCGCCGTGACGACACCTTTTTTTTCACCACCAACTTTGAAGTCTCATTACTTTTTGAACAGCCCACGTATCGAGGCAAAACAAATTTTTTTATTTACTTTGAACCTTTTGTAATACAATAAATTAAAAAAGTTTTCAATTATTCTTTGCGTTTTCAAATAAGAATTTTTTTAAAAAGGGTACCAAAAACGGGTTTTGAATGAGAAGACCGCCTTAAAATATATATAAATTAAAATGAAATGGTGTTCGTTAGATTCCGATGCACTCATGAACGGCTCAACCGATTTGGATGGTCTTTTCTTTATTTTGCTGACATTTATGCGAGGTTGGTTTGTAAAAAAAATTAATGGCCACACGCTCTTCTACCGCCCACAAATCAATAAAAATACTATATTTCACACGTTTTTGGTCGTATAGGACTGAAATTTGGTAATTAAGTTTGAATACTTACCGTCGGAAACTGTACTAAAAGGGGCGTGGTGGTACTACATTACGCCCACTTTTAAGTAATCATTATACAAATCCAAACGGTTGAACGGATTTCGCTCAAATTTAAAACGTGTATTACTTGGGTCCTAGATTAGGTTATTGCATACTTAGTTTTAACCACACCCCCTTTCACCCCCCAAAAATCAATAACAATGCAATATTTCCGGCTGTTTCAATTTTATGAGACTAAAATTTGGTAATTTAGTTTGTATGGTTGCTTTCGGCAATTGCACGAAAAATGGGTTTCTACGTCCTCTTTTATCGCCCACAAATCAATGAAAATGCTATATTTCAAGCGGTTTTGTTCGTATAAGACTGAAATGTAGTAATTAAGTTTGTACGCTTACCGTCGGCAACTGTATTTAAAATGAACGCGGTGGCACTATAAATACGCTCACTTTTAAGAAATCATTAAGACTCCAAAACTTCTGGACCGATTGCGCTGAAATTTTGGCAGTAGATTGTTTTTGAGAACGAGATGGTTTACGGGAAAAAAATTTGCCACACCCCCTTTTACCGCCCACAAATAAAAAAGTATGTTTGCTGGAACATCCGTGGCGAAGCCGCGGACCACCGAGTCCTGCTAGTAAAATATATTTGTAGTACCTCAATAACGCAAATTTAGTAGAAATCTTTTAATAAAAAATTCAAATATGATATAAACTTGCTTATAAAATTCAAAATATTCTTGCAATGATACATGTGTGACATATCAATGAAAGACAATTTAATTTAATTTAATTCAAATGACATATCAATCTTTCAGATTCACTGAATTATACTGCCGTCATAAGGAAGAGTGCGGCATCTACAATTTTCAAAAATCGAAGCAAAACGCCTCACAATCAAAAGGCAATATTTTATGAAAAAGGGATGAAATATTTATAAAAATTTTATTCTTTAGAAGAGAGAAGCCCAGGAAAATATAAACTATAAGGTTATTTAAAAGAATTAACTAATAATTCAAAAACCGTGGCATAAAACACTTTACTTGCCGCTTTTTTTCTTGTTTGTTCCCTTTTATTCAATAAAAACATTAAGAAAAGCCGTATCTGCATCATTTTTCGCACCTATAAGGAAAATAATTTGCTTATTTTAATTTAAAATATCATCAAAACCATCTTACCGATATACATGATCTATATTACAAGGGTTAAAGCGAAGATATAGTAAATATATACAACACGTAATGAAAAAAATTCATATGACTCAAATTCGATTTTTTGTGACTGAAAAAAAAAATATTGTGTATATAAAATAAATAAAAAACAAACAAAAAGTGCGGCATCAACATGTAGATACGGCATTTTTTAATCAGTTTATGTAGATACTGCGTTTAATCCTGGAATGATACCTAAATTTTGTGTAGATACGACAATTTAGGTTAAAAAATTTTTAGGTTAAAAATTTGGGATTTCTATTTTACAATCTTAAAGAGGATGAATGAATAATAAGGAAAATACAATACAATGAATTTTGATTTTCATGCTAGATGCCGCACTCTTCCTTATGACGGCAGAATAGCAAAGATATAGATATTTTTTGAACAGATCTTTTAGCAAGGAACAATTTTTTAAATCGATAATTCGATAACTATTTGAGTTATCGATTTTTTGTTCGGCCAAAAAATTTTTTTGTTGTTGTGCTCTACGAGAAAACCGTTTTAAATCGCTGCGCCCCGGAAATCGTAATCTTGCCGCATGATTTTCAGACATCACCATATAATTAATTAAAAAAAGTGTTTCAATTCCTAAAATTTTAATTAATATATAAACAAAATTTGAAATAAATTAGTACTATCTCTCTTTTTCGTAGATAAAAATATCAAAAACTTTGTGTTTCCAACTTTACTATGGTCTTATGCCTTAAGTTTTGAAGTAAACGCCTAAAGTATGATTTTGTACTGTTCACACACCGCTCTTTTTCGCTCACCAAACAGCCACATGTAGAAAATTGTATGTGAAAGTTGTTGGTGAGAGTGAATGTGCGTACAATAGGACTGCCAGCTTTCGTTTATTTCCACAACAATTTAAATGTCATATACACTTGAGTGAAATATAAGATATTATTCATTTATTTATTTATTGGCCTAACAAGGCAATTTACTTATCCTAACTTAATGTAATTATTTTATTTTTATTTTATTTCTTATTTGATTTCTTCTTCCCATTCCTTGTTTTGGTGTGCGAATTGAAGTGGGCATAATCCACCCACCTAAATGAAAAAGATAATTAAAAGTAAGAGTACATATAAGGTACTAGAAAGAGGAGAAGAAAAGAAAAAATATCAAAGTCTGGGTTAGTTAGGAAGAGAGAGAGAGACTTTGACCGCTTGAATGAGGATTTTAACATGGCAGGTGAGTAATGGTCGGATATATTATTAAATACTCTACAGCAACGGCTGATGGGTTCATTACTTGCATATGTAATATGAAGCTGATATTCCGTTAACAGCCGAGTATGCCTTGTACGTCTTATAGGGTCATTGAGAGTAATCTTGTTAGAGATGTGTTCGCAGTTAGTTACACCGTTCAGAACATCAAAAGTAAAGCATGAATCCAATACCGTTCTTCTTATTGATAGTGGCATCAAATTTAATAGGCTGAGTCTGTGTTCATACGGTGGAAGTCTACAATAATCGCGGGGGTTATAAGTTTCTCTCCGAGCGAATAGTAAGAATTACTTTTGAATGGTTTCTATTCTATCACAATGGGATTCAAAAGCTGGATTCCAAATAATGCAGCCATATTCGAGTATTGGGCTCACTATTGCACAGTACAGGGATGTAGTGACCCACACATTCTTGAATTCACATGCTCGTCTTTTAATGTAACCAAGCTGTTTACTGGCCCAGGATACCATCTTATCATAATACTGTAGATCAGTGGAGCTCACGAAATTTTACAAAAGAGCAAATGATTTTTCAAAAAACAAAATCAAAAACAAGATATTGCGTATCGTAACTTTTGGCAATGAAAAATAAAAATACAAATAAGAAAACAAAAACAAATCCTGTGTGCATTAACACACAAGCAACGGATAATTTGCATGCATTTGTTGTTGTTATTTACGAGTTCAAAATTAGATGATCGTCAACAGCGGCTTGTGGTGCTGTTACTTGCATTTTTTTTTTTGTAGATTGTGCTATTTTTTATGCGTGGTTTTGCTTTCGCATAAGCGCAAAGACAAAGCTCATGATAGAAAAAAATTTGTATGGCGGGTAACGCGAGCAAGATGATCTACTGGATGAGCGTGTCTGCTGTAGATTAAAGAGCAGTTTGTTGTCCAATACCACTCCAAGATCAACTATATAATTGACTTTGTTAAGTTCAATATTGTTGAGACGGTAATTGTGACTTATAAGTTGGTTTCCACGGGAAAAACTTATCACATTACACTTATTTACATTGAGGAAAATTTTGTTTTGTGTACACCAGTTCTCAAGAAATAAGAGATTTAACTGTAAAAAACTGACATCTTGCTGCGATTTAATTACATGATAAATTTTAAGGACGTCCGCATACATAAGATGTGGAATATCCTTTAAAACTATAGACAAGTCGGACATGAAGATATTGAAGAGAAGAAGCCCAAGGTGACTACCTTGCGGTACTCCAGAGGAGACCTCGATTTCTTCGACACATTTCCTTAGAATTTAACATATTGGGATCTACCACGGAGATAAGTTGATAGCCAACTAACTAATGGTCCAGAGATTCCAAATTTTTCTAGTTTATGTATTAAAATGCCGTGATGAACATTATCGAAGGCTTTACTGAAATCAGTATAAATAGCATGGTTAAATTTTAAGGGCCGACGTTGATTTTGAATAAAACACAAATTATTTTAGAAATTATTGTCATTTCTTTTTATTATGATAATATTGGTATGATTCAATTATGTATGAAGTAAAATATCGGCCAAATAGCCGCCGCGATCTCGGTGGTACCCCTTAATCCGATGGTCCAAATTTTTGATGACGCTGAGGCATAAGTGAGGTTCTATGCCGTTAATGTGCCAAATTATCTCATCCTTTAGCTCTGGAATTATTGCTGGCTTATCGACGTACACCTTTTCTTTCAAATAACCCCAAAGAAAGAAGTCCAACGGTGTCAAATCACATGTTCTTGGCGGCCAATTGACATCGCCACCACGTGAGATAACACGGCCATTGAATTTGTTGCGCAAAAGAGCCATTGTTTCGTTAGCTGTGTGGCAAGTGGCCCCGTCCTGTTGAAACCACATATCGTCCACATTCATATCTTCCAATTCACCAAAAAACACCATTCACAGTTACTGCCTGACCGGCCTCATTTTGGAAAAAATACGGCCCGATGATGCCGCCAGCCCATAAACCGCACCAAACAGTCACTCTTTGTGGGTGCATTGGTTTTTCGACAATCACTCTTGGATTATCATTCGCCCAAATGCGGCAATTCTGCTTATTGACGAATCCACTGAGGTGAAAATGTGCCTCCTCACTGAAAATGATTTTCTTCGAAAATTCATCGTCCACTGTTGCCATTTCTTGTTATTGTTCTTGTTTTTGAGTCAATTGCAGTTTGTAAGCGTGTAAATGCAAGTCTTAATGAATAATGTTCATCAACGATCAGCGTGAGAGGTGCAATTGTTGGGCATGACGACGAGTTGAGGTGGACGGCTCTTCAGCCACACTATCGCGAACAGCAGCAATATTTTCTGCAGTACGAGCTGTACGAGTATGCACTGGTGTTTTCACATCTCCTACAGACCCGGTTTGCTGAAATTTTTGCACGATTTTTCCGATTGTACGCACACTTGGACGATTAAATTGACCGAAAAAACCACGAAGGTCATTATATGTATTTTGATTTGAACGCCCATTTTCATAATAAGCCTGAATAACTTTAACGCGTTGCTCGATTGTGTATCTTTCCATGGTTCAAATTGAGTTAGTCGGAAATTGAGAAATGTCAAATGAAATGCATAAAAAACTTGACGCTTAGGTGTGGTTCACATTCAACATCGGCCCTTAAAATATAACCACCCTTTATTTAGTCTCCTTTCTCCATCTTGCTTAAAAAGTCAGAAACCATTATCATGAGGTTAGTGGTGGTGGACCGACCTTTTCGAAAACCGTGCTGCTGTTCGTTTAGTCGCGGGTTGATCAGGCGTGTTAACTTTTCGTAAATAGTTTTTTCAAATAGCTTTGGTATGGCTGACAAAATTACTATCCCTCTGTAATTTTCAACTGAACTGAATTAACTAAGCATGACACAACTTTTCGAAATTAAAATTTAAGTCCGTAATGTTTACAAATAAAATGTTGGTAATCAGTGCTGTTGCTTAGAAAATTGGCTGTTAAAAGATTTTTAGGACATTTTTTGGCAAAAGACAGCTATTGTGTACATAATTCTGTTGGTAGACTTAAACCTAAGAATCAGCCTTCTGGCAATTTTTCTTAAGCTCGACGTCTATAACATAGGCCGACAAAATTTAGACCTAAGAAGCAGAATATACTTTTTCGAAGTTTTATAACGTTCTTATTTCGAAACTGAAATCAGAATTTCTCTGGTAACTCTAGTTTTAAAGATATTTTAAATAAAAATCATAAAAAACACGGTTTTTGTAAATATTAGAAAGTAAAATCATTACTAGGATTATTATTACATTATTAGGTAGAAAAGAATACTGCTAATCTTTAAGAAAAATTTTAATTCCTCCGGATCTTTTTTATTATCTTTTATAAATCAAATGTTCAAAATTAAGAAGTTCAACTTTTTGGTAGACGAAAGTAGAATATCATCAGTGTTATATTTTACTTTCATTTAAAAAAAAAAAAACACTTCTTTGCAAGTTGAGCTTCTTTACAAGTTTTAATTGAACTTATGTTAAGAATTCATTAGTTCAGGGAATAGTTACTTAGTCTTGAGGTACATTGCTGCTTGTCTGAAAGAACTCGTTTATTGAATTTGTACAAAAATTTCTTAATTTTAAAGAACTAATGTATTGAATAAAGTAATGGAGTCCATTGCTTCAAAGAAATAATATATTGATATTTTATTTTATATGTACTTCTGCATAAAATTAACAAGAAATTAAAAAAAAAAATGGAAACATAAAAGATATATTTCAAAGAAATTTGTGAAAGGCCACTACATCAATTTATGAATAACCTTCTGTGATTTCTGCAGTCTACTTACTTTAGAAGCTAGTTAGCACAGCATTCGGCACAACAAATGCGGAATCATATGTTTTTTTTCAAATAAGTAAATGTGTTTCACTTTGATTTAATAAATGAGTTCTTATGATGTCAGAACAAGTTTTTAATCGTTATGGATTGTGTATTAAAATGAATATATTGTACATTTATCAAATGAATGAGTTCTTTAGAAGTAAGGACAAATTCTTAAATTTGAAAAAAATGCATTCCTAATTTTTTTAAAGTTTTCTAAAATTTTTTTTATTCGAAACTGAGATCAGAATTTATTTGGTGACTGTAGCTTTTGAGGAATTTTAAGCAAAAATTGTCCAAAACTTGGTTTTTTGAGATATTTAAAAATAAAGTAATTTTTTTATAGAACCATTAATGGGGTAAAAAATCAGCTTTCTTATTCATTAAAAAATAATATTATTCCTTCGGATATATTTTATTATCTTTGATAAATCGAATGTTCAAATAGTTCGACTTTATGATAATCGGAAATTGAATAAGATCAGCGTAATTTTGCCAATTTTAGGTTCAAATATCTCGGAAACAAGAGCCAAGACAGGAATTCGAACCTTAAAAACCTTTAAGCCTTGAAGCAGCTCATAGGCCGACTTTCTTTTACAACACATTTTCTTATATTTTACATTGTTGTCTAATTTGTAAAGGGTCAATACTCAAATCAAATTTTTTTTATTATGACTGTGTTCTTTAGCAAAAGTATTCTTTGAGTATTGTCTTAATAGTGTTGACATAGTGTTGACATAAAACACGCGATTCCTATGAACTGAGAATTAAATATAAATCCATTATTGGCTGTTTACTTAAAAAAAAAAAAATTTAATTTTGGAGGATAAACTACATAGACCCTTAGTACTGTTTCTTGTGGTACGGTCAATAAATATGTTCTCCGACACATATAAATTTTACACTTTGGCTTTTCATATTCTGCTTTTTAGTAGCTTTTTCGCAGTAAACGATAAATCAAGTAAAATTCTAGCTTTTTCAGTAAATTAAATGATCTTCACCATTGACCTAAAGTAAGATAGTTATCATATGGTGGCAATGATGTTTTATTTTTATTTTTACACTGACATTAGAACAACTGTGCTCAGATTAAATTGCAGACAGAAAGAGAATATTTAATTTTCGATTAGATTTACTAAATTAAAATGCAATGTGGAATTTTTTCAATAGAAATCATGGGCACCAATCCTTCAAAGTCGGTGCCAGCAAATCAACTTTTCCTTAATATTCGAATTTTATTTCTCAATAAGGTGACTCAAATAAAATTTTTAAAAAATTGTTACGAACGATGTAAGTTTTTTTATGGAACTAACAAAGCATTATTCGAGCTTTTGTTCTAGAATTCCAGTTTGGAAACAGATTTAAAAAAAAATAAAATAATGCTGCTAAAAAAATTTCGATTTTTCAAATCAGAATTCCGTAAAAACACATGTGAAACCATTTTTCCCCCTTAACAAGTTTCTAATGTTAAGAATATAATATTGTGCGTATATCCAACTTTTTGGTTAAAACAAAAAATTTAACAACTCATCCAAAACAATCGCTATTATTTCTTGAAATTCCATTGAAGCTGGTTTTCTTCGCATCTACGTGGCAACTCTGAACTTAAGTAAAGCTACACAGCGACTATCTTTATATTTTCGCTCTGCTCTTTTACTCATTCCATAACGCTGTTTCATTTTCTTTTCCATTATGGCAACAATTCAACTTTTGTTATAACAAGCAATTTTGGGTTACAAGAATGTGAATTCCTCTTTTGTAATTACCCGAAAATAAATTTTAAGTCACCTCAAGCTATAATTCTCATTGCTCGCTCGCTTCAACGTCGCACAGTGGTTGAGCAGTGAATAAAAGTTGCCAATAAATAGATGGATTCGTCAAAGGCCATTTGAAGTTACTATATGAGTTGAAATTGCCCATATTAGATCACAGTCAAAAATATTTTTTAAATGCATCCACAAATACACCCTCAACCAGCCCACATGGAGTTATAAACCCTATAAAGTTATAACACAGAAATTAGAAAGGAATTTTTTTTTTTTTTAATTGAATCTATGTATGTATATCAAACCCATCTAGGTATATAAAAATCTTAAATAAATGTGTAGAACAAAAACAAACAATATTTTCTGCCACGCCCACCTCCTATTGGAAATTTTTCACTACACTTGTTTTTCACAATTTCAGCTTTCATGGAGATTAGTATCTAAACGCTTAAAATAAGAGGTTTATAGTATTCAAAGACATTATTTGTTTGGTTTTTATAATAACAAAAAGTAAAAATCATGGCAAAAAAGCTAACCATTTCGTTATAACTAAAAAAGTTGTTGAGAATTTCATGCGCTTTGCAACAAATTGTTAATGGTTTTGAGAGTGATAGTTGCAAAATTTTAAAAATTTAACAGCATACCTTTTGAGAGAGTGATAAAATGAACGCAAGTCGTATAGCATACATGCCTTGTATATTCTAATTGTGTTGCTCAGAATCAGCTGGCTGATTTGCATAAAATGTTCTGTTATGATTTTGTTACTGGCACCATAATAGACAACATAAACTTACCTTCGTCCCAAGTGATACTAAATAAAGATTATTAGAGTACTAACCCTCCCAGTAAACAATTTCACCTAAATATTTCTATTTATTCCAACTTGAAAAGGCACTGTATAGAAGAAGATACTCGAGCGTTACTTCAAAGAGTCTTTTAAAGGGTGTCCTAAAAGTCACTGACACTATGATTTGGACACTACTTATTTTGTGACAAGCGTAGAGAACTAAATCTATAACAGCTGTCAACAGCAAGCAGTGAGGCTTGTCATGAAGCCATGAAGAAATTCATAGTCAAGCAACGCGAACAAATTGTGAAAATTCACTACAAAAGTAGTGAAAATTTTACGGAGATGGTTTGCAAAACCAGCACATTGGTCATCGTAATGCACTAACTCACAAGCTGTGGTCAATTTAATTAATTAATTTTAGTCCACTTCTTTATACTCTACTACTATTACTTCTACTTTATAACTCAATAAAAACTCACACATATTTGAACAAAATAGTGCATTTTATTAAAAAAGTCAAATGTCAGTGGCTTTTGGGATACCCCTTAAAGACTTGAATATTCCATTTTCTTTAAAAACGCTTTATTCAATGATACATTTTTGGGAAGTATTCAAGAAGATTTATACTAAGTACAATTTCCTACATAATTATTAAAATTTTTATGAATTATTAAAAATATATTTACTCAAGTTTAATTCCTCATATAAGGCCTTTTTCAATAATAAATTTTTAGGAAGTATTTAAGAAGATTTTTACTTAAGTATAATTGCCTATATAAAGCTATTTAATAGTTTCACTCAAGGAAATTCAAAGAAAATTATAATTAAGTTTCAACGTTAATCCAGCAAGTTCCTGAAAAGGTGAGCTTGTGCTGATGGTGATATAAAAAGATCCCGAGTTCAAACCACACTTGGTGGCCATGGTAATTATACCATCATTTTTAAAACATACCAAAATGAAAATAAATGTATTTGCAGAAATTAGGCGCTCAGAAGCAAACTGGTTCAACCCACAAAAAAATTTTTTCGGGATTATGCTATCAGACACGCTTACTGAGATTATATTTTGGTATAAAAATCTCTTCCTCAAGATTTTGGCAGAATTCAAACTGTTAGAGCAAATAGTTTCCCTTTGCCTGTTTTAAAAAAATACATTATGCAAATGGAAAAGTGGTCTAACCCACATACGAAAAATTGTATGTTGATTGGACCACTTTACCATTTTCATATTGAAAATATTATTGAAAGTTGCACCGAACATAAATACAATAATATTTGCGCGTGTCAAATAATGCCAATATAATTTTTAGATGTACCCATTTTTATTTTTCTAAAATGCATCTCTGGATGCTGCTGTCTCAAAGCATTTGTAAAGTAGAGAGAGAGAGAGTAGAGCTTTTACGAACTGCTGATATATTTGTAATAGAAGGAATATTTTTTATAGTTTTACTTGTATTTTTCATTACTTATCTAACCGAAAGCTGTTCAAAGAAAAAAACTTTAATTTTTCTTTAATTTTTCTTAAATTAGTTTTTTCTTTAACAAATTGAAATGCTTTTATATTTAAATTTGTCCTAATTTAAATTTTGTTCGAAGAAAAGTAAACATTATTCATAATTAATTCCTATAGTATAAGATGGAAAGTTCTGGAGGTAAAAAGCGTTGAATATTCTTTTATGCATTGCTTTTTTGAATATTTGATAAAATTTTTGCAGATGAGTCCGGTTCTGCCATTGAACCATTTATGGCTTAAAATACAGTGGATAAGAATTTCTATTGGCAAGCCATTTGTAATGAGTTACAAGGTTTCCAACAGTGAAAGTGACCTCTTTCATGAAGTTTACTTGGCAAAAAGGAAATCAACATGCCAAAAGGAACAGTTACCAAAACTTTTCCCAAATGGTCGGCCAATTGACAAATTAAAATTGAAAGATTTAAAAGATTTGTTGCCATTTATACCGCCAGTCTGTCATAACTTCTATGAGTCATTGAAAGCATCTGTTGAAACTGAAGATTTTGGTATATTTGGCGATGACATTATGGAAGATAAATTATAAATAATCTCTTTTGTAGTCTTATTTTATAAAGATTTTTTAATATACTTTTACAAAGACTTTTTTAATGAATATGTTTATGTTTTACGTTTTAATTTTTTTGTTTATCTTTACATTTTTACATTTTCAAATATAGAATTTCTAACAAATATAGAAACGAAAATAATAAAGTGGTCCAACCAACATTTTTATAGGTATTAATATAAAAATTTGCATTTGACAAAGTGGTCCATCCCACAATTTTTTTTTTAAAACAACAACAAATAAAACAATTTGAATTCAGTTCAAAGGAGAATTTAGTTTTATTTAGATAAATACTAACTTTGCCTATTTTTAACCAGCACGTTTTCTGTTAGTGCGACTTGGAATGCAATAATATTTTCAAATAAATTTTTCTCCATTTCTTCAGTATGTGGGTTGGACCACTTTGCTTCGGAGCGCCTGAAATAAACATAACTAAAACAAATAAAATTTGAATTGTTTCTGAATTGCTGAATAAGTCTTAAGTAAATTTCTTTTCAAAAACTTTAATCATCTGCTTATATAAAACATATAAAAACTTTATATATTTTCTTGGCTAAAAAAATTCATTTTATACGCCTTTTCTCTTTGTATAGACTGCGCATATAACTTGTTTCATGGTTACTTCAAGGAAGTTTAAGGCCCCTGTTATGTATAAAAATTCAACTTAGATGACTGAATTCAACTAAATTTTTTTCGTCTACCATATTACATATATTTCAGTTGAACCATGTATTTTGCAAATTCTTAAAAGATAAGGGAAAACTACATGTTTCAACTGAAATGTATGCAATACGTTATAAATATTTTGACTAAAGCTGGCATCACACGTGCTCTCTGAATAAAATGTAATGGTAAATGATTCTCTCTTATTGTGATAAATTATTGTAAAAACATGGTGTGACGAATTTAAACCTGAATAAATGAAATCATATAAGCCACCCTTTTTGAGGTATTAAGTCGTTCATTACAAAAAGAAAAAATTTCTTGGCGGCAAGAGTATTTTGACGTTTATGCAAGTTACGATTTGATAATTAATATTAAAGTATTTAATAATTATTCAACTTTATTCAATGGAACAACTTTATAAAAAAAAATTAAAAAAAGTCGGAACTAAGTATTGAAATGAGATGTGCAATCGTAGAGACTCGAAGAGATAATTTTGGAATTTCCCAGTAAATACATTCATGCATGCAGCATCGAGGATGTATGCATTCGTTTGATGCTTAGTATGCATGCCATCATAAATGCAATCTTATTTCCATTTTGTACAGTGATGTCATTCAAGAGCATGTGTGCTGTGAACCCGCACAATCACTAATACTGTATGCATGGGAAATTAGTAATACTCTATGCATACAGTGTTATTAATACTGTATGCATACGTAAATACTAATGCTGCATGCTTACAATATGATTAATACAGTATGTATAGTCTGCATGCGTGAATACTAAGGTCATATGCATGCGATATTATTAAGAACGTATGCATTCCCTTGTATTAATACCGAAAGGATACGGTATAATTATTTAATTTTATTAATTTTTGTTTTGCAAATTTTATTAATTTGCAATTTGTTTTCTCATATTATTTTATTATGTTTTTATAATTGAATTTCACTTATATTAAATTTTATGCTTTATTTAGCTTTGCACATCCACACTCCTCAAAGCTTAAACGCACAGTGAGAGGTTATCTGTTTTAAGCACGACTATGCATGCAGGGTTCATGCTTAACCACAGATACAGCATGCATGATGCTCGGCACAAACTACATGTATACTGTATGCATACAAAATCAGTTTAACAGGAAATTTATAGAAATTTGACAGTGCAATTTTTTTTTTAACTACGTATGCTCGGTACATTCTTAAGTACTAATACAGCATGCGTATTTTGGCATGCATGCTACTGTGTATAAGCAACATGCCAACAGTATGGCATAAAATAGCGGAAAAACAAGAACTTCAGCGATTCTGGTTATTTTTGTTTTTTTTCATGACAATGCATGCTTTGTACATCCTTCTACTTGCATACAGCATGCATGTTTCGTGCATGTATTCTACTCTGGACTTATTGGGTTCTGTCAAAGAAATATGCTCCGAGTTACATTTGCCAAAGCAAACCTTTCGCTATCAAATAAATAAGCACAAAGAAACAATTTCAGTAAGAAATTTGCCCCGTTCTGGCAGAAAACGTAAAACAACATGGAAAGAAGGCCAGCGTATTGTACGAGAGTTCGCAAAGAACCCGGGTTTAACTACAAAAAGCCATGAATTTCAGATGAAAATTTTTTCTCAGAATCCAGTTAGCGAACGCTCAATTCGCAGACGATTAAAATAATTCCAATTCGGTACACATTTCGTTAGGAAAATACTGTATATAAGGTCGGCAAATAAAATCAAACGACTCAAATTTTCCAAAAAGATTTTTTCTGTAAGACTATAAGCATTTGGAACCAAGTTTTGTGGACTGATGAAAGTACGCTTGAGTAGCGCGGCTCACATAAAAATATATTTGTCCGAATTCCAAAGAAAACACGAAAAGAAGTAGCTCCAGTCTTACAAGCAAATCGCCATGGTGGCGGGATCGGTAATGTTCTGGGGATGCATTTCTTCTGGTGGTCATGTTCATTTGGTTCCAATTGATAGAACGATGAGCCAATATAAATATTTGGATGTCTTAACTGATCATGCATTTTCATCTGGTGAAAAACGTAATGCACCATGCCACAAGAGTAAATTTATTATGAACTTTTTGAAACGAACTGGCGTAAATGTTTTAAACTGACCACCACAAATTCTTGATTAAAACGTATTAGAAAATGTATGTATATAAATTTTAAAATTTATGAAATTTATGACTTTATGAAAGTCGGTACGGTACTTTCTGGCCGGAAATGGAAGCATAATTTAAGACCGTCCATCTTTTATGTTTTCATGTAGCTAAAGATGACCGATGTAGGTTGAACGATTTACACCAGATATGAAATTTTGTGAGATCATAATTATTCAGAAATCTGCAAACTTCCAAATACGGCATATCGATAACAAAGCATAGCCGAGCATATCTGTAGAATAATTTGTTCATCTCTTAGCTTGACCTATTCATACTTTTCTCTGTACCTGTCTAAGAAAAATACCCAATATAGTAATATTCTGCTATACAAAAAATTTACGTTTTTTTTTCGTATTGACTTTGTATATCAATTTATTTCGAAAAACAAAAAAAAACAACAATTTCCCAGTACGCAAAAATGTTTTACAATAATACTCTTGGAAGATAAAAAAAAAAAAAAAACTGAAGTGCAATATTTTTCCTAGGTTGTCTATAATAACGCTGGGAAAATATAAATTTCCGACATTTTTCTAGCGTTTTAACATCAATCAACTTTTAAGGGATCTGCACAAAAACCTTTAAATATTTCTCAAAAATATTTTGGAATCAAGCTAATTTGGCAATTTTTAAACAACGTTTAAAAAAAATTCACTAAAAGATTTCATGAGTTTTGGTATTTTTTCCACTTTTGAACCACTGTGCGTCTTTCGTTTGCTGCTGAACTTTTTTGAATTTAAGTGTGTGTGTGTGTGTGTGTTTTAATTTGTATGGAAAAGAGTTGACACTGAAAGAAAAATACTATTAAAGAAGGCATAAAATGTTACATATTTGATACAAATAAAATTTAGCTAAAACATAAACCTAGCTCGACTGATTTTAACTGTCTCTCTTATAACATGCTCAGACGGACTTCATTCACGATCGTTCACATTCACATTGACATGAACTAATTTCAAATTGATGGCGGCGGCAGATCCACAGTCTTAGGGCTATTGTTTGTACACGGGATACTTCCTTTCTGGGCCACGATACCAATAAATCTTTCACCAATAAATTCTTTCCATACTTGCACAATTGTATACTCATATGGGAGGGACCAGTTGAACTTTTTGCTTTTCCCCATATATCATTGATTAAAAATTTTTATTCCGATCAAAAATTGCAAATGTACAAATGGCGTCAACTGTAAGTTTTATTTTTATATTTGTGAAGTAAATAGATACTTCTCAAAAGCACGAAAAACTCGTGAGCATTTGTTTACATAATAATTTGCCAGTAATTCTGGCACAACGGGAATTTCGGTGAAGATTTTCTGGCCGCCCAACGCCAACTGGCCAAACTCTAAAGTGCTAAGCCGCTTGCCTCGAAGAGAATGGAACAACAAGTGGGAGAAGAGGCCCCAGTACGCCTCGTAGTGCTCTTTCCAACAAGAATATCAACGTTGTGGCAGAAGATTGTTAAACTTTTACACTAATATGTAAAATTCCATATTCATTGAGTAAAATTTACTTTAATATTCCTCTTCGTCCTAGAAGATCTTTTAAGTTACTTTACTTGAAATTTTATAGAACAAATTACATGCAAAATGAACCACTGAGAAGCGCTTATGGTGACTTTAATGTTATTTGAGATATAATTTCATTAAATGAATCCATGTACTCAATTAAACATAAGATTTTCGATTATCTCCAGTTCAGCAGCTGTTTTGAGTCATCCTCTCTCCAGGATATTTCTTTTTTCCAGGCTGTCAAACACTATAAAGCTGAATCTTCTCTCTCAAGCATATTTCTTTTTGCCAGATTGTCATGCTGTCAAGCACTATCAAGCTGAATCAAATTAAACATGAGCTAGACCACGTACGTTTTGCCTTGCATATGTGAGCTTTGCTCTTATCCTTGTTTACAGACATCTATACACAATAGAATTTGATTATCCAGAGCAAGACCTCGAGATCCAGAGCAAGCAGCTCGATAAAAAAATAAACTACTACCACGCTCTTCTGAACTTCAACGAGGATTTTCTGTCGAAATGTATCAGGAGCGACAAGACAAATTTTAATCTGAACGGATACTTAAATAAACAAAATTTGCACTTCTAGGGCTCTGAGAATCCACATATCATTGACGAAGAGCCATTACACATATTCAAAATCACTGCATTGGGCGCTATTTTTGGCCGTAGGTGACATTGGACCTTATTTTTTTTCGAGGACGCCGTAGGTAGCACGGTAACTGTGACTACTGAGTAATGCAGAACCATGATCAACGAGTTTTTATTGCAGCAAGCTTGTCCAACTTGTCCAGTGTTCTTTCTTACGGGTTATTTAAGTCGGGATTATTTGAACAAGCCACAGACTCTAAAAGCTCTTAAAGAGAATATCCGACAAGATTGTGAGAACTTATCGACTGAAGTTCTCACCAGAACAACTGAAAATGCTGTAAAAAATTCCAAATGGTCATTAACGATGGCAGCATCCACATGGCCGATATCATCTTCGAAAACTAATGGAAAAATGAACTTACAACGTACAAATAAACTTTTTAAATATTATGAATAACTGTGGGCAAAATATTTTGGGAATTTGTTTATTAATGAAAAAAATCTTTATTTATTCTTCTAAATTTATTTAATCCCCCTCAAAGTGGTACCCCATTCCCCCCTGATGCTATACATTTGTGCCAACGTTTTTCTTTCTTTCCAAAAGTCCTCTTACGGCATAGCCTTCAATTCATTCTATGTTTCGGATTCTATCTCTTCAATCGATTAAAACGTTTTCCACGGAGCGGTCTATTGAGTTTAGCGAATAGCCAGAAGTCACATGGTGCTAAGTTAGGCGAATACAGTGGTTGCGGAACGATATGGTTCGAGTTTTTGGCGAAATGATCACGAATTTCGAGTGCAGTGTGAGATGGTGCATTATCGTTATGCAAAAACCAACAATTGTGTCTCTGCAAATCCGGTCTTTTTTGACGTACACCATTAGACAAACGACACACAACACCCAAGTAGTATTCTATGTTGACAGTTTGGCCGGTTGGAAGGAATTCGTAATGCACCACACTACGATAATTGAGGAAAAACTGTCAACATGACCTTGATTTTTGACTTGCTTTGTCGTGGTTTTTTCGAATGTGGCTCATCTTTAGCACGGTATTCACCCGATTGTTTGCTGTTTCCGGGTCGTAAGCGTCTCTACTGAAGTCTCATCTCGCGTTATGATGCGTTTCATATTGTCTTGATAATCGAAAAGCATTGCTTCACACACATCAACGCGGCACTGTTTTTCCATTAAATTGAGCGTTTTTGGCACCAATCAAGATTTTACTTTTCTGAGGCCCAGACGGTCACTCAAAATAGTTTTCACTGATACTTCCGATATTCCAACAAGGTCAGTAAGGACTCGGACTGTCAATCGATGATTTTGGAGCACCAATTCTTTGCTTTTGTTAGCTCATCAGTTGATGTTGATGGGCGCCCTGGCTGTGCCATGTCTTCAATACTTTCTCGACCCTCTTTGAAATTTTGTAAACTCTTAGATAGAGCTTGCTCACCGAAGGCCTTCTGCAACATTTTCAACGTTTCGGCAGCAGAAATTTCATTCTGCAAACAAAATTTAATGGAACTGCTCACTACTCTTTAAGTCCAGCTGTGGATGATATAAACTATTTCCGACAGTGTTTTTGCAGTTTTTACGTTTTTTTGTATGTGAACCCAAAGAAGGGTGCCAGATAGGAGGTAAGTGAGGAACATTAAATATATTATTTACAACCACAATTAAATTAGTTTAACTTTCTGTATTCTTTGCCTCTCGAAAACCGCAAGACATAAGGTTCTTTTTTAGTGTAGCTACGCAACGGAATTGTAATAATTACAGCCCTATAAAATAGTTAATACTAACAAGTTGTTAATGTTCCGTATTCTGGTGAAAATTTAAAAGCTCTTTTCTTTATGATTTTGTTAATAGCATCAAGTATCTTAACAATGACAACATAACTTAAAATTTATGTTTTTCGCTAGAGAATTGTTGTGCAATTAATAAAAATAATATAAATTATAATTTAATATTGAATTAAAATAAATAAGATTGTGAAAAATGGAAGAATTATTACGTGTTTTAAGTTTTGGTAATGAAGAAGATCAAAGAAAGGAAAAAATTGAACGACGGTGCTATTTAAGACGTCTTCAAAATTAAAATGATTCATTCATTCATTCAATCTTTATATATTTTTTTTATTTCTATCCAACTCTAAATACAATTAAATATCGAAATGAAAAATCCAAATATAATAATATACATATGCCAGCCAAAACCTGATTGTGCTGCCGGCAAAAATTGTATATAAAATAGGAGATGCTCCTGCATGGTTCATTCAAACTTTGCTTGGCTATTAAAAATATGTAAATTTATGTTTTAGATAACAAAAAAAAACCTTGAGGATACTTAATTCTTTGCATTTTCCATTTTGCTTGCTGTTATAATAAACAATAAAAATTCATAGAAAAAAACAGCTGGCGTTTGAATGCTGTGAGTTTCACATTCTCACCACGCATGGTGAACTTTTAAGCTTTTTAGAGCTTTCGAATTGTAAATGATTTTTTAGAATATGAACATTTACATTACATAACTATAATATTAACAAGAGCTGCTTAACAATTCCTTGTTAAGTTAACAAGCAGAATAGAGCTGTTATTCTCATTTTTATCCAATCGTAGTGAATTGTTTGAGTTTGTGTTCAAGCACACAAACTATAACGCTACAGAATAATGACTGCAGCTACCAATGCTACACAACGTTAACGTACTGTTCTCTAAGTGGACGCTACAGTACCCTAACGCTAAGTTTAGCGTCTATTCTCGTTCCATGGTTTTCACAAAGCAAAAAAAAATCCTTTTCTGACTTTAACAATTCGTTAACTCATTTTATTTTCAACAACAATTTAACTTTATCAAAACTTCATTTGAGAAGTTGTTTTTCGATTTAACTTCATTAACTCGATTTAACACAATTAAGTGCTCGGCTGGAACACATGACATTAACTTAAGTTATGTCTGTTAGTGTAAAACTACTCAAGTCATATTATTACAGTTTTTCTTTTCTCTCAGTGGCAAAAAACCCGCAAATTGCATATTTTCTGCCCATCTGCTCTGTTATAATCTCACTTTATAACCTCAATTTTCTGCTTGTTGCTGCTGCTTCTGCCAACTCATGTTATTATTTTTATTGTTGTTTTTGCTGTTGCTTCTACTGTAGTCTTGCATGCTGCTGGCAACTCTAACAAATATTTAACATTTTAAGCGTAAAACTTTACACAGACAATTTAATGAAATAATGCAAACTTTTGCACTGCATAAAATAGCTGGAGTTTTTTAGGCTTAAAGTTTTTATAGGCCAAAATAGGAAAAAAGGGCAAAAAAAAAGTCAATTTTGCATGAGTAGTTTTTATGTTCGGAAAATTATTGAAGTTTATAAAAATTTTATGTTTTTCCGGCAGAAGAAAATAAGAGAAAAGAAGTTTACAATTTAACTGTTACTTATGGAAATAAAAATCAACGAATATCTGAGAGCATAGGAATATCATCTGTTAACTATACTCAATGCAAATAACTAGCAATAAATAATAATTTTCTTTTCAATAAAAAAAGATGATTGATGGCTTCATTTTGTATTCCTATCCGATCAATCGTTTCGTTCAAAACAGTGTTCGTTCGTGTTTTTGAAATTTGTAATTCGAACAGAATCAAACAACGATAACAGCTGATCAGCCAACGAACGATGCCGTAGTACAGTTACATATTTGCAATACTTATGTATTTCTAACGATCACTGAAACCACGAATCCAAACGTCAAAATCAAACGAACACTTTGATGCTATCGTTGTGGTTGCAAACTTTAAAAGGATGGTTAAAAAATTAAAAATTCTGAACCTAAAGGTAAATAAATTATGAAATATATAAATATATACAGTGTTTGAAGGCTGTGAAGCACTTGAAATACATAAAATAAAAATACAAACTGCAATAGCTACATACATTTTATATTGTTATGTCAAAAACAAACACACAATCACACAATCACCACAAACCACTTAATTACTCAAAGTTTATTTATTGAATACACAAACCAGACAAAACCAAAAAGCACTGCCAACATATAAGAAACGAAGCAACATATTGAAAACATCTTTGAAGTAAGTAGACAAAATACAGAAAACTTCCCTAGTGTTTGATATGGCAGTGCCACATTTGACAACTGCTTGTGTATAACAGCTTGAGTGTACATATCAAACAAAAGCTTGACGAATGAGCCAACGATAAGCTTCGTTCGAAATACATATTTCCGCTTGAATTCAACATCGTTCGCATAGCCATCGTTCGTTGAATGCTTCGTTAGGAATACAAAATAAGGCTATGAGTTTCCGAAAACTTTGGTTCAAGCTTGCTTTAGGCTTCATTCTATTTTAGGTGTCTATAAAATTATTTTTTCATTGCTAATTCTATTTTCACCAAAATCTACTCACTCTTTTTTTTCCTCAGTCCCTCTCTCTCTCTCTCTCTCTCTTTCTCTCTCTCTCTCTCTATTTCCCTCTTCCTCTCTTTCTCTGTCCTACCTTCCTCTGTTTCTAGCTTTCCAACAGCTTAGTGCCTGTGACTGTTTATTAAGCAAACCACGTCTCATTCTATTGCCTTGCATTAAATATCTGCGAGTTCATTTTGTTAATTTTTCGAATCTCGAACTAACTTTATTGCATACGAAATTAACATGCGTTAATAAAATTTCAGCATTTATACACAAGATTACATCGTTAAAAATACACCAGTAACAACAACAATACACCAATAAAATTACAACAATTTGAGCAGGGTAGAAAATGTCATCGAGTATTTTTCCGGAGAAATTATTTAGTAGGCAACAGCAGAGTTGCCAGCTCACAGTGAAAAAAAAAGCTGAGAGTTTCCCAAAAAATGACTTAAAATGGGTAAATTGTTTTTTTATTTCATTACGACAACAAATTTGCCTTTTTTTAAAGTTCAAGTAGTGTTCGTACTAGATTTTCGTGTGCTAATTAAGGTAAAAATAGTCAAAAAATTCCATCACTTCAGAATTTTGGGTAACAGAATTTTTCATTTTTTTTTTTCAAAATATTCCAACACCTCAAAGTTTTGGGAAAGTGAATTTTTAATTTTTTTAAAAAGTGAAATGCAATTCTGTGTAGTCCTTTACAGTAGCAATTCTGCTTTGTCTTATTAATTCTTTTGTTCTTGTATAAAGATATATATAAAAATGATGGTACAGAAAAGAAAGCCCGAAAACAAATAAAACGCCAAACATAAAATATAAATACGCCCCAAATAGAGTTTTTAGGAGCTGTTTAGCTGAACTTTGCAAGTGGCCAATAGGCAAGAAAAATAGTTTTAACATAGCTAAGCCCATGGAATGGAGGGAGCTTAGAAAATACAACCAAGATTGTAACTTCTATTGCTGCAATGCAAAAAGTTACAACCCAAAAACAAAACAAGGTATTATAATTAGTTTGCGACCTTATTTCTTTTAATAATTTGCAACAAAGTATTGTTTACCCAAACATTCAATTAGTGACTTCAAACTGTATGAACATCAGCCATTGCCTCCGTTCTCTTCCCATACAATGCATTCTGGTATTATAATTTTGAGCTTTCTTCTCAACCACAACTGTTTAACAAGAGTGAATTGAATGATTTGACCAGAGATTAAAGAGATTACCTAAAGTTGCAGCGCATAACATATTGGCTCGAGATTGCAAGAGAAAAACTTTCGCCCGGAACTTCGTACTACTAGTATCGTAACAGAGAGAAAAATTTCTCACAATATTTTGCTGAACATGCAGATCTCGTCTATTGTAAATACATTGTCGGATTAATGAAGATGTATGGCATTGAATATGATGTCAATAACTGGAGTATTTCCATCGATTCGTCAAAAAGAAGTTTAAAGACAGTTCTACTTAATATTGGAAACGAATATTCTTCTTTGCCCATTGCCCATTCTCTACATATGAAGAAGGGCAACAAAAAAATACTTGAATTTAGTAAAACTGTTTGGATTAATAAAAATTGAGTTTCGTCACTACCTACTCGTAGAAGAGAACAACTGTTCAGTAAAAAAAAAATGTTAAAACGGCCAAGCGATTTCTGAGTTCCGATCATTCAAACGTTCTT
This sequence comes from Coremacera marginata, assembly GCA_914767935.1. Lineage (NCBI taxonomy): Eukaryota > Metazoa > Arthropoda > Insecta > Diptera > Sciomyzidae > Coremacera > Coremacera marginata. The sequence goes on along the minus strand of OU612043.1, from coordinate 16,065,476 downwards.
TTAATGAGTTGCATCATGGGAGCTTCACTCTCTTTCGCTCGATCCGCTCCCATTAATTTATGAAGACTTACATATCGTTGAGAACAATAGATAAAGTAATCCGAGCATAGGAACCAGTATTCAACTTTCCTATCAACGCAAGTACGTTTACAAGTTCCTCAACGGCCATACTTAATCTAAAGTTTCATATTTACTTTTTGAAGCAAAGTCAGTAGTTATTTTTATTCTTTAATAATACTTTTTAATTACTTATTATACCTTTATTTATAATATTATTATAAATATATAATAATTACTAATACGTATAATACTTTCTTTAATAATACAGAATATAAATTCAGTGAATGAAAATTAACGTTGTGTAGCGTAGATGATTTCACTCACTATTCTGTAGCATTAAAGTTTGTGTACTTGAACGCAAGCACAAACACTGCACTACAATAGCATAAAAATGAGAACAAACATTATAATTCCATAGCGTAAGTTACAATAAAAGAATCGTATGTGCTACGGACATCATATAAAGACAAAATAAGCAGTGAGCAAAAGCAATTAACTTGTGTTTGCGAATAATAGGACAGAGAAATAAAAACAATTAAACAGTGTCGACTTTTTAAAATTGCGCTGCTTGAGCCTGCACGAAATTAAGCGCATGTTTATGTATTCCGAAATGAGCAGTTTTGATCGTGTGGGTCACAATAGGCAATATATTTTTTTTTCTTATCAAAAAGCATTGTTGCTCGTTTTGTTCACGAACGAGAGAGCTCCTTTCAGATTGCATAAACAAGCGGTAAATAAGCGTTTGCTGAAGCAGAAAAGAAGAGAAACAAAAAAAAAAATTTCAAGAAATAACAAATTAACTGTACTGATCAAAAACATAAAAAGAGAAGAAAAAAACTGATGTTTTTATAAATTTCGCTTCTTGCGCCTGAACTGAATTAAATTGTTGTTGTAAAAAAGAGAGAAACAGAAAGTTTTTTGCAGTAAAATAACAGTTCTGTAACTGTAACCGTAACTGTATTGATCAGTCAATGAGTATATATATACCAGAGAATTTTTTTCGCTCTTGAGTTTTAACTCAGTCAATTTGAGGTTAACAAATAAAGGGACACCGAAAAATGTTCGAAAACAGCGCAGTCGGTATTTGTGCGTCGAAAGATTTTATCTTCGAAAACAGCGCTCTCGGTATGTGCGCATGCGCCGACATTATTGTTGTGCGCTCTCAGAATCTATGAAAGTGGTTTGACTGCTTTTTTCCTTTTATTGAAATAGATTCTGCACAATGTTTACATTTTTGGCTGGACAGACTTGCATGGATTTCTTTCAATATGCCGATTGGATATTTGCAAGATTCTGGCAATGAGTATATATATACTCATTGTTGTGTCTGAATGGAATTAAATTGTTGTTGCACATTATTGTTGCATATTATTCTTATTAATTTTTGTTGTTGATAAATTTACTTATGTTGCCTTGAGTACCCAATTCAAATTTGTTTTCTGTGTATATAGTTTTAATATAATTATTATACGCACCTTCAAAATTGGTTTATGAGCCGGCGAGTCATTAGCAGTGTTACCGTTTTGGTCCAAAATTGGTAGTTCTGTTTTAAAAAAATAGGTTTTGGTAGTTTGGTTGGATTGTTGCCATTTTCCATTATTTTTGGTAGCTTGGAAACTCGAACTAATCTTCAAATTCCAAATAAATTCAATTTCGAAATATTTTTGATCTGCTATATGGGATCTCAAAAACGAATAAAACGTTATATAGTTATTTTTTCAGACTCAGGGGATGCCCCCTAGAAATGCTAAAGCATTGTGTTGATTCGGAAGACGGGTGATAGTGAGTTGTAGGGTGAAAAGATAGAGTAGTGTTGGTGAAGAATTGATTTAACTATAGCGATGTCCTATTGGGCAATGAGGCAATGGTATAGGGATAGGCTTGGAGAGCTGCCCGAGTGGACCTAGGAAACACACGTGCTGGTGGCGTCAGGTCATGTATTATCGTTCAACACGCCCCATGATAGTACCTATACAGAAGGCTTAGGCAACCAATATTGCGACGATGCCCAAGAGAGTTGAGATCAGATAAAATATTATCGTCCCCTATCAAATATATCGCACGTCGTTGAATCCGGCCCAAAAGCTCCAAATATGATCTTAAAGCCCCTGGCCAAATGTGCAAATTGTACTTCATTTTCGGCCTTATATATGAGGTGTACATCATATGAAGAACAAATGAGGAGGAGGTCCATAACAAAACGCAATAATTACAAATTTTAAGTTTTTCGTTTTTTTTGACTGAATCCAATTCTACATATTAAAATCTATGTAACCATTGTTATAAAACATACCAAGGGTCAATATTTTTACCGTTATTCAATACCAAATTCTTATCTATGCAATAAATAAATTCGAGGTATTGCTGAAAAGTCAATGATAACAATTAATTTTATTGTTATGGTAACTCTACCATAAAAATATAATTTATTGTTTGTTTACACTTCAAAATACATTTATTTTATATGCATGGTAACTCTCCAATAACTGTAAGACGGTAAGCATTTTCTTATAGTAACAACAGTTGTTAATACCTACTGTTTTTATATTTAAGTGAATTGTCAGTGAATTACATTTAAAATCCAGTACATTTTACAAAAAACTTATATGGCAGAAGCAACAGTAGGAATTATAAACGACGGGAAAAGAAGAAGTGATCCTATTCAGAGAACGAATAATAGGCGTGCAAGCCGTCATAAAAAGTAGTTGTTTCGATGTCTTGATATCTTTGATATCTAAACAAATTATATTTTTTTCGCAGATATGCTGATAAGGATCCGTTGGCTCTGTCCTTTCAGAAACCATGCAGCCACAAAGATTTGATTGTTATTAATCGTAAGCTGTTATATAAAAACAAAGATAAAATTGATCAGGACCAATATCTGACACGGCTTATAGTACCATATGTACCCAAGCGCCTTAAGTTTCCACCAGAATGCAAAAAGAATTTCTCATGCAATTACTTTCTGAAACACAAGAAGAAATCAAAGAGGGTTCGTCAAGCCTTCTTTCTGAAAGCATTGTCGGTTACAGGTAGGAGAGTAAGCACTATTTCAAAAACTATTTTTCTCGGCAATATTCCAAAAGAGAATAGAGGTGGCGATAGATTGACAGCTACGTTTAAGCCAAAGAAAGAAAGTATACTTAAATTCCTCAAAAATATCCCAGCGAAAGAGAGTCATTATAATAGAAATAAGTCACAAACATGCTATTGGGGGTTGGAATTAATTTTAAAGGTTTTTTTTCGGTTTTTGAGCATTTATTTAGAAACAACGGTACAATGTATATTATTCAAACTATTGTCCATCGTTAGCTACAACATTTTCCCATCTTTCTGGCAGCATATGGATTCCGCGCCGGAAGAACGACTCGTCTTTTGAGGCAATCCACGAATCGACCCATTTTTTGGTATCCTCGTAAGAAGTGAAGCGCTGCTCAGCCAAGCCATGCGTCATCGATCTGAATAGGTGGTAGTCGGAAGGGGCTATGTCTGGGCTATAAGGCGGGTGGGGTAGCACATCCCAATTCAGCGCCTCCAACGTTTCATTGACGGTTCTTGCAACATGTGGCCGTGCGTTGTCATGTTGAAAAACCACTTTGTCGTGTCTTTTGCCATATTCCGGCCGTTTAACCTTTAATGCTCGGCTCAATTGCATCAATTGTTGTTGGTAGCGTTCCCCAGTGATGGTTTCGTTAGGTTTTAGCAGCTCATAGTACACGACACCCTTCTGATCCCACCAAATACACAGCATAAGCTTGGCGCCATGAATATTCGGCTTGTCCGTCGATGTTGATGCATGGCCGGGTGGTCCCCACGATTTTTTTCGCTTAGGATTATCGTAATGGATCCAGTTGTTCGCACATGCAAAATCGCCGTTCAACGTCTCTCGGCTTCAACTCGTACGGCACCCAATTTCCTTGCTTTTGAATCATTCCCATGGCCTTCAGGCGTTTGCCGACCGTTGATAAGTCGACTCCCAATGATTCTGACAATTCTTGAAGTGTTTGACACGGGTCTTCATCGAGCAAAGCCTCCAATTCCTCATCTTCAAACTTTTTCGGCTGGCCCGGACGCTCTTTGTCTTCCGTATAAAAATCACCACTTTTAAACCGACGGAACCAGTACTCACAAGTAGAAATCGATGGAGCATAGTCCCCGTAAGCCTCAGTAAGCGTGCGTTGTGATTCAACCGCTTTTTTCTTCAAATGGAAGCACAAAAGTAAACCTTCCCGCAAATTGCGTTTTGTTGGAACGAAAGTCGACATGTTCACAGAGAAAAAAATATATGTTGTTTACACTTCAGTGGAATGACACATACTGAAAAATGAAGCTTAGACAATGTGCTTTGAAATTAATATAGTCACAGGTGTGCCCGATGCGATTTATTGATAGTTACGCCATCTCTTAGAAAACCTTTAAAACTAATTCCAACCCCCAATATATTTCATCAGAACTCAATATAATGGAATTATGAAGGATTTATAATGATTTAGTAGATAATTCACTGAAAGTTAAAAAAACATTTTTTTGGAATATTTTCAACACCCTTAACATAGGATTCTCTTCCCCTGCGACAGATGTGTGTGCTCAATGCGTATTAAATAAACAGAAAATCAAAATGAAACAACATTTGGACTTGAAACAGCAGCTAATGACTCAACAAAGAATTCACAAGCTAAGAGCCAACTATTTTTATGAAATTGCAAGAGCTGAGCCTCCTCGATCTGTGAGCTTGTGTTTCGATATGCAGCAAGCTCAACCATTGCCACTCACCCCTATTCAAGAAGCGTTTTATTCAAGGCAAATAGGCTATTATACTTTATGTGTTGTCGACATGGCATCTAAGGAGCCCGTGTTTTATACCTGGACAGAAGATCAAGCTGGTAGAGGTGCTGTTTGCGTAGGTTCTGCTTTATTGGCATATTTTGGTACAGTCAATTTGTTGCGGCGGTTGTGGTGGACAAAATAAAAATATGCATATCATACATACCTTAATGCATTGGATGTTAAGAAGTACTCCAAAACAGCTGAAGCAAGTAGAATTATAGTTTCCTGTTTTTGGGCGTGTTGACAAAGATTTGCGAAAAAAACTACTATTTTTGTTAAAGAAGGTTATCATGAAGTTTATTCTAAGAATGGGAAAATTAAGATTTTAGGAAAGGATTGGCCCCTTAAGGATTTAAAAATGTTGGTAGAATATTACCGTACTATAAATGGCATACAGAGTATGAAAATAATTTATTTTAAACTCTCCACAAATCAAAAGCAATGTCTAATCAAAACTTTTGAAACTTATAAAATTGAAGACAAAGAAAAATTTACTAGCTTCCTTAAAAGATTCAAAAACCCCGCCTGTTTGCTTAATGAAGTTCTTCTTGGTGTTGCAATTAATTCAGAAAAGAAGAGAGATGTTGTCAAACTATTGGAAAAACATTATGGCCAACAGTGGTCAAACATTTCGGAGCTAGAATATTATACAAATATATTTTCGGACCAGCAAGGTAATAGTGCCAAAGAAACCGCTGATATAACCTTATGTGACTGTTTGGAGGAGGACACTGCAATGAAAGTGTAACACAATGCTAATTTTTTTATTACTTGAATACCTGAATATACTTCATTAATTTAATAAAACTTATGCAATTCAAATCAAAAACATATCATTTAAATTTTTTCCAAAGCGTCTTTTTGCATAAATCCAAATTTAGTTCATATCAAAACGCAGCAACTCCATGGGTTCATGACAAAATGAAATAAGTACTATGTAACGGACCAAAACGCAACAATTCCAAATTTGTTATATAAATAACTTAAAAATTAATTGTTATAATTGATAAAAATTATTTTATCTATGATATGTTATTCTTCTTATTAAACTATTAAACCAGAACAACTGTTTCAAAAAAATGTTTATCCTACTGGCTTGAATTACATTTCTTCGTTTATCCAAAAAAGTGTTATGGTGTAATTATTGCGTTTTGTTATGGACCTCCTCAAATATAGTGAAGTATTTCTTTCCCCCGTTTAAAAAAATGGCACTTGGCACTTGGCTTGGCACTCAAACGAAGATGTGATTGTATTGATATGCCCAGAATGTCAAGAACATCTGACTCCACAAGATCTACACCGTTTATATTGAGGGTAGCTCAGTGGCAATTGACTCACTTATGGGAACAGACAACACTGAGTCTTTCTTGCTAGCTATATAGTACTTGTGCATACATGTATGTATGTAGCAGAAATATTTTTTTTTTTTTTGCTTATTTATACTTTACTACTGGTAAATGAAAAAAGTACGTGTTTTGAATTACTGCTAGGCTGCGAGTAATTTTTGTAGGTTTTAAGAAAAGATTTGGTAGGATGAATTTGTAATAAGTGGCAAGACTGGTCATTAGTCGCACTCTCTGTACGTATATGATTTACCTCATTTTGGCCTCATTTAGGACACTCTTTGTCAAATTTTGGTAATTTCGCCATCTTTTATGCTCTCGCTCGTTTTTTTTAAGAAAAACTTATTATTTTATCCACGGTATGCTACACTTTGTTTTCTGTTTGGCAAGTGAAGGCAACATTTTTGCTTCTGTTTTCTGTTCAAAAAATGTTTTCTGTCCGTCGTTCAAATTGTTTTCAATTTCGAACCGTAAACTGATCCTCATAAATTTTCAAAAACTTTTTATGCCATATGAAAGGCCATTTTGTGTACACAGTAAATAAAATAAAAACTTTTGAAAAATCATCAGGATCGAACTAATAGGTATGCAGGAAAAAAAGTAGTATAAAAATAATTGGAAAATCTCAATTTGCAGTCAGTTTGGTGGCACCGGACTAAATTATTCGGTAATTCCGAGTCCAGAATCAGATTTTTCACCAAATTTAACAACGAAATAGATGGTTTGTGTTTGTTTTCCGCAAATCTCAATTGCATAATTTCTTATTTTAAAAATATCATTTAAAAAATTCCAAAAAAAATCGGAATTTTGAGCAGAACCGGCGCGGTTTCGACAATTTTTGAACTTTTAATAGCTGAAATTATTTCATTTGCAAGCATCGCTTACAATTCCGGGGGGTACGCAGGATCAGAAATATTTAAGCAGTTTAAATTCAAATCCAACGCAGTCTAATACAATATACAGTGAATCAAAAAAGTTTAGGCACAGAGCTATTCTCAAAGTTTGTATCTAAATAACTTTTCCACCTAACGAAAAAAAAATACTATGGCATCATTTGAATATTGAAAGTTTTTGTTTATTATTCCCTGCATAAAAATTTCATTTTTAATTTTTGTTTTATGTATTATGTTATTAAAAAACAAAAAAGTCACAATTTTACATAAAAAAAGTTTAGGCACATGTGCAAAAATTTTAATTAATTTTTGGTTATCCTAACATTTAATATTTTGTTAGTCCTCCTTTGGCTTGAATAACTGCCTGTAAGCGTCCTTGCATACTCTCCCAACTAGGTTTGATGTCTGTTCGGGTGTTATATTTTCCCATTCTTGGCGAAGGGCCTCCTTTAGTGAATATTTTGATGATATGCGATGGCTCCGAATTTGTTTCTCCAATAATTGCTAAATATGTTCAATAGCATTCATATCTGGCGACTGTGGAGGTGTTTTGCGCTGTTGGCAATGGTAAATAAGCCATTCCCGCGAAAGTTACGACGCATATTTCGGGTCGTTATCTTGCTGGAACAAAAATAGCTTCCCATTCATGCCCAACTTTTCAACACTAGGACACAGATTGTCTTTCAAAATATCCAAATAAGAGCACTTATTCATTTTTTTATCTATAAACACAAGAATCCCCACTCTAGAAGCCGCCATACATCCCCACATCATGACATTACCACCACCGTGTTTGACTAATTTTCGTTTTTTCTTGGAGCTCATTGTTTGGTTTCCGACAAACCATCTGTGTGCACCATCTGATCCAAAAAAGGTTGAACTTCGATTCATCACTAAATGTTACACGCTACCACAATGATTCCGATTGATGTACATGAAGTTTTGCAAACTCCAGCCTCTTTTTCTTATTAATAGCCGAAATAAATGGTTAGCCCCGAGGAACTCTTCCATGAAAACCAGCTCTATGTAGAGTAATGCGTATTGTTTGGAGATAGAAGTTTTTATTGAAACTTTGATGCATTTCATAGCATAATTTTACAGCCGAAATCTTAGGATTTTGGGCCACTGCAGCTACTACAGTGCGCTCCTGGCGTAGTGTTAATATATTTGGGTGTCCGTATCTGCTGTATTTTCTCTAATTTTCCCGTATTTATGTAATGTTTTATAATGTTTCGCACACTTGCATAGGGCCTCTGCACTATATCACCAATTTCGCGATAAGATTTTTGCTGCACATGAAGGTTTATAATAACTTTTCGAACATCTACCGAAATTTCTGTATGACTGCTCATTTTGCTCATTCAATCACGACATCAAGATCAACACTAACTTAAATCAATTGACAATTGGTTGGCTGCGCAATAATTATGTGCAGAAAACGGAATAGATCAAAGAGAACTTAAAGATTACCGTTATATTTGCAAAAACAAGGTACACATACAGCCTGTGCCTAAACTTTTTTCATATGCATTTTTTCTTCGTCAGCTTGTATTTCGAATAGTGTATAAAGTAAAGGAATTTTTTTATGTATTTCAATTAAAATTCATCCAATGATACTAACTGCATCAAAAAGTTGGCCAAATTAGTTGCTTTTAAATATTAAAGCAAATTTCTTCTCAGAAAAATTGACTGTGTCTAAACTTTTTTGATTCACTGTATATATTTTATACATTATATATATACGACAAAACTAATGATTTAACGAAAAAAAGGTTATAACATGAATTGTAGGGAATTTCTCTAGTTTCATTTAGTACATATATGTTTTCATCGTGAAATGAGTCGGAAAGGAAATATTGGCAAAAAACTGCTTTTAGGCGCCATTTTGCCAATATGGCGGTGCGAGTGACAAAAATACGAGGTGGTAAAGTTGAAATTCGGAAAGAGCACTTCGAAATCTATAAAAAGTACCCATTTTCAAAACTCCCGGAAAACATTTCAGGTAACCTCACCTTTTTCCCCCAATTCATTGCACTATTATCCGAGGCTGGTTTAGTTTTCAGTGGGCAGTAGTTATGTGGCGGGACTCAAACCCTGCGCACATTCCATGTTTAAGGTCTACGGAGCGACCCGCCGCTCAAATTAGCCGTCAAACTGACGGATGCCAGTTTGCCGTTGCCCAGGGAACACCACGTGGAGGTTTGAGTCGACTTGGGACAATTTCGACATGGATAATGCTGGCCTCGCCTGGTTGAGGCAGTCAGACACGTTTCCATGTGAATGGTTCGCCTCCTGTTCCCCAAGGGAACGCGGCGTTTAGACTCCCACGTTTCATCCGGCAGCTATAACTTTGAAGCAGTCAAGAAGTTCGTATATCTTGGCACCGCCATTAATACCAACAAGGAAATCAGCCTGGAGATAAAGGGAAGAACAATAATTGCTAATAGGTGCTACTACGGGCTCAGTAAACAACTAAGTTTCAGAGCCCTCTCTCGATCGACAAAACTAACACTCTACAAGACGCTCGTTCTACCTGTGCTTTTTTATGGAGCTGAGACATGGGTAGTTTCGCAAACTGACGCAGCCGCTCTGGGGGTGTTCGAGAGAAAAGTTCTTCGCAAAATTTTCGGTCCTGTTCGAGTCGGCGATGACTATCGCATCCGACTGAACCACGAACTGTATGAGCTCTACGAAGACATTGACATAGTTCGGCGTATAACTGTGCAGCGACTACACTGGCTGGGTTATGTCCATCGTATGGACGACGAAGCTCCAGCGAAAAAGGTGCTCGAGGCGAGGGTCGCTGGTCAACGGCGACGAGGGAGACCATGCCTCCGATGGATGGACCAGGCTGAGGAAGCCCTAACCGCACTTGATGTTTCTGATTGGAGAAGGCGCGCGCAAAGCAGAGGCGCCTGGCGAGAGCTGATGAGGTCGCCCGAAACCCGAACACGGGTTGTTACGTCCACCTAAGTAAGTAAGTCAGACTGTACTATTATACTTCATTTAAAATTGTTTGAGAAATTTTGTTTCGATAAAAAGCATATTAAGATTTTATGTGATTTTCCGCAGCCTATAATTTGGGAAGGACTTCGCACAGAGCAAAATGTTTGTGCCAAGTTGGAAAGTTTAGATGTCTAACATGCCAAGAAAGCAACAAAATAGAATTGGCAAACTTTTTAGTTATCTGCCTTACGTGTTAAATTTCATGGTTCATGGTTCATTTTTTGCATTCTACAGCTTTTCAAAATTTTAAAAAAAAAATCTATTCAAACGAAAACTTAGATCCAATAAGAAATTGTAAAAAAATGTCAACCAAATTTTTTGCAATTTATAAAATTATATGCGTTCAAACTTTCATAATGGATTTTTTTTTTATCCAAATATAGTATAGGCATAATTTCAAAGATATAATTATTCGGAGTATTGAAAATGGTTCTTTAATATACAAATTTCCTACAGTTAATTCAAATATAACGATTGTAACTGTTGGTAAAGAAGTCAATCTTTCATCTACCAAGTAAATTTACATCATTATCTCAGTTTTTCTTAAAAAAACTATCCCATTTTAATTGTAATAATCTCATTTGTACTGTTTGAACCCCTAAACGCCTCTCCCTCTCCTCCTTCTTTGCTACGAGCCTGCCCTCAACAAATTCCAACATTGTCTAAAAATGCCTAAATTTTTTTGTAAAAATAGCAAAACTTCTGGCAAATAGTATTTTTTAAATTTAGTAGCTAAAAAATTTTCAAGAATTGCTTAATCTAGCCGGAAAATGGCTTTATTGGCAACACTAGGCAACAGTGTTGGCGGCTGTTCAGGACACCCGAATTGTTGTTGAACAAGGAGAAGGCAAAAATAAATAAATACAATGTCGTCTACCTTTTTAGTATTCATCACAATTTATGTTAAGCTAAAGTAAACTTTATGACAACAACAGCATCAACAACAACAACACCATCAGTTACTACAACAACAGTAGCCAGTATAGCTACTATATCTGCAAGCTGGCTTAGCGGTAATGGTATTTAGCACCACATTCATGAAGGCGTCAAGTTAATAAATACACATAGGCCTCGATATACACACACACGCAAATACTCAAATACACTTGCTTACACAAAAACCAAATTAAGCAACACAAACACAAAGGCAAGCGCCGAGCTCATCAAATATGCAATAAAATCAGTTTCCTTTTAATTAAGCCTACTGCTGCTAGCTGCTCATGGCTTTCCGGTTGCTCAGATTATTAAACTGTACCTGTGTGTGTGTGTGTGTGTGTGTTAATATATATGTATGTACTAAGTGTGCATAATACAGTGTTTATGCAACATCAAGCAACAATACATCGTTGTCTGTTTTTGAAATTAAAACATTTCTTATCCTTAAGATCAAAATATCTTGATGTGACCTCTGTCAGTTTTTGTTATACATATGTAAATATAAAATAGCAGTTTTAAGTAATTCAGAAAAAAAATCGCCACTTTAAATTTTCTGATCAATCATTATTTACAAGTTTTAATATTGAAGATAAAATTTTTAGAATCGAAGTGTAACTACATATTTTTAAACATTAACAAAAATCTTTATGTCGAACGTTTAATGTTAAAATGATCCAACAAATCCATCTCCATATTCTCCATATTCTCCATGAAGATCAATACATTTTTGCATGTTTTCGAAGCACTTTTCCACTCCATATGAGGTAAGTCAAAAACTTGTGATTCGAACGTATCATCCACTCTTCAGGCATCGAATATCCTTGCCCCCGCAATTTATTTTTAAGTAGCAAGTCGTACAGTTCATACCGAAAGGTTGGGCTACTAAAAAAGTGCCACGCCCCTCAGTCAACGCCCATAAAATGTTACCAGTAGAACGGCATTTGTAAAATTAGATCAAATACCGAATCCGGAGGCTGTGCGGCCTATAACTCCAAAGCAATTCGATATAGAAAATTTCGTTTGTGTGTTAGGTGGCACGCCTCCTTGTCCAATGCTAGCCAAATTGGTTCGATCAGCAACAAAATTTCATAAAAATACTCTCAATACTTTGCTACAGTTTCCTGAAAATTTTATAAAAATTGGTTTGGCGGTTTCAGAGTCAATACCTGACATACACACCCTCCTCTCATACATACATCCATTGTTATATATAATGGTCCCATCTCTCACGTTTTTGGCAGGAGACTCCTGTTTTTTCAAACCAAAACCTGTGACCTATTTTTGCTCTCGAAAAACCTGTATTCGCCGCATTTAATCTATACTAGCTTATACCCGGCGCGCTTCGCTGCGCTCAGCGCTTATCCCCTAAAAGAGGGCGTAGCTTTAGTGAAGCCATGCTTTTATAGTAAGTTCTTACCGAGTTTTATTAATGTGTGACTTATTTCGAAAGCTATACCGAAAATTTTGGGTGCGGAAAAAGTACCACGCCCCTCGTCCAACACCCATAAAATGTTACCTGTGCAACGGCATGTGTAAATTGAGGTCGAATACTGAATTCCGAGGCTTTGCGACCTATAATTACAAAACTGTTCGAAATCGAAAATTTTAGGTGTATTTACGATCGGCAACAGACTTCACAGGAACCCTCTCAACGCTTTGGTATAAAAATTGGCTTAGCGGTTTCGAAGCCTTTACGTGATATACACATATACCCACATACGTATATACATTAAGTCGCCTCACGCTCTTTAGAAAAAAATTTGTTCAGTCTCGTTCTTCAAAATAATCCATGGCTTATGTTTTGATGATCCACAAAATATTGCGACTAAAAATATTGGCTGGTATGGCAGTTAGAAAAAAACAAACGGTCAGAAATAAGAGTAATGGAAAAAATTTTGCATCAAAAAATCTTATATTTCCGTTGGACCAAAGATAATGCGGATTTTTTGGATTGTTTTAACTTTTTTCATATTATTTTCACTAAAATTCAAAAGTCTGATATATATCCTTTTTATGGATTTGTGGGCATTGAAAGTAGGCGTGGCAACATTTATATATAAAGTGAACGCCAATTTGACCCATAGCACCTACATACCAAGTTTGTCTATCAAAACGTTCACATCTCAGGAATTAAAATTATTTCTAACCGATAGCCCAGGCAGCTAACTTAGTTATAATTTTTAAATTGTAATGAACTATAGTACATTAATACATAAGTAAATAAATAAATTAAATAAAATTATTTCTGAAAAGTGGGCACAGATATAGTCCTACCATGCACAATTTTTGCAAAGCTGTCGAGAGTAAGCGTATGAAATTAATAACCATATTTTAGTATTTAACGATGAGAATCGTCTGATTTATAGAAGTTCTATTAATTTTTGGGTAAAAAGAAACCAAGTGGCGGCCGTGGCGTAGCGGGTAGAGTGTGTGGCCCATACGCGAGGGAACCCTGGTCCGAATCCCACCTGACACGGAAAGTTTTTCGATTGAATTAATTTTTCTGTTCGGCCGTCATCTCTCTGCAGACAATGGCAAACCTCAGAGAATAAAAACTGCCATGAAAAGCTTCTTGAGAACGTAAGCCGTTCGGAGTCGGCATAAAACATGTAGGTCCAGTTCTCGATCAATTGTGTTCAAACATTCCACAACACTCACAACACAATTGATCATAAGAAGCTCGGTCAAAGTACTTTCAAGGACTGAAATTGGCCATTTCGTTTTGTTTTTTTTGTGGGTGGTACAAGTGGGCGTGGCAAATTTTATATATATATATTGACTGCCACTTAGAGCACCTGCATATCAAGTGTTACTATCAAACGTGTGCAACTCAGGAATAAGCATGATTTCGAAAAAGTTGGCGTAGATATGGTGCGACTACGCCCATTTTTAAACAGTTGCCGACAGTGACCATATGAACTAAATTACCAAATCTTAGTTTTCTACGGCAAAAGCCGTCTGATATAAAGCATTTTTACTGATTTGTGGGCGGTAAAAGTAGGCGTGACAACGTTTATATTTACAAAGTGACTGCCACTTGCACCCTTAGCACCTGCATACGAAGATTGGCTATGCAGGCTAAAGTGGGCGTAGATATAGTGCGGCCATGCCCATTTTTTATACATTGACCGACAGTAACCATATGAACTAAATTACCAAATCTTAGTCATCTACGGCAAGAGCCGTCTGATATAAACCATTTTTACTGATTTGTGGGCGGTAAAAGGGGGCGTGACAACATTTTTATTTACATAATGACTGCCAGTTGCACCCAGAGCACCTGCATACCAAGATTGGCTATGAAAACGTGTACAACTCAGGAATAAGCATGATTTCGATAAAGTGGGCGTAGATATAGTGCGGCCATGCCCATTTTTTATACATTGGCCGACAGTAACCATACGATCTAAATTACGAAATCGTAGTCTTCTACGGCAAAATTCGTCTGATATAAAGCATTTTTACTGATTTGTGGGCGGTAAAAGTGGGCGTGACAACGTTTATATTCACATAGTGACTGCCACTTAGATCCATAGCACTTGCATACTAAGATTCACTATCAAAACGTGTACAACTCAAGAATAAGCATGATTCCGATAAAGTGGGCGTAGATATAGTTCGGCCACGCCCATTTTTTGTATATTGGCGGAGAGTAATCATATAAACAAAATTATCAAATCTTAGCCTTCTATGGCAAGAGCCGTCTGATATAAAGCATTTTTACTTATTTGTGGGCGGTAAAAGTGGGCGTGACAACGGTTTTTATTTACATAGTGACTGCCACTTGTATGCATAGCACCTGCATATCAAGATTCACTATCAAAACTTGAACATTTTAGGAATTAAAATAATTGCTGAAAAGTGGGCGTAGATATAGTGTGACCACGCCCATTTCTTGTCCAGTCACCGAAAGTAACCATCTGAACAAAATAACCAAATTTAAGTTTTATATGATTAAAACCGTCTGATATATAGCAATTTTTTTAGTTTGTGGGCGATAGAGCCAATTTGGGTTGTATGGGAGGTACCACGCCCCCTTGCCCAATCAACACCAAACTTCACAGGAACACTTCCCGAATGTTGCTTCAGTATCCCTCAAAATTTCATAGAGTTTGGTTCGGTGGTTTTGGAGTCTATACGTGATATACACACATATCCACATACCCACATACCCACATACCCACATACCCACATACATACATTCATTTTTATATATATAGATGATATATAAAATTGTAAAAAAAAAAATCTGTACATGAAATATTTTTTGAAATTCCTTTAGCGATGGGCGTTTTGAATGACCTTGAGTCCGAAAATCGCATTTTTAAAATTTTTGTCTGTCTGTCTGTCTATCTGTCTGTTAAAGCATCACGCGAAAACCACTGGATGGACTTAAATGAAACCTGACATCCAGGTTCCTTATATCCCCGGTCACCATATAGGCTACTTTTTACCCAGTAAAAATGGTTAGACCCGGTAGGGGGAGCTGCGATCGGGTTCAGGCAGTTTTTTTTTAGCTTATCTCCGAAACCGTTCATCTGATTTGCATGAAAATTTGTACGTAGAAGTTTTTGGATACGGCGACTTTTTATAACTTATTAACTCTGTTCTATCTCGAACACCAGAGGGTGCTGTAGTACAAATATTTTGAAAAACCTCGAAAACTCCCACTCCGTGCATCCGATTTGCATGCAAATTGGAATCTATAGGTTTTCTGATACGGTGAGTATTTTTAACTTATCTTTTTTGTGATATCTTGAACACCAGAGGGCGCTGTAGTACAAATATTTTAAAAAACCTCGAAAAACTCCTAAGCCGTTTATCCGATTTGCATTAAAGTTGGTATGTAGAGATTTTCGGAAACGGTGAGTTTTTATGGCTTATATACTTTGTTCTATCTTGAACACCAGAGGGCGCTGCAGTACAAATATTTTTAAAAACGTCGTAAAAGTCCAAAAACGTTCATCCAATTTGCATGAAAAATTGTATGTAGAGGTTCTCGAACACACTGAGTTTTTTTGACTTATCTACTCTGTTCTATCTTAAACACCAGTGGGCGCTGTAGTAGAAATCGTGAAAAAGTAGAAAGTCGCTCATTCGATTTGGATTAAAAATTTTGCTAAAGGCCTTTCGTGTAGGGCAACTGTTTTGGCGTTATGTCTTTTGCTCTGTCTCGAAAACTTGAGGGCGCTGTTGTACAAATACCGCAAAAAACTCAAAACAACTCATCCGATAAGTATGATTTTTTATAAGTGTTTTTCGGGTGCGGTGAGTCTTTTGGCGCTATGTATTTTGCTATATCTTGAACCCCAGAGGGCGCTGTACTACAAAATACAGTAAGGCGTAGCAAAGCCCGAAGGGTGATAAATAACTTCTTTTCTTTTTTATGTGTATTTCTATACCACTTTTTTTTCGCAAAAAAGGACAGCTGATGGCGAATTCTGTGGTATTTGAGTACGCATCAACACATGCGCAAGTCAGTTGCGTCGTAAGTTGGCATTGTTTTGACATTTCAATTTCTATTTTCAATGTTTATTTAATTTTTGTCCAGTTTCCTCGCGAATAGCCAAAAATTCGTTTTTGCTCTGATTTTTAAAAAAAAATGTTCAATCAATCGAATACAATATAAAACTTGAAAATATATTTTTGCAAGCGATCGGCGGCACGCACACACACAAATCACGATTTCCCTAACTTTTTCTCATAATTTTCAGATGTTGAAACTACATTCTGCTTATTTCGCCGAAGTTATTGGTTTGAAAGATACGCACAAAATTCCTTCAAAAGTTTGTGAAAAGTTTTTCAATTCGACGAATGAAACCGAAAATTATTTATATCAACTCCCGAGTTAAGTCGGGTATTCTGCAAACAAATGTTCATGTAAATCAGGTGAATGGTTTCGTAGACAAACTATAATAACAAAATACGTAGAACCCGGTCGCAGCGTCACCTACCGAGACCAATTGATAATCTGAACCATCCAGGAATCCACTTAAGCACACACAAAAACTTTCATCAAAATCGGCACAGCCGTTTAGGAACAGTTTAATAACATACATACGTACAAATTGTACAACAGCGCCCTCTACTTTTCGAAACAGAGCAAAAGAGACAACGCCAAAACAGTTGCCGTACACGAAAATCCTTTAATAAAATTTTTCATCCAAATCGGATGAGCGGCTTTCTACATTTTCACTATTTCTTAAGAGATTTGTACTACAGCGCCCTCTGGTGTTCGATATAGTACAAAAAAGTAAGTCCAAAACAGTCATCATATTAGAAAACCCCTATAAACCGATTTTCATGAAAATCGGATAAACAGCTTAGAAGTTTCTTAAAATATTTTTACACAGCGCCCTCTGGTGTTCAAGATAGAACAGAGTAAATAAGTCATCAAATCTCAGCATATCCGAAAACCTCTATTTACAAATTTCCATGCAAATCGGATGAACGGTTTCGGAAATAAGCTATAAAAACAAAATGCCTTAAACACGATCGCAGCGCCACCTATTGGGTTCAATTGTGAATCTGAACCATCCAGGGATCCACTCAAACACACACAAAAAATTTCATCAAAATCAGTGCAGCCGTTAAGGAACAGTTTAATAACATACAAACGTACAAATTGGACAACAGCGCCCTCTAGTTTCGAGAAAGAGCAAAAAAGAAAGCACCAAATTTTCATCCAAATCTGATGAGACGTTTTGGAGTTTTGCACGATTTCCTAAGATTTGTACAAAAGCGCCCTCTGTTTTTCAAGATAGCACAAAAAAGATAAGTCCAAAACACTCACCGTATCAGAAAACTCCTATTTTCCAATTTTCATACAATTTGAATGCACGGCTTAGGAGTTTTTCGAGGTTTTTCAAAATATTTGTACTACAGCGCCCTCTGGTATTTGAGAGAGTAAAGAGTAGATAAGTCAAAAAACTCAGAGTGTCCGAGAACCTCTACATGCAAAATTTCATGGAAATCGGATGAACGGGCTTGGACCTTTTTGCCTTTTTTAAAATATTTGTACTGCAGCGCCCTCTGGTGCTCAAGACAGAACCTAGTTTATAAGTCATAAAAACTCACCGTTTCCGAAAACCTCTATATACCAACTTTCAAGCAAATCGGATAAGCGACTTAGGAGTTTTTTGACGTTTTTTAAAATCTTTGTACTACAGCGCCCTCTGGTGCTCAAGATAGAACAGAGTACCTAAATCATAAAAGCTCACCGTATCCGAGAACCTTTACACACAAATTTTCATACAAATGGGATGAACGGTTTCGGAGATAAGCTAAAAAAAAGAATGCCTGAAACCCGATCGCAGCGCCCCCTACCGGGTCCAACCTTTTTTACTGAATAAAAAGTAGCCTATATATTGACCGGGGGTATAAGGAACCTAGATGTCAAGTTTCATTTATATCCATCCAGTGGTTTTCGCGTGATGCTCCAACAGACAGACAGACAGACAGACAAAAATTTTAAAAATGCGATTTTCGGACTCAGCGTGATTCAAAATGTCCATCGCAAACAGAATTTCAAAAAATATTTCATGCACAGATTTTTTTTTTACAATTTTACATATATATAGATATTAAATAATTTCCAAAGACAGGTACTCCTTAAAATTTCAAAGTCCTGTGGAGGCGGTAAGCTAGAGGTGTCCCAAAAAAAATAATTGCATATTCGTGATCTGCTTATACAAAAATATGAGAAAACATTGAGAAAGTGGGCGGGGTTTTTAAACCAAGGACCAAATTGTGGTACAGTGTAATTATCAAAATAAAAAATTTTGAGGAGTTTGCTCGTTTGGAACTTTTTTGTAAGTTTTTTGGATACATTTTGATGCGATTTCGACTTCAATCGCCATAACTACGCCATTTCTCTTTCGATTGCCGTCGTTTAACCACCGTTTAGAAAGGTAATAATCAGTTGAATTAAAGCTAGTTTAAGCTAGTTTTGAGTACTTATTTGTTTGATAGCTTATATTTATTACAACACTATCCAGTTGTAATCATATTAGGTTTGACAACATCGACCCGGTGTAAGCTAGTTAAATATTATTTTAATATGAATAAAAATTGAATAAATTTTTTTTTCGTTTGTCATCAAAATATGAAATTTTTCATGACATTTTTAATTTTCAATTTAGGCCATATTGAGGCGGAACAGTCGCTACTGACAGAAAGAGACGAAACTAGCCAAAAACGAATATTTGATCAAACACTACTAATTGAATTTAAATAAAAACTACAAAACTGCTCATTTTTAAAACAACGATCTCAAATAAGTTTACGCCAAACAGACCAAAAACAACACACACAAAAATTAAAAAAAAAAAACAAGGATCAAGACAAGAAACCAAAAATGTAAACCGAACTTTACCTGATGCTACCCTGAAGCCAATCAGGCATAAAAGCCATTATTATTGAAAAATTATTTATAAAGTAATAAAACAGAATCAAAATTTCATTGAAGGTAAAATGCAGTAGAACCATAGAACCAGTGGATGTAACGATACAGAAAGAGCACAAGTAAGAAAAAGACAATAAAAAAAACGGAGGTACACAGTTCAGTGCCTTCTAAATACAACAACGCATTCACATAAAAGCAGCAAAGTTCTATAAAGATTTTATGTTTAATAAAATGTTAACGTGTAGTAGCTACAGTAAGTAAGTAAGTAGTAGTAGCTACAGTAAGGAGAATGAACTGAAAAAACTATAATAGCAAAAGAAAAAAACGCACCAAATAAGAAATAACAATGGCCATATAAAAAAAGAAAAAAAAAGGGAAGAATATTTGCTGCATTCGCTAAAAGGTTAAAACCCATTCTTCAAAAAAAAATCTTTTTAAGGCATACCCAAGAAGTACAAAAATAAAAAATTAGAAAAAGTTTGCTTCTTCGATTCTACCTCTTCTTCTTTTAAAACATTCTGCTAGTTTTTATTTTTTTATGATTGAACACAAAGATTCGCAAATAATTACAACAAACTGAAACAGCGCACAAGGAGCATTAATAGGCTACAACAAACACAAAAAAAAAAAAAAAAAAAACAAAAAAGTGGAAAGAAAAAATCCTGCAGAAACTAGTGACTGACCAAACGATTCATCTTCAACCTTCAGCCGCTTCTGGGCAAATAACCACAAAAGCACCGTTGCCATTTCCTCCCCTTTTCCTTACTTGTCTTGAAACCCAAACAAAACGTAACCGTATCGAAACAAACCACTTATAAAAAAAAAAAATAAAAAAAATAACTAAAACTGAAAAGTTTTGTAATTAAAATTGGAAAATTTCCAGATAATGCCTTTTTTCCTTCATTTTAACTCTGTTCAATTATTATTGTTCAATGGCGGGGGCTGTAGGTGGCATAGCCCAGTTTGATGGAGTCAATGATCGGTGTGTGCAAGTGAAGGCAATTAAATGTTCCTTGTGCTATTTAATACAGCAAATACGTTCCAATGAACGTCAAAGAAAATATTGTCAGAATGAATGATAAATAGTGTGGTTGGTAAATTGGTGAATTGATGATGCGGTGGGTGTCAGCCTTAGAGTTGAATAGCATGAAGATACTAAAAAGGCACCATTCGACGGCGTGGTATTTAAACAAAAACTATTCGCAGTCGTTCATTCCAACTTGATGAGTTCGAAGAGTTCATTATTTTTTTTAAAACTAGCGGTAGTGTTTGACTTGAGCACAGTATACGCTAGTTCATAAAACTTATATCATATTATGTTAAAAAAATAAAAATAAATGGATTCATTATATTGCAAGATAAAAAAAAGGTCAATAAAGTTATTATATTTTTGAATAATGTATTTCATTCTTTCTATTTGTAGGTGTTAAACTAATATTAACCACTGAAAAGTAATCTTTATCTAGTCACCTTCGGATGAGCTCATCAGCTCTCGCCAGGCGCCTCTGCTTTGCGCACATGAAGTGGGATATATGCGCCCAAAGTCCGCCGGCGTCGTCGGGTCCGAGAATTGAGGGGAGTAGGCCTCGGCAGTACGTTGTAATTGCAACTTATCGAGATCTAGCTTTCGTTGCATTCCTGCGCGTATGTTCTTCGCATTACATAATCGCATGCGGATCTTGGCTGCAACAAGATAGTGGTCGGAGTCAATGGTGCCCCCCGAAATGTACTCACATCCAGAACACTAGAGGCATGCCCTCCCTCGATTACAACATGATCAATTTGGTTTCGCGTTTTATGATCCGGGGACAGCCAGGTGGCCTTGTGGATGTCGAGGTGCTTAAATCTGGTGCTACTAACTACCATGTTCCGCGCCGCAGCGAAGTCGATCAGTCTTAGACCGTTGTTCGTGGAGGTCTCATGAAAACTGAACTGATCGTCAGGGGGACCAAAGATGCCTTCCCTTCCGACTTTTGCATTAAAATCGCCGAGGACTATTTTCACGCCCTAGACCGGAAGGTGGTCGTATACGTCCTCAAGACTAGAGTAGAAAGCGTCCTTGACGGCTTCGTCCTTTTCCTCCGTCGGGGCGTGAGCGCAAATAAGGCTGATGAAGAAAAACTTTGCCTTGATGCGGATCGTGGCCAATCTTTTGTTCACAGGTGTGAACCGGGAAACAAAGTGGCATAGTTTCCGGGTAACGACGAATTCACATCCGAATTCGCGCTTCTGCGCATGGCAGCTGTAGTAGATATCGCAGTGTGCTTGTTTAGAGCAGCCTTGCCCTTTCTAAAGCATTTGCTGGATTGCGGTTATGTCAGCTGTTATTGTTTTTTGAGGTCTTCCTCCAGTTGGATAATGGCAACTTCCCTATAAAGGGTCCGGACATTCCAGGTGCATATCCGTAAATTATTGCCCGTTTTTCGTTTGCGGTGGTCGTCAACGTAATTGGGTTTCTTATCCGAGGCTGGTTTAGTTTTCATTGGGCAGTAATAATGTGGCGGGACCCAAACCCTGCGCACATTCCATGTTTATTGTCTATGGATCGACCCGCCGCTCAAATTAGCCGTCAAACTGACGGATGCCAGTTTGCCTTTGCCCAGGGAACACCACGTAGAGCTTTTAGTCGACTTGGGACGATTTCGACATGGATAATGCTGGCCTCTACAGGTTGAGGCAGTCAGACACGTTGCCATGTGAAGGTTCGCCCCCTGTTCCCCTGTTTTAAAAATACTTTTCCTTTTCATTTCTTGGTATTTCAAAGCATTTGTTTTCATCCAGAAATTAATATATTTATGATAATAAAACAAATAAGAAAAAAAATTAAAATAATAAGATTTCATATATAATAATATGTTTAAATAAATTATCAAATATGACCAAGAAATTAAGAGGAAAAGTATTTTTAAACTTATTTTTTACTTTGTAGTGATTTTGTAGTCGGTTGTTTTGTTTTAAAAAAGATTTTATTTCTTCCGGTTTAGAGAATATGATAAATTTTCGAAAAAAATGTATAAACAACATAAATACAATTGTTCTGAAAAACTTTGTTCTATTAAATTCTGAAAGTTTGTTGGTTATTTCAAATACAGTAGAGACTCACAAAAGTTAAGACTCGCAAAAGTTAATTCTACAAAAAAGATAACCAGGCTTCTGCCACCACTGAAGACTCTAAAAAGTTAACTCTTGCGTTAACTTTTCCGAGTTTTTTTTTCACTCTATTATTTATTTTTTTAATTTTTATCTAGCATCAATTTATTTTATGTCAATTGTCACTACACTCAAAATAAAAACACTGTGATATTGATAAATTCCTATGCGTATTTAATAAAATCGCTGTCAATATACGTCCAACAAAAATGTTTGTCAATATCATCAAAACGTTGTTGAAATAACAAAATGAGTTTGTTATTTTGATAATGCAATTATCAATATGAATAATACGAAATTTGGAAAAATGATAACCAATTTTGTTGATTTGATAAAATTTTATCAAATTTAAAAGGAATTTTTGTTGAATTGATAAAACTTTTATCGATATGAATAAGATGATTTTCAAAAATGATCAGCCTTTTGTTGATATGATAAATATTTTTCAAATTAGTAAAACATTTTTGTTGAATCGATAAAATTTTTTATTAATTTGATAATAATTTTTGTTAATGATGTTGCTTGGTTTAGCTTTTTGATAAAAAATTGTTAATTTAACAAATTTTTTTTGTCATATTGATAAAAACATTTGGTCATTTTGATAAATAATTTTATCAATTTAACAAAATATTTAAGTAAAATCCTAAAAATGCTAGTATTCACCTATTCTTAATTTGAACATGCTAATTTGAAATTTTAATTTTTTTTTTATCGAAAGTTCAAAACAGCACGCTAAAAACAAACAAGGTTTGTAAATACGGGCTTGAGATCCTGAAAATAAAGAAAAATATTATAAAAAAGAACCATTTCATTAACTTAATACTTATTTTTTCCAAGTATTCACAATTACTACTTTTTGAAATAAAATTTGTTAATTTTCGTTTTTTATTTAACTTTATTTTAACATTGTATGATACAAAATCATAAAGCTATTAAATTTTTTTTTTTTTTAAATGAACTTTAACATAAAAATTACGTTTTCAAAAAAGAATTAAAAATAAAGGAATAATTAAATTAAAAAATAATTACATATATGTATCTCAATATGAATAAGATGATGTGCGTTATATTTGTTGTTCAAGTTGTGAGCAAAGAAAGCTTACATTTGGGTGCATTTTTTCACTTTTTATGCTTAAACTATAGCAAAATTTTTGTATAAAACTCCAAATTAATTTTGATTCTACTGGGTACTCTAAGTTGAATATTATATAAATTTTGAAGCAAATATCTACAGCTGTTAAAATTGAAAAAAATTTGAATTTGACTCCATCAAAGTATACCACAATGCTTTCCGGATTCAACACGCTACCAGTAAGCAAAATAAGAGGTTGAATTGATACCTTCTTTTCTAACTTCTTTCGGAGTTCAGCTTCTGCTTCTTCCACTGTTCTGCCGACTATCATGAAAGAGTTCTGAGAGTCTTTGATGGAGTGTTTAATATGTATTTTTTTTCCTTTTTCAACTTTAACAATTTTGGATGTTGGAACAAGGACCGCATGCAATAAATACAATATCGTTGCATATCGCCCATCTGAAATGACAAAATAGTTATTGAATTAATTTTTAAATTGAAAGGCAAATTATTAAAAAACTATTCCACTAACTTTCTGTTGGATTTTATATTTGTTTCCACTCTTTGAATAAATAAAGACTGCTGGCGTCCTTAATTTTCTGTTCGATCACTTGAAATAGTTGTTTAGAAAAGTTTGTAAAACCTTCAATGAGGCTTGGTGAATTGGGGTGCAAAAATTTAAAATCGCAATCAATCTATAAAAAAAAGAACAAAGTCAATATAAAGAAAAACTTGATTATAAAAATCATATTCTTTACCAGTTTAAATCCAAGCGGGCATTTATAATGTTTCCAGTTATTAAAAATGTCTTAAGTTGATGATGATTCAGCAATTTTTGCAAGTCGAAACTTAGCTGTTGCTCCATAATGGGCCTCTATTTCAGGCCAGCTGCTATTGTCCTTTTTTATTGCCTCCAAATGTTCTTTTATATCTTCTTCTTCTATAAATACAAAATTTGAATAGCATGTTTTTTTTACCCTACATCTAAACAGATGAGGGAATGGTTACTTTGTACGAATTTAGGATGTGTGCAAAATGATCTTAGTTGTTTTCTAAATCGCAATTATTGCAGTGTGTCTGTTAAGCAGTATTTAGGTAGCTCATAAAATTCCTAAATAAAAGGCAACTCTGCTTTACCGACACACTGCAATATTTAAGATTTAGAAAACATTTTAGATCATTTCGCACACAGCCTTAGTTCATGGTCGGCGCAATCCGACTGTAGTCTCATGAAAAGTTTCAATATCAAATCATAAAAGTTACCAGGTAAATTGGATTCAAGATGCAGAAATCGATCAAACGTTTCTCCTTTTGCGTCAGTACGAGTATAAGATCTCTTTCCCAAAAGACCGCAGTTTTTTAAAGAACGCAGCTGGTTGAAATATTTTGAGTATATTTTTCCTTTTGGAGCTTTGCCGATTTCTTTAAGGAAGTAAAATGTCTAGAAAAAACAAAACGAAATTTTTTTAATTAATTTTATTGTCTTGTTTGGAGCTTAAAAGAAATAATATTAAGTAGGTACTTTTATCTCTTTGGGAAAAACAGAAAGTATTTCATCCGATATCTTCTCTGCCAGCTTTGTGCTCATTTTGATGTCTTTCTGAATCAAATGATTTATGATAGTATCCAGGAGAATGGTTCTGCATCCATCGTTCAACTCAATACCATTTTTACATTTTAATAATAAAGACTTTCCATTACTGCTTTGTTGTAGTAGATCTTCTAGCTTAATATCTTTGTTTTCAGCAATGTGAGTGACATTATGAGAAGTAAGAGTTTTAATGGACAATTTAGCTACAGCATTTTCAGATAAGCTAGACGTGACAGTTGAATTCAAACTAAATTGCCATTTCTTTAAATTGTTTTCAAATTTGACCAAAACGCCGAGCTTAAATTCTTTAGTTAACAACTCCGCGTGTCTCGATGTCATGACTTTAAGAATATCCAAATCAATTTCTTCGTCTGAAATGTCTTAAATGCATCAAAAATTTTAATAACTTACTTCACAAAACTTACCTATACATTTCCTATACAGAATTTGAACACCCCAGTTAGTAAGATGGTCAAAAAGCTCTGGTTGATCAATTGTTTGCTCAATAACATTTGGTTGAATTTGGGCGGAGCTGTTAATTATTTGAATATTTTCCGGCGATAGCTCAATTTCTTCAGAAGACTCCATATTTTGTGATGACTGAGTTTTATTAATGTAAATGTATTGCGATAGGTCATCCATTTTTTCCATTTGAAACGAATTATAATAATTCTAATTGAATTTTGAACTTAATACAAAGTAATTATGATTTCAACTTATTTTAACTTAACCAAAACATAAATCCAAACGTTCTGTTAAACACAAAATAGTAACAAACACTATTAGAAATATTCTTTTAAACGTATCATAAGCTGTCCATTAAAAATTTTATGAACATTGATTGGTGGTCCACTGAAGTCTTTTATGTCGTAAAATAAATTTTCTTTTATTACAGTTTCCTTCAAATCTACTTTATATGAACAATATTAACTCTCTATCAAAATTTCATCAACAATAAGTACTACATGGTTACTCCCTTCAAAGACCAAAATGTGAACAATTTTAAATAAGCATAGTTGTTTTGTAAACTTTGTTAAAAAATATCCTCTCTTATAACATGTCCCCTTATAGATAATTTTAATATATTCGGTTGATCCAACGTGGGGATTAAACCAAAGTTTATTTAAATCAATTTCTATTTTATCAATTGTTTTATTTTTTTCTCTGACTTGAAGGTAATCAGCTTCTGACGAAAATGTATAGTGTGAAAACTTGAGCTGATACTTCTTTGCTAAAGTGAACGTTATGTTTTTTCTTGAATTCGTTGATTGTGCATATGATTTAAATTCTTTATGTTTGGCTTCGAATCTACAACTCCAGTAATTCCTTGGGGGACCGGAATAAAGAATAATAGATGGGTAATGGGTGAGAAAATGGTGCTTGGGCTTCAAAGAATCTTTAAACAAATAGCAATATTTTGTGTTATGATCTTTAATAAGTTGCTTGAGTGAAGAAACAGTATCTAGCGTAAATTTATTAGATAGCAATATGTCAATTATTTGAAGTGAACATAAATAAAAATCCCAAACCTCGTCACCCTCTGGTATAAGATCTCCTATCATTAGAGGTAAAAAGTGTGTAAAACACTTCATTTCGCTTGCCGACATTTTTAAACGAAATTTTTTTAAATCATTGGCTTTAATTGGCCCTGATATATTTCCTACCTCTATATGACCATAATTAAAATATTCTTTGCGATAATTTATTGTTTCTAATGAATGCATCATATCAACGGAAAAATTTTCAACGACATGAAATGATTTGATATCGTTTAAAAGTGAGTTCTTAGCTATTCCAGTTTCTTGGAAGCAATTATTCAAAAGATCAGTTTTGTAATTTTCTATTGTTCTTAAATATTGTGGATTTTCTTCGCAAAGCTTTTGGATTGCATGTTTATCTGCCTTACAAAATCGACAGAAATAGTTACTTGCAAACGATTTGCTAAAGTCAAAAAATGAATTAAGGTCAAGGTTATCTCCTAAAAACAATCCCAAAATGAAATGTAGGTACTTTTATTGAACTCTGATTAAGGTTAATTTCCAAGCCATTTATTTCAATTTCATTGATTTCATTAATTAGAAACTGAAGACACTTATCATTTCCAAAAGTTTTGAAATCTAAGGATTTAACAAAACCTGCTACAAAAATATTATCAAGCTTTGAATTATTGGCAGCCCAAGGAAAACCAAAATAAATGCCTGAAATTGACTGGGGATGAGAACCCAGGGGATTGTTGATCCCAAAATCATCAATATACATAAAATATGGAACGCAAATTTCATTTGGATAAGGCGCAATTTTTTTTTTTGCCACAATTTACCATCCATAAAATTCGAAATGTCATGGCTATTCCTGCAGCTTTTAGAAGCATATTCATTAAGGTAATAATTCAATAAGTTTTTATCCTCAAATTGTTTTTTTAATTGAAATCGCAATGGAAAAAGTGCACCTGTGGTTCTCTTCGCGCCATATATTGCTTCTCCTTGGCGGTTCACAACTCCGATTTCTTCATTAACAGAAAATTCCAAAATTTCCTCTGAATAATTATTCTCTAATAACCAATTTTTTAATTGATAATCCGTACAACATAATTTAAATGGATCTGATATAATGTTCGAAATTTCACGTAATGCATCTAATAAGTATGCAGAGTTACTGTTTAAAAATTTTGAAATTGGTCCAGTGATTTTTTCAACAACTAATTTTTGAATAAGTTCTACATCTTTTTTATTAAAATTGTTTTTGTTATGAAGACATAATGTAAACTCTAAGGAAGATCTTAAAATTAAATTAGCAAGATTTTTAATATTTAAGGGGGGTATGTTGGGTGTTACTGGTGGTGTGAAACTCTCATTGTTATGAACGATTTTATCACTTGAATTCAAAGCTTCTGAAGGAAAAGTATAATATTTGTTTGTTTGTGGATTTTCGAAATTATCATCTGGAAAAACATGTTTTTTTTTTAGATGTTTTCTAAAACTATCTAAATACCCAAACGCTTGATTACAATTGCTTTCGTTGCATTCGTAAGTACTATTATATAGAAGAGAATGATAAATTTTCAAGTGATCCACCAAAGATTTACATGTAAAGTTATCTGACTTACACAAAAAACATATCATAGTTACAAAAAGCTTCAGTATAACCAAAACAGGCAAAAACTAATTTATCTTTTAAATTATGAATTTAAATTATATAAAGAGAGTATTAGATTTGATTCTGAAAACAAAAAATTTTGTTAAATAATTACTTACTAATTTAATTTTAAAAATGAAAAAGCTAACAACAGAAGTGCAAGTGAAATAAATAAGTATTTTAAGTTACCATTAAAATCTTAATTTATCTCAAGTTTATCATAATACAAAAATCTTTTTTAAACTTACATCAACTAAACTTGCACTTCTCACTTGACTATAAAATTATTTTGAAACGTATATTAATAAAAATACTCACTTTTATTTTCTGCCACACTTTCAAACGTTGTTCAAATAATATTTGTAGGCGCAACGGCACTCGGTGGTTTACAAAGAAAACTTCTAATTGTTCCTCGGTTATAATTAATAGTGCCTTTCGATCTATTTCACACTCTTTGTAAAGATGCAATAAAAATAAAGTTAACAATAAAATAAAAAAGTTCAACTTAATATATTTTTATCAAATAACTTACCCTCTAAGTATTCCAAAAGCTTCGTTTTCTTAATTTTTTCTAAATCCAATTGCAGCTCCGCTATGATTTTTTCCAAATCCTTCATTGTACACTTTCGTGGGATATGAAAAATTAATATTTTATTTTCACTTACTTGATTTTCACAATTAATCACTTAATTATTCTTTATTCTTTTAAAATGTAAATTTTTCACTTTTTATTATTTTTCAGGAGAAATCCGACTGCCTTCAGAAACATTTATTAAGAAATGACGCAATAGAAGCGTCCGTTATGTGCTTAACAAAATGTTTGTATTATTGATAAAATTTTATCAAACTAATGAACAATTTTGTTATATTGATAAAATTTTGTCAATCAAGCGAAAAAATTATAAAGTTTTTGTCAATATGAAAAAGAATTTGTTACTTTATTTTGAATTGATAAAACTTTATCAAAACAATGAATCATTTTGTCAGTTTCAAATACAAAACTTCTGTAAAATTGATAAAAAATTTTGTTGAATTGAAAAAAAAAGTAACAGAAAAATTTAACAGATTTGATAAATGTTTTTGCTCTATTGACAAATATTTGTTAAATTACTAAAATATTTTATCAATTTGATAAAACATTTATCAGTTCCTTTAAATTTGAAAAAGATTTTTTAAATTAACAAAATATTTTATTAAATTACAGCTTGAAAAATATTTTTTATCAATATGGACAAATAATTGTCAAATTTAATAAATATTTTTGTTGTATAAACAAAATTTTTTCATATTGACAAAAATTTTTTGTTAAAGATTAACAATGCGTTTTTATCAATAACACAGACGATATTTTTTTGAGTGTATCTGGATGTTCGCAAGAAAGAGTAAAACGCAAAAACAATCGTGAATGACCGCTATGAAGAAAAACATAGTTGCAAAAATGATTGACCAGAGATGATTCAGATGATGACAATGTTACTGAAAATCCAGCGGTGAAATCGGTTTATGTGATAGTTGACAGTCGCTGTTTTGATTGTCGTTGTTGAAAACGACACCAAAATAGGTGTCACATGAAATCAATAGGATAAAAGTGATTGTTAATTTGATAATCACCTTACATGGAGCAAAAGCGATGATTTTGATTGTCAACTATCAATTATCACTTAAGACGATTCCACCCATAGTTTGTTTCATGCAACGTTGCAATATGTGCGGCAAATACACTGATGTTTCACAGCTTCTCGAACTACGATAATAAAATCGCAAAGGTTACAGATTATTTCACTGGTATTAATACCAATTAAGTGTCATCCGAATAAATTTTGTGTAACCATTTCTTGTTATAAGTTTCATTTCTTGCTATTGTATGAAATTCATATGAAAAAAGTCTGAAATTATAAATAAAATATACATATGTTATATATTTGTAAATGTATATTTACATATTTTATTATATATTTTTTCTTATGTCATGTATATTTGTATATTTAACTTGCACTATTGTCCTTAAAAAGTTAAAAATTCACAAAATTTGGCGGAGCCAAAAACAAACAGATTAACTTTTGTGAGTCTCTACTGTATCTGTCTCTTAAATTTAAATTAGATGTCACGTGTTTTGAAATTATTATACCCATTCTTGTAACGAGTCTTATTACCCTAGTGTCAATATTATTCGAGATATAGTGTTTTTCTAATATTACCACGCCAATTTGTTAAATAAGCGCCCACTTTCTTGAGCGTTATTTCCAATAATTGTGCCTACACCTGTACTTCATTTCAGTACTCCAGAGTCAATATTAACTTAGATAGTTTTTATCTAGTATTGCCACGCCGATTTATCGAATATCGCCTACTTTATTGACCGTAATTTTAAATAATTCCGCCAACCCCTGTAGTAAAATAAATTTCAGTGTCCTAGTGTCGAGATACACAGTTTTTCTTATATTGCCACGCCCAGCAGTCAAATACCGCCCACTTTATTGACCGTAATTTGTACTAATAATGCCTACCCCTATACCAAATTGCAGCTCCATAGTATCAATATTATGCGAGATATACTCTTTTCCTAATATTGCCACGCCCATTTTGTCAAATAACGCCCATTTTTTTGACCGTATTTTGTATGAACTGTGTCTATCCTTACACTAAACTGCAGTACACTAGTGTCAATATTATTCGAGATACAGTGTTTTTATAATATTGCCACGCCCATTTGTCGAATACCACCCACTTTATTGACCATAATTTTTAATAATAATGCCTACCCCTATACTAAATTGCAGTACTCTAGTCTCAAAATAATTCAAGATACACTGTTTTTCTAATATTGCCACGCCTATTTGTCGAATAACACCCATTTTCTTGCCGGTAATTTGTAATAATTGTGCCTACCCCAGTATCCCAGTGTCAATATTATTCGAGATACAGTAGTATCTAGTATTGCGAGATCTAGTAATGCCACGGCCAGTTCTCGAATACCGCCCACTTTTTTACGGGCACCTCCATGCTTATGATATCTATCAGTTCCCCAAAAATTATGGCTATCAGGCATATGGTTTAGAAGTTATCGATGTACATACATTTCCAAAAAAAAAAAAAAAAGAAAAAAAAACCGACGAACTTGAGAACCTCCTCCTTTTTGAAGTCGGTTAAAAATATGAAGAAATTTAGTGGGCGCTTCAGAAAAAAAGTGCTTTGCTGTGGACATGAGAACTCATGACTGAATAATCTAAAAAAATAGTCATAATTAGTTGATAAGTGTTTTTTAATTTTAAGTAAAGGGTGATTTTTTAAGAGCTTGATAACTTTTTTTTTAAAAAAAACGCATAAAATTTGCAAAATCTCATCGGTTCTTTATTTGAAACGTTAGATTGGTCCATGACATTTACTTTTTGAAGATAATTTCATTTAAATGTTGACCGCGGCTGCGTCTTAGGTGGTCCATTCGGAAAGTCCAATTTTGGGCAACTTTTTCGAGCATTTCGGCCGGAATAGCCCGAAAGTGAGCAAACAGTTAATGCGATTGTGAGTGAAGAGCAACCAGAAGCCGTTCAAGAACTGGCCATGCATCCCGAAAAATGCACTGTTTGGTGTGGTTTGTACGCTGGTGGAATCATTGGACCGTATTTTTTCAAAGATGCTGTTGGACGCAACGTTACGGTGAATGGCGATCGCTATCGTTCGATGCTTACAAAGCTCGCGATTCTATGGCCATTTTGAGGGAAAACTTCGGAGAACAATTAATCTCAAGAAATGGACCGGTAAGTTGGCCACCAAGATCATGCGATTTGACGCCTTTAGACTATTTTTTGTGGGGCTACGTCAAGTCTAAAGTCTACAGAAATAAGCCAGCAACTATTCCAGCTTTGGAAGACAACATTTCCGAAGAAATTCGGGCTATTCCGGCCGAAATGCTCGAAAAAGTTGCCCAAAATTGGACTTTCCGAATGGACCACCTAAGACGCAGCCGCGGTCAACATTTAAATGAAATTATCTTCAAAAAGTAAATGTCATGGACCAATCTAACGTTTCAAATAAAGAACCGATGAGATTTTGCAAATTTTATGCGTTTTTTTTAAAAAAAAAGTTATCAAGCTCTTAAAAAATCACCCTTTAGTACTTAGAAGTCAAAACACCGATTTTTGACAAAAAATTCAACAATTCAGCTTTTATAAAAATTACTTCAAATTAAAAAAAAAAAAAAACTTGACAGCAATGTACAGAATGACAGCGTGTGTAGAAAAGGTGTGCAGAATTTGAAAAATATGGGTATAGTAAATTCCGATTAAAAGTGTCTACCGACAGTTGCGCCCTAGATTAGGTTATTGCATGCTTAGTTTTAACCACGCCCCCTTTATCGTCCACACAACAATAAAAATGCAATATTTCCAGCTGTTTCGATTGTGTGAAACTAAAATGTAGTAATTTCGTTTGTATGGTTACTTTAGGCAATTGTACCAAAAATGGGTTTCCACTCCCTCTTATAACGCCCACAAATCAATGAAAATGCTATATTTTGAACGGTTTTGGTCATATAAGACTGAAATTTGGTAATAAGTTTGTATGCTTACCGTCGGCAACTGTCCTAATGGGCGTGGTGGCCCTATAATTACGCCCTTTTTTAAGAAATCATTAAGACTCCAAAACTTCTGGTCAGATTGCGCTGAAATGTTGGCCGTAGATTGTTTTCCTGCACGAGATGGTTTACGGGTAAGGATTTTTTATCACACCCCCTTTCACCGCCTACAAAAAAAAAACGAATGGTTGATAAAATGTCCGTGGCGAAGCCGCAGACAACTGGGTCCTGCTAGTTACATGTATTATAATCAGAATTAAAAATATAAATTTGTGTTTTATTGCAATTTATTGCATTACGTTTCGCGCTGGTTATTTATTCATATTTTTTAGTCTATCTATTAACATTCTACAGTTATATTTTATGGTAGATATATAGTATAAGCATAATAGTAAGAAAAAGATGAAGAAGTTGCTAAAAAGTTTACCTAAAGACGAGCCAAGAATTATGACTGCGTTGCCAAACGCGGCAATAATTTCGCAAACAAATCATTTACGGCGTCACATTCGTTTTATTGCTGTCTTGCACACTCTATCATAATGCTCACACTCTCTCTCTCTCTCTCTCTCTCATACTCTCATCTAAGTCGGTCATTCTCTCATCTAGGTCCTTTTTCTACTCTTGTCATTCTTACTGCTGGCTTAGTACGCGATGAACAATGAATAATCTGATTTTTTATAGACCATAAAAAATGGCCATTTGGTAAATATACGATTTGTATATATACGAGTATATAGTATATATATATTGGTAACTTTTGCAATTCATAACATTTCCGCTCACTTCTTCACCTTCGCCACCAACTTCATGACTCAACTCGAAGCACTCAAGTTTCTGGAATCCCCCGGTGTTTTCTTCTTGATTACTTTTGCGTACTCTTCTTGACTTGTCTGCTTTTGAAGACTTTTCGCAGTCTAGGCCTGAGTGTCTGAGCTATACTGTGACTACGTTCATTTTTTTTTTATGTCGCGACAAATATCGTAATTTTTTATGCGATTTTATTATAGGTATTCCACATAAATATATACGTATTTTTATTGGTTTTTATGATGTGTTCCAATGGCGGAACGAAATGAAATTTAAGGCAACGGAAGTAAAGTTATATATTTGTAAAATTGCCAAAAATTGGCTGCATAAAAAAAATTTGCCTTTTTGACTTGCCGCTTTTGTTATTTGTTACCGTTGTTATTGTTGTTGTTGTTGTAATGGAACATTTCCCTTTTATTATAATTTGCACAAGTTGTGTTAAGTCATAAATATGTTGATGATGATGGCGACAAAAAAAAAATTGCTGCGTAAGCAAATCAACGTTCTTTATATAAGTGTTTAATCAAGCTTTAGTAATATTTTTGTGGCTTTAGCTGTTTTATAGCGACAGTAAAGGTATTAAAATCAAACAAATTGAACATAACGGTGTTTTTTGTTAATTATGACTTTTAATAAAATTTGTTTTTGCTCGATTTTAATGGTTCATTGCGGCTTCTTGGTGGTTACATATAACTATTTGTTATTATATTGAGTTATAATATGAAAGTACATTATGCACACCAAGAAAAAAGCTTATGTTAAATTGAAAAAAAAAAAAACCTAGTATAATTTATAAGATGGCTTTGGCAGTTTTCAGCCATTCAAGTACTTTATCAAAACGCCTAAGTTTTACATGTTGACTTGCCAATTTTTATTGGGTGATAAATTGACCAAGTATTTGGTAATTTTTTATACACTACTTTAAAAAAAATTTTAATTTTAAAAATATAACTTTTTTACGAGTTTTGGTTTTTGAAGCGAAGCTTTTTTACTCCTCGTTCTGTGATTTGCTTGGAGTGAAATCTGAAAAATTTTCGACAGATTTTTTCTTGGAAATTTGATGGTTTCTTTGTTGCTAGCACTTATTACAACAAGAAAATGTAATACTTTAATATTTAATACTAAAAATATTTTTTGGTCCGCCCGTGGGGATCGAACCCGAGTCCTCTTATATGAGAGTCCCAACCCTCTATTCACTAGGCCACAAAGACTTGATACAAATAGTTGTTAATTCAATATTAATTATAACAGAAGCTATGCTGCAGTAGATCGTCACCATCTATCAATAGATAGAGGATTGTGTATTTGCTATGCTACAACTAGCAAAAATTTGCTTTAATTTGCCACAAGGTGTCATCAGCATCGGTGTGTTTGTATTGTGAGTGCGTTTGTGGTGTTGTTGGCACGAAGAAAATTAGCAATGCCCACAAGTGCGTTTTTAAGTGTCAAAAAATAGATGATATCAATAAATATGGAATTAACAAACGCATGCATGGCATCGGCAAGGTATCTAAAATGTTTGTTAAATTTTGTTTCGTGTGCGTTCTTTAATATAAATTAATATATTTTTAATATATATTTTTATCCTCTTTCTGTGATTTGCTTGGAGTGAAATCTGAAAAATTTTCGACAGATTTTTTCGCTAGGTAGTACGCTGTTGAAGGAAAAAATTTGTTCAGTGCAGCCAAGTTCACAACCATGTATGGAGAGTTAAAATGGAGAGTCGCTGACATTATATGCCCGTATATGTAATTGGCGTGGAAATTTGACATTCAACAATAAAAAAATAAGCAGTAAATATATTTCCTGTATATATTTTATTTTCTATATTTGTGCTTAAAAGTTAATTTATTAAAGAGAAAAAATTATTAAGCTATCAAATCTATGTAACTGCGAAAAAGCTTCGCTTTTCTCGGGTGTCCAACGACGCACCTGTGTTGTTTTATTATAATTTCCTTGTTTTCTTGAAGCTGCCGCCTCTCGTTGTGTGTTTTGCTTGACTGAAATCGGCAACTACACAAAATTTTTCTTTTATCAACAACGTTTTTCTTAGAAATTAATGACTTCTCGGCTTTTCTTGCTACTTGACGTATATTATAACAAGAACATTAAATTAAATTATATATCAAATACAAAAATTTTACCTCGCATGCCGTTGAGATTCGAACCCACACCCACCTATACCACTGTGTATGAAGTCACTACACTAGCTCCGAGCCAAACTCCTTTGTTACGCTGAGTGATTTATTCAATATTAATTACAACAGAATACTGCGACATACTGCATCTGTTAATACAGCATCTGTGAACATCTGTGAATCAAATATTTTTTTAACGTAGCTGCAGCTATGTCAGCAAACAGCAACTAGGCTGCTAGGCACCAAAAGTGCCAGGGTTCGATTCCGCACGGCGGGCAAAGAACTTGTTTTTTCATTTTTTCTTTTCTTTTTGTTGATGAAATGAAATAAATTTACTGGTGTGAATGTTAACGTGTGTTTTTGAATTTACTTTGTATTATTTTTGAATTTAAAAGTGGTAAAAATTACAAAAAAAGCCATTAAACTATCAAATCTATCCTTCTCTCGTGTGTCTAATGACGCAGCTGTGTTTTTTTTTTTTTTTTTTGCAGAAAATAGCTCAAAACTATGCTTAAGCCATGCATGCTAGTTGTTTTTTTATTTTGTATTTTTGGATTTTGGGCTTAGGTAAATCAAATATTTTTTTTTGCCAAGGTATCGAAGTATGTGCTTTCAAAGCCATGTATTAAACAATAAATTGCTTAGGTGAATAAGCATAAGCTTATAATACCCATACATTTCGCTTTACGCGAGCCGACTTAGGTGATTTACCCATTGTTTTTTTTTTTTCGGTGCAATAAACACAAAATGTCCATCTTTATACCATGATATTTCAAAAATTTACCAATTTTTATAATCGAAAAGTAATTTTAAGCTATATTTTCAGCAATAAAGCCTAACAAACTCATCTATATCTATACTTATATATCTATACTATTATATAAAATTGAAGTGGAAATTTTTGTTTCCAGGTAAACTCCAAAAGTACTGGATCGATTTTTATGACATAAGTTTTAAAATGCCATATTTGTGCTACAGCACAGCATAGGGGTACTTTTATTTCGAAATTTTAATAAAAAGTATGTTTAATTAACCCTCATCGGTCCTTCATATCCATAACCTTATTAGGTGCCTTATGTATGGGCGCACATACCAAAATATGAAATTAAAAAGTCAGCAAGTTTTGCAATGAAATTAAATTTTCTACTTATTCAATTTATTAAACAAATCGGTGAGATGTAAAAAAAAAATTGTTAACATTTAATATTCCAGGTCGAAATTGGGAAAATGTTAAAAAAAGAGTAAGTAAAAAGTTTTGCCGGTTTTGAAAATGTTAGACCATTCAAAGGTATTTGATTGACACAATTTGAGCAAGCATTTTGTTTGTGATGTCTGCAGATGAATTAATTGCATGTGTCACACTTTTTGTGAACACATTAGGATTGTTTATGCTAGTACAAATGTCCACGCTTCCGTGTTGGTGATGTATGCTGGATCGGAACACTCAGGACATTTATTGAGGTTGATGTCGCTGCTGCTGGTGCTACAAAGCTCACTCTTGCACTACGTTGGCGCTGTGCGATGTATGGTTGCACCAGAGCCTCTCCAAGTTCAACTAAGAACAGTCATCTTTCTCATCTTACTCTAGACTGCGATGAAAAGTGCTAAGCAATGTAATGCTGCGGTTTCTCCTGGGCACGTAAGAAACCATTATAATTTACAAATTGTGCTCGTTGACATATTCGGTAAAATGAATAGATTTTTTTTCGAATATTTCTCAAAACCGGAAGTATTTCCATTCGATTCTGTCTTATTGTGCCGATAATGGTCTTTCGTTGCCTGTGTAACTCCTTAATCAATTGATGTGTGTTGAAAAAATTGCCATAAGTGATATTTCTATCTGAGCACAACTCTTTGGCCTTGGTTTCTGTCAGACGCCGCATTGGACAAAAATCAAAACCGTTAGTAACGCCGAATTCAACAATATTGGTCTCATTTTAAAGGTAAAAGTCCAAATAAGAAGGAACTGCAACTTTTTAGTATATATATATATATATCTATTTTTTTTGTTGGTACAGCTGTTCAAAGTTGGCGAATATGATATTGAAATAATAAAACATGAATTTAGCGCTCGTAAGTGTTTTTAAGATAATTTGGCAAAATTACATTTCTGGTTTCAACTATGTAATGTAGAACATTTTAAATTAAAAAATAACTCAGTTAAATGAATTTTGAGAGTTTTTTTTTTTAATAATGAAATTGTAAAAGTTTCAGGAGATGGCAAACATGGATGTTTTTATTTTGGAAAAATATTAAAATTGGACTCCAATTTCTGGAGTCCGGGGAAAATAAGTTCCTGAAAGTTAGTGAAATGTTATTGCTGTTTCTGTAACAATAAACCTTAATTTATCCGGAAAAGCCAAAAACTCTTCCGACTTTTTCCGACTCTTGAAAAAATGAAATTTTTTCTAAGCGTCCAAAACGCAGTTTTTTTCCTAATATTGCATTTTTAGTAGTGCACGCAAATCAAAATAAGTAGCATTGTTATTGTAAATTTTTTTTCATTTGCTTGCATATATTTCTTTTTTTTTTTTGCTTATATTGTTATGCCCCACCAAATTTTCATGCATTTCAATTTTCATCAAAAATTACGTACAAAACTTAGACTCCCACGTGTGGGGCATTAAATAGTTAGTGGGACCATATCTGAAATATATTCTTTTATTGTGTCAAAAACCAGAGACCGAGAATTCGATTCAAAGTTGTCGCGATATAAGGTTTACAAATTTCATAGTCAAATGATCGCAAATTGGAGAGATTCTTCTTATAAAAAAGAAAGACTGGATGCTTTGCACTCTTCTTGGCTACATTGGACAATGTTTTCTATGGAAGAGGAAGATATTGATAATGTATTAGAATCATATTAGTATTATGGAATGCAAATATCTCTAACTCTTTTCATTTATAGCAGCCTAGCACAAGCACAGGGAAACGCGGCTGACCTGAAATTAATTTTTCGGAAGCTTCAAGAAGAACAAAAAATGCGTAGAGTAGAGAAATTATTAAATGAACGCTATGCTGATGAGATACCCTTCGCTTTTGAGAACATAAAATCTCAGAGTGGTGCTGATGAATGCAAAAAAACCTTAGAGCCAAATAAAACTCTTGCCTTATACCTAGATTTAAATTTGTCGGAAGCAAAATATAAAGTACTGCGGAAAGTTTTGAACAACTTACATCACGATTGTTTCCCCAGCCTGCATACCTTGCGAGGTTTAAAAAAGGAACTAGTTCCTGATATTACTGCAACAGCATTTAATGCGAGTCACAGTGAACAGCATCTTTAGTCTCTGTTCAAGTATGGAGTTTGGTAGACACTTTTCAAAAATATTCAGCATAAAAAGTGGAATATTTTTCAAATTCCTATATTTTCCAGAATTCACAAAGATTATCACAAAAAATTACTATTTGATTATTAAATGATTATTTTTTGCTAACGACATTTTATATATTTTCTTCTCCAAACCACATTGTAAAACGTAAAATAAAGAGTTTGATTTTTCGTGTTTGAACATGGCTACATATTAATAAAAAAGTGTTGCAATTTCTACCAAATAATTGATTGCTTAATAAAGAAATTTAAGACTACGAATTTCTATGATAATAATACAAGCAACAATTTAAGTATTGATCTCAAGGATGTGCCTTAATTTTAATTTTGTGCATTGTATATCGTTAATTTTAATCCCAAAAAACCATAACATTTTTAATTTTTCATAGCAGAAGCCAAAAACAATTTCAAAAATCACATATATTACACTTAAAACCCGTCCTCTCTTCTTAAGGAAGGACACGAAATTCGCGACAGAGAAAACAGACCTTTTTTTAAATATTCATAACTCAGTCAAAAACAAACATTTTTCCAAAATTTTTTTTTTACGAAAAAATTCAAAAAAATATATTTTTCACTCCAACATGGTTTTATAGAGCTCCAAACTGGTGGCAGAGAAAAAAACGGGGCCTCGTGGTTGCAGCGCTGGGAGTTGCAAAAATTGTCCGATCTGGAAAAAAAATGACTTTTTTAAATCTTAACAAAATTGGTTATCGTATGACACGAGCTTTTTTTTAATTTTTTTTTCAATTTTTGGTAATGTTCCAAATTTGAAAGTGTGTTTCTTCGAAAAAAATATTGACTTAAAAAATTCATAAAAAATCGAAAAAAATATTTAAAAAAAAGCTCGTGTCATACGATAGCGAATCAAGTTTAAAAAAATCCAAAAAAAAAAAAAATTTCGTCAAAAAATGAACTCGCTAGTGCCGCAACCAGTACGAAAAACATGGTTTCGAGATAAACGCGTTCAAAGTTTGTGAACAAAGAAAAAAAAGGTTACCTTCAATCTGCCCTGCCTGCTTCGTATTGTATGCCTTCGTTATCTTGTGTTGTGCTGTTTCTTATAGTTTTTAGCAATTCGGGCTTCTTTTGAAGCTTCATATGCCGTCACTCTGTCGCATTTCAAACGATTTGCATCATTTCCTTTGGAAAAATTCAATGCTGTAGCTCCTATGGTGATACCAAGTAGTTGAAACATTTGCAAATAACTAAAACCCACCCTTCATATATACCAGCTGCCGTACGTAGGTAGCGCAAAAATTAAAAATGCGCTCTCACTAATCCGGCTGTAACTTTTGAACCCGTAGGAATTTTTCCATGAAATTTTTTTTCTTAGAATCTTAAGAATATTTACTAAAATACAAAATTATTAAAAAAAGAATAATTTCGATTTCAAAAAACTGCCAATGTCATGTCCCCCCCTTAATTTCGTTTATAAATTAGCAATTTTTGAATATTTTTTCAAAGAGTGACTTTAAAATCGGAAATATGTCCAATTTTAAAACGATTTTGGCTTTTTCTATAAAAAATCAAAATTGTTGTTACGGCTTTTAGATTTAAGGTGACGATATTTAATACACGTATTTGTTTGTGTTTTTAAAATTATGTTTATTCTGTGAGAAAAAATATATCTAACTATTTTTAAAAGAATATAATTCTTGAAAGACTTGTAAAGTACAAATGAACTGATATATGTATTTTTGTTAGCATCTTGTTAATGTAATTTTATTAGTATTAACTTATGTTTTAGTATTAGTATTAACTTATGTACCTAGGCTGAGGGGTATATTCGTTGCTTGCCTAGCGACTGGGTACGTTCCGAGAGTCTGAAGAGAGGCGAAAGTTGTCTTTCACCCGAAGTCCGGAAAAAAGGATTATGCGGAGCCGAAGTCGTTCAGACCGTTCAGCCTAACGTCCTTCCTCTTGAAAACGATAGAAAGTGTGATGGTTGACTGTCTTGAGAGCACTTCGCTGATGCATAATCCCCTGAGTAGATGCCAACATGCATATATAGCAGGTAGATCTATGGAGAGCGCTCTTCACGAATTAGTAAGAGCTGCTGAAAAAGAGCTGTTTTCAGGAGGCATTGCTATGGCCATACTTATGGACATCGAGGGTGCTTTCGACAAAATATGCTTTGAAAGTCTGCGGCAAGCCCTGACAGAGCGCGATGTAAGCCCAATGATTGTAAATTGGGTAGACAATATGCTCAAGCACAGGGCGGTCAACATGCAAAATGGTAGAGTCAAGACTAGAGGTAGAGTAAGTAGAGGATATCCCCAGGGCGGGGTGTTATCTCCAACCCTGTGGAACATAACTGTGGACTCATTACTGGTTAGACTGGATGAATCAGGCAAACAAATCAGGGCACTCCGAATGGTGGAGGAGTGGTGTCGACAACAAGGCCTTACCGTAAACGTAGGAAAATCAGGCAATGTTCTCTTTACTAGAAAGAGGACAGGTCTGAGGAGAGAATCACTCAGACTTTTTGGAGCTAAAATCAACATGTCCACGAAATTTAAGTATTTAGGGGTAACCCTGGATAGCAAACAGAACGGGAACGAGCATGTAGAAGATTGGATTCAAAGAGCCAAGAGGGTTCTGTTTCAGTGTAGACGCGTTTGTGGTCTCAAATGGGGGCTAAGCCCAGAGTCTATGAAATGGGTCTACACTATGATGGTTAGAGCTGTCATCACGTATGCTTCGGTAATTTGGTGGACAAAAGTCAGCCAGAAAACTATTAAGAAGAGACTGGACAGAGTCCAACGGCTGGCGTGTGTTGGAATAACAGGTGCAATACGTACCACTCTAACAAGCGCAATGGAGGTTCTGTTAGGTATGCTGCCTTTGGACTTAGAAATAAAGAAAACATGGTCATATGCGCATCCTTG
This sequence comes from Coremacera marginata, assembly GCA_914767935.1. NCBI lineage: Eukaryota > Metazoa > Arthropoda > Insecta > Diptera > Sciomyzidae > Coremacera > Coremacera marginata. The sequence continues at coordinate 16,023,319 of OU612043.1, read as the reverse complement.
ATATTGTACATAGAGATGTCAGGGAAGCGAGTATGCCTATGGGCGGAAGGCAGAGAGTAAGAATAACAGAAAAATGTTATAAACCTCTAATAACAGATGGAGACGTCTGTGAAGAAATCTCTAGTAAGGATATCAGTATATTCACAGACGGCTCCCTGAAGAGTTGACCATATCCTGTGTACTGAGGTTAGGGAGGTTTGTGTCTGTATACCAGGCGGAAATGCTTGGTGTGGTGCATGCACTAGACCACCTGATAGATGACCGGGTCAATGGCAAGAAAAGTGTCATTGCCGTTGACAATCAGTCGGTGATTAGGTGCATGCAGCGTCACTTCCAGGCTGGCCATAGAGTGTCTTACCAAACTTAATAGGTGCGCTCAGACAAATGAGCTCTCACTTATGTGAGTGAGAGGTCATTATGGCATAGAACAGAATGAAAATGTTGGATGCAGAAGAAGTCTGTGGACCAGAACCATATACCGCTATAGGGGACAACATGGTGGCAGGCCTTATTAAGCAATGGACGGACTCGGAACACCGTACAAGGTGGGAAGAAGCTGTTAATTGTAGGCAATCGAAGGCGGCCGTGAAGTGGTCTCGTAGTGAAGCTGGAAAAGTTTTCGTAACAATCGAAGGAATTTAAGCTGGCTTACTGCACTGGTCATAGGACACGGTCCCTACATGTACCATCTCAGGAAGATGACTCTGACCGAGGACGATGCATGTAGGTTATGCCTAGAGGTGCCGGAAATGGCAGCACACACATTTATTTAGCATATTTTTTTTTTAACAAAATGCATATTTCTACAAAAAAACTTCTGGGCACACTGGCAGCAAAACAAAAGAAAAGAAGAGAAAAAATGTTTTTTATTTCGTTTGACATGCTTTGTCTTAAGGGCTGATGTCACACTGTGATCGTTTGAACGGCGCTTAGAAGTTTTTGTTAAAACGTGTTAACGCTCTATATTGATAAAAAAAATAACTGTTGCCTTTTAGTTTTATATAAAAATTATATTGATTTAATCATCAATAATGATAGAAATTCAATGTCTGCTATCATAAGTTATTTTCAAAAAGCACATAAATTATGCACCTTCTTGAACTGGCACTTCAATTTCGCCACTCAACCTTTCACAAAAGGTCAACACAAACGAACATCTCCGGCAATCTTGGTTTGCAATTTTATTTTAAGCTATAATCCTTCATCCTGCTTTTACAGCCAATTTAAAAAATTGCACAAGTAAAAAATTAGGTTTCCACAAAATATGTAGAAATGTTACATTTTGCTGGCCAACAAACATCTAAAAATCATTTACATTTATTTATGCACAACAAATGTTTCAAATAAGCTTCAACAAAAATTCAAAAAAAAAAAAAGAAAATACTCACAGAAACAGACAAATACTAAAAGTAAAAACAAATAAATATGCAAACAGATCCTGGTTGTTATATTTTTCTCTCCTAGTATGTGTAAGCATGTGTGTGTGTGTGCACGCTTTGTCATATCCTGCAGCTAAACACAAATCTACAATTATTGTTGTATTTGTTCAGCGCACATAAAATACAAATAAAAATTTGAATTTTTTATTTAAATTTTGGGTTGACGAATATTTTTTTTTTTTGTGTTTTTTTTTTACTCCATCCATCGCTTTATATAAATTTCCTCACATGCTCACACAATAGCCGGCGACTTCTTGTCATATCTTGAATTTTTCATCGTAAAGTTAAAACAAATCATGGCAACACATAAAGTGAAAAAACATAAAAAATGTATTGCTATGCATAAAAATATGTTTGTATTCTGTCTAAAATATCACACCTAAATTACGTATCACGATGATTGCCAGCAATATGAATTTTCTAAATGGTGGACTGTAACTTATTGCTATAAAAATATCAGCTGTTGTCTCTTTAAACGTTAAATTGTCAATTTAATTTAATGTATGAGATTAAATGTATGAGAAAATAGAAAATATTTTATAATCTCCAAAATATATTTTCTTTTTTTTTCAAATTTCATTAGAGAACGCAATAAGATGTAGTATTATTCAAGGAAATGATACTCAAGCAATCAAAATCAATTAAGAATAATCGCTTAGTTTTTTTAATTTTTATACGGGGAAAAAATTAAATGAAAAAATAGTATTCAAAATTCACAATGTAATAAGAATGCAAGTTAAAATTACTGTTTGCTGCAGTAATTGGATAATTTTACTGAAATCTCATGAAAAATAATGGGAGTAAAACAAAAAAAAAGCAAGCTTTTGTTTTCGCTTTTGAATTTGCTCTTGATTTTGCATTTGCTTTTGATTTTGCTTTTGTGTTTGCTATTTTAAGCTATAGACCAGTGTCGACCATATCTGGCTCATGAGCGAAGAGTTTTCCAAGCAATGTCTACGTATATAAAAGCTTGCGCTGCTAAAAAGCTCACAGTCTGCAGACAGACTCCAATTAGTTTGGTTAGCGTCGCTTTGTCCGCTTGATACACGCAAAGAATAATACGAAGAAGCGATACGTAGTTATTTATATTAGTTTACATTTGATGCTTCAGAAGCACAAAGCTACTTCATATAAACAATCATTGTTGCCGTAGCTTGCAGGTTGAATATAATCCGATTTTATATACCGTTTGCCAAGAAAGTGTTTTTACATAGTGAAATAATTGTAATTTTGACATTTGTCTTGTAAAAAAACCATCGTCATTTTTGTTTTGATTATTTTTGTTTATTAATTTAGTATTATTTATTCAATGACAAAGATGTAGTGGTGAAAAAAGAGAAAAAAAATCAGCAGCAGGAAAAGCAAAACACAAAAACTTAGATCACTTCGAAATTTTACTGTCAAGAAAGTGTTTTTACATTTCACTCTCTTTCTGTATTGAAGCTGTTGAAGGGATTTACCGTTATTGATTTTATTTTTTTCAGAGATGGGCTCATGTTTTAAAGCAAACTGAGCAAATTAGTATTTGTTTTGTCTTTTGTATGGCTTAAGATATCGTGCTATACAGTGGATATTAATACGAATAAAACTAAATACAAACGCAAATAAAAATGTCCGGTAAAAGGGCATATTTTGATATAATTCCGTTAATTTTTTATAATTATTCCATTGGGAAAACTATTAAAGAGTTATTCGAAATATTTTCTGGTACAAGACAAATAGTTTATAACATTAGAAATCGTGATGAAAATGAGAAAAGACTGCATCATCATCCATTAATCGGTCGACCACGCATATTTTCGAAAATAAGGGAACGGTTCTTTACAGGAAAAGTGAATGACAACCCTAAAATATTGACAAGAGCTCTTGCTTTTATGTTTAATGAAGAGTTTGGTGATGTTATTTCGCATGAGTAGTGAGACAATACCCAGAAATAAATGCATATCCTTCACGAGCAGCACGTAAGAAACCAAAGCATATCTTAAAGACACAGCATATTCGCAATCGTTCGCGGTGTGTTACATTGATATGCCAGAATCCTATTGGGATAATGTCATATTCTGTGACGAGTCAAAAATGTTGTTATTTTATAAAAACAGTCCCAATAAAGTAAAGCGTCGGCTCTTAAAAGCATTGGCAAAATGAAATGCTATTCCTACAGTGAAATTCGGCCAACTATTTGTTATGGTATGGGGGTATATATCAAGCAGAGGGTTTGGCGAATAAAATTCGTATGGGATATGTCTTATAAAGTTTATATATTCCACAATATTATAAATAGGTTACCAGCTGTAATTAACTCCAGAAGGGATCGTACCAAATATTAATTCTTTTAATTATAGTTTCAATGAAAATAGACTTTAATGTAAAAACACTTTCTGGACAGTAGAATTTCCAAGTATTTTAAGTTTTCGTTGTTGCATTTGCTTTTGTTTTAATTAAAAAGAAATTTTATTTAATTTAATATGTTCTTAATATAATAAAGAAAACATAATTTAAATAACTCTTTGCGTTTTCAAATGAGAAGTTTTTCAAAGAGGGTCCAAAAACAGGCTTCAGAACAGGCTATAGAACAGTATATAATTTTGAGCAGCATCACCTCCTGAGTCGATTTCTGTGTGTCCATCTGTCTGTCCGTCTCTCTGTCTGTCTGTCTGTCTGTCTGTCTGTCTGTCTGTCTGTCTGTCTGTCTGTCTGTCTGTCTGTCTGTCTGTCTGTCTGTCTGTCTGTCTGTCTGTCGACACAATTACAGCCGTAATTTAAAAGCTATCACGATGAAATTAAAAAAATAATCTTCCTTTTAAAAAATTAAGATCAAGTTCGAAAATAAGCCAAATCGGATGAAAACCACGCCTACCTCCCATACAGAGTGACTTCAGTTTTATAATAAAATCTCTTAAAAATCCACAAAAATTAAGGAAATATCTTCAAATTTTGCACGTAAGCTTTGATCTTCAATATAAATCCTGACTATGAAATTTGGAAAAATCGGATGAAAACAACGCCTACCTCCCATACAAAGTGCCTTTATTTAAAACGTAAAATCGCTTAAAAATCCACAAAAATTTAATTAATGTCTTGAAATTTTGCACATGAGCTTTGATATATAGTACGAACCATATCTATGATATTTGGCAAAATTGGAGCAAAGCCACGCCTACCTCCCATACAAGGTGACGTCATCAAAATAGAAAAACTTTCTTTTTTCGTTTATCCAACACATACCAACTTTTGCACATATATTCTATGTACACATATGGTGTAATTTGAAGTCCTTAGACTTGGAAAGTGGGAGTGGCATCTTACTTTTCGAAATCGAAATTCTTCAACACCGTGTGCCAGACATTAACAAAATTTTGCACGTGGTGATTTGAGCAATCTTATGAGTAAGTTTATAAAATTGGGCGGTACTAGACAGGGGGCGTGGCATTATATTTTTAAACTAGCTCAATCTGCTCTGTTTGTCCGATTTCAATCAAATTTCTTACATATATTCTTGAGCATAATGATAGTTTTAAGCCTACAAAAGTGGGTAGTTTTGGGCAAGGGGCGTGTCAATTTAACTCTAATCGAACTTCCTCTACAGTGTTTGTCCGACTTAAGCCAAATTTTGGACACATATTATCTGGCATAAAGAGCAGTTTTTAGTTTATAAAAGTGGGCGGTACAAGACTTTATTTTTAATATATTTCCATCGACACCGTTTCTCCGCCTGCAACCAAAATTCGCACAGAAGTTATTAGCTTACAAAAGTGGGTGGGATTGGGCAAGGGGCGTGTGAATTTTAATTCTAATCGAACTCCTTCTACACCGTTTTTCTAACTTAAAACAAATTTTGCAGATATATTCTTTGAAATAATGAGCAGTGAGTAGTCTTAAAAATTGGGCGGAATTAGACAGGGGCGTACCATTTAAATTTAAATCAAACTCCTTCTATAGCCTTTGACTTTTTCCAAATTTTCCATATTTTTTGGAATAATGAGTAGTCAGCCGCCTAGAAAATTGGCTCGAATTGAACTGGGCGTGGTACTTTCATTTTAAACGAAATTATTTTACATCTATTCTTTAGCATAATGAGCAGTCTACAAATTACTCTATGTGGCAACTATGGGTAAAATAAAAGTAAGCGTATGAGACAAATATTTTTATAGATTATACATAAGCATTTTATAGACGGCTAAAGACTTCGAATATACTCCAATACGGCCGCGGGGGGGGGGGGGTATTTTAGCTTCGGTACCCTGCCGAAGCTCCATTCCTTACTAGTTTTAATATATTATTGGCAACGTCAGATCACCTGAACTTAGATAAAGAAGCGAAAAAGCTACTACAGGACTACAGGCTACTCAGAACTGAGTACGTAATATTTGCAAGCAATATTCCAACCAAATAAATAAAAATTAAGATATGATTTATCTTGTTTTAGGAAGATATATACAATAGGCTGGGTTGATTTGCAAACCTTTGTTGTCTGGGCGATTTTCGGATCGGGCATGAAAAGTTATTAAGAGAAACAAAAAAAGGGGATCGATAGGGGTGCACTTTACCCCACCTCATCTTCAATTTTCTGAATTCTTTCTTCAGGAATTTTTTAAAAAAATTTTTTGTATATTAACGTGCACAGGTAGAGCAAAACTGAAATCCTCGTACCCGATTCAACCTAAAACTGGCCTCACAGTTATAAGTTTTTATACAAAAATTGATCGTAGAAAATTCCTAAAGAAAAAAATTCAACCAATTCAAGGTATAATATTGTTTAGAATTCGTGATATTAATTAATATTTTTGATATTGATAATCCGAAATTAATCTTGTTTTTTTTTTTTTGGGTTAAAATTTTGCCACAGATATTCTTCTTATTCAAGTATTATATGGTGTGAATTTGAGCCAAATCGGCTTACAAATATATATTTTTTTTTTAAATCGACCACAGTGCCACCTGGGAGGATCTAAAAACACAAAAAAATTTTCGAGGACCACACGAACACATGTTGTGAATATAAGGTGGATAGCCTCAGCGGTTCAGCCATGATGGTCAAAAATGCATACGCATCAACATTAAGAGCATAATTAGTATAATTTTATACCAAGATTTCAAAATTTCAAAAGTTCAACTTTGACCTTGAATTTCTCTTTAAGTACTCAAATTCACGGAATTATCTGTCAGTTAAAAAATATCTCAAGATCTCAATCGATTCAAAAGTTATAGAATTTTGGCCAATGGAAACCTATTCTGAGCCACTGTGCGCCTTACCGCAGTAATTACGAACAGAAGCTACGCAACCCAATACTTTTTAAGAATCTAAAAGTTTACAATTTACCGAATTTTCTACTAATATGATTTGATTTCTAGAGTTTTTTCTTTTTTTTTTAATCAGGCCCATCACGAGTAATTTTTTCACTCGAAATCGGGAAAGAGAATTTCCGTTTTATAAGTTAAAGCTCAAGAGCTTTTGAAAAATTTTTAATATAGTTTGTTTATCAACCGCCAATATTCATAAGTGTAAAAAATGAAAAGGTGAAGTTCTACCTGCTATCTTAAAAATGGAAATTCCCTTTTTTGATTCCGGACGAAAAAAATACTCATGATAGGCTTGAATATCTTGTTAAGACAATGGCATGTTTCAAAAAAACGAAATAAAATACGACGATAACAAATACATGTCGTTTTCTACTTTTTCATTTGCAGTATAGGTACTATTATTATTTCGACCGTAGCTGTACGATGTTTACTTTAGTTGAAAAAATTGGGTTCAAGTTCGCATTTTTAAAACCTTATTTCTTGTAAACAATTTTACTGCGCCGCTTCTTAAACAAAAGAAAAGTCCTTGCATATCAAAAAACGTTTTTATTTCAGTTTAAGCTTCATTCATCAAATTGATCCTTATGCTGCTGCCTCCCTGACACGCATTTTGTGGGGTGACAGACACATCGAAATAACAGATTTACAAAAACGAATTTAGCATAAATGAAATGAAACATTTTTATGAGCTGCCATGCCAAGAGCATAAAAGTACAAAGTAACAAGAAAAAAGTACAAAACTCGACTGTTCTCAGTCGAATGTGACCAGGGAGTAACAATATTGCATTGCTTGGCAAGCAGCCAGAATAGGCAGAACGACAGAATAGAATAGAACAACAGAATGACAGCTAACTAGGCAAAACGACAGACCAAACAACTAAGTCACAGTCAAATATATTCACACCAAACCTAGACAGTTTGGCAGATAGGTTAGGCAATAAAAAACATCAACGCAGTCATTTGTCAACGCAGTGTAACGCAACGCACACTAACGCAATACAACATTCGAGAACGTAACGCAATGACATTCGTATTCATTGGCAATGCTGCCAAGCAGCAAGTAGCAGCATTTCACTAAAAGCAACATGACCGTGAGGCAGGCAGAATGGTTCCGACTAACCTAAAGTGGCAAATGTTAAAAATGGCGACGAAGTGAAAATTTCGGTAGCTGGCATGGGTGTGAGCTTTGCCACACACACATGTTGGGGAAAAAAAAACGCACACAAACTCACATAAATAATCTTGTTGCTTTCGGCTGTTGAAAAGCGAAATAAAAGTTCTTAGCGTCCTTTTTTTTCATTTGTTGTTGGGCAGCATGTCGGTGAAAATTTATGACGTCTTTAGATGAAATTATATTTTCGTAACTTGTTTTTGAGGGGGGCAGCGGGAGAGGGAGACAGGGGGGTTAAGAGGCTGGTCGGCGGGCTTGTGGGTTATATGCGCGATTTTTTGTCGCTGAAATTTTTGTACAGCTGTTCGTAGCATTGTTGTTATGTTATTATTTTCAAAGGCTATCTTTTGCACCATTCATTCTTCCAGACACCCACCCACTACAAACGTTGCTGCTCTACAGGGGATTAGCGACAAATTAAAAAAAAAAATGTTATTTATGTTGTCATCATTGTCAACATCATCATCATCATGAAAAAAAAAATGGTTACTCGCCCGGGTTAATTTTTATGTTTATTACAGGGCCTTATATTTTTGTTATCATCGCCGTTTTCCCCTACTTAAAAGTATTTACACCAGAAATAATAATAATAAAAAATAAGACTATTTAAAAATTTATAGCGTTGCCCATTCACCATGGTTTTTTTATGTGGAAAAATGTTTGAACTTAATTCTACAAGAGGATTACTTTTAAAGCCTGCCTGCTATTCTTTGTAAAGTGTAAATAATTTAGTACTTTTTTTTTATGTAAAAACCAGAAGTTAGGGTTTATTTTTCTTTGACTCTTGAGGGACATTTAGGAATGTTTCATATTAACAGTGTAGAGCAAACATGATACAAATAGAAGCTTAAAGTAGGCAACAAGTTAATAACTTCTTTAGCTATGACACGATAATAAAACAAGTGGGAACAGAAAATGCAATAGCAATTAATTGCAGATGTAAAGCGTGTGACAGAAGTATCTGCTTTAAACAGTTCTTTGATGTAATCCTTGGGGATAATAAAAATTTGATTTTTTCCCACCATGAAGTAAGCAGGAATTTTAATGATAGAATTTTATTTTGTCAGCCTTTTGTTTGTATATAAAATGCCCATTTGAAGGTATTGTGGAGTTGGTATTGCATTAAATTTTAATAGCTTTCAAAACTACTCAAAAAATGCCTTTTTATTCTACAAGCACTTATTTTACAAGTTAATATATAATTGCTCGAGAAAGTAGGTATTTGTTTCATATTGAAATTGGACCAAAAGTTCCAAAACACAACCAAATCTGCCATAACTTTTGGAGTTCTTACACCATATTTGATACGACGCACAGTGCACTTTTTTGGCACTTTTTGAAGCGAAGCTTTTTACTCCTCGTTCTGTGATTTGCTTGGAGTGAAATCTGAAAAATTTTCGACAGATTTTTTCTTGGAAATTTGATGGTTTCTTTGTGGTTAGTGCTTAATACAACAAGAAAATTTTATACTTTAATATTAAATACTAAAAATATTTGTTTGCCTGCCCGTGGGGATCGAACCCACGTCCTCTTAAACGAGAGTCCAACGCACTATCCACTAAGCCACTAAGACTTGTTATAAACAGTTGTTAATTCAATACTAATTATAACAGAAGCTATGCTGCATTAGATCCTCACCATCTATCAATAGATAGAGGATTGTGTATTTGCTATGCTCCAACTATCAAAAATTTGCTTTTTTTTTGCCACAAGGTGTCTCCAGCATCGGTTTGTTTGTATTGTGAATGCGTTTGTGGTGCTGTTGGCATAGAGTGTAAATTATTACCCTTCAGGAAAAAAGTTACTTTAAAACTAATTTAAAATTAATTTTTTTGAAGTTACAACTAGTTGAAACTCTCATTTTTTCCCTTGTGACGAACTGATTTTTTTAACACGGCGATGGCATTGCAGGCAGTCAATTGTGCTTCTTTGCATATCTTTTAAACTACTTTTGAAACTAATTTTTTTTAAATTAATTTTAAATTACTAGACTTCTTAACTACTTTTAAACTAATTTATTTAAAATAATTTTAAAATTACTTGATCCTAAATTGGTCTACGAACTATTATGAAATAAACTAATTTTAAATCAGTTGTTTTAAGAATTAAAATTAGCAAGAAATAATTCATTATTTGCTTTTATTTTTTTTTAGGAAAGAAAATGAATGAAAAAAATATAAATTAATAAGCTTAAAGAAAGGTTTAGATTGACTGCTGTAGTTGCTTTTTTTTTATGCATTCAGAATGGAAGTGTTGTCTTTTGATGCCATGCATTGCTTTTCGAATTAAGTCTTCTGGTTCTGATGCGTCCTCTGTTAAAAATGCAGCTGTAATAAACCAAAAAAAATTATGAATAAAGTATTAATTAAAAAAAAGCAGAATTAACCTTTTAAAACAGAATAAAATTGTTGAAAGTCTTTTAAGCGTTTTTTTCCGTGAGTGCCATCCACATTGTATTCAATAATGACTTTTCTTTGGGTTCCCTTTCATTATAGATTTAAGCCCATCAATCTGTAAGCAAAATTGTTAAATATATAAAGAATAATTTCAGATTATGAAATCACACGTGTAATGCATTTGTAAGCTTGATAAGTAAATATATTATCCATTGGCATTGCTTTTATACAAATATACTTACATAAAAGGATTTGTTTTCGTCGTTAATTTGTTTATCAATAGCTGATAATGACAACTCAGAGTTGATTGGAAAGGACTTCATTAAAGAGTTTGAATCCGTCTGCTGTCGTACTAAAGATTTTATAATTATTGTTTGTTGAGCCAATACCTGCATAATGGCCTGGTTCTGATTTTTCATTTGATCTAAAAGATAATAATCACTATTATTGGTATTTACTAAAATTTTAATAATAATAAATATTAACCTTTAACATCATTGAGTTCTGTAAGAATAATATCTTTAAGCTCTGTGCAGTTTTTGCAGTTGTTTTCTGTGTTGAAATTGAGGCGCTTAATCTTAGTTGGGATTTGGCATTCAGTTATGTCCTTTAATGTGGTCATTTTTACCATCGCTTTTTTTATTATTCTTTCAAAATTTTTTAAATTGATATTATGAATTATTTAAATTGAAATTATTATAAGTGATTTAGAAATTAAAATTAAAAAAAAAATTGATTTAAAAGCGTACGGAAGTTTAATTATTAGAATGAACAGTGAAGTAGTGGTATCAGTAGCAATTGGTTATCTTTCGACAGACCCATAAATTTACATTTGATACTTTTTAAATCAAAGTATTCTTCTACACCTAAATTTTCTGCGTGTACAATTCGAATACCAAGAGATAAGAGCGAATCAGTTGGTTCTTTAAAAAGACTTTCTATTGTGAGGAATTTTTTACCTTTAAAAAATACTGAGCCATCTATTTCCTTAAATCCAATAACCTTTATTGCAATGTCTGGTTCAATGCTACACAAATTGTCTGGGCATGTTGTGCTGAAATAATATCCACGTAATGATATGCTTACAATTTCAAAGTTCTTTGTTCTACTTTTGAAATGCGTATGTTCTACAATCATATATTCGTGGTCAATTCTTTTAGAAATTTGTTGCAAGATCTATGTAGGTTTTCTGACATGTGCTTTTAAAATCTGTGTAGGTTTTCGGACATGTGCTTTTAAAATCTGAAGGTAATTTTCGAATGGGTATCCAGAAAATTTAGAAAGATCTCCGAATTGTTTCACACATTCCGATAAGTGTAACAGAGCATGCACATTATGTGATATGCTATTTTCTCCAAACACAATCACGAAATTTTCAACAAATAATTGCAGCATTGCTTCCGTAGTTTGAATATTTTTTCTGCAATTAATAGGGCACGATAGCATACGGTAGGAACAATGCAAGAGAAAGAACTCATAATAGACATTTTCATCAACTCTATCTTTAAAAACAAGAATGCCTGTGTACCAGGCAAATTGGCGAAACTCTGTTCCTTTCCAATAAAGTAACTCCTCGATAGCTCTTGGTTTGCGATTAAATTCTTTTGGTATAAAAGGTCGGAGTGATATTAAACAATCAGATAGCTCCTTTTGCTTTTCCCTACTAACTTTGAAATTTATTTTACCAGAAACAATTCTTGTGAGAAACTTTTTCATAATACCAAGATCTAAAAGATGTAATGGATCAAAAGGTATTTGAGTAACCATATTAAAATCAATCATCTCAAAAGGAGATTTTTTATTTAGAAACTTTTTTTGATGATGTTTTTCGTGTTTTCTTAAAAAAAAATCTTCATTTGTTATTAAAACTCCTGCCTTAGTAGAATAGGTTAACACATTGTTAATTTTTTTTCCAACTTGAACTTGCATTTGCTACATCCATGGCTGGATGTATGGCCCGAAGTGCCACACACAAAAGCTTTGGCTGGAGCATCACAGACGAGAGCTCCTACTTTAAAGGCCACAGTGTTACTTTGAATGGTAATACCAGTTTCTAATAGTAACTTGAGCTCATTTATTAGATCTATTAAATAGTCATTGACATCATCTGGTTTTTTGTGACCTAAATACACTCCAACTGTAAAAACAGATATGTTGTCTGCGCCTAAAATTTTCATGAGTATAGGCCAGAGCTGCGCTCGGGAGCTTTTAAATAGCGGGAGCCCGTCTATGTTTATAACAACTACTATTTCTGGCAACTTTAAAATTTCACTTGCAACTTTGATTGACTGATTTTTAATACCAAAATGACAGTACAGACCTGGATGAACCTTTCTGAAAGTTCTATTTACTGACTTTCCAATAAGTTTTGCTGCGCTCAGCGGAACATCTAAATCTTCCTCTTTTAAGATTTTTAAAAGCTCTTCCAAACATTGTCGAGTTGGTCTTAATACCACTGCCTAAGTTTTTTACAAAGTGGTCTCGAGTTGGTGTCGGTTTTTTTTTCCAGTGTGACGTTTTGTTCTGAAGTCTGACAATTATTTTCGGACACGGTTTGCTGGGACATATTAGAATTTTCTTCAATTTCTGCATTGCACATTTCGATTTCATTTTTTTCTAATAAGGCAATGTTCTCTTTTGCTTGCTTCTTTATTAACCTTTTTGTATTACTTCTACTGAAACCACAACACACATTTTTATATTTTTTATTATTTTTAAACTTCATTTTATTAAGAATTACCGAACCGCACTTGAAACACAACTTTATTTAAATAACAACGACCAAAACTAAGCAAAAAAAGCACACGCGACAAAACAAACGCGACAAAACAAACGGGAGTGCAAAAAAACGAAGTTACACAAAAGAAACAAAACGAGTAAAAATATAAAGTACAAAAGGGGATAAGTAAACTCACGCCGAACTGACTTTCTACGCATATTTTTTAGACTACTTTTTAACTAATTGGTTTTAAAGTAGTTTCTCAACTATGACTAATTTGTTTCATTCCTGAAGGGTATCTAGAGATTGCATCAACTCTGCTAAGTCTCTTGCATGTGTTTACAGAGTTATTTCACTTAAAAATATGAAGAAAAAAAAATCTGTTAACTTCTGTTAACACATGCCAGAGATTTAGCAGAGTTGATGCAATCTCTAGATAATAATTTATACTCTATGACAAGTGCGTTGACAAGTGCGTTTTTAAGTGTCAAAAAAATATATGATATCGATAAATATGGAATTAACAAACGCATGCATGAGTCAGTGCAGCCAAGTTCACAACCATGTGTAGAGAGTTAATATGGAGAGTCGCTGGCATTATATGTAATTGGCGTGGAAATTTGATATTCAACAATAAAAAAATAAGCAGTAAATATGTTTTCTGTATATACGAGTATGTAATTTATCTTATGTTATTTTAAATTTTTGAATTTAAAAGTTAATTTATTTAAAAGAAAAAATTATTAAGCTATCAAATTTATGTAACTGCGAAAAAGCTTCGCTTCTCTCGTGTGTCCAACGACGCACCTGTGTTTTTTTCATATTAAATCTATTACTTTTGAACCACTTGAGATTTTTCATCTTGGTTTTTTTTTTGTATTTAAGAAAATTGATTGCGCTATATAGTAATTACAAAAACTTTTCCAAAAATTTTTTGGTTTTTTAACAGGGTGGTTCAAAAAACAATTTTTTTTTATATGATTTTAAAGGTATTTTTTAAACAAAAAATTCAGTTAATAACGCTTAAATTATTTTTCTTGTCAAATTTACACAATTTTATGAAAAATAAGAGAAAATTTTTGAATTGTGCTAAATAAAAATATCAGTAATGCCTGAAAGCATACCTTACTAAAAGTATAACTTTTAACACTTTTTGAAATTCATACACGCTGAAAAATAATAGGCTTTCCCAAACATAATTTGCTGGAAGTATAATATGTTTCTGCATGTTTCTTGGAAACAAGTAATCATAATTGGTTCCACATATGATATGATTATTTAATGCAATTTTTCTTTATATATACATATATATGCATCTTAACATTATTTGATTGTACCTTAGCACTTGTTGTTTGAATTTAAAAACAATATAATTTGTTTTAAGGAAAATATGTTTTGCATATAATTATATTGTAATTATAAATGGACTGAGAACACTTTTAGTCTATTACTATTTGTTTTTGCTTGGAAATATAATTTAGTCAAGAATAACATTAAATATTCACGGACAAATATATATTAATTGGAGAATACATAATTTAATTGCCGTCAAGTAATTATTTTCCAAATGATAATTAAGAACAACATAATATATTTACCGATGATTACACTATATTTAGTTGGAAACAAAAGAAATGCCAAAAGTTTTTCACTGTGATTACAAAATATTTGCTTAGAAGTAATTGTTGGTTTCAAGCAAACAAAATATGTTTAGAAAACAGTAAATAAGTTTTTCTCGGATTTAATTATGTTGAGAAGTAACCATGTTCTGTTTACCCAACATTATAATAATTTTTAAAAGCACACATTTTCCGCTTTATCAGCAAAGTTGCTGCAAAACTCACCTATTTTTACTGCTGAACCGCCTTATTATACCCCAACGCGTACTGCGTAAGGGGTATATTAAATTTGTCATTCCTTTTGTAACGCCAAGAAGAAGGCGTGGCAGGTATAGAAAAATATCTATATATTTGATCAGCATCATCTCATGAGTCGATTTCCGTGTGTCTCCGTCTGTCAGTCCGTCTGTCAGTCCGTCTGTCGCCACGATTACAGCCGCAATTTTAAAGCGATCGCGATGAAATTCAAAATACAAGTGTATTTTTAAAATAGGAAGATCAAGTTCGAAAATGTGCCGAATCGGATGAAAATCACGCCTACCTACCATACAAAGTGACTTTATATTAACCGTAAAATGTCTTTAAAATCAACAAAAATAAGAGAAATGACTTGAAATTTGGCAGGTGAGCTTTGCTCTTCCGTCTTAATCCTGGCTATGAAATTTCGAGAAATAGGATGAAAACCACGCCTACCTCCCATACAAAGTGGCTTTATTTTAAACGTTAAATCTCTTAAAACTCCACAAAAATTAATAAAATGTCTTGAAATTTTGCACTTTAGCTTTGATATATAATATGAACTATCTCTATGATATATAGCAAAATCGGATCAAAACCACGCCTACTTCCCATACAAAGTGACGTCATCAAAATAGGAAAACTTTCGTTAATATAAAAACTGAATGTCATCGTGTATGTCATGGCTAAAGAAATCAAATATACTTCAATATGGCCGCGGGGAGGTATTTTAGCTTCAGTACCCTGCCGAAGCGCCACCCTTACTAGTTTTTCTTTTATTTTGTTTTTTATTTTATTAATTTTTTTAATTTTAATTTAATTCGTTAAGAAATGTTTACCGGTTTTTTCATTGCTTTATTAAAAGATCTCTGATTTCATCAAAATCATCTTTTATTTTGTACATTTTTGTGTCGTAGTGATGTTATTAATGGGTCCGACGATATCATTAGCATTGTAATTAAATCAGTATTTTGGTTCTCCCTACTATTTTTTCTTGTGTGACTTAGTCTGAAATTCTTTTAGTCCTTATTTTTTGCTTCTTGGGCCTCCTCCGATAGCTCACCAATTGGAAAAAAAAATTATATTTTATTATATCTTTTCCATGGCACAAAATTTTACGAAGAGTTGGAGTTATGTCCTTCCAACTTCCATATAAATTTTTGTGCAAGTTCTGCGTTTCTGATGCGAATTTTTCAAACTATTCCGCTTCAATGTGTTGACGAGAATTGATGGCAATCAAAATGTTTTTAAAATTTCTTAAAAGTTGATTGATTTTAGTTGTTGATGCTGTCACTGCGACATCTTCAAAAAAACGCCTCGCAGTGTTGCCATCGTTACTATTTCCAAAGCCTTGCTAAGGGAAATCAATGCGTAGCTCGGTTTCTTCTCGAAACTCATTCGCTATTCGTACTTTCATAGACAGCAGAATAACCCAGGCTAGCATGTTTTAAGGTAGAGACTTCATCCGCTCTTTTAAAGGTATGCATTTTTTTAATATTTTTTTTTTATTTTTGACACTTACTGAAAAAATCTCGCTTTAGCGATGGTGTGACGGATGTGACCACATATTTTCTTTAACTAAATAATCTAATACTAAAATAGAGGTTCACACAAATTCACTACATTATTCATTGAGCTTAATTTGTTATTGTTGGAAAGTATCAAGTGTTTATTATGTAAAGTAACAATTTTATTAAACTTTTTTAATGTTTGCTGTAACGGGTGTGACCGAAAATTTTAATATTTCAATTTCTCTATAAAACTCTTCTTATAAAACATACAAAGTCGAAACTTTAACAAGAAGCAAATAAGAGTTTATTCTTTCCAGAGATAACGGTTTTTATTATTGATGATAAAGGGAATAAAAGAAAATGTTGAATTAAGACCAAACATATAAAGACGGAGAACTGAGTGTTCAGTATATGCAAATTTCAAATTGCTGCCAAATTGATAAACAGGAAAAAATTAATATTTGTTTTTACAAATACATCAATTCACCGAATTTAATTACAAATAAGTAAATTCAGCTTTTTCTATGAAGGGCCGTTTTACGTGGAATTGCCCAGAACAAGCTTATATAAGAATATAATATAATTTACAAATATACGAAAGCATTATACATTTTACGCTTAAGACTTTTTAAGAAAGTTTTATTTAAGTATTTTAAGTGTAATTAAGTGAAATTAACTTTTTCTTAAGAATAATTGGTAATTATAATAAAATTTAATTTTTAAATATTGGGTATTCGAAAAAGTTCGGTTAAAATTTCGCTAAAAATTAAAGACTTTCTTTTTATATTTTTGTAGCGAGCTTTATTAAACCGAATATGTGCTGTTTTATTCGATAACCTTTTGACATTTTTTGGTTAAAGCCATTATTCCATCTGTGTACAACTTCTGGGTTTTCTGAGCAAAAAACTGATCCAAGTGCGTTTTGCAGACCTCCTCAGAATTTAAATGTGCACAACTAAGAGAGTTCTGCAGAGGTCGAAACAAATAATAATCTGATGCATCAAAACTTCCCAGTCAACCTCTCTCAGTTTCTGCCGGGTCATCAAAAATGTGTGTGGTCTGGCGTTGCGATGATGAAACACACCTTTCCTGTGTTCATCAATTCTGGCCGTTTTAATTGCATGCTCATTAACTGTTCAGAGTTAAGAACAGTATCAATCGTTTTGACCAGGTTGTGGAAGCTCATAATGAACAATTCCCTTCCAATCCCACCAAACGCACAGCAATACCTTTCTTGTTGTCAATCCTAGCTTTGACACCGTTGGTGAAGCTTCACCTTGCTTCATTTATGATCTTTTTCGCATATTATTGTCGTAAGTGATCCACTTTTTATCGCCCGTAGTATCGCTTCAGAAATGGTTTCATTTCGTTCCGTTTTAGGAGTGATTCGATCAATTAAATTTTTCGCTGTTAGTTCATGTGGCACCCAAACATTGAGCTTCTTTGTGTATCCAGCTTTCCGCAAATGATTGATAACTGTTTGATGATGAATTTTTAATTCCCTATAAACGTTCACGCTGCTTATGAGCCGGTCTTTGAGTGATTAGTCGACCAGAGCTTGGTGCATCTTTTATATCAAAAATATCAGATCAAAACCGAGCAAATCAATTCGCTGCTGTTTTTCTAGTTACAACATCGTCTCCGTAAACTTTTTACCTTTTCAATAATAAAAAAAAAAATATATGACTTATGAAATAATATATGACTTATAAGAATAATAAATGTTCACTCATTTTGAAACTTAGATAACTTTTCACAGAACAATGCGATTTTAAAAATGTCTTCTAACAAAATGAAGCTTAAAATTAAACCGTTTAAACAAGTTATATCATTGCCAGATGCAATAAATATTACCAGAGATATTATATTTTAGAGCCATTTAACAACAATTTGTAACCAATCTTTTTTTAATACCCAATAAAATTTGGTGTTTAACATTGAAAGTCTTAAAATCTAGTGTATTCTTGAGGCAAAGACGCATTTTTTCGCCTTTTTGGTGGATTTCAAACCTGAAAAGTTGGCAACACTGATTCATCAGAAGAGTTTATGCTCTCAATCTGGTGGGATTTGAAGAGGCCTACTGTAGACAACAGCTACTCAACTAAGTCTACTGTAGTCCACAACTTGCGCCTACTAATACTAATACTAATACTAATACTAATACTAATACTAATACTAATACTAATACTAATACTAATACTAATACTAATACTAATACTAATACTAATACTAATACTAATACTAATACTAATACTAATACTAATACTAATACTAATACTAATACTAATACTAATACTAATACTAATACTAATACTAATACTAATACTAATACTAATTCTAATACTAATACTAATACTAATACTAATACTAATACTAATACTAATACTAATACTAATACTAATTCTAATACTAATACTAATACTAATACTAATACTAATGCTAATACTAATACTAATACTAATACTAATACTAATACTAATACTAATACTAATACTAATACTAATACTAATGCTAATACTAATACTAATACTAATACTAATACTTATACTAATACTAATACTAGTACTAATACTAATACTAATACTAATACTAATACTAATACTAATACTAATACTAATACTAATACTAATACTAATACTAATACTAATACTAATACTAATACTAATACCAATACTAATACTAATACTAATACTAATACTAATACTAATACTAATACTAATACTAATACTAAGACTAATACTAATACTAATACTAATACTACTACTAATACTAATACTAATACTAATACTAATACTAATACTAATACTAATACTAATACTAATACTAATACTAAAACTAATACTAATACTAATACTAATACTAATACTAATACTAATACTAATACTAATACTAATACTAATACTAATACTAATACTAATACTAATACTAATACTAATACTAATACTAATACTAATTCTAATACTAATACTAATACTAATACTAATACTAATACTAATACTAATACTAATATTAATACTAGTACTAATACTAATACTAATACTAATACTAATACTAATACTAATGCTACTATGTCTTATTTGTTACTTTATTTGTGACTATTTATCACATTTTGCCCAACTCTTACTAGCATATGTATAATAATTTTGACGACTTCTTTACTCTTGATTTGACTTTCAATTCTTTTAGATTCTAGAAAGGCATCACCAATTGGTAACTCTATTCTGAGATTCAATGTTCTGTGATTCTTATTTCCAAAGCTATTCGATACCAAAAAGTTGGCTTATATGGGCGGAGCCACACCCCCTTGACCGATGCCTGTCCAAGTTTTCCATTAAAAGGACATCGCCAAGTGGTAACTCCATTCTGAATTTCAATGTTCTGTGACTTTTACTGCCGTATCGATTCTGTATCGAAAATGTGACTTGTATGGGCGAAGCCACGCCCGTTTTGCATAGGAAGTTAAGAAGTACTTTACAACCTATTCTCATACCTACCAAATATACACAAAAAGTTTCATTAAAATCGGTCAAACCGTTTCGTAGGAGTTCGGCCACAAACATTGTAACACGATTTTTTTATATATTAGATTTTTATAAAAATAAAAATTCAATAAAAAAATGTTATTAATTAAAAAAAAAAGTAATTCAATTTAAATTTATTGTTTGTCGGCCGGTATATTTTAAATTTTGTCTGCACAAATGGCAACAAACAATGTCTTTAATAATAAATTCATCTTCTTTTTGGATTTCACTAAAAACTTTTAAAACATTACTTTTGGCGTTGCTCTTATTTTTTTAATTGATAAACGCCACTGGATATATAATTTATTTTATCAAAAAAGAAATGCGCGAAATCAACAAATTCAGTTATATTCATTGAATGTCGCAGAATTCAATTACGAAGGTCATAAACATCAGATAGAAAAGATTCAGTCGCACATGATCGATTTTTCCAATTTTTTCCTAATAAGGCATGCGGCTACAATGGAATGCAGAGCAACATGCAAATTTTGTTGACTCGCACAACTCTCAGCTGAGTCACGAAGCAGGAAAAATTTTCACTATATTCGCTATGTTTGTTCATTGACTCGCACAACTCTCAACATAAGGATCGAAGCAAGCGCATTTTGTAGATCAGAGAGTGAGAGCATAGTTTGCACTCAATATATAAAAAGCGAGCGAGTCAATGCGAGGCAAACACAATTTTTTAAGGAATGCGAATGGTTGTGAATACATAACGAAGTAGTGAAGAAGGAGAGTGCGTTATGAAGCGAAGCGCTTGTTGCAGATCTATGGTCCCCATACAAAAATACAAAACAATCTAGAGAGGTCAAATGAATGGGATGGTCCTACTATTTTTTTCTCTTCAACATTTCCTCCCAACACAACTACTCCCACTCACCCAACCTTCTGAGGGTGCCCATACCAAAAACAACACAACAAACTGTCGATAATACTTAATATCTCTCCCGAATTGACCCCTAGAGGGGTCAATATATGAACTGGTCCTATTATTTTTCACGTTTCAACATTTCTGCTCCACATACCTTCCCCAGCTCCCACGTATTTTAGTTACTCCGTATTTAAGTCTGAAAAATAAAGTTTTTTTTTTTCTATAAGAAAAATATCAGTTTTATATGAAAAAAAATTTCATATTAAAAAGGTGTATAATAAAAATAGTTTTTTTTTTTTAAAATAATGGTTTGGTTGATCCCGAAAGTAAAGTGTACAATTATTGGTATCTTAATTAACCTGAGTTATCATATTAATTTTATCAAATTTTTTACAAAAATTATTATTAAGCAGCAATTTATCGAATATCAAATTTAAGTGTATCGCATTACAAGCGACTATTTTTAGTTATTACGCATTGCTTTCCTTTTTATTTTTGCCTTCACATTATTTTCAACAGCCGTTTTTATGTTCATTTAAGCTCTACGCAAAATCCTTTCTATTAAATTTTTCACATTTTTGCTTATAAGCTTCCGTGCTTGTTTGTTTGTGTACGATGTGTGTGAGTTTGCGCGTATAAGTGTGTGTGTGTGTGTGTGTGTGTGTGTGTATAAGAGGCCCGTATATGTTTACAACTACAATATAATGGCAGTGGGAAGCTTTTAATTAGTCCTTTTTTTTTGTACACCATTGTGACTTTGTTTAACGATCTTTGCGAAACATGCTCATCATAAAGAGGCACAAAAAAGCCTTTTTCTTCAAATACAAGCAGATTCATATATGTACTAAAACACACACACACACACACACACATACATGCACTGTTCAACGCACAAAATGCCAACAAAATATCAAACATACAATCCGTACTCATCATATACAAAAAAGTATGCATAGTTGTATATGTGTGTGTTTTTGTGTGGGTTTGGGGCATGAACGGCTCCCTATGGAGCTACGCTGCGGGGTACTAAAATGTCTTGGCATGATTTTAATTAATTAGCCTTTTATGAGGCATGAGACAGCGCGCTATATGAGCAACCTAAGCACACACATATGTAGACTTTGATGAAAAAATGTCAGCGTTGCTGAATATTGAAATAAAATCTCCATAAAGGAATAAAAATAAAACAAAACAAAAAAAAAACCGAAAAAATAGTCACATCAAAATGGGGCTTTTGAGCATTTTATGGTGCATAGCAGCTTGGAAGTTTTACCCATTCATGCTGTTTGTTTTTATTTTTTTTTTTTTTGCTCTGTTGCACATATCAATACAACGCGAATTTTTGATTTTTTTTTTCGCATAAAACGCTGCAGCGCTTATTTAGGCTTTAATCAGGCATTTTTTATTTGGCTTCCAAAAAAAAAAAAACAAAAAAAAATGTAAATAAAAACAAATTTTGTGGTCAAATAGTGCTCAGTGCTGGGATTTAGGCAGTGGTTAGCACGGTGCCACGGTTCCAATGGACTTGGCAAAAAGGACAGCTACTGCTCATATATGTATGTTCAAATAAGAAAAAATAAAAGGATTAAAGTACACTCAAACAAACACAACAACACATGGGGGCCATTGCGGAGCACCACAGGCACAAAAAACACACACACACCCGCTGACACAGCTTCAAATTATTTCGCTTATATTATATTCGAAATTAATTTTTTTTTGTGGGTATTTATTTAAATGCCACTCCGCCCGCAGCATCATATCAAGCAAACCACAAAATGAAAAAGCCAGAGAAAAACAAAATTAGAATAAAAATAATAAAAAAAAAAAACATTATTAAAGAGCTTTTGTTTTGGTTTTGAGCGAGCTTTTTTGGCGCTTTGGATTTCGAATAATATAAACAAGAGTTTAACGGCGCTGAATATCCCTGTAGGAAAATCAACTAATTTAAAAGTAGTTGAAAAAGTAGTTTTTTGTCAACCACAACTAGTTGAAATTCGGACTTTTTCCATAGAACGAACTAACATATTTTGTATGGCGATATCCGCTAAATAAGTCAATTGACTTTCGTCTGCATATATTTTCAACTACTTGTTAAATTAGTTAAATTTAAATTATTTTTTTAATTACTTTAAAATAACCAATTTAAAACTATTTAATATTTCACTTACTGAAGATGATTTTAAAAGCATAAACATTTTAAATTTCTATACATCAAAGAGATCATTTATTTGACTGTTTTGAAAAATACATAAATCATGCCAAAAAATCATGCCTGGTCTACACATATAAATTCTGAAATATAAAATCTGAAAGCAAAATGTAAACAAAGTTAAAAGTGATCAGAGTTTTTTAATGGAAAACTGTGAAATGTCGTTTTTTGTGGTGTTTTCATTGATTTTAAAATATTTCAAAAGTGATTCGTGCCAAACTTCATTGCCAGCTAATTCAAAAAAGGACTGGTAATTACATTCAAGGAGCGCAACAGAAGTACGCTGCGAGGGTAGATATAATTTCATTATTCCTTTCTTCGTTGGACTATTTCTGCTTCCAACAGATGATAGTTTCAGAAGCTGGAGGAACTCTGCGCTTATATGTGAGCATGCGTACTACGGAAGCAGTTTCCAAAAACCGCCCGGGTATATGAGCGAAGGTGCCGATCCAATTGATCGGAATTGTGTGAATACTGCGCCTGTTATTTAGCAGGATTTTCCACGCTTTACAACCACCAATCATAGTGGATGGACACACCGATATTTTGCTTACTGCTTCTTTTAAGTGTCAATCGCAATGAAGTGATGAAACAGACTCGTCGTTACGTAGGGAAAGGCGTGCGTCTTTACTATTTGACGTTTATTTGACGTTTGCTGAATGGTTAAGCAATGCATCAATTTCCGTACAGAGCCCAAATTGTGCAATGTTTGCTTAACACTACCAGTTTCTAATTTGAATATCTTAAATAATAAAGAATTTTTAATCGTTTCACAGGGTTTTGAGGCAGTCTATCAGTTTTAAAATGTGTTCAACACGCCTGTCTTGCAGCTCAATGTTGTAAATAAAAAAATATGTCTTTTTGAAACAAAATTTTAATGAAGCCTAAAGTTAATAATATTTAATGAAATAACATGGTTTAATATATATAAACTTGTAATCTAATAAAAATTTGTAATTAAAACATGTCAAAATCACAGTAGTTGGCGCCTTAATATAATTCAAAGAAGTTTATCAACCACTTGTTTTTAAGTAGTATTTCAATTACTTCATATATAATGCAATAAAAACTATTTAGAATTGAAGTGGATGCCGCCTTAATATAATTCAAAGTACTTCATATACTAGTTTATTTTAAATTAGTTTTTTAATTAGTTGTTTTTAAAAACAAGTTAGTTTGTTCCCTGTAGGAAAATCAACTAATTTAAAAGTAGTTGATAAAGTAGTTTTTTGTCAACCATAACTAGTTGAAATTCTGACTTTTTTCCATAGAACGAACTAACTTATTTTGTATGGTGATGTCCGCTACATAAGTCAATTGACTTTCGTCTACATATATTTTCAACTACTTCTTAAATTAGTTAAATTTAAATTATTTTTTAACTGCTTTAAAATAAATCAATTGAAAACCGCATCATCAAATAGATCATTTATTTGACTGTCTTGAAAAATACATAAATACATGTCATGCCAAAAAAATCATGCCTGGGCCCTGTTTCTCAAAAAATACAAGTCTTGTATTACAGTCTTGTATTTTTTGAGAAACAGGGCCCTAGCCGACACAAATAAATTCTGAAATATAAAATCTGAAAGCAAAGTGTAAACAAAGTTAAAACTGATCAGAGTTTTTTAATGGAAAATTTTGAAATGTCGTTCTTTGTGGTGTTTTAATTTATTTTAAAATAATTCAAAAGTGATTCATGCCAAACTTCATTGCCACAGCTAGTTAAAAAAAAACTAGTAATTACATTCAAGGAGCGCAACAGAAGTACGCTGCGATGGTAGATATAATTTCATTATTCCTTTCTTCATTGGACTATTTCTTCTTCCAACAGGTGATAGTTCCAGAAGCTGGAGAAACTCTGCACTTATATGTAAGCCTGCTTACCACGGAAGCAGTTTCAAAAAACGGGCTCGCCACCGCCTGGGTACATGAGCGAAGATGCCGATCGAATTGATCGGAATTGTGTGGATACTGCGCCTGTTATTGAACTCGAGCAACCATCAATCATGTTCGATGGACACACCGATATTTTGCTTAGTGCTTTTTTTAAGTGTCAATCGCAATGAAGTGGAGCAGACTCGACGCTACGTAGGGAAAGGCGTGCGTCTTTACTACTGAAGTGATGTGTTCATATACTAGTTTATTTTAAACTAGTTTTTTAACTAGTTGTTTTTAAAAACAAGTTAGTTTGTTCCTATAGGGGATGTTTTGACATACATGCACATACGCACATATACATGTGTGGCTATAACTGTGTACATTTTTTTGTTTTTTTTTTGTCTCTCTTTTGCCACATTAAAGTGTATTTGCGTGTTTTTGTGTGCGTTTATTTGTCTACATAACTATTTATTTCAGTTAAACGAATTTTCATGATTGCATGTTTTTATTGCTCATTCTTGTGATGCTTATGTTGGTGTTTCCTATGCATATCTATGTGTTTGTTTGCTTTTTCTTTTTTGTTTTTCTTCTTAGGGTTACAAGCGCATATTTAATGTTTTCGTATAAACTGCTTTCAAACAAACATTCTATACAACCAAACATATATATGGTATTTCGAAAAAGATTTTCTTCTTCAGTACAGACATACTTTAATTTGATGTTTCAATTAAGACAATTGCAAGGATTTGTTTGAATTATTATGGTATAAGTCTCTGCATAATGATCAAGGAATTAAGTATTAAGCTTAAAATAAGAAAAGTTTCTTTAATATATCGCTCTGGCTTAGTTATGTTTGGTATATAATTTTTCATCACGTGTTTTTTTTTTTTGTTTTTTGATTTATTTTTTATTTATTTGCTGGACTTTATTTTTATGTGCATAACAACAACTACAACAACACAATATACGCAAAATCATATCAGACTGTCTAGGTCAGAATTGCAATTGTGAGTTATTTTTGTGAAAGCTGTTTTTCTAACATTAAACTGCCGTAAATATTGAAGTCCAAAGCTAACTAGTATTGTAGTTTTCTTAACCGAGCAGTAAATTTCCTCAGGCCTCTAATGGTCAGACTGGAATTCAGCTTAAAGTAGCTTAAGGGGGTCTTCTCATTGAGCAACTTTTTTTTCAACTTTTTTTTTTTGCATTTATTTATAGCTTGGGTAGTTGTGAATATGCCCCTAAAAGGATTTTTAGAAATTCGAAATAAAGGGTGATTTTTTAAGAGCTTGATAACTTTTTTTTTAAAAAAAACGCATAAAATTTGCAAAATCTCATCGGTTCTTTATTTGAAACGTTAGATTGGTCCATGACATTTACTTTTTGAAGATAATTTCATTTAAATGTTGACCGCGGCTGCGTCTTAGGTGGTCCATTCGGAAAGTCCAATTTTGGGCAACTTTTTCGAGCGATGAGGCTCATTTCTGGTTGAATGGCTACGTAAATAAGCAAAATTGCCGCATTTGGAGTGAAGAGCAACCAGAAGCCGTTCAAGAACTGGCCATGCATCCCGAAAAATGCACTGTTTGGTGTGGTTTGTACGCTGGTGGAATCATTGGACCGTATTTTTTCAAAGATGCTGTTGGACGCAACGTTACGGTGAATGGCGATCGCTATCGTTCGATGCTAACAAACTTTTTGTTGCCAAAAATGGAAGAACTGAACTTGGTTGACATGTGGTTTCAACAAGATGGCGCTACATGCCACACAGCTCGCGATTCTATGGCCATTTTGAGGGAAAACTTCGGAGAACAATTAATCTCAAGAAATGGACCGGTAAGTTGGCCACCAAGATCATGCGATTTGACGCCTTTAGACTATTTTTTGTGGGGCTACGTCAAGTCTAAAGTCTACAGAAATAAGCCAGCAACTATTCCAGCTTTGGAAGACAACATTTCCGAAGAAATTCGGGCTATTCCGGCCGAAATGCTCGAAAAAGTTGCCCAAAATTGGACTTTCCGAATGGACCACCTAAGACGCAGCCACGGTCAACATTTAAATGAAATTATCTTCAAAAAGTAAATGTCATGGACCAATCTAACGTTTCAAATAAAGAACCGATGAGATTTTGCAAATTTTATGCGTTTTTTTTAAAAAAAAAGTTATCAAGCTCTTAAAAAATCACCCTTTACTTTAGAAGATACAGCCTTTTTTGTGAAACAAGGTCTGATGGACAAGAAGGTGATGGAGGTAATAAAACCAGCTTACGAAGCGCTGTCGGCAGATAATTTGCTTGAAAGATGCCTTGGATCTGAAACTCAGAATTCCAATGAGTCCTACAATTCTGTTCTTTGGTCACTTTCGCCCAAACACATCAACTCAGGCGCACGCACCATCGAAGTGGCCAATTTCATTGCAAAGTGCCTCTTCAACGACGGTTTTATACCCATACTTAAAATTATGGGTTTGATGGGTATTGCGATTGGCAAAAACGCATACGAATACGCACTATCTCGCAATGAAGACAGATTGAACCGATCAGAGACTCGAGCTGCGGCATCATCAAAAGCTGGCAGAACGGCTCGCAGAGCAGAGAGGGCAGCAGAAAGCAGTTTCTACGAAAAAGAGGAAGGTGGCCTGTATGGAGCTGGCATCGCCGACTAATATTTGTAAGTAAAAATTGTCAGCTCTTTAAAACTGCATTAAAACATTTTTGATTTTTTTTTTGTTTTTCCCAAAAAAATTACTTCAAACTTTAAACGCGTTTATCTCGAACCCACGTTTTTCGAACTGGCGGCCATGATATCTCCAGTTCAACTGAACCGATTTTCATGAAACAAAATGGAATCGACGCAGAATTGTCACCATTCTCGGCTGAACCTCGACCATAATTTTAAAAGATTTTTTACTATTTTTTTTTTACACTAAACTACAAAAAAAAAACCCCGAAATTTAAATTTTTTTTTTGAATGGCCGCCATTTTGTCAAAAAAAATCACAAAATTAAGTTTGAGGTTCACCCGAGAATTACATCTATACTGATTATAACCCCTTTTTTTTTTCATTTCAGACGCTCCGGAGACCCGGAATCGTGGCCGCCGTGACGACACCTTTTTTTTTCACCACCAACTTTGAAGTCTCATTACTTTTTGAACAGCCCACGTATCGAGGCAAAAAAAAATTTTTTATTTACTTTAAACCTTTTGTAATACAATAAATAAAAAAAGTTTTCAATTATTCTTTGCGTTTTCAAATAAGAATTTTTTTAAAAAGGGTCCAAAAAACGGGTTTTGAATGAGAAGACCGCCTTAAAGTTACTTGCTATTATAAAAGCGTATTTTTGAACTTATACCTCTTAGGCGGCGATGTGACGATTTTTATTTTCTCATACCTTTTCTCATATATTTATTTATTTTAACTTTTATTTACTAGAAAAATTGTTGACATTTAAGACTTTAATATTGTATATGCCGCATATACAACTTATCAAATCAACTATTTAAAATTCTTAAAGTCTGTCCTTAGAGTCATTACAAAGACATCAATTCAAAAGGTATTGAAATCTATATATCGATATCTATCTATATATATATAAAATTGTAAAAAAAAACAATTTGTCCATGAAATATTTTTTTTTAAATTCTTTTTGCGTTGGACATTTTGAATGACGAGGAGTCCGAAAATTTTTGTCTGTCTGTTAAAGCATCACGCGAAAACCACTGGATGGATTTAAATGAAACTTGGCATCTAGGTTACTAAC
Source organism: Coremacera marginata (assembly GCA_914767935.1). Lineage (NCBI taxonomy): Eukaryota > Metazoa > Arthropoda > Insecta > Diptera > Sciomyzidae > Coremacera > Coremacera marginata. The sequence continues at coordinate 15,994,682 of OU612043.1, read as the reverse complement.
ATAGGCTACTTTCTATTCAGTAAAAGAGGATGGAACCTATAGGGGGCGCTGCGATCGTGTTCCAGGCATTCTTCTTTTAAGCTAATCTCCGAAACCGTTCATCCGATTTGCATGAAAATTTGTAAGTAGAGTTTTTCGGATACAGTGAGTTTTTATATTTTATTTACTCTGTTCTTTCTCGAACACCAGAGGGTGCTGTAATACAAATATATTGAAAAACCTCGAAAAACTCCTACACCGTGCATTCGATTTGCATGAAAATTGGAATCACCGCGTTTTTTGATACAGTGACTTAGCTTTTTTGTGCTATCTTGAACACTTGATGCATAAAAGTTGGTATATAGAGGTTTTCGGAAACGATGAGTTTTTATGGTTTATATACATTGTTCTATCTTGAACACCAGAGGGCGCTACAGTACAAATATTTTAAAAAACGTCAAAAAACTCCTATGTCGCTTATCCGATTTGCTTGAAAGTTGGTATATAGAGATTTTCAGAAACGTTGAGTTTTCATGGCTTATAAACTAGGATTTATCTTGAACACCAGAGGGAGCTGTACTACAAATATTTAAAAAAACGTCGAAAAAGTCCAAAGCCGTTCATCCGATTTGCATGAAAATTTGTATGTAGAGGTTTTCGGATATGGTGAGTTTTAATGACTTATCTACTCTGTTCTATCTCGAACACCAGGGGGCGCCGTAGTACAAATATTTTGTAAAACCTCGAAAAACTCCTAAGCCGTGCATCCGATTTACATGAAAATTGGAATATAGGGGTTTTTTGATACGGTGAGCATTTTGGACGGTGAATATTTTTGTCCTATCTTGAACACCAGAGGGCGCTGTAGTACAAATATTTTAAAAAAGTCGAAAAACTCCTAAGCCGTTTATCCGATTTAAATAAAAATTGGTATATAGAGTTTTTCGGAAACAGTGAGTTTATAAGACTTATCTGCTTTGTTCTATCTTGAACACCAGAGGGCGCTGTAGTACAAATGTTTTAAGAAACATGTGAAAACGTAATAGAAAACATTATATACATATATAAAAATGTATACATAAAAATTGTCGTAGCGACGGTAGGACAGAGGAGGACAGTTTCCGCCCTGATATGTATATGTGTATCCATGCATGTATTATTCATATATATATACAGGGTGTCCCGCAATTGAGTGCAACTATTTACGGAGGTGAACGGTTATGTCGAGCTGGGAAAAAAATCGTATGGGAGGGGGGGTCTATTTTCACATTCTTAGGAGCTACAGGGTTAATTAATATTTCACGACCTTGATTCACGTTATTGTTTCTAGCACAAGAACTAAGTTACGAACGAAGTTTTGATAACTTATTGCATAGGCAATAAAAACACCTTTTCAACGGTATATCAACAAACAGTACCGACATAGCCGTTACCAAGCTGTGCTCGCTCAAAGATGAAATCAATAGGTGTAAACTACCAAATTTCAACTTTGAGAGCCAATTTCTCAGAATTCCGCGTAATAAATGAAATTTTTTTTATAAGCAATTTTCTAACTTATTTAATTTTCTTTTCAATGACACCAGAAACACAAATTTATCTTAAAAAATAAAAAAGTTGGCTGTACTAAAAAAATTATACCTATTAGGAAATAATGGTAAATAATGATATTACAATTACTTATGCAGTAGATAATATCGTTGTTTACTAATAAGTATAATTTTTTTAATGCAGCCAACTTTTTTGATTTTTAAGATACATTTATGTTGTTGGTGTCATTGAAAAGAAAATTGAATAAATTACAAAGTTGATTATAAGAAAAAGGTGATTTTATTGCCTTTGCAATGAGCCATCAGATAAAGATTTTCGTAACTTAGTTTTTGTGCTAGAAACAATAACGTGAATCAAGGTCGTGAAATATGAATTAACCCTGTAGCTCCTAAGAATGTGAAAATATACCCTCCCCCCCCCTCCCATACGATTTTTTGCTCAGCTCGACATAACCTTTCACCTCCGTTAATAGTTGCACTCAATTGCGGGACACCCTGTATATACATACAGATGGAGCTAAAGAAAGCACACTCTAAAGCACACTCTTATTTTTGTATGTGTTTCCTTGAGCACCAGAGGGCGCTGTAGTACAAATCTCTTAAGAAATGGTAAAACACTCCAAAAAAACTGCTCATCTGATTAGGATAAAAATTTGATGTATAGGGATTTTCGAGTATGGAAAGGGCGCTCTCCATACTATCCATACAAAACAGAGGGCGCTCTTGTACAAGTACTGCAAGAAAAGCTCAAAACCACTCATCCGAAAAGTATGATTTTTATAAGAGATTTTCAGGGGCTGTGAGTTTTTTGCGCTATGTTGATATATATTGAACACCAGAAAAGGTGCTATTAGGTCAAAAGAGAGCATTTATGTTTAAGAAAAATGTACATAAATGATTGCCAAAAATTCGTTTTTGTTCTGATGTTTCAAAAATATCCAATCTATCGAATAAAATGTAAAATTTGAAAATGTACTTTTGCAAGCGATCACGATCACACACATCACGATTTTCTTAACTTTTTCTCACAATTTTTAGGTGTTGAATCTACATTTTGCTTATTTCGCCAAAGTTACCATTTTAAAGATGCACACAAAATTCCTTCTAAAGTTTTTAAAGTTTTTTCAAATCGACGAATGAATTCAAGAATTATATATATCAACTCCCGAGTAAAGCCGGGTATCCAGCTAGTATCATTATATAATTCTTGACACAATTGAGTTATTTGAGACTTAAGCAATATGTAAAAAGAGCTGACTCAAAATTAATAAAAATCATTTAGATAACAATACAAAAATTTAAATGAAGAGATTTAAAGAAAGAAATTAAAAATGAGTTTAAGTTTAAATATAGGCTGAAAAGATAGGAAACAGGAGAAATAAAACTAAAAATAGTGATTGCAAATGAAATGCTTGAAGTGCTTCGCGTTGGAAATATTTTTCATGTTGTGTGGAAGTGAATTACATAACCTTTTGGCACTGACGAAAAACAGTCGATTAGATTTTAGGAAGTTATGCTTCGAAATAATAAGGTTCATGCTTCTGTTTGATCTTCAAAACTTTAGCTTATCAAAAAGGTATATTGGACAGCGCAAGTGGATTATCTTATGTAAGAAAATACAATTTATCGCTTCAAGATACCTGCACAAGCTACGACCTAATAACTGTTTATTAAATGGTGTGATATAATCATACCTCCGAAGACAGTAGACATAACGTATAGAGTTGTTGAACGCAACTTGCATTTTGTGAGTGGATCTCGAGTCAAGCTTGCTATAGACGACATAGGCAGTAACAGCTGTAAGACTAGTTTCCTTCTGTTTCAATAGGTATGAACGCTGCAGTCATTCGAAGATTTCTTAGGACATAGTAAATTTTACTAACGCAGGAGTTTACATGATCTGCACGGAACAAAGATGAGTTTATTTATGAGTGTGGCATTATTTTGTTAAGTCAGCATATTATTAATTGCTGCTATAACTTAAGCACGTGCTCTGAAGTGCTTCTGTTTGTCGTAATTGGATCATGCCTGGTATCATGAGTTGAGGTAGGTCGGTGCTTGAAGCAATTTGTGCTGCGTTTTATCTTACTATCTGTTTATGCCTCAATTCATGATCAAGGTTAGTCGATATCTGCTATCGGGAGATTATAATAATATAACCGAGATTAGTGGCCTTGCTTACAAATTTTAACTCAATGTCATTGAGAAAAATTGGGCGAATGCACAGTACTTTGTCACCATACAAATGATGGGCAAAAATGGAATAGTGGTCCGATTGAAACTTGGTTTTTAAATTAAAATGAGTACGGTGATTCCAAAAATGAAGTCAGTTTTTTTTCTGCCGATTATGTCGAATACCGAAGCCGATTGCAAACAAACGATTTTTATTTTATTTTATGTATACACACAACATTTATGTTTAATAAAATTCCACAAACTGAAAATCAAAAATGAAAATTTTTGATATATAAAATTTTAATTTCAAGGAAAACTTAATTATATAAACATCATTAAAAGCAAAGTGAATTTATGTCAAGTGTAATATCGTGTTTCTATATTGTGGTGGTAGTATTGAGTCACCACATTATTTCCCCTCAATTTTAAAAAATTTTTTAATATCTTTTTTTTATTGTGCATTCTTTTTACTATTTTATTTTATGAGTTTATTTTTTATTTTATTTTGCAGTATACAATATTTTTAGTTTTTAAGAAATTTTATTTTTATAATAGTTTTGTTTGAATATATTTTCTAAACTGAAAATCAAAAATGAAAATTTTTTTCCCGCCAGTTTTGGTGCAGGACAAACTTCTTTGGTCAATTTTATAATTCGGCAGGGTAACGAAGCTAAAATACCCCCCGCGGCCATATTGAAGAATATTCGAAGTCTTTAGCCACGACATACACGATGATAATCAGTTTTATATATTAACGAAAGTTTTGCTATTTTGATGACGTCACTTTGTATGGAAGGTAGGCGCGATTTTGATCCAATTTTGCCATATATCATAGGATTGGTTGATATTATATATCAATGCTAATGTGCAAAATTTCAAGACATTTCATTAATTTTTGTGGATTTTTAAGAGATTTTACTTTTAAAATAAAGCCACTTTGCATGGGAAGTGGGCGTGGTTTTCATCTGATTTTGCCATATATCATGCAGATGGTTTATATTAAATATCAAAGCTTATGTGCAAAATTTCAAGACATTTCATTAATTTTTGCAGATTTTGAAGTGATTTTATGTTTAAAATAAAGCCAATTTGTATGGGAGGTAGGCGTGTTTTCCATCCGATTTTTCCAAATTTTATAGCCAGGATTAAGACTGAATAGCAAAGCTTACATGCCAAATTTCAAGGCATTTCTTTAATTTTTTTGGATTTTAAAGACATTTTACGCTTAATATAAAGTCACTTTGTATGGGAGGTAGGCGTGGTTTTCATCCGATTTAGCCCATTCTCGAACTTGTTCTTCCATTTTTAAAAATGAACTTATATTTTGAATTTCATTGTGATAGCTTTAAAATTGCGGCTGTAATCGTGTCGACAGACGGAGACACACGGAAATCGACTCAGGAGATGATGCTGATCAAAAATATGTATATTTTTGTATACCTGCCACGCCTCCTTCTTGGCATTACAAACGGAATGACAAAGTTAATATGCCCCTTACGCAGTTCGCGTTGGGGTATAAAAATAAATTTTTTATTGTTGTCGCTGCTACTGATGCTGTTGTTGTTGTTGTTATCGCTGCTGATTATGCTGTTGTTGTTGTTGTCGCTGTTGTTTATGCTGTTGTTGTTTTTGTTCTGAACACCGTTGTGTTGGGCTGAAGTAGGGTGGAGAGGAGAAGCGATGATGCCGTTCGAGTTGTTGCATCTGTAGCAGAATCTGCTTGTTATTGTTGCTTGTTGTTGCGACTGCTGTTATTGGCCAATAGTGCTGGTCGTTATTGCGAGTGAACTAGATGGCGTCGTTGGTGTTGTTGTAACAGCTGCAGGATATGTCTGCTGTTATGGCGTTGGTGGTAGTGGCGGTGATTGAGGAAAAATCGTTGGTGTATTTAGAAAGCCTATAGCTGAGCTGTTGTTGTTTTGAGGCTTTTAGTGGTACTTTTGCTTTTGGTTTCTTTAACTTTTTTTTACCAATGAACCACAATCGCTATTGAAGAGTTTATCGATCACTTTATGGGTTTCTTGATTCTTGAGTATTTGAGTTCGCTTGATTTTTGGGGTCCTTGGTGCTGACGACATCTGATATGACCCCGTGAAGTATAGAATTTTATTTTTGCAAACGTTTTTTCTTTGATTCGTTTTTTCGCAGGATCACCAGTTTTTGGTGCAAACAAACGTTTTTTATTTTGTAGATTTTTATGTTATTTTTAATATACACACAACATTTATGTTTAATAAACTTTCACAAACTGAAAATCAAAAATGAAAATTTTTGATATATAAAATTTTAATTCCAAGGAAAACTTAATTATATAAACATCATTAAAAGCAAAGTGAATTTATGTCAAGTGTGTCAAGTGTAATATCGTGTTTCTATATTGTGGTGGTAGTATTGAGTCACCACAGAATCTACTAATTTTCTTCACGAAATATTTAGTTTATAACTACATATGTAAATAACAATCCCAACGAACCAACAACAAAATCCGGAACTACAATAGATGCAAATTTTTCACTTAATCTCAAAAATTTTGAATAACGTACATACATATATTTCATATTTCATATATTTTCACAAACTATTAATATCAGTACAATTAATTGAAACACAAATCACATATAGTGTAAATATTGAATAAACAGAATATTTTTTACGAAATTTTATATTGTAAAGGGTCCGCCATCTAACGATTTTTTTTCAACTAGTGCTTATTTCGTGAATGGTAACACTTAGCACATGCCTGATTTGACAGATAATTAGTTTTATCCTTCCGCTGAACGAATATGGTTGTGTATACGCTTGAACAACGCTGGGAAATATTGCCTGCGATCGACTTACAGAAGATGCCGATTTTGCCAAAAAAATCATCTTTTCAGATGAAGCTCATTTTAATCTTGGCGGGTATGTAAACAAGCAGAATTGTCGCATTTGGGGCACAGAAACCCCGCACGTATACATTGAAAAGCCGATGCACCCAAAACGAGTCACTGTTTGGTGCGGATTTTGGTCCTGGGGCATAATTGGGCCATTTTTCTTCGAAAATGAGCAAGGAGTGGCCGTTACAGTCAATGGCCATCGTTATCGGGCCATGTTGAACGCATTTTTGTTCACAAAAATTGAAGAGTAGGATATTGGCAACATTTGGTTTCAACAGGACGGCGCTACGTGCCACACAGCCGAAGCTACACTCGATGTTTTGCGCCCTGTTTTTGAAGATCGCATTATCAGCCGCAGAGCTGATGTCGTTTGGCCACCTCGGAGCTGCGATTTGACATTTGTGCCCTCAAAGATAAGTGTTACGCCGACAGGCCAGAGACAATTGACGCTTTAAAGAACAATATTCGTGAAGCCATTGGTGTAATACATCTGCACACAATCGATAATGTGCTTAAAAATTGGACCGATCGTGTAGGCTACGGCATGGCCAGCCGAGGCAGCCATTTGAATGAAATTATTTTCCATTATTAACCGGAAGGATTGTACATTCAAATAAAAAAAGAAATTTGAGAAAATATTCAGTAGTTTTTTTTTTTGCATTTTCAAAAAAAAAAAGTTATTTGGCGGACCCTTTATATCTTTTGAGATACTCTTTCTCTCTCTCTCTCTCTCTCTCTCTCTTTCTATTTATCTCTTACTCTAAAATGTCTTTTATTCTAGAAGAGAAAGAGTGTTCACTGGAAAGAAGTTTCACTTCTTTAATGTATACACGCTATACTATTTCTTTTTTTACATTTTTGTCTAATAAATAAAATATGAAAAAGACTTTAGCAAACGTAAAACTAAAAGTTTGTTGCTAAATAACTCGCAAGCTTGTTAATTGCAAATTGTTGTTGTCAATTTGGTTCAAAATTTACTCACTCATTTTACTCATACATAAATTACAACAACTGAAAATGTTAGTAAAATAAAAATATTATTTAAAGGTTTAGCGTTTGAAAGCTATTAATTAAACTCACAAAGGTTATGGTACAAATTTACTGAATTCCACACAAATTACATTCTTCTTCAGGCTTCACATTAAAAACTGACTTCAAATGTACAAATATTTCTATGTATGTTAAAACTAAACTAAAAATTAATTCTAAATATAGGCAATTTATACATTAGGGTTGGTCAATTTTTTCTTTTCGTCCTGGAATCATTGATTTTCGTATACCGCATTAAATTCTAAGAAAAACACTCTTGGAAGAATGTCGTAATTCTCCGTAATATCGTTTTAAAAATTTGATTTGATATGCAAGTGCACTGTGGCGTATGAGTGACATTTTATATAACAAAAAGACTACAAAAAGATTAAAAATAATATTAAAACTAAGATTAATCAAAAACATAGGAACAAAAAAAAGCGAAACGATAACAGGTAAAATTCCATGAAGAAAATTTAAGTTTTGTAACTGAGAGGTATTTTGAAAAAGCCCTACAAGATAAGTTTTTTTGATTTATAGAACTCTTATAAATTGTAAAGGGCTCCAAATTTATAGCATATTTTTGTTGGCCGATTATTTTAATCAAATTATATATTTCTTTAAATTCTGTTTTAGCATCTTTTAGATCAGGCGCCCTTCGGCTCCCTTCGCACGGTGCTATTGCTTACATTTTAAGCACAGCGGATTTCGATTTGAAAAGAAACAGTGACGAGAGCGAAGTCCTACTGCACCTACGTAGATTTTATTCCCACATCTTCCAGATGGGGATATGTGATATACTTAGTGTGACCATCTTTCCCATTTACTCGGGACTTGTCCCCGAATTGTGGCAGCTGTCCCGGTGTCTCCAAATCGAACCAAATGTCCCGAAATTTTACCAAAAAAAAATTTAATCCATAAAGATCTTTAATTCCGAGTATAATCGCTTAAAAAACTTATGCAAATTATAGCTTTTGCAAAATAATATGAAACTAATAAGGTATGTTTCATAAATATAAAGCCATGCGAAATTTGAAATATTTTTGTAACGACCAGTTTAAACAATAGATAATGTTTTGCGAATTTGGTCATCTATGCACAACAACAATAGTGAGCAAAAGTGAACTCTTTTCTAATAACGGTACATTGCTTATTGCTTAACCCTTAAATAAATATTGAGGTCTGGCCAGACTCTCTTAGGTTTTATTGCAGTTTTTTTAATACTTCTACTTTTCGTATCGATTTCATATTTCACGAATTCCTACAGGAATATTTTTTAAAGAAAAAATATTTTTCAAAAGTACAGAGTTGGCCCTGTTTTTTGAAAAATTAAAATTCTAGTCATATTCGCAGCCCTGGGGTCCAGCCAGAGCCTATATAATTTGTAGGAATATATTTTGAAATTTCCTTTTTTGTTTTTTGTTTCTTTGTTGTTTTATGCTAGTTGGTTTCTAGAAATGTTGCCATATATGGGAGAAGTGTTGCCAGATATCGAAAACTGTCTGATATTTGCCCAAAACTCTTCAAAATGTAACGATTTCATAAAAAATAAATTCGATCGAAATTCACATAAATCTTTTCATATGTATGTATATACATGGCTGCCGTGGTGCAGTGAGTAGAGTGTATGGCCCACCCATACGCCAGAGGACTCGTGTTCAATTCCCACCTGACATAGAAAAATTTTTCAATTGAATTAATTTTTCTGTTCGTTCGTCACCGCTCTGCAGAGAATGGCAAACTTCAGATAGTAAAAACGACTTGTGATGTAGTTATAATAAAAAAATTACCATTTGCATAAAATGTTCTTTACATAAATATATATATTATATTCATTTATACATGGAATTATATTTTTCTAATTAAGTGTAAGATACAACTGAAATTTTCTACGATGTTGGTTTTCAGAATTTCACAAATCCGACGACAACTCGAGGAGCTAAGTGAAAAATTTACAATATCAACATTTTTCTCATGGCAACTCTGGTTTCATTGTAACTGTCGTTATTACTGCAGCGGGGGTTTCCCTTCTTTTGTATTCATTTCTTTGTGTAATTTATAGCCTTATTTTGTATTCCTAACGAAGCATTCAACGAACGATGGCTATGCGAACGATGTTGAATTCAAGCGGAAATATGTATATCGAACGAAGCTTATCGTTGGCTCATTCGTCAAGCTTTTGTTTGATATGTACACTCAAACTGTTATACACAAGCAGTTGTCAAATGTGGCACTGCCATATCAAACACTAAGTTTTCTGTATTTTGTCTACTTACTTCAAAGATGTTTTTAATATGTTGCTTCGTTTCTTATATGTTGGCAGTGCTTTTTGGTTTTGTCCGGTTTGTGTATTCAATAAATAAACTTTGAGCAATTAAGTGGTTTGCGGAGTTGCTTTTCATTATTATTGTTTTCAGTGATTGTGTGTTTGCTTTTGACATAACAATATTAAATGTATGCAGCTATTGCAGTTTTTATTTTTATTTTATGTATTTCAAGTGCTTCACAGCCTTCAAACCCTGTATATATTTATATATTTCATAATTAATTTACCTTTAGGTTCAGAAATTTTAATTTTTTAACCATTCTTTTAACGTTTGCAACCACAACGATAGCATAAAAGTGTTCGTTTGATTTTGACGTTTGGAATCGTGGTTTCAGTGCTCGTTAGAAATACATATTGCAAATATGTAACTGTACTACGGCATCGTTCGTTGGCTGATCAGCTGTTATCGTTGTTTGATTCTGTTCGAATTACAAATTTCAAAAACACGAACGAACACTGTTTTGAACGAAACGATTGATCGGATAGGAATACAAACTGAAGCCATTAATCAATTTGCCAGTGTTTTTGTAACTGTCGTGGTTGTCGGTGCGTTTTATAGTAGAGAAGTTCTTAAAGTGTTTTGATTTTTATAAAATATTATGCAAGATCCGGAAGCAGTAATTGACGAAGTCACGTTCTAACCGTTCCTTTTATGAACGAATTGCCGCTGCATTATGTAATGACCTGGAACGTGAGAGAGAAGCAGATGATGAAGCAGAGAACTGTGACGCTTCTACATTAGAAGATGGTAAAAATGAGGATTTGTATCAATTCCCTAGAACAGAAGACGCATCAGATGTTGAACAAGATCAGGACTACGAAATACAGGAAGTGTTTCAAAGTGACGATGAAGATGAGGAAGAGCTGCTGCCAGAAATCAGCTTGCAGTCTTTTTTTTTTGTGGAAAAGACGGCACACAATGGAGCACAGTGCCACCACGAATGGGAAGAATTAGAACCCATAATATAATGCGTTTCAAAGGAGTGATCAATCCAGAATGATTCTGTTCCAATTGAAGTGTTTAAAAAATTGTTTACACCAAAAATAGTTTTTATCATTTTAAAAGAAACAAACCGTTATGCTACTGACTCAATTAACTAATGGAACTCAAAGAATCTAAATAAAAAGCAGAAAACCTGGACAAAACTTCCAGAGGTGGAGTTAAATGCTTTTATAGGAATACTGTTAGCAGCTGGTGTCAACCGAAGTAATATGCAGGATGCATCGGTCCTTTGGAAACCTACAAATCTTCCAATTTTTAGAGCTACAATGACGTATACGCGATTTTTGTCAATATTACGTTTTATACGTTTTGACGAGAGCCGCACCCGTCTATTTCGTGCACAAACCGATAAGACTGCTCCTATAAGTGATATTTGGAACATACTTAACGAGAATTTTAAAAAAAAATTATCAGCCTCATAAAGCTATTACCAAAGATGAGCAACTGTTTCCATTCCGTGGCAGAACAAAATTTACGCAATATATTCCATCCAAGCCCGCACGGTATGGAATCAAGGTTTGGTGGGCATGCGATGGAAAAACGCACTATCCTTTGCATGGAAATATATACACTGGAAAAAATGCAAGCGGGGAGCGAGCTACAAACCAAGGAGAGAATGAAATGATGCGTTTGGCTTCTAAATATGCAAACTCGGGTCGGACAATAGTTGCAGATAATTTTTTTCATCATTGGAAGGATACAAGCGATTAATGAATATAGGATTGGCATTTGTAGGAACATTGCGAAGTAATAAAAGATATATTCCACCTGAAATGAAAAAACATCCTTCTAGACCAGTTTTGTCTTGAGAGTTCGGATTTTATGAAAACAATATTGCTATTTGCTCTTATGTCCCCAAAAGAAATAAAGCTGTAATTCTTTTGTCAACTGTTCATTACGACAAAACGACTATAGGTGATTCAAAAAAACCTGAAGCAATCATGTATTACAACAAAGCTAAAGGTGGCGTTGACGCAATGGACCAAATGTTAGGCCACTATAGTACAAAACGTCGGACAAACCGCTGGACCTTAGCTTTTTTTTATAATATGAGTGACGTCATGGCATAAGCAAACTATATAATTTGCAAGAAAATAGACCATTTTAAGGGAACGAACGCTCGAAGAATATTTTTAACTGACCTATCGGAAGCTTTGGTTCGCTTACAAATAGAATAGAATCGTAGCCACATACTTTAAAACGATTTGCAAGCCGATTAGCTATAGAAGCATTCCTTGGCAGACCAATTTCGGTAATGATTCAGATATGTATGTATCTATTTTTGATATTAATGAAATTTTTTTGTTTTTTTCAGACGACAACGGACCAAATGTGTTCCAGTGGACCCAGCGTTTTGGAAAAAAAACGTGATTGCCGGTTGACAAAGCCCGGCGTTAAAATCGTTTCTACTGCGAAATATGTTTGGACCCTGTTTGACAACAGCATTCCAATTGCTTCTTACAAATGTTTTAAATGTACTCGTAGAAGCGAGTAAAAAAATTAAATTAATACTTTTTCATTAAAATTATTCATTACACTTCCATATGTATGCCCCAGAAAATGTGAATTTTATATGTTTTTAATAAAACTATCAGCAATATCCTGAAATTTGCCATTGAAACTTATAAAAATATATATGGGGTCTGGCTAGACCCCTGTATTGTTAATGTGACAACTAAAACGGTCAACACACCAGGGTTTATACCCTTTTTGATGCTGTCTCATATTTATAACGCCATTTCAAAATTTTTAATAAAAACGATTTTTATTGAATTTATAAAAAAAAAATATATTAAATTACTGTTCCATTGGCTCCGATAATATTGTAAATGCGATTTGGCATACTTGCAATTCAGTTTTTTAATGTGTTTGAATGAATTTTACTCCATTCTTCGAAAATTACTGATTTCCGTTCTTTCACGTTGCCAAATTGTCTGTTATTTTTATATACCTGCCGTACAAGTACTCCCCATAAATTCTCGATGGGATTACAATCTGAAGAGTACACCGGCTACTCCTATAAATCAATGCTATTGGCCTGAAACCATCTCGATTTACGTAGATTGCCGCATTAGCTTGCTGGAAAACTAGTTGTGTCTGTGCATTTTTTTCCAAAATGGAGTTAAACTGCTCTCCAGCACACCAGTGTAGTCAGCGCTCTGCATGCTTGAACTTTTAATTTCAGAAAAACCACCCCACACCATCACTTTCTCTCCACCAAAATTTCTTTTTGAAAACGGAAGTATTAATAATGTCAAAATCCATCCAAGATATCATTTTTTCTCATCGGAAAATATGACATGTCAAAAGTAAACTTCAACGTGGGACCCTTTTTAAAACATTATTGAAAAGCTGACTGGTAGTCAATTTGTTCCTATGTTCCTTCTTGCAAATTCTAAGCTCGTTCTCTTATGTTTACTAGCTAGAGCAGAAACACACTTTATAAGTTCACTACGGATATGTTTACACTGCTGTAGCACTCTCCATACCGGTGCCGGTGTTCGGGAAACTTTTTCGGCAACAAAACTCCGCAACTCTTTTAAACTGCGTGTAGTGTTGCTCGGATTATTTCGAGCTCGGATTATTTTCCGCTGATCTCGGTAAGAGTATTTTTTTTTTGCCCGAACATTTTGTTTTGCCGTCATTTTGAGGTTTGTTAAAAAAATGTTGAATCACTCTAAGGCTGCGACTTAAAAACTAACTGGGAAAGGTATTCAGTCTGGATAAGCAGAAATATTGCGGACCCTGACACAGAATACCTCCCAACCGATGTATCTATTGACAATGCAGTCGAGTTTATAACGGGAAAAATGAACCAGGCTTTCAAAAAGTTCTGCCCAAAGTCTCGAAGTCACAAACCTGCAAATGCGAGTTGGTGGACCAGCGACCTCAAAAAGAGGCGATAAGAGGTTAGAAAACTTCACCGGAAGGCCATCTTAAGCAAACTAGAGCAGGACTGGACAATCTACAGATCCACGCTAAATGCTTACACTAGGGATGTAAGAATAGCTAAGCGAACATCTTGGACAAAATTTTGCGAGTCCATTGAGGATACCAGAGAAACCGCCAGACTTCGAAAGATGCTATCCAAAGACCCAACGGTCCCGGGATACCTTAAGAGGTCCGACGGATCCTGGACAGAGTCCAGCCAAGAAACGCTTTTGCTACTCATGGAAACTCACTTTCCAGGTTGTACAGAACCGTATCAAAACGATGCTAACAACAACTTGGAAATAACAATGCCAGAACCTTTACAAGAACTCCCCAACATTATTACAAGCACAACTGTAGAATGGTCGATCGGATCCTTCAAGCCCTACAAATCTGCGGGGCCAGATGGTATCCTACCGGCCATGATGCAACATGCCCTTCCTAGCATCATGCCCTGGCTTATAGCAATCTTCACCGGCTGCCTCAAGACAGGATATGTTCCAAAAAATTTGGAGAGATGTGCGAGTTGTTTTCATTCCTAAAGCTGGGAAACCGATACACTCAGCACCAAAGGATTATAGGCCTATTAGTCTCTCATCGTTCTTGATGAAAACGCTAGAGAGAATAATAGATCTTCACATAAGAGAATCTGTGAACGATAATAATCTCTGTAGTGTACAACATGCCTATCTTAACGGTAAATCGGTAGAAACGGCACTGCATGAGGTGGTTTCGGTCATAGAAGGAACCCTTCATCACAAAGAATATACTTTAGCAACGTTTTTAGATATCGAAGGCGCATTTAACAATGTAAATACAGATTCAATAAGAAATGCTTTAGTAGACAAAGGAGTTAACAGTAAAATAACCCAGTGGATTTATAAAATGCTCAATAGCAGACGTATAAGCTCACAAATGGGAATGAGCGTTGTGAGGAAAGAAGCCACAAGAGACACACCGCAAGGAGGAGTCATATCCCCCCTTCTCTGTCTAATTGTGGTTGACAAAATTCTCACTACACTCACAACTGGAGGAACAAAAGTGGTAGCCTATGCCGATGACGTTGTCATCCTAATATGCGGGAAATACCTGCAAGCAATTAGCGAACTAATGTCTGCGGCATTGAATAAACTATCGCGGTGGGCAGAATCGAATGGACTTGGTGTTAACCCAGTAAAGACCGAACTCGTTCTGTTCACAAGAAAAAGAAAAATAGAAAGTTTCACATTACCGAAACTTAACGGAGTAACTCTGAAGCTTTCCACGGAAGCCAAATACCTTGGAATTATCCTTGATAACAAGCTGAGCTGGAAACGCAACACAGAGGAAAGAAGGAAAAAAGCACTGTGCGCTTTGTACGCTTGTCAGAGGACATTTGGCAGGAAATGGGGACTGCGACCGCACATAATCCACTGGATGTATACAGCGATCGTGAGACCCATTCTTGCCTACGGTGCTCTCGTATGGTGGACGATAACGCATAAAAAAGCTACCTTAGCTTCCTAACAGGAGTTCAAAGGTTAGCGTGCATAGGAATAACAGGAGCCATGAGATCTACGCCACAGGCGGGTCTAGATATGATGCTAAATCTTCTTTCCGTAGAAGAATTCCTTAAATGTTCGGCGACCAAGAGCGCGATTCGCCTCAACGAATCACGAGCCTGGAAAAGCAGCACATTCGGACACGCATCTATTCTAAATCTCTTTGGAACCGAGGAATCAAAAAGAGCAACCGACTATATCATACCCAGTGTAAGATTCGGTACAGAATACACCACATCCATTCCCAGCAGACAAGAATGGGAAGAAACGGCTGTAGAATCCTACGGCAATCTCCATTTATATACTGATGGTTCCAAAATGGAAAACGGAACTGGATCGGGTGTATACTGTGAAACGCTACAAATCAAAGAGTGTTACAAACTCCCGGATTACTGTAGCGTTTTTCAGGCAGAAATATATGCTATTGAAAAAGCTGCACGGGCCATTTACAGGAAAAATCTTACCCCCACAAGGGTAGTAATTTTTGTGGATAGCCAAGCGGCCATCAAAGCACTGAACAGTAAAACGACGAAGGCTCGAACGGTGCAAAACTGTAAACTTGCACTGAACAGTATCTGCAATACCCACAACGTCACTCTCTGCTGGGTTCCCGGACATAGCAATATTGAAGTTAACGACGCAGCAGATGAACTGGCAAGGCGTGGAGTCACCGCAAGTACAAACAGAGCTGACACAGATGTGCACATTCCAATAGGCGTCGTCAAAAGGAGTATAGAACTAAAAGCCAGAGATATTGCCAACACAAACTGGGCTTCCAGAGGTGACTGCAACATATCTCGAAGGCTTTGGCCTGAGCTAAATGAGAAAAGAACTAGAAGTCTTCTGCTTTTGGTCAAACGGGAAATCCGGATCCTTGTTGGAGTTCTAACGGGTCATTGCCCCATTGGGATTGCAATGCACCGTTATTAGAATAGACTTTGGTCTTGCTCACTACTGTTGTTGTGCATAGATGACCAAAACATTATCTTTTGTTTAAGCTGGCGTTACATATATAAACACACCTTAGTAATAGTACAAGATTACTTAAGTACTAAAAACAAAACGAAATGGCCATTTCAGCCATTGAAAGAACTTTGACCGAGCTTCTTATGATCAATTGTGTTGTGCTTGTGATCGAGATGATCGAGAACTGGACCTAGAAGCTTTTCATGGCAGTTTTTACTCTCTGAGGTTTGCCATTTTCTGCAGAGAGGTGACGGCCGAACAGAAAAATTAATTCAATTGAAAAAACTTTCTGTGTAGGATGGAGGATTCGAACCTGGGTTCTCTGGCGTAAGAGTCACACACTCTACACACTACGAAACGGCCGCCAAGTAATAAAGTCTTATTAAAATAAGACTTCTGCAATTCTGGGTGTGAGTTCAAGTGCCTTCTCCAATCGGATACACCAAGTGCGGTTAGGGCTTCCTCGGCCTGGTCCATCCATCATAGGCATGGTCTCCCTCGTCGTTGTTGATCAACGACCCTCGCCTCGAGCACGTTTTTCGCTGGAGCTTCGTCGTCCATACGATGGACATGACCCAGACAGCGTAGTCACTGCACAGTTATACGCCGAACTACGTCAATGCCATCGTAGAGCTCATATAGCTCGTGGTTCATTCGGATGCCATAGTCATCGCCGACTCGAACAGGACCGAAGATTTTTGCGAAGAACTTTTCTCTCGAACACCCTCAGAGCAGCTGCGTCAGTTTGCGAAACTATCCATGCCTCAGCGCCATAAAGAAGCATAGGTAGAACGAGCGTCTTGTAGATTGTTAGTTTTATCGATCGAGAGAGGGCTCTGGAACTTAGTTGCTTACTCAGCTCGTAGTAGCACCTATTAGCAATTCTTGTTCTTCGCTTTATCTCCAGGCTGACTTCATTTCTGTTATAAATGGCGGTGCCAAGGTATAAAAACTCCTTAACTACTTCAAAGATATAGCTGCCGGATGAAACGTGGGAGTCTAGACGCCGCGTTCCCTTGTTCGTAGACAGCACATACTTTATTTTACCCTCATTTATCGTCAAACCCATTTTGGCTGATTCCTTTTCGATTCTGATTCCTTTGTAGAAAATGGTGCCATTACGATGCACACCGGCCCTTCGTACGATCCCCTCTATGACGATGCTGAAGAGATCGCAAGACAGTAGATCGCCTTGTCCTTCGGTATTGAAGGTTTCAACACCTTTTTCAGAGAGGTCATTTCCTACCTTGACGGAGTTGCATGTGTTGCTCAACGTCATCCTGCAAGGTCTAATCAAGTTTGCAGGTATATCGAACTCGTGCTTTTCGGGCTATCAAACGCAGCTTTGTAATCGACAAAGAGCTGATGTGTGCCAATTTGATTTTCGTGGTTTTTCCAATCAGTGTTTTTTTAATCGGCTTTAATCTTTCACACAGTACGCTTGAGAGAACCTTATATGCGATGGAAAGAAGACTGATACCTCGATAGTTGCCGCAGATTGTTGGGTCTCCTTTCTTAAATATAATCTTAAATATATCGTTCTGTAAATCGTTCTGTAACGCACTTATGCCGGCGCTTGATCCAGCCACGGAAACCTTTCTGGAACACGGTTTTTGGTATGGCCTTCAGAGCGTTCACCGATTTTTCCATGACCTCTTCCTTGCTGGTGAAACGCGTTTCTCGAAGCGGTTTTTTGACTCGATCGAACAGGAAAAAATCACACAGAGCCAGGTCAGGTGAATTTGCCGGCTGCTGGATGGTTATCGTGTTGTTTTTGGCCAAAAAGTGACGAATAAGATGAGCATTGTGCAATGGTGCATTATCGTGGTGCAAAATCCATGATTTGGTCTTGCCTCAACTGCGGTCTTTTTTGGCGAATTGCTTCACGTAAACGTCTCATAACGCCCAAATAATACTGTTTATTGAGCGTTTGACCATCTGGCAAAAATTCATGGCGAACTACACCATTGTAGTTCATGAAAACAGTGAGCATCGCCTTCTTTTTTGACTGAAAACGACGTGGTTTCTTCGGTCTCGGTTCGTCTGGCTACGGCCATTCACTCGCCTGATGCCTGGTTTGCGTGTCATACTCGTATACCCATGTCTCATCACCAGTAATAATGGATTCGATGAATGATTCGTCGTTATCGACCATTTCGAGCATGTCTTTCGCGATAGCAACTCGATCTCTTTTTTACATGAAATTGAGTTCTTTCGGTACCAACTTCGCAGCGACACGTCTCAAGCCCAATTCATTCTTCAAAATGTTCTGAACGGATCCAATTTAAATGCCGACGTACTCTGCTATCTCTCTAATTGCCAAGTAGTCGAACACGATGGCCGCTCGGTACGAGGGTCATCTTCTACTTCGTCTTGGCCACTCACAAATCGGTTAAACCACTTGTTTGTCTTCGATACGATAGAGCAGAGTCACCGTAACATTTCACCAAAATTTTACGCGTATCGGCGCAGTTGAAACCAATTTTCACACAACATTTGATGCAAACTCGTTGCAAACAACGAAAGACGCTGATATTTGGCAGCCTTGTCATAGACACATGTGGCAACCTACTAATTTTTTGAATCGGACAGTTAAGTCCGGTTCACAGTGTGAATGAACCTTTCTTTTTGAACAAGGTGGTATATAATTTTTATTGATATGTGCGCGGTGGAAGACGTCAATTATCAAGAAATTATCATTTTTGATAACATACAAACCTTACATCAACAATCATAACACATGAACTCCTGTGCACAAGTTTTGTAGCCTGAACACATTGGACATTACAGCAACATTACGACACGTAGTCAAAAGAGTGCATTAATGTATGAGTAAATTACCATAAATGTTTGCCAAAAATTGGTGTGGTTTTTGGCTTGGTTTTTACAGAGCTTTTTGTCAAAATATCCAATCTATCGTATAAAATATAAAATGTTGCAATATTCTTTTGAGAGCTTTCGCCACGCAGCCATTAATCACGATTTTTTTAACTTTTTCTCATAATTTTCAGATGTTGAAGTTACAATTTTGCTTATTCGACTGAAGGTACCGGCTTGAAAGATGAACACAACATTCTTTCTAAAATCTGTGAAAATATTTTCAAAAATTATTTATATCAAGTCCCGAGTAACGCCGGGTATTCAGCTAGTTAAAAATAAACAAATCTCACCTTTATCTGTGGCATTAAGCCAAACCAATTTAGAATTGAACTTTTTATTATTTCCGTCACATAAAGAGCATAAAACACCCTCTGCAATAAATTTTGTGTACATTTTATATTTCATATTTTTTTCGAAGGAACCCGGTCTAGCCATTAATGTCTAGTGGGCTTCCGAACATGTGATTACATAAAGCGCCCTCTTACAGAAGTTCTAGGAACCACTTGTCGCCTAAGTTCATTTTCAATCTCTAGTGCACCTAAATTGCATCAAAATCGATTTATTTATTTAAGTATTTTTTTATTTTAAGTATTAAAAGTATTTATTGTACAATTGAGGCTTAATATCTCAGTAGATACAATATAGCGATTCTGGCCCAGGTGGAGCGGTGGAGCAAGCCGATGACGTCACTCTGGCCCAGCGCCATCTTGTGGGGGCTTTTTGCTCAAATGTGTAAAGGTGTATGTCTTTGCTAAAAGCTATTATGGTGTATGTCTTTGCTAAAAGCTATTATGGTGTATGTCTTTGCTAAAATGTATTAAAAGTAGGCAAGTTTGGTGTATGTCTTTGATGTAAGCTTTTAAAAATTGGCAAGTTTGGTGTATGTCTTTGCTTTATTTATACTTTTAAATTAGCAAGTTTGGGGTATGTCTTTGCTTTAAACTTTTAAAAATTGGCAAGTTTGGTATATGTCTTTGCTTTATTTATACTTTTAAATTAGCAAGTTTGGGGTATGTCTTTGCTTTTAAGCGTTGATCATAATTTTATACACTAAAAGTAGGCAAGTTTGATGTATGTCTTTGCTTTAAACTTTTTAAAATTAACAAGTTTGGGGTATTTCTTTGCTTTAAGCGTTGGTCATAATTTTATACGCTACATTATCGGTAGTGGTAGTCAAGCGAGTTCTTATCAGTGTTTGCATGTTTTGTTTTTTTCTTAACCCTCGCATTAGTTATAGCAATGACTCAAAAAATAAATATATATTTATAAGACTTCTAACGTAGACTGCGTGGTGGCATACTTATCAGAGTTCGCATGAGTAAACGAAATACATAGCAACCAAGAAGAGTCAAGAAGTTTCTAGAAGCTTCGAGATGCAGAAACGTCGAGAACATTTTAGAAGTTGACAACAACACAAAAAAAAAAAAAAAAAAAAATTTTTTTAAGTCAAAGGTGTTAAGTCTCAAGCTTCATGGTGTGAGAGAGAGAGAGAGAGAGAGAGAAAGGGAGAGAGAGAGAGAAAGGGAGAGAGAGAATTTAATAGTAAGAGAGAGAAAGGGAGATAGCAAATAGCGTGATCCTATACAAAGAATACTTTAGAATCAACCTAACCTAAGCCAATGCCAAGAAGAGTCAGGAAGTTTCTAGAAGCTTCGAGATGCAGAAACGTCGAGAACATTTTAGAAGTAGACTTATGTTATTGTATGCCGATGACGTCACCCATACCCATCCTGGTACGGATTTTAATTTTATTTCATTTCAATTTCAATACTAATTTCAAGGTTAAAGTGATAAGAGCCAAGCTTTATAGTAAGCGCACTCATAACCCGCAAGTTCAAGATAAGGCAGCAATGGACAAGTTCAAACATGTTTTTTGTGTTACTTCTAAAATAAATAAACAATTTTTGCGGTCAAGTGCAAGGGCAAAAAAAGGAGATAAGAATTTAAAGTTGATATGTCAAAAACTAAGCTAAGCTAACCTAAGCTAATATAAGCTAAGGCTGCGTTTATAGTGAACGCCCATAATCGGCTGCTTTTTTATAATGGTTCTTGTTGTTGTTGTTCTTACTGTTGCTATTGTTGTTCTTACTTATGTTGTTGTTGTTGTTGTTGTTCTTGTTCTTGTTGTTGTTCTTACTGTTGTTGTTGGTGTTGTTCTTACTCTTGTTGTTGTTGTGGTTGTTGTTGTTGTTGATGAGGCTGTTTTACTAATAAAAATAGGCAATCTAAAGTTACTAAATAAATAGCTAAACTTCTTTATTAAAATATTATTTATATTAATTACACCACATTTTGAGCCCAATTTGGTCACATCTGTTGATAACCAAGATAAGCTATGGAAGCTACGTCCAATTACGGACCATCTCAAGTCAAATATGTTGAAGAACTATCACCCAACACAACATTTATCTTACGATGACAATGGACGACACGGTTGCAAGCAGTTTTTTAAAGGTAAACCAATTGGCCAAACGGTTACATGTTAAATTTTGACATATATCAAGGCAAGAACCCACGTTGTACCAATCCATATGATGAACGATTCGGAAAATGTGCAGCACCACTTATAACTATGATCGACGACTTTCAGATGATTTGAAAGGCCTTATTGAATATTTCATTCATATTGAATTATTGTTTGATTGATTATCGATATTGTGATTGATTGATTGATTATCGATCAGTTTTAGCCGGTAGCTGCTGAACAGTACAGACCATTTTAGCTGGTAGATGTAGAACAGTACAGACCAGTTTTAGCAGTTGCTGTTGATCAGTACAGACCAGTTTAGCAGATAACTGCTAAAACTGGTCTGTACTGTTCTACAGCTACCGGCTAAAATGGTCTGTACTGTTCTACATCTACCAGCTAAAATGGTCTGTACTGTTCAACATCTACCAGCTAAAATGGTCTGTACTGTTCAGCAGCTACCGGCTAAAACTGATCGATAATCAATCAATCAATCACAATATCGATAATCAATCAAACAATAATTCAATATGAATGAAATATTCAATAAGGCCTTTCAAATCATCTGAAAGTCGTCGATCATAGTTATAAGTGGTGCTGCACATTTTCCGAATCGTTCATCATATGGATTGGTACAACGTGGGTTCTTGCCTTGATATATGTCAAAATTTAACATGTAACCGTTTGGCCAATTGGTTTACCTTTAAAAAACTGCTTGCAACCGTGTCGTCCATTGTCATCGTAAGATAAATGTTGTGTTGGGTGATAGTTCTTCAACATATTTGACTTGAGATGGTCCGTAATTGGACGTAGCTTCCATAGCTTATCTTGGTTATCAACAGATGTGACCAAATTGGGCTCAAAATGTGGTGTAATTAATATAAATAATATTTTAATAAAGAAGTTTAGCTATTTATTTAGTAACTTTAGATTGCCTATTTTTATTAGTAAAACAGCCTCATCAACAACAACAACAACCACAACAACAACAAGAGTAAGAACAACACCAACAACAACAGTAAGAACAACAACAAGAACAAGAACAACAACAACAACAACAACATAAGTAAGAACAACAATAGCAACAGTAAGAACAACAACAACAAGAACCATTATAAAAAAGCAGCCGATTATGGGCGTTCACTATAAACGCAGCCTTAGCTTATATTAGCTTAGGTTAGCTTAGCTTAGTTTTTGACATATCAACTTTAAATTCTTATCTCCTTTTTTTGCCCTTGCACTTGACCGCAAAAATTGTTTATTTATTTTAGAAGTAACACAAAAAACATGTTTGAACTTGTCCATTGCTGCCTTATCTTGAACTTGCGGGTTATGAGTGCGCTTACTATAAAGCTTGGCTCTTATCACTTTAACCTTGAAATTAGTATTGAAATTGAAATGAAATAAAATTAAAATCCGTACCAGGATGGGTATGGGTGACGTCATCGGCATACAATAACATAAGTCTACTTCTAAAATGTTCTCGACGTTTCTGCATCTCGAAGCTTCTAGAAACTTCCTGACTCTTCTTGGCATTGGCTTAGGTTAGGTTGATTCTAAAGTATTCTTTGTATAGGATCACGCTATTTGCTATCTCCCTTTCTCTCTCTTACTATTAAATTCTCTCTCTCCCTTTCTCTCTCTCTCTCCCTTTCTCTCTCTCTCTCTCTCTCTCTCACACCATGAAGCTTGAGACTTAACACCTTTGACTTAAAAAAATTTTTTTTTTTTTTTTTTTTTGTGATGTTGTCAACTTCTAAAATTTTCTCGACGTTTCTGCATCTCGAAGCTTCTAGAAACTTCTTGACTCTTCTTGGTTGCTATGTATTTCGTTTACTCATGCGAACTCTGATAAGTATGCCACCACGCAGTCTACGTTAGAAGTCTTATAAATATATATTTATTTTTTGAGTCATTGCTATAACTAATGCGAGGGTTAAGAAAAAAACAAAACATGCAAACACTGATAAGAACTCGCTTGACTACCACTACCGATAATGTAGCGTATAAAATTATGACCAACGCTTAAAGCAAAGAAATACCCCAAACTTGTTAATTTTAAAAAGTTTAAAGCAAAGACATACATCAAACTTGCCTACTTTTAGTGTATAAAATTATGATCAACGCTTAAAAGCAAAGACATACCCCAAACTTGCTAATTTAAAAGTATAAATAAAGCAAAGACATATACCAAACTTGCCAATTTTTAAAAGTTTAAAGCAAAGACATACCCCAAACTTGCTAATTTAAAAGTATAAATAAAGCAAAGACATACACCAAACTTGCCAATTTTTAAAAGCTTACATCAAAGACATACACCAAACTTGCCTACTTTTAATACATTTTAGCAAAGACATACACCATAATAGCTTTTAGCAAAGACATACACCATAATAGCTTTTAGCAAAGACATACACCTTTACACATTTGAGCAAAAAGCCCCCACAAGATGGCGCTGGGCCAGAGTGACGTCATCGGCTTGCTCCACCGCTCCACCTGGGCCAGAATCGCTATATTGTATCTACTTATCTCTTATAGTACATCAACAGGTTAAGCGATGTTGAGTGGCATTATTTGTGTTAACTTAGAACTTATTAATTTTATAACATATATTTAAAATTATTTGAAGTTAAAATTATAAAGTTTAGACCTAAAAGGTTTTGAGATGCCCACAAAAATACCGATTCTAAATCTTCGTTAATTCGACATGTAAGATCTTCGGATAGTCCAATCGGCCGAGAGAGATAAATTTGCGCATCATCTGCATAAAGATGAATTGAAGTATTATGGCAGGAGGAGACAATGTCATTTATAAACATACTAAAAAGTATAGGGTCAAATATTGAGCCTTGAGGCACGCCCGAAAACGTATTTTTTAGTTGAGAAGAGACGGATTTGCTTATAACGCGCTGCGACCGATGATTCAGATATGTTTTCATAAGTTTGTCGCACAAGTTCCGAAACTTTCCAGCTTTCCAGTTTTGACAGTAGAATCTTATGATTAACCGTGTCAAAGGTTTTTGAAAAATCAAGTAACGTTAAAAGAGTGAGCTCATTGTTGTCATACGCAGGTCGAATATCTTCCATTATTTTTAAAATTGCAGTGGAGCAACTATGACCAGCCCTATGAAGAATTCTCTCAAATGCCTTAGATAGGGCAGGAAGAATGCTTATCGGCCTAAAATCTTCGAGAAGTATTGGATTTCCTCGTTTTTCGATTGGAAGTACATTCGCAATTTTCCATACCTTAGGAAATGTTGATGACGTTATTGCAAAATTAAATATATGAGTCAAAAACGGGTCTATATATGGAAGGATAAGCTTTTAGAATTTTAAATTGATATTATCATTTCCAATTGCATTTGATTTTATTGAAAAAATTTACTTTATTACACCATCCTCAGTGACCGTTTTGAAATCAAACTTTTCTTTATAGGGGTAGAGAAATTGTTCGTTAACTATAAACGATGAACTATCTAACAATCTATTTGTCTGTAAAAAAAACAGTCATATAACTTATTTACATCCAAATCGCAGTCAGACTTTATTTTTTTACACCAATAGATTTTAAATTATTCCATAAAGTTTTTGCGGGCAAATTAACATTGAGCTTAATGGCAGAGCATTTTCGCTTTGACTCTCGTAAAATACGAGTGACTTTATTTTTTCTAGAAATACGAAAAGTGTTCTAATTTGTATCTGTAGGGTAACGTTTCCAAAGGTTATAATTTCTATTTCGAGTTTTAATAGCTTGCTCAACTTCAGATGTAAACCACGGATACTTGGAACTTCTTACTAAAATCTTTTTTGTGGGCACATATTTTTCGTACAAATAACGAACGAGTAACGTGAAATGATCCAACTTTTCATTAATGTTAGCTAAATACCAACAGTTTCTCCATTCCAAAAGATTTGTTTCAAAATTAAGGCTTGCAAATCTATTGACTTAAGATCACGAAAAAGCGAAAAGGAATTTGGTGAATTTTTGGCAAAATTTACATTGTAAGAAACAAACAGCATATCATGATCAGATATTCCTGCTAAAGATAGCTGTTCAAAGTGGAAAACGGACGTTGTATCAGACACACAAAACAAATCCAATAAGCTAGATCTACAGTTAGGAGCAAAACGTGTTGGTCAGTTATTAACAACACTTAGGCCAATAGAATTAATAAAGTCTAAGAGTGTATCTGATTGTATATTATCTAACAAAAGATCAACGTTAAGATCACCACAAAACAGACTGTGCTCATAACATTATTGAATTCTACTATTTTTGTAAATAAATTATTTAAGGCGGTCTTCTCATTCAAAACCCGTTTTTTGTACCCTTTTTAAAAAAATTCTTATTTGAAAACGCAAAGAATAATTGAAAACTTTTTTTATTTATTGTATTACAAAAGGTTCAAAGTAAATAAAAAAATTTTTTTGCCTCGATACATGGGCTGTTCAAAAAGTAATGAGACTTCAAAATTGGTGGTGGAAAAAAAGGTGTCGTCACGGCGGCCACGATTCCGGGTCTCCGGAGCGTCTGAAATGAAAAAAAAAAACGGGGTTATAATCAGTATAGATGTAATTCTCGGGTGAACCTCAAGCTTAATTTTGTGATTTTTTTTGACAAAATGGCGGTAATTCAAAAAAAAAATTTCAATTTTTCGGGTTTTTTTTTTTGTAGTTTAGTGTAAAAAAAAATAGTAAAAAATTTTTTAAAATTATGGTCGAGGTTCACCCGAGAATGGTGACAATTCTGCGTCGATTCCACTTTGTTTTATGAAAATCGGTTCAGTTGAACTGGAGATATCATGGCCGCCAGTTCGAAAAACGTGGGTTCGAGATAAACGCGTTTAAAGTTTGAAGTAATTTTTTTTGGAAAAAAAAAAAAAAAATCAAAAATGTTTAAATGCAGTTTTAAAGAGCTGACAATTTTTACTTACAAATATTAGTCGGCGATGCCAGCTCCATACAGGCCACCTTCCTCTTTTTCGTAGAAACTGCTTTCTGCTGCCCTCTCTGCTCTGCGAGCCGTTCTGCCAGCTTTTGATGATGCCGCAGCTCGAAGACCTTGCTTCACAAAAAAGGCTGTATCTTCTAAAGTATTTCGAATTTCTAATAATCCTTTTAGGGGCATATTCACAACTACCCAAGCTATAAACAAATGCAAAAAAAGTCGAAAAAAGTTGCTCAATGAGAAGACCCCCTTAAAGTTTGAAGTAATTTTTTTGGGAAAAAAAAAAATCAAAAATGTTTAAATGCAGTTTTAAAGAGCTGACAATTTGCGGTTTATCATCGGTGGATGGTAAAAAGTGGCCCAAATTTCCTTTTTCATATCCTTCACGGAGTCAGGATGACGGCGGATCGCAAGGCCATAATATGTGGTCAACTCGGATATTAATTTGTCGGTGAGCTTGCCCGCACCTTTGCCTCCAATGCCCTTATTTTCTCTTTTTTATTTTTCGAAGTCGCGTGCCCATTCGCTTCTGCACATGCCCAATGCATTCTTTCTTTTCCACTATAGGGTCACCGTCATAGGGGTCGACATCTAATACACCTTTGAAGGTCTGCGAATCACCATCGCCGATATACTTTACATATTTTATGCCGTGTGTTTCAAACGACCTGGAGAACATCTCTATTACA
This sequence comes from Coremacera marginata, assembly GCA_914767935.1. NCBI lineage: Eukaryota > Metazoa > Arthropoda > Insecta > Diptera > Sciomyzidae > Coremacera > Coremacera marginata. Next base: position 15,967,325 of record OU612043.1, on the reverse strand, counting down.
GCGTCCACCTCCATTTTCCCAGAGCTTCCTTCATGGTTTATGGTGCATTCTTCGTCATGAGTATCAAGCCAAATTTGGTAAGCCTCTGGCTCTTCTTCCTTCTTGGCTTCCCAATATTTGCAGCTGTTACACAGACGAGATTTTACGACAGTGTCAACAATTTTTTTGGTATGCTTGGCAATCAAAGTTGTGACACCATAAAGGGAAGCAAGGCCACGCTTCTTCCAAGTCCCATCCCCCGACACAGTAAATTAAGTGGGATCGCACTCTGGATTCGCTTCGATCATAGCCTCTTTTTATTCTCCAATAGCTTTTGAAATGACATGTTCGTACATGGCTTTTCCAGCAACGTACAAATTTTGTAGGATAGTATAGTACAGATTGTTGGACAAACTTTGTCCGAGGTCCATGAGGCCACAAAACATGGTTATACCTTTTGGCCCAATCCCTAAAAGCCGCATGGCAACAACCAAGCGTCGATTAATTTCATATGATTTTCCGATCATAGGTGACGAAGGAATATATGTTGTGCGTGGGCAGGCGCAGTTCAAAGCAATTTTAAATCCAACTCCATTTGGTGAGGCTTCTGAGAACTCAATTTTTTGCTTGCATGAGGCACAAATTACCAACGCTGACAACGTGGTAAACACAGAACAGAACTCGAGAATGCAATACTTCAAATTGTTTTTGATTGATACTTCGTCGTCTTCGTTATTCTTGAATTTCTTGGCCGATGTACTGGTATATTCAGAATCCTCTGGTCTAAGATGCTGATTTCCACTAAACCCGCGTTTTTTAGCACGATTCTGACGCTCGCTTGGGCGTTTTTTTTTTTTATTACTTTTCCGATCCATTTTACAAAAATCACAATAAATTTATGAAAAATTTACTTTTCCGTTCACTGAAGCGCACGCGTCTGTTGCTCAACTCGATACAAACTGAACTAAATGATGCTTTCAGTTGAACACCTGGACTCAAAAAATGCTTCAACCCCTAAAATAAGCAGAAATGTGTATTCGTATGTTTGTATGAATATGTGTGCAAACACGTTTTTACCTAACAATAAACATTTTCAACGGAATTCGGTGGTTACTTTATGCCGCTTCGTTCGAAAATGAGTCGAAAAAAATAGCTCATTTTGACGAAGACCTTGCTTCACAAAAAAAGCTGTATCTTCTAAAGTATTTCGAATTTCTAAAAATCCTTTTAGGGGCATATTCACAACTACCCAAGCTATAAATAAATGCAAAAAAAGTCGAAAAAAAAGTTGCTCAATGAGAAGACCCCCTTAAAGCATACGGCTTGTTCGGATTATAAACACAAATAACTAGTAATTTATGAAAACCGTTCCCAAATTCCACCGCAATAAGCTCAACCATATCAGCACAGCCCGACTTAAAAATAACACTGTGGGTCTGAGAGTGAGGGGTGAAAATAGAGGCTAAATTAGAAGACCCGTATCGCGGAGTTTGTTTATGTTAGTTCGAATTTTTTTTTTAATCGACCTTCGAACTTTGCAGTCAAATGCCGATTTTCAGCATATTGTTTATATGGTTTTTTGGCTATAACTCGTCGACTAATTGATATTTTTTCAATCTGTAAAAGCCAAATTATTGCTAGAGACCTGTGCAATAATTAAAATTTTTGTGGTGCTTATGAAGCAAAATGTTGGAAAAATTATTATTTTAATGCTTTTTGAAAATATTTTCCACAAAACTAAGTCTTTTTTGCTTTCTGTTTGATCTATAATATGCTTCTCAGTTTCTTCAATAAATTTCATTTGAAAAGAAAACAATCATAATACAAAACTTGCGTTTTCCAGCTTAATATTAATTATTAATTTACTTTTCAATATCGTAGCAATAAGCGAAATTTTTTGCGTCATTCACATTGAAGAACTTTTCTAACTCTTTTTGGCGTTTTCGATATGCTGTTACTTTGATACCTTTCGTCAGCAAATTATTTCCTTTCAAAAATGAAGCCATTAGTTCTGATTTTTTCTGAGTCAAACACAAATTTGCAACAATTCCATCCAATTGGTTTTGTGTGACTAGGATTGGGTCCTTTGATGTTTCATAGGATGTACCTTCACCAGGGTCGTATTCTGAGAAGAATTCCATGGATGTAGCAGCGGCGGTTGTAGTACTGATATCTGTTTAAAGATCAATACTTCGGTATGTTGGTACTGGAACGAATTCTGAGTGCGGTAATGGTAATTCGGCACTTGGCACTGCTACATAAGTTTTATTCTCTGCTTTCTTTCTATTCAATAATATTAAGGTCGGCGCTAATATAATCAGACCTTTAATCAGAAGAAATTAATATATTTATGATAATAAAACAAAGAAAAAAATTAAAATAATAAGATTTCATATGTAATAATATGTTTAGATATATTATCAAATATGACCAAGAAAAAAAGGAAAGTAATTTGAAAATTATTTTTTACTTTGTAGTGATTATGTAGTCAGTTTTTTTTACAAAAAAGTTTTTATTTCTTCCTTTTTAGAGAATATGACAAATTTTCGAAAATTTTTTCTATTAAATTCTGAAAGTTTGTTGGTTAATTGAAATATCTGTCTTTTAAATTTAAATTAGATGTCACGTGTTTTGAAATAATTATACCCATTTTCTAATATTACCACGCCCCTTTGTTAAATAAGCGCCCACTTCTTGAGCGTTATTTGTAATAATTCTGCCTACCCCTGTACTTCATTTCAGTACCCCAGCGTCAATATTAACTGAGGTAGTGTTTATCTAGTATTGCCCTGCCCGTTTATCGAATAACGCCTACTTTATTGACCGTAATTTTTAATAATTCTGCCTACCCTGTACTACAATAAATTTCAGTGCCCTAGTGTCAATATTATTCGAGATACACAGTTTTTCTAATATTGCCACGCCCAGGAGTAATATGCCGCCCACATTCTTGACCGTAATTTTTACTAATAATGCCTACCTCTATACCAAATTTCAGTACCACAGTATCAATATTATTTGAGATATACTCTTTTTCTAATATTGCCACGCCCAATTGTCAAATAACGCCCATTTCCTTGACGGTATTTTGTAATAATTGTGTCTACCCTACACTAAATTGCAGTACCCTAGTGTCAATATTATTCGAGATACAGTGTTTTTCTAATATTGCCACGCCCATTTGTCGAACAACGCCTACTTTATTGACCATAATTTGTAATAATAATGCCTACCCCTATACTAAATTGCAGTACACTAGTGTCAATATTATTCGAGATACACTGTTTTTCTAATATTGCCACGCCCATTTGTCGACTAACGCCCATTTTCTTCCATGTAATTTGTTATAATTGTGCCCCAGTGTCAATATTATTCGAGATACAGTAGTATCTAGTATTGCGAGATCTATTATTGCCACGCCCAGTTCTCGAATACCACCCACTTTTTTACAGACACCTCCATGCTTATGATATCTATCTGTTCACCAAAAATTATGGCAATCAGGCATATGGCTTAGGAGTTATCGATGTACATACATTTAAAAAAAAAAAAAAAAAAAAAAAAACAGAGAAACCGACGCACTTGAGAACCTCCTCCTTTTTGAAGTCGGTTGGACCCTCACCTTCTGTACCAATATCAGAGAGTCTTAACGACCTTTTACAAAAGCCGGCAACGAATTTCAAAAGCTGGTTTCTGTCTTGTGGAGAGTGAAGTTTAATCAAGATCGGCGCCGGTGTCTTCTTGTTAGAGCGCAATCGGAAAGACTCACGCACAGGAGGTTGGCAAATATGCGAGAAAGTTTGTTAAATATTTTCAGATTCAGCCGTTTGGACGTGATAGTGGATCGACCACCAAAATATCCAAATATGCAAGCATCTATAATCCAAACATCCGAACATCTACTACACGTCCAAACACACTTTCGGAATTATTATATTAGTACGATTATTTATAACAACTTTTTGGTGGTTACAAGTTGTTTTAATACTATTCTTACCCTTTTTGTACACTTTTTAATATATAAAATGTCACTCATACGCCACAGTACACTTCCATATCAAATCAAATTCTTAAAACGAAATTTAGAAAGGAAATTATTTCACCGCATCCATATGCATCCAAAGAGTTGTTTCTTAGAATTTAACGTAGAGTACGAAAATCAATGATTTATAGAATCAAAATTACATTTCGAACGAAATTTAATAGGAAAAAAATCATTAAAATTATACAGAAGTCTTTTTTAATTTTTGTTAATTCTATAACAAAAACGTAAACAAAAACTTAACCTTAAATCTGACATTATTAGTGCATGTGCTTACCACTTTACGTTTTACGAAAATTTTTTAATATAAAGTAAAAGAGTAATAATACTGTTACGTTTGAAAAAAAAAAAACAGAAGTTTTCAAACAAATACGCTTCGTCAAGTGTGTCGAATTTCTCCCAAGTTGTTCAACACTATTCACTACAATTATGCATACTTCTGCTTGTGTGCACTTGCATTCTTTACTACAACCACACACGCACGCACTCACACACACACACACACACACACACACACACACACACACACACAAACAGATGCGCACATGCATGCTTATTACTTGCAGTTATGCACGCGTTACAAATAACTTGTCAGCATGATTGCGGGACGAACTGTGGCAATCTCAAAAAACTTGTGCATTAAGCCATAAACGTGCAAATTATAATTACCCGGAAAATGTAGTAGTTTTGCTCCAGAATTTATGTCAACAGCATAACAACGCGAAAACAACAACAGCAACCAGCAACATACCAGCACTATTGCCACTAACAACATCAACCGCAAATGCTTCAGCAACTAACAATACTCATAAGAATGACGAGGGCGATGTTGTCGATGACGATGACGACGACAACGACAACGACAACGACAACATCGACTGCAAAATAATCAGTATCAAGGTGTAGCTGTTGAAGTTGTTGTTGTTGATGTTGTCGTTGTTGCGTTTCTATTCTTCGTGTCGTTATTGCTGCTGGCTGGCATTGCCAACCTATACCCATGATGTTTGCTTTGTTTGTTGCACTTTACAAACATTTCTATGGCATCTCATAAGCATTCATTGGCTGTGGTTGGCAACACTTTAGACACTTGCAATTCATAAATATTTTCAAATACGAATAGTATTATGTTTGTGTGTGTGTGTGTATATGTGGTAAAAAGAACATCTATGCATACAGTTGCATATACAACATACATCCCCATCAATATTATTAAAACCAACTTCGACAGACGCTTGACTCTGAGTCCTGACTGAAATCAGTGGTTCAGTTCATTCTGCGATTATGGCACATAGGTCTAAGAACACCACACTTGACATGTGTAAGCCATCGGTAGGGCGCACCGCAAAGTAGCAGTCATTGAAACTATTACAATATTGAGGTTATAAGTAATAGAAATCTTTTATTAGAAATGCCATGAGTCATAAATTTCAAGGTAACGTATGAAACTTTGAGTTAGCTTTTAGTGAAATTAAAGACTTTCTTTGAAAAATTTTAAAAATTTAAAAAAAAAAAAAATTGTATCAAACTGAATGATGCATAGTAGAATTAATAAAGGTAGCCTATAGGAACAAACTAACTTGTTTTTAAAAACAACTAATTAAAAAACTAATTTAAAATAAATCAGTATATGAACTACTTAGAATTATATTAAGCCGTCATCCACTTCAATTCTAAATAGTTTTTATTGCATTATATATAAGTAATTGAAATACTACTTAAAAACAAGTGATTGATAATTTACTTTGAATTATATTAAGGCGGCAACTACTCTGATTTTGACATGTTTTAATTGCAAATTTTTATTAGATTACAAGTTTATATATATTTAACCATGTTATTTCATCAAATATTATTATTTTTAGGCCATCAGTAATAGTTTTCAATTGGTTATTTTAAAGTAATTAAAAAAAGAATTTAAATATAACTAATTTAACAAGTAGTTGAAAATATATGCAGACGAAAGTCAATTGACTTATTTAGCGGACATCACCATACAAAATATGTTAGTTCGTTCTATGGAAAAAAGTCAGAATTTCAACTTGTTGTGGTTGACAAAAAACTACTTTATCAACTACTTTTAAATTAGTTGATTTTCCTACAGGGTATAAACTCGCTAGATGAGTGCATACTGTCGCTAATGTCAAAACGAAGTTGACAACTCATATAAAATATCAACGAGTGGAAAGAGTGGAATAGCTTTATTGCACATATGTATACAGTGTGTGTGTTGAAGGAATTTGTTAGCGCTAAAATTTGTTAAAAAATATAATATAGAGAGCATCTTTATTTTATTATAATGAATTGTGTTGTGAAAAATTGTTCATACTGTCAAAAATTGGAAAAAAAGGTCCTTTTCTTTCACAAGTGAGTTTTGCCATACCTGTGTGTTTTTAAACTGGAAAACAAACGTTATTTATATCAAATAAGTTTAAATAAGTGGATTCTAATTAGATATTATCATTTGTCCAATTAGAAATATGTAAAAAAGTGAAAATAGAAGCCTAGCGTTTTGTCGCAATTTTTCATCCATTTTGATTGTCAAAGCGAAAATCGAACTGCAGAGGCATATCCCTTTTTCTTATAATGGGGAACAACTTGAGGGAACAAGTCCCCTTTAAGTATGTTTTATGATATAAGCTATTTTTTGTGCTTATTTTCAGATTTCCACGCTCTCTGGATATGAAATTTCAATGGACACGTGTGCTAGGGTTGGAAACTAGTGTGGTCAATCTAAATACAGTTGTTTGTTCTGATCATTTTTATGAAAATAATTTTTTTTGCTTTATTTTCGTGTGCTATACCGCATCTAGAGAGAAAATTCAAATTAAATAAACCTTTGACCCAACTCTAAATTTAGTGCATGCTATTTCACGCATTGATCAGCTCTTAATAGTCTAGCAGCAGTGAAATTTACTGCAGCTTAATCGAATGTAGCACCAATTACCTCAGCTCCTATTGCTACGAGTAAAATACGTTCCAAGCAATGCTTGATCATATTTACTTTTTGATTCGCATCTAAGCACGTTATTCACACACACACACGTTGTTCATAACACGGTTCACACACTGTATGTGTGAACAATACCATTTCGTTATATTTTACTTCTTTGAATTTAAAAACTAAACATTTAATAAAATGAAAAATTACATTTGTGAAACAGTGACGACGATTTGATGATCATGGTAAGTGAGTTAATGTTCAAATTCCATAAATCAATAAAATTTAAATGTTTCTCTAAGACAATATAGTAAAATAATAAGTTTTTAATAACTTTTTATATTATGTTCTTAACTCTAATAATTTTTCAATTGTTAATTAAGAGTTATACAATATTTACGAACTCAAGGTCTGTGTTGTTTTCTAAAGAAAACAAACAACAACAACAACAATACCCTTTGTATAGAGTGGCAATCATACAGCAGACTAGACAGACCTGTTTCGTCTGTCTTTATATGATAGCAATGATCTCCTAACCCCCTAGCCACACGTGCCAGTTCGAAGACAGTAACAGTTCGAAAAACTCAATACACTCTCACTTTTCACTAATACACTCACACCTTGACATCACTGGCAGTCCACTGGCAACAACTTTTACTGAGACAGTGAATTTTGACAACCACAGCCAGTGCGAAATCGAAGTAAGGAAACAGTGTTGTATTTTCTCCCTAAAATATTCGAACTTTAAATATGCACTTTTCTTTCATGTCTTGTAGTGAAATATATGCAATTATCTTAATTGCCCTTATTTGAAACATAAAATATCATATGAATAAGTTGCACTTTATTTTGTAAAATATTGATAAACAGATTTTACAAAAAAATTAGTTCCCCATTTTTATCCCATTTAAGTTTCGTGCTGTGTTGGCATATAAAGCATCACTGAATTAAAGCAACCGAAATAATAAAGTGGTGGAATCTTTGCCTTTGACGACAGTTTGCAAATGAACATTTACTATCACGTGTGGCCGCAGCGTAGATTTGTAGATTATTTCGAAACATTTTCGTAGTTAATACATATTCTTTGCTGGCCTGCCAGTACTATCACGTGTGGCTGCAGCGTAAGCTGTTCATGTCTATTTGTTTTGAAAAAAGCTTTGATATATCTTCGAAAAAAGAGCTTACACCAAATAAGTGTGAATCTAAAATTAGAAGAACTTTATGCTGCTTTCGTATCATTTGTGTGTACAATGTAATTCAGTATAATTTTCTCTAAACATTGACGAAAACAAATAGACATGAACAGCTTAGGCGATCATTGCTATCATATAAAGGCTACTGATGAGTTGGCGTAGCGGCCAACGTAGTTTAAAAAGTTTAAATTCTTTACAAAACTGGTTGGCATCGATTTTTGTAATATTTCACAATTGTTCGTCCAATTGGTGTTTCATTGATTTTTAAATATGTAAAAAAGGGATATGTATATTGATAATGTATGTTTTCATTGTTTAATGTTTAACAATATATATTACGCTGGGCCGATATTTTTTCTTTTTTATTTAAATACGCAACAGGTATCAAAAGATGGCTTTTTAACCTTTGGCTCTCTACAAGAGCTTTTCTGACTAAAATTTTAGGCTAGGCCGTTTTTTTTAACTTTAATGCGCAATAGGTATCAAAAAATGCGTATTTTAGCGCTGATTTAAAATACGCTTATCATTTTTGAAATTAATATAACCTTTGGCTCTCTACCACAGCTTTTCTGACTGAACTTTTCTGAATTTTTACAAGGTATTTTACAAAGAAAATTTCACCCATATTTGCAGCCAACTAACTACTTTGAGTCACTTAATTCAATAATCAACATAAAAAGGACAGTTTTTGCAGAATTAGATATGTGTTGTTTTCGAGGAGTATGAGTGATTTTTCTCATATCTTTTATTTATGTTTTCGGTTTATGTATTTTGTTAAATTATTTTGTTTATTGTGTTTAATTTTAAGCAAATATAGTTTAAATAACGATTTTCGGTCTAAACGATCTAAAAGTATTAGAAAAAAGTTCTCATGCAGACAGAACTTAAATAGAATTGCTGTATATCTCTATTGTTATGTGGAAAGGCAGTACAAATAAGAAAAGTTTCATAAAAGCTCTGGTAGAGGGCCAAAAGTTATTTGGAATTTAAATATGGTTAGCTTATTTTGAAACTACGTAAAAATACGTAACTTTTAGTTTCTTTTGTGTTTCGAAAAAACAACATTTTTCCATATAGCATCTGCCCAACCTAATGTACCTACATAACAAAGTTTTTCGATAAATATAACAAATTTTCTCCAAATAAAAAAAAAAATTAAAGTACTGCTTTTTTTATCAGTTTAGAAAGTAAAACCTCCCTAATAAAGGGTGGTTCAATTTTAAGGGCCGATGTTAAATGTGAACCACACCTAAACGTCAAGTTTTTTTCTGCATTTCACTTGGCATTTCTCAATTTCAGACTAACTTAAATTGAACCATGGAAAGATACACAATCGAGCAAAGCGTTAAAGTTGTTCAGGCTTATTATGAAAATGGGCGTTCAAACCAAAATGCATATCGTGCACTTCGTGATTTTTTCGGTCAATTTAATCGTCTAAATGTGCGTACAATCGGAAAAATCGTGCAAAAATTTGAGCAAACCGTGTCTGTAGGAAATGTGAAAACACCAGTGCATGCTCGAACAGCTCGTACTGCAGAAAATATTGCTGCTGTTCGGGATAGTGTGGCTGAAGGCCGGTCAGGCAGTTACTGTGAATGGTGTTCGCTATCGTGAGATGATAACGAACTTTTTATGGCCCAAATTGGAAGATATGAATGTGGATGATATGTGGTTTTAACAGGACGGTGCCACTTGCCACACAGCTAACGAAACAATGGCTCTTGTGCGCGACGAATTAAATAGCCGTGTTATCTCACGTGGTGGCGATGTCAATTGGCCGCCAAGATCATGTTATTTGACACCGTTGGACTTCTTTCTTTGGGGTTATTTAAAAGAAAAGGTAAACGTCGATAAGCCAGCAATAATTCCAGAGCTAAAGGACGAGAAATTTCGGCACATTAACGGCATAGAACCGCACTTATGCCACAGCGTCATCAAAACTTTGGACCATCGGATGGAGGGGTGCCGCCGAGGTCAAGGCGGCCAGTTGGCCGATATTTTGTTCCATACATAATTGAACCATACAAATATTATCATAATAAGAAGAAATGACAATTATTTTTTAAATAATTTGTGTTTTATTCAAAATCAACATCGGCCCTTAAAATTTAACCACCATTTAAAACGTTAAGTCAGAAAAACATTACAGCTTTCTAGTAAGCAAAAAAAAACAAGTCATTTCATTCCAGAATTGTTCGCATTGCTTCGAATAAAATTTTCTTCAGCTTAATCCATAATAAATTAAAAAAGTCGTATTATTATTTATGTTAGTACAAGTTCCTTAAATATATATTTATAGGTATACATAATTTTTTTGATCTCAATGAATTGTATTTACAATACAGATTGTAAAAGTTTTTACATGAATATATAAAATTTGGGAGCAAGTCTAGTTTAATGAACCCGCTTAGATTTCAGAAATTGTTTGGTACAAGGCATGGAAGCATTTTAATTGTATCATTCGTACAAGGTAGCATTTTTTTCGTAGATTATAATGGTATTGAAAAAAAATGCCACTATCCCCCCTGTGTCCCCACTGTGCTCCAACCAACCCCTTGAAATTCAGTGGGTTCACTAAAGTAAACTTAAGCCAAAATTTGTTTTGTTTCGTTATAAATAAACGTTTACACTTGAATATAAAATGTTTCTGATGATAATTTCTTTTCATAAATTGGATAAAAATCTTTATTGGTATAATTATTTTGGTGGGATTTATTGTCATTTTGGTGGGATAAACTGGTCTAAATAGGGATACGATCGGGATTTTCCACTAAATCAGAATCACATCACTGCGCCCAACACTGCTTTAAATCAGGCCTGGGCATACTAACACAGTCACATTTTATTTTGTCTTGCTAGTATTGGTACGCTCTCAAATCGCGCACACTCAACTCATACAATTTGCAGCGCAAAGCGAAATAGGTCATCGCAGTATCACCGTCAGCGATCGACTAAATTATATTTTTTTGTGTTGTGAGCTTTTTGTGTACATGTGAAAAGTTACGCTCAGAAAGCGCTCAGTGAGCTATGGAGCGCCCAGGCCTGCTTTAAATTCTTGGGGTCGATTGTTGAATTCTAATGCTAAATATTACATTTTTTCTTTTACTTAATTACTATGCAAATAAAAAAAAAGGCTTTTTAAAAATTTGGCTTTTTTCTTTTTTTTTTTTAATTTTTTGGTGCAAATCGTACGTAACGTCAATTTAGACGTATATGCCCATATGGTTTTTATAATTCTTATGATTTACGATCTTATCAGGTAAGCTATAGAAACTGTTGTTACCCTTTCTCCAGTAGAAAAGGAATTGTATAACATTTAAATTTGAGGCAATCCTATCGTGAATAAAATTTCGCCCGGAATTAAAAAACGGAATTTTCGTATATTTTACAATGTGCACGGAATTATTGAAAAATTTTAACACAAGTACTTGCATTTATCGTCAATTTTTAAGATCACAAAAAAAAATAAAAATCCACTGTCTTAAGCCCCTTTTTCAATTCCAAGGGATATTTTATTCATAATAGGACTGAATGCTTTTTTGTTTTGGGAATTTGGGAGTAAAATACATGCAATTTATTTACGGATACTTTTGCAATACTAAATCACAAGTTTTTTTATATTTAAGAACAAAGTTCACCGATATAATGTCTATATTATCCGTGAAAAAAAAAAAGGTATATCTTGAATATTTTTACAATATAGTTAGAACTCCGCATAAGATAACTGCTGCTGCAACTGCTATATAGCCAGTTTTGTAGACTTCAGGCATGTTCAAACAGCGTCCGCTGTCCCAGACCAAGTGACGAATACCGTTGAAAAGATGAAAGGTGAATGGAAGTGTTAAAATAACTTTGATCATTAATAGAACGACACCAGGTATTTGCAGCTTTTGAATTAGATCTTGCAAATAAGTGACACTATCGAGCATATCGTATGGCAAGACAAAAGCAGACAAGCCTAAAATGCTAATATAGCCGCTGATAACAGTGCCAGCTATTCGATGCAGGAACGATAGTATAGAAGTTAATTGTGGTTCATAGATTGTCATGTGTGGTGAATAAAAGCGGCCCAAGCGTTCATTATATTCAAAAAAATCTTCATCTCTATGTATATTGTTGTAGGGTATAATAACCAATTTCACTTTTTTTTCTGGCAGCGTGGATGTAGATTTGACTGGCTTTGCTATAGTCTTGGAAGTATCTTCCTTGCCCTTACCGGAACCGGCCTTGTCGGCAAAATATAAGGTACTACGACTTATTTTTGGCAATTTCAAAAGATGTCGTCTGAAGGTATACCTGTAAGATAGTTGTTAAATATAAGTTGAATACGATTTGGCGATAGTTTTTTGGTTTATTAACTGATTAGAACTCTTAAAAAAATAGGGTTCTAGTGCTAGAACAATGCTGAGTTTCAGCAAGAATCAGTTGAGAAATCTTTTCTGCCTCAGAAAAAAAAAAACGAAACAGGAAAAACCGTAACCGATTAAAAGAAACCCATTTAAATTCAAGGTTTTTATTTATTTGTATGCCTCTAACAGAAGCTTTTCAACCAAATCACAACAGTGGTGAAATTGTAAAATTAATAGAGTTCACCAAAGTATTTAAAGCATAGCTAGAGCAATACTCAGAACAGCTGCTAGTCCCACTGCTGCATAACCAGTTTTATAGACTTCGGGCATAGCTAAGCAGCGTCCAGAGTCCCAGACCAAATGACGTATACCATTCATTAGATGAAAGGAAAACGGTAATGTAATCATCAATTTTAACACCAATAGAAGAGCACCGGGTAGTTGTAGTTCTTGAAGTAGAGTAACGTTTTCCAACATGCTGGTTGGAAAGACCACAGCGGATAAGCCCAAAATGCTTAAATAGCCACTAACAACGAAGCCACATATACGGTGTGCGTAAGAAAGTATAGAAGTTAATTGTGGTTCGTAGATGCTCATGTGTGGTGAATAAAAACGACCCATGCGTGCATTTTTTTCAAAAGTATCTTCGTCAATATGTATTTCTCTATATGGAATAACTGTCATTTTGAGTGGCTTTGACGGTGCCTGCGGTTTTTTTTCGATTTCACCCTTATCGCCGCCGGCCTTATCAGCAAAATGTAAGCTCTGACGAAAAGTGGGCAGTTTTAAAAGATGACGTCTAAGAGACAGGTATGCCCTGTAATATAAGATTGAAGTGGTTAATTTTACAATGGTTTCGGGCTTAATATGGTTGAAACTAAAGTTAATTTTGGCAGGGAAGAATTTGGAAGTAGTTTGATAAGCCTGATTCACTTTGTCATCTTATATTTTGCAAAAAATTGGTTACTTCTCGACTATTTCACTAAGTCTTATTGTGTTCTTGTGGTTTTGTTTGTGTTTATAACAGATTTCTACTTACATTTCATCAATTTTTACCGCTAATATTAAATTATTTTTTTTCAAATATTCGCCGTTGTGAAAAAATATTTCTGTGAAAATTTAATTTATTTTTCTATTTTGACAAATATATCACAGCGCTCAGGATGGGGAAAATATCGAGATATAAACTGGTGCGTTCAAATTTTAACGAAATACACTATAAGGGCCAGTTTATCAGTGCTGGTTTATCAGGTCATTCAATAAGTCCGTAGGATAAGTAAGAAAAACACAAAATTTTTATAAAACTCGATTATATTAACATAACATAGTTGCCTTCGAGAGCGATACAACGAGTATAGCGATTTTCCAACTTTTCGATACCACTTTTATAGTACGATTTCTCTTTCTCGTCAAAATAGGCCTCAGTTTCAGCGATTACTGCATCATTGGGCTCGAATTTCTTTCCAGCAAGCATTCTCTTGAGATCTGAAAACAGGAAAAAGTCGCTGGGGGCTAAATCTGGAGAATACGGTGGGTGGGTTAGCAATTCGAATCCCAATTCATCCAATTTTGCCATCGTTTTCATCGATTTGTGACACGGTGCATTGTCTTGGTGAAACGACACTTTTTTTTCTTTTGCAAATGTGGCCATTTCTTGGCGATTTCAGCCTTCAATCGATCCAATAGTGCACAGTAATTTCACCCTGTCGCTGATGGTGGTTCCTTTTTGAAGATAGTCGATGAATATTATTTCTTTCGCATCCCAAAATACAGAGGCCATCACCTTACAAGCCGACTGTTGGGTCTTTGCTCGCTTTGGATTCGGTTCGTCGACTGTATATCATACTGTTTAACTGTATAAACATATCTCAAAAAATAAAAAAGTTGGCTGTACTAAAAAAATTATAATTAGAAAACAATGCTATTATCTGCTGCATAACCAATTGTAATGTCATTATTTATCATTAGTTTCTAATAAGTATAATTTTTTTATTTTTAAAGATATGTTTTTGTTTTTGGTGTCATTTAAAAGAAAATTGAATAAATTACAAAATTGATTATAGAAAAAAATTTCATTTATTACGCGAAATTCTGAGAAATTTGCTCTCAAAGTTGAAATTTGGTAGTTAAAACCGATTGATTTCATCTTCACACGAGCACAGCTCGGTAACGGTTAAGTCATTGGGATTTGTTGATTTACCGTTAAAAGGGTGATTTTTTTGCCTTTGCAATGAGTTATTAAAATAAGTTTTATGTAGGTTAGTTTTCCTGCTAGAAATAATAACGTGAATCAAAGTCGTCAAATATTAATTAACACTGTAGCTCCTTAGAACGTGAAAATAGACCCCCCCCCCTCCCCCTCTCATACGAGTTTTTGCTCAACTCGACATAACCTTTCATCTCCGTAAATAGTTGCACTTAATTGCGGGACACCCTGTATATCATTAATATATTATTGATTTTATTCCGTGCTACATTCATTATTATTTCAAAGCACTTGTGGGCAATTGTTAATTTTTGCCGATGCTAATGAAATCTTGTATGTTCATGTTGTTTTTTTGTTATATTTGGCTAGCTGCTAAATATGCTGGATATGTAGAAAAGCCAATACGCAATCCTTTTAATATTTAGATTTTTCAATCTGCTGCAACATAGTTCAGTTGTACTTTATTAAAACACCGATGCTGTTGACATCTTGTAGCAAGTAGAAGCACATTTTATGTGGAATTTATTCATATGGAATACACAATCCATCTACTGCAACACAGCTTTAGTAATACATACTCGATATTGAATCAACACTTGTGCTTAACAGAGGCTTTTGGATCATAGTGCATAGTGTTTTGAACTCCTAATCACAACGATGCGAGTTCGAATCCCAGCGAAAAATCGAAGAAATATTTTTAATATATTGAATATTATATTTTCTTCTTATAATAGACGCAAGGAACAAGGAAACATCAATTTCTACGAAAAGCGCTGTCGAAATTAAAAAGTGTGGTTTTTTTTAACAAATATTTTCACACCAACTTTTTAAATATGTTTCTGGCGAATATTTCTCGAAGCTATATTAAATAAATTGATAACGGAGTAATTTGATAAATTCATTCAATTTAACAATTGAATAATTGATAAATTGATAACAAATTGATTTACTATGGTTTTTATGTACGATGTGGATTATAATAAGATTTTTGTAAAAAATTGTGTTGTCTTATAAAGATTTGACTAGTAAAAATTTAAAGATTTTATAAACAAAAATTTATCTAAAAAATAAATCAAAGTCTAATAAAGATTTTCCAAAAAAATTTTTGAGATTTTAATAAAAAAAATGTGACAAATAAAGAGGAAATATGACTAGTGTTTCATGTGTACGAAAAAAAAAAAACGAAATGGCCATTTCAGCCCTTGAAAGGACTTTGACCGAGCTTCTTATGATCAATTGTGTTGTGTGTGTTGTGAAATGTTTGAACACAAATGATCGAGAACTAGACCTACATGTTTTATGCCGACTCCGAACGGTTAATGCTCTCAAGAAGCTTTACATGGCAGTTTTTACTCTCTGAGGTTTGCCATTGTCTGCAGAGAGGTGACAGCCGAACAGAAAAATTAGTTCAATTGAAAAAACGTTCTGTGACAGGTGGGATTCGAACCAGGGTTCTCTAGCGTATGGGCCACACACTCTACGATGTGGGATGAAAACAGCAAAAAGGAAATTTGACAAAAATTTTAAAAAAAGTAAAATAAATTTTGACAATAAAGAAATTAAAAAAGAATAATTGACAAATAGACAAATAAAGAGTTGAAGAGTTAAAATTTGGGGATTTAAGTATGAATTTTCCTGAATGAATTTTAATAAAATTAAAAATGCGGCAATTCGTAATGTTAAACAGAATTGATTGTAGTTTTATGTGGCATTAAAACATTAATAAATTTTGGCACAGAGTTTAAAATAGAAAAATAAATTTTGACAAATAAAGAGTTTAAAAAGTAAAAATTAATTTTAGCAAATAAATTTTGGCAAACAAAAAGAATAATATGACTATTAAGGATTTTAATCAAGGACATACCGTCTTTTTTCACTTTCTATATTGTTTAACAATAAAAATTGTCGCATTTTTAATTTTATTAAAATTTATTGAAATTAATTTTTTTTTAAATTTCAATAAAATTTATTGAAATCCCTCAATTTTAAATTTTAAATCTTTTTTGTCATAATTAATTTTTTTCTATTTTTACTCTTTATTTGACAAAAAATTTTTTTTTTCTCTCTTTCAATATTTATTTTTATTTTAATCCCACATCCTACATATTTAAAAAAAAAAACACACCGTACATATAAAAACTACATCGTACATATAAAAAAACAAAAACAATCAATCGTTGGTTTTTGATAATTTTAAGATCGAGTCGCAACCCATTAGCTTTGAACCGCTGACCTAGTGCAATTTTTTACTGAGATATACATACCTATTTTTAACGAAATAAAAACTGTGCAAGACGACACATTCGGATATTCATAAAACATATATAGTTGTATAAAATCAAATTAAAGGGTTTATATACATACTATCAGCCTTATTTTATAGATTTTCTTAAACAAGTCAGATGTTCTTACTACCGACTTATTTAAAAACGCCTTATTTTGACGTCCAAGAACAGTCAGTAGATTCTGTTGTATAATTTCGCAAACTTTATCACTTTGTAAGTTTAAAACTTAACAACAACGACAAAAAACAAAGCAAAATTTATTTGTGCCAAAACACAAGAGAAAAAAAAGAGGAAAAAGGCAAACAATGAAACTTCAAAGTAGCAGACGTCAAAAATTTTTAAAATATTTAAAAATGCTGCCTGACGTAACTTGTTACCCTCCCACTTCCCACCCTTCCTGTATACGTCAAAATTAATCCTATGCGCCGCCTAACGTAAGACTCGTGAGAACAGGCTCATTGCTTAATTTTATAAGGTTTGTGTCTAAGCAATCGAAAATCTTTTACAAAAATGAAGAATTCTTGTACATTTGCCAATCTGTTACTGAAAAAAGTACTACAAAGGCCGGATATGGAGCATGTCAATGATAAATTATCATATATATCAACCTAAATCGAAAAGACGATAAAAAATTTTAGGTTAAATTTACGCAGACTTTAAACGGAAATTTCGGCGTTTAAGTTGCGCAAATCTTAAACAAGCCGGAAAAATCTATATGAATAACGATGTGTCGTTAAAAGCTGGCTTAAGGTTATGCAGCCTCTAAAATGCTGTAAGTATGGTAAATATGGCTGTAAGTATCGAGAGGAATCAGCCAAAGTGGGTTTGACGATAAATGAGGGTAAAACAAAGTATATGCTGTCTACAAACAAGGGAGCGCGGCATCTAGACTCCCACGTTTCATCCAGCAGCTATAACTTTGAAGTAGTCAAGGAGTTTGTATACCTTGGCACCGCCATTAATAACAACAACGAAGTCAGCCTGGAGATAAAGCGAAGAACAATAATTGCTAATAGGTGCTACTACGGGCTCGGTAAGCACCTAAGTGCTACCTGTGCTTCTTTATGGCGCTGAGGCACGGGTAGTTTCGCAAACTGACGCAGCTGCTCTGGTGGTGTTCGAGAGAAAAGTTCTTCGCAAAATCTTCGGTCCTATTCGAGTCGGCGATGACTATCGCATCCGAAAGAACCACGAGCTGTATGGGCTCTACGAAGTCATTGATGTAGTTCGGCGTATAGCTGTGCAGCGACTACGCTGGCTGGGTTGGTCAACGACGATGATGGAGACCATGCTTCGATGGATGGACCAGGCCGAGAAAGCCCTAACCGCACTTGGTGTATCCGTTTGGATAAGGCGCGAACAAAGCAAAGGCACCTGGCAAGAGCTGATGAGATCGGCCGAAACGCAAACACGGGCTGTTATGGCCACCTATGTAAGTAAATTAAGTATCGAGAGTTCCAGCAGCTCTATAAACAGTACAAATCTGCATGTTGAACTTTTTACAATATCATTCCAAATTTTTTCTTTCTCCTTGCTGCTGGCCCTATTCGTTTTCTTGCACTGGGTGACATTTTGATAATAATTTAACTTGTTGCTTCTTTAGTGCGCAGTTTTGTCTTGAATTTTTTTGAAGTGAAACTTATATAGCCGCGTATAAAACAATACAGCGAGCTAGATGTGGGGGGGAAAAGCCAATGTAACGAAATGGTTCTTATGAAAGCAACAACACAGCAATTTGCCGCACTGGCTGTATAAAAACGAAAAAATGGCTATTTAATAATTTTTCATATTTTTGCTTTCACCGAGGATTGAACACACTACGCTTGGATCCATAGTCAGCTGTTCTACCAGGCATATCTATTTGAGTAGCTCATACTTATGTTAAATTTTACAATCAGTACTTCTTTTATGATTGAATTTAGTCTTTCGTTCAATACTCTGATCTAAAAATTTTAATCTGAACGTAGCTTTAGACATTTTAAGCATTTCTCAAATTGAGTTTTGATAAATTCAGAAAGCAATTTTCGAATTAGGCCTTGCATTGATTGATTTGGAAACAGCGCATACTGCAATATTAATGAATGCAACTTTGAATCTAAAATTTGTTTTATTCTTAGATCTGTGAATTTTCATATAAATACCATAATCTTTCATATAATTCAAATGCAGTTTTTAGCACATATTTATATCAAAATTAAAAAAATCGCATGCCGTGGTATTTGAACACACAACAAATGGTTACAAGTTCTTCCATTATCAACTGAGTTACCGGACTACTTACTCTGCTTTTAAATAAATTAAACAAACTTGCTGCATAAGCCAGACTTGCAGAATATTTTTTAACGTGTCTGGCTTGTAAACATCAATAACAGACTTGCAGAATATTCTTTAACTCATCTACATTGGTGCAAAAAAAACAAACGGAACAAGGAAACTACGAACACAATAGAACACATGATAACCGATAACTCTTATCTCTTGTATTTCTTGTCGAAAATTCATCAAAAAATTTGTCGAAAATTCTTCAATCTTTCTGCTTTGTGTTCGCTTATGTTTTCCCTACAAAGGCTTTCGGGTTAATTTTTTCGTTAAAAGTTACCATATACATCATTTTAAAAACGTAGTGTATTAATGGACTGCATGAATGATATATCAAATAATACAAATCAAATATATAAAAATGGAAAACAATTTGCTTTCATATTTCTGTCTTGTTTGTCGACGAAACTTCCGCAACGATTCAGTAAAATATTCATGCACGAAAAATCTTAACATTTCTGTATTGCGTTCGTGGGAATTTTATATGAGAATTTCGTCAATGAAATGTATGGCCGAATCAGCATGTTTCATCAAAGATGAAGAAAAATCGTTAATGATTCATTTATCAATTCCTTAAGACTTGGACTACTGGGGAATATCGTCGCTAATGCAACATTAATCCGATGCAAGTCTTGTGCCTAAGAACGCATCAACATTTTTAAGAGTGTAGACACGGTAAATTTAACCTAAACAAGTATGCGCTGTAGCATAAGGTCAGTGCTTCTGATCACGAAGCAAAGGTTTAGTGGTCCTTTCTGCAGTTAAAATTTTGTGCTTTTTTTTAATTAAAAATATTCACAATTAAACTGGCAGTTTTTGTTTTGTCTTAAAAAAAATTTTAAATAAATTATATAAATAAAGCCCGAGTTATAATCGATTAATGATTATTTTGGATAAACAATACATTTTCCTTTGTCATCGATCCTATGGAATAAATTGGAAGTCGCCATGTTGAAAATAGTTGGCTTTATGAAAAAAAAATAGTTTTTGAACTACTACTGGTATGAAGGCAGACTGCTTTATAACCATTTGGTCGCACTGAAGGAGGGAATGTTAATAAAATAAAATATCAATCTTCCCAGAAATTCCATTTTTTGGTAAAAGTTTCACTTCTACCCTGCGTGGCGGCCATACACATATTTATTTTTTTGTAACTATCACAAAAATTACATCTGTAGGTATTAATTTTATATATTTATGATATTAATTACCAAATGTTACAGTGACTTCTACTTTCATTTGCACATATTTTAATGTCTATCAAATTATTACATGATTAATGAAATTTGCAGAAACAGAAAGAACTCTATTAACATAAACAGCAAAACAGATT
This sequence comes from Coremacera marginata, assembly GCA_914767935.1. Lineage (NCBI taxonomy): Eukaryota > Metazoa > Arthropoda > Insecta > Diptera > Sciomyzidae > Coremacera > Coremacera marginata. The sequence goes on along the minus strand of OU612043.1, from coordinate 15,946,681 downwards.
GTTGCGTAACACTCAAACAAATAAATTAGCCTATCAAAAAAAAACAAAAGCTAGCTCTTTATACATTGCATTTGCTTTATTTGCAGTGTTATCACTTTAAAGTATCCTTATTTAACTGCAATCTGTCAACGAATTTTATACAATTTAGTTTGTTCATGCCTAGATCACAGCAAGAATAGCTGCCATAACAACTGAAGCTGCAACCATTGCATAACCGCTAGAGTAGACTTCCTTCAGTTTTAATAAGCTGCCAGTATCCCAGGCCAAGTGGCGAATGCCGTTGCATGTGTGGTACGCAAGAGGATAGGCTATGATGAATTTGACTGCTGTAAGTGTCGCAGCACTCATATGCAGTCCCTCGATCATGGTGGCATAATGACCGATGTCATGTGGTGATATAAGAGCACCAATACCCAGGACACCCAAGTATCCAGTAAGTACGACGCCAGTGCCTCTGTGTGATATTGACAATATGGTGGTGAGTTGAGGTTTATAGATGGTCAGGTGTGGGGACAAAGCACGTCCAAGACGTTCATTTTTCTCGGTGTTTGATTCTTTGGGTTCAGCAATAGGCTGCATAACTTTCAAAGTTATCTGCCTAGCTGCGGCCGGAGTTAATTGGGCGCCATGACGCAAGGTAGATGCATGTAGTAAGGAACGTGTGATTGCATACCTTAAAGAAATATTTCATAATCGTGTAGTATGGAAATAATTATACTTTTACTTACATTTTAATCTGAATACAAACTTCCTTAATCAGTCTTACAGCTGGGAAAATATTTTGACAGCAAAATTTTGGCATGTTGGCTGCACTGTAACAGAAAATTTCAATTAATCTTTTACATACGCTTGAGTGCGTTCATGTAAATAGTTATACTGTAGTGTTCAACCATGGTATAAGAGCACAGGTAGACTCAAGAATGACAGCAAAAAATTTTATCCATATAATGTCAAAATATAATATTGCCATATCTCTTAAAAAAATTCCCATCTGTACTGAAGCTAAGTAGGATTTCTGGAAACAGTCTTCGAAAGCAAACACACAATATGTATCATATAAACAACCCAAATACTCACATGCATAAAGAAACGGGGGAGTCCAGTTATTGAATTTGATTAATGATAAACATAACAATTGGATACAATCACAATTGTGACAAATGAATAAAGTTTTAATTTAAAGTTTAACCAAATCAAACGAATATTGTAATGACATTTTAAAAATTAAGCTATATTAATTATTAGACATAAACAAAAGCTCAATAATTTTTTCATTTTATTTTGTTTTTTCCGACAAGAAAATCTCAATAAATTATTTTGTCTCACAAAATTTTTCCAAAAATCAACATGTGGCAATACTGACTTCGAGTTTGACAGTACATGGATATCTATTTCTCGGAACTCAACTCTAATGAGACTACCTTACAAATCAATCACGAACGAACATTATCCTCCATCTTGTATGTTCAGGCAGTCTAAACAGAAAATTGTGCATTCGGCCGAGCATCATAAAATGGAGGGTTGCAAGTCCTTATTTTCATATTAGTCGTAAAACTTGTACTACGTTTCTCAACAACAAATTCGCCTAGCAAGCATTGAGTAGATCTATTCACTGCTACTATTTTTAATCATTATTGATGAGCGAAAACAATAAAAAACAGGATTAAAAAATAACTTTTATTTTTAATAATATAACAATACTTAAAGGTTTACCAATTAGCTGTAAAGCTGTCGCTCATAGATTGCATTGCTTTATATGCGAACCACTTTGAATGTAAACATCACTACTTGCGGCTCCGGAACGCGTCAGTAGAGATGCCATTTATTCCAACCAGTACTCGGTTCTGTTACTAATGCGACAAATAGTAAATTTTTCTGATGTCTCACTGTTTCGTTCCAAAATACTCACTTTTCGCAAATGAGAGTGAACATATGAAATTGTAACAAATATCAAAGCATTTTGCTTACATTTCTATGTGCGCTGATTTAGCTAATTAAAGTAAATAAATGTATATTGTGCTTTACTTATGATTATATAAATTTATTTTTTAATGCATGCTGTTGTTAGTTTGTCTGTTTGATAATTTTAAGCTGTTTGACTCTAAGTGATGTTGATATTAAATAAACAAACTCGCTACGTATTATGATCCGACTACTTCTTTTATCGGGTTGCTTAATACAAAGTTTATTGTAAACACATGAAATTCTGAGAAATTCGCACTCAAAGTTAAAATTTAGTAGTTTCAACCGATTGATTTCATCTTCACACGAGCATAGCTAGGTAACGGTTAAGTCGGTGGGGGGTGGTTTCATACCGTTGATATACCGTTGGTGGGTGTTGATATGCCGTTGGAAAGGTCATTATCTTGCCTTTGTAATGAGCTATCAAAATAAGTTTTCTGTGTCAAAAATCATATATTTTTGAAAACTACGAGCTAAAAATAAATTTCTGCATCTTTAGTTTTCTTCTGCACCATAACTTCTGACTACGCCCGAGGATTTATATATTTCATTGCCAGACTTATTTTTGTTTTTTTTCTGAAATCTTCTTCTCAAGAGTTCCCTATGATACCACGCATGCGCTAGAAGATATTCAGGTTCAAAGATCAACGAAATCGGTCATTCGCTTATATCTCCGCTCCTCTTTGTAGGACAGAGAATAAACTCAGGACGAAATTGTAAGTCAGATAGTTTTCTACAAAAATGCTCTAAACAGTTTTAACGTTTAAACAGTATCAAACAGTTTCCACACTATGCAACTGGATATGTTTGAATAGCGCAAAGTATAAATTTCATATTAACCGGAATAATTTTGCTTTAGGGCCTATGCCCCTTTTTTTTTTTGTTATTTCTAAATGTGCATTTGGAAACCCTAAATCTAATGCTGCAAAAAAAGGTCGGTTTCAAGTGGTTTAAGAGATAAAATTCGTGAAAGTTTGGAAAATTTATCTGTTTTTCCTAAACGATAATACGATTTTTTATAAAAATTTTTCATAGTTTAGATATTTCGTAAAAGGGTGAACAATAAAGTGTACATTACATGTTAAAAGAATAATAAGTTAAAAGCATAATATGTTAACTAGTTATAAAGTATTTAATAATTTTAAATTATTTTTCTTTATAAATTTGATCACGTTGAAATTTTGTGAAATCAGATTCCGCGCACTTACAAATTTGCACTGAACTTTCAAACATCCACGATATTTATCTCCTAAGCCATTTGAGACCGACAAAATATTATTGCACCAATAACTTAGGTAGGCCCATATACATAAGAAAAAATATTGAAGCATGGGCTCTAAAGTAAAATTACGCCTATTAATTTTGAGCAGATTCTTTTAAGATATATTATATGTATGAAATTTATTATTAATCTTTTTTAGCAAAAGCTTTATAAACAATCATGAATTTGTTATAATTTACATGATTTTCCTCTCACAACATCTTATTTTGTATATCTGAAATCCATATATCCCTTTGAATTATTTAAGATTATTATTTAAGTTTTCGAGAGTTTTTCGCATCCACTGAACGCACTCTTTTAAGTTTGTTTACACCCTTAAGAACACTCTTTAACAAGACCGTTCTATTACCGAAAAAGCCACTTGATCTATTACAAATCATATATATTCGCCATTGCAGTTTATTCCTTCTTTTCGCTATTGAAGTTGAGCGCGTGGCATCGTCGTGTCGGTCCTACCTGTGACGTTTTTGGTGTGAATAAGATTTTCAAATAAATTTTCTTACTACAAATAGTCTGTTTATAAACGCAACAAAATGAAAATCTACAAGGACACCATCACTGGCGATGAAATGTTTGCCGATACCTATAAAATGAAATTGATTGATGATGTAATTTATGAGGTTTACGGCAGACTCGTATCACGCAGCGAAGGTGACATCAGGATTGAAGGCTTCAATCCATCGGCTGAGGAAGCTGATGAAGGCACAGAAGCCAACGTCGAGAGTGGCGTCGATGTAGTGCTCAACCACCGTCTGCAAGAATGTTTCGCTTTTGGCGACAAGAAATCATTTACCCTCTACCTGAAGGACTACATGAAGAAAGTACTCGCCAAATTGGAAGAGAATGCACCCGACCAGATTGATATCTTCAAGAATAACATGAACAAGCAGATGAAGGAAATCTTGAGCCGCTTTAAGGATTTACAATTCTTTACAGGCGAATCAATGGACTGCGACGGTATGGTAGCCATGTGCGAATATCGCGATATCGACGGAGTCAGCACGCCCGTACTTATGTTCTTCAAACATGGACTCGATGAAGAGAAATGCTAAGATTGGGAAGACGCAGACGATACAGCCAACGCCTTCCACGCAGATAGTTGCTTAATTCTTTTTTTTTTTTAGTTAAAATTTTTATTTTCAACAACATATTTTTTACTCAGCTACAAAAATAAAAAACATTAGATTGAAAGAAGATAACACTGACGAGATGCAAATTATATATTTTGTGCTTATTCAACGGCTAAACATTGTAAAACTTTCAGAAAAAAAGGGATATATATTGTAACTAATAATATTTATTATGTTTTTAAATTCTTTTTATACGAACTCGATCAAAATAGGAAGTTTAAAAAAATAATTGTAAAGCATCGTCTCTAGACTCGAGTAGCATAAAATGTAATACCTGGTTTTTCGTTAATTTTGTCATAAGTTAAAATATTGTAAAAGAACAAAAAAAATATCGAACACTTAAAAGAAACAAAAGAATAAAAAAAATGTTGCCGACAATTTAACGCAGACCATAAAGAAACAATTTCATTCTTTTTATTGCAAACTCGTTGCATGCACTCAATCAAATTTTCAGGAACATTCTAAGATGATGACTCATGATGCCTGGCAAAGTAACGCAAGATGACAACAAGCAGTGAATGGGCTTATGTACATATATGCAAAAAATTCCATTGACCTTTCATGCAGTAACTAGAACAGGGCGGAATACATGCACGTTGTTGCTTTTTCTGCGGGAAACTGTTGCCCGTGTGCATTGGCCTAGTTTTGCAATTTAGCAACTATTTTCTTTTGTTCTGCAAAAACCACTAGTTTGCGAATAACCTAACCTCAAAGTATTGGTTGTACTTTCTTGATTTATTTTTTTTAGCTAAAAATATGCTTAAACAAATCCAGTTTAGTGTTTGGCACTGTTTTTGTTTACATTTATAGGCCAAATCCATATAACAACAACAATAATAGCGTGTGTACTTGTTGCCACATGCCTTTGGATAAAGGCGCAGCAGAGGGAATAAAAGTCTTGCAAAATGTGACTGTTCTTTGCTGCCTGCAGTTAAATGGGCTCTCTATGCATTTGTGCTTCAATCTTATTTCTGTTCTGACGCATTTAGTCGCAATTCATAAAACGTGTCTTACTTTTGCTATCATGTATTTGTTAAAAAAAAAAACAAAAGCCTTCAAATAAATATACACACGTACGAACCCATATCTATGCTTGTGTGCAAAAATTTTAATGTTGCGCGTCATAGAATGCCTATCAACATGCTGCCAGACATTGCTACGCCTCACACTATGGAAACAAATTGACAAAAAATCACTTAAATATGATATACTTTCAGCTGCAACAACACCGAAAACCGTAGTGAGATCATACAAGTTGACTTTTGTGAAAAAAGGACTAAGTTGAATAATTTATGTGAAATTACAAAAATTTATGTGCCAGCTAAACATAGTTCAAAAATAAAAGTATCAATACTTTAGACTAAAAAACCTCTTTTTTTAGAAAAGACAAAAATTTCAATATTTAACTTTATAATTGTATAAAGCATATACAACCCTTTGTGCAACAAAATCTATTTTTATCAAGCAAACAAATCTAAGAAATGTAAGCAGCTTGTGTGGTGCAATGGTGTCTTGAAAACGCAGGGACGTTAGTGCGATTTTGGAATTGGGCAAGGTAATAAGTAGAGTATTGCTTATAATTTAAAAATTGCCTATGAAATAAAAGAATCAATATAGAAATACTTAACTGTCAATAATTTAAAACATACTGCTAAATTGAAATATAAAATATTCAATATAAAAATAGTATTTTTTATATATGATGAAAAAAGTTACACAAGTTACTTGTACAAATTTGTAAACATATGGCTAATTCATCATCCACACAAACTGTGATGAATAAGTTTTTAAAACTTTCTTGCCTTGACCAAGAACTTAACAGGATCAAATTGGTCGAAGCCAGTGGAAAGATTTACATAAGTTAATTGTTATATTTTTCTTTAGTTTTTTTCTCTGTGTATCTAGTGCATTTATTTCTAAGTCACATCGTTAAGTGTACAAAAAAATCTATAAAGATAGTAGTTGACCTAAAAGCAAAAATATCGGATTTTCTGTGCTGCTGTTATTGAAATATGTATTTACTGATAAGGATAACCTTAAGTATTAAAATTTTACCTCTATGTATGTTATGAAAAAAAATATTTTTATGTGTGCTTAAATATTAAAAACAAATTTTGATCGTCAAACGCTAAATTTACCTTGTTCACCGATTGCGACCGGTATACAAATTTTGGTTCAAGTTGCTTTAAACTTATTTGTAGCGCAAAAAAGTGTCTGCTGGGATTGTTATTTCGACTGTCATTGAACAGTCTTGTTACTAGATAAATTTTGAGTAGTGTTCGGTAAGATGAAACGTGCTAATTGTTATTGTGTTAAGCATACTAAAAATAATTGTAAATTTTTGTATAATTTAAACAGATATTTTTGAGTCTATAAAAATTAAAAAATTTTTAGCGAAAATAGAAGTTTACAGCTTGCAGTATACCAAGAATTGATTGTATTTTAACCATTTAAGAGACTTCCAAAATAAACGCGAGTAAAAAAATATGCTATCCGAGAAATTATGTCATTAATAGTTATGAATGGGACAATTTTTCGTCATGTGTGGGACACTTTCAGTTTCTTTTTATCATTTTGATGCCATTTTTATCGTATAATAACATGCTTTGTGTATACTCTCTGTGGTTACACGTTAATAAATAGCATTCTAGTTTATATTTTTATACCCCAACGCCTATTGCGTAAGGGTATATACAACACTAAATACAAAACAGTCATCACTCAAAATTTACAAATTTCTACTTTTTAATGTAAAACTATTTGTTCTGATAATTTTCTTAGACTGTAACATATCAAATACATTTTATACACATCTTCTTTCTCTATAGGTAAAAAAAGTTTTGTCTCACTGCTTTGTATGTGTATCAACCAAATTTCGCACATACCGCACACTAAATACAAAACAGTCACAACTCAAAATTAACAAATTTTTACTTTTTAATGTAAAACTATTCGTTGTGATGATATTCTTTGACTGTAACATATAAAATACATTTTATATACACATCTTCTTTCTTTATTGTTAAAAAAAGAGTTTTGTCTCACTGCTTTGTATGGAGTTCCTTGAAAAATAAAATTTTTTTTTTTTGCTTCACCTAGAAATTTACAAATTTTGAGTCGTGACTGCTTTGTATTTAGTGTGCGATATATTCTTTCCTACAGAAGTTTTAGTCCTACAAAAGTGGATGGGATTAGACAAGGGGCGTGTCAATTTAATTCTAATTGAACTCCCTCTATACCATTTGTCCGATTTTAACCAAATTTTGCAAATATATTCTTTACCATATGGAGCAGTCCGTAGTTAATAAAAGTGGGCGGAGTTAGACCGTTAGACTATACCGTTTTTCTGACTTCAACCAACTTTTTCAAATATATTATTTGATATAATGAGTAGCGATTAGTCTAAAAAATTGAGTTAGACAGGGGCGTGTCACTTTAATTTTAATCGAACTCCTTCTATCTTTAAGACTTCGAATATACTACCGAATATACTGCCGAAGCTCTATTCCTTACTAGTTTCTTTTTTAATATCAACAATTGCTTTTTATTTGTCAAACATGGCTCAATGTTTTTTCAAAAATCATTATAAAATGTTGGTAGGTGCTAAGAGTTTAAACATTTTGAAATAGATATAGTAAATTTCAAATGGTTGCTATATTCTTTTTTTATTAAAATAAATAAGAAATTATTTTGTTGGCCGATATAAATGCGGTGTTAAAGTTATTTACTTGTTTGAAGGCTTGACTTTGTAAGGAAAGTAGGCGGAGTTTTCATGCGATTTTGATGTGATTAATTTTTGTGGAATTTTAATAGATTTTACTTTTTTAATTGGCCGCTTCCTACTTTGAATGGGAGCTAGGCGTGATTTTTGTTGAGTTCATTGATTAAAGTTTTTTGAAAGAGCTTTTACATTTTTTTCTGTACTAAAAATTATAAAACTCTTAAACCGGGGGGAATAACCAAAAAAAATTCACAGACACAGATAAAAACATGAAAAGGTAAGGAAACACTTTTCAGACTTAAAATTGTAAAACTGGATAAAACGACAAATAAAAGCTTTTTCTCATGAGAATCTAAAAGTAATGATCAGACATATTAGAACAGAAAATTATAAACACAAAAAAATCTCTTGGAACGGGCACCAAATTTACATTTGCCTTCAAAGCTAATATCTCGAATAAATAAAAAAAAATTTGTCACACCCCCTATTACCACCCACAAATCAATAAAAACTCAATATTTCAAAAGAATTCGGTTGTATTGGATCAACATTTTTCATTTGATTTGTGTGCAACGGCACTAAAAATGGGTGTGGTCACGCTACAATTGCGCCCACTTTTTCGAAATCATTATAATTCCTGAGTTGTACATGTTTTGATAAAAAGACTTTGTGTGTGTAGCTTCTTGGAAACCAAGTGGCGGTCACAATATATATATAAATCTTGCAACGCCTGCTTTTACCGACAATTTGTGTTCATAATATCGTTCGTGCGGGTAGGTGTCTTAAGATCTCAGGAACTGTAACACCTAAGATCCCCAAATTTACAACATCTGTTATTACGGTTAATATCTCGGAAAATAAGAAAAAGATCCCACATCCCCTTTTACCGCCCACAAATAAATAAAAATGCTATTTTTAAAAAAACTTTACTAAAATTCTGTAACTTAGTTTGTAAGGTTACTGTCCGCAACGGCACTAAAAATGGTCGTGGTCATACTGCAACTACGCCCACTTTTAATAAATCATAATTCCTGAGATTCTCATGTTTTGATAGTTAAACTTAGTCCGTAGGTGAGTTCAAGTGGTAGTCACTATATCTGTGGCGACAAGGAATAACGACTAAACTCTAAATATCGTAAAAAAGCGATATGGCATTTCCTTTTTTGTCAATCTTTGAAAGGATTCAGAAATCCATTTTTTGTACAGAATAGATAACAACCTATTCGTTATCGATAGCACCTATTTCGTTGGTTTAACGGTTCATATATTTCCGAGAAAAGGTCGTAGTTAGTGCTATTTAAATATCGTTTCTTACGATATTTTGAGTGTATTCGTTATTTCTTGTCGCCACAGATATTCTTTAGTACAGTGAGAAGTTTTTAATCTATAAAAATAGGAGGGATGAGACAAAAGGGCGTGCCAATTTAATTCAAATCGAACTCCTTTTACACCATTTGTCTGACTTTAACCAAGTTTTGCTCACATATTCTTTGGCGGGATTATACAACGGGCGTTGCACTTTTATTTTATCCGAACATCTTCTACATCGTTTTTCTTATTTAAAGCCTAGAAAATTGAACGGAATTTTGCAGGGGGCGTGGCACTTTAATATTAATTGAACTTATTCGGAACGGTTTGTCCAACTTTATCCAAATTTTACACATTTATTATTTTCAATAATGAGCTATCCGTAGTCTAGAAAATTGGGCGATATTAGACAACGGTGTACGTCACTTTAATTATAAATGAACACTTCTACACTGTTTGTGCGATTCTAACCAAATTTTTCATATTTTGAACATTCTGCAGAATAATAGCGTAGGCGGGATAAGACTAGGGAGCGTGTCACTTTAATTTAAATCTAACTCCTTCCACACCGTTTTTGCGATTTCAACTAAATTTTGCACATATATTCTTCCACTACACTGTTTGTCCGGATTCAACTAAATTTTGCACATATATTCTTGGTGTAATGAGCATTCCCCCAGATTAGCTTAAAAACTTAAAGTGAAAAAATTGTTTTTTTTTAACTTTCCCGGTCAAGGATAAAGAATAACTGCAACTATTAGAAGAAAACTTTTCAGTAAGCATCTAACTTGCCATGCGTATTCAAATTTTATTATTTTAAGCATCGAAAACATCAAAAAACTTTCTTTTATATGTATTTGGACTAGATTAGGAGCCACTTTTTTATAAGGACTAAAGCTTAAATCCTGATATGGACATTTTATAACCAGAAATAATGACAAAAATATGTGGTTGAGATTGGATCCATTGATCTTTGTGCATTGTGCGTTGTATTACGTTTCATACATTATAAACACTTTGAATGATATACCACCCCCGTGCGGCGCCGGGTATTCCAGCTAGTCTATCATAAAAATTAAGATATCTTACTGAACATCGTATGTGGGTTGAACAAACTTTTCCAATAAATTTTCTAGGCATATATATATATGGAAAGGCAATAAATTTGATTTTAACCAATTACTTTGGAGTTATTTGCCCATACTTTAATTTTCTTTAAAAACGGTCAAACAAGAAGACCCATCATATAAGAATTAGCATAACTTCCAAAATCTGTCATCAGACATATGAAAAAATGTCACCAAGTTAAACATAAAATAAGACCCTAGAAATGGGTCTTTGTTTCATAATAAAATAAAGTCCCTTGAAATAAAACCCCAAGTCGATGAAATAATATTCAAATAACTTAAATATTCAATATTATTTCAAGCTTTATTGAAAGTGTTGTTGTTTTTTAGTTAATATTTACATGGATATCTGCTGCACACAATAAATTAAATTTTGATTTATTTTAAAAAGTTCTACATCAAAAATGGAGCCACTCAGTCAAAATAATGTTGCAAAACATTCTGCTTTATTATCAAGAATAAAGTCAAATATGATAAACCATGGTTAATGGAATGATTGTTTTTTTTTTTCTTTTTTTGATTCGAAATGCAAGTACATAGTTTCAATTTAAGTATTCATAATTGTATATATTAATGAGCATACAATAATGATTAACTACATCATAGAATTTAATGCTTCGGTCTTGCATAAAACAAAATGCTGCAATAATGCAAACAACATTTTCACATAATAACATAATAAACTGTTACAATTTCTAAGGAAATAATAAACTTAATTTAAATATTGACAAAAATAAAATCAAATTTTCATTACTTTGATTACGTTCTTAACATTTTGTTGGTAGGTTTCTTAAACAAAAATCATTTAAAAAATTGTATCACACATAGTCGAGCTGTATATAGATTTGTTTTACACCCACTGACTCGAAAATCATGCGCGCATGCGTGACTACGTATTTAGGATCGACATTTTTCGATACCTCTAACTTAATTGCACCAACATAAACGTCAGAGCATAATGTCCAAAAGTGTGGCTCCTGCACCGCATAGACACCAGCCAAGCCAGTTACTTTCTGATAGCACTGTGGCAGCGAACGATCCAGATTCGTTGGTTGACGTTGCATTAAAATTAATATTGATTCTTTAATAAGACTGAGCACGCTGAGCGCAATAAGCAGCGCAATGAATATGGAACAGATAGGATCAGCAATCATCCAGCCGAACATTTGCATTAGCACAGCCGATATAATGACACCAACTGAGCCCAGCGTATCCGCCAAAATGTGCAAGAAAACGCCACGCATTATTTGCGAGTTGTTGCCACTCATATCGCCACCATGCGAATGTCCATGAGAAGCGCCATGTGAGTCATGTGAATGACTGTGACCTAAGAGGTTTAGCAAGATAGAGAAACTGATTATAACAAAATAAATAACTGTTATTATTACCTCCATCCAATTCTAAGCTAAGATGATTATGATTATTCATATCAATGTGATTATGTTCATGCGAGTGCCCATGACCGCCGCTGCCAACACTACCATGCGAGTGTCCATGTCCACCACCGCCATGTGAATGACCATGTGCTCCGCCATGTTGGAATGCATAAATACCCACCAGATTGACTAGCAAACCGAGCACAGACACAACAAACAATCGTTCATGCTTTACCTCTGGCGGCTCAATTAAGCGTTCAACACCTTCCGACAATATGAAGAATGCTATGAAAAGCAAAAATAAGCTGTTTACAAATCCAGCCAACACCTCGGCACGTACATAACCATAGGAGAATTTATCGTTGGCTTTCCATTTTGTGATGACAGAAGCAGCTAGACCGGCTAAGAGCCCAGTACAATCGAAGAACATATGAAACGAGTCGGAGATCAAACCTAAAACAAGATTTTTTGTAAAAATCATTTATTTATTTTTTTATTTTATAAGAAGTACCAGTAAAAAAGTTATTATATCTTCTTACCATAAAACTCAGGAACAGATAAGATTTTATAAATGTAAAATTTTGTTCTCACTCACCTAAACTGTTTGTCAGAATACCATAAAAGAGTTCAACAAATGCAAAACTTAAATTAAGCAATAAAAACAGGAACAAGTTGCGTGAGTTAGGATCCGAGAAGATAAGTCGTTTCCAGCTTTTTAGTTTTTCTTTGATGCGGTAGCTAAGATTGCTGCGGTCCTTGTGTGTTAACGGCAACATGTTTACGGCTTTCAAGGCTCTTAATATAAAACAGCTGAGGAAAAATGACTTCAGAGCTCCTTTTCTGCAACTTTTCTGGCATTAATTCTTTAAAACGGCATTAAGTTGGATAACTGCATACGTGGTATTATCCGCAGATTACTTTCAGCTGCTAACTATCGTAAAGCAAACTTCTTTCCGGCTATGTAATTGTAAATAATCTTATGATTAGTTTGTTCTAGTTTCAGTTTTTAATTTGCTATTCGTTTCTAAGTCGCTGTATACAGATGGTATATTAACCATCTATGGTATATGTTGTTTGTGTTGCTTTTAATATTTTTTCATTTTAATTGTGGTTTTTATTTACAAATTTAATTTTACTTTGCCAAAATTAAAATGTTTTCGAGTGTAGTTTTTCGTAAAAATTATTTGACGTTTATTTTGGTGACAACAGCACAAAAAAAGAGCAAAAAAAATTATAAATTTTGACGTTTCATTTGGTGCTGAAATTCGTATTATTCAGATGAAGCAACCGTTGTGGAACGTATTTTAATTGTGTAAAAATAACACATACTCAGCCGTATTCATGATCACAGTTTAGAGACTGCGTAACTTTAAACCAGCTTTAAACAACACATCGTTATTCATAAAGGTTTTTCCGGCTTGTTTAAGATCTGCGTAGCTTGAAAGCCGAAGCTTGCCTTTAAAGGCTGCGTAAACTTAACTTAAAATTTTTTGTCGTCTTTTCGATTAAGATTGATGTTTATGATAATTATATCATAGACATGCTCCATATGCGACCATTGTCCTTTATTCTGTAGCAGGTTGGAAAATGTACAAGAATTCTTTGATTTTGTAAAAGATTTTTGATTATTTAGACACAAACCTTGCAAAGTTAAGCAATGAATAAAAAAATGTTTATGAATAACTATTTTAGCAAGGTTGCGTAGAGGATGCATGAAGCCTTAAGCAGTGCGTAACTAAACAAGCGTTGAACGATTGTTTAAGAATATATATTGAATAAGGCTGACTGAGTTTCCATAGCGAGTTTACTCGGGGTTAACATGCTATGGGTACGCGAGTTGAGTTGAGTTTCGTTAAATCCACATAAAGTCCACGAAACTGGCAAGATTTAACTGGGTTCTATCCGTCAAAGTGAATTGCATTCATTTATAACAAGAAAAAATTACGAGTGGAAGACACAAAAGTAAAAAAAAAATTGGCTTCATTCAGCGGAGTTAACAGTTGGAACAGTTGTGTAAAAATTCGCTAAATGATACAATTATGCAAGCGCTCACTAAATCTGATCAGGTAGCGGACGCTATTTAATCGAGCGAAAAGTTCGCGAAAATGCGAAAAATTAACACAACTGTTGAGTGTTTTAACCCTTAAATGATACACCTCATTAAATGTAGTTACAAGTTCGGTTTTTCAAAGAACACTTTAAATAACAACACGACTGATCAATGCGAAAGCATGCACACACCTGAAGGCTTGAAATATACTGAGCGTTACAGAATGAATTTTGACAGAAGCTGAGTTCCACAATGCATTTATGCAAAGTATCAGTGTCTTTTTCTTTGAATTTTAAATTTTTTGAATTTGTCTTTTTCGTTGTTTTTAAATCGATTGATTTCGCGTACTTATTCCATTTTTTTTATGAGTGAAATTGATGGTCCATAACCGTTGTAAGATCCCAATTGCTCCTTAATATTTATTTACTGAACTAAATTTTAATAAATTTTTATTTCTGTTTTTATTGTCTTTATAATGAATTTTACTTTATATATAAATGTTTGCATAATTATTTGTCGTTGAAACCCGGACACGGGTTGTTACGACCACCTAAGTAAGTAAATTTGTCGTATGTCATACAAAATATTAGAGTTAGCACATAAACATGTTTGTAAATGACATATACGACAAAATTTTATGAAAAAAATCCTCCGTATTTTGTTTAATAATTCAATTTGTGAAGTAAGCGATTTGTAAACTCATAGTTTTTTGTTCTTTTTACAATATTTGCAAGTAATTCAATTCAAAACTTTGATTGCGATGCCCCAAAACTTGCGAAATGTAACATACGGCCTTATTTTACTCGTGCGACGATATTTGTTATCATATTCTGTTTTTGTGAAGAGACATTATGAAATAAAGAAGGTAACTGCTTGTGCTCTCTTTTTATCAGCCATAACTGTTAAAACCGTTTAACCTTTTTAGCTTGCTTACATTCTGTTTTCTTATTTTCTATATGAGCTTTGACAGTTTTAAATCTACACTTTCCCCCTTGCATCTACTTGGTTCATTATATCATGTCAAGAGGGGTCCACACAATATTTTTTGGCAAATTGTTCAATATTTTCAATTAATTCTTTAAAATTTTCATATCTCCTATCATTCAATATATATATATCATTGTACTGTCCCAGAAACTGTACCGTGAACTGTCTACAATAAAGTTAAGAGAGTTGGCCAGACACTTGCTAAAGTGTGTGTGTATGGATAAAAATTCTTAATTTATTGCAATTCTTACATTGTATCAGCAGAATTATATTTTAAGGGGCTCCTACATAATATAACGGCTTTACAATCGCTTATCGTACAGCAGTTGGCAGGTTCAATCATTAGACCATTCACTAGTGCATGCAATCAATTCAACGCAAGGTTGCATCCAAGCATTACAATAACCGCACACAACCATCAAATCAACCAATCATTGGTACAGCCGTAGTAACGTGTAGAAACCTCTTTAAATATTGAAATATAGGAGACATGAAAATTGAAAAATTAACAGCCTTATTCAATACATTTTCTTAAACAACCATTCAACGTTTGTTTAGTTACGCAGTGTTTATGGCTTTACGCATCCTCTACGCAAGCTTGTTTAATTTTTTAATCACAAACATTTTTTATTCATTGCTTAATTATAAGCTTTGTGTCTAAGCAATCGAAAATCTTTTACAATAATGAAAAATTCTTGTACATTTGCCAACTGTCATTAAAACAGATTCAACTGTGTAAAAATTTTCACTGTGTTGTTTACTGTCTTGCCAACTGTCTAGAAGCCTACTTCATATGCACAGTGCTTACGCCGCGTACACACGTGCAAGTGCAAATTCAAAAAACTCAATACATCCAAACATTTTTATTAACACACTCACATTTTCGATCTTCAGACTACTTGCAGAGTTACTTGCAATGAAATTTCTGAGGCAGTGGATTTTGACACTTACAGTAAATAAATGTCAAAAATAGGGATAAGAGTAATGTTTTTGCTGTGCTTTTTTCTGGAATTTCTGCAATTTTATACAAGAAGCAACACTGGTAACACGTTTCCTTGATTTCAAACTTCTTAATTTCAAGCAATACTGCAATTGCAGTGAGAACCTTCGCATTTGACGTAATTTTTAAATGAACTTGCACTTACACATGTGGACGCTGAAGCAACTCACGGCTTATTTCGAACTTTTTCGAAGACAATATATATTCTCCACTTGCAAGTGATTACTTCCACGTCGCAACAGTAATTTCTAACCCCCTAGCCACACGTGCCAGTTCGAAAACAGTAACAGTTCGAAAAACTCAATACACTCTCACTTTTAACTAATACACTCACACCTTGACATCACTGGCAGTCCACTGGCAACAACTTTTACTGAGACAGTGAATTTTGACTACCACAGCCAGTGCGAAATCGAAGTAAGGAAACAGTGTTGCTTTTTCTCCCTAAAAAAATTCGAACTTTAAATATGCACTTCTCTTTCATGTCTTGTAGTGAAATATATGCAATTTTTTTAATGGCCCTTATTTGACACATAAAATATCATATGAATAAGTTGCATTTCAGTTTGGAATATATTGATAAACAGATTCTACAAAATAATTAGTTCCCCATTTTTACCCCATTTAAGTTTCGTGCTGTGTTGGCATATAAAGCATCACTGAACAAAAGCAACCGAAATAATAAAGTGGTCGAACCTTTGCCTTTGACGACATTTTGCAAATGAACATTTACTCTCACGTGTGGCCACAGCGTAGATTTGTAGATTATTTCGAAACATTTTCGTAGTTAATACATATTCTTTGCTGGCCTGCCAGTACTATCACGTGTGGCTGCAGCGTAAAGGGACACATAATGCTGTTATTTGAAAAATTATATATCTATATAAAAAGGTTATTTTATAAAAATTATTTGAAAATGATTTCAGGAAGTGATTGTATTATTGCAACCTTGTTATGAATTAACGCATCCCAAATTGTTTAAATAAAATTGTGCTAGTAGCGCAGAATTTTTTACGATTTTTGGAATGAGCATTTTTGTAGTAGCCTTGTTTAAAGCTAAAAATTTCAAAAGATATATAAGGTGATCCAATCAGAGCGTCCTTCTTTGTTTTATAAATAAAATATAAAAAATCAATTTATTGATGCCAATCTTTATTTGGAATGATAGTTCGGTTCCTACAACTCAATGTTTAAAAATTATTTCCTTCAAATGTGCCCACGACTAACTCTTAACTGGTCCATTCTGTGAGTCCAATTTCGACAACTCTTTCGAACATATCGGCCGGTATTCCTGCAACTACCACGAGTTATGTTGGTTTTCAAAGCGTCAATAGTTTCATGTTTGTCGACATAAACAAGTGATTTAGCATATTCCTAAAGAAAGTAATCCAATGGCTTCAAATCACATGATCTTGGTGGCAAATTAACAGGACCATTTTTGAGATGATGTTTTCATCGAACGTTTCCCTCAATAAAGCTATTGCTTCTTGATTGTGACTGATTTTAGTGGTAAGTTTCCACAATTAATAAACGTTGTTCAGGAGTAAGTCTATTTATAATTCAGTCGTATTGAATACTGAACACAATCGTCATATGGACAAGCCATTTGACACATAGCAGCTGTCAAAACAACCCAGTTGAAAGACAAACCTCGTATTCTCTTCCACTCTGTAACTTACCTTCCACACTTTCCAGATGCATCCAAATCAAACGTCACTTTTTATTTTCTGAAATATGGTACGACTGACAATTTCCGTCCTCCATCTTTTTGCATTGAGGTTTTCACGATGGTAAGTTGTGTGGTATATTTAATTGTTTAAAGTTGTATTAATTTACTGAAAATGAACATAAAATCTATCGGCTCAAGTCTTCACTTTGCGAATAAATTCTTATTGTGTTAAAATTTGCTTATTTAAAGTCTTGAACGTATCCAGTTTTGTTTATGCATGATTGCGGCAGTGTTGAAACTGAATGCAATATAACACAAACATAACCTTAAACTTATGGATTCTTACAAAGTTATATTTTAATTGATTTACAGCCGCCCAAGAAGGACTCAAAATCCTCGGCTAAACAGCCACAAAAAACACAAAAGAAGAAGGAAGGAGGCGGCGGCGGCAAAGCCAAGAAGAAGAAGTGGTCCAAAGGCAAAGTGAGGGACAAGTTGAACAATCAGATTCTGTTCGATAAGGCTACCTATGAGAAGCTTTACAAGGAAGTACCACAGTACAAATTGATCACCCCTTCGGTGGTATCAGAACGTTTGAAGATTCGTGGTTCCCTGGCCAAACGCGCTCTGGTTGAACTTCGTGATAAGGGTAAGTTGCTGCTAATAATAAAAGCTGAATTTATTTTTAATAACTTACTTTATTGCAGGTTTGATTAAGCAGGTCGTGCAACATCATTCACAAGTCATCTACACACGCGCAACAAAAGGTGATGATGCGTAAATATTTTACCTATTGAGCCATTGGAATTACAATAATAGACTGTATGAAATGACTTCCTGGGTGGAATAAAAACAAATCTTATCTTTTTTTTTAAAAAAAGTAATGAAATGTGTTTACAATTAAATGGACTAAAGAAAAGCAGCTTTTAATATGGAAGTTTTTCAGGCATTAAATCAAAGGTTGAACAGAAGAGTTGTTAACTAAAACCAAAACAAGTGCTTTAATATAGTGTTTGCCTGCGTTGTTGATTGTTTATACTTGTTGCTTTATAAGAGGAACATGGTTTAGGAGATTAGAAATCTTAGGCCCCTGTTATGAATTACAACTCAACTAAGTTGACTAGATTTAACTTAATTTTTTTCGTATAGCGTTACATTTCAATTGAACGATGAAGTTTGCCTTAATCTTTTAAGAATTTTCAAACTACATGGTTCAACTTAAAGGTATGTAATATGTAGTTATAGTTATAACATAAAGTTGAGTTGTAATTCATAATAGGGGCCTAAAATTTTGCATTAAATGTGTTCGTAAACACACGTTATCAACTTTTTTATGGCTATGTTTTAGTACCTTGTATGAATCTAGATTAGGTTAAATTTGGAAACAATTTAGTTTTGAGTTTCTTTATAAAACATTTTTCATCTTTGAAAAAACCCGAATATTAAATGTTTAAAAACCTCAAATTAAAATAACGATCGTTTCGACTTAATGAGTGCTATGAATTTTTTATATTGCTCTAGCGAAGTTCCCAAGCGCCTTGTCGACGATTGTCGCTGTCGTTAACTAACAAACTCATGTTTTATGATCGTGGACCGCACGATGACTGACAACGACAACGATGATTATCGTTAACTTTTTAGAAATAGATTGGGCTGACGAACTAAACATTTGTTTTTATTGTCCAACATTCTGATCTCCCTCAAGGATCTTGAGTTCGAAAAATGCTATTAAAAGAGGTCATTACAAAATTTTCCATTTCAACCCTTTATTTTTCAATATTCAAAGTGATAAGATTTTTATATATCACTTTATATAATATTTGATTTTATATATATATAAAATCAAATTCAAAACTTACTTTGGTTCATTCAGGTCTTATACGAAAGAAAAACGAAACGGTAATTTCAGCCCTTGAAAAGACTTTGACCGAGCTTCTTATGATCAATTGTGTTGTGAAATGTTTGAACACAAGTGATCGAGAACTGAACACACAAGTTGTATGCCGACTCCGAACTGCTTTTGTTCTCAAGAACCTTTTCATGGCAGTTTTTACTCTCGGGTTTGCCATTGTCTGCAGCAAAAAAACTTTCTGTGTCAGGTGGGAATTGAACCAGGGTTCACCCACTGCGCCACGAGAAAAGGGCAAACAAAATTTCTGAAGACGTTTCGGACTAAAAATTAGCTTTTTTCACAAAATAAAAATGTTCCTTAATATTAATTTGTAAAATTTATTTTGTATTTCTTCAACAAAAATGTGATTTTTTATATAGTAAATTCAAAACAACTGTTTCAAACTCCTGTCAATGGTGAAATTTATTTTAAATTAACAATATTTAACGTTCAAACTGCTAATGATGTTATTAATACTGAAAAACATTTTTTTCGTTTTTAAAATTATAAAAATATTATTTGATAAAAATTATTATTGTTTTTAACATAGTGATTTTAAGGGTTGGGTACGCGAAGTATCCACGATAAAATATTCAAACCAAAATCTCCAAGCCAAATAATCCAAAGCTAAAATCTCCAGAGTAAAACATATCCAAATTAAAAATGTCAAATATTTAATCGCCAAATCCAAAATTAATTAAAAAAAAAAACAACAAAAATTGGTGATTTTGGCTTGGATATTATGAATTTGGATATTTTTTCTTTGGAGATTTTTTTATTGGATATTTTGACTTTGCATATTTTGTAACTTGGAGATATTGCCTATGCTGGTTATTGTCTCTTGAGATTTCGTACCGCTCCCTGATTTTAGCAATTCGAAAATAATTTCAATTGAATTTTCGCCTTAGGGGGCATCCATTAATTACGTGAGGTGATGTTGGCGATTTTTTGACTCCTTCCCTTCCCCCCTCCCCTCTAATGAAATCGTGAGATTTGACTCGACCCCTCCTCCCCTACTCTAATCTCGTGAGATTATTCAAAATGCGTGTTTTCAGCTTAAATATGTTAATCTATGCTTTATTCTATTGGATTTATTAAAAAAAAGCGTAATTTATTTAATTATTTTTATTTAGGACTAGTTGAGACTAGTATTTAAGACTACTGAGATTGTAGTCTAAAATCACAATGAAAAAATCGAACAATAAAATACTTAAATGAGAACTTCTAAATTGGTGAAAGAATATTCATTCTAATTCAATCTATGGGGACTCATGTACGGTCTCAAGAGAGACTACTGGAACCAGCATGTCCTTCTGATTATCAGTAAAATCATCTGCTCCTTCAACCTCGATCTGATTTTTGCCTGTTTGTCGAATGGGTGAAAGTGCATAAGAATACGTGTGACTCTTGACAAAGCACGTGCTTCATGTGTACCGACCAGTGAACTAAACATTTCCCAACAAGCATTAAGATTGTTTATCAACTTACACTCAAGTGAAACTCCAACCTTTTTCTCATATCTCCAACGTTGGATATTGATAGCATATACAGTCGAGAATCATGGCCTTCTCAACAAAAACGGTACCATTTTTCTCCAATATATTTTCCACTTTATCTCAACTCCTAAGTGCTATTTTTCAATGTGGAATATAAGTTCTCCAATGTTTTCTCAACTTGATATGAGTGTTTTATAACAAGTGTTATTCTCAAATTGAGACCAAGTGACTTCTCAAGGTGATATCTATCATAATATAATTATCTGTTTTTATTATTTAAATTCTTCACATAAGCTATAAATATAAATAAAAATCCATTTATTTTAATTCAAATTTATATTAAAATTCATGTATTAAATAATAGGTATCAATAAAAATAAAAAAATTTATTAAACAATGCTTTAAGTTCATTTCAATTGAATTGCACTTTCACCTGCATATTGCTGTCTAACTCAATAGATCCTGCCTCAGAACATACCTCCAGCTCAGAACCCACAGGAACATTCGATTCTACAACTGCACTGCAACTTCATTTTTAACTTTTTCCGATGCATTTTCAATTCTTTTTAATGTTTTTTTCCTTTAATGTTTTTCATTCTTCTGTTGGTTTATATTGAAAAATATTGGTTAAAATTTTTGTTTCAAAATGGTTCATAAATAGTATTGCCAGATTGAAGTTTTTGGATGTGGAACAAACCCCAAGTCCTGCCATATTGAAATTAGCATGTGAAATAGACTAAAGAGATTTTGAGTTTATATTGAGTTTGATAACTAGGGTTTTCTCCACAACTCTTGAGAAAGATAAATCCAGTGTTTATTGGGTTACGGGCGTGAACACATCAAGTGGACGGACTACTTTGTGGTGCTCGCATAACCGCGATAAATACGATATTATTGTGTAAAATTTAGTCATATTTTAGTAGAGAAAGTCGTTTTACTCAATTTAATACAGTTACCTCATAATTGTACACTGTTTCATGCGGATAAAAAAGTACGTAATCTCGCAAAGATTACCTCTAAAGAACACCTCTCTCCCCCACGCGAGAGTGAGTACGATTCAGTTTAACCCCCACTCCCTAAACGCCTAACGTATTTAATGGAATACGAATAAACGAATACTATTCGTGATTCGTTTCTGAACGCATTAATGATAACATAGGTATTAGGCATTTATAATAGAAAATTAATTGGTGAAAAAAAAATCATGAAAATTTGTATTTTTGGCAAAATGTATTTTTATCCCAGCGCAAGGTAGCTATCAAGTTCAAAAACAAATAATTTATTATAGATGTCATTCACATAACTCTCATTTTTCAATTGAATGGAGATAAAATGTTTTTCCACTTCACAGAATCTTGATTTATAGCGCTAACATCGTTCTTGAGCAATGAAACGTAATAATTAAAATAAAAAACTTTGTAGTGTCAAATCGATTTTATTTTTACAATAATATAAATTTCCATTTCAGCCCTTGAAAGGACTTTTACCGAGCTTTTTATGATCAATTGTGTTGTTCGCGTTGTGAAATGTTTGAACACAAATGATCGAGAACTGGAGCTACAAGTTTTATACCTACTCCGAATGGCTTATGTTCTCTAGAAACTTTTCATGGCGGTTTTTTCTCTGTGAGGCTTGTCATTGTCTGTAAAGAGGTAACAGCCAAACAGAAAATTAATTCAATCGAAAAAAACTTTCTGTGTCAGGTGGGACTTAAACCAGAGTTCTCTGGTGTATGGGAAACACACTCTACCCACTGCGCCACGGCCGCCACTTTTATAATAGTTTACAAAATTTTTAATAATAATAAAATTTTATAACTGTCACCACAGATTTTAATAATTCTGTAAAACGGAAACATAACTTCTAAAAAGAAAATTATAATGCACGCCATTTCAGAAAATCTCTATTGTACTCTATTTTTTTAAGATTTGGTGGATTGTTCATCATTGTTAAATGTAATAGTTCCAGGTTTGTATTCTAAATTTAATTTCAGGAGCACTCAACTAAGCAATCAATAAGTCCATAAACAGCAAAAACAACAATAATTTATTTTGTACAATCTTTTCATATGTTTATACATAAAATTTACCACTATTGCTAACGTTTTGCTTATAAGAATTTTAAATTTTCTAACTTTATACTACGTTTATTATGCAGCTGTGAGAGTGATGAGATTAAGTACCGAAACCGCTTACTAACCTCTAGAGTTTTGCATTCAAATCTAAACCTTTTAAGCTTAGAGGTTTCACCGAAATCACAATCGAAATCTTCAAAATTCGTAATGCAACACTGTGTTTGTTTTTATCGTAAACCACAAAGGGGAATGTCAGATTCGAAATCAGAAAATGTCGCATGATAAAAAATAAATATCTGAAAATATTTTTCTGAACAAATTCGAAAACTTTCTCAGCCAAATCTCGAGATTTAGGTGCAATGTAAACGTAGTATTATTATTTGTACGTCGGTTGTTTTTACTTTTCATTAATTTTATTCATCGATTTTTTCCCGATCAAATTTTTTCCACCAAGTATTTAAAATTGCTTCAATATTGTTGTATGTGCCTGTTTAAACCGTCATGCCTATGACATAAAATGTGAGCAAGAACGGATAAGAATTGGTTAGTGAAAACTAGATACAACATTACGAGCAAAAAAAAAACAGGCTTGTCCATGCTCTAGTGCAGACACGAATAGCATGGAAATGCTGAATTTTCATGGCAAATCTAAAAAGGATCTATAAAACACAGAAATCTTTAAAAAAAAACTCTTCCAACAAATTTTGCTTACAACGTTGGTCACGGCTACGCTTCATTTATAAATTACTAAAGTTTTTGTATACATAACTCTAAAGATTTTTTTATTACTTAAAAAAGAAAATTCTTGCTTTTTTTGACATGATCCAAAACTTGTTTTCTTTATTTTAGACTTTATCCAAAAATACCTGTTTACACATCATTATTATAAGTTTTTAATACGTTTTTTAAAATGTTTTTAAAGTCGGTCTCTAAAGTTACTTTATGATAAATAAAAGTTTACGGATTTGTTTTTGTAGAACTCATGATTTGCTTCTTTCCGTAAAATGAGACCAAAATTATACCATTCAGAGCAGAAAATTATGTCCAGATTTTCCGAACGCATTAATATATTATATACACTACAAAACAAAAGTTCACAAAGGCAAATAGATAACTTGGATTTTTACGAAAGAGGGCAGCACTTATGTTGCTGTCATGTGATAGGTCAGAAAGTTTTTCGTTCGGAGTCACCTGTCACAGAAAATAATCTTGAGATTTTGTAAGATTTTTCATCAATAATATTTTCGAATTCTTGATATTCAAAGCTGTAGAAAGAAAGTGCAGCTAATCATTTAACTAAACTTTTTAGATTTTCCACGAAAAACATCAAAACATGGCCGCCCTTCGAAACATCGTTTTTCATACATTCATCTGGCTCTTTGTTGCCACTAGCACAGTGCTCATATTTTATCATGTCCTTACTGGCAAAGGTGAACGTGTTAGTGTTGGCTGGTTCTTGGCCACAACATCGCCATATATGTGGGCCTGCTTAGGCATTGGTCTAGCTGTGTCACTGTCGGTTGTTGGTGCAGCCTTGGGTATCCACACCACAGGCACCAGTATTGTGGGTGGTGGTGTCAAAGCGCCACGCATCAAGACCAAGAATTTAATTTCAGTCATTTTCTGCGAAGCCGTTGCTATTTATGGTCTGATCACGGCCATCGTATTATCTGGCCTATTGGAAGTTTTCAAAATGGAGGTTGCTCTTACTAATCAAATAGTGATGAACAACAACTGGACTGCCGGTTACACCATGTTTGGAGCTGGCTTGGCTGTTGGATTGGTAAATCTGTTCTGTGGTATAGCAGTCGGTATTGTAGGTTCTGGTGCTGCACTTGCAGATGCTGCCAATTCAGCGCTGTTCGTTAAGATTTTGATTGTAGAAATTTTCGGTTCAGCTATTGGTCTATTTGGCTTGATTGTTGGCATCTATATGACTTCCAAAGTAAAGATGGGTGACAAGGATTAAAAAGAGTGCCGTTGAAAGAGTTAAAAAGCCGATGTAAGAAAAAGTGCAACAAAGCCAAGTCAACATAATGTTTAATTAGTTTTTGTTCGTATATCTTATAACATTAGGTTTATCCTCTCACCATGATCAATTCTGTAACACATAAAAATTTTACAAAAAGCAAGTAAATATTTAGCTTGTTCAAATTGTTCTTTTTGATATTTTTTTTATACTTTGTGTACATTGTTTTATTTCTTTAAACTATCAAAGTTATGTATATAAACATTAGTTAAACCTTAAAAACCTTAATTATTCAAAAACATTAAAAAGAAATGTTGGGAATTACAAATAAGCTCTACATTCATTCCAATTCTATCAAAATATCAAATTTATTTCCCTTTCATAATTCGTGTTAAACTGCACTTGTGTGTTGACAGTCAAGAATATAAAAAATAAGTGATTGTAACTTATAAGCGAAATTTATTGCATCTAGCTAAGTTTAAAACCTCAATTGTAGTTTATGAAATTGCTTATGAATTTGAAATTTTCAACAAATTTTATATAAAAAAAAAAATAGGAACGGTTGCAAATTTTTGGTGAATGTTTAAAGTGAAAACTAGAAATATTAATAATTCTCAGTTTCAGCTGATCTAGCAAATTTCAAAAGCAATACTTAAACAATTCAGCATCAAACAACATCTTTATAAAGAATTGCTATTGAAAAACTTGCTTAATCTAGATCCTGAGAACAGTATTTCCTAAATACTAACACGACAACTTACGAACTTCTCTTTTCTAAAAATATGAAAATTATTAAACTTATAAATATGTATGTATATATAATTATTAAAAAAAAACCTTTAAACTATTATATATTAAATTATACTATCATATATTAAATGTAAATGTATTGTAATTTATATAGGGTTGAACAAAACAAAGTATTCCAAAATAAAGTATGTTGTTCGTTCTCTTTCAGGGAAAATTCAAAGTTTTTTCATTTACATATCAGCTTCTTTCTAGGATTGTTGCTAGAAGTACAGAACTACAAAAAGAAATGGAAAAATTAGGAGCATCTACACAATTATTGATTGAAATCGCCGCTAAAGACCCCGAAAGCTTCCGCAATCATATCATATGAATGAGGGTCAATTCGACATTATTTTGGGAAAAGTCAGTTCACTTATTCAGAGGGCGAACATGTGTATGAGAGCAGCTCTACACATTGAGCTCTTAAACTCAAATTGGAAATCACCCTCAAATATTTGCTACTTTCATTAAAAGTCAATGACAATCATCTTCATTTTAAAGATGAATCTCAATTTACCCTTTTCAAATTGGATAATTCATCCGAAGTGAACAATGATAGTGAATCGTGTAAATTCGCCTTTAAAAATTGACGATGAATGCAAATTTTTGTGTGAAAAGTTCTGTGAATATGTTAACAATGCGAAAATTCCCTTTATTAATTCCGGCCAAATTTTATTTCACAATAGGGCTGATTGAGTGACGAACAATTGCTTGAAAAAAAGTGCTTAAGTGGACTTACACAAAACGTTAATGAAGGTCTCAATCCGAAAATTTGAAGGATTGCACCCTAATGCTCGGAGAATAGTTGAAATAGCTACCAATATTGCTGTATGTATTTTTAATGACGGGACAGAGGGATATATATATATATATAAAAGATTATTTGAAACAATTGGATATGAGCAATAAATGCGATCCGGCTAAAATACGCACGAATCATAGCTACTAAAGCAACAATAGAAGCAAGAACAGCTCTTCGACTGGAAAAAAATAGAAATTAACCGCATGTTTATGTAATCCGAAATG
Organism: Coremacera marginata; assembly: GCA_914767935.1. Lineage (NCBI taxonomy): Eukaryota > Metazoa > Arthropoda > Insecta > Diptera > Sciomyzidae > Coremacera > Coremacera marginata. The sequence goes on along the minus strand of OU612043.1, from coordinate 15,919,824 downwards.
AGCACTCTCGTTCGTGAAAGAAACGAGCAAGGTTGATTTATAAGGTTGTCGCAAGGGAGAGAGCGAGTGCCCATAATTGTCAAATCGAAGTTGACATCTCATAGAAAATCTGCAAGTGATCTCTATTATCATCCGTTTTTCTTTCGTAGTCATTCGCAAAATTGGATGGTTTTGACAATTATGGGTACTGAGAAGAGAGTGCGATTAGCCCTGCGACAACCTTATAAATCATCCTTGGAAACGAGCAACAATACTTTTTGATATGAAAAAATGTATTGCTTATTGTGTCCCACACAAAAAAAAGTGCTCATTTCGGAATACATAAACATACGGTAAATGTAAGTTTACAAAACAAATAAAAAAAAAATTCATAAAGTTTTTGCTTTATCTGTGCGCGACTTCATGTAAAATGCACTTCAAAGTTTAAACACATTTTTCTCGAAACAACCTTTTCCGTCACGGTCTGCATGATAACTCATACAGATTTTAATATATTTTGATGCGATTTTTTTAAAATATTCGAAATTGTTTTCTCTGTAGTACTCATATGTTTTGTAAATTAGTACTCGTACTCGTAGTCTAAATAGTACTCATAAGTTTTGTAGATCGATCAGCATTTACTGGAGATATCATGTTGACCGTTGGGCAACTTTTTTTTTCTTAGTGTTGTGGATCACGAGTTTTTTTATGCAGTATTTTTTGTAAAAAAAAAGTTAAATAGAATTTTTTATAATGTTTCTTCTAGCTGCTAGACGTATGTAAGGCCTCCTTACCAGGAAACGAAAACAGAGAACGAAAATAAACAATAACAAATCGTTCCATTTCGTTACGTTTCGATCTTTCAAGCGTACGAAACAAAAACGATTGAAACAAGGTTGATTTATAAGGTTGTCGCAAGGGAGAGAGCGAGTACCCATAATTGTCAAATCGAAGTTGACAGCTCATAGAAAATCTGCAAGTGCTCTCTATTATCATCTGTTCTTCTTTCGTAGTCATTCGCAAAATTGGCTGGTTTTGACAATTATGGGTACTAAGAAGAGAGTGCGATCAGCCCTGCGACAACCTTATAAATCAACCTTGGATTGAAATAATAAAAGAACGATTGAGTGTCTGTTTTGTTTTTCGTTTGCTGTTACGAGCAAAACTATAAACAATACAAAAAAATTGTGTAACCAAGGACACAAATGAAACCGAAACAACGATTCGTTAAGGGCTACCCAACCAACAATTATTATCTTTATTTTATCCTAAAGACTTCTTGAAGAGAAATTATTAAGATTGATACACTTACGATTAACTCTAAACGATATCTGTAAGATACTTGTAAAACTCTTCTTGCTACTTGTAAGCTCATTTTGGCACTATATAAGTGTGAGTTGCAATTTTCAGAACGCCCTTGTATCGGCCTCTTAGAGCTCTGAAACAAGATCAACACTCTAAGAAACAATGTCTTAGACAAGACTTACAGATCTCTTGCAGATATATACTTTTAAGAAAATTAAGATGTATATACTCATAAGAGAGTTTTATAAGAATTTATGTATATATACAATACTACCAACACTATTTTAATATAACAAAATTTGATCTACCATTTTTTGTTATGTTTGTAGGAAATTATTATATAAATAATATTGTATATGCGTGGTGTAATTTTGTATCATATAAACGCATAAATTGCATTGCGGTGGAAACTTTATCGTAAGAATCTCATATTGCACCTCGGTTAGAAGCTGTCCCCTTTCGCAAAAACCAACATTATAAATTTTATTTAATTAACAGATTATACTATACTCTCAATAAATGCTCTAAAACGCAGTTTTAAGAGTTGATGTCTCCATACAAGAGTACAGCTCTTACTACAAAATGAATATACTTAAGTAAGTCACATAGAAGAGTTGTATACTCTACGAGATGAGTAAAAGCGAAATTTTGTTGGGCCACCATTTTTAAAAAAGCATTAATTTCTGCCAAGCAGAATTAACCCTTTCATTACATTAGTGCAAGGTTTACTGGACTAATTTCATTACTTTGCGTTGAGAGTTATCAATAAATTTGCTCTATAAAGAATATGAAAAATCTTCCTCAAAAGGTTGATTTATGTAACAAAAAATAGTTGTGTCTCAGTTTTGACTGTATGTCGACTCGAATCAGAATTTTTGTGGGCTAAGCTCGCCCTAGAATTCCTAGTAAAATTTATAAATTTCACATCAATTTTTATTTTTATTTTATTTATCCATTCATAAAATTCGTCAATGACCTACTCTATATTCAAAAACAATACAAAATATTTATATAACCATCGCATTTATTAAGAATTAAAGTATTTCTTAACTTCCGCATTACATTCACAAACAAGAAATTAAACTCTTTGTATTGTAAATAAAATCTCTTCTACTCCCAGTTTAGGCTTACTTGGTATTAGTACATGAGTAAAAACAACAACAATTTTAAAAATGCACAATTCTGAAGGCACAGAGCCACACAATTTGCACAATACACTATCCTATTTATATGAATTTTACATCACAGGCTGGGCTAACTTCAAATGAGTCCATGAGAAGAAATTCCATGACTTATTTCTTATTAGACTATTCTAAATATGTCACAGGGCATAAATAATTTCAGTGATGTAGATGAACAAAGCTCGCTCTTCCACTGAAAAGTTTCGTGTTTCGTTCACCCTCACTAACGATTCGAATGAAAAATATCGGCTTTGTATCACTCTCTGAGAGATCGGTTCGGATATCGTTAGGGAACTGTAGCGTTCGCTTAAAGAACAGTACGTTAACGTTCTGTAGCGTTGGTGGACCAACTGGACTCCTAAAGCAGAGCTGTGTAAGATTGCAATCATTTGCAGCTGCATTATTTGAAGTCGCAATCAATGAGTAAAATTTTCGATTGCAGTATTTATTCAATTTCGTGAATAAGACTTGAAAAAAATTAAGTCACCAATCATTTTAAATGATTTTGATTTAGTAATCATTTTGTGCAATCATGACTTGATTCCATTGTCACCATTTCCAATCAATTGTGATTTGACTTGTGAATGCATTCAAGTAACACAAATTTAAACGTTTTTACGCAATATACTTTTTCATTTTTTTGAATGGGAATTATCAATAACAATAATGTCGATATTCACTCTGTATTTCACGAGGCCTGGCAAATACATGGCTGTATTTTTTCGCATTTTTCTCAATATTTGAAATAATAAATTAGATAAAAAAAAAAAAAAAACAAAATCAAGGGATTTGAAGTCCCAGCTGACTTGAACTGACTTGATTACAATCAGTTGGCACATACATGAATGCGAGACTGCAATCAAATTATAACAAATGGTTGCGAATTTCAAATGTTCAAGTCAGAAGTACCGACAAAGAATTATGTACTGCAATCAATTTGAACAAAATCAAAAGACTTGAAACGTGAAATGATTGCACAGCTCTGTTTTAGAGAGGTCAAATAAATGAGTTGGTCCTATTATTTTTTGCCCCTCAATATCTGCCACCCTTCTTTGGGTCCCCAAACAAAAGCTGTCGAAAATAGTTTTTTTCTACCAAAAAAAATTTTTGAACTTAAAAAAAGTTACCAAAAGCTACCAAAATTTTTCCACTCATATTAAAAGTAATTTTTATACTTTTTCAAAAAATATTTTATTTATTCCATTTAACAAATTAAATTTGCACTTTTAGCAATATCACATTTCATTTAACATAAAAAACAATAGTATAAAATGTAAATAAACATACATTTATACGTAAATAACAAAAAAAATCAAGAAAATCAGTCATTTAAATACATTCCTGGTAGACCAAACATAGTTTGCTTCTTCTTTATTAAGCAATTCTTTTGCTAGCATTATATCATTGATAGTAGAAAATTCTAACCTATTTCTCAGTTTGGTTTTTATTAATGCCAAATCAGAAAATTTGCGTTCAGCAGCTGCAGAACTATGTGGCAAAGACATTAGATTAAAAACAAAAGCACATAACTCCTTAAAACACATATCCCCCATTCCATTCTTTATACAACTCACTTTTTCCCAAAAAATATTTATGTCAATATCAGCCGTTAAATTAGTTTTTGAAAATCTTAAAAGTTTTCATTGTGTCATAATTAGTTCAAAATCACAATCAACTAAATTTTGAAAATATGTAAGCAGTGGTTCTATAGAAACTTCACAGTCCGACAAATCTCTTTGGGGTGTTATTATTGATAAATACTTTAATTCATCACTATCAAAGTTGAATCTTATTTTTATTTGATGGAAAAGTTCGATATAAAAAGAAAGAATATTGGATTTTATCTCTTTTTCTTCTATTTCAGTAAAATTGCAAGACCTGAAATATATTTCAGATTTGTTTCCCATAAAAATATCTTTCAGAGGTAAACAGTTACTTCTACTGGATAAATCAACCTTAGATAAACAGTCAATATTTTTCAAAAAATTATTATTCATAAAATTACTTAAAATTAATTTGCAGTTCGTTTCTGAATGTGAAAAAAGATAAGGTAAGCGAACTTTTTCGGACTGAAATTCCTTATTTAAATTATTTATAATGTTTAAATTGTATGACAAAAACAAAAAATAAACTTTACTTTTAGAATTCATAATGTGCGCCATATCACATGCACGGACACCATTTACTTCTAAATAATTGGAAATGAAGTACAGCTTTAAACTGTCCCATTGTTCAATTATTCTATTAATCACATTTTCTAGGACTAGCTACCTGGTCATTGAAACACCCAGAATTTTGTGTGGTTTTACATTGCAATACTCCTGGAATTCTTTAAACTCGTATATTCTTTTTGAACTATATGAAAAAAAATTATAAATGTCTCGACATAACTTTTCTAATTCTTTTGGAAGCATTTTACATGCATATGATGAGCATCAGTGCAAAGAATGACAAGAGCATTTTATGTAAAAAAGATCAATCTCATTTTTAAATTTTTGTTTCAGACCATTCAAATCTCCTGCCATTACGCTTGCACCATCGGTGGCTAGCCCTATTAAATTTGATAATGGTATCTCATGGTTTAAGAAAAAGTCTGTTATTGCCGAAAAAATTGAGCTTGCATCAGCCTTTGTAATTTCTAGTAAGCCCAGAAATCTATCTTGCACGATGAAAGATGTAGAACATACGTATCTAACTACCAAAACTAATGCTTTTTTCGCTGAAATATCAGTCGTTTCGTCCACGATGAGGGAAAACTTTCTTGTTTTGAGTGATGAAATTATTTGGTCAGCTGCCTTTTTGCCCAACACCTTGGCAATATCTGTCGATTTTGTTCTACCGCGTGTGGTGCGCAACATTTTGCCACAACGCTTTTGTTATTTCTTACCATTCTATTGATTTATCTGAAAAGTTACCAAAATATAAATCTTCCTACCATCCTACCAAACCAAAAAAAAGTTACCATTTTTGGTAGAATTCTACCAAAACGGCAACGCTGGTCGTGGGTCTTGTTTTTGCTGCATCCGCGTCGTTAATCTTCTTTTCACAATTTCAGTCGCAAAGCTGACACCGTAACAGGCGCCCATAAACAAAAGCTCATAAAAAAGCCACACAAATGGTTTCAACGCCATGAGCGAATTTGTATTGTTGTAAATAGGAATTAGCGATGCACTGTGAATGTATTTGTTAAGATTCGCAATGGTAGGAGGAGCTTAAATACATTCAAAGTAAATACAATAAAAATTAAATACATGTTGCATCAACTCGATCTCAATAGACCCAGCCAACATTGGAACGATTAATTGTTCGCCGGGGCGAAGCGAAAGCGATACTTTTGAAAAATTTTAATGCGAGCTTACTTAACGTCACAAGAATGCGATATAGTCTGCAAGAAGTTTATTTAGCCGAGTTTGAAAGAAAGCGAATTTGTTTTCCGAAATCAAAATATTTCAGTTTCGCCGCATTTGCGAAATGCGAAATTTGCATTTGAATCACTTTCTATACCGGAATTCCCAAACGACTTAACGATGATTATCGCTGTAGTTAAATAGCGAAACTGTAATTTTATATAAACGTGGTATGCACAATGGCCGATAACGACTTTTTGAGAATCTGATTGGCTGATCGCTAGAAAGACTCATTTTCTGTTTCTTAGTTAGATTGACTTTCTGCTCTTCCGCGATAACAAATGCTGGCTGGGCAATTACTAAAATCAAAGACTATCACCCCTATTATCAATTTCCATACGATACACGATAAACGCTTGCAAGCGTATCGTAAAAATTAAGCTTTCGTATTATCGTTTTCATACACCCGATAGATATACTATTGCGAATGACAGTGATTTTTGTTTACATTTTACTGTGAATTCAAGAAAAACAGCTGAAATTCTTAAAATGAAGTAATTTTAATATATTAAAAGTTATAAAATTAAATATTTAAAGATATTTTCGACGACATCCATTGCGTTCTATATTGGTGGAGAAACCGATAAGACAAGCATAGAGGCTGTGGTAAGAAGGCATTTGAGGGATGCTTCCAATGCTTTGGAAATGAACTCGACAATGTAAGTAGCTTAAATAGCAATGATCGAACTGGTAGCACACAAGAATTTAATTCCTGACCGATTTTTTTCCGTCTGCTTTTAGCCAGAGCTTTGGGACATACACCTCTTCCCAGGTCTGCGTTTGCTTCCATTGAAGTGACAAGACGCTCCAGTTGGGCTTTCGAGCTCACAACACTTGGTCTGAAAACATGGCATTAATTTTATTCAAAACCTATTCAAAAATCATTTCTATCACTTTAATACTTATATATTTCGAAAAAGATGAATAATTTAAAATTTATTTCAACTATCGGGTAAGAATATTCAGCCGCTTGCAAGCGCATGAAATTTAACCGCTGATCCGATACGTATCTTTTCGCAATACCATATTTTTTGATAAACGATAAAAGCGAACTGCCGGATTTAATATGACAAACGTAAGTTCATAATACTGCATAACAGAATGCAAGAATTTATCGGGTATAGTATGAATTCATAATAGGGGTGCATATAATAATAGGTCGCCGCAGCCGCATAGTATAAACTAAACCTCTGCACGGATTAACTCGTTTCTACTACAACAATAGTGCATTCGGTGTCGAGTTCAGTAGTTTACATAACTATAACAGCGAGTGAAATTAACACCATAGCCAAAAGAGTCTTAAACCGACTTTCAACACATTCGTTTGGAAACGATTGATTTTCGGAACGACTCAAACATAATATAGCCGGTAGCATTCGTCGGACAAACGAATCTAAACCAAACATAACAGAATGAAGGATTTCTAAACGATTAATGCTGACAACAACATAACATTCGGTGCATAAATTGAATTTAAGATTTTAAAAATTGGAAATTGGAATTGTAGATGCGATGGGAGAATTAGACGGTCGCAATTAAGACTGTCAGAAATTTAAAATTCAAGATGGTTAATAGTATTGCCACCTAAAATTTTTCATTTTCATGAAATGAGGAAACACTAGGTAAAAATGGGTTGCTGAATCATTGCCAGATTTCCAAAATTGTGTAATTTTTTTATAATAGTGCTGCCACCTACCAAAATGTATTTTCAAGAGTTTTAACATGGTTTAACAGTGTTTAGGGGTCGCTGACTTCAAATCTGATGTCACAATTTTTAAATTCAAGATTGTTAATGGTGTTGCCACCTAAATTTTTTTTATTTTCACGAATTCGTGCTGGAGCAAACACTAGGTATAAATGGGTCGCTGAATCCGAATTCACTGCCAGATTTCCAAAATTGTGTAATTTTTTATTATAGTGTTGCCACCTACCAAAATGTATTTTCAATAGTTTTTAACATGGTTTAACAGTGCTTAGAGTTTAAATCAGATGAACGGTTTAAATCGGATGAACGGTTTTGGACTTTTTCGACGTTTTTTAAAATATTTGTACTACAGCGCCCTCTGGTGTTCAAGGTAGAACGTAGTTTATAAGTCATAAAAACTCACCGCTTCAGAAAACCTCTACATACCAACTTTCATGCAAATTGGATAAGCGACTTAGGAGTTTTTTGATGTTTTTTAAAATCTTTGTACTACTGCGCCCTCTAGTGTTCAAGATAGAACAGAGTAGATATGTCATGAAAACTCACCGTATCCGAAAACCTCTGCATACCAATTTTCATGTAAATCGGATAAACGGCTTAGGAGTTTTTCGAGGTTTTTCGAAATATTTATATATTTATATACTACAGCGTCCTCTGGTGTTCAAGATAGAACAGAGCAGATAAGTCATAAATACTCACCGTATCCAAAAACTTCCACATACAAATTTTCATGCAAATCGGGTGAACGGTTTCGGAGATCAGCTAAAAAAAAGAATGTCTGGAACTCGATCGCAGCGCCCCCTACCGGGTCCAACCTTTTTTCTGGATAAAAAGTAGCCTATATGTTGACCGGGGATATAAGGAACCTGGATGTCAAGTTTCATTGAAATCCATCCAGTGGTTTTCGCGTGATGTCCACTCAAAATGTCCAACGCAAGAAAATTTCGAAAAAATATTTCATGTACAGATTTTTATACCCCAACGCGTACTGCGTAGGGGTATATTAATTTTGTAATTCCGTTTGTAACGCCAAGAAGGAGGCGTGACAGGTATAGAAAAATATATATATTTTTGATTAACATCATCTCCTGAGTCGATTTCCGTGTGTCCGTGTGTCCGTCTGTCTGTCCGTCTACCCGTCTGTCCGTCTGTCGACACGATTACAGTCGCAATTTTAAAGCTATCGCGATGAAATTCAAAATATAAGTTTATTTTTAAAAAAAGGAAGATCAAGTTCGAGAATGGGCCAAATCAGATGGAAACCACGCCTACCTCCCATACAAAGTGACTTTATATTAACCGTAAAATGTCTTTAAAATCCACAAAAATTTAAGAAATGCCTTGAAATTTGGCATACGAGATTTGCTCTTCGGTCCTAATCCTGGCTATAAAATTTGGCTAAAAAATTGGGTGTATTTTAAAAGTAAAATCTTTTAAAAATTTGCTCAAATTAAAGAAATGTCTTGAAATTTTGCATATAGGCTTTGATATATAGTATAGGCCAACACTATGACATATGGCAAAATCGGATGAAAACCACGCCCTCTTCCCATACAAAGCGGCTTTATTTTAAACGTAAAATCTCTTAAAAATCAACAAAAATTAATGAAATGCCTTGAAATTTTGCACATTAGCTTTGATATATAAAATGAACCATCCCTATGTTATGTGGCAAAATCGGATCAATACCACGCCTACCTCCCATACAAAGTGACGTCATCAAAATAGGAAAACTTTCGTTAATATATAAAACTGAATATCATGGTGTATGTCGTGACTAAAGACTAATATACTTCTACTACTTGGTGTAAATAGCGTATGTACCGTAAGTTCATACAACTTACCACACATACGCAGTTTACCTTACAAATACGTCGTTCATTGAATACCACTATTAAATTATTAAAGCTGTTCAATAATTATATGCGTTTAAGCACATAAATTTGATTTTAGTAAAATTTTTTGGGTCAGTTACATTTGGGCTTTGTCATAACGTAATTTTAGAAGCGCCAACTCATTGTTGATGTCTGATTCTATTAATATTATGCAAATGCAACAAGAACAATGCCTTGAATACGTACGTGGCACAATCTATCTATATATACTAAACCTCTGCACGGGTAGTCTTAAACCGACTTTCAACACATTCGTCTGGAAACGAGTGATTGTAATGTTTGAGTCGTTCCGAACGAGATTCGTTTGCCTGACGAATGTGGCTATGTCGTTCCGAACAACTTAAACATAACAATCACTCGTTTCCAAACGAATGTGTTGAAAGTCGGCTTAAGACAATTTATTGCTATGGTGTTAATTTCACTCGCTGTTATAGTTATGTAAACTACTGAACTCGACACCGAATGTTTTTCAAAAACTATTATTGTAATAGAAACGAGTTAATCCGTGCAGAGGTTTACTATTTACACATGAAAATCGTTCAGAAACTGGAAACTATGCCGAATATCAAATTCCATACAAGTTTTGACAGTTCAAATTCGGTGTTTACTTTTGTGATTTTCGGCATAATCGGCGCGTTTTCGTTATTGGGTGAATACCCTTATTATTCATTATTATTATTAGGTACTTATTATTAACTTAAAATTTAAAATTTGAAGCTAATTGTTTGATACAGCTTTGGCAGCGTGGGCCTTAAGCTTAACTTAAAACTAAACTAGGAATATATTCTTATTGTACTATAATTTATGGTACATTATTAGAAATTATATGGATGATTCAATTATTATATACATTTTGAAGTAGTGATATATTAGAGTAATACAATAGTGAAGATATGCTTTAAATTTATATGCTATGTGTCCATATGCTTAATTTGTTTCAAATGCTTATATAAGTTTGTATAAGTCTGTGATTTTATGATATTTAATTAATTTTACAATGTTATCTAGATTTGGTGAAGATATTAATGATAGAGGGTCTGTGTTTTGGAAAATTTGTATTCTTGAGATATGAAATTTCTGACAATTTGTTATAAGGTGAGAGATGGTTGTTGGAGTTGTGAGGTTGCAAAAGGTACAGGAAGGAGGAGTGCTATTAGTCATTAAATGTTGATGAGTTATTTTAGTGTGTCCAAGACGTAGGCGTTCAAATTTGATTATGTCGCTTCTAGATAGGTTTTTGTTGCTTATAAGGTGTATTTCTTTTCCAGTTGTTTTTTTAGGATTGATTTGCTTGTACCAATCAGAGGTTGAGTGCCAAAGATGTATATGCTTGGTATTGAAATTATTTTTTAAGAAGTGAGTTAAGTCCTTTGCATTGTTTGTCGAAGTCAGTAGGGCTTGATTAGCATTCTTAGCTGATTGATCAGCAAATTCGTTGCCTACTATTGCGATATGTCCTGGAATCCAAATAAGTTTGATTTTAGGGAAATTATTAGCAAGAGCATTTCTGATAAGTAATGGGTAGCAGGGATGATATTTGGGGGCTTTCAGGACTTTTTTGAGCCCTTTTTCATTTCATAAGCCCCGAAGCCCTTTTGATTCATTTTAGGCCCTTTTGAAAAATTCTTCTGAAAACATATCATCTAAATTTAAATTTAATTGCAAAATTTAAATTTTTAATAAAATGATTTTGAATCAATCTCAATAAAATAACTTCTGTTGAATTTTTTGAAATTAAAGCTATAGAAAAACAAAAAACTTGAACAATTCTCCTCATTTTTTTTTTTTTAATCTGTATTTAAGCTTTATTTAAGCTATATAACCCTACGCAGGTACGTTTTTGATAGATTACAGAAACAGAAATCTATTAAAACTGAAGAAAATGTTTGAAAAACAGATGTTTCAAACAGAAGAACCACTATTTTGACATCTACAGGAAAATTCCTTACAAACATTTGGTATCTACTATAATGGAGGAAGTGTGAAGATTTCAGCACACCTTCCAATAGAATGTCTAAATTTTCGAATCGATTTTACTTATAAAAGTATCCCAAAGTAATTCTATAGGTTTAAGAATAGAATTTTGAGGTGGACAGCTTCAAGCACGATACATTCCTTACAGCATTTAATCATGCATATATATGAAAAGGCGAACCCGTAAAAAAGGCTCCATCGTAGTCTTAAGTTGCCTTAACCGATTAAGTATTTAATGGCGTTCATTTTCAATGAACTCTCACCCATTTTTTTTTATTTTATCTCCACCAAAAATAGTTTCCGACGTATGATATCCTATATGGGCATTTCCACAAAAAAGTCCACTGTGACCCAAAAATTAAAAATTATTAAAAACTTATTTTTTTATGATATTATCTTTGAGAAACCTTTAAATTTTATGCTTTTAAGCGATCATGCCCATGAATTTATTTACCATGATGATCAAATTGTCTGTTTCACAAATGTAGTTTTTCTTTTTAGTAAATGTTTAGTAAATATTTCGAAAAGTTTTTGTTTTAGTAAAAATGGAAGATATTGGCTAAATATAATGACAAATGGTTGAGGTAAGGAGCGTAAAATATATTTAGTTTGTTTTTTAATTACTAAATTATAATTACTGAATTGAATCCTAATGGAAAAAAATGTCACGTTCAAATATAACGTATCGCCTCAGATTATGATTAAAAAAGATATTTGATAGATTTGAAGATATTTGAATCAAACAAAATACATTATAATGTAACATTTTTTTATAAGATTCTAAAACTAGTTGCATCAAAAAACTGTGACAGATTTCGCTGAATTCTGTTTTTATATATAATGACACGAAAACTACTTCCATCTTTGTTTATTGTTTTGAACCAGGACTATGCCTACTATAAGCTTTTGCACTAATTAAAGTGCTACCTAAGAGCTTCAATGTGAACTAAAAAGAAAATGCAAATATTTTTTTACTTTGTCTTTTTTAAAAAGTTTTACTTTGCCTTTTTTCACTTTAAATGTGTGCGACGGTCACGTTTGACATTATGGAAATGCCCATATAAAACGTCACGCTCTTTCAGAGTATGGCGTCGGAATTTATCTAAATAAATTCTTTAGAAGTAATAAACAATTATTTGCATAAAAATTAAATTTTTTCCACCTTTAATTAGTTTTTCTTTAACTAATTTTGTTGCTCAAGGCTCTATATTCCAAAATTGCATAACATTCATGAAATTATTCTTTATTAAATTCCGCCATTCCTTAACATGTTTCTTGGTGGAACTGATTTTATTTTGGTATAATGCCCATTTCGTCCCGCATCTTTGGTTCGTCTTCTTACAAGTCCTAACGCAGACTCTTTGTTAAATTTATCAATCATATCTTTCTGAAATTCTTATTTATATAACCAAGGACTCGAAAGAATACTCCTAAGACTCTTTATAGAAGAATATATCAATCCGATTTGCGGTTTTCTGTGGAAATGCTTTGCTATTTGTATTGTATTATTAACTTATTAAAAAAATGGCTTTGTTACAAATTCTTTTTGAGAATTTTTGATTATTTTTTGACATATTTTTGACTTTTCTAATGAGAAATTAACTATATATGTAGATTATTTTTTGACGTATTTTTGACGTTTGCAATCAATGCACAAGCCTTTTTTCTAAAATGCAATGGGACTTCTATATATGAAATCAAATTTATTTAATAGAAAGAATTAAGTAATATTACTCTGACCCAATATTTCTGATTCAGAAAGCTGATCGTTTAAACTAAATTGTGCTATTTTTGTGACAAATAATTAAATTTCCCTTCTAAGGTCAAAATGGTGAAATAAAAAAAAAATAAAAAAAATCTGAAAAACTTTGAAAACAGTCAATTTGAAATCTATTTGGATATATGTGGTCATGGCAGAATATTTAATACTGAATTACCACTAAGGGCCCCATTCTTGTCAAAAATGCCCTATTTTTGTATAAATTTTGGCCCTTTTACAACTAAGTCAATATCATCCCTGATGGATAGTATTCGTAGTTGTTTACGTTGGCAATGGCATCTACAGACGAAAGTGAGTCGGTGCATATTGCACAGTTTGAATTTCTTTTTACGTCGTATTGTATCGCTTCGTGAATAGCAATAATTTCTGCACTATAAATTGAACTATAAGGTGGAAGGTTCGAAATCTTAATGATTTGGTTTGTAGTGGTTACACTGTAACTGATTTTGTTATCTATCTTAGAGCCATCCGTATAAAACAAAGAGTAGCTAGGGTGTTTATCTTCGATTTCATAACATAAGTGTCGAAATATTGCTGGATTGGTGTGGGTTTTGGTGAATTTTCTTAAAGTATGATTGATTGTGGACGAGTTGAAGGTCCATGGTGGGTTAGGATTGTTTGTTGGATAGAGAGGGAAAGTTGGTAGGACCAGTTCATTGAACTTTGTTATGACTCTGCTAATTGCTGCTGTAACTTTTTGAGGGGTGTTTGTGTTTTGATATAGGGTGATTATATCTTCAAGTGGGGTGTTTTTGGACTGCCATAGTGTTTTGAATAGTTTCATCGAAACTGAATCTCTCTGGTCTTCGATTGTAGGAAGGTTCACTTCAAATAGAAGGTTGTAGATGGGTGTTGAACGAAAAGCGCCTAGAGTTGTTCTTATCGCTGCGTTTAATATTGTTCTAATTTTATTTAGTATTGCTTTTGAGGAATAACCGTAAAGATAAATCCCATAACTTCCTTTAGCTGCAAGTTGTTGGTATGAATTACGCAAGAGCAGTTGTGTTTCCGGCATATATGTAAGTGTTTGCATTTTGTGGAGGACAGAACTTCTCCTGAGTAGTCGCACCAAGTAGAAAAGGTTATTTAGATTAATTTGTTGGTTTTTGGCTCTGTTTTGGCGAATAATAAGGTGAAAATCGTCAGCATATGCGCAGTAGTCTATTTCTTTGTATCTGGAGATTGTTGTACATAGTTTATTGTAGGCTATAAGGAATAAAATTACGGAAATTGGGGATTCTTGAGGGATTCCGTTGTCTAATGGGCGGGTACATGAAAGAGTTTTTCCAATTCTTACGATTATTTTTCTCTTTGTCATGAAGTTAATAACATAGTTGATTATATTTGGACCTAATTTTCAATCCTGTAGTTGGTCTATAATAGTGTGGAGTCCGATTCTGTCAAACGCTTTTTCGAAGTCAAGTGAGATTATAGAAATATGTTTATTGTTCGATAAGCAATCCGCGATCTGATGGTCTACATATAGTAAGGTGTCAGATACAGATTTGCCCTTTTTGAATCCCATTTGGTGGCTATCGATTAGTTTGTCGGAAACAAACCACCATAGCCTGTTGGCGACTATTTTGTCTAACAATTTGGATAAACAGGGATTAAGTGAAATAGGTCTGTATGATTTCAGTAGTGTCTTATTGGAGTTAGGTTTTAAAATAGGAATGATTAAGCTTGTTTTGTAAGACTGTGGAATATAGTTCTTAAAAATGTTATTGTAGTGATTTAACAAGCGCTGTTTAGTTTCGTTAGAGAGATTTTTTTATCATAGGATATGATATTCTATCTAATCCAGGTGTGTGTCCCTTTAGTTTGAGAAGTGCTGAGATGAGTTCTGTAATTGTAATGTCTGTATCAATCTTGAGAGCTTGGGATGATGGGTTGATATTATTTTTTGAGTTTACTGCTGAAGTTTTGCTATATATATAGTGGAGAAATTATTGTCGGAAGAGTTGTTGGAATAAAAGTTACAGAATTCAGTTGCTATTGTGTGTTGGTTGATTATTGGTAGGTGGGTTAATTGAATTGATGCTGTGGATATTATGTGAAGATTTGTATCCGGTAAATCTTCTTATGTTAGTCCAGATTTTGTCAATTGGGGTTGATGGGTTTATTTTGGATGTAAAGTCCTTCATTGATTCTGTTTTAGCTGTTTTGATTTCTCGTTTGAAAATAGCTCTTGCTTTCTTGAATTTTAGTAGGTTATCTTGCACATTGTTTCTATTAAAAGCGTTCCAATACTTGTTTTTATCTTTTTTGAGTTTTTCGAGTTTATTATTCCACCACGGTACAGATAGTCATGTGGTGTATGGTAATACTTGTGGAATTGATGCATGTGCGGATTATAAATCAATTTTTTTTAAGGTAGCTGATTCTGTATTGATGTTTGTGCTTGAGGGGAGCTGAGTGTTGAGTAGGTCTGATGTAGCTGTGAATCGTGTCCAGTCTGCTAGTTTTATTTTGAGTTTAGGTTTGGTGTTTAACGTCTTTATTTTGCTTTGGGGGAATAAGGATATAATAATCGTAAAGTGGTCGCTTCCTGAGAGGTCGTTGTAAATTTTCCATTTGGAGTGGATTGCAATGAGCGGAGAACAAAATGTAATGTCTATGTGGGAGAAAGTATTATGTGTCGTGAAGTGTGTGGGAGAGCCGTTGTTGAGAAGTATAAAGTTGGATTAGTTAAGAAATCGGTTTGATATATTGCCTTTACGGTTGTTGCTTGGGGATCCCCATGAGCTATGCCAGCTATTGAAATCTCCAGTAATTATAGTAGGACTGTTTGTAAAGTTTAGAACGTTGCTTAAGTTGTTGAAGCTAAATCTGTTTTGTGGAGGTATGTATGCAGATACTATTGTAAATTTAACTTGGGAATGTATCTCACAAGCTATTGCGTTAAAGTCGTTATACAGCTGAATTTGTTGTTGTTGTAGTGAGTTATGTACTAGCAGCATAACGCCGCCGTAAGAAGTAGTGGAGGAATTTAATGTGTACATTGAGTAATTGACGGGTGTAGGTATGTTATTAGTGGAGTGGAGGTGAGTTTCTTGGATGGAAATTATTTTAGGAGAGTATCGTTTTATTATAATTTGAAGTTCATTATAGTTATTGATGTTGCCTTTAATATTCCATTGGATGATGGTTAATGACATAATATAATGTAGTAAAGAGGATTAAGAATTTTTAGTTGAGATAAATTTAAAAATTAATGTCAGGATCTAGATCCATTGACATTGTATCTGATGAGTCGTCCTGAGTGAGTTGCGATGATTGTAGTTGCAGTGATTTTTTTTGTTTTTCTTCTTAAGTTCAGATTTAAGTTTCTTGGATATATTTCTTGGAAAAATTTTAACTTTTGTTTCTGATATTCTTTGAATACTGGGTTTGTGTGACATTTGTTGTAGATGTTCGTTTGAATTGTTTCTACCCTTATTATTCATTTTCATAACACTTCAGTCGCTGAGATGGGTTGCATCAAGAATGCTAGAAACAAGATTACTCGTTCTGAGACAGAGAGAAAGAGCACGACGCCGCCCAGCGCTATTTTTTACATTCACTGCATATATTTATATACTATGCTATGAGTTTTCTATATGATTTTAAAAGATACCATATTCTGCTTTATTTTGTTTTTAAAATTAACTCATTTTATTTTTTTTTATTACATAACATTATTTCATTTCTTCTTAACTTTAAAAAACTTTTGTATTAAAAAAGAAAGTAATCTTTTTCTGTGTTTTTTGATCGTTTACACAATTTTTTACCACACTTCATTTTCACATCACTTTCATTAAAAAACTTTTTTCCAATTAATTAAATTTGTCTGATTGATCGCGCAGTTGTATTGGTTTTTGTTATGCAAAAGCGCTGGGTGACGTCATTTAATCAAATCAGAAAGAGACCACTAGGTAACGGGCCACTAGCAATTTCTTGGATCAGTAGCCAGATTCCAAAAAAGTTAACGATAATAATTGTTATCGGTCATTGTGCAAGCCACATTTATAGAAAATGACGGTCAGTTTTCGATGGTTAACGACTACAACAATCATCGGCATTTGGGAATTCCGGAATTGATATTTTAGCAAGGGAATTAATTTTAAAAACTATAGTGGTATTCGCTCTTTTGTGTATTTATGAATACACTAGTGTACTTCTGTCAAAAAATTACACTAAATACACATGCAACAACAAATACCATAGCTTTTGAAGTTACACTTTATGTGTTTCTTTACAACATCAAAAGATGATTGTAATGTAGTTGTATGTGTTAATTGTATCATTTTGACATTACTTGGTAGCATTCTTGGCACCATTTCTTGTCCTTTGTTCGCCATAATTTTTCGCCCTAGCTCGTCACATCATATCGTTTTCTAATTAGAACTGTTTAAAATCCATCTGTAATGGAAAATGTTAAAATAAGGTAAAAACGTTTAATTGCCACCAGTGTAGCCAATAGTAGATACACTGCTGTGGAAGAAGTCACTCACTCTTTCCCTTGTATTTATCGGTACAATTACAATCAGCACATCTAATACACGAAAGAGCGAATACCACTTATGATTCTAAAGCTTATCGTGTTATCGATTTTCCGTTAAGACATACAAAAATTCACTTTCAAATCGCGACGCTCTTGAAATCACAATCTTAACATCAGGTTTAAACCAATGTTGATTTATAAGATATTCGCAAGGGAGAGAGCGAGTACCCATAATTGTCAAATCGAAGTTGACAGCTCATGGAAAACCTGCAAGTGCTCTCTATTATCATCCGTTTTTCTTTCGTAGTCATTCGCAAAATTGGCTGGTATTGACAGTTATGGGTCAGTAGAAGAGAGTGCGATCAGCCCTGCGACAACCTTATAAATCAACCTTGATTTAAACAGTTTGCAACTTTAACCATTTTTTCAACAAAAGTTTCAATGCATGTCGTCTAAATATACTATGTTTATGTATAAATTTAGGTGGCAACTCTATCAGTGAGAATAAAGCAATCAAAATGTTAGGTTAAATTAATGTTTACCTTTTTTAAGTTATAGAAACTTTAACAGGAATGACTACTAAAATTGAACAAGAATCAGAAGATTGTCTGGCTTGTCGTTTTGTAACTGGCTTTGGAATTATTGGCATAGGCGTCTATGTATACGCGCAAGCTAAAAATCGAAGAAAACTTGAAATACACGCAATGCGATTCCTAGCAGCAGGTAAATGCACAAAACTCGGAAATATGACAATAACTTATTCTTTTAAAGGTACTATTGGCATTGGAATAGCTCGACTGCTTAATATGGACATTCTGAAAGCGAAAAAAGATAATTAACTAAAAATTAATTTTTATTTTACATTCTGAAATGAAGCTTAGAAAATTTTTATAATAGAATAAAACTTAATAATTAGTATTAAACAAGATCATTCCGAATTATCATGATCTGGTTGAGAGTTAGCGTCGCTATCGTCTTCGTCCCAATGTTTTATTTTCTTGTTAGTCATAAAGTCTTCGCGCAGAACATTCCACTCGGATTTCTTCTTACCGCTACTAGTATTGTCCTCTTCATCACTGCTTTCATCCTCTTCCTTTTTATTCTCAAACTTGACACTTTTATCAATTGCCTGAGACTTTGCACGATTACCGCTCATGAGAACATCCAAAAACTTGCGTTTATTTATATTATTGAGGACGGCTTCCTTTCGACTGTCTAATGGCCCGGCTTCGTCAAGTTGTACTTGCAGATCCTTTTGTTGAATGCGGACCGCGTTGAAAAGTTGTACAACACCTCTTGTTGCCACTTTTCGTAACGTTCTCTCACGTTCCAAATCCTTCCATGAGGGTTTCACACGTAGTGCAAGCTGCACATTTTTACGTTGTTTAACTTTTTCATCTAATTCTTCTTTGACAGGTTTCTCTTCGTTAATTTCTTCGCCTTCTACTTCAAAACCGAAATCTTTACTTTCAGATTTGGTCTTATCGTCAAGCTTTATTTTCTTGGCTCTGGAGAGCACAAGAGTTTTTTTAGTTTTTGGTTTTGTGGTGTTGAGCACCTTAGCTATTGAATCTGCCCATCCAGCGTTACCCTCTGTATTCTGATCATCATCGGTGTTTTCGCTAGCGCTTTCCTCTACGCCTTGCTCTGGTGATTGCGGTCGTGCTATAAAACTATTTTTAGGTTTTTAATTAACTTTAAAAAGCTTATATTGCATACCTTTTACACGTTTACTTGTTTTAAGTCCAGCGAGTGCCATTTTTTTAGCTTTTGTTAAAATTTATATAAAAACAAAGTTCCAAACTGAGTTGATATACTTTCCGACACTTTTCCTCACGTGTAGTCGACTTAGATGGGTTTTAAACATGGCAGCTGAGTTGTATGAAAAGGGTACCCCAATGATACTATATGGCCATCCGACATGTAGTTCGAAAAAATAATGGCACTTTTTTTCGTTGGTCTAAATGGTCGCACATGTCGGATAGACTATTATTTTACAGTTTTCAAAGAGTGCACATCGAGCGCATTAAATATTTTGTAGCGTAAAAATGACGAATGCATTGATTTTCACAATTATTTTTATACTCTTTACTATTTATTTTCTATGTCTCTTCTTAATTGCTTTAATTCTCTTTATTCTTTCCAAAATTAAACATTTCCAAGGTTCATTAATATAGGTTGTCACTTGAGAGAAAAGCACTCTTTTTCCGCCTTTGCTCGAACTGTCAAAGTAGCTGTTAGCTAAAAATTTTACAGAATCAGGTTTTTTTTTATTTCCTTTTATCCATTCTGGCAGTTCGACCGAGCTTCTCTTAAGTGACTTAACCTATATTAATGAACCTTGAACATTTCTTATGTAAGTCATTTTTTGCGCGAGATGTGCTTCGCTCAAAAATTTTAATCGAACGAGAAATGCACCAAATTGGATGGACACGCGCACGAACGATACTACAAACATTTTTGCCTCTAATCGGACATGTCCATCCAACTTGATTTTTTGGACACAAACGATACTACATGTGCGATGACATGACAGGTCGGATGGACATGTAGTATCGTTTGGCGTGCCCTAAACAGTCAAAAGTGTTTGTAAAATGTTGTAATACGGTTACACATCTACGATCTCATGTGCCACACGGCAGATATTTTAAGACCTGTGTGAAACAACGAGCGTTCGAATGACAGTGCAACCTAAACAAGTGCGAGTTATATGATGCATGGCAGAATTATAAGCTAGGCTCAAGTTGGAATAAAAAGGAAGCTGTATGTCAAAATCGGCTGGTCGAATTTTAGTTTTCTTATTGTTGTTGATAAGAATAGATTATCTTTATTGAGAATTTTTCACACGATTTTTACAATGTAAATATTAACAATTTCTTATAATTATTTCTACGGCTCTAATAGTAAGGCCTGCAAGAACAGTAGCAGTATTAATTAAAATAATAACTCGACAGCCACATGGTTAATATCATTTAAAAGACTAATTTATTCTTGCTCGAGGAGTATTACAAAAGTTGCTTTTGACGTTTTGTCTGTCTTATTGTTTTTGTTGTCTTTATCATTGGACGTTTAGCGTTCTCACAGCCTTGTTGTTGCAAAACTTCTTTGAGCAGCCATTTATATGCGAGCCTAACTTATAATTGTAGCATGGATACGACGAAGTGTTGAAAGTTTATTTTTGTCGTCGCAAAGAATTCATCTTTTTTGATACTTCAATTTGAATGGCGTGTAAGCAGTGCCTAATGGCTATGTTATGCTAGCGGTCAAACCATCTTACGTCACGTCAATTTTTAAGCTCTTTTTTTATTTGATGAGCTCTATGGTATTTCCAAAGCATGTTATTAGGGGGTTTCGAACTAGCCTAAATGTAGGATCAACTTGGCAGATTGAATGGACATGTAGCAAGTGTGAAAGCAAATACTGCATGTAGGATGAAAATCAAAAAAGTTTTTATTTTTCTGTTGATCCGTTCTACATGTAGTAAGTGTGAAAGCACGTTCATCCGACTTCATATATTTTGTCGTTCTAAAAAAAACGTCGTGGAGTGAACAGAGCGCAACGTTCAACATATTAAAATAGCAGATTTTTTACATACTATGTTTTTCCTTTGTTTTATATTGTTTCCTCTTCTTCCAAAACTTAATCAATTATAAGAGCAGCAAGAAAATGTTTGCCATTGCATAATGCTATCTTCTTGAATGCTGAAAAATATTGAAGTCCGTCCGACATGTAGGATAATTCGAAAGCTGGAACAGACTTTCCCGTTATCAAGGTTCATTAATATACGCTGCAGCCACACGTGATAGTACTGGCATGCTAATAAAGAATATGTATTTACTTCGAAAATATTCCGAAATAATCAACAAATTTCGCTGCGGCCACACGTGATAGTAAATTTTCATTTGAAAAATGTCGTCAAAGCCAAAGGTTCGACCACTTTTTTATTCCGTTTGCTTTTATTCAGTGATGCTTTATATGCCAACACAGCACCAAACTTAAACGGGATAAGAATGGGGAACTAATTATGTTGTAAAATGTGTTTATCAATATTTTTCAAAATGAAATGCAACTTATTCATATGATATTTTATGTGTCATATAAGGGCAATTAAAATAATTGCAAATATTTTACTACAAGACATGAAAGAAAAGTGCATATTTAAAGTTCGAATATTTTAGGGAGAAAATACAACACTGTTTCTTACTTCGATTTCGCACTGGCTGTGGTTGTCGAAATTCACTGTCTCAGTTAAAGTTGTCGCCAGTGGACTGCCAGTGATGTCAAGGTGTGAGTGTATTAGTGAAAAGTGAGAGTGTATTGAGTTTTTCGAACTGTTACTGTCTTCGGACTGGCATGTGTTGCTAGGGGGATAGGTTAAGTCACTTGACAGAAAAGCACACTTTTTTCACCTTGTACAAAAATTGTACAGGTTCAGATTTTTTTTTCTTGATTTCTTTTCATCCATTCTGACAGTTCGACCGAGCTTCTCTCAAGTGACTTAACCTATATTAATCAACCTTGCCCGTTATTCTGTTATCCTACATTGTCCATCCTATGTGTAGTATAGTCCGAAACCTCCTATTCTGACGATCATTTGATCCCTGAACACTAGTACACTTTTTGGTAATTTTAATACTTTATCCGAAAAAAAGTATCATCGTTTGTCATTGCCCAATAAACACTGAAATTTTATTTCTCAAGTGTTATGCATACCATGGTGTTGTGGAGAAAATCCTAGTTATCAAACTCAATAGGTATGTTTCCGTACTCACACTGTGTAACTTGTGGGACACTATTTTCTGTTTCCGTACTTTCTGTGCTTAAAATGGGAGAAAAAGAACAAGCATAAAACCGCTCTCTCGAGCACACAAAGTGCACAGAGAGTGCTAGAACTCAAGACTCCGAGTTAAGTAAGAACAAGCATCAAGAAGAACAAGCATCAACTTCACAAGCAAATTGACATAATTTTAATTGGCGCAATTTACGTTTGACATGTCCGCAGTCAAAATCAGCTGTTTTGCACTTGAAACTTACTAGAAGCTGTTTCCGTACTTTTGCAACTATTCTCACATTTCATTTTTACTCTCTCAGTTTGAACTTACACAAATCTTAAACAGTGTAGAGTACGGAAACACAACTAATATCAACTCAAAATCTCCAGTCTTTTTCACATGCTAATTTTAATATGGCAGTATTTGGGTTTTGTGCCACATTTAAAAACTTCAATCTGGCAAAACTATTTATGAACCATTTTGAAACAAAAATTTTAACCAATATTTTTCAATATAAATCCACAGAAGATTAAAAAAAATAAAGGAAAAAACATTAAAAAGAATTGGAAATGCATCGGAAAAAGTTAAAAGTGAAGTTGCAGTGCAGTTGTAGACTCAAAAGATCCTGTGCAGGATGAAGGCTCAAATAGAAACGTAAATTTCTATCAGGAAGTGGGTTCTGAGCTGGAGGTAGGTTCTGAGGCAGGATCTATCGAGTAAGACGGTAATATGCAGGTGGAAGTGCAAGTCAATTGAAATGGATTTAAATATTATATTTTAAGCATTGTTTTTATTTTTATTTTTATTGATATATGAATACATATTATCAATACCTATTATTGAATACATGAATTTTAATATAAATTTTCATTAAGATAAAATAATTTTTATTTATATTTATAGCTTATGTGAAGAATGGCGTAGTGGGTAGAGTCTGTGACTCTTACGCCAGAGAACCCAGGTTCGAATCCTCCATCTGGCACAGAAAAGTTTTTCAATGGAATTGATTTTTCTGTTCGGCCGTCACCTCTCTGCAGACAATGGCAAACCTCAGAGAGTAAAAAAACTGCCATGAAAAGCTTCTTGAGAACACAAGCCGTTCGGAGTCGGCGTAAAACATGTATGTCCAGTTCTCGATCATTTGTGTACAAACATTTCACATCACACACAACACAATTGATCATAAGAAGCTCGGTCAAAGCCCTTTCAAGGGCTGAGATGGCCATTTCGTTTTTTTTTTTTTTTTATTTTTATGTGACGAATTTAAATAATAGAAACAGATAATTATATTAGATATCACCTTGAGAAGTCACTTGTTCTCAATTTGAAAATTCCACTTGTTATCAAACTGTCAAACACTCTCATATCAAGTTCAGAAAACATTGGAGAACTTATGTTCCACATTCAAACATAACATAAGATCAAGTGGAGAATAATGGTACCGTTTTTGTTGAGAAGGGTATGATTCTCGACTGTAAATGCTATCAATATCCAACGTTGGAGATTTGAGAAAAATGTTGGAATTTCACTTGAGTGAAAGTTGATAAACAATTTCAATGCTTGTTGGCTGTTTAGTTTTTATTGCTTATTCTATACATTTTGTACTAAAAGTGTACTATTTTAACGCTAAAAATATATGTTGTGAACAATTTTACAACGCAGCAATGTTTTTATCCCGTGATTTGGTATCGACCATGACAGAACTATAAGGTAGGCTCAGATTGGAGTACAAAGAGAGCTGGACGTCCATATCAGCTGTTCGAATTTTAGTTTTCTAATTGTTGTTGTCTTTATCATTTGGCGTACAAAATCTGTTGTTTTAAGTAGCCATTTTAAAGTGAGCCATCCGCATAATATTTCTATGGTCCTCAACTTTCAATGGTTAAAATTTATATGGGTGAATTTTTCTCCCACTACTATCAAACGTGACGAAAACAAACAAAAAAAGGTTCCATTTAACGAAATAGAAATACACAAAAAATAAAATCGTATTAATACCTTTACTTTGATACTTCGGACCCATGAAGCAACTAACAAGGTGGTAGTGACAGTTCTTTCGCAATTGTAGGTTGTAAAAATGGTACAAAAAAGAAAAAAGTAGAAAAAAAATAAAAAGTGGAAATAATAACCTATATTCGCGGTTTGTGTGAATATAGCCTGCTGTCACCACCTTGCTAGTTGCTTCATGCTTCGGACCCAAAAAAAAAAAAAAAATTTACAAAATAAAGTACAAGTCACGTGCAACTCTGTTTTAGAATGCTTTTTGACAGTTGAATAAATTTGCAAACTTTTTCTTGCGGTAGTGTTTGTGTTGCAGTAAAATATTTATTTTGGACTTTATTGTTGAAATATTTAACTTAAAATGCTTCGAATCAAATTAGAAGCGTTGGAGCATCCCACACCCAATGATTTGGATTATAATGGTATGATATTAGTTATAAACGGTTTATAGACTTACAGCACTAATAAGTAAAATGAATACAACGCCTACTTATTGAACAGACCGCAGGGTATTTGCCAGTACTATTCTTTGGTTGGAGGACCAGAAAATTCGACAATACAAAATCGAAGAACGTGAGGGCATTCGAAAAGTTGACAACCTCCCAATGTGGGAAAAAGCTTATCTTCAATACAAGGCTGATGTTGGTGTTCCACAGCTGCGGACGCCATTGGAAGAGCTGTCATGGTTACTTAGCTATGCTGTGCGCTTAGAATTCTTGGATGCACCCGATGATTACAACGAAATTAATGCTCACGAAATTGGACAGCAACAAAGCAAATCAATAGCTCCCAGCATAAAGGCAGATAATTTTTTTGATAACATGGATTGTAAGATAAATGCGAAATACATTTTTTCCTATTTCGTATAATTTATTTAATACTAGTTAATCACAAGGACTTTATTGGTGGTGTCCGTGCACTTGCAAATAAGCTTAAGGTTCCACACCATCCTAACCACTTGATTCTGTTGGAGACAGTGGCACGCATAGTACACGAACGTCTGTCACCAGTTGCACAGCAAAATCGTAAAGCAATTGTGGGTACACCTTTTCCATTTGAAAAGGGTAATGATATCGTTTCGGCTGATGATCCGTCTTTGGACTTTGCAGTGCGCATTCTACGTTTACTACAAATACAAAGCCTGCGTCAATTGCAGACTCGCATTAATGAAACGATTGTTGCCGTACAGAACTTGACCGCAAATCCAAAGACTGATACAAAACTAGGAAAAGTTGGTTTTTAAATTGATTAAGACAAAATCGTGAATAAAAAATTTTTTTCGAATTATCATGTGATACACGTGACCCTCACCAAGAAAAATATCTTGCACAAAAATCTTTTGTCTTTTATTAATAAAATTGTTTTACCAATGTCAAAACCTGGCTAATGTCAAAACTTATTATTTGGGGTTTTGTCGAAATTTTAACAATAAAAGAGAACATTTCAATGTTTACTAAAGTTAAATAGCTATTAGATTAGCTATTATTTTAACTCAACGTTAAAATATTGCAGCTCCGCCTCATTTAATCAACATGCTATAAGACTGACTTGGTGAATAAATCTGTAAAGGATTTGCCGAGTATATTGTTAGCGGTAAATTCCATATCATAGTTTCCACGGGAATTTCTGGCGGCGCTCTCAATTCGCCTGCTGTGGGATTTTCTATGCCGAAATCCATTAATGTGCTGGTAACAAATTCGAAGTGCAGCCGCCATCGCACATCAACCAAATCAGTCCGAAACGATGGTGTTGCATGCAAAGATATTGGAATAACGACTTGTGTCTGTAGCATTGCATAGCACACTTTATGGCATGTTGCATAGGTGGTTATTTTTCCAGTTGGTAGCTCCACGTCAGCATTACCTTTGTCACTACCAGAAGTTGTTGATTTATGTAAATTATCAACGGCGTTACCACTCGCTATGCTAGCCAAGTCCATAGAATATATGGAGGACGTATCATTAAAGTCGCCGGCTGGCTGGTTTGTCGCTGCATTGAGTAACGATATTTCCTGAGATTGAAGTTTCACAGAAAACTGCACACAGCGTACTTTGCAGTTAACAAAGTCTAAGCTGCCAACAATATCTTCGCCAAGCTTGTAGGCTGGTTTAAAGAGACAAAATCGTCCTACGAAGCCACGTTTATTAGAGATGCGATAGAATTTTGGAGCACGGCGTGCGGTTACATTCTAGAGATAATGAAGAACAATTTAAGAAGCTTTATTTTAGAACAATAATAAACCTTTAAGTGATGCCAAGATATTTCCAATTCGGTAAGTTCGCGCTTTTCCAAAAATGGATTTGTGGGCGTCAACTCTTCGTTTGTTTCTTCTGTGCCAGGCATTTCATCTAGGCGCACTATGATGGGTATTGGCAGCACCCGTATGGGTACGGTTAATGTTTGTACTTTCGACTTGACCCGCTGCATAGCAATTGTTATTTTATAGAAATATTTGATTTCATGGCCACGATAGGTTGGTGGTCCATCACGAGGTACAAAATCGCTAAAGAAATCTGTATACAATTGAAAGGAATTGTTATAAGGTTGCAAGAAAAATGTGGATAGTGTTTCATTACTTACATGTCTTACTTTCTCCATACTTAAGTTTAAGATCACAAAAGAGAATTTTAGGTTTCGTTGCTACAATTATATCGCCTGGTGACTGTGTCACAGCATCCAAGGCAGTTCGACCTATCATATCAGCCAGATCTGTAGGCTTGTCCTGGTTAAGACTGTAGCTTGTTTTGCGATAACAGTGCAACTGCACCGATGCCCATGCCAAGTTCTCAACGTGTTCACTGTAGATGAAGCTTTCAAACTTTGAAAACTAAAAAAAAAAAATACGTCACCGTTGTACCTCATGTCTTCGGCTTGGTCTATATCTTCAAATTGTTTATGCGTTAACTCGATGAAACATTCAACATTTTCACCAACTGCAAAAATTGCCGAATCAGCACGCACCAGTTTTGCTTTTATTTCAATCATTATTGTAAAAAATTACAACTCAAGAAAACATGAAAGGTAAATATTTATTATATGAAATATTTGAGTTCCAAGTGGTTCCAAATCACCTGTGTGGAATGTGTATCAGCGCTGCCGAAAGTACTACAATTGCAGTACTTTAATCCTATTGAGTCGCGACTACTACTATACTCCCCAAATGCAAAAATGAGTACTAATTCTAAATAGCTGAAACTGTCTCTGAACACCTCCTTTTTCGTTCACTGTTTTCGTTAAATCTTGTTCTCCTTGTCACTCGTTATTAAAGTAACGCTTTAAGTCTTTTAACAGTAAAACGGCTACTTCATTGAAACTGACTGCAAAATTATTTCCTTTTTCTCTAACCTTTTTTTCTAAGAAAAAATATGGATAGATATGTTAGCTTAGTTCGTATTTCCTAGCTCATTATGCATCAAATTTATAAAAATATGTTCATGACGGAAGGAAAAAATTGCAGGTTATCGACAAGTGCAGCATCATATCTTCTCCAGCATCAATAGAAAAGCCAAACTTGGAATTAACAAGAAAACGTTCTGCATCTGATTCTCTTAAATCTTCAAAAAAAAATTTTAGATGAAATTGGTGAGTAATCAACGACAAGTGCAGCCATTACTTCTCCAGCATTAATAGAAAAACCAAACTTTGAATAAACTAGAAAACGTTTTGCAACTGATTCTCTCGATTCTTAAAAGAAAATATTTAATCAATTTAGTGACAAAGAATTATCGACAAGTAAGAAAAAACCGCAATATATTCGACAAATTTGGTTAGCCGAATTCAACTGTCTTCATTATGAAATAGACCCAAACAAAACCATTAAGCCACACTGCAAGAATTGCGACCAAATATTAACCAACAATCACTCTCACTTGGTAAGGCATGAAAGTACCAATTCTCATTAAAATTGTATCATATCTTTCAAATGATATGATTTGAAAAAAATTTAAAAAGTTGAATAAGAAAATTGAAAATATAAAATCTTCAGAGATTAGAACAATAATTAGTAGACTTAAACCAAAAAGTTTAGCCCCAAGTCAATGGCTGTTTTTCAAAATTTTATTAAAGAAGTTGATATTGAAGCTTTAGACGAAGAGTGGTGAATATTAATAAATATGAATTTTTCTAAAGACTTGGAACTTGAAATTTTTTGGGAATAAATCTTTCTGCAAAAGAATGCATTTATAGAAACAATGTTTCAATTAGTGAGACATTTTATAAGTACTATATTATCGTCCACATAGCAGTGCAATAAAAAAAAAATAAAATAATAAAAGCTAAAAAAAGAAATTGCCTTCTGAAAACAACTGTTCATCATAATTAATGGATTCGAATCACGTTAAAAATTGGAATCCTAAAATAATTAAGGGAACAAATAGTTGAATTTCATATTAGTGTGCTATGATAAAGCACTACTTTGCCTTTATTTTCAAGTATTAAAGTACTCCTTAAATTTAAAAAATACTCCCCAAAATCTGAAATTTTACTACTATTAAAAAGTGTAAGATGGCAGCACTGATATGTATTTGCGAATTCAGGGGTGCATCTCTGATGTTAATAAGGTTAAGATTACACGACTATTTTCTTTAAATACCTAAAAAGATATAATACTTGTAATTTTTCTAATGCAAAAAACTTGTTGAGCTAACAAGGAATGATTTCCAGTTGCATGGGAAGTACAAAGAAATTTAATAATTACAGAAAATGAGTTTTGTTAATACAGATCCATGTGGTATGAAAATATATTTATAGTAATAACTTTTGATTAGAACGAAATATTGGAGTTTGTGTTAATTAAATTATTTTTTAAGCTAGAATATTAAAAGGAACATTTTTAAAAAAATTTATTTCATAAAATAATCAAGGGGGGTGTGTAAGAATAATATAATAAATCGGGAATTTTCCGAAGCGGAACACTACGCCATGATAAAAAAAAGCTTAAGATGTAAATCTAATTTAAATTTTTTTTACGAAAAACAATTTTTACGTAACTTCTTGAGAAAACATTCAATATGTCTGATCTTTTTTAAAAAAAAAAAGAGTAAACACATAAATGACCAGCAACGGTATTGCTGAAATAATTTTGATCAAGTTATTTTTCTGAACTTTTTGACGAAAAAAAATTAGGTAAAATATATTCAATATATATATATAGCGGAGATATTTGCGTCGAAAATCATATCTATAAATTTTGGATTTTTTTTCGTTCCTTCGCACAAACAATTAAGAAGCACTAAGCTTGTATAGAAATAACCCTTGTTAAAAAAACTTTTCGGCTCAAATATCTACACATGCGGAAATTTTGAGAAAAAACAAAAATTTTGATACCCGTAATGTGGTTCTTATCTACAAAAACAATGTTATTTTGAAGAAAATGAGTGAACTTTTCAATAAAGAACTAGAATAAAAAGTAAAAATTAAAAAACAAACAAAAAAAGTATCTTTTAGAATTAGCTGAAATTAAACATGAGTGAACATTAAATAAAGGGGAACAGAGAGCGAACCTTCACATGGCAAGAGTCAAGTCGCATGGGTCTTGCAGTAAACGCAGATAAGACGAAATATCTGGTGTCAACAAACAAACAGTCCCAGCGTATTGGCACCCACGTCACTGTTGACAACACCTCCTTCGAGTTTGTGAAGGACTTCGTCTACCTCGGTTCCAGCATTAACTCCACCAACGATATCAGTAGAGATAAAACGAGGTCTTACTTTGGGCTCAGTAGGCAATTAAAAAGCAGAGCCCTCTCTCGACGAACAAAAGTCACGCTCTATAAGTCACTTATCATGCCCGTCCTGTTATATGCAGCACAAACCTGGACGTTGAGCAGCTCTGATGAAAAGATTTGAAAGATTTTGGGAGCGTTTGAGAAAAGATCCTTCGTAAAATCTACGGACCAATTTGCGTCAATGGCGAGTACCGAATACGATGGAACGATGAGCTGTATCAGATATACGCCGACATCGACATAGTAAAGCGCATAAAAATCGAGCGATTTTGCTGGCTAGGCCATGTTGAGCGGATGGAAGACGACGCTCCAGCGAAGAAAATATTCGGTACCCAGCGACGGACAACGCAGATGAGGACGACCGCATCTCCGTTGGAGGGGCCAAGTGGAGGACAACCTGACGAAACTTCGAGCTTCCAACTGGCGCCAGCAAGCGCTAAACAGAAATGGCTCGCAAATGAACAGAAAGAAATTTCTTACAACAGGCGAACACCGACTTACGGTTGTAGGCGCCATCGAAGTAAGTAAGTAAGTATAAAATTAAATAATTTTGAATACGGGCTCTTGATTATAGCGGCTAAATACAGTAAAAAATGTCAACAACAAAATAACAATAAAACTTATTTCTAAAAATTAGATGCTAACATGTGTGCCTTTTAAATTTTTCATGTGTGCCTTTCATTTGATACCATGTGCTTCAGTGTTTCCATGTTTCTATGGAAAATAGTCAAATTATGGTGAAAAAACTAAATTTCCGCTGATTTCAAAACGCCATTCTAAAACCATAAACCTTCAACAATTTTTTGTTTGCTTAATGTGTTCTTTATGGTTTCGAGAATATACATACATGTTTTTGAAACGATACCTGGCATTGCAGATTAAATAATAGTAAGTGTTTAAGCCAATAATTTTAAAAACACATGAAAAATTTCGAAAAATAAAAGCTTTAAACGTGATTTCCCCGAAACTAGTGCTTTTAAAACGGTTCGATGGATAACTCGAAATCTATTGGCTCAGTTTAATTACTCTATTGGCTCAATTCATGAATCTTAGTGCATTTTGTTCGTAATTTTGTCCTTTAAGCATTCCGGCCCCCCTCCCCCTAAATTTAAGCCCCTACTATTTTTTGTTTTTTTCTATAGACAAAAAAGCACGCCAAAATCTATTTATCTCTTTTTTAAACATTTTACTCTAACTTTCGCAATAATTTTAAAAAAGTCCCCCGGGGGTCATGCGTAGGGGGAATGCCGAATTAGTGGTCTCTACTTTAAAATGACATTTGATTTTTTTGTTTCAGATACATGGTGAAGGCAATATCCATCGAACCGCTTTGGATGTCTTTTTTTAATGCGGCCTCTATATAGAAGCCAGAAAATTATTAAAAAAAAAAAAATTAAATTAAATTAAAATTAGTAATAAACTATATTAGTACTAGTAAAAAAGTACTTTTTAAAAAAAAAAAAAAAAATTTATAAAGTACTTTTTAACAAGCCGCATAAATTAAAAAAAAAATAACTCCTTGTACCTAAAAAAAATTTTTAAAAAGCTGCTTTTTTGGTTGTTACACGTATATTATACCTTAATCATAATTTTTTTCAACTTCCAAGTAAACTCCACGAAACTTGCTGGATCTAGCTGAGTTCTATCTGTCAAAATGCATTATGGCATTTATTACTAAAGAAATGGCGGCTGGAACAGTTTTTTTGAGTGCTCAGGACACCTTGCTTTTAATAAAAAAATTTAAAGAAAAGAAAATATTATATATAATGGTCGGGAAAATTATAGCTTGCAATTTTATTATTAATTCCTTCCATGAGCATTTCGTTGGAGTGCAATAAACGCCTGCGTACTCTTGATTTACAAAATATTCCTTCGTCGTACTGCCATCGTTGTGTATTGCCTTGTTAATATTTCTACCATTGGCTCCATTCCTTTTGTATGATTTAAGCATAAAATTTTAATTTTTTTATTCATATCCATTGTGAAACACAAACTGTTTGCAAATAAATATGGCAAATATGAAGTAAAATTGACAACTCTAACTCAACTCGATGTTTTGCATGTAAACAGCATCGAGTTAGCGTCGCCATGTTTTTAACTCAGCGAAAACCCTAACCCCGAGTTAACTCTGTATGTAAACACAGTATATAAATACCTAAAAAAAAATTTCGTCTTGGCAACACTGCTAATAATATCGAATAGGCCCGGGCACATGATCAAATATTTCAACCAACAAGTCATCAAAAAGTTTGACCAACAAAAATATATATGGAATTTGACGAAAAATTTGACATGTGAACACTCATCAAATTGTTGGTCAAATCGTTTGACGAAAATCAAAATATTTTGATTTTTCGGTTGTTTGACCAACGATTTGATGAAAAATTTGACGTGTGAACACTCGTCAAATTTTCTAGTGCGATTTCATCACTTAAAAAAAGATTTCAACGCGAACACATCAATTCAAAATGCACGATGAAGAAGATTTTTGTAATGATTTTATTGAAATTTATAGACTACATCCATAACTGCCAGATTAAATCGGAAATTTACAAAAAAAAAGATTATTTAGAAATAAAGCATATGGAGTGCTGCTGATGTGTTCACTTCGGTGTGCAAGACAATAATGAAATTTGACGAAAAATTTGATAATATGAACTGGCCTAATCGGATTTACCATGGCAACTTTCTTTAATAGAAGAAGAATTTACTACTTTTTTAACTTTTAGCATTTAACTTTATTTGCATTATATATGTATATATATATATATATATAAATATATAAATATATTTTATTTTATTTTATTAAAAATAGTTCATTGAACAAAAAATCATTTTGGAATACCATCTTTGAAATGTAGTTTTAGAACAAATACATTGAACAAAATGTATACAGAACAACAAATACGTTGAATGAAGGAGATTTATATAATGAATAACGGACATTTTTTAAAGTTTCAACACGTTTATAAAATTTTTTTTAAGGGGACAACACTCATAATAATTAAAGCAGGCTGCCATTAACTCTAAAATTTACACACATGAGTAAACATTTAACTTAAAAAAAGTGAATTGGCTCTTTCAGCTGCTGAAAAAGCTTCGACCGGACTTCTATTGATCATATTGTGTAGTGCGTGTTATTAAATGTTGGGGAATAAAAGATCAAGAGCTGAGAACCTTACGATTTTGATAAAGTTTATGAGTATATCTGACAAAAACATGTTATAAGCAGTGTTTATTCACAGATTAAGACTTGTTTGATCAATCCAGTTTTATTTGCTACCTTTTCAAAGTACTTCTTTTTTTGTACAACGCTGTTTTTCGTTTTTCGACGTATTCGCTTTTATTCTTCGTCTAGTTGGGCGAAAAATTTGATATAAACGTACGTAGAGTATTTTTTCTCGTCCTAAAATTTGTATTGAGAATTTCAACACAAATTCAGTGTAAAATTCGAAAAAGTTTCAAGTGAAATTCAAAGTGTAAGTTGAAAAATAATAATTAAATTGAATACTAACAACAAGGTAAAAGTTGGACTTTTAATAAAAGCTTGCATCAATTAAAGGAAAAAAAGTGCCGATTTTTTCTTATTGCCTGCGACTGCGGCAGAGATCGACGGAGATAGCTGCTCTGTCGGTGTCGCAGCAGCTAAAAAGTTTTTGTCTCGCTTTCGCACTGTCGGTTGCTGGCCTGGCTCTGCATTGAAAGGAATTGCAGCATTGGTGCCAGCGTTGCAAGTTTTTTTCTTTATCTCTACAATAAGTATATGTTTTATTTATTAATTACAGTTGCTAACGTTAAGACTTAATTTGTTAAGAATGCTTGTCTTAAATATTTATTGTTCATATTTTTGGGCCCTGCGCACAGCACTAAAAATTATTTACGTTTCCATGTCCTTGTGTGCTTGTCTATCAATTAATGGGTGGTTGGCGGGGTCGATCGGAACTATGCCATTTAAGCCCACCGTCCGGCTGTCTGCCTAACTCATGTGCCTAACTATCTGGCTGCTGTACTTGGGAAAACTGTCAAATATTGTTGCAACATTTATTGCGTGTCTGTGCGTTCTCGATGCTCTTCTGGGTGTCTATAATAAATTTATTAAAAAACATTAAGGCCGTCCATTGTACGATGTATGTACATAGTATGCAATTTACATTGCATCGCCAATTAGGCACTTAATTAGAGTAATAAAGTCTTGTATAGAATATTCGTGTTTGTTTTTGGTATGCTTAATAATTCGTTTATAAGTGATCCTGTATGTGCAAAGATATGTTTTTATACGATTGGTAATATATTGATATACACCTTGTCTATTTGCTGCGAAGGCAATAAATCTTAAAGGCATAAATCTACTGAAAGTCTTGAATTTTCAGTAATTGTTATTAAAATTTAATAAATTTAATCATAGAAAAAAAAGAAAAGTCATCAGGTTTACTTTTTAAAGGAAAATAATAATCAATATAAGCCCTCCAATATACAAAGTGTTAGAAAGTTGTCTTGTTTTTTTTCAACACACAACTTCATGCAATACAGAAAATGTTGATACGCCTTTCTTAATAATTCATAATTGAATGCAGATAAGTAAAATCAAGTTTGCTATTTGTTGCTGGAAGAACTTGGATATGGGTTTTATGAGTGAGTACGTTATGAGTTGGTGCATGTAATGTTTCGTTTTAAAAAAAGAAAAAAAAAACATTTTTATAGCATTCATGACGTTTCTGACTGCTGGCGAGGATGCACAAGATTTTCTAGGATCACAAACTATAGAGTGTGAGCAGCAAACTTGCCATGAATTAAAAAATATCTGTCTGAAATACGCAAAAAATATCGTTTCACCCATTTTTACTAATTAAGCGCATAGTACAAAATAATGCACTGTGAGCATGTAAATTGCAAGCACCTGTCGTTGAACAGTCTTTTTGGCTCGTCTGTTGAATAATAATCAAATTCCTTAGAGTGTGTTGATAAACTATGGCTATTACTCATGTTTTCGTGTTTTATTCAAAGAAAAAGAAAAACAAATTTTTTGCAATATGAGGCTTATCAGTTAAAACTTATTTAGCTAAATATACAATCTGCATTCAATTTTGCAAATAAAAACATTTGCAATCTGACTAAACTCCTCCTGCTCTCTTTAAATGTCCAAAGTTTATATATTTACGCCTCAATATGTAAATAGATATGTATATCTGATGATGCTGCCGTGTTCTTAAATCTATCGAGTTACATGTTTATTTATTTTATTATACCAGTTTTTTTTTTTGCATTTCCGACAATTAATATTATTGATCAGTGCTGCGTCAGCAGAAAGAGACATAATATGAATCATATGTGTAAATATTCTAAAATAGCTGTTGACTGAATGACTGAACAGTAAAGATTTACTACAAAAACTGCATCATAATGTCATAAAATATAAAATTTGCTAAGTATCTGTCACATTTAAACACTAGCAAACAACAAGTCACTTGCTTAACCAATTTGTTTTTTGTTGCTTGGTTTGGCTCACATTTACAATATGATGATTCTACTGGATCAGTGGCATTGCTAGGTTTGATGAATCAGTCAAAAAAATCCTGTGGTTTTTTATTTATTCCGGACTTAATATATTAACTTAGCGTTCTTCTAACCGTAGCAAATTTGCACATATACCTTGTTTAACCACATTTTTAATTTAATTTTTAATTTTTTTTAATTTGATTTATTTCAGATATATTAGCGTACAAGATAGACTCTTTTAAATGCAACGATTTAGAATATTCTAA
Organism: Coremacera marginata; assembly: GCA_914767935.1. Taxonomy (NCBI): domain Eukaryota; kingdom Metazoa; phylum Arthropoda; class Insecta; order Diptera; family Sciomyzidae; genus Coremacera; species Coremacera marginata. Next base: position 15,883,854 of record OU612043.1, on the reverse strand, counting down.
GTAAAAATTACAAAATAAAAATTAAGAATACAAATTTAAAATTCAAAATTTAAAATATAAAAATTTTTAGACTTACAATTTAAAACTAAAAAATTAAAAAATTCAAAATTTAATTATTGGGATAACAACCTCTTAAAAGGATATAACAAAGATACAAATTTTTAATGGATATAACCATAGGAGAAAAAATTATTTTAACTTAAGTAGAGGAATAGAAAAAGTAAAGCATTTGAAGTAAGTAATTAAAGAAAGAGATAGGTAAAGAAAATTTAAGAGAAATAGTCAAGAATTAAGTGCTTAAAATTTGTTTTGTTGGTAACGCGTTTTAAATTATTTGGCAGTGAATTCCAAAGTCTTATTGCGTTAATGAAAAAAAGACGACTATATTCATTGCATCTGAACTGTGGAACAAGGAAGAAAACATTTCTGGTGGATCTGCAAAATGTGAGTTTTTGGAACAGGTAGTTGGGGCTTTTCGAAGTGATAAGTCTGTGCATAAAAATGCAGTTTCTTGCATTGAGAAAACTTATGATATTGCAACCAAGGATGCGTTTACTATTGGCTGATATATGGTCAAACCTTCGTATACCGTAAACATAACGAGCTGCATTGTTATACGCCACTAATAGTTTATGAGCTGACCTTGAGTCTAGTTTGCTATAAACAACATCGAAATAAGTTATTATTGGCACAATTAATTGTATAACCAGTTTTCGTCTTGTTTCAGTGGGAACCAATGACGCAGTTTTTCGTAGATTTCTTAAGGAATAATAAACTTTACTAATTACACTGTTAATGTTGGCTACTTTTTCAACAAACCCAAGTCTGGCTCCACTTAAGAAAACAGGAGACAGATCATTAAATGGGTATCTTGATTTCACTACAGGTAAAACGTACGACTTTTCCTTTTTCAATTTAGCTTTTTCAAAAATTAAACGTACACATAATTAAATATTTATTTGAAATATTTCATTATTGCCAAATATTTAAATCGGCTTTATTCATAACAACAACAGGTCACAGCTTCATAAGGAACAGGCTCGCTTAGCCATTCTTTAACCAAATTCCAGGCATGCTTTGGGGCATTATCGTGTACGAAGACCCAAAGCAGCAGCATTTTCTCATCTTCATAAGGCAACATAATGTTTATCAAAACAAATTTATACAAATAACCGTTCATAGTGTCCTCAATTTCATATACGGGTCAAACTCCGTAATAAGAAAAGCAGCCCCACACCATGCTTCAAAGTTGCCTTGCAGTATTGTGGATTTAAGAGCTTTTTGACTGGCCACCGCACAGAGGGTTGAAATCGTTAAAAACAGAGAATAATGCACCTGCAGCAGTGGCGTAGTGGGTAGAGTGTGTGGCCAATACGCCAGAGAACCCTGGTTCGAATCCCACCTGACACAAAAAGTTTTTTTCAATTGAATTAATTTACCTGTTCGGCCGTCACCTTTGTCAATGACAACCCACCTTTGACAATGGCAAACCTCGGAGAGTAAAGACTGCCATGAAAAGCTTCTTGAGAACATAAGCCGTTCGGAGTCGGCTTAAAACTTGTAGGCCCAGTTCTCGATCATTTGTGTTCAAACATTTCACAAACACACACATCACCATCACAACTGATCATCAAAATCCTTTCAAGGGCTAAAATGGCCATTTTGTTTCGTTTTTTTTTTTAGAATTCACCCAGAAGTCGGAGGGAACTTTAGACTTTTTGTTTTAGTTGGAATGGTTCTAAATAAAAAAAGAATTCTTTCCGTAAGTCCATATGTCCATCTGTCCGTCTGTCGATATGATTACAATCGTTATTTTGAAGCTATCGAGATGAAATTCGATATTAAAGCTTGTATCTAAAAACTAAAGATCAGGTTCGAAACTGAGCCAAATCGAATGAAAACCACGCCTACCTCTCATACAAAGTGACATTATTAAAACGATAAAATCACCATAAATTCCACAAAGCTTAAGGTATGAACTTAAAATTTTGTATAAGAGTTTATACCCATTCTGAGTATAAAATTCAAGCGAATCGGATGAAAACCACTCCTACCTTCAATACAAAGTGACTCTATCGAAACGCTAAATTTCTTTAAATTCAACAAAACTTAATATATCGACTTGATTTCATGCACTCTGAGTATGAAATTCAACTAAAACGAATGAAAACTACAGACACCTTCCATACAAAGTTGATACAAAGTGATTTTATTAAAACGGTAAAATTTCCTTAAATTTTACAAAAATTAATATAATAACTTGAGATTCCTAATACTATATTACATATGTTTCAGTTTTAAGTATGTACTCTTTAGTTTGAATTTTTGCACAATCTAATGAAGACTCGGAAAGCTTCATATATTCCTCAAAAATTAATTTATTGCATAATATAAATTAAGTTGGATTAAAACCACTCCTATCGTTCATACAAAGTGACGTCATCAATAAAAAAAAACCTTCAAAACTTCGGCCCAGTCGAAAATCATTCCATACTTGTTTTTTTTTTTTGTAACAAAATTTATAAAAATATAACAGTATTAAATTTATTTAAAATATTATTGCAGAGAAAAAATTGCGATAATTTTCACAATTTATTTAATAAAAATGATTTGCGCAAAATCGCGCAATTTTTTATTGCTGAATATGGAAGCTCACATATTGTACTTTGATACATAATTTTATTTTTACTTGATGTTACCGAATTACTAATTAAAACTCCACATATATTTCGAAAATAGCGCGAATTTTGACTAAGTTTTTTTTAAAAAAAATTCTACATAATTATTGTTAACCATTTTTTTTTCAATCAAGCTTAAATACCTGAAGTTGAAGGCAGGCAGATCCTTGCACTAACATTCGTTCGTTCGTTCGTAGAAAAAATAAAAATATTTTATTCTTTCGTTCGTAGAGAAATAAATTAACTGCTTTATTTTGTAAATCGAAACGTAAACCAACGACAAGTAAGACACGAGAAGCAATACTTTTTTTAATGCTTCTCGTGCTTTGCTTGTCATTGGGTTGCGTTTTCGATATACAAAATGAGGCGGTAAATATTTTGTTCGTTCGTTCGTGGAAAATAGATATTCGTTCGTTCGTAGAAAATAGATGTTCGTCCGTAGAAAATTGATGTTCGTTCGTTCGTAGAAAATAGTTGTTCGTTCATTCGTAGAAAATTGAAATTAAAATTCTGTTCGTTCGTTCGTTCGCCGAATTTATTTATTACTAAAGGCCAATGAGTTGCAAGAGAAAAGTTGTTCAGTATAAAAGAAGTCTCAGTAGAGTGGAGGTATCCATACAATTGAAAATGAATTTATGTATCAGGAAACCAAATAACAAAACATTACAGATTTTTTTTTAAATAAATTCAAATATGTAAAAACATTAACACATTTTGTTGAGTTTTTAATAAAAGTAAGAAAGAATGTTCATAAATTACCAAAATAACAGCGCTTAAAGCGATCTATCGCATATATCGAACAAAGCTACCGGTCCCTTGAAGTTCGTTATAAACATTACTTACTGTATTTGGAAATAATTGGGACATTCTAACTTCAATGGAATTAATGAACTTCTTGAAAAAAATCGTGAAATTTTAGACTTATTACCCAATTAGTCCAAAAGTTCAGATATATCAGAGACAAGCTCCATATACGGCCTTTGTAGTACTATTTTTAGTATCAGATTCGTAAGTGTACAAGAATTTATTAATTTTTGTAAAATATTTTCGATTGTTTAGACACAAACCTTAGCCATGAATAACATTCAAAGGTTGCGTAGAGGATGCGTAAAGCCTTAAACTGTGCGTAACTAAACAAGCGTTGAACGATTATTTAAAAAAATTATTGAATAAGGCTGTATATGTGCAAGTGGAACCTTTTTGTCAAAAAACCCTAGATTTTTGTCTAAGGAATTCCAAAAATATTAAAAGTGGAACATACTTGTCAAAAAAACAAGATCTTTATCCAAAGACTCCACAAAATCAAAAAAGTTTCACTGAACCAACAGTTCCAAAAATGTTTAAAATGGAAACTATTTGTCAAAAAATGTTTGTCCAAGTAACATAGTCTACAAGACTCAAAAAAGTTCCAACGTAACGCAATTGCGGAAAATACATCGTCATATGTCTAATTAGTCTATAGAACCAATAAAAATTCCTTTTACCTACCTGGGAGCTCCACTATATCCTGTTTTCAATCATTGCCATGTACGACTCATGAACCGTCCCATGAGCATAAATCGTCTCATTTGCGTACACGGTCTTGGACGGGTACGCCAAATATTTTTTGTCGTTCAAGTTCATGCGCTAGTTCTATTGCTTTGAAAATTTGGCTCACGTACACGGACGTGAGACGTTATCAAAGGTACACGAGCAAGTACAAAAATGTGCTGTGTATTAGCTCGTGTGCGTACACAAGCGGACCTTTCCGTACCCAGGTTAAAACCTAAAACCGAAATTTATTTCATCTTGATTATAGTTTTTAAAAATATGACATCACTTTTATGTATACATCAGAATATCGATTTCTTTAGAATTCTCATATGCAGCGGGTTCTAAATAAACCAGTTTTTAACATTTTTTTGTGATAAAATTGTATCCACTTTCAAAGAATTTTATTTGCAAACAATATTTACACATATGTATATGGGTGTGTCTTTAAAGAAAAACCAGAGTTATTTCCTGTCAAAAAATTGTTTAAAAGTTCACTGTGAAAATATTCGGTATCAGCGCCAATCTTTTCTCAACCCGTACTCTTATTTTCTAGCCACGTTTTAATTGTATTTAAAATTCTTGCATCTTACATATATCAATCTATTCATCATTTAATTAAAGGCATATATTTTCCACACTACTAAATGTCAAGAAAGAAAATGAATGGAATTTAATATTTTTTGGCATATTTCAATAATATGTGCTTGTGATTTTTCTATAATGTTGTGACGCTCTAAATCCAAGTGTTAGTTTCAATGTTTTTGACTTTTCATCTCTCTCCCGGTTGATGACCTCTGACGGCGGTGTGCTACATGTAGGCTTATATTTATTTTACTATATACATGTGTACATACATATAGCGCTGGTGTCAATCAGTCGTTGCGAAATTGTTTATTTGCTCGTCTAGCATCTGGGCTTTGTGTACATACTTTGACTCTGGCATTAAGTGAAGTGTGTTTCGTTTTTAAATTTATATTTTTTTTATAGGCACTACATAAATTGTTCTTAATAATACTTAAAAAATGTTTCAAAGTCGATTAGTATTCATGAAAGCATCCGTCAAACAGTGACTGGCTTTAAAATAGCTTTTATAATTTTAAAAGTATAAAAATTATAAATTCAGCGAAAAAGTAAAGATAAACATTTTTAAATACTCTATATTTTTTTGAACTAGCTGCTTAAAATTTTGTTAATTGTGTTAAAATAAAAGTAAAATTATAAATGCAGTTGTTATATTGTTCTAATTATTTACCGATTACTATTTGTTCCAAACTCTAAAAATTATATTAACAAGTAAACAATTTTGAGACTGCAAAATATGTTGAAACCAATTACAATTCTTTTCAATAAATATTGACGAATAACTTAACTTGGTTTAAAGTTAAGAAACAACCCAATCAACAGTAAACAAGCTATACTCGTAGACGACATACGACGGTGCGCGCTTAGTTGGAAATTTGCGGATTAAAGCCGAAAGTAAAATCGAGAGAGAGCGGAGCAACAACCTTTTGGGTTAAATTTTTGCACTTGGAAAATATGTGAATCTTGGTTTCTTTTCTTAGTTCACGTCAACGTATACAGCTTATTTACGTTGCTAGCGGAATGTAGTGGGTATTTCTGAAGAGAACTCGAAGAAACTAAAGCGTAGCTGTTACAATTTTTTACCGGTTAGAAAGAGTATTTTCACGTATTTCTTTGTGTTTGTATTTATCATGAAGTTAATGTTTTGTTGTTGTCTTCTGTGTTATTAATTTACGTGGGACTATTTGCAACATTTAATAGATCTTGATTTCTTGTTCTTTGTGCTACAAGTTTCAAGTGTCTACAAAGTTTCTTCTTTTTCAAATATTACTGCATACTTTGGTGGAATTTCTTCTGTAAAATAGCTGTTACCGTGAACAAGATATCGCGATCGTCTTTTTTGAGTCTTCATAAAATATTAATGTATATTTGGCAGTTAGACAAGACCAGTACAGAACAAGTTTTGGATATAAGGTAAAACAAATTACGCTGTTGTTTGTATTTTTAGTAAGTTGGTTTACTTATCAACTTGTTGTTGCACCGGTACCGGTAGACAGGTTTCCGCTCTTTTCAGTTAAAAATAGATACAAGTTACTGTACAAATTAAATGCGATAACTTTAGTCACTAATGTATTATATTTGGTAGTCAGCGGTAAAAGAAATATCGGTATGATTTGATTTAATCATCTAGACTGGATACTACTTCCCAGCCAGATAATGACATCACTTTTAAACTAGCTCAATGTTGCATATTAATGAATGCGTATCTCATACTCGACTCTTACCAGCTGTAGCTACTTGTTTTAAACCGACATTTTTGTCATAATTTATGGGCAATATAAAGTCAACAGTTATAAATGAATCATTTTTGTGTTCATATAAGCAATTTTAAATATACAAATATATACAAAAAAAAAAGCAAACACTAACAACATGCAGAAAAAAGTCGCCGGCCGGTATATTAAAATTCATTATATTGCTGCTTCTACAAAATCAACGAATATTTGTTGTGATCACCAATGCCGAACTGCAGATGAACACGTCATCTTAAAAATGCTTTGTATTTTTAAGGTTTTCAATTTTATATATACATATGTATTTAAAATTTTATTCATTTTTGCTGTTCAAAAAGTTCAAATGACTTTCATTAAAAATAATTTTGCTGAACTGATAACAGTTTTAAATCGAGTACATTAGACGTGTTTCTGAATTCCTACACACACGTTAACACAAAAATTTTTTGGAAAAGCTGGTGTTGAACACAGTCTTATCAGCTCTCTGATAATGTGAATTTAAAACAATATTTTTTTGGTCTCAGTCAATTTTGCAATTTCTCTTGACAAAACATAAAAAAGAAATTAAATTATAAAATATTTTAGTGGAGCATTTTTAGTAAGAGTGTAAAATTTTATTGTTTTTTTTAATATTAGCTTAAATTTTTTCACCTATGGATATATTTAAGCAGTGGATAAAATACTGTGATGTACCAACGAATATACACTATACACTGGCTAAAGATATCCAGTGGTAAACAATTTGGCCCTTAGTGTGTTTGAAAAATTTAGCTTAATATTGGTTAATTTTTTTAGAAAGTATTTTGTCTTTATTCGAAAAATATCTATTTTCTATCCTATTATTAGAGTATTTAAAACAACCATAACTTACAGCTGTATTCTTAAAAATATTTTAAAATAGCTTTTTATTTTTTAAATCGTCGTTCAAGGGATGCCACCTTTAAATGCGAAAGCATTATGTTGATTCGGAAGAAGGGTGATTGTTAGTTGGAGGGGTGGAATGATGGAGCAGTGTCGGTGAAGATTTAGTTTTAACTTACACAGTTCGAAACTGCCGGGGAACACGCTTTTCAGGCAGATTATTCCACAATTTTGAAACGTTCAATAGTTTAAAACACTTTCAAATGCTACACACTAAAAAATTTGTATAGGATTTTTACACCGATAGGTGTTCCAGAGAGTCCTACACCGTTCGGTGCTAAAAAACATCCTGTCAAAGTGCTAGAATTTTATATTCGAAAGGGCATATTTTTTCCACACTGAGTAAATATCAGATAGCAATTTTGTTTTGTACTCTATTAGGTGTTTATTTAGAATACACAAAATGATGATTTTTTTTTTTAACACTGAACGGTGTAATTTTTTATTATTCGAATGTATGTTTTTTTACAATTTTTATTTATTCGAATGGATAAAAATAAAATTGCAAACATGTTCTAAAAATCGATTTCAATTAATAAGTTAAATTTGAACCCGCAATAATTTTATTATTATTGTTAAAAATGTTTTAATTTTTTATAATTACAACTTTTAATAAAAGAGAATATACAAAACTATGATACAATTCATTAAGTAGTACCGTCTTACAACTACTTTTCCAGTGGCGCATAATTGAGCAATTCTCGATAAGATCGACGTGTTCAAGCAGCATCCGGCGACAACAGTAGCGCTTCAAGCGTAGGCATCGAGTGCAGCGCCTTCTGTGTATTCAGCTTGCTGCATCCCAAAATGGGTTCAAATTTTTTGCCAATTACTTTGCGGCAAGAAAACTACGTTTCGGAATAATATTTTTTTTTTGTTTAAATTTCACAATTAGCAAACTAAATCCGAGTAAAATATAAAGCGTGAAACAAATACAAAAATGTGATAATTGAATAATTTCGATTTCAATTTAAATAAAATTGAATGAAAAAAAGCGTTAATGTCAATTTTTTCCGAAACCGTTTGGGAGCGGTACCAAATCTCAAGAGGCAAAATCTCCACCATAGACAAAATCTCCAAGTTACAAAATATACAAAGTCACAATATCAAATTTAAAAAATCTCCAAATTTCCAAAAATCATAATATCCAAGCCAAAATCCCCAATTTTTTTTTTTTAATTAAAATCCGAACACTATATTTTTTGTAATTTTTAATTCGATCAAAAACGCTTTGCAAATTTTTCATAATAATTTCATTGCTTTTGATATTGATATTTTAACGTTATAAAAAAATAGAAAATTGTATGGATCAAACAAACTATGAATATAGCAGACTTTTTTAGGAACATTGTCGTTAACTTAGGTTTAGATTAATTTAACTTTTTTTATATTCGTTCGTTCGTAAAAAAAATAAAAATATGTTGTTCGTTCGCAGAGAAATAAAATAAATATTTTGTTCATTCGTGGAAAATAGATGTTCGTTCGTAGAAAATAGATGTTCGTTCGTCGCAGAAACTTGATGTTCGTTATAACGTTCGTAGAAAATAGATGTTCGTTCGTAGAAAATAGATGTTTTTGTATGGGGACCCAAGAAGGGTGGTAGATAGGGGGTGGGTGTGTTCAGGAGAAATGTTGGGGGCAAAAAATAATAGGACCAGCTCATATATTGGACCCCTCTAGGAGTTCAACTACGGCCGATATAAACTTTTTTCGACAGTTTTTGTGTTTTTTGTATGGGGACACAAATAAGGGTGGCAGATAGGGGGTAGGTGTGCTCGGAAGAAATGTTAAGAGGCAAAAAATAATAGGACCAGCTCATATATTAAATCCCTCTAGGAGTCCAGCTACGACCGATATTAACTATTTTCGACAGTTTTTTATTATGTTCGTTCGTTCGTTCGTAGAAAATTAATGTTCGTTCGTAGAAAATTGATGTTTGTTCGTTCGATCGTAGAAAATTGATGTTCGTTCGTTTGTAGAAAATAGTTGTTCGTTCGTAGAAAATCGAAATTAAAATTTTGTTCGTTAGTTCGTTCGTAGAAAAAATTCTGCGAACAAATGAAAATATGTTCTTGCAAGGCTCTGACTACAATTTTAAACTTCAATAAACTTTTTACTTGAAAAAAATAAACTATATCTCCAAAAATGTAAATTGCACCATTTATGAATTCGCGTGATTTTCTCCTCGGCTTTTTGGGTTTGGCGATTAAGTTTTTGAGATTTTGAATTTGGATATTTTGTGCTCTGGAGATTTTAGCTTTGGATATTTTGACTTGGAGATTTTGGTTTGGAGATTTTGTCGTGGATATTTCGTACCCAACACAAACTGTTTTCCCGATCATGACTGATAATTCTAAATCGATTTTTAGAATAATTTTCACTTTCAGTCTTGAGAAATTTCAATTTGTTTGTCAATGATAATCTGATTTCAATATTGCTCTTTTTCTTTGTCTTTCTTATTTCACACCGATCGGATAAGTTCGGCATTTCACACGGTGTAAGCGTTGTAAAAAATGTTGTAAATATACGCTGACTGGTGTGAATTTGTTCGGGAAATTTTTAAGTGTTGTATCTGGCAGCTTTGCAGTAAAAATAGGAACCATTTGCGATTTGAAGTGGAAAGCGTGTAAATATTGGTTTGCGAATTCGATAAATTCAATGATTTTTTGTTTATTCGTCACAATTTTGTCCACATTTTGATATTCAAACCTTCAAAAGACTGTGAAGGAATTAAAAAGGGAATTTTCGTATTGTTAATAATGTACGCGGAATTTTTGAAAAATATGAACACATATTTGCATACGTCAAGATTTAATATCACAAGAAAAAATCTTTAAAAGCGTTATCCCCTGTCTAAAAAGTTAAAGCTCCCTTTTTCAATTCCGTGGGAAATTTTTTTAATAATAGGGCTGAATAATTTTCTAGAATAGAAATAAAAATATATTATTTTATGTGTTGAAATGCTTTTTATTATTAAGTATGTTCTCCCAAAATCTCAATACACTTGTCCCAAAGGTCCTCTAATTTATGGATCCCATCGCTGTAGTGACCTTTCGGAAGGTCCCCAAAATACTTTTCTGTCGCTGCTATCACCTCTTCGTTAGATAAAAATCGTTTTCCACGCATGCATTTTTTGAGATGTTGAAACAGCCAGAAGTCAGAGGGAGCAAGATCTAGCGAATAGGGTGGATTTTCCAACAATTCGCACTTTAATTCACTAATTTTAGCGATGGTTTTTTGACTTTTATGAGCAGGTGCGTTGTCCTGATAAAAAATAACTATTTTCTTCTGCAAACTGGGTTTTTTCACGAATCTTTGCGTCGATCTGATCCAGAAGGTTGCAATAATATTCAGAAATAATTGTTTTCCAGTGTGGAGATAATCCACCAACAAAATCCCTTTTGCATATCAAAAAACTGATGCCATAACCTTCTACGCAGACTTTTAAACAAGAACTCCCTTAGCCGAAGTACCAGGTTCACATAAATTTTTAGCTTCTTGTTTTGATTCAGGATCATAGTATACCCAAGTATTATCCATAGTGATGAATCGACGTAAAAAATCCTTTTTATCTTTTTTAAAACGCTCCAAATTTTGTTGAGAAAGTCTCATTCGAATGTGTTTTTGTTACATTGTTAGCGAATGCGGCACCCATTGTGCACACACCATTTTTAAACCTTCAACTTCACTTAAAATATGGCTCACACTGCCTAATGAAATGCCTACGGCTTCTACTACGAGTAAATCTCTCTCAGTCAATCGATTTCTGGTGTTATGCATTTTTTGGACGTCCTTGACGTGAATCGTCTTCAAGACTTGTACGGCCATATTTAAACTCAGCAACCCAGTTGTACACTGTTGCAAATGAAGGCGAAGAGTCCTTATACATTTTAAATAATAGTTAATGAATTTCTTTAGGTTGTTCACCTTTAAAAAATAAAAATTGAATCGTTGCACGATACTGTCGGACCAGCGCTGGCAGAAACAATGAAAACCTTATGGAAGACAATTGTGGCAGAAAACAGCGCGAAAACGTCAAGATAGAATTGCTTGTATTTCTATTTTTCTTTATGGTTTATTTGAAAGCTCTCTCTGGCCGCTCACTGTTTTTATTATATTTACACACATTTGAAGCTTTATGACAGAAAACCAGAATTTGCTTTTCTTCTTATTCTAAAAAAGCAGTAGAAATCTGCATAAAATTCACTACATTTCGTTGAAAACTTACTACATAGAGGAGTAGAATCGATGTTAAAGCAGTAGATCTACTTCAATCAGAGCATGACGAGAACACGAGTCAATTTTACAACAACGGCAAAGCCATAATTCTGAGCGAATTCTTAACGACTTTATTTTTCCGACACGACAACGACATGATTTTTTTGATTTTTTCCATATTAAAAAACACTGTGACGTCTATGTTAAACAGCTGTAAAAATAAGACTGAGCAGGGCTTCCAACTTTGCACTAAACGTGCCAAATTTGGCTCTATTTTGCTTCAAATGATATCTTATTTTTAACTTGGCACAAGGTGCTTTATTTTATTTCGTTATTGCAGTTTTGTTTTAGCAACGTGGTTCGTATTTTTTCGAACTAGAAATAAGCAAAAAATATTTCCATTGAGCCGTGCTGACTGGGAAGATCAGGTATATTAAAATTGGCACTTTTTTTGGCACTTTTAATTTCTTATTTAGCTCTTTTTGGCAATTTTTTATCCCTAATATGACACGCGTTATATCTAAAATAAGTTGGCAGTCCTGGGACTGAGTTGTCAGATCTGCATGACACTTAACGCGTGTTCATAATAAAGTAGTATCATTTTTAGAAAAATAAAATGGCGGACTTATTACCGCCATCTATGTGTGATTCTTGAAACTTTTGATCAACCTGGTACTCTTAGGGCCAGTTTTTCAGTACGAGTTTAAACTTTAGTTAAACCGAGTTTAACTCACTACGTTTAAGATCAGATTTGGCAAAAAAGAAACACATTAAATGATAATTTAAGTCAATTTAAATTCAACAAATGCTAAAATATGGGCATTTCCGCCTAAAATCCCATCGTGACACGAAAATTAAAAGTTATTAAAAACTTATTATTTAATGATATTATCTTAGAGAAACATTTTTATTTTATTGATTTAAGCAATTTGAATATAAATTCATTTACCATGATGATCAAATCGTCTGCACTGTTTCACAAATGTAATTTTCCTTTTCAGTTAATGTTTTGTAAACGTTTTTGTTTTAGTAAAAATGGAAGGCATTGGCTCAAAATAATGAAAAATGGTTGCGGCAAGGAGAGGCAGAATATATTAAATTTGTTTTTTAATAACTAAATCACATAATTACTTAACTACCTAGTTACATAATTACCCAAATGAATTACAATGGAAAAAATGTCACGTAACGTTTCATACTAAGCCCAATAAAAAAAAAACGAGAAAAGGTTTTTTAATTTGATTACTTTAAAAATAAACTAATTTTATTTGAAATCCTTTTAAAAAAAGTTTTATACAAAAACTCTTGCCAATTTACAGAATTTTACTAGTTTTGTGAACCAAGTCAAAAACCACTTCTATTTTTTGTCACGTAACGTAGTGTGCTTAGTAAGCTATTGGAAAATCAAAATAAGGAACTTGTAATTGTAAGTTAAATTTTTCATTATTTTTTCACTCATTAAATGTGTACGATCGTCACGTGCGCCACCACGGAAATGCCCATATCCAGGTGTATTTAATACCCAAATAGGAATGTAGTTTGTTCAACAAAAAGTACTTTATAAAGCGTCTCAAATCTTATGAGAAAATAGCCCTGAAAAAATTTAACTCCAAATTTATGAAAATATTTTAGTTATTTTTGATGGAAAATTAACTTATTGCTTATATACCTATTTTCTCTTTACTTACAGTAAACTATTTTCAACGTTGTGTGCATTCAAAAAGATTATGCAATGATGGACTTTCATATTTTAATTATTATCGGTTGCGTGTCTCTCGCTTCACTCTTCTCGTTGCTCTTCATCAATAAGTTCTTTAGAAGAAAAACATTCGAAGAAATTATTGCCGAAAAGAAAGCAATGACCGATAAGATCTATGGTCAGAACAAGGTTGCCACGAAGAAACCTAAAAAATTGCAACAACTGAAGAAGGAGCAGAAACGCGAGAAGAAACAGCGTCAAAAAGAACAACAACGCGATAACAACGAACACGAACAGGATCAAGAAGACTCTGATGCTCAATCTGAACATGCTTCCGTTGAGGATGAACAGCCGGGTTTGTCCAAAACGCATGTTGAATTTGAACCTGATCCAGAGATTTTAACCTACAACAACAACGTTGAGAATGTGCCATTGCGTCGCTCTAGCAACGCTGATAAAGAGAACGTAGTCGTTAATCCCGCATCAAAGCAAACGAAATCCAAAAAAGACAAGAAAAGTGCTAAAAGTGGCATACTTGTGAACAAAAACGAACCTGTTGCTGTTAAGGAAATCCTTGTAGAAGAGCCTGAACTTAATCATTTTGAAATCAAACAACCCAAAGATGTTGTAGAGATGAAAAAACACGATAAAGAAAGTAAGGCCAAGGATGAAAAGCCATCTCTGCCACAGGAGAAGTTAAAGCAAGGTAAGAAGGAGAAAGCCACCAATAAGATTGAAAAACAGGTGGAGCATGCTGTTGAAGTTATTAATATTGCCAAAGAAATCAAGCAGCTCGATGAGAAATTGGGTCGTCAAGGTTCACCAAAGACTCAGAACAACAGCAACAAAGTGAATTCGAAAACTAAGAAGCAAAATAAAGAAACCGCTGCTACCAAGGAGCTCGTAGTTGCTTTAGATAAACTCTCGGAAACCGATACCATAGGCGTTTCCCTCTTAATGAATCTCTTCCGTCGTGCTGAGCTCAATCGTTCTGAAATTCAAATCCTTATCGATTATCTACTCAATAAACAACAAGATATGCCTACAACACACTCTGAATGGTCCGACGATATCTGTCAGAAACTAAAGCGTCAGCTTGAAGAAAAGGAACGCCTTTTGGCTGAACAGCAGGAAGCCTCACTGGGTATTCAGGCTAAGTTGCGCGATTTACGCACTGAAGTCAATACTGAGCGTGCTCAAATGAATGTCAATGTCAAAGCCTACATTGAAAAGCTACAAGCTAAAGATCAAGAACTAAACGCACTTAATACCGAGCTGGCAACCCTAAATGATAAAATTGCACTCGAACGCCAACAATTTCAGGCCAAATTGTTGCATGAGAAACAGGCTAGCTCGCAAGATTTGTTGGCTCAGCTGCAATTAATGCAGAACGAGTTGGCGCACAAGGATAAATGCATCACTGAGCTGACATGCATGATGAATGCATCACACCAGGCAGTTGAGGATTCGCAACAGAAAACATCTGAACTCATACAAACTCAAGTGCAACAGATACGCGCACTCGAACAGCAACGCGATGAGCTGGAACAATTGTCCAATAACCGCGTCTTCGAAATGGAGCAAGCCAAGACCTTGGAAAGCGAAAATGCTGACAACAAGGTCGAAATACGTAATCTGCAAAATGCTCTAGAATCTGCCAATACTAATCTAATGCAATCCCGCAAAGATTTGGAAACTGTCACCGCTGAACTCACTCTGGCGCGCAATGTAGAGCTTGTTGTTAAACAAAATGAGATTCAAATGTTGCATGCTAAGAACGATGAACTTACCCAGCAATTAGCTGGCATAAGTAACAAATCACTGGAACAATCTAAGGAGCAATCCGATATGCATGCCATTTTGGAAGCTCTTAAAGCGCAGGTAGCTGAAAAAGAGCAAGAGTTGCTTGCATTCAACAAGAAAAACTCTGAACTCATGCGCGAGTTAACTGACATACAAAGCCAGCGTCAACAGCGCGCGCAAGAGGAAGATAAGCTAAAGCAAAGTATCGATTTGCTTAAGACTGAGATAACTGAGAAAGACAAGAAACTTGCAGAGGTTGAAACTGCTGCAGCAGACTTTACTCGCAAAGAAAAAGAATTGCTCGAGCAGTTGCAGGAGCAAAAAGAGAAGAACAATGTAAGTACATGATTACATTTTACACGTACACTTGATAGCACGTGACAGTACATTTTGTATTAACATTCTTTAATTGTATAATATTAAACAAATACTTTTAACAATTCATTTCAATATTGAAACAAACTTCCAGTTTTCAAAAACTAACTTTTTCATAGCTGCTGATTTAGCATTACACAACAGGGCAATTCGTTTTAAAAATTTAACTGACTTTAGTTCAATAATTCATCTCAATTTTAAACTAAGTTAAGTTCTCGGTATTCGTTTAGATGTATTAAAAATTAAACGCCGATAACTCATCTTAAAAAAGCTTAGTTTAACTCAGTCAGGCGAGTTTAGATACACACTCAGAAATTCTAGGTTAAATTGAATTAAAAAGAATTTAACAGAATCTTGATCAGAACAACTGATTTACAATATCACAAAAAGAATTAGAGCTAGTTTTGAGCGGCTCTATAAAATATCCAAGAATAAAATATGCAGGTTCATATAATATAACGGCCCTAGGAAATACGAACCCAAACTAAAAATGATATAAAAATAATAATAAAATGTTTTTTTAAAAAGGAGTCTGTTTTGTTCGTCGAGAGATGGCCTCTGCTTCTCAAAATTCAGCACTAGCGTTGCCCAGCGTCTTCATCATTTTTATGTTTGTTGAAATTCGCTGAATTCCGTTTGCTGCTTCACCCTTGCTGCTTATTGCTTTGTTGTTATTATTGCTTTTTTTCGTTTGCAAAACCCCTTTTACATTGGAAAAGACTTGAAAGCAATGAAAGTGGGAACAAAAGGGAAGACAAAAAAATTAACGGTACAAAAACATTGGTACGTCAATTTTTTTCCTTTTCGTCGCTTCCGATTTGCGGCGAATTGCCTACAAACTCAAAGACTTGAAAGCAAGTCCTGCCCAATGTAAAAGGGGTCTATGTTGCATTCGCAGTCGCTGGCAGCGTGTGTGCTGTTGGTCCTTTTCGTTGTTGGTAAATTCGTCACATGCGACTGAATATAATTGATATTATATCCTGAACAGAATGACCGGCTATAATTGAATTCAACGGTCCTTCAACAAAAAATCATTCATCACATTTTTTATACTGCTAAAAGGATTGGTAGTAATGCCAGGCTCGATTTTACGCCATTCTGCTTTTATTTCGCGAATAAGCTCTGGGGCCCTGCTCTGTATTGCGACGCGCAAATCAATGCGATGCGTATCAGAGACCTGCAGCGAATCGTTTTTTACGATTCTAACTCACTCGTCAAAAACCGAGTGCGTGCGGTCGCGCACTACAACAACCACTTCCACGCGAAGCATTCTCATGCCAGCGATGAGCGACGAGTGCCGCTGCTTTCAATCATCGCTCATTAGAAAGACTGCTGAATTCTAAGCATATGATTCTAAGCAACCTCAATGACTCTAGAGTCGTTTTTATTAGAGGCGTTTTTAGATTAGAGGCGTTTTTAATAAATTTTGAGCCTATATGCTTAGGGATGCCATAAGGAAAGCGGCAATTTAAAATAAACAGGATTGCCGCTTTTAAAAGCTGTAATAGTGTATATTCCTTTTAA
Organism: Coremacera marginata; assembly: GCA_914767935.1. NCBI lineage: Eukaryota > Metazoa > Arthropoda > Insecta > Diptera > Sciomyzidae > Coremacera > Coremacera marginata. The sequence continues at coordinate 15,866,788 of OU612043.1, read as the reverse complement.
TTTATTTTAATAGAATGTTAATTATGAATGTCATATAAATGTTAATTAAACCTGCCCTTTAAACCATGTTATTTTTGTTGAAAATATGTTGATATGTAAATCAATGATTTTTTATGTATGTATTTATATTTTAAGAACTTTTGAATGAATTTTTTAATTATTATATTTTTAATAATATTTAAAATGATTTTTATAGTTTTTCATTAATTTTGAAACAATTTTATTTAATATTTTAACAATTCTTAAAAATGTTTCCAAAAATTTGTAATATTGTTTTTCAATAATATTTTCACAATTTTTCACTAATTTCTATCAATAATATTTTAAATATTTTAAATACTATTTAAAGATTTATTTTCATACATTGGCCGAGTCCGCTAGTATTATATGTATATAATACATTTATATATTATATGTATAATAACATATTTCAGCGGTAACACTGCACGCGACTTCCCTTAATGGCTCTAGAATCATTAGGAATGAGTTTTGAATCATTAGAATAATTGAGCGGCATTCTTATGAGCGATGAGTGAAAGCGGCGGCACTCGTCGCTCATTGCTGTTATGAGGATCTTTCGCGTGGAAGTGGTGGTTGTTGTACGCAACCATGGTATAATGATTTACAAGGTAGGAGTGACAGTTCTTTTGGCGATTTGGAGTTATCAAAAACACATCCGAAAAGAGAAAACGAAGAAGCAGCAAATCAGATGAAAAGTTTAACTTTGTATTGATTTGACAACTCCCGATCGCCGCTTGTGAGAAAAACGGTAGTTGTCAAGGCTACCTTGTAAATGATTGTATCATGTACGCAACCGCACGCACACGCATTCGGTTTTTGATGGATGATTAATAGTCATTCGTTCGAATCATAGACTCGTTGCAGTTCTCTGATGCGTACGTACAATCAAATCAATTTTGCGAATGTTTTTTATCGCATCGCAATAGAGAGTCTGGCCTCTGGAATAGAGTTAAATTGAGCAGGCAGGCCATTCCATAACTTGAACTTGAACCCCTTTAGCAGTAAAACAATTTCTAGTCTCACGGCTAACATGAATTCTTGCGTTATCGTGCTGAAATTGGACTAAAGTCTTCTCCAAGACTTCAATATAATTTGAAATCTTCATTCGAGAAGAAACAATCAATCCTTCAACATCCATCCTTCAAGAGTACACTTAGGTTCTAATCGTTTGGAATGCATTTTTCCGACCAAATTCTGCATACCATACGATGGTTGTCCCAAAAGTACCCGACCTTACAAGGAAAGCACAATAAATAAAGGAGCAAATATTTTTATTTTTCAACACAGTCTACTTTCAGCTCGACACACTTTTTCCAGCGATGTGCAATAGCTTCGATACCCTGTTTAAAGTGAGAACCTTCGAGCGCCTCAAAATAACCCATCAACCGCAGATTTCGACATGGATAAATCTGACCTCGCCAGTTTAAGGCAGTCAGACACGTTGCCATATGAAGGTGCATTGTTTATTTATTCTGAGTTTATGAATTATAAATTCTTACAGACTAGATATAATAGTCCTGGGGTCCAGCAAACCTAAAAGTGCACTTACACGGATTTCAAAATTTTTTATATTAACCCTGTGATGCATATTGATTCATATATGAATCACTACGGTTAGTTCAGATTTATAGTTATTAATTCACAACAAATATAATAGTCCTAGGGGTCAGCAATCCTAAAAGGCACTTACACGGATTTTAAAATTTTTTGTATTAACCCTGTGATGCATATTGATTCATATATGAATCACTACTATTAGTTCAGATTTATAGTTATTAATTCACAACAAAATGCATTAGCAAATTCCATCATATTTCATTTTTCATATGTCATGCATCATAGGGTGAAGAGATAGTAAATAGCAATACGAATAAAATAAGCCAGGTATGACTTACTAGGGGTCTATCCTGGCACCAGTATTTTTTAAGGATATTTTTATTATTTACAAACAGTAAAAATTTGCACTTATCGCGGAAATTAATTTTAACCATTAATTTTGTTTACAGAATAAATTGCTTAATATACATCTAATTAGGCTCGATAATTGATGTACCACACTTTCGACACCCACCTCTTCGCTCAACAAATATATAATTTTTTTATTTTAATTAATTATAATACCAATGGAAGCTGTCATACAAATTTTTTCTAAAAGTACATAAAATTTACAATAAAATGCACTGGTAAAAATTAATTTCCGCGATAAGTGCAAATTTTTACTGTTTGTTAATAATAAAAAATCCATAAAAAATGCCGGCGCCAGGATAGACCCCGTCATACCGGACTTATTTTATTCGTATTTCTATTTACTATCTCTTGTGTGGCTTGTGGACAGCGTTTTTTTCTATTTAATTTATGTGTTTTTGCAGACAATGGCAAACCTTAGAGAGTGGAAACTGCCATGAAAAGCTTCTTGAGAACATACGCTGTTCGGAGTCGGCATAAAACATGAAAGTCCAGTTATCGATTATTTGTGTTCCAACATTTCGCAACACACACAACACAATTGATCATAAGAAGCTCAGTCAAAGCCCTTTGAAGGGCTGAAATTTCCATTTCGTTTTTATTTACTATCTCTTAATACAAAAAAAATTTGAAATCCGTGTAAGTGCACTTTTGGGATTGCGGCTCCCCGCCTATAAGTAAATACAAAATAATTAAAAATTGATAAAACATTTTTACAAACGAAAAAAAAAGAAATGGAAAAAGCTAACATTGATTTGAATTACATTACAAGCTTATAAGATAAATGACAGAAAGTCTTTTTAACTATCCTTAGACATAGTTAAATCGATATAATGCTTTAGATGAATAAACTGAAGTGAGTGCAGTTTTCTTCGAGATTCCAATAATTTTAAGCCCGTTAACTAGCACCGCACATTATAGGGGATAGGTTCACATAAGCATATATAGGTCTTGACATTGATCTGGTAGCAGATTTCTAAACACTTTCGAGTTTTACCGCATTTACGCCATAGACTGGACCCCAGAATATGGAGGCGTATTCCAGCCTAGATATAATCAAAGAGTTCAATAGCGCTTTAAGTGTGTGGGGATCCCGAAATTCACTGCAGCTTCTCCGAATAACAGCAAAGAGTGAATACATTTTGGGCAGTTGAAAGTTTAAGTGCGCAACAAAAAAGGGTTATCAAAAATTAAACCAATGTCGCGAATCAAATTAACTTTCGTTAATGGGCACCCTCCCAAAGAATACGTTGAGTTAATAGGTACAGTAATTTCTGTATATAAGTCCCCCCTCCCCCAGTTAATGAATTTTCCCTCTTATAAGTTAACAAAATTAGGTCAAGAAAAATCCCCATAAGCATTATACAGGAAAAATCCCGTTTAAAGTATTTCCCGCTTAAAAAAATCTACCCGCTTATTAAGTTGCAAATGTGTGAACCATTTGAAAAAATTCATACAAAATTCCCCGGATAGAAAAAATTAAAAAGTTGACAGCGTTGCGTTAATTTTTTTTTTTTTAGCATTTTAGCAATTTTTTAGGTCTTGTATTTGCATACCTGTAAAAAAATATTTTTATTGAATTACGGCGGCAAGTGGTCAAGTGCCAAAAAATGTAAGTCTTGACCCTGTTTTTGGATAAATTTAATACTTTTCCCTAAGTGTAAGAGTGTATTTATTATATAAGCCTTAAAAGGTTCGTTAAACGGGTTTTTCTTATATGTCCCAAAACTGCTTTTAACCGGGATTTTCATAAAAGACTTTCCTGGATAAAGTATTTAAATTTTTAGCATTTTTCTCGGCTCTTATATCCGAAAATATCTGTACTAAAGATTTACTTAAAGTAGTATGGGAGTATTTCTTGATGTTGATAGGTAAACCATTATGAACACTTCAGTCCCATACATTATGAAGATCGGATTGGAGTGATGAAATATCATCAGGACTAGAGATTCTTAAAAATAGTTTGAAGTCATCGGCATAGAGTAGAAATTCTGTCTTACTAAAACATTTATTAATATCGTTGATATACAAAATAAAAAGTAGGAGGCCAAGAACACTTTCTTGTGTCACACCAAATCCCGCCAAATAACAACGCCAAAACGGATACAGAACACTTCTTAAGAACAAGATAATATTCAAACCACTTTAAAATAGCCGAGTGAAATCCCATTTTGGCTAGTTTTCCAATAAGATGTGCATGGGTCACTTTATCAAATGCTTTTGTAAAATCTGTGTAGACCACATCTACTTGGCAGCCAGACTCAAGCGATGTTACGCCATAATTTCAAAAAATACATATCCATATTGTTCAGAACATATTTGGTGCTTTACTAAAAAGTAAAGTTTTGACTAAAAGATTCGAAAAGTTTTGAAACATTGGACAACTTGAATATAGGGCGATAGTTAGCAATATTATTTTTAGCACCACTCTTAAAAAAAGGCGTGATTGAGGTTATTTTCCAGCTATCAATAAAGTTTCCATTTGATAAAGAGTTATTAAAGATATAAAGACGCCGAAGCACAGTTTCTTATCAAAATTTAAAATAAACCATCAACTTCAGACTTTACAGAATAATTCAATAAAGATAAAGCATTAAAGACTTCTGCTTCGCATAAAGACAGAGAGCCTAGATTAGTGAATTCACTAACATCACCTAGAATTACAGAATTCGGCGCAGTTCCATCATATTCAAAATTCGATTTAAAATAATCAGCAAATAATTGACAGTAGCAGAAATGGAATGTGAACATTTTTTATTAAAGATCATTGAGGCTGGATAGTAAATCCAAAAGGATTTAGAATTTACGATTATTTTTGATTCACAATTTAAAATGTTCTGCTTATATAAAAATTTATTCAAAAAGTTGAATTCTCTGACATAGTGTATGTAGAGAGTTTCATGATCTGAATTATTTGTAAATTTAAATAAACTGAAGAATTTATTGTGCTGGTTTTTTAGTTGTTAAGGCCAGGAGTGTACCCTGGTAACTTATAAGTCTTCCGGGAAACAGGTTAATCCCCTGTTCCCATTTTAGCAGTTCCCTCTGTTTAGCATTTATTATCAACCTTAATTTGAAATTTAATTTAAGTAGCTTTGTATTTGTCTGAAGATTCTTTATCCTTGATAGAGGTCAAATTCTTTATCTACTGCTTTCTCTCAAAAATCGGATCACTTGTTGAAAAAAAAATGTCTATTTGTTTTTGGTACACCTGTAGAAATAATAGACGAACTTTCGCCTCTTAAGAGATATGTAGAAAGTCTTGGTTTAAGTATTTAAATTTTTGAGATGTGTTATTGGATTGTTGAGATTAAACTCAAGAAAGCAAGCCTCTGAACTACACTACAGATACTTTTAGTTTTATTATTGACATAATAATAAAGTCTACAAATTCATTTCATTGCTTCTTTTAAACAAATTTCATCAAGCTTTTATATATTTTTAGTTTTTCTCTAAGCTTTATTAGCCCTATTTCGCTTTAACACTCAATCAATGCAAAATAAAACGTAAAACACAATCATCTTCTGCACTAAATTTTATTTCACGTAATATTTTTGTTAAATTTTTTTTTTGTGGAACTAATGCTGTTATATTTCATATCTCGTAGGATTTGCGTACAAAAAACTGGAAGTTAGTTGAAGCTTTACAAACGGCTGAAAAAGCAACTAAACAAAATAAACTTTCTAATACCAACGTAGTTGTAAGTGCATGTTTTGCTCTTAATTATTTATATGTATTTGTTTTATTTCGTCTCTCCACTTTTTTCCCCGCGTTATTATCCTTACTATTGTTAATTTAAATTAATTCTTACTTTACAGCAACAACAGCAATTATTAGATGCTGCTCAAAAGTCAATCACCACAGCGACAACAACAGTTGATACTCCAAAGGATCAAAAACATACACGCGAATTATTTCAACGCCTGTTTCCAGATGCAGTCAAAGCATGTGCTGGCACTGCGCTATCATTGCCCTTCGATCAATGGATGGAACAAGTTTTAGCCACACACATAAAACAATCAACATCAGCCACAACCAGCAGTAGTCATAAATCAACACAATCAAACAATAGTAGCAATAATCATACAAAACATAAAGATAACCAACACAACAATAAAACAGATTTATCAAATAGTGAATCCGCAGCAGATAACGATCTTGGCAGCGAAGCAATAAGCGATCCTGCCGAGAATCGAACAAAAGTCCAGGAATTGGCTCATCCTGTCAATAAAACTGTAATTACCTGTTTAAAAAAAAAACTAACTAATGACATCATATTTAAATATTTTATCTTCTGTAGGATATTAAAGTATCGGAGCTTGAAAGCAGCACACCTAGCATTGTTAGCTCAAAGGATGAACAAGTTAATGCGTTACAACATTCGAATGGAGAACAGGTAAAGAGCTGAGCTTAGATAAATATTTAAATTCATTAAATCTCATATTTTATTACAGGATATTTAATGTTATATTACAAGACATTTTCGTAAGCATTAACGTATAATTGAAGATTATGAGATATGCCTTCCACAACATAAAGTAAATTATAAATATCGTCACGCAAGCGTAACAAATAAACAGAAAAAAAAAATTAAATAAAAACTAAAAAAGACCCCCCAAACAAACAACAGCAACATTAATAAGCATCAACGTATTTAAGCAAATATTAAAAAAAAATCATTTTTGAAGAGTAAAAGATAAAATGCTTGATTAAGCACTGCATAAATTTTGAAATGTTGAAATAAGACATTATAAAAATTAAAACGCAATAAAAGATTATAAAAAAACATACCGCTATTTGAAAACATTAAAACAACTGTTTGCATTTATATAATGATTACATATTTAGTTAATTTAAGTAATTAAATTCGATACTTTATCGTAATTTTTAGTTGCCCAGATACCAATAACTGAATTTATATTTAGCTTATACACATTTACTTATGCTTAATATGTTGTAATTGTTTATTTTTTTTATATTTTTTCATTGTCATCTTAATTGCTGTTCTATTTCTGGATGTTTTGACAAAGAATCGCTTGGCCTCAGACCCTTGATATTATGTTCATATTTTTGTTTTCTTTTACTTATGATTTTATATTTATGTTAAATGCAATCACTCTTGTCTCAAAAGTATTGGTTATTTACAACATTTCTTTGGATCTAAAAAATAAAAACAAAATAAAATGGAAACCTGAACAACAAACAGCAAATGATTTACTTAAAATTAAATGATGAATCTATTTTTATATAATATCTGTATCAATATATACTTATTAAAATAGGCTGCATGTTTGAAAAACTCAACAAAGAAATATAAAAAAAAAAAAAAAAAATTAAAAATATGCGGCAATTGAAATTTCAATGTCGTAAAATATGAAACGAACATTGAAACCTTGGCAACAGAGTGTTAATCAATATTGATGAATCTCCTCAAGCCAATTAATATATGTATTGTGAAACTGTATAAACGTGTACGAATTATAAATTTATAGAGAAATAAATTGTGAACATTGACATAAAATCAATTTAATATTTATTTAGCAACAAACATGCAAAAGAATGTGCTATGTAATGAAATATATTTGCCAATTGTACGAGTACCATTGAACGACGACAAGATTCACGAGACTCAATGATGAATGATTTTGATGATGATGACGTTCAAGATCATGATAAATAAATATGATGATAAATAAGATAAACAAGATTACAAATATATGAAATTAAACGGAAGAAATCGTTTTTTTTTATTCTAAAAACATCGATAACTCAGTTGTCCGAAATTGCAATAAATGTTTTCAATTTTATGTTGAAAAATCCTTTAACGATTACTTAGATTTAATTATATCTCAGTCCAATAAAACGAGTCCTTTTTTATTGCAATAACGTAAGCACAATTTGTTGACATATGTCTATGCTATAACAATTTAAATATCACTACAAAAAGGCAATGCAAATCAATGGAAACTTAACGGGACTGAGCCAATTCCAAATATGTGTATGCTAATTAAACCTAAAATTTTTTAAAAATTATCGAATTTTGTGATGGTCAATCTTAAATATTATGACAAAGAATAAATATGTGAAACGTTCAACTCGACTCATTAATGGGAAATAGACCCATCGCACAGTTTGCGACTTGACCAATCTAGGCGGACAAAATTTTAATTTTTTGTGATAGGATTCCTTGGCCAGAGCTGTAAAATCGGAATTCATATTCAGATCAATATCATTCAATCAATGCAGAATTGATTCATAAATAAGATTTTTAATTCACATTAAATTTTTAAAAATTGATTAATTATTCATTTTCGTTATTCAGAATAATGAATACATTTTTCTATTTATATGAATTCTAATCACAAAGAATGCAATTTACAAAGAATTTCAGAAATTTTAATTATTCTTTTTTTTATTCATTATTCATTGTTTATTCATTTCTTATTCATTATTCATTTGCATCGAAGCCATGAATAAAAAAATCATTTGCACCGAAGCCATGAATGAAAAATGAACAATGAATAAAACGTGAATAAAAACTGTCTAATGAATAAAAAAATTAATAATGAATACAAAAAGAATAATTGAAAATTCTAGAGTTCTTTGTGAATAGCATTCATATGAATAAAGGAAATTGATTCATTATTATTATTATTATTATTATTATTATTATTATTATTATTATTATTATTATTATTATTATTATTAATTAATTTAATTTGTACAATAAGACTTAGTCTTTTATAGTACATCAGTAGATATATGATTTCAAAATAAAGACAAAATTAGATAACTTAAATTAACAGTTAATCCTATACAGATTACAATTATAAAAAAATTATTAAAAATTATCTTATACAGATTACAATTATAAAAAATTATAAAAAATAAACATGAAAGCTGCATTGAAGTAAAAGTAAGTAACATATAAAAAATTAAATTAAAAATAAATTAAAATAATTGAATTTATTTAAGATGTAGGAAAAGAGGTGCAAGTAACAAATATAGAGGGCAGAAAGTAGTAAGAAAAAGATAGCTAAGATACATTAGTTCGAATGTTCAAAATATTTAAAGATTTCGTTTTTAAAATTGTTTTTCCTAGTTATTTGTTTGATATTATTTGGTAAGGAGTTCCAAATTCTAACGGTGCTAGTAAAAAAGTACCTGCTAGTGTTCAGATAGTTACACCTAGGGACAATAAAGTTCATACATCTCGTGGACTGAAAAAAATCAAGTTTATTATAAAGATATTCTGGACATTTACTGTATATAAGCCCATGCAAGAAAATTATGTTACGAATTTTAAGATAGTCTACCAAGTCACATCCTAAGATATCTATACTCTTGGCAGAAATGTGGTCATATTGATGAACACCATAAACATATCTAGCTGCACTGTTAAACGCTACTATAAGTTTATGTAATGACTGTGAATCAAGTTGACAATAAACAGTTTCAGCGTAAGATATAAGTGGCATTATAAGTTGCAAAACAAGCCTACGACGAGTTTCAACTGGGGTATAAGCAAAGGAGAGTCGCAAGGTTCTTAGGGTTCCATATATTTTCCCGATGGTATTGTTTATATGATCGGTACAAGTTAGTTTCGAGTTCATTACAAAGCCCAGATTTTTAATCTTTTCAACGATTTCTAATCTTTCGCATCCAATAAATAATGGCGGAATGTCTACAAAGCTAGTGGAATTCCTAGCAATTGCCATAACTTTAGATTTTAGAGGGTTTATAACTAGTGAGTTTGCAACAGCCCAATTATTAATAGACAATAAGTCAGAGTTAAGTCTAAAGCTTAAGTCTTCAAGCAGCCCAACGGGTCGAGACAGGTAGAGCTGAATGTCATCAGCATATGCATGAATAGAAGCATTTTTACACACTTTAAAAATATCATTTAAAAAAATTACAAACAAAAGGGGACCTAATATAGATCCTTGTGGAACACCACTTTTTATGGTTTTAAAAGATGAAAAATTATTATTGCCTATCTTAACTCTCTGCATTCTTTCCTGTAAATAATGTCTTATTAAACATATTGCATTTTGACTAAAATTAAAATATTTTTCAAGTTTATCGCAGAGCAAATTATGATTTATAGTATCGAATGCTTTCGAGAAATCAATGAGACACAGCAATGTTACAAAGTTTTGGTCATACATTAATCTAATATCGTCAGTTACTTTTAATAACGCTGTCGAACAGCTGTGTCCAGCTCGAAACCCTGACTGAAAAGGCGACAATAGTTTGTTATCATTAAGAAATTGAGTAATTTGTTCAGCCATAATTTTTTCGAGCACCTTACCTAAAGCAGGCAGTATGCTTATTGGTCTGTAGTCTTTATAGTCAGAAGCTTTAACAGTTTTGGGTACCGGGGTCACTGTGGCAGCTTTCCACAGTTTAGGGAAACGCGAATTAGATAAACTATAGTTAATAATGTGAGTAATTGGCGTTATTACAAAAGGGAGAACCATTTTAATGAACTTAATTGGCATCCCGTCAACTCCAACTGAATTGGATTTTATTTGCATTAAACATTTTATAAAAAACATCTCGTCAACAGGCGTGAATTCAAACGAAGGAAAAATAAAGTCGTTTTGGATCAAAGGTGAATCTACACAACTACTATTTGTACTTGGGTTTCTTAGGAAAAAATCATTAAAAAGATCAGGATCTAAATAACATTCATTTGACTCTTTCCCAAATACTTTCAAACTTTTAATGTTCTTCCAAAGTTGTTTTGAGTCCAAAGTGGGATTGAGCTTGGAGTTATAGAAATTGATCTTTTCTTGTTTTAATATTGCTGAGGCGTTGTTACGAGATATTCTAAAATTTTCCCAATTTTGACTAGAACGATTATTTTTCCATTTAGAGTGTAGTTTATTTCTTAATCTTATAGCACCCAAAACTCGATTTGTGAACCAAGGACAGCGGGTATTAGAGACATTTATAGTACGTATAGGTACATATTGATCGAAAACAACATTCAGTTTATCCATAAATACTCTAAGCATCTCATCCACGTAAATGAATAATTAATCAATTTTTAAAAATTGAATCTGAATTAAAAGTATTATTTATGAATCAATTCTGCATTGATTGAATGATATTCTTATTTTGTTATTCACTGATTCAATTTTTTGTAAATAAAATCAAATTGAATGCATTTTTTTACAGCTGTCCTTGGCTCATTCCTAAAAAAAAGTTTTCCAGAGTTGGGGTCTATCTCAAACACCCTCTTAATTACAGGGTGTTTCATTGAATTGCTATTGAAACACAAAATTTAGTGTCTTCTCTTTTATTACAATTAATGCCTATTTAGAAAAACTTGCAGGCTTTTTGTTGCGTCCACGCAACTTTTGCAAAAGAAAAAATATGGCTGCTTAATTCCAAAAAGAAAGAGAATCGCTTTAACTCAAGTTCAGCTTGAGTAGCTTTCCAATAAACTTTTATTTTTCCTATGAAAGTAGGATACAAATTATTAAATAGAATAAATTCAATATCTTTATAATGAAAATACTTTGTACGCAGCCCTTCTGTTTTTTTCAGGATTTTCGGCTTTTGTTTGTTTGCTCACACTAAGAGTAAGTTTGATGCAAATCACAATAGAGATCATAAAATTTCAGCTATACAAAATTTATCGCAATACGATTATCGATTACTGTCTGTGTTGTATTCGTTACGAAAATGTCTTAAAAATGTTTAAGCAGTGGAGCCACGTTTTTGGCAACACTTTCCGTTTTTCAAAGTAAAACCTCTTAATTTTTTATCAAAAAGCTGTAAAAATATAAAAATAAACAAAGTAATATTAATTCAGAATTTGATTTTTCGCTTGTAGAATTGCTCTCACTTTCTTCTATTTTTTCTTTAACTCTGATTCAGTGCTTGGTAATTTAATAGTTCCATACTCCCTGCAGTTATGCATTATCAAGTAGTGTTGCATTACGGTTTGCTTTTGTAGCTCATTTGGACCACATTTAGAGGTCGCTATGACTTGCAACTTTTATGATTAGCATTTTGCATATTTCTTATACAACATATTAGTACCTATGTACTTATTTATTATTTTTTATATGTAAATTGTAGTGGGCCAAATTTAAAATATTTCAACATTATAGTAGGCCAATAATAAAGGGTGATTAAATTTTAAAGGCCGATGTTGATTTTGAAAAAAAACAAATTATTTAGCAAATTTTTGTCATTTCGTTTTATTATGATAATATTGGTATGGTTCAATTATGTATGGAACAAAATATCGGCCAAATAGCCGCCGCGACCTCGGCGGCACACCTCCATTCGATGGTCCAAATTTTCGATGACGTTGAGGCATAAGTGAGGTTCTATGCCGTTAATGTGCCGAATTATCTCATCCGTTAGTTCTTGAATTGTTGCTGGCTTATCGACGTACACCTTTTCTTTCAAATAACCCCAACGAAAGAAGTCAGGTGTCAAATCACATGATCTTGATCTTGATCACATGAGGAATAGAGCCATTGTTTCATTAGCTGTGTGGCAAGTGGCACCGTCCTGTTGAAAACACATCGTCCACATTCATATCTTCCAATTCGGTCCATAAAAAGTTCGTTATCATCTCACGATAGCGAACATTATTCACAGTAACTGCCTGACCGGCCTTCAGCCACACTATCGCGAGCAGCAGCAATATTTTCTGCAGTGCGAGCTGTTCGAACATGCACTGGTGTTTTCACATCTCCTACAGACCCGGTTTGCTCAAATTTTTGCACGATTTTTCCGATTGTACGCACACTTGGACGATTAAATTGACCGAAAAAATTACGAAGTGCACGATATGCATTTTGATTTGAACGCCCATTTTCATAATAAGCCTGAATAACTTTAACGCGTTGCTCGATTGTGTATCTTTCCATGGCTCAAATTGAGTTAGTCTGAAATTGAGAAATGTTAAACGGAATGCAGAAAAAAACTTGACGTTTAGGTGTGGTTCACATTCAACATCGGCCCTTAAAATTTAACCACCCTTTAGTAGGTCACGACTGTGGCGCTGTGGGTAGAGTGCGTGGGCCATACACCAGAGAACCCTGGTTCAATTCCCACCTGACAGAAAGTTTTTTCAATTGAATTAATTTTTCTGTTCCGCCATCACCTTTCTGCAGACAATGGCAAACCTCAGAGAGTAAAAAAACTGCCATGAAAAATTTCTTGAGAACATGAGTTTCTTGAGTTTTCGATCATTTGTGTTCAGACATTTCACAACACACACAACACAATTGATCATAAAAAGCTCGCTCCAAGGGCTGAAATGGCCATTTCGTGTTTTTTTTTCCGTTAGTAGGTCAAATTCAAATTTAAAAATGTTTAAAACATAAAGGTTTGAAAAGAGTACAATTGCCATTTTGAGAGGAAGTTTTGTGGCAAACAGAGGTGCGTAACAAATACCAATTTTTAAATAGTTTTTTCGTTTCATTAATATCTCAAATTGTGAGTAGTAAAAAGGAAATATTATTTCCGTATACCGTGGCTTCTAAAGCCAAGGTTGGAAAGATGGCCCTCGGCGAGTAAAGAATCTTAAATATACTGTTTTACAAAAAATGCCATCCATTGCTGTAAATTTTCTGTTTTTTTAAATACACTTCTATATAAAAACTAGCAGAACCCCGCCAGCTTCGCCAAGCACTTTTTTAACAGGCTTACATTTATATAGCTATGTATGTGTAGTTGAAAGTGTTTGTGAAATTTCTGTATTCAAAAAAGCTGCCCTGTAGGAAAATTTAACTAATTAAAAAGTAGTTGATAAAGTAGTATTTTGTCAACCACAACTAGTTGAAATTCTGACTTTTTTCCATAGAACGAACTAACATATTTTGTATGGTGATGTCCGCTAAATAAGTCAATTGACTTTCGTCTGCATATATTTTCAACTACTTGTTAAAATAACCAATTGAAAACTATTACTGATGGTCTATAGTTAATAATATTTGATGAAATAACATGGTTAAATATATATAAACTTGTAATCTAATAAAAATTTGCAATTAAAACATGTCAAAATCAGAGTAGTTGCAGCTTTAATATAATTCAAAGTAGTTTATCAATCACTTGTTTTTAAGTAGTATTTCAATTACTTCATATGTAATGCAATAAAAACTATTTACAATTGAAGTGGATGCCGCCTTAATATAATTCAAAGTAGTTCATATACTGGTTTATTTTAAATTAGTTTTTTAATTAGTTGTTTTTAAAAACAAGTTAGTTTGTTCCTATAGGGTGGTTTGAGCCTGTCTATGAACTGTAGCTGTAGTGTTTTTTTTTTAATTGTAGAGAATTTTTGTGTTTTGTCTTTTACCAGCAAATTCGTCAAAAAAAAAGATTAATTGGCACCTCTATAAAAAAAAAAAATATGCAGAATTTTTAAATTCTGGCAAGGAATGCGGTTTCAGTGACCCATTTTTACCTAGCGTTCGCCCCACAACCGAATTCATAAAAGTAAAGAAATTTAGTTCTCATCCCTATGGTAAGAGAACTTCATCATTTTTAAATTCAAAGGACGCGTTCGGATTCAGCGAGAAATTTTTATGAACTAGTAAAAATGAAAAAATTTAGGTTGCAACCTACATTTGCCATTAACTATGTCTATTAACTATGTAGAAAATTACATAGTTTTGAAATTCTGATAACGGATTCGGCCTCTGAGACCCATTTTTATCTACAGTTCGCCCTTGCACCGAATTCGTAAACATTTAAAAACTAAGGTGGCATTCCTATGGTAAAAAAATAACATAATTTTTGAAAATCTGAGAACGGATTCGGATTAAGTGACCCATTTTTACCTACTTCGCCCACCGAATTCGTAAAAATAAAAAAATTTTAGGTGGCAATCCTATTTTCTTTTTAGTCTTTAACCTTCGCATCATAATTATCTACATTTAAAATAAAAATCAACTGAATTGGTTGAAAATTACGGACAGCAGAGGGAAACAAACGCTTTTTCCAGTTTGTTCTATCAAGTTTATCGCATTATAATTAGAATAATCTTTGTTGCTGGAAAATTTTTGTAGTTTATAAACCTCGAAGCGGGAACAGCCATGTAGGTGAATTTTTATATGCAATTATTAATTTTTTGATGATAAAACAGTTTTTAACTAAATTAATTTTTGAAGCATTTATTAAGCTATAATCACATGGTGAAAATAATTTGATTGCATTGACTAAGTTTTACTCAAAAATATACCTCGGAACTTAGATATTAAAGAAAAGGAAAAGAATGATCCATATACATAACGTACATTCAAATGTTTAAAAGCTTCCCCCGAAATATTTTCCTGGACTTGCCCCTGATGCTTGGTATGGGACTATCTCCTTTATATGGTTACATTCGACTAATGGAATGTTTACTGCAAATTTCGTGCAGGTTAAGTATACGAAAGTGGCAAATAACTGGTGAATATAAAGAGAAACTACATGAAAAACGATTGAAGTTTCAAAACTCGAATGGACTTACTTATTGATATACCAAAGCATAAATCTGGAAATACTAATGATGGTAATAGTGCCAGACGTTTTTTCAAAGAAGCAAAAATAACGGCTGAAATAAGTGGAATAAACTTGGAATTGTTTGTTTTCGTACATTGCTGCAATGTATAAATTGGCCTTCCTTTCAATGTGGATGTTTTTAAAAAATATTCACAAAAAACGCTGTACTTATATTAACGGCTTTATCATTGGTATTATATGCACCCAATAGTGCACAAAGTGCTTTACCATGGGACCAATGTAATAAATGCCTGCATTATACCTATTGGCCAGGCGTCAGAGGAAGCACAAGAAGCGCGCAATAAGGTTGTAAGGCGTTATTGAGAGCTTTTTACACGGAAAACTTCCAGGGTTGAAACAAACACTGATTTAATTCATAGACTTTTGATAACATTTGTTCCATACATATCAAGTTTGCGCAAAACTCCTAAAAAGAAGCATAAAAAATTACGTCCGGCAGCGATGTCATTGATTCAAACAGAAAACAATGATAAAACTGATTCGAGCGAAACCGAAAACGCTGAAAAAGCTGAAGTCGAGTGATTTGTACAAAGCAGAATGTATGCATTTTTTATTTTTCTTATAATTTATTTGTTCATTAATTTTGTACCTATATAAATTGCTTTTTAATATAAAACGTGATTGATATCATTACTTTTTTAAGTTTTTGTACTAATTTGATGTTTACGTATTTTCCAAATTACTCGCATTTCAATGCGTCTTCGCCCACTTCTCAAAAATTTTTTAAGTGAAAATTATATCCTAAACTCTGCAATGTTTCTATGTTCGTACTACCAAATATAAATATTAACATTTTTGCAAAATTTCATTGATTTAGCTACTATATTTTGTGAAATATTAGTTTAGTGGAGCTAGACTAGCAAAATAATACACTGTGCAGCGTCTTTAGATACTGTTATGTAAACAATTCTGTAAAGAAATGATATCCCTTAATCCTTATTACTAGTTTATTTTCAATTTGATTATCACAAAATTACTTCTACAATATACAACAATCATAAAAATACTTATAAACATTATGCCATTAAAACTTAAAAAAATTGTGTTAACTTAATTTGGAGGAATTGTTAAGTGTCTTAATGGTATAACCATATCGAATGGATACTGTAATAATTCTGCACAAGAAGGACGCTTCTTTGGATCATGCTGTAGGCAAACTTTGGCCATCTAGAGTGTAGAGAATTGAATGACTTTGTATTTATATAAAAAATGTGAACAACTTACATGCAACAACATGGCGGGATAATATGGAGCCATAGTTGGATAATCAATTGATGGCGTTGGACTTGAAATTGCGCTTATTTTTGCATATATATTGAGAATGTGACTGAAGGGAGTCTTTTTGTATATTAACAAATATAGAATACAACCCAACGACCAAACATCGGATTTTGTAGATATCTATCAAAGAGAAACAAAAAACATTTTGTTGCAAGATTTTACAAATTGTTTTCTTTAAGATTATTACATCACCTTTATTTTCGGCTGATTTCTTATTGGACTGCTGCCAGTCGAGGTGTCTGTTAGAGCCTCTGGGCTAATATAATTAAAAGTGCCAGCCTGTGAAAACTTAATAATGCTTGTAGAATCAACAGCAATATTACTGGCAATGCCAAAATCAATTAGTTTCAGGCGTCCATTAACCATAAGAAAGTTTGCTGGTTTTAAATCCGAATGTATAACGCCTGTAATTTTTAAAAGTTTAATTTTAATTTAGTTCTATACGCCATAGTTCTACTCACCATTCTGATGTATATAATTTACGGCTTGTAACATTTGATACCAAAAATTCATGAGCACATAAAGTGGCAGACTAGTTCTATAGCTTTGTAGTACTTTGTGCAAATCTGATTCACCCTTTTCCAATACTAAGTAAAGTTTTGATTCCTTTTGTAAAAGTTGACTGTGAATTTATAAATATAAACTTAAATATGGCGTACGAGTGTGAATACGGGAGCGGATATTTACTAATCGTAGAGTGATATAACGCCATTATTCCCCTGCAGTTTTGCCAGCAGCTTAGTTTCATTCAGATAGCCTTCAACGACTGCTGCATCACCGCGAAGATCAACAATCTGCAAATTAAATTAAAAAAAGTCATTTACCATAGCTTTACTTCTTTGATTGTTTACCTTTATGGCGCATTCTTTGCCGTTTTCTGTTGATTGTGATAAATACACCGAGCTAGAACCACCAGCACCCAATTTATAAAGAATAGCATAACTTGAATTGTTTATTTTTAAAATTGTTTGTTTTACATTCGTTGAAGTCTTGGCTGCTGAGTTGTTAACAGTCGATGAGTTAGTGGTTGATGCCGCTGATGTTGCAAAACCAGCAGACAACTTATTGTCATTCGCTGAAGGATCATATGCTGCTAATTCCGACTTTTTGAAAGCTTCATCAAGTGACTTTTTGGATTTCGCTGCAGTTACTGCAGTTTCGTTCAACGGTGGGCATTGAGGCGAAACATTTCCTGCGTTAATTGGAGTGCCATATTGTTGCTCACTAATTGAGTCACAAAGCGATAGCGTTATGCTATCATTGGTTGAAATAGGTTGACGCGACATAGCCATCGGTGTTTGAAAGAGTACCTTTTGGGAACGAAATTCATTGACAATGGCTGAACGGGTCTTTTCTGATTGCGTTGAACAGATATCGCGCGGTCGACGCTGTACAGAAAAAGAGCGTATCTGTGGTGTGGCAAATTTTCCATCTGTGGAAGTTGAGTTGTGTGAGGCAGCATGAGAGGATGTTTTAAGTGGTGTCTCCTCTTCTATCGACATTTTTTGCTGGTGTGCTATAGGTTCAGGCTCGGAATTATAGCGTTTAACTTGTGCCAATTCTTTGTCCTCCGCTATACTATTAAGGTGGGAAATGGAGTTGGTAAACGTTTTACGTTCATTACAGGCACTCTTGCTACTTGATTTGAGCAATTCAGTCTGACATGATTCGCCATTAGTTTTTGCTTCGCTCTTAGTAGAGTCAACCTCAGCTCCAAGACCCATTTTATCGAAACGCGAAAGCAGAGAAAGATCCGCAGCATTATTCTCATACTTTACAGAATTTTTAGCGTTGATCGGTCTGATGTTTTGTCCTGTTGGTGTGGATGTTGTATCATGTTGGCCTATTTCATTTTTACCCGGAGTCAATAGAAAGGAGTCATTTAAAATTGCACAGTTAAGATTCTCATCTTCAGAGTCCGATTCCAGAGCCGGCAGCTCTGAACTGCGTTTTGGACTAAAGCAGGTGTGAAAACTTTGTACTTTTTGGTTTAAATAAAAAAGTTATCCACTTACTAATGGCGCAGTTTGCTGAAGGCATTGTTGCTGCTGCTGCTGGACAAATTGTTGGCATTAGTTTGGTTCTCCTTGTTGCAGTATGTCGCTGATTTTGGTGGATTGTGCGCAGCTGCAGCGACTATATTTTTTGTTCTATCTTTAAGCGGAGTATTGAAGTCATCTTCAGAATCTGTGTCTAGGCGGGGTAAATCTTTGACACGCCTGGGATACATGGAGGACGTAAACAATTTATAAATCACTGAATTATTTACGAGAAGATATGAAATGCTAAAACAAAATAGAAAAAAAAAAATTACTTTGAAATTGAAATGCTACAGTTGATTAGTATGGTTGTGAAGTTGGATTTGGTTACGATGTTATTGTGAACGGCTAAATCAATTTCAGGCATTCACAAGAATTTTGACGTATTGCAGGGTATAGGTATACACTATAGGGCACCCCAAATGATACTACATGTCCATCCGACATGTAGTTCGACAACATAACGGCACTTTTTTCGTTGGACCCGAATGGTCGCACATGTCGGATGGACTTCATTATTTTATAGTTTTCAAAGGGTGAACATCGAAAGCATTAAATCTTTTGTAGCGTAAAAATGACGAATGCATTGATTTTAACAATTATTTTTGTTCTCTACTATTAATTTTCTATGTTTCTTCCTCTTAATTACTTTTATTCTCTTAATTCTTTCCAAAATTCAACGTTTCTTATGTTACTATTTCTTGCGCGAGATGTGCTCGCTCAAAAATTTTAATCGAATGAGAAAATGCACCAAGTTGGATGGACACGCACACGAACGATACTACTATCAGATGGACCGGCAGAAAAGTCAAAAATTTTTGTCTTCCATCGGACAGGTCCATCCAACTTAATTTTTTGGACACAAACGATATTACATGTGCGATGACATGAGAGGTTGGATGGACATGTAGTATCGTTTGGGGTGCCCTTATCACATCGCACACTAAATACAAAATAGCACAACTCAAAATTTTTAAATTTCTAGGTGAAGCAACAAAACAATTTTATTTTTGAAGGAACTCCATACAAAGCAATGTGACAAAACTTTTTTTTTAAACCATTGAGCAAGAAGATATGTATAAAATGTATTTGATGTGTTACAGTCAAAGTATATGATCACTACGAATAGTTTTGCATCTAGTGAATGAATAAAAAATTAAAAATTTGTAAATTCTGAGTTGTGACTGTTTTGTTTGTAGTGTGAGATATGTGTGCCATTCAATACAATAGTTCATTGAATACCATGATATATCATGATACAATACAATATCTCGTGTGCCACACGGCGGCTATTTTCATATTGTTACAACGTTGTATCTCATATTGTGAAAAACCTAATTGTGTTCTACATATGATTACAGATGATATATTTTGGAAAAATTATCGAAATACACCATTATGTGAATACCCCTGTGGTAAAACCTATTGCTTCAATTTTGAAACAAGTGGTAAGCATAAGACGGATCCACTTTTGATCTTCCAATTGGTTACAGGCTTTAAATGTTATGAGTTAAAGTTGTTCAGAAATGTTAATTTACCAGGAAGATTTAAACTTTTAAGGAAAAATGCTTTTTCCCTAGTCTCTAAATTCTTATTATGACCCCTTGACTTTTGCCTATTTTGTTTTTTTTGTTTCTTGATCAAAACAACAAAAATTATTAGGATAACTAACAGACCTTTTCTTGCAAATTAACAATATTAAACCAGTATTTTTTCATATTTCTATGTGTTTGTAGTAAGTTACAATAGTTGTAAAATTACAATAGACAGATAGAAATATGATAAATACTGCTTTACTATATTTAATCTGCAAGAATAGGGTTGTTAGTATCGCTATTAAGCAGAGTATGGGGCGAAAAATTTTTGCCTATCCATGGATGATATTGAGATTTTAAAAAATAAACAAAATCATAAAAAATATATAAATCATAAAAACGGTCGCCAAGTTGATGTGTTTTAGGATACATATTGAAAAATGAGAACAAGTCTAGTTTAATGAATCCGCTCAAATTTCAGACAGTTGTTTGGTACAAGGCATGGCAGAATTATAATTGTATCATGCGTACAAGGTAAATTTTTTTTCGTAGATTATAATGGTATTGAAAAAAGGCCACTTTCCCCCCTGTGGCCCAAGCTACCCTTTGAAATTTAACGGGTTCATTATAGTAGACTTAAGCCGAAAATTGTATTGTGGTATATTGATTTTTAATTATTAATTCAATGGAAAAAAGACCTATTGCTACTATTTTAAAAACAAGTCCTAGACATGAGATGGAACCAATTTTTATCTTCCGATTACAGGACTTAAATGATATAGGTTAGAGGAATAATGAAAAGTTTACTAACCAGTGTAATACAAATTAAGAAAGAAATCTTTCCTAGTGCAGATAAGCAGTAGCTGAATTAAGAATATTATTTTAAGCACTTAGTTATTGACTTTCTATGGATGATATTGAGAGATTGTACAAAACAAGCGAAATCATAAAAACTATATACAGTAGAAAAATATGTTTACAAATTAACAATATACTTCTGATGTTGAGTATAAAATATTTTGGTTTCAGGATGTCTTTCTGTTATTTATTAAATTTTTTTCCCCCAATTTAATATCAAGCACTCTTGAGTTTATTTGAACGTACTATACGTCAACATGATTCGAACGTTGTAAAACGCAAAAATAGTAATAGTAAAATCTTGTGTGAATGATATATGTAAGACTTTGCTTACATTAGACAGTACTTAAGAAAATAAAAAAAACGAAATGGCCATTTCAGCAATTGATAGGACTTTTACCGAGCTTCTTATGATCAATTGGGTTGTGCGTGTTGTGAAATGTTTGAACATAAATGATCGAGAACTGGACCTACCTGCTTAATGCCGACTCCGAACGGCTTATGCTCTCAAGAAGACTTTCATGACAGTTTTTATTCTCTGAGGTTTGCCATTGTCTGCAGAGAGGTGATGGCCAAACAGAAAAATTAATTTATGTGAAAAAACTTTCTGTGTCAGGTGTGGTTCGAACCTGGGTTCTCTCACGTATGAGCCAGACACTCTACCCACTACGCCACACATCGATAAATAATTTTGTGAAGTATGTGTCAAAAAATGAGTCAATTGGCAAAACACTTGATGAAACAGTAAAAAGTTTTTGTATTCATGAACTTTTTTGTTTAAATAAATTAAATGTTTCCTCTTATTCAATGAACGAAATATTATTCTACTGTCATGACATTCCACTGTTTTTAAAAAAGTTCCGACCGATGTAGAAGTGAATATAAAAAACAAAACGAAATGGTAATTTCAGCCCCTGGAAGGACTTTTACCGAGCTTATTACACTCTTCCTAAATTATTGTTCAAATTCAACGATCAATCCATTGTTAATGAATTTAACTATTGCATTACTAAAATATTAAATTGATTTTATGTATTAATTTTTGCTTTTAAAAAATCAACAATTTTTATTGTACGATTGTGAATTTCTTGTTGCTTTTATATTGTTGAATTCGACAATTTGATTTTTAATAATTTGAATTTGAAAATTTAACTGTCAATTCAAGGAAATAATTAAGGAAATTGCGGGCAAATATAAAAAGTGCAACTACTTTTAATAATTAATTTATGGTTTAAATTCTTGCTGCAAAATTGGAAAAAGCAATTAAAGGTTTGCAATTATTTTGAATTTGAAAAAAGAAAAGAGTAGAGTGTTTTCTTGGAATATTAATACAGGTTTCAAAGTATAAAAATATGAGATTATTCTGTGCGTTTTTTCTTAATATCTACATTCCTTTTTTCTTTAGATGCTGAAGATAATGCACTATAGGGCAAAACACATAGCAGGCATCGCGCATCAAGCATCGCCGCAAGCCTTTGACGGTTCTACGTCACACACTTTTAAAATACATTAAAAGCATGCATCATGTCTGAAGCAACCGTGGTGAGAGTCATTACAGAAAATATATGTTTTCCTTCAAACTTTCGAAAGCAAAAAACGTTTTGTGATTCAATATTTTGTGTTTCAAAATTGGAATTAAAATACTAAAAACTGAAATACTTTAAACAAGTTAGCTCATATTCGCAGACCAGAAACATACCTGGATACTTGGAAGCTCCTGCAACTACAGCCCAAGCTTTTCCCCGCTGCAGTTTGTTTTTAAATCCCCAGTTCTTCTTGTTGAATATGCATGGGAATTTATTTCATTTATGAGCAGCTCTTCGAATTCGGACATTTTTTATATTTTAATTGAAATATTTTCTAAAAAACGTTTTCACAATCAGCTGTTTTCTAGCTTTCAATGCCTCAAAGCTTGAAAAAAGTTGAAAAGTTGCCTATTTCAGGCATGCGATACCTACATGCCTGGAAGTATAATGTGTGTTGCCCCGTAAGCATTCGTGTATTCAACTGAAATGTCAAAGCCTTGCGGCGATGCTTGATGCGCGATGCCTGCAATGTGTTTTGCCCTTATAAGTTATTGAAGAAATAGCCCCTAAAGTTTGGAGCAAGATATGAAGGATCGGTGTGTTTCGTCGGCACACAAGCTAAAAAAAAAGCAACAACAACCACACCTCGGCACACTTATTGGAAGGCTCACACAGGTTTAAAGACGAACACCGTGTGGCACACGAGATCGCTGATGTGTAACTCGCATATAAGTCCCATCTAACGACTCCGACCACACCTACACCTAAAAAAATGTGAAGTATAAATAATAAACTTTTTCGGGTTTAATTAAAGAACTAGGCTGGAATTTGAATATTACTCCGAAAAGTGTTATGAATAGTTTTTAATAGTTAATATAACATTTTTTCTGAAGAGTATAAGAGTGGGATAGACATGTTAATGTAACTCTGTGCGTGTTAGGTGAGCATTCGTTAGCAAAAAGCTATTTAAATCGGCATGCAGTGTTGACTATAAGCACAAAAAGTGAAAATGGATGCAGAGTGCGACATTTTTGAAGAGGTCGAATTTCTGGACGTGAGCGCCAATTCTGTTGCTGACGATTCGCTAGAGGCTCTATTGGCAAAGTGGGAAATGCCCCCATTTATCTTGGATCAGTGCGAAAGTAAGTTTTAATGAAAAACAATTGAAAAAAATTATGAAAATATAAAACACAAATGATATAAACTTATACTTCCTTTTATGTAGGATACAAACTTACAAGGTCCCATCTTCAAAGGCTGCAAAACGAAGACATAAGCACACTAATTCCAGATGAGCATTTAGCTCTTCGGATTGAGTTTAAGTACGCTCTACAATTGTGGAAACAGGTAACACCTTTATTGAAATACAATTTAAAGCGTTTACTTATTTTACAATTTTACAGTCCACTGAACTTCATTCATTTTTTTCCATACATTTGGCGGCCATCCTTATATATAAAGTCATATATAATTATAGTTATAAGTGTTTTTATAAACAAATTGAAAATAAATAAAACAAATATAAAAATAGTTTTTAAATTTTTTTTTGCTGCGAAGTATTATGGGGTGTGAATGTTAATCCGCAGCGGTGTAAGGCTAACTCTTTTTTTCTTTGTGTTTCGACTTCAACACTTTCTACTCTGCTGAAGTGTATGCCATAGTATTTTCGTGGTTGACTGGAACCCATAGCGTAAAGTTGTTTATATTACTCCGCATCAGTTTAAGGGTTACTCTTATTTTCTTTGGGTTTCGACTTTAACTCTTTCTACTCTGCTGAAGTGTTAGCCTTACTATTTTCGTGATTGACTGAGAACCATAACGTAAAAGTGTTAGCATGACACCGTTTCTTTATGACTATAACTCTTAATTTTTTGGGTGTAAAAAGACTCTCAAACTGATGCTGTAAAACAATTTGTATATATATATATACAATTTGTAACTTTTTGTATATAGTAAGTTTTTCGATAACTGATTATTTTTAATCTTATTTCCATCTTTAGAAAAAACAGCTGTCATAATGAAAACTGCATATTTTTGACAGTTTCGCTTGTATACTTTGTTCGCTGCACAAATTAAAATAAATGCCAAGCAAAAAGAAGCCGCGACCAGCGCAATTCTGAATTAAATTAAAGCTACAAAAGAAGTAAGTAAATCAAGAAAAAAAAAATATTAAATGGTTTTATTTCCTTTTATATACGCCTGGTAATTGCATATATTTATATATATATGTGTATTTAATAAGCTTATCAGTGTTCTGCATAGAAAGCCGTGGATCACAATAAACGCATCACAATCTGACTCATTTTAGGAACCTAGCATTAACTGATTTGCATTAGTGGCGCAGAGCGTCTATTGTTAGATTAGAACGTAATTTAAACTTGGTAAAGGTAAGCCGCTGCTACCCATTTTTTATAAAAATATAAATATTATTTTTTTAAAATTTTTTTAACAAAACTAAAGGGTGCTTAAATTATGGATAATACGAACAACAGTGCTGCTGTTTTGGAAGGCGGTGGTAATCGCGTCAGTGTTAGTGATCGGCAGGAATTACTGGATACAGTGCTGGCTTCGAATGATGAAAGTTCGTTTAAGCCACTCAAAACTATTCCTGTATTTAGGTAAGCAATCAGTTTATTTTGTCGTAACTTTCTATGTTCTTTGTCCAGTTTGCTGCGAGTGGTTATTAACTGATAAGGAATTATATATAAATATTTGCCTTATAAATATCTTAAGTTTAATTATTTTCCACAGCGTTCACTTATTAATCTCCACTACAATCTCTATTGTCGGCATAGTATTGGCTGCCGCCTGGCCAGAACAAAAACGCTGCGAAGCATATTTTATTATGCTATATTTGCGTGTTGCATTCTGGATAATAACTTTTGTAAGCAACATTTTTGTAAAAATATATTTAATTTTGTTTAATTTTCATAGCTTTTTGATCATTTAATTAAAAAACATCACGATGATCTTCGCATGAATGGCTACCATGAGTTCCATCGTTCTACTGCAATGCAAAAGGGTATTCCGCTAAATGTTGTTTCTCTATGGAACTCTGTGCTCTTGGGTGTGCAGGCCTTCATACATCATTACTATGGTGATAACTTCTGGTCGCATTGTATTCAAGGTTTACTTTCACCAGTCACCTATATCGCTGTCTTTAACGTGGTGGAGTCTATTGTGCTAGCTTCTACTCACGGCTGCTACATTTGTTAGTTTATTTTTTGCGCAGTTTTTTTATTTTTTTGTAACTTATAAAAAATTTTTTTTTTGTTTTTTTGACGCTACAGCAAAAGTAGTGAAATTTAATAGATCTGCTCAACCTCCGGATGCTTTGCGAGGCACTGACCACACCAGTGGTTCTTTGGGTCTTATGCAACCAGGTGGTAATGCAGCAGAGCTGCTTGAAAAACAGGTTTATTCTTTACAAATATGAAAAAGAGCGCACTACATTTAACATTTTTCTATTTAGGCCGACTTAATTGCTTACCTTAAGGATCACAATCAAAAATTAAATCAAAAATTGCATACTATGCAGTTGGCTTCGCGCGTTTTTAATATCTCTGATTAATGATTTTTATTTTTTTACATGTCACTTTATTTTCAAGCAATATTTTGTGTGAAAATTATATATATATTTTTTTTTTTAATTTACATAGTTATATGTATGCACATTTTTGGTAATGTTAATCCTTCTTTTAAAAAAAAATTGAAAATAATTTCAAATAAATTTTTACAATACGAAAATAATTTTTTTGAACTAATCAATTTCTAAGATCTCAACATTTTCATGATACAATTTGTAAATATTGTAGATTCTATTGCTAGTTTATTTCAGTCAAGAGTCCTTAAAAAAGTTTTGGATATCCAAATATAACGTTATTGTAGTAAAAAAAAAGTGGGCTGAGTGGTAAGAAAAGTTAACGCTGATAATGGAAAGAAGTCTTGCCTAAGTTTGATTACTTTGTTATCTACTTAATCGCTCACTTTGTTATCAGTCAATAATTTTTTGATTATTCAAACAATAAAAAAACAACTATTTATTTTTTTACAACTATTTTGAGCTTGATCATACTTTTTTACTAATTTATTTTATTTATATTTGCTTTATTTTAAGTGAAGCGAATAATGCCACAAAATGCTTAACATTTTTGCATAGTAATCACAATCATCATAATCATAATTAAAAAAAGTGCAAAAAACAAATTGATTAATTTGAAAAGAAGTTCTTATAATATTTCAAGGAATAAAAGAAAAACAACAATATTGAGTTAAGCACAGAAAATATTGAGTTATTAATATAGAAACTACATCGGAGGCATCTAAACTACGAAAGATTCCTCAGCGCCGAGTTCCATACAAAAAGATGACGGCTGTTGGACAGATACAAGTATCGAATATTTAAACCTTTCCAGGAAATGGTAAAAACCGTAGTATTAAGAAAAAGATTACATGGGCAGTGACTGCCTTCCAGCCCCATAATTCGCAGGCGCTGATTGCAATGTGCTAGCCTTTTTTCAACACGCCTTCCCGCATATCATGCCCTGGCTGCAGTCTATTTTTTTCCAGTTGCTAACGGCTAAACTGCATTCCCACCGGTTGGAAGGAGGCAAAAGTAGTTTTCAGTCCCATTGCCGGTAAAGCCTCACACGCTAGTTCGAACGACTTCAGGCCGATCAGACTATAATCTTTCATGCTAAAATCTCTGGAAAACTTATTTAAGTTCACATGAGGCAAACCATCATACAGCAAGGACATTGGAATGATACTCGTAGCTAAGGAATGTACGTTATTGGCATTCCTAGATATGGCGGATGCCTTTAGTAATGTCCTAATAATAATAATAATAAGTCGGGGATTGGCCGAAGCGGACCACAGTGGGTGCCTTTTCGTCCCCATAGGACAAGGATGCTACCGCTCGAAGCCCTCTTACGTGAGCATGCTCCTTACATAAGCATCCGTTGTCACCTCACGCATATCCTTGTAGGTCAGTTGACCAATCTCGGCTTCGCCAATAAATGGACGTCCCAGAATGGTCAATCTTATGCTTGCCAACGCCGGACACTGGCACAGAATGTGTGCTGCCGTTTCCAGCTCCACTAGGCATAACCTACACGCATCGTCCTCGGTCAGAGTCATCTTCCTGAGGTAGTAAATGTGGGGACCATGTCCTGTGACCAGTGCAGTAAGCCAGCTTAAAGTCCTTTGATTGTAACTAATAACTTTTGCAGCCTCACTACGAGACCACTTCACGGCCGCCTTCGATTGCCTACAATTAACAGCTTCTTCCCACCTTGTACGGTGTTCCGAGTCCGTCCATTGCTTAATAAGGCCTGCCACCATGTTGTCGCCTATGGCGATACGTGGCTCTGGTCCACAGAACTCTTCTGCTGATCCTTCTCTCGCTAAAGAGTCAGCATTTTCATTCTGTTCTATGCCAGAATGGCCTCTCACCCACATAAGTGTGAGCTCATTTGTCTGAGCGCACCTATTGAGTTTGGTAAGACACTCTATGGCCAGCCTGGAAGTGACGCCTGTAAGCTGCATGCACCTAATCACCGACTGATTGTCAAGGGCAATGACAATTTTCTTGCCATTGACCCTGTCATCTATCAGGCGGTCATGACCATGTAGGGCTGTTGATCCATGCCCCGTAGTATTTCGCAACATCCTGAGGGCTGCTAGCACCGCCGTTTTCTTTATTTCTAAATCCGAAGGCAGCATACCTAACAGAACCTCCATTGCGCTTGTTGGAGTGGTGCGTATTGCACCTTTTATTCCAATACACGCCAGCCGTTGGACTCTGTCTCTTCTTAATAGTTTTCTGGATGCCTTTTGTCCACTAAATTACCGAAGCATACGTGATGACAGGTCTAACCCTCATAGTGTAGACCCATTTCATATACTCTGGGTTTAGGCCTCATTTGAGACCACAAACGCGTCTACAGTGAAACAGAACCCTCTTGGCTCTTTGAGTCGTATCTTCTACATGCTCGTTCCAGTTCAGTTTGCTATCCAGGGTTACCCCTAAATACTTAACTTTCGTGGAGTGATTCTCTCCTCAGACCTGTCCTCTTTCTAGTAAAGAGAACATTGTCTGATTTTCCTGCGTTTACGGTAAGGCCTTGTTATCGACACCAATCCTCCACCATTCGGAGTGCCCCTGAAATGGTGTCAATGAATTTACCCCATACCACCAACGCAATGTCATCTGCATACCCTATCGTGTGTATGCCCAATTTATCCAGTCTAACCAGTAGTGAGTCCACAGTTATGTTCCACAGGGTTGGAGATAACACCCCGCCCTGGGGACATCCTCTACTTACTCTACCTCTAGTCTTGACTCTACCATTTTGCATGTTGACCGCCCTGTGCTTAAGCATATTGTCTACCCAATTTATAATCATTGGGTTTACATCGCGCTCTGTCAGGGCTTGCCGCAGGCTTCCAAAGCATATTTTGTCGAAAGCACCCTTGATGTCCATAAATGTGGCCATCGCAATGCCTCCTGAAAACAGCTCTTTTTCAGCAACTCTTACTAATTCGTGAAGAGCGCTCTCCGTAGATCTACCTGCTATATATGCATGTTGGCATCTACTCAGGGGATTATGCATCAGCGAAGTGCTCTCAAGGCAGTCAACCATCACTCTTTCCATCGTTTTCAAGAGGAAGGCCGTAAGGCTGATCGGTCTGAACGACTTCGCCACCGTTTCTTTTTTTTCCGGGCTTCGGAAGAAAGACAACTTTCGCCTCTCTCCAGACTCTCGGAACGTACCCAGTCGCTAGGCAAGTAACGAATATACCCCTCAGCCTAGGTGCAATGAGATCTTCCCCCCACTGCAACATAGCCGGAAATATACCGTCCATCCCTGATGTTTTGTACGGAGCAAATGAGCGTATAGCACTCCTCACTCCGTCCATAGTGATCATTCTTTCGGCTACCAGTCTGTCAACCCTGTGCATCCCTTTCTTCAAGGGTGTCCACGGGTCATCAGACCTTAAGCTTCCAGGAAAATGCACCTCCATCAGAACTTGCATCGACTCCTCTAAGTTCTCTGCCATGGTTCCATCCATTTTTCGAATTAGTCCTACTTTGGAGAATGGATCTTTTGAAACCATTTTCTGCAGCCTACATGCTTCTGAAATAGTTTCCATCCCAGAGCAGAAGTCTCTCCACGACTGTCTTTTACGGCGTCGTATGAGGTTCTTCAGTTCCCTTTTCCTTGCCTTGTAGTCTGCCCATGTTTCTGGGGTTCCCCCTCTCATGTGCAGATTGAAGACCTTCCTAACCTTTTTTAGAGATTTGAGTTCCGTGCACCACCATGGCGCCGGATCACCCTCTTCTACTGAAGATGTAGGACATGCCATCTCGTAAGCTTCAACCATAGCCGAACTAAGATGTTTGACATGGCTTTCACTTCCGCTGTATTTCCTGGTATTTTTATAGCTTTCTGGGTCAGTGTTTCCCTCAACTTCGCCTTATATTTCACAGGATCTGTATTCTTGGGACTCCTAACTTTCTTGCTATTCCGTTGGCGTCGGATTCCATACTTGAATTCAAACTGAATGGATCTGTGGACAGACATCGTTAGCCTATCCACGACCCTCCAGTTTTCTATTCTACTCAGAATCCTTCTGCAAATGAGGGTTACATCAATGAAAGTAGGCTGTGCTCCTCTATTTGCTACCAACAGATTATACCTCTCCACAAATTCAAGCAATTGCTCTTCCTCTGTCATTGTTGTTGGTGCTTCCCCACACAGTATTGTGCGCGTTGGCATCAAATCCAATCATCACTCCAATGTTCCTTTCCTCACAGTACTTTACCAGATTCTCCACCTCTTTTGAAGGTGGTTGGTCCGGAGAGCCGTAAGGAAGATACGCTGAAGCGTATCTAATAGATTCGCCAAAACTGCGCAACTTAAGCGTGCTTAGAAATAATAATCCAGTTGCACAGTTTTGATTAATCAATTAAGCGCCAATTCAAAGAAAAAATCACTGATGTTTTGCATAAATACTTTTACGAAGTCAGCCATGCTAACTTTAACATTCATCCAAATCATCAAAAATAAGTAAGTAAGTACATTTATTGAGCCTTCAGATTTTTAGCAACAGTATGTACAACATATAATAGACATAATAAAGACAGACACAGAAAAATTAAATAGGTATTCTATTACAATAAATATGAATATACACATGCAAGACGCAGTTTTGAAAGTGAAAGAAAATATAAATGCTTGCTCTAGGCATTAAAGAAGATAACGTTGACGAAATATCAGGAAAATAACTTAAAAACTAAAATTAGGAAACAATTAAAATAAATCAAAAATCAAAACTATTTACATATTTACACTTAATAAAGATAACATTAAGAGTTAAAATTAATCATTATATTAACTAACATTAAAAAAACGAAAATGTGGCAGGAACTATTACTATGAATTACTATGAAGTATTAAATATTACTTAAAAAATTAAGAAAAATGATTACGGAATAATAATCATATTAGGAGATGAAATTAATTAAAGTTTAAATGGAACATTGAAATTTTATAATAATAATAATAATAGGATAGAAATTCTAGATTTAGTAACTCCGGCATGTGATCAACCATTGGTAGGCCCATTTAGTTAGCCTCTGTAAATTCCAGGATCAGCTCTTATGAAAAATTCTGGCAAAAGTGGTATAGCTGAATTGATATGAATGTCTAGATTTAAGTTTTCGTTTATAATACCAACTGGTGAAATATAATTAGTATTGGACCAACTAAAATTTTTTTGTGATTCAAAAACAAATTGAATTAAATCATTTTCGAGGAAGTTAAGTTTGTTAATACATCTTTCTAGATGGTTTAATAAATACTTACAAAGAGGAACAACTTGTGCCTGATTATAAACATAGAAGTTGGAAAATCTCTTAGTGGAGGATTCAAAGTTACGGTTAATACATAATCTCAATACTTTTCGCTCAAATTTTTCAAGTTTCTGAGCAGTAGTAGGAGAGATTGAGAACGAAATCGGAAAGCCGTACATTATTACAGAACGTATACTGATTTTATAAATAAGTAATTTGGTGTTTTTAGGTAAGTCATTATTTCTTAAAAGATTGGAAAAAATACCGAGAATTATGTTTGCCTTTTTTAACACTAAATTTGCATGAATATTAAATTTTAAACGATTGCTAAAGGTTATACCCAAATACTTAATAACATTTTTAAAAGGAATATTTGTAGGTACCATTAAGTGTTAGCGATAAATGTTTGCTTTGGGGAACAGTGTCTCGATGACATTTTCCAGAAGGATTTCTTATTTTTCTATTACTTAGAAAATTATGCAAAATTTTTATAAAAGATGGATTAAAACCAATTTGCATAAGTTTATAAATAATTCCGTTGTGATAAGCCTTGTCAAAAGCTTTTTCAATGTCCAGAGCCACCGCAACTGTACATCTTCGTTGTCGAAGATTAAGAATCAAATCATTTTCAAACTTCAGCAGAGCATGAGTTGTAGAATGCTGTTTTTTAAAACCGAATTGAAAGTCTGAAATGTATTGAACTTCAATATTAATATCCATTTTATCCTATATAATACGTTCTAAAAGCTTGCCAAAATTTGATAACAATGAAATAGGTCTAAAATTGTTAACATCAAAACATTTAGGTTTCTTTTGAATTGGAATAATTTTAGCAATTTTCCAAGTATTAGGAAAATAGCCGTTGTTAATACAATTATTGAACAATATAACTAAAAATTTGAGAATAGAGTTCGGTAGTTTTTTAATTAAAAAATTAGAAATTTGATCAGATCCTGCTGATTTTTTTGTATTAAGACTTTGTATATATAAACCTAAATCTTCCATGTTTATAAAGTGTATACTGTCTGAGTTTGAATAAGAGTTGAAATCCGGGTTAAAGTAATATATTGAGGGCGGATAAGAATCAAGATTGTTACGAATTTGAGATTCCAATACCTCAATATCTGGCCTAGATGGATTTTTTTTTTTATATACTTGTTCAAAATGATTTTTTAAAATTTCGACCATTTCAACATCATTATCATAAACTACATTGTCATAAATAATTTTTGTGCAAGATTTGCTTTCTTTTCTTCTAATTAAACTAGAAATTTGTTTATAGGCTATTGGACCAAGTTTGATTAATTTGAGCTTTTCACTAAATTCTTTAGAATGATGTTTTTTAACTTGTTCTTTAATAATAATTTTTAAGAGAGAGATTTGTTTTGAAAGGAGTTTGTATTCAGAGGATTATTTGTTAAAATTAGAAATGAAAATCTTCCTTAATCTTCTCTGCCATCTATTTTTGATTTTGAATAATCTATTAATAAGCTTAATAAGATTAAGGTAAAAATGTGGAATACTTTCTGTTGAATTCAATTGTTTCAGAATGAAGCTGAATAAATTAGCTGAATTTATAGCTGACCTTAAGAAGTTTATATGAAAGTCGATTTCAGAATTATTTAAGTTTCTATTTTCAGGTGGAGAATTATTTTCAATAAGAGCAGATAAGTCAGAACGAAAATTATCCCAATTAGTATTTTTAAACGAGGTATAAAATCTTGGCTGATTTAAAGAAAAGGTGAAACCTCTTATATCAATTTTTAAAAGCGAAGGACAATGATCAGAAAAAGTCGAAAGACTGGATATATTGTAATTCAAATTAATATTGTCAATAAGCTTAGACGAGATTAGATAATGATCAAGAAAAGAAATTCCATTAGGAAATGAAGGATTAATATCACAAATTCTAATGAAGTCATGAGAGTTGTTTTCTAACCAATTAAAAATGTATTCCCATTTGAATTATTAAAGTTATCGTTCCAAGATTTATGTCTTGAATTAAAGTCACCACCAACAATCATTCCATCAAAATTAGATGCGAAATTAGCTATCTCAACTAAGCCATCAGAAATAATAGAAACACAAATATCAAGAAAAATGTGTGGAAAACGTACACTAGAAAATGTGACAATAGAGTATTTATAACTACTTTTTAAATCAATTGCTACACCTTGGGAACTATAATCTCGAATAAAGTTATAATTGTTTAGGTGCACATATTTAGATCTAGATAAATGTGTTTCCTGAATGAAGCAAATATCAATAGAATTAAAATCCAAAATTCTTTTCAATTCAATAGCTCTACTGGTGTCAACCAAGGATCTGACGTTGAAGGTTAAAAATTTTTAAAATTACGGTCCATATTTAGCCTGAACTTCTTTAAGGAGTAAAATACACTCATTTTTAATCTTTCTTTTGAAAGAGTATTAAAATTTCGAAGAAAATTTTCGATCTTTTGCTCAAGCGTATGTTCTTCTGGATTAAATATAGAATTTGCTACTTTCAAAAATTCTTGAATGATAAATGGTTTCTCTATTTTTAAAGAATCATGATTCTCAGAACCATAAAAATTACTTGCATATGATTTTCCCTCTTTAACAAGTGATTGTCTATTGACGGTGCTCTGGACGATTGAAATGGCATTTGTTTTTCTTTCCTTAGCTTCATAAGAGTTTTTTTTTATTTATATACTCTTTACAATTAATGCAGTAAGGCTCAACATTGAGGAGGAGACAGTGAGGAGGGAACAATTCCCCGGATCATGTGATTTGTCGCACTTTACACAACGGTAAGATTTATTACAATTTTTCGCTGTGTGACCCCAATTTTGGCAACGTTTGCATTGAACCTCTTGCTTTCTTGATTTTGGAGCTTCCCAAGTTACGACTTGATATAGTAAATTTCGAATTTTAGAAATTTCGTTAAATCTTTTACCTGGTAAAAGAGTTACCAAAAATAGACCGGTGTCAATTTTGTTTTTTAGTGATAAGGTACTAATAAAGTTTCCAACTTTTTCTACCACATTAGGAGATATTTTATCAATTTCCTGTTTAATTTCCTCTTAACTAGAGGAATAATGTAGCCCACGCAAAACGAGCCTTACGTGCTTAAATTGTTTTGGTGTAAATGAAAATGAGTCAATTTTTTGCTCTCTTAAACGAGCCATCATTTCAACATGAATATTTGGATCTCTTATATAAAGCTTACTTTTATATGGAGATTTATTTTTTATTTTGAAATCAATTTTAGGTATTATACTAGATAGTTGGTCAATAAGAGATTTAATATTTACGTTGTATAATATAATTGGAGGACAGAATTTATTAACTGTAACAATCGGTTCAGCTATGCCGCCCTTGCCAGAACTTACCATTATTTTTGGAATATTTTTTGGAGTAGATTCTATCGAAAGATCTGCTAAAGCAGCGAAACGATTACTGTTGTCTATGGCAGAAAGACTTGAGACATCAATTTGCTTTGGAACGCCGTAGTCGGATCTCTTACGTTTTCTTACAGAAACAAAATCGGAATCATCATTTGTGGATTGAAGACTCGCGGATTGAGAAAATTCATTTAGATTGGTAGAGTTATTATCTTCTAATATCGTAGGTTGCTCAGACGCCATGATAACACCAGGTGAAAGTGAAACAGATGATTTACTTCTTTGCGTTAAATGAGCGGGTGAACCACAACCTTGATTAGAATTATGAGTGTCCATTGAGATAGCTTCATTGTGGTTCAAAAGCTTTTTCGTAATTAAAGAAATATAGCCAAGATCAACCACAGTGAAAAGTTCAGCAATTCAATTTTAATTCGAAGAAATTTCAAAAGCAATTTTTTCTGTCAGGAAATTTTAAAATTTTTCAAATTTTCTGAGATATATTGAATCAATTTCAATCCAACCGCTTTCAATCCAAATCATCAAAAACTAAATTGAAATTTGCTTGTACCATGATCGATGGTAAGATAGCCAATCATCTTTCGTCAACACAGTCATGTTAATTATGTGGTATCAAACCAACTGAGATGAATGAAATCTAAAACCTCAAAGAACTTCGACCAGAATTATATCTTATGGCTTATCATCCGTACATGCTTGGGTTAAAACGCTTGACTGTATTTTTGGTACATATTGGGTACAGGCTAGTTGTAAGAAAATGGGCAAACCGTGATAGCAATGATAAATTATCTGTCGAGAATAAAAAAAAAACAAATTCAACTTCGGCTTAAAAAGAATTTGGTCTAGTTATAGATAAGCCCATGCCAGGTTTTGGCTCTTGAAACGATGGAAATACTGTTCGACGATTTTTTTTAAAACCATTAAAAAGCTCTTCTATAACTGTAGTAGACGAGAAGCTTATAAAAAATTTTATATAATTTTAAGCTATCTCTACTAATTATAATATTGATATTTCTTTATTGGAAATTTATATTAATACGAGTAAGGCCTTTTCCACTTTTGGTTAACGCAATTCTAACGCAACTTTAACACAACACCGAAAAAGTTGAAAAGCAATGCAACTATAAACCGAATGCTTTCAGGCTTGCTTCAAATGTCATGCAACATGTGTAAGACATCTGAAAAAGCATTAATTAATAAAATAAGTGGCATTATGCAAACGTACTTATTATAACATAAGTACAAGGAATTAACTTATTCACATTGATTAATGTATAGCTTACTGATATCTATCTATATAATATAATATATATATATAATATATATATAAATAATCTATACTTACTCATATATTTGAATTCACAAAACAAACAAACTGATGCAACAAGCCGCCGATTAAAATTGCGGAAAGCCTCGTTGCGCTGAACAAGTTGACAACGTGCCGAGAACTTGTTGCGTGCAAGTTGCTTAATCTGAAGGTTCCGGTATATATACGCAGGCTAGCAACTTGAGTTGGAATAGTGCAACAATGCATCGTTGGAATTGGGAAATTATCGGAATAGGTAGAAGAGGCTTTTAACAAAGTCTGTAGACGTTTACGTTTGACGAACACATGTAAAAGCTCAAGAGGTAATACAAATATGGATTAATTGAATATGCTTCTAATCAGTTCTGACTCTTTGGTTGATTTCTATAGAGAAAATTTTGAAGATTTCAAAATCTCTAAAAAAATTTCATTGGGACGTATTAGCTCTCTTCTACTGCTGATAAATCAGAAATAACAGCTATGCGACAATCTCGCTGTCCTCTTATTAATGATTATTCAACTAGCGATGAATGGTCTTTGTCGTCGAATTTAAGTTAAAAATTCCATTCTTAATAATGTTAAAATAAGAAAAAAAAAAATGAATTCTTAAATTTAGACAGTAAACTTCGTTATCGCATTTTTTTTCATTTCTTGCTTATGGACCAAAATATATTTCATATGTATGGGTGGCGGCCGTGGCGCAGTGGGTAGAGTGTGTGTCCCATACGCCAGAGAACCCTGGTTCGAGTCCCACCTGACAGAAAGTTTTTTTAATTGAATTAATTCTCTGTTTGGCCGTCACCTCTCTGCAGACAAAGGCAAGCCTCGGAGAGTAAAAACTGCCATGAAAAGCTTCTTGAGAATATAAGCCGTTCGGAGTCGGCATAAAACATGTGTTTAAGTTGTATGGCAGCTACCACGCCCACTTTGCCAATCGTGACGAAATGTTTTATGCCTTTTGGAAACCACATATTAAACGACTACGTTTGATTTTGTTATCGTAGTTCATCTCATTTCTAAGATATTGCGCAAAATGTGTTTAAGTTGTGTGGCAGCTGCCACGCCCACTTGTCCAAAATTTCTGAAATGGTTTTTTTTTGTACTTTCCTGTACCTTAAACATCGAAAACTACCAAAAAATTAACAAATCAATAATATTTTCCGTCTAACTTGTACCATTCGCATCACAGTGCGCTATAAAGATGCGAAAGCCATTGGCTGCATTCAGCTGAAAATTTTCTATGTAGCTGCTGCACAACTTTCGGGCTGAAAGGGGAGTTCAGAGACGATAGCACATGTTGTCGAACCTTGCGTGATGGCCTTGATATCAAAAAGTTTAGATTTTAACGCAGCAGCCACACGTGATAGTACTGGCATGCCAATAAAGAATAGGTATTTACTTCGAAAATATTCCGAAATAATCAACATATTCCGCTGTGGCCACACGTGATAGTACCTGTTCATTCGCAAAATGTCGCCAAAGCCAAAGGTTCGACCACTTTATTATTCCGTTTGCTTTTATTCAGTGATGCTTTATATGCCAACACAGCACCAAACTTAAATGGGATAAAAATGGGGAACTAATTATGTTGTAAAATGTGTTTATCAATATTTTTCAAAGTGAAATGCAACTTATTCATATGATATATTATGTGTCAAAATAAGGGAAATTAAAATAATTGCATATATTTCATTACAGGACCTGAAAGAAAAGTCCATATTTTAAGTTCGAATATTTTAGGGACAAAATACAACACTGTTTTCCTTACTTCGATTTCGCACTGGCTGCGGTTGTCAAAATTCACTGTCTCAGTAAAAGTTGTTGTCAGTTGACTGCCAGTGATGTCAAGGTGTGAGTGTATTACGCTGCAGCCACACGTGATAGTACTGTCAGGCCAGCAAAGAATATGTATTAACTACGAAAATGTTTCGAAATAATCTACAAATCTACGCTGCGGCCACACGTGAGAGTAAATGTTCATTTGCAAAATGCCGTCAAAGGCAAAGGTTCGACCACTTTATAATTTCGGTTGCTTTTATTCAGTGATGCTTAATATGCCAACACAGCACGAAACTTAAATGGGATAAAAATGGGGAACTAATTATTTTGTAGAATCTGTTTATCAATATATTCCAAAATAAAATGCAACTTATTCATATGATATTTTATGAGTCAAATAAGGGCAATTAAAAAAATTGCATACATTTCACTACAAGACATGAAAGAAAAGTGCATATTTAAAGTTCGAATTTTTTTAGGGAGAAAAAACAACACTGTTTCCTTACTTCGATTTCGCACTGGCTGTGGTTGTCGAAATTTATTGTCTCAGTAAAAGTTGTTGCCAGTGGACTGCCAGTGATGTCAAGGTGTGAGTGTATTAGTGAAAAGTGAGAGTGTATTGAGTTTTTCGAACTGTTACTGTCTTCGGACTGGCACGTGTGGCTAGGGGGTAAGTTGACATGTTGTCAGTCTGCTGTTTCGAGCGTTCGAATGGCCAAATACCTGGCTTGTCCTACCATGCGCGATAGCATGTGCTATCGTCTGAACACCCCTAATGGTATGTAGCATAAAACGCTCACACAAGATAGTTCCTGAGCGGTCGCCATCTCAGGCATGATACAATGGGCGCATTCAGCGTAGTCAACAGTTGGCAACAGTTGCGTAAAAGTTCGCTGAATGGTTCAATCGTTTGAGCGCTCACTTAAACTGATCAGGTAGAGGACGCCATTTAATCGAGCGAAAAAATTCTATACTACCTGAACTCAACTGCTGAGTGCTTTAACCTTTAACTGGTACACCTCAAAAAATGTAGTTACAAGTTTATTTTTTTTTCAAAAAACGCGTTGAATAACAACACGACTGATCAATGCGAAAGCATGCACTCACCTGAAAGCTTGAAATTTACTGAGCGTTAGAGAATGAATGGTGAAATAATGAGATAAATATAATCTTTTCTTTTTTTAAGGAAAGTTAAAGTTAAACTTTGACTCTAAATTGTAAACTTTGACAACTTTTCTGACGCTTAGAGTAACAACACATTCAGAGAAAAACATCGCTCACTAAAGTATCGCTACCATAATAATTCACAACAGTTGACTACGCTGAATGCGCCCAATGATTACCAGATAGCCTTGACCATGATACAATGATAAGGTAGGGCCGCTGCGCTGAGTGCTCTCACGCGTCAACGAAGAGTAGATAATGAGAAGCAACATATATGTATGTCAAAACGGCGAATTTCGTAGAAATTGCAAATGAAGAAAATATTTTATGTTTCCAAGTTGCAAACAGTGCGGTCGCGGGTGTTAAACTTGTGCTAATTTGAGTGAAAATATTATAAAAAAAGTGTAATAAAAACTATAAAATGTGAAAGAAGTCTTAAAATTGCAAAAAAACCAGTAACAGTTTTAACCTAAAAACAACTGCGAAACGTGAGCATAAAGAAATTCGCGATGAACAGCTGATTTTGACATCAATGTAGCTTTATTCTTCTTTCTACCCCATTCCTCTCCTTGATGACCTTACCTTGACAACTACCTATTTTCTCACGAGCGACGATCGGGAGTTGTCAAAATTAATACAAACTTTAACTTGTCATTTGTTTGTGCCTGTTTACATTAGCCTCCCTTCACCGACTCAATTTTGATGTGAGGCAGCTACCAAATGCTCACACACATCATTTGCCTCACTTTGACCTTGATTAATTCAATAAAAAAAAATGTTCGCTCTTGGAGTTCTATCGAAGCATAAATTTGCGTTTTATTGCACTTGAATATATTAATTTTCATTTAAATCAATAATCACTAGGGAATTTTGCGTTTAAATGCTGAAACACAACAAAGAAACCAACCAACGACAAATGTCAAAGCAAAGAGAATAAGGCTGTGTGCTATTCGGAAACTTTTCACTCGGATGATGAAATTTTGACAGTCTGAATGTGAATATTTGGCACTTGCGAGTCCTCAGGGGCTTGTATAAATTTTGACAATCGGCAAGAGAATTTTTGACACAAGCATAATTAGAAAAAAAAAACACTTAGGCTGTGTGGTATTCGGAAACTTTTCACTCGTGGTAGGAAAGAAGTTACTGAGTTGAATACAATTTCGGTCTGTTGAAATAAAATTGTCATTTTTGCTGTGCCAAAAGAACAATGAAATTTTGACAACAAGAAATTTTGGCGTTTTAGATTTCGTTAGTGTATTAGCGCAAGAATTTTATTTTTTTTTTGCAAAATTGTTGATATAACTGAAAATTAACACAATTTACGCAAATATTTTCCACTTCTGGTTGCTTTGCTGACGGAAGCAAAAAGTTTTGAACTTCTTTATAACTTTTTTTAAAAGAAGGGGGAAGAGTAAGTACTGCTTTTGCTTTTCTGCTCCGGACAACTATCTAAAACATTATTCCTTTAAGGATATTACCTATATTCGGCCAAGAGGTTATTCCGAAGCATTAGATGTCATTTTAAATGGAGACAATGCACAAACTTAAATGCATTTAAGAATGTCTGCTAGCTCTTTTCGCAAAAGTGTGGAGTTTATTCCAGCGAAGCATCATGAATGGTCAAAAGAGTATCAAGTGATTAGCTATCGAGTAGCAAGTGGTTTTATGGGATTGCGGACAGTATGCAATATAGTTCTACATATTACGTAGAACTTCCTTTGCTGTTTTGTTGGGATTTCCATTATTTTTAATTTCTCTTTTTCAATGCATTTCTGACAACTCCAAAACGCCAACAGAACTGTCACTCCTACCTTGCAAATCATTAGGGCTACTTCAGTTGAGCGGTTTACGCTTATTTTATTTTGACAGATCACAATATCAAATATTAAATTTATTAATTATTAAATTGTTTAATACTGCTTTCAATTAAAACTATTTGTTTGAAACGTGTGTACACAGAACATAATAAAAGTCAATTTAAGACAAAAATCATTTATAGATAAACAGCTGCTTGCCGTTTGAAGTTTCAGAAAAAAATCTATTCAGCAGAAAGTATCACGTTATGCTACTTCGCAACCTGAGCGCTCTTTCGGATAGAATGCAGCCAATTACAATTGCGCTTGTAAATTTTTGTAAATGTAATGTAGTGTAAAAAAATAAAAGTTAAAAAAGGAAAGTAAAAAATTTAATTTAATATATTTTATAGCATATTCTCACGGCACCCTGAGCAACGTAATTCGGCTCTCATTGTAATTCGAGGCTGAATTATGTTCCGAATCATGATACAATAATTTACAAGGTAGCCTTGACAACTACCTTTTTTCTCACGAGCAGCGATCGGGAGTTGTCAAATCAATACAAAGTTTAACTTTTCATCCGTTTTGCTGCTTCTTCGTTTTCTCTTTTCCAAAGTGTTTTTGACCACTCCAAATCGCCAACAGAACTGTCACTCCTACCTTGTAAATCATTATGCCATGTTCCGAATTAAGTAATTGGTCATACAAAATTCGACAATCGAATTAGCATCCGAATTACGTAGAAATTGGTTTCATCTCTAATTTTTATCGAAAATTAATCGAAAACCACAAGCAAAACAAAAGAAGCAATAAAAACAAGACAACACAAATAGTCAAATTCTCAAAGTCAGCTGACAAAGTATCATTGCTTAAAAAAATAAATAATATCATAAACATGTATTTATTTTGCACATTTTTTCACATTTTCGTTCTCCACAACAAAACAAATAACATTAAAATAAAATACACAAAGAACAGCTGTCAAACCGAATTACGATTACTTCGTGACAACAGGGCAACTCACATTCGTAATTCATAGGCACAATTACTTAATTCAGACTGCCGTGAGAACATGCTATTAGATAAGGTAAATACATGAAACCAATGTTCATTAATATAGGTTAAGTCACTTGAGAGAAAAGCACTCTTTTTCTGCCTTTGCTCGAACTGTCAAAGTAGCTGTTAGCTAAAAATTGTACAGATTCAGGTTTTTTTTTCTTGATTTCCTTTTATCCATTCTGACAGTTCGACCGAGCTTCTCTCAAGTGACTTAACCTGTATTAATGAACCTTGCATGGAACAAAACAAAGCAATGAAATGTCAAAGTAAACGTACTACTAGCTCCCTTGCCGCAATCTCAAAAACAGATTTATATAAAATTGACAGATCCATCAAATTCACAAATTGGTTTAACGAAGACAGGACTCTTTTAACACCAAGTTAAATGAGATAATCAGGGGTCTAATGGAAACCGATTGTTGTCAGAATCAGTTTTGAAACCGATTTTTTCGATTTATTTTTCGAACACGATTTCTTATTGATCTTGCGTGACACAGAAATCGATTAATCGGTTTGATTGTCTAAATTAAACTGAGCAGCTGATTGCTGTCGATTAAGTTGTCATTTTATGTGGTAACTTCGATGCCGAAGGATATTTCTTAAAAAATGTAAGCCATGTTTTATTATTTATACAAAATATTTTGGTGCAATATTAAATTACGACATATTTAAACTAGGGGAGAAAATAAAAATGCAACTCAAATTGCAATTTTCATTGATTTTATGGAGCAAAATTCCGACATAGCCAAAGGATTTACAAAACGTGACAAGATTCTTGTGGAATCCTTATGGCAAGAGTTGGCAGCGTCGTTGAACGCAGCAGGTCCACCGACCAAAGACGTAGAAGGATGGAAAAAGGTATTATTTGAAAAAGCAGTTCTTCAATTAGTCACTTTGACGCCTTTTTTAAATTTTCCTAGGTATGGACGGAGTGGAAAAGCGACGTCAAGAAGAAGTTGGCACACAACAAAGTCGAAGTGCGAGCAACAGGTGGCAGACCTTTTTTCAAACACCATTTAAGTCAAGCGGAGGAAACCATTGTTCGCGTATGTGGAATTTACCAGGCAGTAGAAGACATAGCAGGGGTATCAATCGGTCTCAACGAGAATGCTCTTGAAGAAGCTGAGAATGCTTTCGAAGTATCTGACGACGACGATTCTTGTCTCTCAACATGTTGCGTCGAACTCTTTGGGTAGTTTTCTTCAACGTATCTATTAATAAATTAAAAATTTCACTTGCCGCAAAACATAACTTGATTATAACGGCGCAAGTGCGCGAGCCGG
Source organism: Coremacera marginata (assembly GCA_914767935.1). Classification (NCBI taxonomy): domain Eukaryota; kingdom Metazoa; phylum Arthropoda; class Insecta; order Diptera; family Sciomyzidae; genus Coremacera; species Coremacera marginata. Next base: position 15,823,377 of record OU612043.1, on the reverse strand, counting down.
GTAGCCATCTCAACCTTACTTAACCTCCTGTTCCATTGAAAGTTGCAATAACTTGTGAATAAAACCTTCTGTCGGAGTCGAAATAGTTCCCTGTTATGGCAAATATTTATTTAAAAGTTATCGCGTGTACAAATAAATTTTGAGGGATTTACAAAAAATGGCATAGATAGAGTATTGAATTGCATCGGACCACCTTGTAACAAAATTCTTGCTAAAGCCTCATTATTTCCCTCTAAAAAGGAAATTGGGTTCCATATGAACTCAAGCCAAGATACGTTGAATGCCGATTTTTCGAATGTGAACTACTGCTTCGAAGGCAAAATTTGGCGAAAACCGTGGGTTGAATTCAACTATGAATCAACTTTGACCGAACCGAAATTTGGAAACCGAATATTGGAAAGAAGCTAACGCTGTGCATCTGATGAAATCAGCTCAGAGTGATCTACTATGAGCTACTCTAGCCTAACGAAACCATAACTGGGAACGTTACAATTGAGCCGTGCATTGTAGCTCGAACGCCCTCAATATGCTAAAAGGCATGAAAAAGTGTTCTTTCAGCACTGCCATGCTCAGTCACATGTTGCAAAATTCGTCAAGTAAAATTTGGAGGCGCTTCAATGGGATATCCTGCCGTACCACCCGATGTATTAATCAGATATTGCTTCTTCCAACTATCACACTTGTTTCGGTCATTTGATTCATGGCCTGACCGAACAGCACTTCACCTACGAAGAAGCCAAAAATTGGGTAAATTTTTGGATCTTCTTAAAAGAAGAGTTTTTTTTTTCAATGTGGCATCCGTAGTATGGTGCCTGAAAGGTAGCTAACGATGGAAATTACTTTGATAAAAATACATTGTAACAATTTCTCTGAATAAAGCTTCAAAGGTAAAGAAAAAAACTCTCAAAACTTATTTGTACACCAGAGAACTGCAACGAGACTATGATTCGAACGAATGACTATAAATCATCCATCAAAAACCGAATGCGTGTGCGTGCGGTTGCGTGCATGATACAATAATTTACAAGGTAGCCTTGACAACTACCGTTTTTCTCACGAGCGGCGATCGGGAGTTGTCAAATCAATACAAGTTAAACTTTTCATCTGGGGCCGCATTACAGCATCCGTGATCGAATGATTTCTTTCGGAATTTTACAGTTTGGTATGACAGCTATCGTGAACGAGTGAAAGTTATCGTTTTTTTGATCTATCGGTGTTGTAAACAAGAAAAGTTATCTAATTTTCGTATTATGTCTGTCGTGAACGAGCATATGTTCGATTCGGTTATTTCGAAATGTCATTCGATTGCATTCTAGTGAACGAGTTGGCTTTATTTCGGAGCGCACGCAAAAATGTAAGTAAATTGTTTAATTTATAAAACATTTATTATTACTAAAAACATGCTTTATTTAAAGTACTAATGCAAATAAAATAAATGCCGTGCAGAGAATTGAAATGGGTGAGTTTATGGTAAGCCACCCCGACTTGGTGAAATGAATTCTAGTAATTTACATATACCTCTCGTTTTTGTAGGTGTTTGCAGACCAAAAGTACGCAGTCAAAAAGAAACTTTCTTTCAACAAAGCTTAAAAAAATCGCACAGGCGGAGGTCCCTCCGAAGAAAAGGTTCTGATCGCCACTGAAGAGCTTTTAATAGAAGCAAGTGGGTTGAAAGCTTCTGTCGAAGGTCTGCCATCTGTTGCTTCCTTCGGTAAGTTTTCTGATAGTGACGTTGAAGAAGTAGAATACCTTGATGAGACCATGGTTGACGTAAGCTTCGAGGAAGAAATTATTTGCCCACACCCAAAAACAGCAAAAAAGTGAAAACCATCGAAACGAAATTCGATTTGATAAAAGAAAGTTTGAAAGACAGTGTAGAAATGCAGAAAGACATTTCGTCAAAGATGGACTGTTTGATAAATATCAATAAAAAAATTTTAGAAGTGAAGGAGGCTAAATTTCAAAAATTTATAGAGTTTAAAGAAGTAGATTTCAAACTAAAAAAAGAAAAAATTACAAAAACTAGATAAATTAGTTGTTCTATAGCTCTAGAATAGTTGTTCTAATAGTTGTTTTATAGCTACGAGTGGGGCGTTGCCGATTTTCTCAGTAGGTGGACACATTTTTTGTGATTTTAAGGTCATGTTTTATTTCCTTAATAAAATCCAATGTAGCAATAATATAAGAATAATTTTAAAAAATATTTGTGATTTTAGTTCAAAAAAAGACAAAACGTTTGGAATTCCAGAGCTACAACAAATATAATTTTTCACCACTGCAACTTGCGAATTATCTACATATTGTGTGAATTTCCAGCTGTACAATTATTTGAACTTAAGAACTTTTTGATTTTTGGAGATCTTATAAATCGAAGAAGTGTTTTTGTGTTGCACCAGAAAAAAATTAATGCAGCTAACTTATTTCAAGATTAACTTAATCTCTAAAAAAAGATAATGTTATCAATGAAAATTAATTAAAATATAAAATTTTTTTGTGTAATTTTAAAGGAAAAATAATTTTTTGATTTTCTTATTATTTTTTTTTTTTTTTTTAGTAGTAGTTGTTTTTGTTAAATGTGGGAATGTGTGTTGAATGCATAGATCGGCATAATGCATTGAATTATTAGTGCATTAAAAATATCATTACAACTATCCACCTAGTGGTAATGCAATTTTGTTTCCCATTGCAATTACATATTAATAGTAATTCCCATTACCATTACATATTAATGGCAATGCAAATTTAATTTGCATTACCACTAGGTACATAGTGGTAAAGGAAAATTAATGGTAATGGAAAATGCACATGTATGGTTGAATGAAAATGTGTTGTTTTTGTCTGTGGGAAAACATTTTGGCGGTTGGAATAGATCAGTATATTGTAATAGAGCTTCACGTAGCGAACGAGACACTTTGGGTGATGTGGTCGTGGTGCAGTCTACAAGGTAAGGATATAGCCAGCTGGTCCCACGCGGGCTTGTTCACTGGAAAGATAAAGATATTTTAAATAAAAATAAGGATTATTATTAAAGTATTAAATAAAGTTTGACCATTTTTTACTTTAATTAACATGAAACTTTTTTAAACTTTAATATGAAGGTGCAATAAAAAACTATTTTAGTTACCTTTAGATGGTGGTGCCTTCCTCATAGACACAAATAATGTTGCTATGGCTTTAAGTACAAACGAAATATCCGATAAGCGAAAGCTATCCGAAATAAGTACCAATTTTCATTGTCAGAAATATTTAAGTTATAAAATATTTACCTCGGCATATTTTTCGCTTTGTCGCTCATCATTGAAACGCTTTAGAACCTCTTTGAAACGATGTAACGCCGTAACAGCTAAATGTTCAGCAAAATCTTTGCCTCCACCCTCACCAAGTCCGACACTGGTCAATATATTGGCATTTGTAGTTGACATGGTAGCATTTATACCATTGCGATTATTATTGCATTTATACAATCGCAATAAGAGAACTGCAATAATGACTTAAAACATGTTTTGTCGAATATTTCGCGCAGCTTTCAATCGGATACGTAGCAAGTATTTTTGTCAGACGCTGAATCCCCTCGTTGAGCAAAACGACGATTTGCATAATAAACTGCTGTGGCATTTCATCTGCAAACGGCAGAACCTCATCACGTAGTAATTCAGTTACTGCACAATCAATGGTTTCGTCCAGAACAATTTCCTAAAAACTGCGACCCTCAATTGTACAAACACAAAGAATTTCGGATTAGTATTTGACAGCTGGAGATGATGACATAATTGATTGCTCTCATACAAAAATTTCTGCCCCAGCCCCTGTTTTGCTGCTTCTTCGTTTTCTCTTTTCGATGTGTTTTTGACAACTCCAAATCGCCAAAAGAACTGTCACTCCTACCTTGTAAATCATTATACCATGGCCGCCGCTTTCACTCATCGCTCATAAGAATGCCGCTCAGTGATTCCAATGATTCTAGAGTCAAGGGAAATCGAATGCAGTGTTACCGCTGACATATTTTATTATACATATAATATATAAATTTATTATTACATATATATAATACTAGCGGACTCGGCAAATGTATGAAAATAAACCTAAAAATAGTGTTAAAAAAGATATTTAAATGACATGTACTTAATAAAAAGAAATTTCAAATATTATTGATAGAAATTAGTGAACAATTGTGAAAATATTATTGAAAAAAAATATTAAAAATTTTTTAAAGATTATTAAAATATTAAATAGAATTGTTTCAACATTTTAAATATTATTAAAAAAATAATAATTAAAAAATTCCTTCAAAAGTTCTTAAAATATAAAACATACATAAAAAATTATTGATTTAAATATTAACTGGATAATATAAATGGAAGTTATATTTTTTTTTTTTTTTAGACTTAACCAGCACTCAGGGGATGTCCCCTATAAATGCGAAAGCATTGTGTTGATTCGGAAGAAGGGTGATAGTTAGTTGGAGGGTGGAAAGAAAAAATACAACTATTTTTAAACTATTACAAACTATTAAAGCTTTTAAAAGCGACAATTCTGTTTATTTTGGATTGCAGCTTTCCTTATGGCATCTCTAAACATAAAGGTTCTCAGAAATTCATCATTGCAAGTGTAAAAGTGAGTTGAAAAATTGATTAAAAACAATACAATGACAACAAGGAACTAATAATAGACAACATACAAGTATACAGTTTGCTGTAATTTAATTCTTTGTCCTAGCGATATCCAACTTAGAAACTGGCTTTTTATCTTAATCAAGACGTAAAACACAAAACAAAAGTAAAACAAGGGAAACGCACGCCAATACTGAAATGCACGCAAATCATTCAATGACTCTAGAATCATTGAGGTTGCTTAGAATCATATGCTTATAATTCAGCAGTACTTCTAATGAGCGATGAATGAAAGCAGCGGCACTCGTCGCTCATCGCTGTTATGAGAATGCTTCGCGTGGAAGTGGTTGTTGTTGTGCGCAACCACTGTGCACCAGGGATGATATTGGCTTTACTGTAAAAGGGCCAAAATTCATATAAAAATAGGGCCAATTTGACATTAATAGGGCTTTGAGATTTATAAATTGTAACTTAATATCAGAGGCCGTCCCAATTATGCATTTTATAATAAAAAGCAAAAAATAATAATTATATTTTGACTTTTAAAATTGTGAGCAAAAAGTAATAATTATCTTTAGTTTTTATTTGTTAGGGCAAAAATAAAAAGCAAAAACTAACCAATAATTTTTTGAGCACTAAATAACTGGTAAGTTTTGATTTTTGTTTTTTAAGACAAAAATGAAAAGCAAAATCTGACCGATATTTTGCTGAGCACTAAATAACTGGTAAGTTCTGATTTTTATTTTTTAAGGCAAAAATAAAAAGCAAAATGTGGATCTAAGGTTACGGTTGAACCAAAGTTTTACTAATTTTAAGGCAGGAAATGCATGCTCCACGCATGATGATGATGATGATGACTCATTTAGAACTGTAATTTAAATGATTAAATGAAATCACTTCCATCTTAAATCAAAAATTTTGGGTAAAAGTGATATAGTTTCAGGTTATTCTTTCAAAATATTTTATTTCACGCTTTGTTTGTAAGAGTTAAAAAGACGCCAAAATTAATCTATAGATAAAGTGTTTCTAAAAGAAAATTTTTAACAAAAACATTTTTCTGATAAGTCAATCCTAAATTTTATAAATAAAAACAAAAATTGTAAAGCTTTCCACAAAAACCACACACCAGATATTTCCATCTTGAAATAGTCGTAGAATGTCAGAAATGAATAAGCAATATTATGAAGACTCTCCGTCTTGCAAGAAGTCTAATTAATGAAGCGGGACTTGGGTTCACTCTTTTCATCTAAACTCAACTTGGGAAATAAACTAAGCTTGTTGAAATTACTAAAAAGTATGCTCTAAATGGGACAATGACTGTATTTAACAAAACTTGTTTTACGTCTCGCCTTTACATAAAATACAAATAATAAAAAATAACATAAGAAATGAAATGAAAAATCACCCAAAATTTTTCATACGAAATTGGGGTGAATGAAATAAAAAATGAATAGGAAATTCAAAGGAAAAATCACCGAAAAAATTGGACAATTTTGCACATTTTTTAACGAAATTTCGCTTTTTGCTGAGGGTTTTTTATACAAAAATCACCTACTTTTTTGGATGCAGTTTCGCTTTCTGTTTTTAACTGATAGTTCACATTGACTACTAGAGAAATGGTAATTATAACTCTTTTTTATTTTTATCACTTGATCCTTATGTTTTTTAAAAATTTTAAATAATTTACTTAAATCGGTCGAGGGCTATCCGTCACCTCCACTACACCACTACAACGCCGCTGAATTGCATTTTAGAACATTTTTCCAAAAAATTTTTAACATTTTTTCGTTTTTATAGTGTAAAAATTTTTTATTCTTTTCGTTTCTTTTCGGGATTTTTCATTTTATTTTTCGGCGATTTTTCTTTGGCATGTTGAAATCATATACATTAACCAGTAAACTTTTCTTTTAAAAAATTCCAATTTTTTTTCGGTAGAATTTTCCAAAAGGGCCTAAAATGAATAAGAAGGGCCTCGGGGCTTTTGAAAAGAAAAAGGGCCCAAAAAAGCCCTAAAAGCCCCCAAATATCATCCCTGCTGTGCACGCATGCGCACTCGGTTTGACGAGTGATTTAGAATCGTAAAAAAAAACGATTCGCTGCAGCTCTCTGTTGTACACACAATAAATAATGCTAAGGATTTAAAAAAAAAAAACAACCTGAAGTAACACTTTATTTGAACAAACTTATAAAAAATATTTGCTGTTGAAAACTCAATCACAACGTTAATCTTGTTTCTCAATAATTCTGCCTGAGTTCGGTTCTTTCTACTTACCATTTTTGGCAAGTATTTACATTCATCGCAGTTCTTTTGAGTTCTCAACATGAATTCATTCAAATAAATACAACAAAATAAATATTAAGGGCATAGTTCAGATTATTTTTCGCCAAATTGCATCAACGCAAGCGTACATAATTATCACAAAAAAATCGTTTTTTCAATTATATAACATTTGTGTTTTTATGTGAAATATAAATTAAAGCTTCTCATTTAAATTTTACTATAAATTATAAATGTTTGAAAAAAAAAACACTCCAAACCACTGAATCGAAATATTAATCTATGTTATGGCAAATATTTATTCGAAAAGTTAAATTAAGGATTAAAAAAAAACAACCTAATGTAACACTTTATTTAAGCAAAAATGTAAAAAGTATTTTTTACCATAAGACTTATCTTGAAGATTAGTGCAAACGTTGTGCTTAATTACAACTTAGCTACATACAAATTAGATTTGTACATTCTTTATATGTATATAATAAATATAAGCAAATTGGAAAATATATATAATTCTAAACTTTTGTCTTAGCAACAATATACTTGGGTATATCGATGATTTGTATTGTATTGTCCTTGGCCGAAGTGAGTAACTAGAAATACAAGAAAAAAAAAAAAAAAATTAAATTTTGTATATTCAGATTCAAATAAAATCATTTGTTTACCTTATCGCCGGCAATTTCTAGAGCAAGCACCAATTTACCGGAACCAGGAAATCGTCCAATTTGACAACCCGACTCCTTGTCCAATACATAGACAAATCCATCATAACAGCCAACAAACAGAAATTTTCCTTTGTACAATTTTATTGAGACAGCGCCATTTCCACAGTTCATTATGGCTAGACGGGTACCGGTCTGTGGAAAAGTTTGTTTAATTTTTCATATTTTTTTTTATATATTTATAAAATTTTATTTTTTACCGTAAAATCATATTTGTAAATTTCGTTCTTTTGCGTGCCACAGTAGAGACAACCATAGTCCAGGAGTAAACTAAAAATGTGTAAATTTTCGGGCACAGTCAGTGAACGCAGCAGTAAGCCGCAGGTAGCATCACGGAAATGTATTTGGTTGCCTTTCGATGAGACAATCAATATTTTGCGTGGTCCTTCCTTGGTTGCCTTCAATGCTATTATAGAGGAATCCGATGAGCAAAGCAAGGATTCAGAGAGATGATTTGTCTTGAAAATAAAATTAGATTTATTTTAAAAAAGCTATGTTTTTTAAATTTATTTGAAGAAGCCGATGCAAATGCATGCATTAGTGGCATATTTTTATGTGGTATACAAAATTCGAATAAATTTTTTGTTTTAACTTTATTTGGTTTGACAATTCTCAAATGATATCTTCGAATAGGGGGATTTATCTTTACTAGAGCACGCCAGTGGTCGAAATTCGATATTTTCGCCATACCACCCCCGAGCGACACACAGTGATGCGATTCGTACAAGTTAGACGGAAAATATTATTTTGTTAATTTTTTTGGTAGTTTTTGATGTTTAAGATACAGGAAAGTACAAAAAAAAAGTATTTCAAGAATTTTAGACAAGTGGGCGTGGCAGCTGCCATTCAACTTAGGCACATTTTGCGCAGTAGCTTACAAATGAGATAAGCTACGACAACAAAATCAAACGTAGTCACTTAGTATGTGATTTTCAAAAAAGGGCGTGGCAGCTGCCATACATATGAAATATATTTTGGTCCATAACTAAGAAATGAGAAAAGCTGTGAAAACGAAATTTCTAAATTTAAGAATTCATCTATTTTTCCTTATTTAAACATTATTAAGAATTTAATTAATTAATTATTAAGAAGCTCGTTCCTGTAACTCACACCGATTAGAGTTACCGACGCATATTACCGATTTGACGTCAGTCTGACGTCACTCTCACCTGCAATGTTTCTATACGAATCTGGATCGATTTCTGTTCAATTCTGTCGTTTCAAATCGATAAGATGTCACCTGTTCCGATTTCATTTCAATGGAACCTTTTAAAAAAGTGTTTCTGTACAAAAAGTGAATCGATAAACATGTGTCACGTTTCTCACTGGCATTGCGGCAAGTGAGAATTCTACCGATTTATTTAATGTCAGTAATTTTGTGTATTATTAAGTTATAAATACTCGAAATATACCTTTAAAAATGGTTGCTTTCATTTATGTTGAATTTTTTATATTTGTATATATTACTAATATGTATATTTATAACTAGTAAAATTTATTTCAAGAGCAATATAAATCCGGACGAGTTTCGAAACTGCAGCGACTTAGGCTGTTGGACTTAATGAAGCAACACCGGTACGTCGGAAAGGGTCAATTTTTGAATGTTACTGAAACAATAATCCATTATATAATTGATTTCCTAATACTTCTAACTTACTTCACTGTTCACTAAACACATTTGATTACCTATCTATCTATATATATAAAAATGAATGTATGTATGTGGGTATGTGGGTATGTGGGTATGTGGGTATGTGGATATGTGTGTATATCACGTATAGACTCCAAAACCACCGAACCAAACTCTATGAAATTTTGAGGGATACTGAAGCAACATTCGGGAAGTGTTCCTGTGAAGTTTGGTGTTGATTGGGCAAGGGGGCGTGGTACCTCCCATACAACCCAAATTGGCTCTATCGCCCACAAACTAAAAAAATTGCTATATATCAGACGGTTTTAATCATATAAAACTTAAATTTGGTTATTTTGTTCAGATGGTTACTTTCGGTGACTGGACAAGAAATGGGCGTGGTCACACTATATCTACGCCCACTTTTCAGCAATTATTTTAATTCCTAAAATGTTCAAGTTTTGATAGTGAATCTTGATATGCAGGTGCTATGCATACAAGTGGCAGTCACTATGTAAATAAAAACCGTTGTCACGCCCACTTTTACCGCCCACAAATAAGTAAAAATGCTTTATATCAGACGGCTCTTGCCATAGAAGGCTAAGATTTGATAATTTAGTTTATATGATTACTCTCCGCCAATATACAAAAAATGGGCGTGGCCGAACTATATCCACGCCCACTTTATCGGAATCATGCTTATTCTTGAGTTGTACACGTTTTGATAGTGAATCTTAGTATGCAAGTGCTATGGATCTAAGTGGCAGTCACTATGTGAATATAAACGTTGTCACGCCCACTTTTACCGCCCACAAATCAGTAAAAATGCTTTATATCAGACGGATTTTGCCGTAGAAGACTACGATTTCGTAATTTAGATCGTATGGTTACTGTCGGCCAATGTATAAAAAATGGGCATGGCCGCACTATATCTACGCCCACTTTATCGAAATCATGCTTATTCCTGAGTTGTACACGTTTTCATAGCCAATCTTGGTATGCAGGTGCTCTGGGTGCAACTGGCAGTCATTATGTAAATAAAAATGTTGTCACGCCCCCTTTTACCGCCCACAAATCAGTAAAAATGGTTTATATCAGACGGCTCTTGCCGTAGATGACTAAGATTTGGTAATTTAGTTCATATGGTTACTGTCGGTCAATGTATAAAAAATGGGCATGGCCGCACTATATCTACGCCCACTTTAGCCTGCATAGCCAATCTTCGTATGCAGGTGCTAAGGGTGCAAGTGGCAGTCACTTTGTAAATATAAACGTTGTCACGCCTACTTTTACCGCCCACAAATCAGTAAAAATGCTTTATATCAGACGGCTTTTGCCGTAGAAAACTAAGATTTGGTAATTTAGTTCATATGGTCACTGTCGGCAACTGTTTAAAAATGGGCGTAGTCGCACCATATCTACGCCAACTTTTTCGAAATCATGCTTATTCCTGAGTTGCACACGTTTGATAGTAACACTTGATATGCAGGTGCTCTAAGTGGCAGTCAATATATATATATAAAATTTGCCACGCCCACTTGTACCACCCACAAAAAAAACAAAACGAAATGGCCAATTTCAGTCCTTGAAAGTACTTTGACCGAGCTTCTTATGATCAATTGTGTTGTGAGTGTTGTGGAATGTTTGAACACAATTGATCGGCACATGTTTTATGCCGACTCCGAACGGCTTACGTTCTCAAGAAGCTTTTCATGGCAGTTTTTATTCTCTGAGGTTTGCCATTGTCTGCAGAGAGATGACGGCCGAACAGAAAAATTAATTCAATCGAAAAACTTTCCGTGTCAGGTGGGATTCGGACCAGGGTTCCCTCGCGTATGGGCCACACACTCTACCCGCTACGCCACGGCCGCCACTTGGTTTCTTTTTACCCAAAAATTAATAGAACTTCTATAAATCAGACGATTCTCATCGTTAAATACTAAAATATGGTTATTAATTTCATACGCTTACTCTCGACAGCTTTGCAAAAATTGTGCATGGTAGGACTATATCTGTGCCCACTTTTCAGAAATAATTTTATTTAATTTATTTATTTACTTATGTATTAATGTACTATAGTTCATTACAATTTAAAAATTATAACTAAGTTAGCTGCCTGGGCTATCGGTTAGAAATAATTTTAATTCCTGAGATGTGAACGTTTTGATAGACAAACTTGGTATGTAGGTGCTATGGGTCAAATTGGCGTTCACTTTATATATAAATGTTGCCACGCCTACTTTCAATGCCCACAAATCCATAAAAAGGATATATATCAGACTTTTTTTACAGTAAAAGACTAAAACTTGGTAGATTAGTTCATATGGATACTGCCAGAACTCTTAAAAAATGGGCGTGTCACACTTTATTTAAGACGACTTTTCAAAAATCATTGTAATTTCTGAGCTGTACGCGTTTTGATAGTGGAACTTGGTATATAGGTGCAATGGGACCAAGTGGCGGTCACTTTATATATAAATGTTGCCATACCTACTTTTTCTGCTCATCTATCTATCTGTAAAAAATGTATGTATGTATACTAAGGCTGCTCACAAAAAAAGGTGTTCGGGTCGGTTCCTCAAAATAATGCTTTATGTTATGATGATTCCCCAAATATTTCGACTGTAGCGATAGTCATCCGTGAGCTGGAATGGTTTGAAATAAAAAAAAAAAAAAAACAAAAAGGAAATGGCCATTTCAGACTTTGACCGAGCTTCTTATGCGTGCGTGTTGTGAAATGTTTGAACACAAATGATCGAGAACTGGATCTACAAGGCTTATGCCGACTCCGAACGGCTTATGTTCTCAAGAAGCTTTTCATGCCAGTTTTTACTCTCTGAGGTTTGCCATTGTCTGCATAGAGATGGCGGCCGAACAGAAAAATTAATTCAATTGAAAAAACTTTCTGTGTCAGATAGAATTCGAACCTGGGTTCTATGGTATACAAGCCTCGCACGTCAACCAGTATGCCACGGAATGGTTTGAAATATTCTGTAAAAATCGAGTTTTTTATAAAAATATTTACTGGCGCGGTAGTTAAAAATAACAAACGGTCAGAAATAATAGTAATTAAAAAGTTCTTCCAATCTGCACTAATAAATTTTAAAATTTTACTCTACTCTATAAATTTAAATTTTTTAACTTTTTTTCACTAAAATGCAAATTAAATTTTTTTTTTGTTTTGCCATTTTACTTTTAGTCAAATAAATTATCTATGGATGATAAAATAAAGTGTAAGGTGAATTGCTAAATTGAATGAAATTACAAAAAAATGTACACATTTTTTACATTGTACAATTTATTTGACTAAAATTAGTTTAGGAAAAGATTGGTTTGAATTTTAGTGAAAATAATATGAAAAAAGTTAAAACAATCCAAAAAATCCGCATTATCTTTGGTCCAACGGAAATATAAGATTTTTTGATGCAAAATTTTTTCCATTACTCTTATTTCTGACCGTTTGTTTTTTTCTAACTGCCATACCAGCCAATATTTTTAGTCGCAATATTTTGTGGATCATCAAAACATAAGCCATGGATTATTTTGAAGAACGAGACTGAACAAATTTTTTTCTAAAGAGCGTGAGGCGACTTAATGTATATACGTATGTGGGTATATGTGTATATCACGTAAAGGCTTCGAAACCGCTAAGCCAATTTTTATACCAAAGCGTTGAGAGGGTTCCTGTGAAGTCTGTTGCCGATCGTAAATACACCTAAAATTTTCGATTTCGAACAGTTTTGTAATTATAGGTCGCAAAGCCTCGGAATTCAGTATTCGACCTCAATTTACACATGCCGTTGCACAGGTAACATTTTATGGGTGTTGGACGAGGGGCGTGGTACTTTTTCCGCACCCAAAATTTTCGGTATAGCTTTCGAAATAAGTCACACATTAATAAAACTCGGTAAGAACTTACTATAAAAGCATGGCTTCACTAAAGCTACGCCCTCTTTTAGGGGATAAGCGCTGAGCGCAGCGAAGCGCGCCGGGTATAAGCTAGTTTATTATAAAACTATAGTGAGCATAAAATAAAATAAATACCCTTAAACAGCTGCTTGTCATTTGACTCAATTTCTCAGCGTTTCTTATCGATTTGTGTTCTTTTTCATCGCGGTCGAATTTTTAACCGATTTAAACGTACAGAAACATTAGTTGTGACGAAATCGGTAACTAGGGATCGATAGTGCATGGCGTCACACAAATCGGTAACTTACCGATTTTGTTACATGAACGAGCTACTGGTTGGAAAAAATTTTTGTTCGATTTTTTTTTTGCATATTTTTATAGCTTGGATATTTGAGAATATCGTCCTAAAAGGGTTTTTGGAAATTCGAAATACTTAAGGAGATATGGTCTTTTTTGTCCAGCAATGATTTGAAGCAACCACCGAATTTCGTTCAACGCGTTCTTTAGTAGGTAATAACTTGTTTGTATACCAGAGAACTGCAAAACTCACTTTTTGCTTGATTAAATCATTCACTGGAATTCTTACTCAACTCAACTCATTCAACAAAGTTCAGCCTGGAATAAAATCAGCACACTACTGGCGAACGCGTCTTTTGTGTCAGTTTTAGTTTGAGTTCGTCTGATCCATGATACAATGATAAGGTAGGCCCATGATACTAAATGCTCTCACGCGTCAACGAAGAGCGGATAATGAGAAGGAAGATGCTTGTCAAAACGACGAAGTACGTAGAAACGTCAAATGAAATAAAAATATTATGTTTTCAAATCGTAAACAAACTCTGGCACATCTTGCAAGTAAAGCGAGAAAAAAACCTTGCATACCAAAACCAAGGTGTCATATTTTACCTTCAAGGCATCAGCATAACCCTCTTGTATCTTCGCCAGCTGCATGGTGGCCAGTAGCAGTTGATGGCTTGGCCATGCGATGTAGCACCAATTTAATTTCCTCCCATAAAGTTGCAAACATAAACATCCATAAAGTGCGGTCGCGTGTGTTAAATTTGTGATAATTTGAGTGAAAATATTATAACAGTGTAATAAAAACTATAAAATGTGAAACTCTTAAAATTGCAAACAAATCTGTAACAAATTCTAACCTACAAACTGCAAACGTGAGTATAAAGAAATTTGCGATGAACAGCTGATTTTGACATCAATCTAGCTTTATTCTGCTTTCTACTCCATTCCTCTCCGTGATGAGCTTACCTTATAATTCTGCCATGGTCTGATCGAAGTCACATGTTTGCGTGAACGAGTGTTGGCGTTAAATAAAATAAAATGATGCTGCTGAAGGCATCGTTTGTGTGAGCTGATTGACGGATTGAATTCACATGTTTGAGTATTGGCGTTGAAGTGTGTACGGATATGTGTTTCGTAAATGAGAACTCAAAGAAATATTTAAATTTAGTTGTTTGCATGGCAGAATTATAAGGTAAGCTCATCACGGAGAGGAATGAAGTAGAAAGCAGAATAAAGCTAGATTGATGTCAAAATCAGCTGTTCATCGCAAATTTCTTTATACTCACGTTTGCAGTTTGTAGGTTAGAATTTGTTACAGATTTGTTTGCAATTTTATGAGTTTCACATTTTATAGTTTTTATTACACTGTTATAATATTTTCACTCAAATTATCACAAATTTAACACACGCGACCGCACTTTATGGATGTTTATGTTTGCAACTTTATGGGAGGAAATTAAATTGGTGCTACATCGCATGGCCAAGCCATCAACTGACAAGCATCTTCCTTCTCATTATCCGCTCTTCGTTGACGCGTGAGAGCATTTAGTATCATGGGCCTACCTTATCATTGTATCATGGTTGTTTGCAGTCAATCGTTATAAAAACTTCACCCTTCTTCTTCTTGTTCTCTTTTTCACTCTATCTCTGTCTGCACACGAATAAACTCATACGTGTTGATTTTTGCTTTTCTTGATGAAAATAATCGGTGTTGAGCCCAACGAACAAGCATGAAATACGTATCCGAAGACGTCCGTTGATTAAAATCACTGAGCCAACACGAAGCACATGGTTTGATTGGATTTAACTCAACAGCGAGTGTATGCATTCGAGCAAGTCTGATCCATTGAACGCAGAGGCATGATTTTTACAGTGTTGATTACGTATGAATATTTTTATGTGAGTTTTGCAGTTCTCTGTTGTATACGCATTTTAAAAATAAATGAATACACATTTTAGAGCTTAGGTATTCGAATGTTGGCAGCGTTTAGTTCACTTTTGAATTGAGTTATAAACCGGACGCGCACGCGCATACAGTTTTGAAAAGTACAGTTTTGATAAAAATTTTTGTTTGTGCTAAAGACAATGGATAGAAAAAGTAATAGAAATAACAACAAAAGAAACACTGGTAGCAATCGAAAAACTTGTCCCTTGAAACGCAATTTTCGTGGTAACCAACACGAAAGAGATGAGGACACCGAAAACGAAGACATAAGCATTGACAACAAAACAGACAGGCGGACACACGGAAATCGACTCAGGAGATGATGCTGATCAAAAATATATATATTTTTCTATACCTGCCACGCCTCCTTCTTGGCGTTACAAACGGAATCACAAAGTTAATATTCCCTTTACGCAGTACGCGCTGGGATATAAAAAAATGTTTTATTGCCTAAAATTTTCTTTAATTTTTTTCAAAATCACGTTTTTGATCTTCGAAGTCACTTTTCTCCGGTTCTACTGAACCGATTTTGACACAAAATTGTCGAATTGCATGCTCAAATTTGTCCTTTCAATTTTTTTGAAATTGAAATTTTGAACAACCACAATCACAATTTTAAACAATTTTTTACTATTCTTTTTTACACTAAACTTCAAAAAAAGACCCAAAATAGATTTTTAATTTTTCAATGACCGCCATTTTGTAAAAATAATCGAAAAATTATAATTGAGGTAGGGACCAGAATTACATCTGTACTGAATTTAACGTCGTTTACTTTTTCCATTTCAGATGATCCGAAGTCGAGTTATCCGGGCCGCAAGCAGCATCCTTTTTTCTGACGCCCAACTTTGAAGGCCGACAACTTTTTGAACAGCCCTCGTACAAAGGAATTTTTATTGAATTTAATATGTTCTTAATGCAATAAAAAAAAAAAAACAGAATTTAAATAACTCTGCGTTTTCAAATGAGAAGTTTTTCAAAGAGGGTCCAAAAACCAGAGCTTCCAACCAGGAATACTCCCTTAATAGGAGGAAAGCGAGATTATCGTATTGCTGTTATATTTGATTCATCAGCAGGAATAAGAAAACTAATACGTCCGGATGCAATTTTCTAACATTAGTAGAGGCTTTTCTCAGTAGAGATCAACTAAAGGATCAGAGCTGATGAGAAGCATATTCAATAAATCCGTATTTGTATAACTCTTTTGCTTTCATGTCTGTTTGTCAAACAAAAACGTCTTCAGTCTTTTTTACGAGCTTCTTGTGCTTTCTTGGTTTTGGTGATTTTTTTCACAAACCAAAGAACTGTATAAAAAATGAGTGAGTTAGAAAAATGCATTCGAAAAAAAAACAAGAATAAACATCAAAGAATATTATGTAAAGAGATTGCATGTTGCTTCCACTCTCTGATATAATAATTGTATAACATATTTTTATACCCCAACCAAGGTCGATTTATATAGATTAAGTCACTTGAGAGAAAAGCACTCTTTTTTTGCCTTTAATCGAACTGTCAAAGTAGCTGTTAGCTAAAAATCGTGTGATTTAGGTTTTTTTTCCCTCAATTTCCTTTCATCTATTCTGACAGTTCGACCGAGCTTCTCTCAAGTGACTTAACCTGTATTAATCAACCTTGGTTATGCATATAGTTTTGAGAATTTGCTTACTAAGAGCTTTCGTTTTAAGAAGTTTCTCAGGCCTTGAGATTCATCTCGATGAACGAGCTCTTACTAACGAGTAAAAGATTTTTTTATGCTTATGACAGCGAGTAATTGCTCAAAAAAGTGAGTAAAAAGCAATTTCTCACTTTTATGCATATTGCCCCAAGGTCTAATCTAAAAGGTTTAATCTTCGAAAATATGCAAAAAAATAAATCGCTTTTTTCAAAATTCTACACTAGAACACTGCTTTAAAGGGTTAAGGCGAACTTTTTTCAATTTGACAATAGTTCCCTGAAATATATTTCGATTATATTTTGAGGAATGAAGAATAGTCTCTCAAAAAAAAAAATTATTTCTATGCATGCTATTAAATTCTATGCAAAATTTTAAAGCGAAAAAAGTGAAAAGAGTCAACTATTCAAAAGTCATCAACTATTCGTTGATGCTTTTTTAATAAAATATCAAAAATTGGTACTACAACATCTAACCATTTAGACGCTACAGCTTTTTTAAGCAATTCAAACGTTTTTATCATATTTCTCCCAATGTGCATCGCACAGTGGCTCAGAATATGTTTTCAGTGGCCAAAATTCTATAACTTTTGAACCGATTGAGATATTTGAGTAATTTAATTCAACTGACAGATAATTCCTCGAATTTGTTGTGTTTAAAATCGATTGAGTACCTATTAAGAAATTTAAGGTCAAAGTTGAACTTTTGAAATTTTGAACTCTTAGTATGAAATTATGCTTTTCTTATTTTTTAAATCTTCTCTATTTATTAAAAAAAGTCATATGTTGATAAATAAAACCTTTTTATTATTAATATGACTTTTTACATTGGGACATTTTTCTGTTAACAATATTTTTTTAAGTACAGCTAACTTTCTTATTTTTAAAGATATGTTTATGTTTTTGATGTCATTGAAAAGAAAATTAAATAAATTACAAAATTGGTCTAAGAAAAAAATTTTATTTATTACGCAAAATTCTGAGAAATTTGCACTCAAATTTGAAATTTGGTAGTTTCAACCGATTGGTTTCATCTTCACACGAGCACAGATCGGTAACGGTTAAGTCAGTTTGATTTGTTGATATACCGTTAAAAAGGTGATTTTATTGCCTTTGTTATGAGCTATCAAAATAGGATTTCTGTAAGGTAGTTTTTCTGCTAGAAACAGTAACGTAAACCAAAGTCGTGAAATATTAATTAACCCTGTAGCTCCAAAGAATGTGAAAATAGAAATAGGATTTTTTGCTCAGCTCGACATAACCTTTCA
This sequence comes from Coremacera marginata, assembly GCA_914767935.1. Lineage (NCBI taxonomy): Eukaryota > Metazoa > Arthropoda > Insecta > Diptera > Sciomyzidae > Coremacera > Coremacera marginata. The sequence goes on along the minus strand of OU612043.1, from coordinate 15,805,047 downwards.
GCTCCGTAAATAGTTGCACTCAAGTGCGGGACACCCTGTACAAGTCATAAAAACTCACCGTTTTTTAAAATATTTGTACTACAGCGCCTTCTGGTGTTCAAGATTGAACAGAGTAGATAAGTCATGAAAACTCACCGTATCCGAAAACCTCTATATACCAATTTTCATGTAAATCGGATAAGCAGCTTAGAAGTTTTCCAACGTTTTTTTTTTAATATTTGTACTACAGCGCACTTTGGTGTTCAAGATAGCACAAAAAAGATAAGTCCAAAGCACTCGCAGTATCAGAAAACTCCTATATTCTAATTTTAATGCAAAGCGGATGCACGGTTCTTCGAGGTTTTTCAAAATATTTATGCTACAGCGCCCTCTGGTGTTCGAGATAAAACAGAGTAGATAGCAAAAAAAAACTCAGCGTATGCGAGAACCTCTACATACAAATTTCCATGCAAATCGGAAATATCCAACGCAAAAAGAATTTTAAAAAAATATTTCATGTACAGATTTTTTTTTTTTACAATTTTATATATGTACTAGCTTTACTCTGATGTTTATATAAATAATTTTTTAATTCATTCGTCGATTTGAAAAAGATTTTCACAAACTATGGAAGGAATTTTGTGTGCATCTTTCAAACTGCTAACTTCGGCGAAATAAGCAAAATGTAGGTTCAACACCTAATTACTTACTTACTTAGGTGGCCGTAACAAACCGTGTCCGGATTTCGACCGACCTAATCAACACCTAATTATGAGAATAAATTAGGAAAATCGTGATGTGTGCGATCGTGATCGCTTGCAAAAGTATATTTTCAAATTTTACATTTTATTCGATAGAATGGAAATTTTTGAAAACATCAGAGCAAAAACGAATTTTTGGCAATTATTTATGAAAATTCTCTCATACATAAATGCTCTCTTTTGACCTCGTTTCGTAATGTTACTGTAGCGTTTAATGTGTCAATGAAATTGAGTCAAAAATGCAATTTTGAATTTAATTATTTTTGCAACATAAACTTTTGTGCCATTTCTTAAGAAAATATTGAATATTATGGACCTTTCTTGAACAAAAATATAAAAAAAATATAAATGCCTTACTAACTGCTATTATTATTTGTATAAAGTACTTTTATTGACGTTTCAGACAAAAAAGAATTTAGTTAAATGTATTCAAAAACAGCAGAGCAACTTGCATTGAAAGTCAAAACTTTCAATTTCTGATCATTTTTTCTTGCAGCAGATAACATTGATAAGTTCAAAAATTCATTTTACTAAGAATTTCTATTGTTTTGAAATTAATGCAATGAGCAATTAACGGTAAATTTTTTAAATTAATTATCCTAAAGAAATTTTGAAAATAAATATGTACTAAAGTAAATATGAACTAAATATTTACATATATTAAATAGAAAAATGCAAGTTGTAGCCGTTAAATATGCTGTATTTAGAATCTGCCTGCGTAGGGAGGATCTGAGATATTTTTGCAAATGAGACAGTCTAATATACTGCCGTCATAAGGAAAAGTGCGGCATCTAGCATGAAAATCAAAATAGATTTTATTGTATTTTCCTTATTTGTTATCCAAACTCTTTTGGATTATAAAATAAAAATTGCGAATTTTTGGCCTCAAGTCTAAATATTTTGATCTTAGTTGTCGTATCTACACAAAATTTAGGTATCATTCCATGATAAAAACGCAGTATCTACAGAAACAGAGTCAAACCTGCCGTATCTACATGTAGATGCCGCACTTTGACTCTGTTTTTTATAAACAAATTTTTTCTGAGTCATACAAAATAAAATTTGCGTCAAAGAAATTTTTTAAATTAATTGATTGTAAATAAATATTGTACATTCGGTTTAACCCTAATAATATGAATCCTTTATCGGTAAGATGGTTTTGATGATATTTTAAATAAAAATAAGCAAACTTTTTTCTTTTTCTTTTTTTTTCTTTGAAGAAGAAGCAAGCAAAAAGCGGCAACTACAGTATTTTATGCCACAGTTTTAGCATTATTGGTAAGTTCATTAAAAATACTTTATAATTAATACTGTGTAGTATTTAACTATCCTGACAAACTAAATTGTTATAATTATTCCATCCCTTGTTCATGATATATTAACTTTTTATTTTTAGGCATTTTCCTGAGAAATTTGAAAAGTGTAGATGCCGCTCTCTTCCTTATGACGGCAGTATACATGTATACACATATACATATAAGGTGGGACAACTGACCTCCCTTTCCCTACTTTCGCTACGCCCATGTATATGTTTATATATGTAGTTATACATAGTATATACATGAATATACATACACAAATCAGGGGGGAAACTTCCCTCTTCTGTCCTATCCTCACTACGCCCATGTATATGTATATATGTTTATATATATATGTATATATGTATGTATAATATATACATTTATATACATAGAGGGAAACTGCTCTCCCCTGTCCTACCCTCGCTACGCCCATGTATATGTATACATGTTTATATATGTATATATTTATAATATAAAAAAGATGTATACACATATACACATCCGGGGGAAAAACTGCGCTACCCTCGGTACGCCCATATATATATATGTATTATAAATATATGTATAATATATACATGTATTCGGATAAACGACTTAGGAGTTTTTCGACGTTTTTTAAAATATTTGTACTACACCGCCCTCTGGTGCTTCAAGATATAACCGAGTAGATAAGCCATAAAAATTCACCATATCCGAAAACCTCTATATACCAGCTTTTATGCAAATCGGATAAACGGCTTAGGAGTTTTTCGACGTTTTTTTTAAAAATTTGTACTACAGCGCCCTTTGGTGTTAGCATAGATAACACGATAAGATAGCACAAAAAAGATAAGTCCAAAGCACTCACAGTATCAGAAAACTCCTATATTCCAATTTTCATGCAAAGCGGATGCACAGTTTAGGAGTTTTTCGACGTTTTTAAAAATATTTGTACTACAGAGCTCTCTGGTGGTCGAGATAAAACAGAGTAGATAAGTCAAAAAAACTCAGCGTATGCGAGAACCTCTACATACAAATTTTCATGCAAATCGGATGAACGATTTCGGAGATAAGATTAAAAAAAAAATGCCTTGACCCCGACCGCAGCGCCCCCTACCGGGTCCAACCGTTTTTCTGGATAAAAACTAGCCTATATGTTGACCAGGAATATAAGGAACATAGATGTGAAGTTTCATTTAAGTCCATCCAGTGATTTTCGCGTGATGCTTTACAGACAAACAGACAGACAGACAAAAATTTTAAAAATGCGATTTTCATCATTCAAAATATCTACCGCAAAAAGAATTTAAAACAAATATTTCATGTACAGATTTTTTTTTTACAATTTTATATATACAGGGTGTCCCGCAATTGAGTGCAACTATTTACGGAGCTGAAAGGTTATGTCGAGCTGAGCAAAAAGTCGTATGGGAGGGGGGGGGGGGGGGGGGGAATCTATTTTCACATTGTTAGGATCTACAGGGTTAATTAATATTTCATGACTTTGATTCCCGTTACTTTTTCTAGCAGAAAAACTAACCTACATAAAACTTATTTTGATACCTCATTTTAAAGGCAATGAAATCACCTTTCCAACGGTATATCAACAAACCCCACTTACTTAACCGATACCTGTGATCGTGTGAAGATGAATTCAATCGATTGAAACTACCAAATTTCAATTTTGAGTGTAAATTTCTCAGAATTTCGCGTATTAAATAAAATTTTTTTTTTCGATCAATTTTTTAATTTATTTAATTTTTTTTTTCAATGACACCAAAAACATAAACATATCCAAGGTTGATTTATAAGGTTGTCGCAGGGCTGATCGCACTCTCTTCTCAATACCCATAATTGTCAAAACCAGCCAATTTTGCAAATGACTACGAAAGAAAAACGAACGATAATAGAGAGCACTTGCAGATTTTCTATGAGCTGTCAACTTAGCTTTGACAATTATGGGTACTCGCTCTCTCCCTTGCGACAACCTTATAAATCAACCTTGAACATATCTTTAAAAATAAAAAAGTTGGCTGTACAAAAAAATTATACTTATTAGAAAATAATGATAAATAATGACAGTACAATTAGTTCTGCAGTAGATATTACCATTGTTTTCTTATAAGTATAATTTTTTTAGTACAGCCATCTTTTTTATTTTTAAAGATATGTTTATGTTGTTGGTGTCATTTACAAGAAAATTGAATAAATTACAAAATTGATTATAGACAAAAATTTAATTTATTACAAGAAATTCTGAGAAATTTGCACTCAAAGTTGAAATTTGGTAGTTTCAATCGATTGATTTCATCTTCACACGATCACAGCTCGGTATCGGTTAAGTAAGTGGGGTTTGTTGATATACCGTTAGAAAGGTGAGTTTATTGCCTTTGCAATGAGCTATCAAAATAAGTTATGTAGGTTAGCATCTTACTTCTGTATGAAGAAGCAATTTTTTATGTAAGCTTCCCATATCATCGCACAATAGGGTAAATATCCTAGCATTTAGGTGTCTGGTTTTGATAAAATTTACAATCTTAACAGTTTCATTGAGAACTTCTTGAAATGCTTGTGGTATCTCTTTAACAGCAAGAGCACGAAGATGAAGAATACAATGTTGAATTTTTGATGCCTGCAACTCTTTGTGTGCTATTACGCCCTCTGTAGCTCCAACCATGGCCTTAGCTCCATCAGTGCATATACTTATGATGGCATAAATTCCAAGATATCGAACGATTTTAAAAATGAGCATCAAGTAAATTAAATATTTCTTGACCTGTTGTTTGAGTTGGCTTTCAAATTTTTACACGATTTGGTTTACTCAAAATTTTTAAGAACCATTTTTTTTTTTTTTAATTATACAAGTGATAATGCCCCGAAAATCGGGTGTACTTCCCTACTTTGCTTTGGAAATCACACTTTCCCATTCACATCACAGCGAGTTCGTGTCTTAAGTGTTTTTACCAGTTTTTCATTTTTAAACGCTTATACCTTCTAAACGCTATCACTTTTCACAAATCTAATAATTTTCTGCTTACCTACACCTCAAGACCTTTCTAATGATATATCAAGTGTTGCTGTAGCATTTGTAGACTCGCTAGAATAATGGGACCCTTACAGGAATAAATATACCCAGTGTACCAAAACTACCGTTTTTGAAATCATTTATGAACCTTTTCGGGTAGAAACGTTCATTTTCGGCACTCATAAATGAACCCTTTTTATATCATTCGTCGGCTTAAAATGCCTCTCAAAAACGAACCTTATTTTGTTCGCAAATGAGTTAAAAAAAGAACCATAAATTATCCTCTTTTTTGTTCGGAAATGAGTTTAAAAAAGAACTATAAAAGTTCTTTTTCGGCACTCGGAAATTAACCCTTTTTGAATCAATCGCTGGACGAAAATGCCTCCCAGAAACAAACTGTTTTTTCTTCGGAAATGAGTTAAAAAATTAACCATACAAAAGTTCTTTTGTATCAATCTTTGGACTAAATTGCCTCTCAAAAACAAACCTTTTTTTGTTGAATAATGAGTTAAAAAAAAAAAATAACCTTTTTGAGTTATAAATTTTATTATTGCATAATACTATTTATAATTACATATCGATATTTTGTTAAAGAAGAAATGATTATTACTAAAATTAGAGATCATATTAATCATTGGGTTAATAGGATTAATATACCTGGGCTGGAATTCACGCATTGTGTTGTCCATGATATTGATGTTTCAAAGGGGAAAAGGCGTGATTGTTTTCCAATTTGACAAACTTCCAAATTATATATGAAATATCAAAATAGTTAAGTTATTAATTGGGGAATTTATTTGATTACATTTTGGCATGGAATGTTTTCGTGGTTTTCATTCTATTTGGGCTTGATTTTAATTTTTGATAGAAATGTTGAAATGTTGAAAATGAATTAAATGTTGAAATGCATACGTGTAGCAGTACATCCATCTCGCACTGGTAAAAAAGTTCATATGACGTTTGTACGAAGGTTAACATTTTCATTTTAAGTTCCTTTATTTACCTAACTTTAGAATATAAAAAGTAACATTTATGATTCATTTGTGAACTCATTTATGAACAAAAAATGGTTCGTTTATGAGAAATTGTTTCGTTATGGTTCGTTTATGAGAAAGAAACATAAATGATTCATTTCCGAACTCATTTATGAACAAAAAATGGTTCATTTGCAAGGAAGTCTTACCTACTGAAATGATACAAAAATGATTAATTTTCTACTCAAAATAAGTTTTTAATGAATTTCGCAAAATATGCACAATTTTTCTTTATGGGAAAAGCTTTCACGAATTTAATCTTTTATAGCAAACACTTTTAAGCGACAAAATAAAAAAGAAAATTTAAAAAAAAAAATTTCTCACCAAAAACGTTCGCAAAATTCTCACCTTACTCAAAACCTTCGCTTATGGTTCAGTGGGTATACATTTTAAATTTCATAGCCATCTCCTTCATTTCCTACATTTTCGAACGGAACCCCTGAGGTATCTCGTGGAACCCTAGGGTTCCGCGGAACACAGTTTGAAGAACGCTGCACTATAACATACTCGAAGAGCAGCTGAAAAATAAAATATTCAGTTTTTTTATGTATACAATTTGCTTTTAATTTTCCTTATTTTTTCAAATTTTCAAGTAAGTTGAATATATAAATATTAAAATAAGCAAATTCGTACATAAGCTCCTTTTTATGAACTCATACATTAATTTGTAGATACCTATTTACTACACTCTAGCAACACTATTTTGGGCGATATTGGCTGTATTACTGCTTCAATGTATAGCAATAAATCGCATACATTAAACTATTCTAAATAAATAGACGCCATTTTCTTTTCATAAAAAAGAAGACAAAGAGAGCAATAATATTGTTCTTGGCAGTCTCGACTCGATAGTCCCACTATACTGCATTAGGTGGTGCATACGACGAATGCACCTAATTGTAGCATTAATTGGAAGGGTGTGGGGAAAGAAAAACAACATCAAGAAAGTGTTGCTCGCCTTCTGATTCGTTGAGAACAGCCAATGAGAGTAGGTTACGACACTCTCTGAACGACATTTTCCAGTTGAGAAAGATAGACCAACCAACTAAGGAAAATGTTCCAATTGCACCAAAAGATAGAAAGGGAAAATCGAACAAAATGAAAAAAAAAAAAAACAATGCAGACAAAGAGAAGTGAATGTAAGAAGCAGGAAACTATTAAAATTCACAACAAAAATTATTATTTTTGCCAAAATGACTGAAAAAAAAAAAAAATATTTTCAATCAATAAGTTCATTGATTGTAAAAAATTTCTTGGCACTGCAACCACAAGTGCAGCTCAAAGACATGCGCATTCGATAAGAAATGAATAATAAAAATGCACAACACAGCATATACAGAGCGACAGTTAAGTTAGAGAGGGAAACAAACAGAGAATTGGAGAATTGAGTTGAAATAAGAAATTAATTTTGTTGCTCAGAAAATGCAGCGGCGGCGCATTTATTTAGTAAGGGGTTGAGATAAAAAGACATCTATGAAAATAGCTACACCTTGGTAGTACTTTAAAATATAGAAAGCATTTGATTACAAGAGGGTTGGCAGCCATATTAAGTTGCATGCAATGCAAATATTAATTTAGTTTTAATATACATATATAAAAAAAGCAACGCCTTAAAAAGGGGAGTGCATCAGACAAAGCAGCTGCAGTTCTTGCACCACCAAAAGAAATTTAGAAAAACAAAAACGAAAAAAAAGAAAAAACAATGAATTTCTCTAACCATATTTTTGCCAATTCTTAACCACTTTAAATTTGTAGTAAAAGCAAAAACAAAAAGCAATCAATTGCTTACCACCACCAACTCTAATATTAAAATAGGAACGTGAATTATAATCACGTCGAGGCAATAAATTTGAAATCGAACATTATGACTATGGCATACCAACGAACTAGTACTTAACATTAAAAAATAATGTAGACAAACATGAAAGGATGTTTATCCGTTGTTCGTTGGCTAAAATAATGGACTTAGCTGTAAAGGAAGGCAGCGGTATTCGTAGTCTTGTACTTCAAAAATTTGTATTTTCGCTGTCTAGACGCGTCAATGTGCCTCACCATAGGTATGGGCAAGAAATTTGCTTAAATTTTTAATTGGAGTTCGTGTAGGTTTTATTAACTGAAGCTTCGGTAGAACGTGGTCTAAAAGTAACACGTTGATTTTCAAGAATATCTAGACAATAAGCCAAAAGAAAGAAGACATACTTAATTTTTAATTTTTATATACATACTTAATTTTATTTTTTTTTAAATGACATGTTTTAATGAAAAATGGGGATAAAAAAAAATATGAAAAAAATTCATGAAAAAAATCCAATTTTTTCACACCTAAACGTAGTTGGATTCGTTTTGAATTTGTGACAAATACGAAATGTCCGATACGCCATCGCCGAGTCGTTTCGAATTCGAAACAAATTCACAAAAATACGAATTAGAGAATCCGGGAATTTTTCGGATAGGCTTTTTTATATGAAAATCTTGAAAAAACAATCCTTTCAATTAAGTAACTTGCATAAAAATTTCCATGAAGTGAACAGTATTGTGCATGACGACAAATCGATAAATTTGGGTCTTCTTTAACACTCTCCCGAACGGATGCAATATTCTTTTAAGAATCCATTCTTGTGCGTCTTTTGGCACTGTATCTTGCAAAGAAAACATGCTAAAGCGGTCAACAATACGGCGCATAGCAGTCTCGTGGGTGTAATAAGCTGCAAATGCTCCAAAGTTTGGCGCACAGAACTTTAATTTAAGAACCAAATTTCTAAAATTTGGTGACTTCCATGAGGCTTGTATAAGTGGTCTGCAACCGACAGGCCCGTAGACAAGGGGGAATTTTAGATGTTCAAATCCCCTCCCCCTTCTCCCCCCCTCCCCTTAAGGTCCAGAAAGTATAAAAAAAAACACAAATGAGACTGTTAAATTCAAAATGTAATTTTTGTTTTTTTTATGATAAACTGAGATAATCGGGCAGGTTCTGCATTTCACTTCCGAGTGAAAGTGAAATCAAATCACTATGAATTCGACTTTAGTGTCACTTTTAATTCAATTTTTTTTTCGATTCGTATTCGATTAAAGTTCGAAAAAAATTAAAATTAAAGCGTAAAAAGTGATTCCAACCATGAATGAAAGAATTTATAGATTACGACATCCGCATATATTACCGTTAGATGACGTAATTGGAGCCAACTGTTCCCATTGGCTGAAAATTTCCAGCTGTCAAACTCTTAAATTGTATGTAAACAAGACAGTGGGACCTTTTAATTTTTTACATCATATAATTTGATACTGCTAAAATAAAAATATTTATTCAAGAAAATGTAAATAAAACAGTTTGTGATGCATTAAATAAATTAAAATTAGCTACACACTTCCAATTCAGCATACATTTATATTAAATAGTTTTGTTTACTCTAAAAATCTCAAATTAATTATTAACAGCACAGTAAATATTTGATCGAAACTTAACGTAGAACGAATTGAAAGAAACGGCAAAAAAAATGCAGAGAAAATACAGTCCGTCCTACAAATTTTTCTCTAATTCGTACTATTATACTATACTCTATACTATACTCTAATTCGTACTATACTAGAACGAATTGAAAGAAACGGCAAAAAAAAAATGCAGAGAAAATACAGTCCGTCCTACAAATTTTTCTCTAATTCGTACTATATGCGTACTCACTTACACCAATTGAATCCATGCATTCGTACTATTTGAACTGCTCTAGTTTTAATTTTCAATGACGAAAGTTGTAAAAAAAAATTAAGTATCATACGGGCATAAGCAATATTTCCTCCCTATTTAATGCATTGAAAATTGCATCACATGATTTAAGCGTCTCCATTAAAGCTTGTGAAGGCTTGCCAAGACCACCTTCACTTAGCGATTATCAAGTGATTACCGAACCAATTACCGATTACCGAAGCAATTACCCACCGATTACCAATTACCAAAGCGATTACCAATCGATTACCAAAGCGATTAAAAACCGATTACCGAAGTGATAACCAACCGATTATCAATTATCGAAGCAATTACCAACCGATTACCAATTACTGAAGCGATTATCAACCGATTACCCATTACCGGAGCGATTACCAACCGATTACCGAAGCAATAACTAACCGATTGCAGATTACAGAAGCGATTACCAACCAATTACCGAGTCAATTGCCGATTACCCAACCAAAGTAATTGTGTTAATAATATATAAATTATATATATTATAAATTATTATAAATGAGTGTGAATAACTCATAAATTGATAAAAAAGAGTTAAAAAAGTAGAACGCGTCTGATTTGCCGACTCAAGCTACTTCGGAAATGCATAACAGCTTTGTTATTTCATAGCTTTAAGTTTTCACTTCGGTCGCCAGTCCGCCCACTGCCTACTTTTTTTTTTGTATACATACATTTTTGCTTCTAATGTTTTGATTATTTGAAGATTATCTGCATGGATGACAATAGCGCTTGGATTGCTTTTGTCGGTGCTTGTATGCGTTTCAATTTCTTTTGCAACTGCATTTGTCACAGAAGCACTGCTATCATCGTCGCTACGATTGCTTAGCGTTTCATTTGGCGTTGAAGTAACTGTTGGAACCGATCCCAGTTGTAATTTAGGTGCAAAGCGTCTGTTAAAGCCTATTTTAAACTATTGAGTAAATAACTGCAAACAAAAGTCAGTGTCAGCGCACCCATTTTGAATTTCATATCTCTTTCAAAATTTTCCTGCTTGAAATGTTGAGAACAAACTCGCTCATTTTCAATGTTTGCATTACTTGCTACATTACAAAATTTTTGTAATGTAGTTTTCTCTGAAAACGGAAAAAGTGTACTCTTCTCACTTTCTATATTACTTATATAAACACATTTCATTCCAACAAAAATTTTTGTTGCTCGAAAAATTTCTTACTTGATTTTTTATCGTTTCTTTGCTTACATTTGCCCACTGCACACCTCATGTTTAAGTTTGGTTTATTGATTTGGCTTTTATTTGTGCCGAAAGTTCACTTAAAACACTTCACTTCGTACACTTCACTCTAAAAACTTTTAGTTTTAATAGTTTTAATTAATTTTATAGTATTTAATACACATAATATTAAAACAAACAGCGAAATAAGTTTTACAATCAGCTGCTGCGAAAATATTATTTAGCGAACTGTCAAAATAAAGGGTTTCCTCTCTTAGTCAATTTTTTAATATTTTTGACGAAAAAATTATTTCAACATATTTAGACATTTCTTTTTATAAAAAGATAAAGTAAATAGTCAAAAAATAAAGTTCTGACATATATTCCGCAATAAAATCATTTCAAACTCAACAGATATGTTAAGTGAAAATACATCTCAATAATTTATGTATTTACACATAGAGATGGCAACTTTCAATTGGCTCCAGTGACGTCGATGTCGTAATCTATTCTCTATCATTCTTGATTCCAACTATTGAATTTATAGTGATTTGATTTCACTTTCACTTAAAAGTGAAATGCATAACCTGCCCGAATGATATTAATTTACTTAAAGATGCAAAAGTTTCAACATTTTCAAAGCCAATTTAAAAAAGTTCACTTAATTAATGAAAAATTTGTTTGGCCAAATGAACGATTAACTTTGCTTATAAAAGACATAATCATTATATTGGAATTAAACTGCAATATCCATTTGCGATTGTGGAATTTGTTTTTTTTTTTGATGCAAAAAAATAACTTCAAACGTAAAAGCGTTTATCTCGAAACCACGTTTTTCGAGCTTGCCGCCCAGATTGCGCCCGTAGTTCTAGACCGATTTTGATGAAACAAAGTGCAATCGAGCAGAATTGTTACCATTCTGGTTCCTACCTTCATCACAATTTTAAACAATTTTTTACTATTTTTTTTTACACTAAACTACAAAAAAAAAAAAAAAATACCCAAAATCGGTTTGTCATTTTTCAATGACCGCCATTTTGTAAAAAATAATCGCAATATTATAATTGAGGTAGGGACCAGAATTACATCTGTACTGAATCTAACGCCGTTAACTTTTTCCATTTCAGATGATCCAAAGTCGAGTTATCCGGCCCGCAAGCAGCATACCTGTTTTTTCGACGCCCAACTTTGAAGGCCGACAACTTTTTGAACAGCCCTCGTACAAAGGAAAACATTTTTTTTATTTAATTTAATATGTTCTTAATACAATAAAAAAAAACAAAATTTAAATAACACTTTGCGTTTGCAAATGAGAAGTTTTTCAAAGAGGGTCCAAAAACAGCCTTCCAACCAGGAATACTCCCTTAAAACTTTCAAAATGTAAAACAAAAACCATACTTACAATTATGTCATAGGTAAAAATATTGCCCCATCGGCTGCCAATAAAAGCAACGCCCCACTGAACATCAATCGATTGCAAAGGTTCCTCCAGATAGACCGTTTGTATATCAAGATCGAAATTCTAAGAAAGTAAGAAATGAACGCACCACACCAAAAACTAATGTTGAACTCAAATCCTCACATGAACTAAACTTACCTCGATTGAAGACTTCTTGAGATAACCATCTAGCGATGTTGTGTATAGCACCTTTTTCTGTTGACACAGATACATCTGAGTGATAGCTTCGCTATGTTTGGCAAAATGTTTTTCCAGCTGTAGGGTGCGTATATTAAACTTATACAGATTGCCATCTTCAGATGAGGCAATGATGGATTCTTCGAATACGCGTATTTGTGTAACGGGACTCTTAATGCCCTCCAGATAGCCCGTTGGTACATTTGAGTAATCATAGGCTGGTGATAGCGGTTCGTAAATTCTAAGGTTGTCTGTTGGAGCTGTGTACGTGGGACACGAAGACATTTGAAGGCTATCAGCTGCAGCGTTGATTGGAATTGCATTATCAGTGGTTTGTGTAGGCGTGGCTGTCGTTGTAGTTGGTAGCTCTTCGACCTCTGGTATTGAAATTGATGCTTTTTTTTTACTTGTATTTTTCTTGGCAGTCTTGTTTGTGGGCGTTTTAGTCTTTTTGAGGTTCACATTGGGTTTAGTTTTCCTTTGGCGCATAGAACGCTCATTTTCCGGTTTATCCTTATCAGTTGCTTTAGTTTCAACCGTTTCACTGGGCGTACACTCAATGAGTATATCGCGTTGACAACGCTTCTTACGATTGCGTAATTTTTCGGCTGGAAGTTTGCGTTTTGCGGGCAATTTTTTGATAGCAATCTTTGCTTCCGTATTTGTGCCACAATCCTTGGAATACTCCGTTTTAATAAATATTTCTTGAGTGCTGCTGCTGGGCTTTTCCGTCACACTGCTGGCCGGCGAAGCAGCAGCAGCTGTATTGCAGACCGCTGCTGCAGCTACTGCTGTAGCATTGGCAGTCATGGCAGTATTGAGCAGTATAAATTTTTCATTTTGTAGCTTGATGGTCTGCAAATCGGCTTCCATTTTGTCCTTTTGCAATTTGAGTATCATTTCTTCGATGAACATTTTACGTTTGTGAAGTTCCATAAGTTTGACATCGATCTCACGCAAATTACTGACTACGGCTTCGCCAACTAAGCTATCGTGTTTGAGCGCATCCAGATCGACGGGTTGCAATAGATGTGGATTTTGGGTGAAACTAGTGAGTGCAGCAGATAAGCTGCTAAAGCCAGCTAGGCCGGCAACGTTTTCCAGACCGCTGCAGGTAGTGTTGGATTTGGGCAAATTCTCTTTGTAGCCGGCAAACCAGTGTAAGACGGGCAAATTTGTGTCACAGGAGTTGGAGGTTGCGATTGTTGTTAGGGATTTGGCATCATCGATGCATTTTTTTTCGCCCGGTGATTTCCATTGCCGCTGTTGAGATTTCTGAGTTTCTGGAGTAGCGGCGCGAGTGCTTATAAACTCTAAGTTTTGGGAGTTTTCTTCATCATCAATGTCTGTCACATTTTCCTTCCTTTCTACTTTTTCGCAGTCAGCTTCCACTAGTTCATCTGTTCGTACATTGTGCTCTATGACTCTGGTTTCATTAACCTCCCTTGTAGCTGTTTCTTCCTCTTCTTTTTCTTCTTCTTCTTTTTCTTCATCAACATCTAATCGTTTAATTGGATTTTCTTTATCTTTCGCAATTACGACGCTCTTCTTTTTTCGTTTAGCATTTCCAATAATTTTCTGCGTGGTGTTTTTAGCTTTGTCAGCAGATTTTTTGACAGCAGCTGTAGCTGTGACGCCTCGTTTTATTGATGCTTGCTTATTTACACTTTGAAGTTGCCGCTTGGATAAAAATTCTTTCAGTTTATTTTCCACTTTGGCAGTTAATAATGTTTCTGCTGCATAGGCAGTTTTTGTTCTTATTGCTGCTTTTTGTGCTGGTGATTTCGATGATGGTGTTGTTGTTGCTGCAGTTGGTGCTGTTGAAATTCTATCAAATTCTGGCTCAACGTTATTGGTTGACTTTGTTGTATCCGTTGTTAACTCACCAGGCTCTACCGGCTTTTCTGTCTCACTCTCTACAACAACTTGTGCTGATTTCTCCTTCTCCTGCCTTAACTTCTTCTGTTTGTTGAAAACATTAACTATCTCACGCATTAGAAACTCCAGCGCTGTTGCATTATCTTCCGCCTTTAGGTTACGCTGCAATTTTGCCGTTTCGATTTTGGAGAACTTTTGTGTATTATATTCACTGGTACAGATACAAGATATGAAGTGGAGTTTGATGCTGGTTGTGGCCGAGTATTTCTCCTTGTAGCGATCTCGTTGAGCCTCGCTTAGATTGGGCAATATCAGGGTTTCGAAGCTGCAGACAACATTTTCAGAAATAACTTTTTGTCGCTGACGACGGCGTCTAACCGAGGATGAAGTACTTTTTACGGAATCCGTATCGCTGTCTTCGCTGGAGGTTGAGGATGACGAGGAGGATGAGGAGCTATTGCTAGTAGAGGAATCGGACGAGTCTGAAGATTCTATGACAATAACATCCGATTTAGATTTTTTGGACTTAGTTTTGGGTTTCTTTCGAATTCTTTTGGGTTCCGACTTAATGCAAACTGAATTTTTGGGTGACCTACTACATGCTTTTTGTGGACTACTTTCTTTTTCTACTACTTCCTCAACAACTTCCACACCCAACGAACTACTTTTCGGACTTACTTCATCGTCAAAGCGTGCTAGTCTTCGTTGTAATTCCTTTGGCGGCGATCTTTCTGTAAAGGATTTCAGCTGTTCTGCGGCTTTAATGCGACTCATTAGATCAGTGCTCATGCGTCTGATTGTCACGGGCGGCACAGACTGCATTGCAGTTGTAGCCGGTTCAGCACTATTATCCGAGTCAATATCTTGAAGTATATCGTCATCAGTACTTAAACTCAAACTGAAGTCCTTATTGTGCGCCTGATCCTTCGATTGTGCACTTTCTTCGTAGAGCTCAATACCGAATGCTTTGCGTATTTCATCCATAACAGTTTGTGGAATGTCGATTGAATTCACAATATCGTCGGCTACAGAGTCTATATTGCCTGTATTGGTGCGAGGTTTCTCGAGGTTCATAGATTTCAACTGTTTGCGTATCTCATCACGTAGACGTTTTCGTGCCTGTATCTTCAGAGCCTCATCATATTTTGTACCCGAACTATTGATGACATTCTTGATGCCACTTTTATCCATGTTTACCACTTTTTCTACAAGGTTTTCAGTTTGACTTGAGTTGCTGCAGCATGAAATGTTACGTCGCCGTGGCACTAAATTCGGTTTACACAGACCCTTGGGTCTGCCGCTCAGAACGTCAAAATTCGCACTGGGTGATAATATCCAGGTGTTGTTGCTTGGGTTGTCAGGTTGTGTAGAGGATATTATATCGTTTGCTGCTAAATCTAACAACTCATTTCTTATGAGTTTGGCAAGTGGAATTAGTGTTATCTTTGGACGCACAGGACTTGAAGCTTCGTTCGTTTGCGCGGTTTCTAGCTGCGCTGGAGTAGCATTAATTTCCGTAGCAGTTGGCACAGTTTCTTTGGAGAAAACACAATTTTTTAATGTTGAATTTTCGTTTTTTTTATTAGGTTTTGGTGGAGATTTTTTCTTATTTGCATTAATATGCTTTGTGGAGCTTTTAGGAGTTGAACTTTTTTGCGGTGTAGAGTTGTTTTTACTCTTAGCTGAAGAGAACGTTTTGCTTAAATTTTTGCGCGTCGGCGTTGAGTCATGTGCATGATTATTGCTCTTAACTAGCTTAGATGATGTTGGTGTTTTATCCTTACTTTCCTTTGTTTTAGTAGTAGGTAGTTTCTCTTTACTAGTTGATGTTTTATCTTTACTCGTGGGTATTTTATTTTTTGTTGTTGGTGATTTTGTTGTGCTATCACTTACATGACTCTCTTGCTGATTATATTGACTTGTACCATCAGATTTATTGCTATATTCCACATTTTCTGTATGACAAAACCTGTTATCATCTTCATAAAATGAGCTTGTTTTCGTCTTGGAATAATTTGTGCTTGGATTTGGATTATCCCAGCGTGATTTGTATCGTCTTGGATAGGTTGTATTGCTTTTTTGGTTCTTCCACGTATTATTTCTATCATATGCACGATTAAATCTATATCGCGAGTTATCGTTATATTTATTTCTATATCCTTGATGATAATTGCTGTTGTACGAGCCTCCTCCTTTACGCTAGTTTTGATCAACATAACAAGTCAGAACATACAGTTGATTTAAGTTTTGTATAGTTTATACTTACATAATTTTTACTATAGTTACTGCTATAAAAATCTCCTGTATTGGGATTTTGATTCAACCAATTACTGCAAAGAAATGAAGAGAAGAGGAAGTTATGTAAAACATTACAGAAGTAAGTCGCAACAGTTTTAACAATTTTTTAAGGTAATTATGGTAAAGAATTATTAAACATGTGTTAATTTTAAATATTTGAACTGTTATAAAAAAAAATGACACAGTGTGAACGTAGAATTTTTGTTTGATATATTTGTTGATGATTTAGTTTTTCTTGTTAAATTTTATGTTGGTTAAAAATAAATATAATTCAATCTTTTGTTAAAAATATTGAAATAAATATTTCGGAACAATATGAGTTTATTTTTTTCCTGCAGTAAAGAACTTATACAGGGTGTCCCGCAATTGAGTGCAACTATTTATATATATAATAAGTCGGGGCTTGGCCGAATCAGACCACAGTGGGTCCCTTTTCGTCCCCTATTTGACGAAGGATGCTACTGCTCAGAGCACTCATAAGTGAGCATGCTCCTTATATAAGCACCCTTTGTCACCTCAAGCATGTCCTTGTAGGTCAGTTGACCAATCTCGGCTTCGTCAATAAATGGACGTCCCAGAATGGTCAATCTTATGCTTGCCACCGCCGGACACTGGCACAGAATGTGTCCTGCTGTTCCGGCTCCTCTAGGCATAACCTACACGCATCGTCCTCGGTCAGAGTCATCTTCCTGAGATGGTACATGTAGGGACCGTGTCCTGTGACCAGTGCAGTAAGCCAGCTTAAAGTCTTCCGATTGTATCGGGTGACTTTTGCTGCCTCACTACTTGACCATTTTACGGCCGCCTTTGATTGCCTGCAATTACCAGCTTCTTCCCACCTTGTACGGTGTTCCGAGTTCGTCCATTGCTTAATAATGGCTGCCACCATGTTCCATGTTCTGGTCCACAGAATTCTTCTGCTGATCCTTCTCTTGCTAAAGAATCAGCCTTTTCATTCTGTTCTATGCCAGAATGCCCTCGCACCCACATAAGTGTGAGCACATTTGTCTGAGTGCACCTATTGAGTTTGGTAAGACATTCTATGGCCAACCTGGAAGTAATATCTGTCCGTTGCATGCACCTAATCACCGACTGATTTTCAAGGGCAATGACAATTTTCTTGCCATTTACCCGGCCATCTATCAAGTGGTCCAGCGCATGCACTACACCAAGCATTTCCGCCTGGTATACAGACACGAACCTCCCCAGCCTCAGTACACAGGATAGGTTCAACTCTTCTGAGTAAACGCCTGCCCCGTCTCTGTCACTCATCAGGGAGCCGTCTGTGAATATACTGATATCGTTACCAGCGATTTCTTCACAGACGACTCCATCTGTTATAAGAGTTTTATAACATTTTTCTGTTATTCTCACTCTTTGCCTTCCGTCCATAGGCATACACGTCTCCCTGACATTTTGCTGTGCCATGTCCAGGATGCGCATATGACCATGGAGGGTAGTTGCTCCATGCCACGTAGCATTTCGCAACATCCTGAGGGCTGTTAGCGCTGTCGTTTTCTTTATTTCTAAATCCAACGGTAGCATACCTAACAAACCCTCCTTTGCGCTTGTTGGAGTGGTGCGTATTGCCCCTGTTATCCAACACACGACAGCCGTTGGAATCTGTCTAGTCGCTTCTTAATGGTTTTCTGACTGACTTTTGTCCACCAGATCACCGAAGCATACGTGATGACAGGTCTAACCATCATAGTGTAGATCCATTTCATAGCCTCTGGGTTTAGCTAGTGGTATTTTAGACCACAAACGCGTCTACACTGAAACAGAACCCTCTTGGCTCTTTGAATCCTATCTTCTACATGCTCGTTCCAGTTCAGTTTACTATCGAGAGTTACCCCTAGATATTTAGTGCAACTATTTACGGAGGTGAAAGATTATGTCGTCGAGCTGAGAAAAAAATCGTATAGGAGGGGGGAGGGGGGGGAGGTTTATTTTCACATTCTTAGGAGAAACAGGGATAATTAATATGTCACGACTTTGATTCACGTTATTGTTTCTAGCACAAAAACTAAGTTACGGAAAACTTTTTTTGATAGCTCAATAAAAGACAATAAAATCACCTTTTCAACGGTATATCAACAAACTCGACCAACTTAACCGTTACCGAGCTGTGCTCATGTGAAAATGAAATCAATCGATTGAAACTACCAAATTTTTACTTTGAGTGCAAATATCCCGATTGATTTCATCTTTGAACGAGCACTGCTTGGTAACGGTTATGTCGGTGCTGTTTGTTGATATACCGTTGAAAATGTGATTTTATTGCCTTTGCAATGAGCTATCAAAAAAAGATTTCCGTAACTTAGTTTTTGTGCTAGAAACAATAACATGAATCAAAGTCGTGAAATATTAATTAACCCTGTAGCTCCTAAGAATGTGTGTAACTAAGTTTTTGTGCTAGTCAATAACAAACTACAAAAACGAAAAAAAATATATCGGTGATTCCATATCAATTCGACTATTTTTGAGCAAAATATGACCTTTGTCATTCCGATTTTTTTTAAACTTTGTAGGCTAGTAGTGCTCGTGAAAATAACTTAAACTGTGTTTTTTGTTTTTGCGAAAACAGTTTCTTTTTTAAGTTATACACTGTAAAAAATTGGAAAATATCTCCAAAAATACAATTAGTGCATGTATTGAAACAGCTGTAACTTCGAAACCGTAAGTCGTACAGAAAAAAAGACTTCTTATATTTTAGAGACCTTGAATGAATCTTTCTTGTGGTGTCCTTTTTTTGGACAATTTTTATGAAATTTTTTAAAATTTTTTTTGGCTGAAGTTATTTATTTGTCACTTTTTTTGTAATTTTCGCAGTAAATTTTTCTCCTTTTGAACATAGTATCGTTATAATACATTAATTCTTAAGGCTCACATGGAATTTTAGCTTGGGATACCAACGATTGCTATTTTTAACGAATTTTTAAAAAACTGCCTACAAAAGATTTTTTACTTATATACCGAAAATTCCATATCTTTATATATAAAGTTCTTCTGTGCATGGCGTTGTCATTGAACACATCCTGAATGGCAGAACCGATTTTGATCAAATTTGGTGTGTGTATGCGGCTGGGTCTGTAGATGTTTTGGTCTAAAGTTTGACCCGGTAGGTGGCGCTGTTGTTGGTGTGGCAGTGTTTAAAGGGGTATTTGAAAGTATAACTCACAAACGAATTGAAAAATTGTCATGATTCTTTCCCTACACCATTACTTTTTATGAAAACAAAAATACAAAATGAATAAAAATAAACAAGAAAAAAAAACTTACATGTTTGTGATAATTAGGCTTGATTATTCGATTTATATAACGTTTTTAAATTTTTAAGACAGAACCTTTAAACAAACCCTACATTTATGTATACCATATTAAAGAATATTAAAAAAGCCATTTTTGGTTTTCAATATTTTTCCAACAACAATTATTTTTACCAAACTTTTTTGCGAAATAAAGAAATCCGTCAAGGATTTTTTGGAAAATTATAAAAATTAGAAGGAAAATGAAAATAGAAAAAATTTAAACACAATTGGACGGACAGTTAAACAAAATTTTAAACACAAAAAAATTCCTGCAATCCTTTGTAATATGTCAGAGTTATTCACTTTCAAAGCCAGCACTTTTTGATTGAGCAAATTTTTGATTGATTTTTTTTTTTCTATTTCACCTAAAAATAAAATTAATGGTATTGTCTACAGAGAGGGTTTAAACCAAGGTGCTTCGGCGACAAAGCTATAAACTTTCGTTCCTGAAACACACAAAAAGTTTTTAATACTAATTTTATTTTTTGGTGAAATAGAAAACAAAAAATCAATCAAAAATTAAAATGCTGGCTTTGAAAGTAAATAACTCGGTTATATTAGAAAGGATTGCATTAATTTTCTTTTTGTTAAAAAAATTTTGATTAATTGTCCGTCCAATCGTGTTTCAATCTTTTCTATTTTCATTTCCCTTCTAACTTTTATAATTTTCCAAATAAAACTTTTACAAATTTCTTTATTTCACAAAAAAGTTTGAGAACTTTTTTAAAAATAGTTGTTGGAAAAATATTCAAAACCAAAAATGGCTTGCTTAATATTCTTTCATATGGTATGCATAAATGTAAGGTTTGTTTAAAGTTTCTATCGAAAAAATTTAAAAACATTTTATAAATCGAAACAATCCTGTCATGAAAATTTAAGTTTTTTTTCTTGTTTATTTTTATTCATTTTGCATTTTTGTAATTTTGTTTACATAAAAAGTAATGGTGTAGTGAAAGAATCATGACAATTTTTCAATTTGTTTGTGAGTTATACTTTCGTTATACGTTTAAACACTGGGACCTAAAACATTTACAGACCCAGCCGCACACACACACACCAAATTTGATCAAAATCGGTTCTGCCATTCAGGGGGAGTTCAGTGACAAAACAATCTACAGAAGAATTTTATATATAAAGAGATATGGAATTTTCGGTATAAAAGTTAGAAATCTTTTGTAGGCATTTTTTAAAAAATTCCTTAAAAATAGCAATCGTTGGTATACCAAGCTAAAATTTTGTGTGAGCCTTAAGAATCAATGTATTATAGCGATACTATGTTCAAAAGGTGAAAAATTTACTGCGAACATTACAAAAAACGTGACAAATAACTAGGGTCTAAAAAAATTTAAAAAAATTTTATAAAAACAGTCCAAAAAAAAAAGGACACCACAAAAAAGACCCATTCAAAGTCTCTAAAATATATGGAAATATTTTTTTCTGTACGACTTACGGTTTCGAAGTTACAGCTGTTTCAATACATGCCCTATTTGTATTTTTGGAGATATTTTCCAATTTTTACAGTGTATATCTTTTAAAAAGAAATAAAAATAAAAAAAAAAAGTATGCAGATATAATCCTTTTTAGGAAAACTATCAATCCAGAGAGTTTCAAAATTTTGTTTCAAAGTGATGTCAGAAACGTGGGCGTTTTGATATGGAATCACCGATATGTATGCAAATATTTCATACATACGTATTAATTACAACACGCAAGCAGTTACTGAACAATATTCGTAAAACCATTCTTGATTTATATAATGGGTTACCTCTAGTAGCGCTGCGTTTTTTATATACCAATTATAAACTAATATATTGAACTATGCATCGCTTTTTCGTATTGCAACCTCTTTTTTTCTCAGGCAGATTAAAAGCTTCTTAGCGGCGCAAGCATTTATATACGTATGCATTGCTTGTAAAGCTCTGAGAAATTCATAAAATAGTTCTATTAAACAAACAACACGATGTTGCGTTACAGATTTTGGTACGAACTAAAGCAACCAGCAATGCCAACTTGCGGGGAATTTCCCGATTTGCGGGGAGTTTACGACTTGTCGGGGAATCGGGAAATGAGCTCTTATACGCGGGAAATTATCAGTTTGGCAACTAAGTAATTGCGGATTTTTTTTCAGAAAATAAAAGACAATTTTTTCATGGAACGAAATAACTTTATTCTGTAATGTATTGCCCACTTTGAGCAATGACCTTTTGCCATCTTTCAGGCAGCATTATAATTCCACGTTCATAAAACTTCTGGTTTTTATCAGCAAAAAACTGAACCAGGTACGATTTGACATCATCATTATTATTGAAATTTTTACCATTCAAGGAGTTTTGCAAAGATCGATATAAAAAGTAAACAGATGGTGCAAGGTCAGGAC
Organism: Coremacera marginata; assembly: GCA_914767935.1. NCBI lineage: Eukaryota > Metazoa > Arthropoda > Insecta > Diptera > Sciomyzidae > Coremacera > Coremacera marginata. The sequence goes on along the minus strand of OU612043.1, from coordinate 15,782,561 downwards.
TATGTATATGGTGGATGTGGCAAAACATCCCAACCAAGCTCCAATAATTTTTGCCGAGTGACCAAAGATGTGTGTGTGTGGCCTTGCATTGTCATGGTGGAATACAACACCTTTTCGATTTGTCGATTCGGGCCGCTTTTCTTCAACTGCATTGTTCAATATTGTTAGTTGTTCAATGTAGAAGACATCTGAATTGATCGTTCGGTTGGGTGGTAAAAGTTCAAAGTAGACAATTCCTTTGTAATCCCACCAAACTGATAACATAACTTTCTTTTGATGAATATCAGCTTCTGATGTTGTTTGAGCTGGTTCACCTGGCTTGCTCCACGATCTTTTCCGATTGACATTGTTGTAAACAACCCATTTTTCATCACCAGTTATCAATCGTTTTAAAAATGGATCATTTTCATTACGTTTCTTTAACAAATCGCAAATGTTAATGCGTTGTAGCAAAGTGTAGCAATAGCAAAGTTGTTTTAAGCGATTTTCAATGCATGTATGTGGATACATGAAGCTTCTCTGCAATCCCACGTGTTGTACTGTGACGTTCCGAATCGATTATTGCTTTGATTTGGTCGTCATCAACCTCAACTGGACGACCAGATCGTTTTTCATATATGAGTGAAAAATCACCAGAACGAAATTTGGCAAACCAATTTTGACACTGCCGTTCTTTTAAAGCTTCGTCACCATAAACAGCACATAACTTTTTGTGAGCTTGCTATACGTTTTTTCCTTTCCGGAAATAAAAAAGCAAAATATGACGAAAATGTTTGTTTTGATTCTCCATTTTTCAGCAGACGCCAAACAAAAACTACACACCCGATCAAAAAAATATTTTTACTAATTGACAGTTGAAGTACCAACTATCAAATAACAAAATGTGTTTGACATTTCGATTACGTCAGCAAACCTAAAAATTCAACTAAAGCCATCCGCAATTACTTAGTTGCCAACCCAATAGAATTTGTTTTTTAAAGATTCTGAATTGCATGATATTTAATACGAAATGAAATGTTTATTTTGCTTCTAAATTAAATGTTTATACAATAATTTTTTTTTCTCTTTTATTCATACTTTAATATTGTTCATATTCAACGCGCCAGTTTTTTTTTTTTTTTGTTCTTACAACGCTCAACGCCACAGAGTCGTTTCATTAAAAACCTCAAGAAAACTCACTTAACTTGAAAATTACCTCAAGCTGTTGCACGTCAACCCTAAATTTTCAAATTACAAGATATTATTTTACAACGAAACAAACAAAGCTTGACGTTAAAATTCCCATTACAAGAATAAAGCAACAATTAAAGCAGCTCATGTAAGGCAAACATGGGTGGTGGTTCCAGGCACCAACCCAACCTAAACCCTGATTAACATTCACGTACTTTAAGCAATGCCAAGAAGAGTTAAACGCACTTTTATTTATGAGAGTCATAAAACTCAATGATATGCGTTACAAAAGTAACAGACAAGGAAAAAGTTTCTTACTATTTAATATGAGAACTCAAACTCAGTTTCTAAAGCTGCTGGTTGTGAGACCTCTTCTTCTATAGAAGAATTGGCAAATAAACGTGAACAAATAAATGTTATTTGTTGTCATTTTAAATTTCATTGTCACTTTCAGTTGACAACACTTGATAATAGAGAGAGGGGGGAAAAAAAAACTTGAACGAATGGCAAGAAACTTTACTATGTTGTGAAAATATTTATCTCGAGCCTCAAGTTTATTTTGCTTTTCTCATATAATTCCTTTACTCGCAGAAAAACTAGCACATCGCCTTCTTAAACATTTTGTTGTCACGTTCTTGGGTGCGTTAAGACTTTTTTAATTGACTTCTGTGTGACATTTTCATCGACACATACAGACAGACAAACAGACAATCAAAGCGTGCCGAGGTGCAGGTTCATTAAGTACACTTCCAAATTTTTTTTTTCCTTTAGCAATCTCTGGAATGGCCACATTTTTTACACTACATGTTAACACCTCTTGGCGGAACATGCTGCTCATTATTGTCATATCGTACATATTTACTTAAGAGAAACCTTGTTTGTTTCCGTTACCCAAAGAAAGTTTCTCTTTTTTATGAATAATCTTTGAAGAATCCTTTTTTCACTCATCATCATCATATATTTTCGGATATTTGTATGCTCTTTGCATACTAATTTGTAACAAGCACAGTGGAACAAATTTAAAATTTTTCTGCTTACTAACAACCAGAATATTTTAACATCGGCTGCCTTTTAAATCTTGCGCCTAGGCAACACTTAGAGCATTGTCAGATGAATTTTGACAGAAATATTTTTTTTTTAATTTAAGGCATCTATTATGTATAACAACTAAGTTGACTAGATTCAACCAAATTTGTTTCGTATAACGTATTATATTTTAGTTGAGCGATGGTGTTTGAAAATTCTTAAAAGATTAAGGCAAACTAAATGGTTCAACTGAACTGTATGCCATACATTAAGGGAGTATTCCTGGTTGGGAAGGCTGTTTTTGAGAGTGCAAACCACACCGAGCTGAATAGCTCTGCCCGCGATATGGGTGGTAAGCCACAGCCACCACGAAAAGCTCCCCGAAGGGCCAGCCCAGTATATGCCAGCAAAAGCCAGACATACATCGGGGGCCGCTGACTGCCCGTGGTACCAGTTTTAAAGTCCTTGGTCAGACCTCGTAGTACTAGCCCCGGCTACTCCCAGTTTTAGCCCATCACAGCTCTGGACTGGTCACCAATCAAAACACAAAGCTCACAAAAAGGTGAGCCCCGCCCCACACTCACATGCACACATGCACACATTCACACAGTGAATATCACAACTTATATCTGCCGTAGGCGCCGCATCTCAAACACACCACAGGCATACTAATTCAACCTGGAAACTTGCTCACGACTTGCAAGCGCATTCCCAAGGTTGAAATCCCCATTCACACTCACAATCCCCATAAAAGTAAAGTTGAAAAAACCGCTATACTCGTTGTATCGCTCTCGAAGGCAATTATGTTGAATAATATAATCGAGTTTTATCAAAATTTTGTTTTTTTAAAAAGAAGAATATTATTAGCTTTAATACTAAAAGCTGTTGTCTATAAAGAGCACAATTTTTAAAGATTTTATCAAAAGACTAGCTGAATACCCGGCTTAGCTCGGGAGTTGATATAAATAATTTTCGATTTCATTCGTCGATTTGAAAAAACTTTTCACAAACCTTAGAAGGACTTTTGTGTGCATCTTTCGGCACTTTGGCGAAATGAGCAAAATGTAGCTTCAACATCCAAAAATTATGAGAAAAAGTTAGGGATATCGTGATGTGTGTGTGCGTGCCGCCGATCGCTTGCAAAAATATATTTTCAAGTTGTATATTGTATTCGATAGATTGCACATTTTTGAAAAGAAATCAGAGCAAAAACGAAGTTTTGGCAATTCGCGAGGAAACTGGATAAAAATTAAATAAGCATTGAAATAAGCAAAACAACGCCAACTTACGACGCAACTGACTTGCGCATGTGTTGATGCGTACTCAAATACCACAGAATTCGGCATCAGCTGTCCTGATTTGCGAAAACAAAAGTTGATATAAATACACATAAAGAAGAAAAAAATAATATTTATCCCCCTTCACGCTTTGCTACGCCTTACTGTATTTTGTAGTACAGCACCCTCTGGGGTTCAAGATATAGCAAAATACATAGCGCCAAAAGACTCACCACACCCGAAAACCACTTATAAAAATCATACTTATCGGATGAGTTGTTTTGAGTTTCTTGCGGTATTTGACCAACACCGCCCTTTGGTTTTCGAGATAGAATAAAAAAATAACGCCAAAGCCCTTTATATACTCGATACTCGAATCCTATATATTCGATATACAAATTTTTATCTAAATCAGATGAGCGGTTTTTGAGTGTTTCACGATTTTTTAAGTGATTTGTACTACAGCACCATCTGGTGTTTAAGATAGCGCAGAAAAGAAAGTCCAAGATACCTACCGTATCCGAAAACTGCTATGTAAAAGTTTTCACGCCAAACGGATGTACTGCAGTACCCACTGGTGTTCAAAACAGAACAAAATTCGGAGATAAACTATAATAACAAAATTCTTTGAACCCGATCACAGCGCCACCTACCGGGTCCAATTGCGAATCTGAACCATCCAGGGATTCACTTAAACACACACAAAAAATTTTAACAAAATCGGTGCAGCCGTGTTGGAACAGTTTAATAACATGCACACGTACAAATTGCACAACAGCGCCCTCTAATTTTCGAAACAGAGCAAAAGAGATAACGCCAAAACAGTTGCCCTATACGAAAATCCTTTGGTAAAATTTTTCATCCAAATCGGATAAACGGCTTTCTACTTTTTCACGATTTCTTAAGAGATTTGTACTACAGCGCCCTCTGGTGTTCAAGACAGAACAAAGTAAATAAGTCATAAAAACTCACCGTGTCCGAAAACCTCTATATACAAATTTGCATGCAAATCGGATGAACGGTTTCGGAGATAAGCTATAAAAACAAAATGCAGCGCCGCCTTACCGGGTCCAATTGTGAATTTGAACCATCAAGGGATCACACACAAAAAATTTCATCAAAATCAGTGCAGCCGTTAAGGAACAGCTTAATAATATAATATATAATATAATATAATAAAACACACGTACAAATTGGACAACAGCGCCCTATAGTTTCGAGAAAGTGAAAAAAGATAGCACCAGAACCCTTGCCGTACTCGAAAATCGCTATTTACAAATTTTCATCCAAATCGGGTGAGCAGTTTTGGGGTTTTCAAGATTTCCTAAGATTTGTACTAAAGCGCCCTCTGAATTTCAAGATAGCACAAAAAAAAATTCCAAAACACTCATCGTATCAGAAAACCCCTATTTTCCAATTATCATACAAACCGGATGCACGGTTTAGGAGTTTTTCGAGTTTTTTCTAAATATTTGTACTACAGCGCCCTCTGGTGTTCGAGAGAGAATAGAGTAGATAAGTCAAGAAAACTCAGCGTGTCCGAGAAAGTTTACATACAAAATTTCATACGAATCGGATGAGCGGTTTTGGACTTTTTCGACTTTTTTAAAATATTTGTACTACAGCGCCCTCTTGTGTTCAAGATAGAACCTGGTTTATAAATCATAAAAACTCACGGTTTCCGAAAAACTCTATATACCAACTTTCATGCAAATCGTATGACCGACTTGGAAGTTTTTTGACGTTTTTTAAAATATTTGTACTACTGCGCCCTCTGGTGTTCAAGATAGAACAGAGTAGATAAGTCATGAAAACTCACCGTATCCGAAAAGCTCTATATATCAATTTTCATGTAAATCGGATAAATGGCTTAGGAGTTTTTCGACGTTTTTAAAAAAATTTATACTACAGCGCCCTCTGGTGTTCAAGGTAGCACAAAAGAGATAAGTCCAAAACACTCACCGTATCATAAAACCCCTATATTCCAATTTTCATGCAAATCGGATGAACGGCTTAGGAGTTTGTCGAGGTTTTTAAAAAATATTTGTACTACAGCGCCATCTGGTGTTCGAGATGGAAGACAGTAGATAAGTCAAAAAACTCAGCGTGTCCGAGAACTTCTCGATACAAATTTTCATACAAATCGGATGAACAGTTTCGGAGATAGGCTGAAAAAACGAATGCCTAAATTTCGATCGCAGCGCCCCCTACCGGGTCCAACCTTTTTTACTGGATAAAAAGTAGCCTATGTTACGACCGGGTATATAAGGAACCTAGATTCCAAATTTCATTTAAATCCATCCAGTGTTTTTCGCGTGATGCTTTAACAGACAGACAGACAAAAATTTTAAAAATGCGATTTTCGGGATCAGCGTCATTCAAAACGTCCATCGCAAAAGGAATTTAAAAAAAATATTTCATGTACAGATTTTTTTTTTTTACAATTTTATATATACAGCCATGGACACATAAATAGCACAGATGCCAACTTATTTTTTAAACGTTTCGTTTGAACCTAATAATGCAGTCATTAACTGTAGTTATAATTTTTTGAGACTCCAGTGTGACGTTGCTTAAAACTCCGAGAGAGATGTACCGTTACTTACTTTTATTTGCTCAGGCCATCTCTTTGTGTATAGGCATGTACGATCTGCTGTGGTCATATAAATAGCACACATGTTAGTTGGTGAATAAAAGATAATAAGATCGGGATCTTGTAAACATTTTAGAGCTTTATTCAGTTAATTTCGCCGATTCTAAATAAAATGTGTAGTGGCATACATTGCATTCCGGAAAAAAGGTCTATAATTCACGAACTAAGTCGAAAAGGCAAAAAAACCATCTGAAATCGCAGATATTCTCAAAATTTCACGAAAAATGGTCTATAATGCACTCAAGCTGGTTGCATCAAATGGTTGAAATAATTTCGAGAATAAGCAATCCTAGACCGCGTAAAACCACCGCTTCTACTGATAGACTCATAGTTGCAAAAGTTAGGCTGATCCTCTCAAGTCAGCAAAGCAAATTATGAGGGAAACAAATGAAGGAAATAACCTAAATGTTTCAAGAAAACTTGTATCTAGGAGACTACATGAAGCTAATTTTTATGAACGCATTAGCCGAAGAAAGCCGCTCTTAACCAAAAAAAATTTAAAGGATCGGTTAGCGTTTGCAAGGGCCCATGTGAATAAAGAAGACCAATTTTTTAAGAACGTGCTCTGGACTGACAAAACTAAATTTAATAGGGTTGAACCAGATGGAAAAACTTTTGTTCGGCGCCCCAAACGCCAAGAGTTGAATCTGAAGTATACAAAAAAATCCTTAAAGCATGGATGAGGGAATTTAATGACTTGGGGAGCTTTTTCCTGGCACGGCGTTGGGCCAATTTTTCCTATACTAGGAATAATGGACAAAAATATGTATTTAGATATTCTTAATAACCAGATGGAACCATTTGCATTTGAGAACATGCCTATTAAGAGGACTTTTATGCACAATATTAATATAAAACACACTGCAAAGATTGTGGTTGATTGGCTAAAAAAGGAAAAAATAAATATTTTGAATTGGTCGGCTTAAAGCCCAGGCCTCAATCCCATAGAAAATTTATGGAATAAAGTGAAGGTCAGCATAAGCAACAAAAATTTTCGAAATTAAAATGAGTTATGAGTGGAATTAAGATGGCTTGGTACTCTATTCCGAAGGATAGGGTTAGGAAGCTTGTGGAGAGTATGGGATGAAGATGTCGGGCTGTTTTGGACAACTCGGGATGCAGTACCAAGTACTAGTAAGCATATTCGTAAGCTCATTGTAAAATAAAAATAAATCAATATGTCTATCTTTCAGAATCCAAATTGTGCTATTTATACGTCCACCTCAGCTAAGGAGCAATATACGGGTTTTTCATTGATTTTCTAATTTTTAATTCGTAATTACAAAGTTACTACTGAATTTAAATTTTTAATGTTTAAACTTAAATACCATGAAATAAATTCTTGTTTTCCTCTATGTATTTTATTTAAATTTATGTGAAACTCCCTACATGTATTTTTGTGCTATTTATGTGTCCACGGCTGTATATAGATTTCCCCACTGTTATTAAAAATTCCATCATACTCTTTCGGCTATCAGACCCTTTCCTTTCCTCAGTTGCTCGCAAATTTATTGAAATGAAACCTTATTTGTTATTTACCTTCATTTACAAGCTATTCACAAAACTTTATGACTTTTGACGCTGCTCTAATCTTATTCTACTCTCTTTCCTGACGCAACATTGTGGTTGTGAGACTTTTGTGTCATACATAAATTATAACATGAAAAATTTATCGTTTTGATTAATGAAATATTTAAAAAAAAAAAAAATTAAAACTTGTAGCGACAACTTCAAAGTTTCACGTTAAAAAATGTAAATCTTCAGAATTAAACCACGCACAAAAAGGACAGATTTTAAGCAAACAAGTTATTTCGTAGCAAACATTTTTAATTAGTTTAAGGTGAGAGAAAGAGAGAAAGAAAGAATGAAAGAAAGAAAGAAAGAAAGAAAGAAAGAAAAAAAACAACACAAATAAAAGCAACGTTAGATTTGTGGTCTTTGGTATAAATTAGCAGTTTTTAAGTTATTTCTAGCACCGACTTTTGCCCTCACTATTCTTTAAGTTTTCTTGCAATTTTCACACTCACCTTATTAAAACAGGCTGTTCGTTCTGCTTTGTTGTTGAGCTTGTCGGAGGAGTTCTTCTTTTGTATATATTTTAAGGCTATAAATTTTAAATCTGTTAAATTAATCCTGCTTTGTTTTGAGATTTTTTTTTTCCCCCCACCCACGAACACGTTTCTTAAGGTGCTTTGCAGCAAGTTTGTGATTTGTAGGTGAGCAAAAATATGCGCCTAAATTAAAAGTTCTTAGCACGTATTTTGATTACATTAATTATTCCTTTATTGTTATTTTTTTAAGTGTATAGGAATAAAAAAAGTAGACATTTTTAGGTATTTTTTTTATGTTAGTTTTTTAGGTTGCAATTCTGGGTCATTTTATGTAGAATAAAAACAGAAGCCCAAATCGAATTATTTTCAATTGTATAAACAGCATACATAGCTGACAATGATTAATCACGCAGGCCTATTAATCGTAGTTTTGGTCAATATAAACCCATTGCTTGCTTTGGTTTAGCTTCAACCACTATAGTTATCGTTGAATGGCGATATTATATTGATAAACTTTTTTAACTGAACAAAATTCTTGCTTTTCAAAGCATGATTTACTTTTTTTAACATACGATTTTACAAGCTACAATGAAAGTAGTACAATGCAATACAGAGATTTTAAAAATATCAACCTTGCAGCACTTCAACAAGATTTATTGCGAGTTAATTGGGAAAGTATTTACTAGACTTACTGAGGTGGGGCTGCAAATAGTTAACACTTATACACTCTGTTGCAATTGTATAAATACACTCCAAAAGGAACTGATTTTTAAATTGCTAACGGCAATTTTGAGTTGGTTTTTTTTCACAGAAAATGTGCAGTTGTGAGTGAGTTCGAAAAGCAAAAATTATATGAGTCATTGTAGAATAACGGTACTTTGTTTACTCTTTTTATTATATTGAGCATTTTTCGCAGTTGCATTTCTATAAATCCAGTAGTTCTTTGAAGATAATTAAAGCGATCGGAAGTTTTTTTCTGTTTTGTAATATAAATAATTGTGTGTTTGGGTATTTTTTATTATGCCACTAGCAAAAAGATTAACAGATATTGAAAAAGGAAAGATAATTGCTTTTGATTCGGAAGGAATAGGTGTTCGAGAAATTTCTCGAAGAATCGGTCGAAGTTATGGATTAGTTGGATCCTTCTTACGTAATTCTGACAGCTATGGATGCGCAAAAGGAGGTGGCAGAAAAAGAAAGCTAGATGATCGTGATGAACGTAAAATTTGTAGGGCAGCAAGCAACTCCACGAAGAGCTGCAAGCAACTTGCTGCACTTTGCTCAGTAAATGTGTGTCGACAAACAGTGTGGAGGGCTCTAAATCGAAATCCCAATATAAAGCGTGCCAAAATGAAGAAGGCTCCACGACTTTTAAAAAGACATACTATCGATGCCCGCATGAAATTTGCAGAGGAGTGTATTGGAACGGACTGGACCTCGGTAAGTTACTTTTTGGTTATTGTTATTTTATTGCCCACAAGTAACTTTTCGTTTCAGGTTATTTTTTCAGATGAGAAAAAATTCAATCTAGATGGATTCCTGATGGATTTAATGGTTATTGGCACGATTTACGCCGAGAACCGAGATATTTCTCTCGTCGCAATTTTGGCGGTCGCTTGAAATTCATATAACATCTTCGAAAATGAATAGCAAAGATTATATCGCAATCGTACAATGCAGCCTTAAAAATTTTTTAGATTTAAATCCCGAAACAAAATGGGTATTCCAGCAAGACAATGCAGCAATACATACCAGCAAGGAGACTAAAGCTTGGTTTGTAACTAACAAAATAAATCTTTTGTTCTGGCCAGCATGTTCTCCGGATTTAAATCCAATGGAGAACATTTGGGGTGTATTAGAACGAAAAATGTATGCCGATCAGCGTCAATTCAACACAGTTTTAGAGCTGCGCCAAACAATTATTGAAGAATGGAATAATTTGGAAGAAAAGTTGCTTAAAAATTGAATTTTAAGCATGAATAAAAGAATTTTCAAACTAATTCAATGTAAAGGAAAACAAATAAATTATTAATGTTATTTTTAAATGTCCTATTCTTATGTTTCTTCCACTGGATTTATAGAATTGCAACAGCCCAAAATGGAACTTTTTGAAACTAAGCTTAAAAAAAATGACGATATGTTAAAATCATCACACCAAAATTTCTCTCTGAAATCAACTTAGAAATGCGAAACTTTTGGGAAAAAGAGCAATTCGAATATATTTTTTTAAAAGTTAAAATAAAAATTTCAGCGGTGGATTTATACAATTGCAACAAAGTGTATACCTACGCGCTATGCTAATAATGCTTCTCCGAGTTTATTATAGCGTTTTCTTTTCTCGAAAAAATTTTACACTTATTCTGCACTAAGCTAGGGCTGTCAAGATATTTTGTTCTTTTCTTAAAAGTAGGCTAAGCCTTAATGGGGTATTGCGTTCTTTTGTGAAAATTGTTACACTCTGGCAGGGCAAAAGTGTTCCACTTTCTACACTGTATAAAATGACGGTGTGGCAATGCCACCCTGCGAAACAGCTGATTTTAATAGCAAGAAGTTTTTTACAAATTTTGGACACAAAAAAAGAGTTCAAATGGAGGCAGTAATTGGAATAAGGGAATTATTAAACCAATTGATGGAATCGTCTTCATCATCGGAAGAAGAAATTGAAACGGTGCTCTTAAAAAGATACCCTCATCCACGAGTACAAGATTTTGTGGAAAGTGTTGTTTACTCTTACACCGAGTTGGAGGAAAGTGCTCTAATTCGACTGAGGAAGCAATTTTTCATCAATTTTATTTATTTTGCAGTTCAAAACAAAAAACTTCCGCATTACCCGCGAAATTGCAGAATATCTCGTGGCAAAGTATTCATCCAGCAGATGGTATATAGAAAGGAGCTATAAGGGAGGTAGACCGCAATCTACAGCAGAGGCTCATATGCTGTCCTTTTTATGGTAAGATCCAAGAAATATATCGATATATCAACGATTCTACTTCAAAGCTTTTAATGATCGCACCCCTTTTAGCTTTAGCGCTAATAAGACAACATTTAGAGAAGTAGCAAAACATTTTTGGAGTGACGTTGTCGAACATTCACTCAACCTTCGATAAAGTATTGAGTTTTTTTGTGGAAGATATGGCATCGGAGACAATAAAATTTCCTAAAGAAGAGGAACATAAGAAATCGATTGCTAGGGAATTTGAAAAAGTATATGCCAAAATACAGGGTTGTCCATATTCGAAGCGCCCATTTTATTTTTAAATAAATCAAAGAAACCACAATTTTTTGTCTGTTCGTCATGAATATCATTTAATTGGGTTCAAGTAGATTTGCTTACATCATTTCTTGAATATGATATGTCGTAAATGGTCGCCATTGGCCTCTACGACACATTGTGTCCGTTTTGCAGTATTTTCCATGGTTTTCTTCAACATTTCGATGGGAATGGCGGTTATTTCTTGACGGATGTTGGTTTTCAGCTCTTCTAGGGTCTTTGGCTTGTTGACGTAAACCTTTGATTTCAAATAACCCCACAAAAAGAAGTCTGGAGGCGTTAAATCTGGTGATCTTGGCGGCCAATCGAAATCACCATTTTTTGACATCAAACGGCCAGGGAACAATTGCTTCAAAAAATCGATTGTAGTGCGGCTTGTGTGTGGTGGCGCGCCGTCTTGTTGAAACCAGTAGTGCCTGATACGCTTTCGACGAACGATTGGCATGAAAAAATTGTTTATCATATCGCGATAACGCTCCTGATTGACAGTAACTCTGTGGCCATTATCATCTTCGAAAAAGAACGGCCCAATGAGCATTTTAGCACAAACGCCGCACCAAACAGTGACTTTTGCATCGTGAAGAGGTACCTCTTGAATCTCTTGTGGATTTTCAGTTTCATACAAACGATAAATTGTTTTCTTGGAAGGCGCACTTTTCACTTTATTTATTTTTTTGAAAGCACGTTGAGTTTTCACTATTGACTTGTTTTGTTGAATGTAAATTTCAACAATTTTAGAGCGTTCGCGTAGCGTGTACTGTTCCATTGTAAACATTTGCTTGGAATGACGCTTCAAACGCGGTATGTCATAAGTCAATTTGGCATCACTGCGGAAAGTTACAGTGTTGCCAGATGGGCGCTTCGAATATTGACAACCCGTATATTACGTATTAATACATTTTTAAAAAAGCTATCTTTATAACTTTTACAGATTGCTGGGTTCCCAAACGTTTTGGGTTGCATAGATGGCAGCTATATTTCCGCCAGAAAGCCTAAGGATAAAATACGTTCAACATATACAAATAGACATGACTGTGTATCAATAACAATGCAGGGGATTTGCGACGCAAAGCTTCGTTTTCTGGACGTATACACAGGCATTCCTAGCAAAATTCATGATCCTCGCATTTTAAAACTGTCTTTCATTGGAAGTGAGCTCCAAAATGCATGCGCACCTAAATATCATTTGCTGGGCGACTCTGCGTATCCTATTCGTGAATATTTACTAACACCATTTCGAGATTTTGGGAATTTGAGCGAGTCAGAAAAACTATACAATCTGAAATTTTGCAAAACGCGAGTGAAAATTGAAAACTCATTCGGTGTGCTAAAATCTCGTTTTCGCCAGCTAATGCGCCTAGATTTTCACAATGTCAAAACCATGGCAAAGTTCATTATAGCTTGTTGCACTCTTCACAACATTTGTATAGAAAGAAATGATTATTGTGACATTGAGACCAACTATATTGAAACTGAGAGAACGTTCCTATTGACAATGGCGGTGACAGAAGAGATCACTTGCTTACGCAGTTGGGGCAACTGAAGCGAAACGAAATTAAAAACCGTTTTTACAGTATGAGAAATTAATAGCAGTTTGATTGCTTTTTTATTGCAAAGAATAAAATAAAAATATTTTTAATATTTAAATAAAACAAAAATGCAATTCAGTCTTTTTTTTTTTAATTCAATTCATTTCAAAACAAATCTTAAAATTCACCTTTTGGAGAAGGTTTCATTTTTTAATCAGGTCTATCGTGAGTAATTTTTCCGCCCAAACGCGGAAAAGGGAATTTCCCTTTTTAACATTGCTGTTAGGTTGGGACCATTTGGTCCAAATTTCATTTCAATTTCATACTTCAAATGTAACAAGTTGTTCATCAATGGTCATATTTTCGGTGCACTTTGTGCAGCTATTTGTATTAAGGAAATTTAAATAAAAACTGCTGAAATGCAACGGAAATGTGACCGTCGATGAACAACTTGTAACTTTTGAAATATGAAATTGAAATGAAATTTGGACCAAATGGTCCCAACCTAACAGCAATGTTAAAAAGGGAAATTCCCTTTTCCGATTTTGGGCAGAAAAATTACTCACGAATTACTCAGGCCTGAATAATAAATACGTAAGGTGACATTTAGTTGTGATTTTTATCCACTGAACTCATTTTTTCTCTGTGTCGTCTCTCCCGAGCTTCCTCCTTATTTTGCGCTATTTCCAGCAATGTCTCTTGGACGATTTTTGTTTTCTTTTTTTCGGACTTCACAACACTTTCTTCGCAAATATTTTTCCTAACACCTTTCTGGCTGCTTATCTGGATTTCGGGCTCGAAGTCAATTTTTTGCCTTTTGGCCCCAGATGTGTTGTTATTCTCCACAGCTGCTTTCTTTCTCCTTATGACCGTTTTGTATCGCTCCTCGCACTGTTTTGGGCTTTTTCCTTCTATTTCTGATGAAATTTTGATCCACATTTCCTTCTTGTTTTTCAACATTTTCATTGGGCCAATGTCAGGTAAGTAGTGCGCGTATCTATCGAGAAGGAGCCGAGTTTCTCCGTCTGACCACACTGCAAAAAGTATGCCCATATTCAACTTGGAAATTCTAGTTTAAATTTTTGATTGTACTTACGCTGCTATGTTTTGTATAATCGGATTTCATTTTTTGTATCCATTTTAGTTTATTGATGCAAGCGCGAAAATTTTTAAGTTGTCTTTATTTTTTGTTAACAGCATCAGCTGATAGGGTAGCTATTGATATTCTTTTCTAGCACAAAAAATGTTGCCATTTTTTAGGGATGGGAGTAACACCATAAAAATATTACCATTCTTGAGGGTAAAATTTTTTTTTAGAAAAGAAAACTCTATTAGACATTTTTGTTGTCTCAGATATTTATCTTAACTTATTATCTTCTGTATTGCTTTTTGACCAACTGTCCTTTATTTTTGAATATGATCTTATCTTTTGCTGTTTAAACATAAATGTTTCACCAGTTGTCGTTGCAAAACAGTTTCTTTTCGTGTTTATAAATCTACTAGCTTATACCCGTCGCGTTTCGCTGCGCTCAGCGCTTATCCCCTAAAAAAGGACGTAGCTTTAACACTAGAACTACCAACCGTTCAAAATGACCGGTTGCATGATTTCATTATAACATTTTTTTCATACAAAAATTTTTTTTTTGTAAAAGTATTGTGTATTTTTCGTAATTAATGTAAGCTCTAATACAGCTAATTGTTAGATTCGTATGCTTTAATTTTGCAAAGATAAGTATGTGGTATACCTATTTATACCAACCGGTCATTTTGACCGGTATATAAAATATTAGCTAAGTTTAATATTTCTACGCTTCTTCATTCCACTCTGAGGATTTCTTACTCTGAATTAGGGGAATTACCTGAAAATAAAAATTCTGTGCTTTGTACTTATTTTATTTTGTATTTTTGCGTCTATGCAATTTCATTTTCTCGTTGGTGCTTCTTGCGTAGAGTCGAAATTTTAATACATTGCATTTATTTGCTGAAATTTTTTTTGGAAAATATTTTTTTATCATTTTGTAGGTGGCTTGTGAACAAATATTTTTATTATAAGAAACAATAAATTAGCTCTACTTTTATTCAGCCAAAAACTATCCCTAAAGATGCAAAGACGTTCGAAAATGCCAAGATTTCTGAAAGACATAACAAATACATGTGAAGGCATTTCCAATATTGGTGAAGACTTTTGTGGGAGGGGCTGATATTTCAAAGGACCAATTTGAAAAAGATGAAGTGTATGTATCCTCAGACACCGATATTGAGGGAGAGAATATTCCCAAAATACGAAGACGAAAAATAACTATCAGATTACCATCATATTCTGATGAGAGTGACGATAAGGTAACTGAAATCGCTACTGATGGAACTATATGGAATGAAATAAAACCCGGATTTACTCCAGGACGGAGACTAAAACACACAATTTTTAAAAAACGTTATTGGGCCTACAGTGTTCGCAAAACGAAATATAATAAAGGGTACTGTGAGTAGCGCGTTTTCATTGATAATTGATAATAAAATTATAGATCATGTTATAACATGCACAGAACAAGAAGCTTACCGAGTTCTTGGAAAAAAATTTGATCTATCACATGAAAGGTTGAATGCTTTTCTTGCAATTTTATACGGGCGTGGCGCATATGAAGCCAAAAACTTAAAATTATCATATTTATGGTCAAAGCACTGGGGACCACCTTTTTTTGCAAAAACAATGACCTGAAAAAATTAAACAGATATCTTATGGTTTGTACGGTTCGATAAGAAAAATGGGAGAAGTCAAAGATTAAACAATGACAAGTTTGCAATGATCTCACATGTTTGGGATTCATTTATCAAAAATAGCCAAAACTGCTACATGCCCGGAGAGAATATAACAATTGACGAGCAACTATTTCCAACCAAAGCGAGATGCAGATTTACGCAATACATGCCAAACAAACCCGACAAGTTTGGAATAAAATTTTGGTTGGCATCTGATCTCAAAAGTAAATATGTAGTTAATAAGTGCCCTTATTTGGAAAAGGACGAAACAAGGCCACCGTCAATTCCTTTGAGTGAATTTGCCGTCCTCAAATTAAGTAAACCGTTCACCTTTTTTGGGAGAAATGTAACGGCTGACAATTTTTTTACCAGCTTATCACTGGCATTAAAGTTATTGCAGAAAAATACTACGTTGGTTGGAACTATCCGTGCAAACAAAAGGGAATTACCGAAACTTGCTAATAATGCTGCATTGTCAGTATACAAAAGTAAACCAACGAAAAACATACATCGATCAAAATTCAAAATTACAAAAATAAACCTGAAATTGTTATATTTTATAATAAAACTAAATTTGGGGTGGATATTACCGATCAAATGGCCAGAAAATATTCTGTGAAGTCTGGTTCTCGGAGATGGCCTCTTCAAATCTTTTTGAATATTCTTGATTTAGCAGCAATAAATGCATGGGTTTTGTATAACGAAACAACTGGAGAAAATATGCCAAGAAAAGATTTCCTATTCTAATTAGCAGAAGAACTTTCCACAAAATATGAATGTTTCATCTGAACCAAGAAATTTCACCGATCTCTTAGCCAGCCATGAAAGTTCTAATATACGAAAAACTTGTCAAATAGGTTTATGCAATGAAAATAAAACCTATAATATCTGTGTAAGTTGCAAAAAACATGTTTGTGGTAAGATGCACTTTGAAAAAAAATGTCTATTTGCATATGTCTCGAAATAGAATTAAAAATAATGTATAATATTTTTTCTGTTTATATAAATGTATTTATTTTATACAATACAGGCTCTATTATTTATCAGTCACAAAAAAAAATTAATTTCCTCTCCATGAACAAAAATCTGGCCACGCCCATGCGAACAACTAATTGTATTTCGTTAACGAACAAAGCAAAGTTGCATAAAACTGATTTAGGTTTAATGTTGTCCACAATCACTCAATATTCATCGATTCACTAGATCAGTAGCCACGGCTAGCATATCAATTAATTCAAAAACCAGTTCGGAGCTTAGGTTTTTGACAAATTAAATTGCAGTTTAACACTTGCGGTGTAGTCTAGTTTTTAATAATTTGTGTTGAATAGTATTTGAAAATCAACGAAGTTGTTATATATTTCAAGACGGGGATGTAGCTCAGATGGTAGAGCGCTCGCTTAGCATGTGAGAGGTACGGGGATCGATGCCCCGCATCTCCAAAAACAATTTTTTTATTTTGCTTTGACTGCAATAATCCTTTTATTTTTGCTAGCAAAGAGTTGGCAAATTAATTTTACTACTCAAATAAATAAATATTACAAAACATACAAATGACAAACATCGTAAAACACTTAAAACAATTAAAAACACAAAAAGCCATAAATTTTCACAACGCGATGTCGTCAAAAAAGTTTTTCTTGTCTCGAAAAACAACACTTAAACTCAAATTCAAGGCACAAGAGTTGAACAGCAATAATTTAGAGGAAAAATTTAGAAATAACCAGAAGTGGTGGGTGGTATGCAGTTAATTGAGAATGTGGGTGTATGACAGGATATAAGCAACAAGAAGTAAAGAGGATATAAGAAGATCTTCCTTGGAATGTTGGAAAAAAACTACAAATATTATTAAGCTTAAAAAGATTTTGTATAAATCGGGAAAAACTACTCAGATTCTAATAGTTATTGCTGCCTGAACTGATTTGAATTTAACTCAGTAGGTTTCATAAGATACTTTTTGGTGGTGTCACTTTTAAGACACGTCTCACCTTTAAAAAATGTGCTATTTTCTTATAGGCGATGGCTACGTTCAATCAAGCAAATAGTTAAGCCTGTATTTTGTCTTATTCCCCGAATAAATGATATCAATTCATTGCAAATCAGCTGATATCCGTGACGTTGTTTTTGTCCCAGCACTACCATCGGGTGTAATTCACACCCTCACCAAACTCAAATAGCGCCACAGACAATGCAACATTTGTTGTTTTTCCTAACAAACCGAAAACAAATTTTATGTGGGAAACGGCTGTCGTATAGGTAGTTGTTATTGTTGTTGTTGTTATTGTCGGGTAGTGGGAACAACGTAAATAAATGCCAATGCTTGGTGATTCTTCTTCTACACAAGTTGTTGATGACTGCGCTGAGAAGCTTGGTAGTTGCAGAAGGTGGATTGCAAATGTAGACGATATGTGTGGATTTGTGAGACACAGTAGTGTGGTTTAAGCAGCTACACCATCTATGAGTAGCAAGTAATGAAAGTAACACAAACCACACACACACACACACACAAAAAGTGGTAGTTTTATTTTTATTCATTTATATCATTCTGCCTTGTAAAAACGATGATTCCCTCGGGGTGACTCGACAACAGTGCTTCTGGGTGGTAGCACTCACACACGATGTCTTAATTGTTGTTGTCTGTTTGCATTCTGTTACCGCTTAAAAATTAAAACAAAAGCTGTTGTCATAAATAGCAGAACATCATAACGCGTATGGGTAAAATTTTATGCCCAAATGACTGACGTAGTCGTCGACGACGATGACGACGACGTCGAGAAATGTGTAAACAATTCCCGGCAGTTCCCTGTCACAAGTTGAAATTTCTATAATATTTTGCTCTTTAATTGCTTAACAGCCAAGCTAAAAGTGGGTAAAAATGTGCAGTAGCCGAATCAGCATCAACGCATTGTACAGATTTATACAAAACGTTATACTGTGCAATGTTAAAGCGGTGGAGAGGCTGGAGGAATTTAATAAAATTACGCGGGTTAATTTCACCTCGCCGCCACTGTTGCAGCAAAAAATGGAATATATTAAGAGAAAATGCCTCCAAAGGAAGCTTGTAGTTTGTTTTGTTGTTATTGATGGCATTTCAACAGCGGTATTCATATGTTTTGAAGATGTTCAGGGTTGTCAGCGAATGGCGGGGAAATTCGATATTGACAGGGTTTTTTTTAGGGGCTTAATGCTACCGATATTCTTGAATCAAACAGAAATAATAAAAGCGAGAGAAGCGAAGCTTTTTCGCAGTTTCAAAGATTTGATAATTGATTGGTTTCTTTTTAAGCAAAATAACTTTTAAATTTAAAAATTTCAAATAACATAAAGAAAAAACACACACCAGTAATATTTACACCAGTAAATTTGATTACATTTCCTCTTATTTTCCATTTTATTTGTTTGATTACATGTTACATTCATTGTAATTTCAACGCACTTGGGGGAACAAGAACAAAAACGTATGTACATAAAAAAAAAAATTTTTTTTTCTTGGCCCGCCGTGGGAATCGAACTCGCATCCTATCGATTAATAGCTCTTTACACTACCCACCAATCCAAACACTTTCGTTACGCAAAGTTGTTGTTGATTCAATATCAAGTTTAATTGAAGTTATGTTGTAGCAGATCACAATAATATTTATAGATAGAGGATGATGACATATTGTAGCAGGTAGTTTAGCACTTATCCAAACAACAAAAACTAATAAAAATCTTGCTTCTCCTTACTATTTATTTATAGATTATAGTGATCTGCTGTAACATAGCTTGAGTTATACTTAATATTGAAACAACAACTTTATGTAACAGAGGCTTTTGGTTTGGTTGGAAGTGCATACAACTGTAAATCGATGGGGTACGCGTTCGATCCCCACGGCGGGCCAAGAAATATTTTTAATATTACATTTTCTTGTTGTAATGCACGCAAGCAAAAAAAAAAAACATCAATTCTAAGAAAGCGGTGAAAAAAGCGTAAAAAAAGTGTCGTTTTTGAGATTTTATTCAAGCAAATCACAGAACGAGGCGTAAGAAGATTCTCTTCAAAAACTGGTCTTTAGACCTGGTCTATACAGCAAAAAACCATAAAAACAAAAGAATGTGGACCATAACAGGTTTCCGGGAGAAAATGGTAACTATTGTCAGCTATCTGGCCTATCCGGCAAATAGAGATATAAAACATAGTTGACAGCCGCTGGGTACAGAATCGAATATTTTTTCGTTGGAACGTCGCCTTCCATACGCTCAAAATGATCTAGCCATTTTATGCGCTTGACTACACCGAGAAAATTGAACGCCTTAAAATCAAAGAAAAACAGTTCTTGTAAAACTGTAACCAAAATATCTTTACCACAATGAAAAAATCGTTGCAATAATGATTTATCCTTTAACTATGCAAGTGCTGCATCATTGAAACAAAAGACTGATGTTCTTTGAGGCTAAATCAATGAAACAATCTTTGCCGTGAAGATAAAATATTTACTGTAACGATTTAATTCTTTGTTAACAAGAAATTGAAAAAAGTATGTTAAATCAACAACTTTTCTTTGTTTTTTTGAGAATAAGCTTCATTGTTTCAAAGAGAAAGTCTGTTACTTTAAGGAATGTTTTCTTCAAAATCATATCTGTATACGAAGAATAAGAACAAGAACAAGAACAAGAACAAGAACAAGAACAAGAACAAGAACAAGAACAAGAACAAGAACAAGAACAAGAACACGAATAAGAATAAGAATAAGAATAAGAATAAGAATAAGAATAAGAATAAGAATAAGAATAAGAATAAGAATAAGAATAAGAATAAGAATAAGAATAAGAATAAGAATAAGAATAAGAATAAGAATAAGAATAAGAATAAGAATAAGAATAAGAATAAGAATAAGAATAAGAATAAGAATAAGAATAAGAATAAGAATAAGAATAAGAATAAGAATAAGAATAAGAATAAGAATAAGAATAAGAATAAGAATAAGAATAAGAATAAGAATAAGAATAAGAATAAGAATAAGAATAAGAATAAGAATAAGAATAAGAATAAGAATAAGAATAAGAATAAGAATAAGAATAAGAATAAGAATAAGAATAAGAATAAGAATAAGAATACGAATAAGAATAAGAAAATTGTAATTGTAAAAAACACACGTTAATATTCACACCAGTAAATTGATCATCAACAAAATGGAAATAAAAACAAAAAAAAAAATGTCTTTTCCCACCGTGCTGAATTGAACTTGGAATTCTTGGTGCCAGTTCATCGCTCTACCCACTGATCCATACAGCCTTGCTACTGTTTGCTGACATAACTGCAGCTATGTTAACAGATGCAGTATGCCGCAGTATTCTGTTGATAGCAATACAACAAAAATCTATTAATAGATTATTGTGTTATGCTGCATCATAGCTTCAGTTATAATTAATATTGAATCAATCCCTCTGTGTAACGAAGGAGTTTGGCTCGATGCGTAGTGTAGTGACTTCTCAATCGGTGGTATCAGTGGGTGTGGGTTCAAACCCCCACAGCAGGCGAAGGTAAGATTTTTAATTTGATATTTAATGTAATTAAATTTAATGTTCTTGTTATAATAAACGCAAGCAGCAAAGAGAAGCAATTAAATTCATGAACTCATGTACTTAAAATCAAGGATCTAACATTCAGCGTCTTTGTCGTAACTCATAAAAGTCTTTGTGACAAAGTACATTTTGTTTAATTTTACGACTTTTCCATGCTTTTTAAAGACGTACGTCTTTGCCACAAGAATTTAAGATTTCAACGATTCAAAGTATATTGTTCTTGAGAATCTAACAATTTTTGTGTCTTTGCCGTAACGATGTTTTGTCTTTGGGCACAATCTAACCAATAAGCCTTTGTGGCAAAGTGCATTTTCTTTGGTTTTACGATTTTTTTCTCTGGGTGTATTAGATGAGTTATTTTTTGTACTGAAATTTTTAAACGTGGTCCGATTCGTGCAGTTAGTGTGTCATATGATAGAGGACATCAAAAAATTATAAAACCGGTGATGTCCTGTTAATATCCTTGAAACTCAGTGGGCTCATCGGGAAAAACCAAATTTTGAAAAGATTTCTTTAGTGTTTTTTGCTTTGCAAATTTAAAATAATTTAAGGCCAACAGAAATTTTTCAAATTTACCGTTTCTCATGTAGAATTCGCCGCTATTGCCGTTTTCAGAATTGGTGAAAATTGCTTTCTTGAGCCGTGAGCGCTTTGCAAACTTGAACTTTAATTCTTTTTTTTCTTAATTTTATTTTCAACTTTGCTAACAAAGAATTAAAGATCAAGTTTACAAAGCACTATGTCGACGACGACTCGACGTGGGAGTAGACAATTGAGAAGCAGAGCCCTCTCTCGGCGAACAAAAGTTACGCTCTAAAGTTACGCACAAACCTGGACGCTGAGCAGTTCTGATGAAAAGACTTTGAGAAGATAGCTCAAAAAGCTTTACGAAACATGTAAGAATTTTACTAACATAAGCGTTAGCTTTTTAATTTTTCTTTTTTTCTAGATTGGCAACCCTTACTTGGGTCTATTTCCCATCAACCTCATCATTAAAAACAATGTCTGCAAAATTTTGCATATAAGGATATGTAAGGATAAAGTCAAGATAGACGACAAGCGAGCGAGTGAGTAAGATTTCGTTAACAAAAAGAACAAATATAATTTGCACATTTGCTGACAAAACAAAATTAAATACCATCAAAAGAGCATTATATCGATGATGAAGAGGAAGAAGTAGCGTACTGAATAATTGCTTAAATTAGTCAAAGTAATCAATGATTAAATGACACTTGATGGTAAAGATCAAAAGCTGTTGTAGTCATTAAGAGTCAGGAGGATAAAAATAACTGGAGATGCGGGGCATCGATCCCCGTACCTCTCAAATGTT
The DNA here is from genome assembly GCA_914767935.1 of Coremacera marginata. Classification (NCBI taxonomy): domain Eukaryota; kingdom Metazoa; phylum Arthropoda; class Insecta; order Diptera; family Sciomyzidae; genus Coremacera; species Coremacera marginata. The sequence continues at coordinate 15,759,932 of OU612043.1, read as the reverse complement.
ATGCGAGCGCTCTACCCTCTGAGCTATATCTCCTTGCTTAAATTGGATTAATTCAATTCATCTCTTCCGTGGTAAAAAAACTGTACAGAGTTTTAATGCTAGCTTGCAACAAATAAAGCTTAAGTTAAACTAATGATTTGTCAAAGACTCATTAAAACGTGACAGAATTCTGCCCACGTTTTTTACTGTCATCGTTTCATATGACTTAAACAAATTTTAGCCCCATAATAGTGGTTGAGAAGAAAAACTTGGAATATTTTAGGAAAAAATCTACCTTGAGTCTGGTTAGAGTTATGACATATTGGTTTTAATGGACAGGGCATTGAAGTGTCATCATCGGTAATCGAATATGTTTCTATGAATATAACTATTTTTTATTTGTTGCTAATATGAAGAAAAAATCAAGGACAAGAGGTACGCTTGCATTACCTCCTGCATTGCATGTAATATGTACCTATAAATGGTATTAATAATTAATTTTTCTCATATTTACTTAAGCAATGTTTTATAGATCAAACAAATGTATAATAAGGGTGTCCCGCAATTGAGTGCAACTATTTACGGAAGTGAAAAGTTATGTCGAGCTGAGCAAAAAATCGTATGAGAGGGGGAGGGGGATATATTTTTACGTTCTTAGGAGCTACAGGGTTAATTTATATTTGACGACATTGATTAACGTTATTGTTTCTAGCAGGAAAACTAACCTACATAAAACTTATTTTAATAACTCATTGCAAAGGCAATAAAATCAAATTTCTAACGATATATCAACAAAACCCAACGACTTAACCGTTACCGAGCTGTGCTCGTGTGAAGTTGAAATCAATCGGCTTTAACTACCAAATTTCAACTCAGAGTGCAAATTTCTCAGAATTTCGCGTACTGAATGAAATTTTTTTCTATAATAAATTTTGTAATTTATTCAATTTTCTTTTAAATGACACCAAAAACATAAACATATCTCTAAAAATAAAAAAGATGAAAATAAAAACATTATTTTCTAAAAGATTCGAAAATAATGATTAATAATAACACTATAATTAGCTACGCAGTAGATAATAGCATTGTTTTCGAATAAGTATAATTACATTAAGTACAGGCATCTTTTTTATTTTTCAAGATATGAAAAATCGGGCTATCGGGCTAAAGTCCTCCTCGATCGATCCAATATACTTTAAAAAATCCTCCGAAGTGAAGGATATAGATTCCAAAAAAACTCTTGGTATGGAATTCATATATTCAAAGTACTCTCCATCAGGATTAAAAGAATCTGAACAGAATGATTCTTTACTAACTTTAATGATTCTAAAAAGGTTGGCAAATAGGCCACAAATTACGACGGGATCATCAGTAAAGTAAATCCATTAAGAGTTCTCAACGAAGAAGGAAATCCATCGGATTTTGTCTTTGTGTTTATAAATCCCAAACATTTTTTTAGATCAGACAATATTATCAGCTTAACATCATTTAAATATTCGTGATATAATATAGCTGAGCGATTTTCAAATACCAGAAACAAACACTTGTAAGTCTCTAGGTCATTTGAGTCTAGGCTACAGACGTATTTCTTCCATGTCCTATTCCTGTTGTTGCGAAGAGATTTTAAATCCTTTGTATACCAGGGGGAACGCAGAATTTTTCGCAAATTTTAGGCTATATGGTACAGACTGAGAAAACATAGGAAAAAGTTCCATGTAAATAAAAACTAATGGAATTATCAAGACTATTTTCATTTAAGTATTCTAAAATTACATTAAGTTTACTATAAATTAAATGATTCAATTTCAAAAAGCCAGCTTTTTTAAAATTGAGTTCATAAAGCTTATCAACTGAATTCGAATTTACTAATACTCAATGGTGGATGGAATTCATCAACACACGCTGAAAAATAATGGGCCTTCCCAAACATAACTTGCAGGAAGTATAATATCTTTCTGCATGTTTCTTGGAAACAAGTAATCATAATTGGTTCCACATATAATATGATTAATTAATGCAATTTTCTTTATATATATATTTGCATCTTAACATTATTTAATTGTAATTTAAAAACAATATAATTTGTTTTAAAGAAAATATGTTTTCATATAAATATATTGTAATTATAAATGAACTGAGAACACTTTTAGTCTTTTACTATTTGTTTGCTTGGAAATATAATTTAGTCAAGAATAACATTAGATATTCACGGAAAAATATATATTAAGTGGAGAATAAATAGTTTAATTGCAGTCAAGCAATTATTTTTAAAACGATTATTAAGAACAACATAATATATTTACCAATGATTACACTATAATTACTTGGAAACATATTTTAGCAAAAGAAATGCCAAAAGTTTTTCACTGTGATTACAAAATATTTGCTTAGAAGTAATTGTTGGTTTGCAGCAAACAAAATATGTTTAGAAAACAGTAAATAAGTTTTTCTCGGATTTAATTATGTTGAGAAGTAAGCATATTATGTTTATCCGACATTACAATAATTTTTATAAGCATCCGCTATATCAGCAAACTTCTTCAAAACTCACCTATTTTTACTGCTGAACCGCCTTATTTTTCTTTTATTTTGTTTTTTGTTTTATTAATTTGAAAACACAAACACTTTTAATTTAAACAAACATTTTCAGAAACACTTTTCACAAGAGCTAAACTTTTCAACACGTTTAGCGTGGCAACTGCTAAAAGCAAGCGCATAAAGCAACAAGGTTTCCGCTATGTCTACGTATGTCTATGTCTACGCGAAACACATAAAAGAAAGGTGTTCTGTTTGTTTTAAATTTGCAGAGTTCTGTTCTTTTTCAGTTTAACAATGATGCAAATATATTTTTATTGGGTAGAAACACACAATTCTATTTTGTCACAAGCATAATAATGTAGACGTTAGTTTTTTAGCTAAGGCAATTATATTAATGTTGGACACAACTAATATCTTCTTATATCGAAAAATAATGCTATTGAAGGAAAGTTCTTAATCATTAGGTGGTTCCCTCTGAATATTTTGTTTTTGAAACCAAACATATACATATAAACATATATTTTCTCTGCAACTTCTCTACAACTGAGAGAATAAAGGAGGCGTGGGAAGGTTTATTACCAATTTTTTTGCATGAACAGAATGCATTTCGACTTAATAGATTATTTATAATTATAATTATTTATTTAATTATTTAGCCAAACAATGCAATATACTTATTCTAACTTTTTTTTCCAACAGGTTGTTGTTTTATTTATTTTTTATTTTTCTCTCCTCTTTTCTTTGTTTTAGGTGTAGAAGATATGCAATTCTCAGTGGGCGTAATCCGCCCACATGAATCGACACATTTTCAAAAACACGTCAAAAAGAAAAGACAAGAAGAAGAACGAAGGGGGAACTTATATACTAAGCTTACATACTAACAGATTTTATACACAGTATACAGTAAAAATATGTACTAATTTTCAATACTATGCTAAAATGTTATTAAGATGGAAAGCTAATCTAAACTCAATTTTCTTTAGGTATGGGTGGTAGACGGTAATGTAAAAAGAGGCATTTGGATATGGGAGAATAGAGTTAATATTACACTGCCGTGTTTTACTTATTTAACATTAAAATTTTTCATTTACAATTTTTCTACAAATGCTAGAACAAGGAAATGGAAAAAGGATCAGAATGGTGAAAAGGAATTGGAGAAGATTCGCTTATATGTACCATTGGGCATAGGACGTGAATTGGTGTTTAATAAGGGAATAGTTATGTAAAGAAAAGTGATTTGGAAAGGGAACGCTTGAATCTGAATTTCGATATTGGCGGTGTAACTATAATTTCATTTTCATTTCATTTATTTAAAGAATATTAGTACAATAAGATCCAATGAGATCTTTTAAGAGTACAACAGATAATGGAAAATTATAATCAACAAATTACATACTCAATATATTTTTGAACTTAAAAGAAAAAAATTTATAATTAAAAAATAAAAAAAAGAAACTAAGTAACAATAAAAACTTAATTATTTTAGATTAATTTAAATTAAGAATATAAATAAAGGAAACAAGGGTTTAACATAAAGATATAAAAAAAAAAAAAAAAAAATAAAAAAAAAATAGTGCGAGAATTAAAGTGAGATTAAGAATAAGAAATGTAAAAGGAAAAGTAAGTGATAGTTAGATGTTTGAGTAATAGGACATAAGAGAATGCTTAAAGTTATTCGAATTGATGATTGATTTTATTTCATAGGGTAGTGAATTCCATAGTTTAATGGCATTGACGAAAAACATCCGTTTAGAGTGCAAAGTTTTAAATTTAGGTATTATAAGGTTGCCCGTTCTATTTGAAACACAAAAACGTAATTTGTTATAGAGGTAAGATGGAGTCCGGTTATATATTAATTTATGCAAAAATAAACAATTTCTTGCGTTTAAATAGTTGATAATGCTACATCCGAGAATTTCTTTACTTCTAATTAATACGTGATCAAAGCGTCTCAATCCAAATACATATCTTGCCACATCATTGAAAGCAACCTGAATTTTATGCGCAGATTGATAGTCGAGATTACTATAGACAAGTTCAGAATATGTTATTAGTGGCACTATTAATTGAACTGCAAGTCTTTTTTTTGTCTCAGTAGGAACAAAATGTGAAGACAACCGCAAGCATCTCAGTGTGTAATAAACGCGTTTTATAACATTATTAATATGGTCAGAGCTGGAGAGCTTACAATTAACATAAACTCATAAACTCAAACTTATAAACTTAAGTTTTTGACCTTTACAACCATTTGTAGACTATTATCTTTTAAAAATATTGGTGGGATTTCTAGGTGGTCGATTTTATCCTTATAAATTGGGAGAACATATGATTTATTAGCATTCAGACAAAGATTATTATCGAATGCCCACTTGGATATAGCTCTAAGGTCATCATTTAGTCTGTAACATAAATCCTCAACTAGACCAATGCGGTTAGAGGAATATAATTGGATGTCATCTGCATAAGCATGTATAGTTACGTCATTGCAAACTGAAAAAATGTCATTAATAAAAATACTAAATAACAGAGGACCAAGAATCGATCCTTGTGGAACACCCATCTTAATTGCCTTGTAGGCAGAAAACAGGTCCCCAACCTTAACCCTCTGCATCCTACCATCAAGATAATTTTCTATTAAGGATACTGCATTATTATTGAAACCAAACAATAGTTTAAGCTTTTGGACTAAGATCGAGTGATTAACACGGTCGAAGGCATTGGAAAAGTCTAATAGACAAAGAAGTGTAAGGTGTCCTTCATCGTATGAAGTTCGAATGTCATCAATAACTTTCAGCATTGCAGTCGCGCAGCTATGTCCGGTTCGAAATCCGGATTGGTGCGGTGACAGGAGCTTATTCGTTAAAAGATATTGATTAATTTGATTGGCCATAAGGGACTCACAAATCTTGGAAAAAGAGGAAAGAATACTAATTGGTCTATAATCACTCATAGTAGTTGCACGAGCAACTTTAGCAATAGGAATAACAGAAGCTAGCTTCCACGATTTAGGAAAACCTCCTGTTTTAAAGCAATGATTTACAATATGTGTCAGTGGTGCTATTATATATGGTAAGATGATTTTAATAAATTTAAAAGAGATACCGTCTTCGCCAATAGCATTTGATTTAATTTTCATGATGGATTTCATCATTCTCACCTACGTTAGAAAAAGATAATTTATTAGCATCACTGACGACCAACTCATTGGAAGTTATAATTACTTACAGAATTATTGGAAAGAAAAAAGTCATTTAAAAGGTTGGGGTCAATATCACAGCTTTGCTCACTCTTACTACAAACATCAAGACTTCGAATATTTTTCCATAGTTGTTTGGTAGGAAGAGAGCAGTTTAGTTTTCGGTGGTAAACTCGTTTTTTTGACTGCCTCACTACTGAAACAACGTGATTACGTGCAATTTTAATTTGCTTCCAGTTTGCAACAATACGATGATTTTTCCATTTGTTGTATAGTTTGTTTCTTTTTTTAATGGCTAATATGACAGCCGTCGTATACCAAGGACAAGACTGATTATTAATAACAAGTGTACGAAGAGGAACAAAATTTTCAAACGCACTATTTACCTGAGTGACAAGAACATTTAATTTTTCCTCAACAGACTGAGTAAACCAGCAGTCATTCCAACTAACACGAGACAAATGCTCATACAACAGAAAATAATCAATGGACTTATAATCACGATACGATATCGACAGTGGAACAGAGTTACTAGAAGGATTAAAACTGATTGTACAAAACAAGAGATCATGGTCAGATATAAATGAAATTTGGTCAAAGAGTAAAACCAATGAAACATCAGACAGTATAAAGACATCGAGTAGACTAGGACAAACTCCTGATGCAAAACGAGTCGGAGTCCTAGAATTAACAATTGACATACCAGCAGCATTAACTTTGTCATTAAAACTGTCCGATACATTGTCATTTGACAGCAAGTTCACATTAAAGTCTCCACATAAAGCATAAAAATCAAAGTCAGTTAAACGATTATGTAGATCAGAAAAAAAAGGATCAAGACTGCAACATCTGTTAGGATTGTAGACACAAGAAACAAGTAGTTTAGCATTATTATTGTTACAAATCTCAACATGTAAAAATTCAATTTCAGACCCACAAGATTTGTTTACAAGCTTTGCACTAAGAAAAGACTTACAATACACAGCAACTCCACCTCCTCTATTTCCAATCCTATAATGCTCGCTGATATTATTAAATATTTTACAACATCTATTCAAGGGCTCGTTCAAAGCGTAAATAGTGTTGTGATGCGATTCTTTTAACAATTTTGTATACCTTGTTCGCCTTATTGGTTCATTAAATAGTACCTTGCTAGAGATGTATTCGCTACCGATGTTACCAGTAATAACATCAAATGTAAAGCATGAGCAAAGCAATATTCTCCTCGATGACAGCGACATTAAATTGAGGATTTTCTGTCTACTCTCGTATGGTGGTAAATTTGTATAGTCACGAGGATCGTATAGGTCTCTTAATGCAAAAAGCAAGAATTGTCCTTGAATAGATTCTAGCCTTTCACTATTATACATATAGTATTACCATATAGTATTCTAAGATTGGTCGCACTAATGTGCAGTATAAGGTTTTAGTTACCCAAAGGTTTTTGAATTTTTTTTTTTTTTTTATATTTTTTTTTTTGTTTTTGTAGTAACAAAGGTATTAGCATGCAAGATAAGCTCTTTTAAATGCAACAATTTAATTACTTAATATAGATATGAACTCACAATTGGTATAACAACAGATAAAAGTGATAATAAAAGCAAAATATTATAAAGTTTACAATAAATTATAGTAATTCTGATAAAATATAATTGAACGAAATGAATTTAATTTAAAAAATGGGTAACCATTGTGATAGAGAAAAGTAAAGTTCGGATAGTTTGTTTCAGAAAAGCGAAAATTATAAGAAGAGTCAAGAGAAGTGTTCATAGATTAAATTTCGTTATGTTACTAACGCGTTTTATGTTGTTTGGTAGGGAATTCCAGAGTCTTATTGCGCTAATAAAAAACAGTCTACTAGATTCATTGTAACGAAAATGGGGAACTTCGCAGAATTGAAGTTTATCATACAAGTAGCTTGGACATTTCAGAGTTACAAGCCTATGCAAAAAAATACAGTTTCTTGCAATAAGGTGATTTGTAATACTGCGACCTAGTATGCGATTGCTGAATGATGAGATATGGTCAAATCTTCGGATACCGTACACATATCTTGCTGCATTATTATAAGCCACTAAAAGCTTGTGGGATGACCTAGAATCCAGCTTGCTATAGACAACGTCAGAGAATGTAATAAGAGGTACAATTAATTGAATCACTAATTTACGCCTAGTTTCAGTGGGAACAAACGAAGCGGTTTTCCTAAGGTTGCGTAAGGAATAATAAACTTTACTTACCACACCATTTTTGTGATCTACACACGTAAGAGAAGAGTTTACAACAAATCCTAGATTAGTAACTTTGTTTACAAAGTCAAGCTTAGTGCCGCTTTGGAAAATAGGAGGCAGATAAATCAGAGGATATTTAGATTTCGCTACTGGTAAGACATACGATTTTAGAGGATTCAACTTAAATTTATTTGCATCAGCCCATCTGCTGACAGCATCCAAATCTTCATTAACTCTTGCGCAAAGATCTTCAATGAGGCATGTCGGTCGGGAGAGATACGAGTTGCAGGTCATCCGCATAGGCATGCATTGTGACATTCTTACATAGAGAGAAGATGTCGTTGATATACATTGTAAACAGAAGCGGTCCCAGAACTGACCCTTGAGGCACACCACTACTACCGATAGTTCTGTAACTTGAGTATTTATTTCCTACCTTGACCCTTTGAGTTCTTCCTTCTAAGTAGCTTTTCAAGAGATGTACAGAAGAATCCGAGAAGCTGAAGCAGATTTCCAATTTTTTGCAAAGAATATGGTGGCTTACACTATCGAACGCTTTTGAAAAGTCTAAGAGACAGACTAAGCTGATATAACCTTTATCAAAAGATGACCTTAAATCTTCGAGAATTTTCACTAAAGCAGTGGAACAGCTATGTCCTGAGCGAAAGCCTGACTGAAGAGGAGACAAGAGATTATGTGCACACAGATGGTTGGAAATCTGCTCAGCCATAAGAGATTCGAGGCCTTTAGAAATGGACGACAAAAGGCTTATTGGACGAAAATCACTCGGTACAGCTGCCGAGGGCTTTTTACCTATAGGTAATATCGTAGCGATTTTCCAGATAGAAGGAAACGTAGAGCTAGTGAGGCAGTGTTTGAATATATGTACTAGAGGACTAATAACATAGGGTAGTATGAGCTTGATAAATTTAATCTCAATCCCGTCTACGCCAATAGCATTTGATTTAATCCTCAAGATACTTCTAACAACATTTGACTCATTTACAGCAGTAAACTGAAATTTTTTGCAAGAAACTGGAGGAGGAGATATTGATATTTGAGCTAGAGTTCGAGCTGGGAGATTCAGTCGAAGGGCTGGTCACAAAATACGCATTAAGAACATCTGGATCTATAAGACATTCTCCAGAGATGTTATTGGTTCCAATTCCAATTTTTTTCAGGTTATTCCAGAGCTTCTTTGATGGCAGTGACATACTTAGCTTTGAGAGATAGAATCTTTTTTTAGACAATTTCACTGCAGATGAAGCCTCATTTCTAGCCCTCCTATATTCTTCCCAGTTGGTCACAGTTGGATTGCGTTTCCACCTAGAATAGGCCTTATGACGTTTTTTGAGAGCTTGCTTGATGGAATTTGTGAACCATGGACAAGTACTGTTAATGATTCGAGTTGTACGTAGTGGCACATGGATTTCAAAAGTAGACGAAATTGTGCTTAGAAAAAAATTCAATTTATCATCAACAGAACTGAAGTAGTAGCAATCCATCCAATTTACCTTAGACAGATCAGCAAATAGAGCATCAAAGCAAATCGATTTATAGTCCCGATAAGTGAATGTTCTGCTCACTTCAGAGTGCATGAGATGTATATTGAATATACAGAAAATCAGGTCATGATCGGATAAAAATGATATCTGATCAAATAAAAGAACCGTTGTAATATCCGAGACCGCAAATAAATCAAGTAGACTAGGAGCAGCATTGCTAGCAAAGCGAGTAGGCGCCTCAGAGTTGACAACAGAAATACCAACTTCATACAAATCATCAAGAAATTTGTTTGTTAAGCTATCTTTGCAGAGCAAATTAATATTAAAGTCACCACATAATACAATATGGTCATAGTCTATTAAACAGCTAGATATCGAGGTAAATAACGCTTCAAGACTAGAGCTGCGGCTGGGATTGTAAACGCACGAGAGATAAACTTTAACTCTGCAATCATAGATTTCAATGTTTAAGAACTCCGCATCAGATCCACTAGAGTCGCTCAAAAATTTGACATTAAGGCTTTTTTTACAATATATTGCAATACCCCCTCCCCTTCCGCTTTGTCTGTCATGACGGAAAAGATTATAGTCGTCAATGTTTACTACCGAGTCTTTTATATTATTGCATAGCCAAGTTTCAGTGACGCAAAGTACATCTACCGAGGAGTCAACAAAAATATATTTGGCACAATCTAATTTGAAGTCATTCAGACTTCTTGCATTAAAATGGGCAATTTTTAAACCAGTGTGTTGCTTACACAGAATATCAATCATAATCTTCTGATTATTATTAGCATCAAAGTTATGGTTATTCCCAACCATTAAATCGTTTGAGGACGAGAACGAAACAATAAGCTGTAGAAAGTAGGAAAGTTGATTTGATAGAGATTTTGTGGAAAGAAAAAGGAAACAAAGAGTTTAAGTTGCAGCAAAAGAGGAAAATTAGAAATTTAGATATGTACCATCGAATAACAATAAGTGTGATAATTAAAATGGTTTGCACGTCTTTTTATGAATCCGAGCATTTTGTTTGCCCTGGATATGATATGATCGTAGTGAAGGTTAAAGCGCATCTTACTATCAAGAATTATTCCAAGATCTGCTATATGGTTGACCCTTTTAAGTTCCACCTTATTTAGCATGTATCTGCTATATGTTATTACGTTTTTACGGGCAAAACTTATAACGTAGCACTTATTTATATTTAAAGAAAGTTAATTTTGACTACACCACTGTTCCAGAGACAAAAGCTTATTCCGTAAGAATACTGAATTCACTTCTGATCTAATGGTATAGTATAATTTTAAGCCATCTGCATATAAGAGATGGGGGACATCATGCAAAACTTCAGATATGTGGGCCAAGATGGCTACCTTGAGGTACACCCGACGAGACAACAATCTTTTTAGACAAAGAACCCTGAAATTTTACATATTGGGATCTTTCACAGAGATAAGACTTGAGCCATTTCAGAACAGTACCTGATATACCAAATTTTTCTAGTTTCTTCAAAGGCTTTTTCCATTTTAGTAAGAATATCTGATGCCATGATTGTAAGATTTGTGGTTGTTGATCGTCCTTTACGAAAACCATGTTGCTGCTTGTCAACAACATTTTGTTTGACAAACGTCAATACATTTTCAATTGTTGTGTCGGGCTGAAGACGTGAAATAAAAATATTTTTTCTTCTCGACACTGCCCTTAAATTGAATTAATTCAATGTCATGACATTATTATTTCATTTTTTTTTAATTGCTTGTACTAAAAAAATTTATCAGAACATAAGAACGTTTAACATTTTTTCCAATTCCTTCAACAGCTTTTAACAAAATTTCAATGAAACTTATCCTGGAAAAGAATTTTTCTAACTATAAATTGGAACTCTGCCTAATTTTTGGTTTCTAGACAATTTCGATTCCCATACATTAAGTGATGAGTAAACAAGAAATAAAAAACTTTATTTTTGTTGCGTTAAGAAGTTTTCGAACTTGTATCCCAAAGAATATCGGCACTTGTACGGCGGCATCTAGCAACGGCAGCAATCAACCACCACCATAATCAAGAAGCAATTTTTAGAAATCGTTGTGTTGTTTGCCGTTTGTTTTTCAAACAAACAATAAAATATTGGCACATTAATGTTTAGTCAGACGTAAAATTACTTTTAAGTCTTTTCTGTCTATTTTTGGTTTTTTGCATCCTTAACAATACCGAAGGATAAACAGAGCTAAGCGCGTTGCTGGCGCTAGAAAAGTTGAGGAAAAAGTTTTTTTTTTTTTTGCTTGTGTACTGTTCCTTTCTTAAAATAATGCAAAGAAATTTTCATATATACACTCGTATATTTTCCGGGCATTAATCCGCTTTATTGCAAATTGGGGGTGGTTGGAGGAAGAGTGCAAAAAAAAAAAAATAAAAAAGTAAAAAGCAAGACGGTGAGTCGATTTTGATTTTTGTTTTTGTTATTACCGCGTTTTGCAGGGCTCTTGATGAAGTTACGGCATTTTGCACTTTGAGTAAATTAAGTCGTTCGAGTATATTCAAAAGTTGCAGAGTGTGTTTTTTTTCGAAAGACGTCTTTTTGGAATTTTTTTTTGGTAAGAGTGCAAATTTTTCGATATTTAATAATATTTAGGGGAAAAATGCAAAATTAGATTAACAATTATTTATCTATTATTAGATTAATAATAAGAAGCTTGCATACATCCAGAAGAATAGGCTGGACAGATAAAATTAAAAATATTGTTTGTCTGAAATTTTTTATAATTCATAATAAACATTTCCAAAGAAATATCTTTGAACACATTAAAGCTTTGGTAAGTTTTTGTCACATTTCTAAAAAAAAAAGCATAGAAAATAAAGCTTATAATTAAAAAGAACAAAAAAAAAAAAACAATGCCCAACAATTTTTTTACGCACAAATGAAACAATTTTATTTTCATCAGCAACTTTGTGATAAACTCCGTCATACCTTCATCACCAATGTCCCCAATACTATTATGTGCTCATTTATCCGCGACATAATCGTGAGTACTCTTCATCTGTTCATTTATCTATTCATCTGTATATTTATTGTTGGTTTGTGTGTGCTTCAAAGCTGTCAAAATGCTCGATAATGAAAAATGGACATTTTTTTTTTTAATAAATTGACAAATTAATGCGAATTGATGATGATGATGGTGTTGGTGTTGGTGACGGGAATGAAAGTAAGAATATAAGTTCTGTTAGACGGCAACAGTATTCTATCAGTTGTCATAAGCTTTGTTGGTGTAAAGCTGCAGCCAAAGACGATAAAATAATAATAATAATAAAAGTTAAGGCAAGTGTTTCAAATTTAATTAAAAAATAAACTTTCAATTGCCAGATGTGGATAATAAGAGGATTTCGACAACACTTCGCAGATATAATTAAGAAGAATAAACATTGAGCATAAATTTGGGGAATATCATATTTTCACTGGGAAACATTTTTACGCACAGAGCAGGGAAAAATCTTAATAATTTTAAATTGTGCCACTTGTATGAAATATTTCTAATATCAAAAAACTTTGGGTTGAAAAAGGTAAGTGTAATTTAAGGGAGTATTCCTGGTTGGCAAACATTTTTTTTTTGATTTTTTTTTTTTTGCATATTTTTATAGCTTGGATATTGGGAGAATATCGTCCTAAAAGGGTTTTTTGTAATTCGAAATATTGGGGGTTGGAATTAGTTTTAAAGGTTTTCTAAGAGATGGCGTAACTATCAATAGATCGCATCGGGCACACCTGTGACTATATTCATTTCAAAGCACATTGTCTAAGCTTCATTTTTCAGTATGTGTCATTCCACTGAAGTGTAAACAACATATATTTTTTTCTCTGTGAACATGTCGACTTTCGTTCCAACAAAACGCAATTTGCGGGAAGGTTTACTTTTGTGCTTCCATTTGAAGAAAAAAGCGGTTGAAGCACAACGCACGCTTACTGAGGCTTACGGGGACTATGCTCCATCGATTTCTACTTGTGAGTACTGGTTCCGTCGGTTTAAAAGTGGTGATTTTGATACGGAAGACAAAGAGCGTCCGGGCCAGCCGAAAAAGTTTGAAGATGAGGAATTGGAGGCTTTGCTCGATGAAGACCCGTGTCAAACCCTTCAAGAATTGTCAGAATCATTGGGAGTCGACTTATCAACGGTAGGCAAACGCCTGAAGGCCATGGGAATGATTCAAAAGCAAGGAAATTGGGTGCCGTACGAGTTGAAGCCGAGAGACGTTGAACGGCGATTTTGCATGTGCGAACAACTGCTTCAACGGCATAAAAGGAAGAGTTTTTTGCATCGTATTGTCACTGGCGATGAAAAGTGGATCCATAACGATAATCCTAAGCGAAAAAAATCGTGGGGACCACACGGCCATTCATCAACATCGACGGCCAAGCCGAATATTCATGGCGCCAAGCTTATGCTGTGTATTTGGTGGGATCAGAAGGGTGTCGTGTACTATGAGCTGCTAAAACCTAACGAAACCATCACTAGGGAACGCTACCAACAACAATTGATGCAATTGAGCCGAGCATTAAAGGTTAAACGGCCGGAATATGGCAAAAGACACGACAAAGTGGTTTTTCAACATGACAACGCACGGCCACATGTTGCAAGAACCGTCAAGGAAACGTTGGAGGCGCTGAATTGGGATGTGCTACCCCACCCGCCTTATAGCCCAGACATAGCCCCTTCCGACTACCACCTATTCAGATCGATGACGCATGGCTTGGCTGAGCAGCGCTTCACTTCTTACGAGGATACCAAAAAATGGGCCGATTCGTGGATTGCCTCAAAAGACGAGTCGTTCTTCCGGCGCGGAATCCATATGCTGCCAGAAAGATGGGAAAATGTTGTAGCTAACGATGGACAATACTTTGAATAATATACATTGTACCGTTGTTTCTAAATAAATGCTCAAAAACCGAAAAAAAACCTTTAAAATTAATTCCAACCCCCAATACTTTAGGAGATATGGCCTTTTTTGTCCAGCAATGTTTTCGCCAAAATGCGATTTGCTTAATTTGGCTAATTTTTGTATGCAAAGGTTTGAAGCAACCACCGAATTTCGTTCAACGCGTTCTTTAGTAGGTAATAACTAGGTTTGTATACGCATTTTAAAAATAAATGAATACACATTTTAGAGCTTAGGTATTCGAATGTTGGCAGCGTTTAGTTTACTTGGAATTGAGTTATAAACCGGACAGTTTTGGAAAGTACAGTTTTGATAAAAATATTTGTTTGTGCTAAAGACAATGGATAGAAAATGTTATAGAAATAAAAATAAAAGAAACACTGGTAGCAGTCGAAAAACTCGTCCCTTGAAACGCCAGTGGTACAGTGGTAACCAACACGAAAGAGATGAGGACACCGAATTCACAAGTACATCGGCAAAAAAATTTAAAAATAATGAAAACGAAGACATAAGCATTGACAACAAAACGGAGAATTGATTTTGGAGTTTTATACAGTTTTCTTGGCGATTGCTAATCTGGCGATATGTGCCAAATGTGAAGGAAAAATCGAGTTTAAAAAAGCATCGCCGTATGGAATTGGCTTCAAAATTGGTGTTCACTGCCCTTGCCCGACTACGCAACTCATATTTGATGAACCGGCTCTTGATTTTTGCCATGAGGCATTAACACGTTTTGTGGCCTCATGGATATCGGCAGAGGTGTGGGTAACTCGTTATACTACACTGCCCTGGAGAACTTTCATACAGCTGCAAGCGTGATCTATAGATACACCCTTCAAAAGCCGCGAAAGAAGAGAAATATGCCATGGTCACAGCCGATCCACAGTGCGACCCAACAATGTTTACCGTATCAGGTGATGGCACTTGGAAAAAAAGTGGCTTTTCTTCACTATACGGCGCTACAACGTAAAAAAATAGTCGACTCTGTTGTAAAGTCCAGCGTATGCAACAGTTGCAAGTATTGGGAAGCTAAGAAAGAAGAAGACCCACTGGCATATGAAATTTTGATTGAAGACTACGAAGAGGTATGCCGTGCCAACCATCAAGGAAGCTCTGGGAAGATGGAGGTGGTTGCGATAAAGGAAATGTTCGCCATATCAGTCCAAAAGCATGGCGTAAAATACTGCAAGTATATCGGCGATGGCGACTCAAAAACATTCAAAGCTTTTATAGACGACGATCCGTACGATGGCGACCCAATCGTCGAAAAAAAAGAATGTATATCGCACGAGCAAAACAGAATGGGCACCAGACTCCGCAAGGCCAAAAAAAGAGAACAGAGGCGGCAAGGATGCAGGCAAACTTACAGATAAAATTATCTCTGAACTAACAACATATTATGGCCTGGCTATTCGTCGTCATCCAGAGTCGGTTGCTGACATGAAGAAGGCTGTTTGGGCAACGTTTTTGCACAAAATCTCGACTGAAGAAGCTCCACAGCACCAAAACTGCCCGACCGGTGCGTCGAGCTGGTGCGCCTGGCAAAAAGCGGTAGCAGAAGGGACAATCGACAGCTTCAAGCATACGTATGCACTACTAAATCAGAGAGTCCAGGAAGCAATCAAACCTATTTACGAAGCACTGTCAGCCGATGATTTGTTGAACAGATGCCTTGGCTCTGAAACTCAAAACAGCAACGAATGTTTCAACGCAGTGCTATGGTCTTTCACACGGAAGCATATTTACACCGGCGCACGCACTATTGAGATTGCCAATTATATTGCAACTGTCATATTTAACGAAGGTTTTTTGCCAATACTTCAAATAATGAACCTAATGGGCATCCCGATTGGCAACGTCACATATGATTTCGCCATGTCTCGGAACGAAGAACGTTTGAAAAGGTCCGAAGCCAGAGCTCTGGCCGCATCAAAAGAAGGTAGAACTGCCCGAAGAGCACAAAGAGCCGCTGAGTCCTCATTTTTTGAAGAAGAGGAAGGAGTTCTTTATGGGGCTGGCATTGCAGATTGCTATATGTAAGTATTTCACAAAAAAAAATTGTTTTATTGCCTTTGAGTTTTTTCAAAATCACGTTTTTGAACTTCGAAGTCACTTTTCTCCGGTTCTACTGAACCGATTTTGATGAAACCAAGTGCAATCGATGTAGAATTCTCGAATTTCCTTTTTAATTTTTTTTGATGCAAAAAATAACCTCAAACTTAAACGCGTTTATCTCGAAACCCCGTTTTTCGAGCTTGCGGCCCAGATTGCGCCCGTAGTTCTGAACCGATTTTGATGAAACAAAGTGCAATCGACGCAAAATTGTCCCCATTCTGGTCCCTACCTCAATCACAATTTTAAAATATTTTTTACTATTTTTTTTTTACTAATGTACTTAGCTTTTACGACCCTTTTTAACTTTGTTTTTAAACCTGTTGGTCAAATAATTTTATGCCAGTTATTAAAATAACATAAAAATCGTTTTTATTATCCAATATTTCGATTTTCTTTGAAAATCGTCATCAGGGAAAAATTCTAAAAAATATATTTTTACAACAATTAACACGATAAGTTTATTTAACAATTTTACTAAAAGAACTTACAGGATTTTTAAATTTAAATAACCGATATAGTTTTTTGAAAATCACATTAGTTCACTTTAATTTATTACTTATTTTTATTTATTTTTTATTTATTAATTTATTACATTATATTTTTTACACGAAACTACAAAAAAAATAAGACCCAAAATCAGTTTTTCATTTTTCAATGACCGCCATTTTGTAAAAAATAATCGCAAAATAATGATTGAGGCAGAGAATTACATCTGTACTAAATCCAACGCCGTTTACTTTTCCCATTTCAGATGATCCGAAGTCGAGTTATCCAGGCCGCAAGCAGTTGACCTTTTTTTTCGACGCCCAACTTTGAAGGCCGACAACTTTTTGAACAGCCCTCGCACAAAGGAAAATAAAATTTTTTATTTAATTTAATATGTTCTTAATACAATAAAAACAAACAGAATTTAAATAACTCTTTGCGTTTTCAAATGAGAAGTTTTTCAAAAAGGGTCCAAAAACAGCCTACCAACCAGCAATACTCCCTTAATAATTAAAAATGAAATTCTTATTTTTTAAAAGTTCCTGAATACACTTAAAAAACTATGCAAGCAAATTAAGCATTATATCGATACTATTATATAAGAGGGTAATCACGTATGTTCGGGACCGCAAAGTTTGAGAACGGCAGGCACTATTTCAAAAATTCTTTTTCTATTGGATAGCTATGGTACCCAGTTGGGACATACGCTATATTAACTTTGCCACCCACCTTTTCGACTACCAATAAATGTAAAAAAAATAAAATAGCAAGAGATTTGGACGGAAAGAACTCCAATCGATGCTTGTTTATTAAAAAAAAAGTTATACGAAATTGAGCATGCCTATTTGCCACGCCCTCTATATTGGGAAAACATAATAACACGAGAACGGCTCAGAAGATTTGAACGAAAAATGTGCCAAATTGTTCTGTAAAGATTTAGATGATTAAAAACAAACACCAGTTTTCATTCCTACGAGCCACGCTTTTTATATATGGGGCATTTCATGTGAAGCGGACAACGAAAAAAAAAATTTTATTCTGCAAATTCGTTCACATTCGGCCTATTTGTACTTCTGGAAGGCACGGTGTGCTTGAATGTTGAAAAAGTTTGACTGAAATGGATCCAAAATCTGCTAAAGCAGAAAGTTTTTTGTTGTTTAACCATCAAAAATCATTTGAATTCAAAATCCTAGCTGCTGCCTTTCGCAAGTTATGCGCATTCTTAGATTTTTACAAATCAGCCTGCACTAAAAAGTGTACTTAGTCGTGTATTATAGCCTACGATGCATATTCCATCGGACTTTGAATGTAAAGCTCCAATACTTGTCGCGAAAAAGAAGTTTTGAATAAGAATACCGGCTTAACGTTCTATCTCAACGTTCCGCTATCTCAAATTTACCATTTTATGTTTCAGATCAATGTTAAAAGTCTATGGAAAAAAGATTTTTTAATTCTATCAGAAAACAATAAAAGAAATTCAGATGTTATTAAGCTGTGTAGTAAATGTTTTCAACAAATAGGGAAAGGTATAAGTCATGACTGTAAGAGCCCTAAAGAACATTTACTGAAACTAGTTGAACAGCTTCCTGATAAAAATAAAGAACAAGTCGTCAGTTCCATTTTAAAAACTAAAAGTGATTCCGCTATTAAAATGAATGGAAAGAGTCAAAGCTTAGCTTTAGCGACGGCTAGTCGCAAAAGAAAATTGATTTTTCATGATAATATAAAAAAAAATATTCTCTTTCAGTGAAGAAATCTTGGACAATTTTCGAGTTAAAATAGGAGCATCACATAATCAGATGAGAAAAATCACAAATTTTTTAAGGTGTAATGTAATGTAGGTAGAAAATCAATCCCTAAAAATTATAACGAACATATGTCGCAAAAATCGAAAACATTGAAAAATATTTATAAAGTAGATTTGTTGATAGGGGTTAAAGTTTTTTTAAGATTAGCTTAACAATTCCTTCTGAAAATGAACAGTACGTTCAAAAAGTCCATAGGATGACACATAGATGGCATTACTAGATTTTTCCATATGATTTTTATTTAGTACCAACCTTCAAACGATACGTATAAAAATGTTACAACAATCTGCCAATTGATTCGTGAGTTATAGCATTTCGTGTGCAGCTATTGTTATTGAAAAAAAAAAATGTAAAAAAGTGAACTTCGAGTTTTGATAAAGCATTGCTTTTTGATAAAAAAAAAAATACAGTGGAAACCAAACAATGGCTTGATAAACATTATCCGGGCTCTGCTCCATTGAAACAAATGGTAGAAAAGTGGATTGCTGAATTTAAACGTGGTCGTACTAGCACAAATGATTCAGAGCGCAGTGGACGCCCAAATCAGACTGTTATTCCACAAAACATCAAAAAAATCCACAAATTGGTTATGAACGATCGCAAATTGAAGGTGCACGAGCTAGCTGACATTGTAAAGATATCAGATGGTAGCGTTTTTACCATTTTACGCGAACATTTAGGTATGCGAAGCTCTGTGCAAAGTGGGTGCCGCGTGAGATCACAGTCGACCAAAAAAAACAACGAACTGATGCTTCAGAGGAGTAAAATCGCAATAAAATCGAATTCTATTGTCGATATGTGACAATGGATGAAACATGGCTTCACTATTACACACCAGAATAAAAAAGACAGTCAGCTGAGTGGACAGCAGTGGACAACCCGAATCCAAAGCGAGCAAAGACCCAACAGTCGGCTTTTAAAGTGATGGCGTCTGTATTTTGGGATGCGAAAGGAATAATATTCATCGACTATCTCCAAAAAGGAACCACCATCAACAGCGACTATAACTGTGCACTTTTGGATCGATTGAAGGCTGAAATCACCAAGAAACGGCCACATTTGCAAAAGAAAAAAGTGTTGTTTCACCAAGACAATGCACCGTGTCACAAACCGATGAAAACGATGACAAAATTGAATGAATTGGGCTTCGAATTGCTAACCCACCCTTCGTATTCTCCAGATTTAGCCCCCAGCGACTTTTTCCTGTTTTCAGATCTTAAGAGAATGCTTGCTGGGAAGAAATTCAAGTTCAATGATGAAGTAATCGCTGAAACTCAGGCCTATTTTAACGAGAAAGAGAAATTGTACTATAAAAGTGGTATCGAAAAGTTGGAACATCGCTATACTCCTTGTATCGCTCTCGAAGGCAACTATGTTAAAAAATATAATCGAGTTTTATCAAAATTTTGTTGTTTTCTTACTTATTCTAAAGACTTATTGAATGATCTGTTATACCTGTTATATGTCTGCATCATTTAGCATTAAATATCGTCGCCAATGCAACATAAAATGCGATGCACGCCGTGTAACGAAAAACGCATCAAGATTTGTTACTATTTTACCATGCCTAGTAAAATAACCCCAAACAAGTATGCGCGGTAGCATAAGGTCAGAGCTTCTGACCACGAAGCGAAGGTTCAGTGGTCCTAACTAAGGTTGAAATTTTGTGCTTTTTTTAATTAAAAATATTTACAATCATACAGGCAGTTTTTGTTTTTTTTTAAGAAAAATTGAAAATAAATTATATAAATAAAGCCCAAATTAATAATCGATTGATGCTTATTTTGGATAAACAATAAATGCTTTTTGGCATCGATCCTATGGAATAAATTGGAAGATGTATACGTATACTATGCTTGCTTTAAGGTTAGTTCGTATTTTGTTCGCTTTGATGCAAGGGCGGCAATGGTGCGATGGTAGCATGTTCAACTTGCAGTCGCACTGTACGCGGTTCGATGCTAGTACGGAAAGGAAAAAGTGCAGTATTCCCGACACAGGTTTTTCGACAAATTTTTTCTTCTTAATATTTATAAATAAAAATATAACTAACAAAAAATTAAAACAGCAAGATCTGTCGTCTGTGCTATGAGGCTCGAGCCTAGGATGACTTATGTCATCAAATTAAAATAAAAAAAATCATCTTGATAACCAACCGTGTCACAAAAGTAAAAAAAAAACTGCGATCTAATTCTGTACGTGAATATTGAACTTTTCAGAAACTATCCATAAACAAAAGGGACAATTGATATTTTCCATAATATCGCCATGTTCAAAATACTAGCTGGCTTTATGAAAAAAGACAGTTCTGGAACTACGACTGGTATGCACTGAAGGAGGGAAAGTTAATAAAATAAATTAGCAATCTTTTCAGAAATTCCATTTTTGGGTAAAAGTTTCACTTCTACCATGCGTGGCGGCCACACACATATTTTTGTTTTTTTAATTATTGGTTTTATTACTTGAAAATGTGATGCAAAAAAAAAAAATATGAACACCATTATTCAAAAGCTTTCAAGAAAAGAGTTTTGAGAAGAAATTACTGGGAGTTTTAAGAAAAAAAAAAAATGAATGGGTTCTTTGATTCCAGTGACAAAGGATGTCCAAAAAGTCACTGGCATTTGTCAATTTAAAACATATTGTTTTGTTGAAATGTCTGTGAGTTTTTATTGAATTTTAAATAAGAGACATGGCGGTTATTGACGGAATATAAAACTGCTCAAATGCTCACACGCAAACCCTTTTTATGAAATTTTCTTTGTAACTTTTGGGACAACCTTTAGTTTTGTCGATACATTTTTATACTGTTTTTTCTGCATTATCTATTTCCCAGTTTATGTGCAATATTTACCTTTCAAAATCTTTCACGTTTTCAAAGATATCATTGGTGAAGTCAGTCATAGATCTGAACTTTCCGCAAAACTATATCACAGTTCAAATTGGTACACATTAAATAAGCAACTTTGTTGCACTAAATCAGTCAGTAAGATTTTGCAATTAAATTGCTTATGGAAATTTTGTATCACAAATCAAATTTTATTCTTATCACAAATCAAAGCATCACTTAATCACTTATCACTTCAATTCAGTCAAAAGTTGTCACATACGAAATGTACACATATGACAAAATTAGTTATTACTACAAATTAACTTCCTCAATAAATGTACAACAACAACTTGACACACACTGTTACACAATAAAACAAAAAAAATGTTAACACAATCAAGTCACTTAAACAACCATTAACTGGACGCCGCACCACATCAGCCAGATAATGGTGGGAAATCAGCTTCACACATCGTTTAAATGTTCACACTTCTCACACACATCAGACGCGGCATGTCGCGACGGCCCTGAGCTCAACTCACAACTCAAACCCGGATTTAATACAACGCACTCGACTATGTCGGAAAGATAACGTCGATGTCAAAGGCGATGATATCACAAGCCGGAAAAAACGCGCCTCCAGCAGGAACAGGAAACGGAACTGCACAACGATAACGACAATACCACGACGATGACAACGATGAGCAGCAACAAAAATGCCGCAAGAAAAAAAATCATATTTATTGTGCCCAACGGACGACGATGTTGAGTAAATGACGTCCAACAAGCAACAAACGAGCAACGTCTACTGGGAAAAAAGCTACCGTCGCCGAACCGCAAGCAAGCTAAGCATTGCGATACGCGCTGTGGCGATGATAACAACCGATTTGGGAGCCTTCGTGCGATGAAATGCCAATCCTCAAAACAACGCATGCTGGTCAGAGCAAGCCAAGCAGCACGAAAGAAGCCACTTAGCATTATGTGCAGAGACAAGGATATATCACAAGGATAACAACAAAAACATTCAACGGAATATAAACAAAGAAAAAAACAAAAACAAAAAGAAACAGATATCAAAAGATACAAATTTTCCATAAACATATCCAACGAACTGAAGGCGAGCGCCTAAGAGCGCAGGCAAGCAAGAAGCCACCCTCTTGGAGGAGGATAACTAAACGTAATAGAAAAAAAAAAAAACAATGGAAAAGGAAAAAAAAAATCAAAACAATACAATTACATGTGCAGAGGCGAGTTGGGAGTTCCAGGAAGCTCAAAGGAGAGCCAACCTTTCATCCTTGCAACATACAAAGTACGAAGTAAAGCAAGCAGTAATAAGATTGAGCGCAGCACCAGACCACGTGGTGTTGATCCAATTAAAGCCGAGGATAAAATTTTTATTGTAATCAAATTGAAGCACGTGCAAAATCCAGAGAGCACAATCTATCGCTCATCGAAGCCATTTCACAGCTAAAGCAAGCCGAGAGCGATTACAAAATAAAGCGCCAAAAATCATGAATGAACCGAATGTGTGACAACAGAATTCAATGCGATACGCTCCATGACCGCCCCAACTCATTTGACAATGCGCAAGTGCAGAGTTGTTTTGTCGGAGAATTGCGAAATGTCAAAAATAACATATAAACGAGCTTGTATCTTACAAATATGCGACACTACCACCAACAATACTCAGTCTGAGCCGAACAACATCTGTGTGTGTACGTGAACGTGAACGAGACTTTGTATTATTGTGGAATTATTCCATTATTGCAAGAAAAACAAGCGTATTTTTACAATGTAGATATGTAAAAACAGTCTTGTTTACATTTGCAAATCGTAGGGGTGTGCATTTTTTAAGGCAAAGTTACAGTTTTAATGGATTTGTGGGGAGTTTTGAGTTTTTTTATTTATAAAAGCCGTTTTTATTGAGATTTCTTTTCATGAGACTTTTAGTTGTGTAAAGTTAGGCCCGCAACCAAAGGGGCGAGGGGGTTTCAAGGTTCAAACTCTGCATAGGGTCCAGTAAGTAACAAAAACAATAAAAATGTTTTTTTTTTCTTTTTTAAAAAATATTGAGGCAATGTTAGAAATTAACTTGAAAAAGCAAAAGTTACCATTTTCAATATAAATTTATAAAAAATTCGCTTGAGTAAAGAATCATTTTTTTGTCTAAAGAAAAACACAATCATTATATTTGAATCAATTCTAAGAACTTCTAATATTGAAGCACCATTTCCGACTTTAGCTTCTAATGTTCAAAAAGTCTTTGATATCTGTAGGAAAAAACAAAGCCGCAGTGAGGGGACTGCTGACCGAAGTGAAAACTTAAGGCTATGAAAAACTTCAAACTATGAAATAGCAGTGTTTTTCTTTTCACTTTCAAATTAATTGTAGTTTCAAATCATTTATATTTTAATCATTTCATTACATTTCAAAAAAGATACAACAGGTTTATGGTAACTATTCGCACATTTGGGCAGGAGCTTCGAGATCTTATTTGGAGCTTCTGGACCGAATTCAAAGACGTGCGATATATATGATAGGATACGAAAACATTTTATCTTCCCTGAGTTCTCTTGGGCATCGGCGTAATGTTGGTTGCCTAAGCCTTTTGTATAGGTAGAACCTAGGTAGGGAAATGTTTAAGAGAGGTACATGGCCTGACGCCACCAGTTCGTGTATTTCCTAGGTCTTCTCGGGCAGCTTTCCAAGCCCATCCCTTTACCATTGCATCGGTGCCCAATAGAACCACGCATTACCGAGATAATTCGTTTTTTGGTCGCACGGTAAGATTGTGGAATAATCTCCCTGTGAGCGTGTTCCCCGGCAGTTTTGATCTGTGTCAGTTTAAAGCAAATCTTCACCGTCACTACTCCATCTTTCCACCCTCCAACTAACTATCACCCGTCTTCCGAATTAACGCAATGCTTTCGCATTTAAAGGGGGCATCCCCTGAGCGTTGGTTTAGACAAAAAAAAAAAAAAAAAAAAACTGAAATAAAGTACTTTTTGATCATCGGACATTGTCAAACCTATATTCAAAAATTGAATTAGTGGTAAATTTTTATCATCTGCAAAGTAAATATTGAAGTTTCTACTTACAAGTAAAGATCTCCAGTTTCAACTTTTTCGAAAAGTTACCGGGACACGCTGATTTCTGATTCTACTTTTAAAAATATGAATTTTGGTATAAAACACCTCAATATTAACAAACGGTAAATGGTCGCGCAAAATGGTCGAAAAAACATGAAATTTCTTCTTTGGTATTTTGCATATAACTAAGCAACTGATAAAACGATTTTTACCAATTTGCTTTTGCTTAAAAGACAATAAAATTTACCATCTTTTGCTATAAGATACATTGCATTTTGATAGGTAAATTTTTGTTTACTACTCTCTAAAGAGAAATTTTTAAGACAATTATTACGAAAATTCGATGACTTAAACTCTTATTACCCCGTGTTAAAAGGGCACGAGGAAGAATATTTTAATTGTATGAATTTTGTATTTTGAGGAATTTCAAACTTACAATTTTGTTAATAATTCGAAGATTCTTGGCACGGCATTTTTTTTTAAAAGCAACGCAACTCCACAGTGAATTTTTCTGAAAAATATAAAATTTTTTTTTATTAAACGAACTGTGCAAATAAAACAACAACAGTTAATTATTCTTCAATTTTTATTTACATATATCAAAATAATCACAATTGGAAGCGATACACATATGCCAATGATTTTCAATTCTTGAAAGAATTTTTGGTAGGCCAATTTCAGAATGGCCTTTAACTCGATCTGCCAATTCTCTTTGATGACTTCAACCGTCCCAAAATGTTTTCCACGAAGGAACAGTTTGAGTTTGGGGAATAGGAAAAACTCACACCGAGCCATATCTTGCGAATATGGTGATTGTTGAACAATATTGACATTGTTTTTGGTCAAATAGTCGCGAACAATACGTGATGTGTAAGCTGGTACATTATGTTGGTGAAAGAAAACGCTTTAAAATACTTAAATAACATTGAGTGTTGACGGATTGACCTTGCGGAAGGAGTTCCGAGTGCACGACACATAGAGAATCGAAGAACCTTCAATTTAATTTTTGCACGACTTTGTTGAGGTTTTTTGGATTTCGGCGTATCTGGATAGCGCCACTCTACACATTGTTGAGCTGATTCGAAGTCATAGTCGTACACCCATGTCTCGTCACCAGTAATGATGCGCTGATTGTCCCTATCGGCCATTAAAAGCATCTCCTGAGCGACAGTTTTGAGAAACTCTTGTCACAAGTCGCATTGCAACCCGTCGCATGTCTAAAATATCATGTAAAATATTGTCCGCCGATCCAGTCGATATATAAAGCTTGTCAGCTATATACCTCACGGTCACACGACGATTTTCGAGCACAATTTCTTTAACTTTTTTGATATTTTCATCATTTCTTGATGTTGCTAGAAGAGAAGTGTGAGGCTAGTGAGGCCAATTGATGTACGATCCTTTTTATACAATTTTTACCACTCAAATGCCTGCGTACGTGATATAGCAGACTCTCCATAGGATTTCTGAAACTTTGAATTTTGCAATTTTGAACAAAATGTATATTAAATATACTATAATAATAAATTTTTAGCCAAAAACCCTTTAAGCGTTTTGCACGACCATTTACCGTTTGTTAATATTGAAGTGTTGTATACCAAAATTCATGTTTTTAAAAGTACATAGAATCAGAAATCAGCGTGTACCGGGATCTTTTTGAAAAACGTTGAAAAAATGAAACGGTCACTCTCCGATTTTAATGAGCTTTGGATATGTGATAGAAGACAAAATTGACGTATTTTTTATATCTGCTTAGTTCAAGGTGAAGGCTTTCAAAGTGGCGTTCGAAAATTTGCAAAAATAACATTTTTTTCGCAATAAATTTAATTTTACATATTAAAACATACACAAATTAGGCATCAATTAAAAGGTACTAAAATTTCACGTCGTTTGGCGTATATTATAAAACATTTGTTGTTGTTGTTGTTTTTTTGTTATTGTTGATTTTAACAATTTTTTACTCATATTGTATTGATTACATAACCGTTTCTTAACAATACTTGTGTATGTGAATTCTTATATAATTTAGTAAGTTGCCTTGTTTTTTTTGTTTTTTTGTTTTGTTATATTAATTATTAATTAATTTTAAAACAATGCACAATTGTGTAAATATTGATAATTGAAATGTAATTATTGTTTTAAAAAACGTATACAATATGGGTATCAAAAATTTCGTTTTTTTTAGAATAAACTTTTTGTATTCAAATTTAACGGTAAATGTTAATATTTTATAGGGCTACCATATAAAAGTGGTTTTATATGTACATTTTATTCCCACAAACACCTTACATTTTTTAAAATCTCCGTATTAACTATTGTGAATATATTTTATCATAAACAATATCATTTAAATACATTTTCTGAACTTTTTTCAAAACTTATAAATTTATTTTATTTTTTTTTATTTTTTAAAAATCTGAAAAATCTACCCTAAAATCAAAATGATAAGTTTGTAAGTGAATAGCTCTTTCAATATCTAATGGATTTGCTCCATTTAAATTTTAAATAATACTTTAGTTATTTAAGATTGAGAATATGTCTTTTGATTTGTTTTTCACTAACTCTACGTATATATATTTTTCTGTCTTAAATAAGCTTATAAATTATTAAATTTTCCCAAAAACCAGTACTATCAATCAAATTTTTTATAATTTTGATTTTGTAATACAAAACTTACGATTATAGCGTTCTTAAATGTGCCATTACAAATTTTGTGCCAAATTACATAAATTTTGCATAAAAAATGAAAAATACTTAAATATTCATTTCAAACAAGGGGTTTTCTATAAAAAAACGACATTTCAAGCTAATTTTTGTAGGCTATGATTTTTTTGTAGGCATGTAATGAAAAACCAAATTAAATTTAAATAAATTTAAAAAATTTAGTAAAAGTTGAACCGACAGTTTAAAAATTTTATATAAAATAACTAAAATGAAATAAAATCATATTCAAAAACTAGTACAATTGGAATAGATTTTGTATTAAGATAGCCATGATATTAGATTTAATTAATACAACATGTATTACATTTTAAGCCATGCTGTATTATATTTCAATACTTCCGTCTAAATTTTCAGATTGTTGAGATTTAAAAGTTTTATGATTCAGAGTTACTTTTTCGGGTAACACAGCTTTATAATACAATTTTTGTGACGCATTTTTTTATTTGATTATGGCGCACAAGCAACGTTTACTACTTTCATTTCAATGATGGCGTGAGTTCGAAACCTACGATAGGAGTTATTTTAAGAATTATAGTATAAACGAAAAAAAAGAGAAATAAATTGTGTAAGCAAAAGCAGTTTTGTTTTTAGTACGCTATGGTTTAAAATCAAATACAACTTGTAACAAGGTTTTTAACTCACATCGAGTATTGCAATTTAAACCCATGCGGGAATAAAACTGCAATTTAGTGTAGGGGAAAAACAATTATTACAAATTATGATCAAGAAAATGGGCGTTATTCGACAAATGGGCGTGGATATATTAGAAAAACACTGTATCTCGAATAATATTGACACTAGTGTACTGCAATTTAGTGTAGAGTTAGAAGTTTTAGTTTTTGGTTTTTAAAAAGAAAACACTACACTTCACTTCTTGAAGATCGAAACTTTATAATTTTTTTCTTTACAAGAATTCTAGCTTATAAAGTAAATCTTAGCCTATTCGTATTTTCACAAATACATAGATACTTATTCTAGAGCACGCATACATACATAGTTATTGGAAAAGAGTAAAAGAGCTGCATTGACAAAAACAATTATATCGATCAGTAAGCGAAAGCATTTCGTTTTAATTGTTTTTGTTTATGGTTTCTTTCTTTGTTTTTGGGTGATGCAACAAAGTTAAGAAATGTAAGCAACTTTCATACTTTGTTGCTGAATTTTGAAACTATGTCGCAACAGTCTTAAGTGGAGTAATAATTTGTTGAGCTTTGGGTTTTTGAAACTATGTTGCAACTTTCTTAAGTAGATCAATAAAATCGAACTTAAATAATTTGTGCATGGCTGGGTTGACCAAGGCCAGACGGGCCAGATTGTTCAGCTTGCACAGGGACGGATTGTGTCGGTTCCATAACTGTTAGACACAAATAATACAAATAACGGTCAAGAAAATGGGCGTTATTCGACAAATGGCCGTGGCAATATTAGAAAAAGAGTGTATCTCGAATTATATTGATACTATGGTACTGCAATTTGGTATAGGGGTAGGCATTAATAGTACAAATTGCGGTCAAGAAAGTGGGCGGTATTCAATTACTGGGCGTGGCAATATTAGAAAAACAGTGTATCTCGAATAATATTGACACTAGGGCACTGAAATTTATTGCAGTACAGTTGTAGGCAGAATTATTAAAAATTACGGTCAATAAAGTAGGCGTTATGCGACAAATGGGAGTGGCAATACTAGATAAACACTATCTCAGGTAATATTGATGCTGGGGTACTGAAATGAAGAACAGGGGTAGGCACAATTATTACAAATAACGCTCAATATAGTGGGCGCTTATTAAATAAAGGGGCCTGGCAATATTAGAAAAACACTATATCTTGAATAATATTGACACTAAGGCAATAAAACTCGTTGCAAGAATGGGTATAATTATTTCAAAACATCTAATTTAAATTTAAGAGACAGATATTTGAAATAACCAATAAACTTTCAGAATTCAGAATTTAATAGAAGAAATTTTTTAAGAACAATTGTATTTATGTAGGTTATACACTTTTTTTGTAAATTTATCATATTCTCTAAAAAGGAAGAAATAAAAACTTTTTTTTAAAAAAAAACCGACTTCAAAATTACTCAAAGTGAAACGTAATTTTTTAAAATATTTTTTCCTTTTAATTTCTTGGTCATATTTTATAATTTATTCAAACATATTATGACATTGAAAAACATAAATATATTGATTTTTTATGAATACAAAAGCCTTGAAGTTGGTGCTTCTGATTATATTAGCGCCAACCTTAAAAGATTTTGTATTCATAAAGACATTAATATATGTATGATAATAAAACATATTAGAAAAAATAAAATAATAAGTTTTCCAATATAATAATATGTTTAAATAAATTATCAAATATGACCAAGAAATGAAAAGGAAAAGTTATTTTAAAATTGTTTTTTACTTTGTAGTGATTTTGTAGTCGGTTTTTATTTTATTTTTTTTTTCTTTTGTTTTGTTTTTATATTATCGACAAAAAAGACGATAGATAGTTGAATTCGTATTGAAAATTCATTACCATTACACTTTCAACGCTATAACTTCTGAACTCTTCAAGAGCACACCTTCATTTTACATCGTTGGACAGGTAATGGAACGTGAAAAAACGAAAACATTAAAAAAGAAAAAAAATTAAAGCTCCTGTTGATGGCATAGTTTTAAACAATGAGTCATTTTACTGCAATTTTTTCAAAAGTTTTATATTTTTTCCTTAAGCTTAGTATGCTGTAGGAACAAAAATTTTTCGGGCATATAATTCTACACGCAAAATTTTGGTGTAGTCAAAATTTTTGTGTGGAAAAAAAGCACTAGA
Source organism: Coremacera marginata (assembly GCA_914767935.1). Lineage (NCBI taxonomy): Eukaryota > Metazoa > Arthropoda > Insecta > Diptera > Sciomyzidae > Coremacera > Coremacera marginata. Next base: position 15,729,697 of record OU612043.1, on the reverse strand, counting down.
TGTTCTGGTTGACAGATTCATATTTTTATTTCTACAATTTTATTTCTTATAAAAGGCAAGATTACACATTAATAAACGAAATAAATATCCCTGTAGGAAAATCAACTAATTTAAAAGTAGTTGATAAAGTAGTTTTTTGTCAACCACAACTAGTTGAACTTCTGCCTTTTTTCCATAGAACGAACTAACATATTTTGTATGGTGCTGTCCGCTAAATAAGTCCATTGACTTTCGTCTGCATATATTTTCAACTACTTGTTAAATTAGTTATATTTAAATTATTTTTGTAATTACTTTAAAATAGCCCATTGAAAACTATTACTGATGGCCTAAAGTTAATAATATTTGATGAAATAACATGGTTAAATATATATATATAAACTTGTATCTAATAAAAATTTGCAATTAAAACATGTCAAAATCAGAGTAGTTGCCGCCTTAATATAATTCAAAGTAGTTCATATACTGGTTTATTTTAAATTAGTTTTTTAATTAGTTGTTTTTAAAAACAAGTTAGTTTGTTCCTATAGGGATGTTTAATAGCACCAACACATACTTACTGCCTATTTTTTTATTGTTGAATGTCAAATTTCCGCGACAAATAAATGAACGAGCATATAATTGCCAGCGAAATTTTGACATTTTTACTCTCCACACATGGTTGTGAACTAGGCTACATTGAACAATTTTTTTCCTTCAACAACGTACTTCCAGCGAAAAAAAATTCCGCTGCCTGTTCGCGGTCAAAAAACTCAATGCACTTCTTATGGGTATTTTGTTTTCGTTTTTACAGCATACTGAGCTTTAGTTGGGAAGGATGATATAATTTAAGGGGGTCTTCTTATTGAGCAACTTTTTTTTCAACTTTTTTTTTTTGCATTTATTTATAGCTTGGGTATAGCTTGTGAATATGCCCCTAAAAGGATTTTTAGAAATTCGAAATACTTTAGAAGATACAGCCTTTTTTGTGAAGCAAGGTCTGATGGACAAGAAGGTGATGGAGGTAATAAAATCAGCTTACGAAGCGATGTCGGCAGATAATTTGCTTGAAAGATGCCTTGGATCTGAAACTCAGAATTCCAATGAGTCCTACAATTCTGTTCTTTGGTCACTTTCGCCCAAACACATCAACTCAGGCGCACGCACCATCGAAGTGGCCAATTTCATTGCAACGTGCCTCTTCAACGACGGTTTTATAACCATACTTAAAATTATGGGTTTGATGGGTATTGCGATTGGCAAAAACGCATACGAATACGCACTATCTCGCAATGAAGACAGATTGAACCGATCAGAGACTCGAGCTGCGGCATCATCAAAAGCTGGCAGAACGGCTCGCAGAGCAGAGAGGGCAGCAGAAAGCAGTTTCTACGAAATAGAGGAAGGTGGCCTGTATGGAGCTGGCATCGCCGACTAATATTTGTAAGTAAAAATTGTCAGCTCTTTAAAACTGCATTTAAACATTTTTGATTTTTTTTTTTTTTTTCCCAAAAAAATTACTTTAAACTTTAAACGCGTTTATCTCGAACCCACGTTTTTCGAACTGGCGGCCATGATATCTCCAGTTCAACTGAACCGATTTTCATGAAACAAAGTGGAATCGACGCAGAATTGTCACCATTCTCGGGTGAACCTCGACCATAATTTAAAAAAAATTTTTACTATTTTTTTTTTACACTAAACTACAAAAAAAAACCCGAAATTGAAATTTTTTTTTTGAATGGCCGCCATTTTGTCAAAAAAAATCACAAAATTAAGCTTGAGGTTCACCCGAGAATTACATCTATACTGATTATAACCCCGTTTTTTTTTTATTTCAGACGCTCCGGAGACCCGGAATCGTGGCCGCCGTGACGACACCTTTTTTTTCACCACCAACTTTGAAGTCTCATTACTTTTTGAACAGCCCACGTATCGAGGCAAAAAAAATTTTTTTATTTACTTTGAACCTTTTGTAATACAATAAATAAAAAAAGTTTTCAATTATTCTTTGCGTTTTCAAATAAGAATTTTTTTTAAAAAGGGTCCAAAAAAACGGGTTTTGAATGAGAAGACCGCCTTAAATGTTTTTTTTTGTGTTGGTAAAAGGAACATTTAAAAAAATTTGGTCAGTTCGTTTAGGTATTTTTGTTTTTTTTACAATACAAAACTTTCACCCTCAACTGACAATGAGTACAGAATGAAGATATAAAATTTGCTCAAACCATGCAGTGAGTTTTCAAGTGTCACTGCTGTGTCTTTTTTTTTTATTTTTGTGCGTTTCTTTTTCTTTTGGTACATTTGGTTTCGGTTATTTTTTCGCCCCCCCCCCCCCCCCCTTTTTTTTTGTGTGTACTGTCAAACAAGGCACGAAGAAATGCATATTTAGTCGAGTGTTAATAATCCTGTCCCAAATGAATATCCTTCGAGTTGCTCTGTTTGTCAGCGTGTTGAAGGTGAATGCGTGCGTACGATACGAATTTTTCTGATTTCAGTGTTATTGTAAAATGTTTTTTTTTTCTACTTTACAGGCTGACTTTTGGAGGCAAGCTTTTGTTTTCATGGGCGAAAATGTTTTATGAGTTTTGAAGGAGTGTGAAGTGAAAAAATACCAAAAAATTGGAAGGAATACAAGGTGAAAGTTTGAGCTGATAATTTTGTTATTCAGAGGGTATTTTTTTTTTGTTTTTGTTTTATTTATTATTGGGGTTTTTTGAAAGTTTAGAGTAGTATGGTTAGGATGCAGATTTCTTATTTTTAAGATTATTTTTATTTTTTCGTTTGTCGTATTTGCTAAAAAGTCGCGACGTTTATTCATTTCCGTGTTCATTTCTTATTCTTAGTTTTATTCTTATTTTATTCTTATGCAGTGTATATAGACTGCATCTTATTGTTCCGTGTCCTTGTGCGGAAGTTGATTTTATTTTTGCATTTGTTTAAATTCCCGCCGCATAGGCCACTGATGCTGATGCTTGTGACCGTTGCAGATGATGAAGACACCACGTGATGAAGAAGTTCAGTCAACGCCGGGTTTGAATATTTTAATTTAGAGTCATAATTAAAGAAAAAGGATATCCGCGATTTTTCATTTCTTGGCATTTACAAGAGGTGTGGGGGTCGGGTGTTCTCTAAGGTTGGTTGAGTTCATGGTAGAAACTAAGAAGATGTTGAAGAATGACAATACAGTTTGTTTATTTTTAATTTACGAGTCTACGAAATGTTTTAACAACAACAACACGAAGAAAAATTTACACAGGATATAGAATTCTCTAACCACAATCTAAGACTTGTGGTCACAGCACACTTCAAGGACTAAAGTTTAAATAAAAAAAAAAAAAAAACAAAGTAGTCAATACAAATAAACAGCTAAGAAATGTATTGAAATCTATTCAGCGTAATAAAAATGTCAGCATCATAAAAAGAAAAGAAAAGAACCTGACGTCACGTATTAACGTCAATTGGCCAAAAAAAGCTGGATACAATCAAATAAAAAAGAGAAGAACTTAAAAAACTTTGACAGCTACGGCAGCTTTTCAAGCATAATAAACAAAACAAAAACTGCCGGAAGGGAGATTCCAGGCCAAGCTTCTATTAAGTGGTGGCATTTCATGAAATTCTTTACAGTTCGCCCACAACACCATCTAGACACCTTTTGACCAGGTGTCTAAACGGAATTTTGTTGTTTTTGTTTTTACCTTTATATTTTATTTCTTCCTCTATGGTGGAAAAAAATAATATAAATTCTGACTTTAAATTTATGTGTTAATTTTGATTCACACTTTTTCTTGTTTTTTTTTGTATCGTGGATTCCGTTCTTGGATAATTTTTTTTTTGTATACGAAAAAAAAAACTATACCCACTTATAAAAGTTTTTTTTTTCGTACGTATAATACAATGGAAATGGAAACATCAAAGTTTCTGTTTAAAACAACAACAAAAACTTCGTTTTTATTTTGCTTTCTCTTTTCTTTCGGCATAACGTCCGAAAAATAAGGCAATTTTTCTAAAATATTAACGAAAGGTGCAAATGAAGGCTAAAGAATGATGTGGTCCATGGCGCAGTTCGAGATAATAAATGAGCTAATAATAAGTGTGCTCAATTGGACAAAATTTCCTGAGTATGTGGGAGGGTCAAAACAGAGTCTGGGTGAAAAATGTAAAAAACAGTTATATTTATGTCAAAACTGTTTGGCTATCTAGGAACAAAAGTTATCACGAAACTAAACAAACTAAATTTATTGAATCGTAAGGAATTGATTGAGGTGTGGGTGATAATTTTTTTCGAAAAAATTAGAAACTCAATTCCGAGATGTGTTTGTTCTTAAAATTCTAACGGAGAATTGAAAAGATTATGCCGCGTTATAAAGCAATGATTTTATTAAAAATCTTTTTTGACGATAACATGACGAAATAAGACAAAAAACGAGCCAGTTTCGGCTCTTTTTGTCAGTTACGAAATTAAAATTTCAAAATCGCATATCCTCATGTTTAGCATAATAACACGAGTATGGCAAAATTATTGAAAAAATTAAAGATTTTTGAATTTTTAACTTACTTACTTACTTAGGGGGCCGTAACAACCCGTGTTCGGGTTTCGGCCGACCTCATCAGTTCTCGCCAGGCGCGTCTGCTTTGCGCGCGCCTTCTCCTATCGGATACACCAAGTGCGTTTAGGGCTTCCTCAGCCTGGTCCATCCATCGGAGGCATGGTCTCCCTCATCGTCGTTGACCAGCGACCCTCGCCACGAGCACCTTTTTCGCTGGAGCTTCGTCGTCCATGAGATGGGCATGACCCAGCCAGCGTAGTTGCTGCACAGTTATACGCTGAACAACGTCAATGTCTTCGTAGAGCTCATACAGCTCGTGGTTCATTCGGATGCGATAGTCATCGCCGACTCGAACAGGACCCCCAGAGCGGCTGCGTCAGTTTGCCAAACTACCCATGCCTCAGCGCCATAAAGCAGCACAGGTAGAACGAGCGTCTTGTAGAGTGTTAGTTTTGTCGATCGAGAGAGGGCTCTGGAATTTAGTTGCTTACTGAGCCCGTAGTAGCACCTATTAGCAATTATTGTTCTTCGCTTTATCTCCAGGCTGATTTCGTTGTTGGTATTAATGGCGGTGCCAAGGTAAACGAACTCCTTGACTACTTCAAAGTTATAGCTGCCGGATGAAACGTGGGAGTCTAAACACCGTGCTCTCTTGTTTGTAGACAGCATATTCTTTGTTTTACCCCCATTTATCGTCAAACCCACTTTGGCTGATTCCTTTTCGATAGCGGCGAAAGCAGCGGTAACATCTACCTGGTTCTGCCGACAGTATCAATATCATCAGCGTACGCAAGGAGCTGGACGCCTTTGTAGAAAATGGTGCCATTACGATGCACACCGGCCTTTCGTACGATCCCCTCCATTATGATGTTAAAGAGATCGCAAGACAGTAGATCGCCTTGCCTGAAACCTCTTTCGGTATTGAAGGTTTCGGAGAGGTCATTTCCTACCTTGACGGAGCTGCGTGTGTTGCTCAACGTCATTCTGCAAAGTCTTATCAACTTTGCAGGTATATCGAACTCAGACATTGTTGCGTATAGGCAATCCCTACTCGGGCTATCGAACGCAGCATTAAAATCGACAAAGAGATGGTGTGTGTCAATTTGATTTTCGTGGGTTTTCTCCAGGATTTGTCGTAGCGTGAAAATCTGGTCTATGATGGACTTACCAGGTCGAAAGCCACACTGATAAGGTCCAATCAGTGTTTTTGTAATCGGCTTTAATCTTTCACACAGTACGTTTGAGAGAACCTTATATGCGGAAATAAGACTGCTACCTCTATAACTGGCGCAGATTGTAGGGTCTCCTTTCTTAAGTATAGGGTCTAAAGACCGAGGGTATAAGTTTCTGGAAAGGATGACCAGCACTTGTGTGCTTACCCCATGACGGACCCGTTTGTGGCATGCTGTGCACAAGCACACGGTCATCCGGCAAGGCTAGCACGAACTGGAAAGCCTTCCACAAACAAATAAGCACCACCCAGTGCCCTACCATTGAAAGCACTACGACTCCAACATATTATACAATTGTATAACCATGGAACCGCAAAGCTTTCAATAGCAGTACCAGTTCAACTACCAGTAGTGACGTACCTTCATTGTCATCTACTGGTTAAGACGAGACCTATCCAATCTCTTGCATACTAAGCAGGTATACCAGCCCGATCGTACTACTGCGTGACCTCGCCGGTTAATCTAGACCTGTGTAGCATATACACAACCACAGCCAGCACGAGTCTCCCCGAAGGGCCCACAACATCCCAGCAAGGAGACAAAAAACTCATATGAGTTTTGGTATTTGGCCGTGTCCAATTAGAGCACTTAATTATGTTTGACCGGCAACTTCAATCCAGGCATGAAACTTATATTCACTTGCCATGGAAGAAGTGCCTATTGCCCATGTTTACACCACAAGCAATACATCAAATATATGTGTATTTCAAATCAATACACCTCGATTCATTCACCCAATTTTACAACTCTCAGATGTCACCTTGCCATGGATAGATAGGGTCGTCCTCTTTGACGAGTATGACTATCCCCGTGCTAGCAAGTTTTAAGGTCCATTGCTATACCTTCGCAGACTTGTTTCATATCAATATATCGAATATGACCTGCTACCAAGATGGGCGCCACCCCGAGCTCTTGGCTGACTCTAAACTTTTTACGGTATGGGACGTATCCCATTACCAACCCTCCTCCTTAACCTGGCTTGGGACAGGCAGGTTTGCGTCCGAAGACCCTCCCCTGGCGGAGTTGTATAGGGCACAGTACGCTGAGGTTCCAATCGTCAGGTATGCTTTCTGCTAGCCATATTTTGCTGATGAGCTGATGCATGCGCCTTATCAATTCATTGCCGCCGGTTTCAAACAAATCAGTTGACAGGCCGTCAGCACCCGCTGCTTTATTGCAACTCGAACCTCTTCATGGCTAGGTGGTGATACTTCCACTCCGTCATCGTTGATTGGTGGCACTGAACTGCGCTCTCCATGGGCGGTATTGGTGGAATCGTCACCAGTCAGTAGATTGGAAAAATGCTATATCCACAATCTCAGCACACACTGCGTATCTGTAACAAGATCTCCATTTTCGTTTCTACAAGTGGATGCTCCGGGCTTGAAACCTTGGGTTAGACGCTTAACCTGTTGATAGAACTTTCGTGAATCCTTCTTGCCCTGGTATACCTCTAGTTCCTCACGCTCACGCTTTTCCTGCTCTCTTTTCTTGCGTCTGAAAAGGCGCCTCTCTTCCTTCCTCTTTTCGCGGTAGGTTTCTCGCACGGCTCGCGTCGCAGCTGACTACAGCGTTTTTTTATATGCGGCGTTTGTTACTGCTGTCGCGATGCGACACTCCTGATCGTACTATTGGTTCCGAGGTTGCGGGCGCCGGAAACCAATGACTTCTTCAGCGGTAGCGCGCATGAAGTGGGATATATGCGCCCAAAGTCCGCCGGCGTCGTCGGGTCCAGAGGTTGGTTGGTTGAGCTTAACCGAGAGTTGAGCGGAGTAGGCTTCGGCAGTCCGTTGTAATTGCAGCTTAGCGACATCTAGCTTTCGTTGCATTCCTGTGCGTATGTTCTTCGCATTGCATAATCGCATGCGGATCTTGGCTGCAACAAGATAATGGTCGGAGTCAATGTTGACCCCCCGAAATGTACGCACATCTAAAACACTAGAGGCATGCCTTCCGTCGATTACAACATGATCAATTTGGTTTCGCGTTTTTTGATCCGGGGACAACCAGGTGGCCTTGTGGATGTCGAGGTGTTCAAATCTGGTGCTACTAACTGCCATGTTTCGCGCCACGGAGAAGTCGATCAGTCTTAGGCCGTTGTTCGTGTAGGTCTCATGAAGACTGAACTGACCGACAGTGGGGCCAAAGATGCCTTACCTTCCGACTTTCGCATTAAAATCGCCGAGGACTATTTTCACGTCATGGACCGGATCCTCAAGACTAGCGTAGAAAGCGTCCTTGTTGGCTTCGTCCTTTTCCTCCGTCGAGGCGTGCGCGCAAATAAGGCTGATGTAGAAAAATTTTGCCTTGATGCGGATCGTGGCCAATCTTTCGTTCACAGGTGTGAACCGGGAAACAAGGTGGCGTAGTTTCCGGCTAACGACGAATCCATATCCGAATTCGCGTTTCTCCGCATGGCAGCTGTAGTAGATATCGCAGTGTGCTTGTTTAGAGCAGCCTTGCCCTTTCCCTCGCATTTCCTGGATGGCGGTGATGTCAGATTTTTTTGTTTCGAGGGCTTCCGCCAGTTGGATAATGGCACCTTCCCTATAAAGGGTTCGGACATTCCAGGTGCATATCCGTAAATCATTGCCCATTTTCCGTTTGCGGTGGTCGTCAACGTAATTGGGGTTCTTATCCGAGGCTGGTTTAGTTTTCATTGGGCAGTAGTAATGTAGCGGGACCCAAGCCTTGGGCACATTAAATGTTTAAGGTCCATGGAGCGACCCGCCGCTCATATAGAAACATATACTTCCTGCCAATTATGTTTGGGAAGGCCCATTATTTTTCAGCGTGTAGTCAAAAATAAAATAATCATCACTAAAAGTCTAATAAAATGGACCGGAGGAAAAATAATAACACACACCATTTTTTAACCAAAAATTAATTACGCTAATTCTTCTAGTTGTTTTCTCGTGGCGAGGAATTTTGATAAGTGAACAATGTCCATTTTTGCTAGACTTGCAGAAATTTAAAAACAATTAAAAAAAAAAAAAAATGTAACAAGTCCAGTGCGACAAATCATGCGGATCACAAATAGCAATTATCGGTAAGACAAAAAAAAAAAAAAAAAAATAAATTAAAAAAAGGTAAAAACAACAAAAATACAACATGACGTGTAAATTGAATTTATTGAAACTCGAACCCAAACCGCATGTAAAAATGTGTTTTCAAACTCAAACTCAAAGTTATTTTGGGGAAAAAATAACAAAAACCAAAATAATCCTTATGTTTGCAGAAACATCGAAAACAATCCTTTAACAACGTATGCGATGTGGAAAAAAGCAATGTAGTAGGAAGAATGAAAAAAAAACAACAGTGTAGCATATGATAAGCAAGCATGCCCAACCGCTATTTTCTTGCTCAGGTTTAAAGGAATGCCACTTTGACGAGCGATTGTTATGCGAAAGAGTCAAAACACCTTTTGGCCATTTCGATATTTAGCAAAAAAAAAAAAATCACCAAACCAAGAACAGCAAGAAGGGAGCAGGTAATGATGAAATATGCTGCCACAATATCGATGACGCTCGTAACTTGCAACTCCAATCACTATGTTGCGGCAAGAAGACATGAGAAGAAAAAAAAAAAAGGTTCTAGTTGCTAAAAAATACTTTCTTCTTGTTGAATGGATGGAGATGGGAAAACCTGCCGTAGATATTGTAGAGTTTTCAGTTAGAACAAGACTGAGAACAATGAGGATGACGTGGCTTGTCATCGTCGAGACTCATTTAACAGCTTGTTTTCTCAATAAGTTCGCAATGCTGGAAAATTGAGTAGACCGACTCAACCGGCGGCACAGCTAATGGTGAACCTTTGGTGGGACGAAAATGTTCAAGATATGCATGCAAACACATAGTTATGTGGAGGGAACAAAAAAAAACTAACTTCAACTGGACACTTGTGGGTAATTTGTAATTTTTTCTTTTTTTTCTTTTTTGGTGTTGTATGGTTTTGTCTTAATTGAAAACAATGCAAAATATTGTTTGTTATGATAGCAAGATGGAGAGATAAAGTTGCCCAAGGCTAAAACAACGTCATTGTGAAGTATAGGCTGGCTCATGAAGCAGCTGCTATGGATGGTATGAAGATGTGAATAGATTTCAATTAAAAGTTTTGTTCGCTTTGCTTGTATTAAAAAAAATGTGTGTGTGTAATGTTTAAATATCAATAGCTATAACGTTCCCTTAAAAAATTCAAAGTTTTTCTAAAATTGCCTCCACACATTTAGGTGTTGAGTTAAATTTTTTTTCTATTCTATATGTTAGAGCAAAAAATGTGCTTTATGAAAAAAGTTAACATTTGCGAATTTTTAAAATATTTTCACCTCACGTTCTTTCGACAATGACGACAATGAGCGTTCCAGCTTAAATGTTTGAAAGCTTGCAAAATGTTATGATAATGAGATGCCATCAACGCAACGTAACGTTTTTTTTTTTTTTTTGCTTGCAAGACAAAAAATTTGCTCACTCCCACCACTATCAGCAAGCTGCTTTCTATCCTACCACAACTTAAGGACTAATTTTATTATGCTTGCAGAAACAAACACATATGCGTTTTAATATTAAGTTAAGGCTGCCACCAGCGTCGTGTAAGGGTCTATCATAAAAACAATCTGATGGCTGGTGTGAATAACGCTGGCCTCTGCTTTTTTTTATTCCTGCCATCCTAAACGCCGTACGTTAAAATGCTTTGCTCAATATTTTTTTTCTGATTTTTTTTTTTAACAGCGGTTGAGATTTTTTTATTTCCTTATTTTTTAATATATGAAAAATTGCCGAAATATTTGCTATTTTGCACCCGAATAGGGAGTGTTTTTCTATTTTATAATGTGTAGCTTGTATTTTGTTGTTTTTTTTTTTTACTGCAACAGCTGTTGGTAAAATATTAAATGGCAAAAACGTGTCGATTTGTTTCGATTCAAATGATTTGTTTTGATTTCTTTTTGATATTAACTGCGAGTTGGTAAACTAAAGCATATGGTTTAAAATTGATATTGATGGTGATTGAAAAAAAAAAATATTGAGTGTATGAGGTATGCTGACATAAAAACAAAATAGTGTTTAAAAAGTAGAAGTTTTACTCAGCACTATTGTTCCAGAAAAAGAATAGTAAGAAGTGCGTGAAGATAAATTCGTAAATCCGACGCTAACTTAGCAAAGACACAAACCCATATTTCTTAAAAGTACGAATTTTAAATTCGTACTATAAAAAAGTACGAATTTAACTTTGCGTACGAATTTAAATAACAGTACGAATTTATATAAAAAAATACGAATTTAACTTCGTTTGATAAGAAATCTCTTATTTACTAAGCTAGACCATATTAAAAAAAAAATATAAAAGAAACATTCTTAAAAAAATTGATTTCATCAAAAAGATCAAAGGGGGTACCCTTGTTCTTTAATGACAGAAACAGCGAATTAATTTTTGTGTGAAACTGAAACAATTCTTGTTAGTAAATATTATTTCATGTGAAAGGAAATTTAAAATGCAATTTTTGATTTAAATTATTTTTACAACACAAACACTTTTTACGTTACTTTTTGAGAAACATTCAATATTTTGGATCATATTTGAAAAAAATATTAAAAATATAAATGCACAGCAAACGGTATCCTTGTAATAGTTTTTATGAAGTAATTTTATTGAACTTTACGACAGAAAAGAATTAAATTAAATTAAACTAAATATATTTAAAACCACCGGAGATATTTGTATCGAAAGTCATGTCTTTAAATTAGATTTTTGTTCCCTATCACATATCCGAAAATCATTAAAATCTGCAAGTATCACCTGGGGACCTTTCCTTGTAAGATTTTTTTCTTCAAAGTTCTCTGAATCGAACTTTTCAGTACTTTTCACTACTTTTTAAAAAAATTCCTGTGTCTTAAATCCTTAGCGGTCCACAATGAGTCATATACCCTTTAAAAGATTCTTTAATTACCTGTATTTTAAAATTTAAAATTTAAATATCGTACATTTTTGAACTGAAATTTTTGTCTTCAAATTAAGTACTATAAATCGAACTTTACAGTACTTTTCACTACTTTTTAAAAAATTTCCTGTGCCCAAAATCCTTAGCGCGCCACAATGAGTTATATATCCTTAAAAAGGTGTTTTAATTACCAGTCTATTAAAATATAAAATTTAATCGTACATTTAGGAATTGAGATCTTTCAAAGTTAGTGCTTGAACTGATCGATCACTCCTTTTTAAAAAATGTCCTTTGACCAAAATCCTCAGCGCGGCAAAATTAGTCATATACCCTTGAAAAGGTAAAGGTGCTTTAATTACCTGTTCATTGGTATATAAAAAATGAAGTCCTAAATGTAGATATTACGATCTTTTATTTCAAATTTAGTATCATTAACATATGGTTCATGACTTTAAAAAATATCTGATGACCTGAATCGGAAGTTTAATCAATTCTGCATCGAATTTTCAGTTCTGAATTAATTCTGTATTTTTTCCTTATTTTTATTGTACTTTATAAATGTTTTGAATTTTAAGCTTCCTGGTTGATATTTAAGAGCTTTCTTATCAAAAGAAGTTAAATTCGTAGTTTTTTATATAAATTCGTACGCAAAGTTAAAATTCGTACTTTTAGGAAATATGGGTTTGTGTCTTTGCTAAGTTAGCGTCGGTTTTACGAATTTTTATTCACGCACTTCTGTGCTTAGTCCTGTACTTAATCCCACAAGTAGTTAAAAAATAAAAAAATATTTTTGAACTATCATAAGCATCTTTTAGTCCATACAAGCTATGATGTCTCTATCCGCCTTTGTGCACATAGCCCAGTTAATCGTTGAAATTTGTTTACATGTATAACAGTTTACATTTGATAAAAAAAATCTGTAAATACCAGAAAAAAATTAAAAACTATATGGGAATTTTGACGTATAATTACGTCTTACATCACGGTTTGTGTGGGAGTCTTTTCACAAATTTTTTAAGCACATGCAGTGTTTTGTTCACTTATTGAGATATACCTACAGTCTTTAATACTCATCGTACAAACAAAAGATATATGCCAAAATATCAGTTACATGGCGAATGACACGAATATATAATTTTTCATTTCGTTACTTCTTTAATAAAGTCACAAGACAGTAAAATCTAAAAAGAACAATTCACATATTTGTATGAGAAAAATCATGCACAAAATGCTTCAGTCGCTGCATTAAGGTGGGACAAGACATTCGCGGCAGAGAAAACAGACCTTTTTTTAAAAATTCATAACTCAGTCAAAAACAAACATTTTTCCAAAATTTTTTATTATTTATTATTGTAGAGAATTGAACAAATTACAAGAAAAAAAAATTAAAAAAAATATATTTTTCACTCCAACATTGTTTTATAGAGCTCCAAACTGGCGGCAGAAAAAAAAACGTGGTTGCAGCGCTGGGAGTTGCAAAAATTGTCCGATCTGGGAAAAAAATTACTTTTTTAAATCTTAACAAAATTGGTTATCGTATGACACGAGCTTTTTTTTAATTTTTTTTCAATTTTTGTTGATGTTCCAAATTTGAAAGTGTGTTTTTTCGAAAAAAATATTGACTTTAAAAATTCATAAAAAAATCGAAAAAAAAATTTAAAAAAAAACTCGTGTCATACGATAGCGAATCAAGTTTCAATCAAGTTTTCATCAAAAAAAAAAAAAAATCGTCAAAAATGAACCCGCTAGTGCCGCAACCAGTACGAAAAACATGGTTTCGAGATAAACGCGTTCAAAGTTTGTGAAAAAAGAAAAAAAGCTTACCTTCAATCTGCCATGCCTGCTTCGTACTGTATGCCTTCGTTACCTTGTGTTGTGCTGTTTCTTATAGTTTTTTGCAATCGTTTAGCAATTCGGGCTTCTTTCGAAGCTTCATATGCCTTCACTCTGGCGCATTTCAGACGATTTGCATCACTTCCTTTGGAAAAATTCAATGCTGTAGCTCCTATGGTGATACCAAGTAGTTGAAACTATAAGCGCCGCCATTGTAAGTAGACACTGCCATGCAGCTTGCAATATTAGCAATTCTATTGCTGCCTGGCATACACTTAGGTTCAATGAGCCAAATTTTTGCATTCAAACTTTCATTGGAGTTTTGCGTGAATCCACCCAAGCACTTGTTTAGCAATTCAACGTTACTCAACGCCGTGTAAACTGGTTTGATTACCTTTTGCACTATTTCATGAAGTGGTGGTTTATGGAGAACAGTTGATCCTTCTGCCTTCTGCCAATAACACCAACTGTCACTACCTGTAGGATAAAACATATGCTGAGGTTTTTCATCTGTGGATATCTTGTGATAAAATGTTGCCCAAATGGCATTACGCATATTTTCCAAAGAATTGACGTTGTTTCTAATGTCCAATCCATAATAAACTGTCAATTCGTTTTTAAATTTTTCAATATTTTTCACAAAAAAACCACGACTTCACGCTGCAAAAGATGCCAAATAACTGAGCATATAAAATAAAAATTTCACTATATGAGTTATAAATATAAAAAAATATAAAGAAATTCAAAAACACGAAAAAAACCCACCCTTCAAGTAGGTACGAAATAACAACCACCAAAAGTCAGGTAGCAAGTAAAACAAGTATAAACCAGCTGCCGTACGTAGGTAGCGCAAAAATTAAAAATGCGCTCTCACTAATCCGGCTGTAACTTTTGAACCCGTAGAAATTTTTGCATGAATTTTTTTCTTAGAATCTTAAGAATATTTTCTAAAATACAAAATTATTAAAAAAATTTCAAAAAACTGCCAATGTCATGTCCCCCTTAAAAAACAAGGGTACCCCCTCTGATTTTTTTGATGAAATCACTTTTTTTTTTAAATGTTCCTTTTATATTTTTTTTTTTAAATAGTCGTAAATAAGTAATTCGTACTGTTATTTAAATTCGTACGCAAAGTTAAATTCGTACTTTTTAAATTAAACTTTTACTTTTACTTTTAAATTAAATACTATAAATTCGTACCTTTAGCAAATATGGGTTTGTCTTTGCTAAGTTAGCATCGGATTTACGAATATATCTTCACGCACTTCTGTACTTTTAATAAATTAAGTAAGTCAGACAGGCGCGCTCCTTAATAGCCTATTGGCACTGGAGCACAAAACGTTTATAGTATTATCTAATATAAATAAATAAAAAAAAAATAAGAAAAAAAATAAAGATTAGAGCAAGTAAAGTAAAACATAACACTCCTGACACGAAGCGGTGACAACACAAATTCTGCAAAATACTTATTGTTATGTAAGCTTTACAAATTAAAAAGACCAAAAACTCCTCGCAATTTATACTGGCATTGCAAATCAACGCATATTCTTTTTATTTTTCTTTCTTTTCGTTTTTTTTTTATATAGAATAACAGTAGGTAAGAGTGAGGACAAAATGCTTTTCTATGAAACAGGTAGGGGAGGGGAGAAAACAAAATCGCTTGTATATATTAAACTATAAAATATGGCTTAACTTCGAAATCCCGAAATTTCCAAATAAACCGAAATTTCTCTCATATCAACAAAAAATAGTAATTAAGTCAAATATGGGCATTTCCGTGGAAAAGTCCACCGTGACACGAAAATTAAAAGTTATTAAAAACTTATTATTTAATAATATTATTTTAGAGAAACATTTTTATTTTATTGATTTAAGCAATTTAAATATAAATTTATTTACCATGATGATCAAATCGTCTGCACTGTTTCACAAATGTAATTTTTCTTTTTAGTTAATGTTTTGTAAATGTTTCTTTTTAATAACTAAATCACATAATTACTTAATCACATAATTACTTAATTACCTAATTACTTAATTACCCAAATGAATTACAATGGAAAAAATGTCACGTAACGTGATGTCACGTAACGTTTCGTACTGAGCCCAATAAAAAAAAAACTAGAAAAGGTTTTTAAATTTGATTACTTTGAAAATAAATTTATACTATTCCAAATCATTCTAAAAAAAGTTTTATACAAAAACTCTTGCCAAATTACAGAATTTACTAATTTTGATAACCAAGTCAAAAACCACTTCTATTTTTTGTCACGTAACGTATCATTTTTGGTGGCTTCTATCTAAGAGACGAACTTTTGACAACTCTTAGGTTTTACACCTTGTATAGTGTGCTTAGGAAGCTATTGGAAAATCAATATAAGGAACTTGTAAGAATTTTTCATTCATTTTTCACTCATTAAAGTCGTACGATCGTCACGTGCGCCACCACGGAAATGCCCATATATAAAAATCTCGTGTTACGGTGCTTATGGCCGAACTCCTCTGAAACAGCTCGACCGATTTTAATGAAATTTTTTTTGTATGTTTGGTAGGAATGAGAATAGGTCGTAAAGTATTTTTCACCCTCCTACGCAAAACAGGCGTGGCTTCGCAGGGACCTGAAAAAGCAGTTTCTGAGCCTGTTTTTATTTTGCAGTTTATTTTGAAATTCACCCATATAAAAATCTTCTCTACGTGCGTATGTGACTGAACTCATCTTAAACACCTGAACCGATTTTGATGAGATTTTTTGTGTGTTTTTGAGTGGGTCGGTTTTGGTGTGGGTTTTCAATTAACTGATTTTCGGGTACGGTGAGCGTTTATTATCTATCTGTTCTATCTTGAGCACCAGAGGGCGCTGTAGCACAAATCTCTAAGGCAATCGTGAAAAACTCGAAAACCGTTCATCCTATTTAGATGAGAATTTGTATATAGGGATTTTCGAAAACGCCAATTGTCTCGGCGTTCTATCCCTTTTGCTCTATCTCTTTCGGGTAGGGTTTAAAAGTCCTTTATTATAAAACTAGGGTGAGGTGGGCTAATGTGTACCATGGGGTGATGTGTAATACGGCGATTTTTCGTACAAAAAGTTAACATATGAGTGAATGGACAACTGTGATATGTTTCTTTTGACAGCATCAAGTTTTTCATAAGTGTTGGAAGACCTACGCACGTTGGACGCAGACCTACATTTCAGTAGAGTTTTTAAAAATCGTGAACAATTTGTGTTAAAAAGTTTTTTAAATTTACAAAAAATAGCGTTTCTTATAAGATTTTTTTCAGATTTTAAGTGAGTTGATGTAAGATATGGTATTGTTTAATATCTTTAAATATAACAAAATATTCTGCATTTTTCCCCGTTGTGGCAAAATTTCATCAATGAGAAAAAATTTACTTACATTGGGTTGATGTGTAACACTCACGATGGGGTGATGTGTAACACATCTTATACGTTATACTTGCCATTAAAGAGGCAACAACGTCAAACTCTGAAATGCAATCACATCAACGGCATTACAAGAGATCGTTCCACTTCATACTACCCAGGCCAGACCAAAATCCAATCGTGGTAGGAAGTCAAAAAAAAGCTATGTTCAACAACGCTGGGTTGCAGGAGGTGGCAAAAAAAAAAATATGGAAAAGAAAACCAAACAAACGACAAAGAAAACTGCAGGTGCTCAGTCCCAAAACCGGCGCTCTTCGTCTTCATACGAAGAAAACCGAGATTTTTGCATGATTTGTTGCGAGATTTTGCCAAAACATTTAAATCACAAGAATTCACTTGAATGCAACAAATGCAAGCGCCTTTTTCTATTTTTTGCGAGCCATTTTATTTGTGAGAATTGTCACTACGCTATGGATATTTTCAACGAATAATCATTTTACAATTGATATGTAATTTTTTTTTCGCAATCAATGAAGGCATTAATTTTATTTAATGAATGTTAATGAATGTTAACAATCAATTTTTAATTTTAACGTATGTGCGTGTGTGTGTGTGTGCTTGTGTGACACACAATATGTGAGATATTGCTATTATTTCATTAAGTTTTAATCATAATACTTTTACTAAACAAAAAAAAAAACGAAATGGCCATTTCAGCCCTTGAAAGGAATTTGACCGAGCTTCTTATGATCAATTGTGTTGTGAAATGTTTGAACACAAATGATCGAGAACTGGACCTAGAAGTTTTATGCTGACTGTTTTTACTCTCTGAGCTTTTGTCATTGTCTGCAGAGAGTTGACGGCCGCACAGAAAATAAATTCAATTGAAAAAACTTTCTGTGTATAAAAAAAACTATATATGAAATTTTTGTCTACTTCATCCATTTCTCACTTCGAATTGGTTCTTCTGCAAACGATAGGCCTTTTAACCAGTCAAAAATTCAATTACTCAACACTTTTATAGGATCAAATAAAAATGTGTTACACATCACCCCACTTCAGTCTATTCTCTCCTTGATGGCTTCCTTTAACGTTTTGACAAGAGAAAATAGTAGTAATTTAATTCTTGAGACAATTTTATTTTCCATTTCTAAGTTAAATTACCTTACAAATCACATTACAAAAGCATTTATTTCGCTATGTTGAGTACCTTTTCAGGATCATGATGTTCTGAGCATCTGTCATAAACAAATTTTGAGACTGACAAAATTCTTGTGATTCACTGCTTGAGTTTGACCTAGCCAGATCCATCTCCGAGAACTATCTTATTTTTATGCATTACACCCATTATGTTTTATTCATTGCAAATCTATCTTAGGGGCTGTTCATAAATAACATCACACTTTTAGGGAGGGGGATTTCAAAAATTATCCAACAACATGTGACGTAATTTATGAACCAACCAACTCTCTCTTAACCAACACAGCTCTTCAAGTAAAAATCGACTAATACCTGTTAGAAATCTGGCAATGCGACTATAAACATTCCCGTTATTTTGCTTGACAGTTATTCTTTCTACTGGTTTTACTTAGTTTCCTTTTTATGTATAATATTTTTTCACTTACTAATAAACTTTTAAACAACTAAGACGGTTAGCGGCTTTTTATTATTTAACAGGTTATGGGCCCAGTCACATTCGGTGCGGGCAAGAAATAAGTAGTTTTTCTTTCCTTTTTTAAACAACTAAGACGGTTAGCGGCTTTTTATTATTTAACAATACCAACCTTACCGACTTTGTTAAAAATGTGTTTTAGAAAGCAGTAATGAGGTTGATGAAGTCTCTACTGACTTTATCAAAGTAAAAAAATCTCGCACAATTCATTAATTTTCTTTTACGAGGCCTCCCTAGTGCCTATAGTCTCAATCTAATCCTTATGTTGTTCGTATGTGCGATGTTGATTGGCATGCAAACTCTTAAAAAAATGGACAGAAATTGCCGATGTACACTTTATACATCAACTACTAGGCGCAATCGTTACTGCCCTACACTGCCGTAATTGGTGACCTTTAATACCAACCTAGGAACCTTAGATATGTGCCCCTCTTCCAACTTTACTTTCACAGCACTAATAATGTATGCGGTGAACCTATATCTAGGATGCTTTGTGTGATCAATAATATGATCCACGAAATTGATTTTCATCATAGTAGATCGGTAAAAAATTCCATATAGGTAGCCATATTCAACAATACATTCTTATATTTGTACTCACAAGCGATTGTTGTCGTTGTTATCAGCTGAGTACTCGCGTGTGCCGCTACCACCATCATTTGTGTTGCTTATTGGTGCATCCGAGGGGCAGGAACTAAAACTATTTGTAACAGCAGCAGGAGTATCAGCAGAAGAGCTCGCTGTAAGAATGTCAGCGGCATTTATTGGAGCTTGCGAGGTGCCTTCAGTACCATCTCCATCGGAATGTTTTTGCTTCTCCTTGTTACTGTTATTGTGTTCCTGCTTTACTACATTCAAATTGTCGGATTTTTTGCCGGCGTCAGTTTTCTTTGCGTCTGCTTCACTGGTTTTACTTTTCTCCATTTTCTGTTTATGAGTTGGTTAGAAAATTTAAACAAAATATAAACTTTTATTTATAAAATTAAACAAAAATTTTTCACTATTCTTGTTGTGGTTTGCATTGCAACCATTATTTATGCATTTATTGGCTGACACAGAAAACAGAATGCTTACTACTCTCGCCTTCTTAGCCATTCATTTATTATTTATTTACTATTGCAAAGATTATTTATTAAATTGGAACCAATATTTTTATGGAAATATAACGAATTTATTTGATTAAATGCTAAATTTTAACAAAATTCCTAAATAAAGCGCACAAGAATTTCTACAGTTATCACGTGTAACAGCTGTTCGTTTTGACGTTTATTTTGACAGTTGCTTTACGTTTTTTCTCAAACAAATCAAATACGTACGATACGATTTTGCGCAGAACTCAGCAGTGACTCTCAAACTGTGGAATGAGGGATGATGTGAGCGTAACCGAACTAAGCAAATTTCAGCACAGTAAATTGCTGAGCTTCTTTCATTTTTTTTTAATTTTTATAAAAATATATTTCCAAAATTTGCCTAAATTCATGTAAAAGCTTTTAGTTTTATTTACAAAAGTTCTATGTTTTGAGATGCAAATCGGTTGGAATTGTTTAAAGAACTAGTGCTGTGTGATTTATCGATTTAAAAGTATCACTTTAGTCGTTATTAGGTTTTTCGATAATTTATGATTATTCAGTTAGCTTAAAAATTTAAGTAGCAGAACAGTTAAGGGTTTTTTTTAATTAGGCTATTCACAGTTTAAGTACGCAGGCCTGTTTAAGTTACGATTTGTTATTTTTACGCCAACTTACGTAAGCGTAGTTTTCTTTGTTGTTTTTTTTTTCATGCAAACGCAATCACGCGTAAATAAAAGTAGCCCTTGGACGTGTTTTTTTCTTGGACTCATATTTTTATGCCCTATCTACATCATATATAACAGCGTTGCAAAATCATTGAATACAGCAAACACATACTGAGGCGCTCACAGTTTCAAAAATAACAAATGCTATAAATACGCTTTGTTAATATACGTTTAAGCTGTGAATAGCCTAAATGAATAACCTATATTTGAGACTAATAAATTGAATTACTTATAAAATTTTTCATCAAACCTTACAAAAGTTTATCAAACCCGAGGTCTTAAATCTCGTGTAGGCTTGATTTAATTTTTACATAGAAATATATGATTTCTGATCTTCAATTTGTTAGAAAGCAGTAAAAAAAATTAAAAAATTATGTGTTCATCGATAATTATCACCAGGACTCATAATTAGATTTTGCTTCTCGCCACTTTCAAAATTGTCTATTCAATTGAAATACAATTTATTTATTATTTAATATTCAATGAAAATTCACATATTTCTAGATTTGTCGAAGTAGGCATGCTGCAACTTGTGTTTTTTTTTTTAGATTTTACTACATGAAGGTTTATCTAAGAAATGCGATTTGCGTCTTGAGGACTCAGTTATTAAACTATCGCATGCCATTAAAAATTTATTTGTAAAATAGTGGTGTTACAATAAATTCACAAAAATTGTTCGATAAAAAAGCCATCCACAGAAGATTGGTTTAAAATTTAGATTATGTGGGGCACATACTATGAAATATAAATTCCTTTTTAACGCCATGGTCATGCCAGATGATGTATGACAGCATTACGTACAGTATAATGAAAAATACAAATTTTTTAATTTAAGTCATGCATATGACTTAATATGTACCCTGCATTAAGCTGTTCGGTATGTCAAAAGTGAAATGAACTAGAAAAAATAAAAGAAACCTACTTATATAATTATTTCTGAGTGAAATAAACATATCGGATCGTGTGAGGTTTCTATGAAGGCCATGTTTGGCAAAAAAATATTGAATGGCTACCTTGGTATTAAGAGTTGCCTGCAACACAGGAGACCTGGGGCTCTATTCCGTAACTGTGTATAAAATTTGTATGCACTAAATTTAAAAATTCATATTCACTCCAAGTGTACACTTTTTAAATTCAAGTTATTCTGTAAACTGAAATGTACACTGACATGCTGAATAAAAAATAAAATTGCTGAATAAAAATTTGTGGCGCTCAATTTCAAAATAGCGATGAACAAATTTGAATTTTTGGAAAAATAATTCAATCGTAAAATTATTTATTCCTTGGCTGACAGCAAAATTTTTAAAAATACAATCCCAAAATACACCTGGTATATTACAACAACAATTTTACAACAAAAAACAAATATTCATACAAAAAATCTCGGTGAGTAAAATTTGTTGACTGTGTACACTTTTTTGAAGTAAAAAACTCATTTCCAAGGCTAGTGAATCGAAAACTGGATATGTACACAATATTTAGTGCACACTTCTTTTTTCACAGTTAGAGAATAGAGCCCCTGGGTTCGAATCCCAGTCATGCTATCATCATACAACATCACACAGAGTTTTATATAGCAGTATAGACTAGGTAAATATGAGTTATGTCAAATTCTTGTCGCGTTTTTTGCTAATTTGAGTCCGGATTCGGTTTCAGCGTCTCTCAATCTTATATATAAATATCATGTCACGGTGTTTGTGGTCGCATTCCTCCGAAACGGCTCGACCAATTTTAATGATTTTTTTTTTCTATATTTGGTACGTATGAGAATAGTCGTGAAGTATTGTTCCCCCACCTACCTAAAAATAATAAAAAAAAAAATATCCAAATAATTCAACCGTCGTTCATTGAAGTGAAGTCATTCACTTGAAGTGTCGCGCCAATTTGACATTTCATTCTGCATGTGTAATATACCACAACGAAGTGCGTGGAACATTTTTCACAAAAATAATTAAACAGTCGTTCATTGGCATGAAGTCATTTACATGGAGTGTCACGTCACTTTGACATTTCATTCTGCATTTGTTATGTGTTACAACGAAGTCACCTGTAGCGCTCTATTCATCTTTCTGTCATAGATCCCATTCTCACATATTCGTTTGCTCTTCGTTAAAGAATGGATCGTCATCATACTTGGTCTCGGGAGAACCATTTCCCACGGCGCAACGCCAAACACGGTCAAACCTTAACTTATTTATACAAATTAATCAAAATGGTATATTTCAGACGGTTTTGGTCGTATTAGACTAAGATTTGGTTATTATGTTTGTATGGGTACTGTCAGCAAATGCACTACAAATGAGCGTGATCACACTTTATCTACACCCTTTTTGAAGTTATGTAGAAATACATTGGTGATGGCCCAATTCTAAATCGGACTCGGAATCAGCTAACAAAAATAGAATGAACCACTTTTGCTTTTTTTTTGTGTGCCTGTGATATCGAACACATCTATGAAGTAATTTTTATGTGCCTTTCCTTAGACGTTTCAACGCCGCTTAGATAAAATCACGATGGCTGATTATAAATGCAATTTTTAAAAAGGGAAAGTAAATAAAAATTTAGCATTTTATTGCAAAAAAATAAAATTGCAAAGTTTTCCCGAGGGGGCACAAAGTTTATTCGAGTTATTTTTCTTGTGGCTGCAACAATCGAAAGAAATATAAAAGTAATGAAAAATCACACGGCATAGCAATGCGTGCGCCATCCATGTTTATCCAAATGTAAAGATTTACATATTTCTTATTTTTTGTTTTGAAATTCAACATTTTTACTTGTCACGAGTTTTTTTCTATGTTGTTGTTTCTATTTTTAATGGAGGCACTGTTTTCAGAGAGCGCGCGTAATTTTGAATGCCGCAAAATCTGTGGATCGCTAAATGTAGTTGTTGTTTTTGTTCACTGTCTATCTAACTGTCTGTCTGTCTGTCTGCAGTGGCAATAAATGGGATATTTTTAAATTTCCATAATTATATGCATCAGCAGGTTGGCACAAAAGACGAAACAAATGGCAAGATTGACAGCGGTGTGCGAGTGCCAAAGGCAGCAGTATGGTGTGTTTGGGGGTATTGAGTGGAGACTCTGTGGGTGGGTAGAGCAGGTTGAAGGCACTCGCTGGCAAAACAAAGCAATAATGAAACATTGTGAAAAATGCAAGAAATTTTATTTCTTTTTTCACTAGAACAAACCTGGGATAAAGTGTAAATATTGACAGTTTTAAATTATGATGAACGATGAATAGCGAATAAGGAATATAGCAGAGAGTGAGAGAGAGGGAGAAGTTTAAGTGGAGTAAGTAAGGGTTGTTAAAAATGCGTGAATTAATTGTTGGACCAATTGTTGGATATAAAAGAGATTATTTTGGAAAATGTAAGACAGGCAATTTTTTTTTTCATGACATTGCTAAAATTATCGATAATTGCGAAATAATTTAAGGCCGGATCCCAAAAATATATCACCACAAAATATATTATAAATTGGCAATTAAATTTTTAAGAGGGGATGTAGCTCAGATGGTAGAGCGCTCGCTTAGCATGTGAGAGGTACGGGGATCGATGCCCCGCATCTCCAAAAAATTTTCATTTTTTTTTTGCTAAATTTTAATTACTAAGGCCTTTTCCACACGGAGAAACGGAAAAGTAACCCAACTGCAACACAATTGCTTAGAAAGTTGCAAGCCACTGCAATTCCAAACATTATTGCAACCTATGCTTTCATATGAGCAAATCACGCACAAAGCAACATTGATCTCTCATTGCAGCTTATAATTAAATAAGCAGCGATATTTCTTTACTTCTTCTATAACAAATATAAATTTGTTAACTGCTCGCTCATTGCTGCTTCCTGTATTCAAAATAAAAAACAAAACACAATTAATCTGAATTTAATTGATACTCATCTCAACTTGAAGTAACACACAACTGTTTTAAATTATCAAGAAAAACACAAGTTGCTGATATAAATTGCAGCAAGCTGTGTTGCATAAAACTTATCGCGAACGTGCTACCAACTAGTTGTAAGAAAGTTGTTTCATCTGAAGGTTCCGGTATACTTACATGGGTAAGCAACATTTGTTGATGTTGCGTTGTTTTTCAATTGCTCCGTGTGGAAAAGGCCTAAGAGAACTTTGCAATAGTTATTATATTAATTTATCTACTATTTATTATTAAAATAATAATTGAGCACTTATAAATTATATATCAAGTATAAATATAAAATGAAAATGAAAAATTTTTTTGTATTAAAACTTTAATTTTACATTTTCTAATATAAAAGTAACCAATAAAAATTAATTGGAGATGCGGGGCATCGATCCCCGTACCTCTCACATGCTAAGCGAGCGCTCTACCATCTGAGCTACATCCCCCTTATATTATGCACAATTTTTATTTTTTATCCATTCCACAAAATACGACTATAAAAATGAAAATTTTTTATTTGTAAACAAGCACCAATTTTTGACTTAGTCCAATTCACCATTTAAAAATCATTTAAAACATTCTCTATGCCACTTATCTTCTGCATACTAAACAGTTTCAAAATTACGTCTTGCATAAATTTAATATATGAACTGAATAAATCACATAATTTGGTTTGACAGACACGTATTTATTATGTTTTTAATAAAAAATGTATATGAAGTACATTTAAAACATGTATTTAGTAAAGAATTTAAGTCCCATTTAAAAATTTCACATTTTATTTCAATTTAAGAAAATTTAAAACTTTTTATGTGCGTATTAAGGGTAATATAGACGAGCAACTAATCACAAAACTGGTTGATAAACTGGTAGCTGGCAGGGATGATATTGGCTTTACTGTAAAAGGGCCAAAATTCACATAAAAATAGGGCCAATTTGACATTAATAGGGCTTTTAGATTTAAAAAATTGTATCTCAATATCAGAGATCGTACCAATTATGCATTTTATAATAAAAAGCAAAAAATAATAATTATTATATTTTGAGCAAAAAATAAAACCTATTTCTGCTTCTTGATTTTTTAAGGCAAAATCTGACCTATAATTTTTTGAGCACTAAATAACTGGCAAGTCTTAAAATAAAAAGGAAAATCTGACCGATATTTTTTTGAGCACTAAATAGCTGGTAACTTTTGATTTTTATTTTTTAAGGCAAAAATAAAAAGCAAAATGAGGATCTAAGTGTACGGTTGAACCAAAGTTTTACAAATTTTAACTAGTTTTAAGGCATGAAATGCACGCTCTACGCATGACGATGATGATGATGATGACTCATGAAGAGCTGTAAGCTTAGATCCACATTTTGCTTTTTATTTTTGCCTTAAAAAATATAAATCTGAAATAATTATTATTTTTTGCTCAAAATTCAATTTTTTTTTTATTTTTTATTTTTTTTAATTTTTATTTTTGCTCAAAAAAATAAAAATTAATAATTTAAAAATCAATACGAAAACATGTTCTACAATGTGCGAGGAGTCTAATGGTACCTTCCAATCGGCGGTACAACAATTTTTTCACACTGCTTTTTTGGTTACCAAAAATTTGAAAATAATTATTATTTACAGTCTCTGCTCAATATTGAAGAGTTTCAATATGGATATACGGCCATTGTTACATAAATAGCACGCTTTTTTATTATCTCAACAACTCAATTTTATTTCGCATTTTCTTTAAAAAGGTTAGTTATTGTAATGGAAAAAAATAATTCATTTCCAACTAACAGTTCTGGAAAATCAAACTTTTTCGTGTGTTTATTTCGGTTCAGCTGTTTTAGCCTAAATATGGACAGACTTGGTTAATCACAAAAACAGCACATTTTAATTTAAATGATTTAATGAAATCACTTCCATCTTAAATCAAAAATTTTGGATGAAAGTGATATAGTTTAAGGTTATTCTTTCAAAAAGATTTCATTACACGCTTTGTTTGTAAAAGTTAAAAAGACGCAAAAAATAATCTATAGATAAGACAAGAAAATTTTTAACAAAAAAATTATTCTGAAAAGTCAATGCTAAATTTGATAAAAAAAAAAAAAATAAAAATTGCAAAGCTTTTCCACAAAAACCACACCCGGATTTCAATCTTGAAATAGTCGTAGAATGTCAGAAATGAATATGCAGTTAAATGCAGACTCTACGTTAAGTCTTGCAAGAAGTCTAATTCATGAAGCGGGACTAAGGTTCACTCTTTTCATCTAATCTTTCAACTAAACTTGTTGAAATTACTAAAAAGTATGCTCTTAATGGGGCAATGACTGTATATAACAGAACTTGTTTTACTGAGAACAATTTAAAAGGCGATAGGAAATATCGCCTTTACATAAAATACAAACAATAAAAAATAACATAAGAAATGAAATTAAAAATTACCCAACATTTTTCCATACAAAATCGGGGTGAATGAAATAAAAAATGAATGGGAAATTCAAACGAAAAATAATCGAAAAAAATTGGACAATGTTGCACATTTTTTAACGAAATTTCGCTTTTTGCTTTTGAGGGGTTTTGTCATACAAAAAACACCTACTTTTTTGGATGCAATTTAGCTTTTTGTCTTTAACTGATAGTTCACATTGACTACTAGTGAAATGGTAATTATAACTCTTTTTTTATTTTTATCACTCGATCATCATGTTTTTAAAAATTTCAAATAATTAACTAAAATCGGTTGAGGGCTATCCGTCACCCCTCTCCCCCCGCGGTTGTCATATCTTTTCATGATCACTAAGAGATAATTTTTTTTTTTTTTTCTCCAGATATTTCTATTTACGAAATAAATCAAAGATAGCTTACAATTGGCTTTCAGAAATTACGGACGAAAAAAAATTACAAAAAAACCCGAAATTTTCAATACAAAATCGGGCATTAATTCGTCGAAAAACAATGACCGAAATTTCTAGCGATTATCTCATTTTTTTGGGTGTTTGTACCAATAAAATTAGGATCTTTTTTGCAAATATTTGAAAATAAAGAAACGCCCGAAAAATAAGCTTGGATTTTAGGACCGAAAAAAATCGGGCATTTTTGC
The DNA here is from genome assembly GCA_914767935.1 of Coremacera marginata. Classification (NCBI taxonomy): domain Eukaryota; kingdom Metazoa; phylum Arthropoda; class Insecta; order Diptera; family Sciomyzidae; genus Coremacera; species Coremacera marginata. Next base: position 15,702,317 of record OU612043.1, on the reverse strand, counting down.
CAAATTAAAATATGGAATAACGCCCAAATTTTTGTTTACCGAAAAGTTAAGAAATTTTAAATTCGTTATGATTAAATGGTTCGCCCTTGTACGGAAGGTAAAAAAACATCATTTCGTAAAAGAGCAAATCATTTTATCATAAAAAAAAACACCATCTGGACCTTATCCGTGCATAATGTCCATTGACCCTTTGTTCATGAATTACATCAAAAAACAAATAAAATGAAGAAAATTTTTGCAGATATTTTTACAGGGGAATATTAATTTACTGCTCAATTCAGTAATCTTATACTTTATACTTTGATAATCTTATATTAAATCTCGGAAATAATACCCTAAAAATTTGCAAATAAAGACCGAAAAACTGCTGAAAATTTCGGTAGTAATTTTCATTTTCTTTCGGGCTTTATTTCCAAACCATTCGCGCATTATTTCTTTCTTTCGGGCTCAATTGCCATTTCAAATTCGGGTATTTTTTCCGAAATTTAATGCTTCCAAAATTTCGGGTTTTTTTGCCATTTTTTCGGGCGTAAGTTCTGGAAGCCTTATAATGATTTATTCGTAGTCGTCTATACAAGCAACAATATTTTCAATTTAGAAGCAAAACACTTTGTGGCAGCGGATATTGGTTGTTTCATTTTATATTTGTGAAGCACTACAACGCCGCTGAATTGCATTTTGGAACAATTTTCCAAAAAAATTTTAAACATTTTTTCGTTTTTATTGTGTAAAATTTTTTTATTCTTTTCGTTTGGGGAATTTTTCATTTTATTTTTTGGGGCGATTTTCCATTGGCATATTGATGTGATTTCAATTAACCAGGAAACTTTTCTTTTAAAAAATTCCGATTATTTTTTTGGTAGAATTTTCCAAAAGGGCCTAAAATGAATTAGAAGGGCCTCGGGGCTTTTGAAATGAAAAAGGGTCCAAAAAAGCCCTAAAAGCCCCCAAATATCATCCCTGGTAGCTGGTTGTTGAAAACAAGTCGTGTGTAGATGAGTTGAGGTGTCATTTTCAATTTTTCACCCAGTTTATCAATCAGTTGACAAAAATTAAAAAATTTTGATATTTTGCGATTCACATCAACCAGTTCTTCAACTGGTGATGTGTTTGTAGCAAAATCAACAACTAAACGTAAGATTCATAGTAAAACAAATTATTTGCATTTATTTTCAATATAATATGCGCGATGTTTTCAAGAAGAAAAAGTTTTTGTGCTGGAATTGAAAAATTGGTCCAAGTGTCTTTAGGTAAAACCATCAACCAGTTTTTCAATCAGTTTTGCGATTAGTTGCTCGTCTATAAGGGCCTTTAGGAGTGGCAATATCTGGACTCTTGCCAATCCCGGGATATTCGGGATTTAAATATATAATTCAGGGATCTAAGGTAATCTAAGGTATTAGGTACTATTTACCTAATAATAAAGAGGTAACGGTCATTAGACCGTGACTGGTAATTGAATTATTAAAACCCTCATTTGATAATTTATACTTAGTGGGCCAATTTTTTTTCGGATCTATTCCAAAACATAGTTGGATCCATTCAAAGCAAGTAAATTGAATATGGATAAATGGCAAAAAATACGGCTACCAATTTAAATTTTTTCAGCAGTGGTAATAGATTGAATAATAAAATGTAATTTTCATTACACTATTTAAAATTTGTCTATTAACCTCTATACTGCCAGTATTTTTAATTTCAAAATGTATACTTTATATGCAACCAAAGTATCCACCAGGACCCGGCGAATGCTCATACTTCCAGAATGTCAGACAAGCTGCTTGGCCAGTACAATCAAAGAAAAAATATTTACAGAAGCTTTTGTTGACCGTATACTGACAAAAAATTGATCAAATCAATCCAGGAATTTGTCAATACGAAAAAAAAATTCAATAAAAAAACTGAAAATATCAGTATTATGGTAGAATAAGAGAAGGTAGAAGCATTTCACAGATGCAGACTGCCTTAACTGTCAAAACGAATATCTAAAAGATATCAAGGTTGATTTATAAGGTAAATAAGGTAAATAAGGTATTTTTGTTGTATTCTTTTATTTTGTTAAAAAGTGTTAAATATACCGAACAAGGTTGATTTATAAGGTTGTCGCAAGGGAGAGAGCGAGTACCCATAATTGTCAAATCGAAGTTGACAGCTCATAGAAAATCTGCAAGTGCTCTCTATTATCATCCGTTTTCTTTCGTAGTCATTCGCAAAATTGGCTGGTTTTGACAGTTATGGGTACTGAGAAGAGAGTGCGATCAACCAAGGTTGATTTATAAGGTTGTCGCAAGGGAGAGAGCGAGTACCCATAATTGTCAAATCGAAGTTGACAGCTCATAGAAAATCTGCAAGTGCTCTCTTTTATCATCCGTTTTTCTTTCGTAGTCATTCGCAAAATTGGCTGGTTTTGACAATTATGGGTACTGAGAAGAGAGTGCGATCAGCCCTGCGACAACCTTGAAATCAACCTTGATACCGAAATATAATTGAATAAAATAAAGTTAGGCCAGAAAAACGAAAATAAAAAATGAAGTGGATGACTCAATGGAGATAAATGACTCAATAGAGATGGAGTGTGTGTTTAATTGCTAACTGCATGCAGACAACCTACTGCAGTCCCAAGAGATTGTTGTGTTGTTTGTAAATGTGTTTATATGTATATTTATATTAAAATAAATAATTGTTACATTAAATTAAAATTTTCTTAATGTGTTTGAAAAACAATGTCGAATATCTATCCCGAGAGAACCAAATTTAGAACTGGTGCGATATCTGCCCCAAGGTACTAGTGCAATATGTCTCCCAAAGAACCAGTTCTTGCACTAGTACGAGTTGATGCAGTGAGTGAAAATTTACCCTTTTCGTAGGACAAGCCCATGTTAAATGCGACAGTCAAAAGCATTGCTTGGAGATAGGCGAGGTACTAGTCGCTGTCTTCTTAGTGCTAGTGAATTCACTATTTTTGTACCAGTTCTTGACGCTGCAGGGTACATTCAAGTCTGTTCTTTCCCCTTTCTCTATGTTCCTCTTTCCCTCAAACTCGACTTGATTTTAAGAAAACTTGAAGTGTGGAAAAGGGACTAAGTAGTCTTACTTGTTATTGTACTGTGTGCAAGCGCATTTCGAATTTTTTCATTGACGTACTTTGCAATCAAGCAGTTGTCAAATGAAATTTAGATGCTAGATTGAAACATTTTGAAATCAGTTTTGTAAAATCGCAGGTTTTGTGCAGATAAAAGCAGGTATTAACCATCAAATCAGTAAAGATAGTGAATATTCGACATTTTAAAAATTTTAAAGTTTTAATTTAAAAAGTTTTATGAATCAAAGATTTTTTTAATCACATAATACACCAACATTCTCCGGGCTTTTTCAAATAACAAAGAAATAGAATCAACTCAGCAGAACTTTATTTTTAGTTTTAGCGGCCTTACTCTTTTACCTGAATGGTATTTATAACTTTATCGGGTTTTGAACCTCCGCCATTAGAATATCATAAGACAGAACGCTTAGTGCGCTACAAGCTGCAATGCTATGTAAAGATTGTAACTTTCAATAAGAATTGTTTAATTATTAATGTGTTAGACATTTATTAAGTTTCCTTGCAAACAGACAAAAAGTTCGATGGGCTCAACCGGGATTTGAACCCGGGACCTCTCGCACCCAAAGCGAAAATCATACCCCTAGACCATTGAGCCGCTTATCTTAGCACATACCTCAAATATGTTAGATTAAAATTATTTTATACACGGTTTACGCGGTTAGATAAAACAAGTTTGTTTGGAAACAAAATTTATTATAAGCAGTTGCAATTTAAAAGCCAAACGCAAGATTACTTTTGCAAAGCACTGTTGTATACACTACCTCATACAAATAATTATATGTGCACCATTAGAAAAATTATTTTTGCGCTAAAATAAAAATGTTTCAAAATTCTGCTCTTGCAGTTATATTATTTATGTCAACAGTAACATAATATAACAAAGACTTTATTCCATTGTCCTTTACATTAAATAAAAAAATTAACATACAAAATTTCATCATAGTAAGTAATTATATGTGCGCAACTTAATTATATGTGTTTTTTGCCTAATTTTCTATCTTAATAATAAAATATATTAAATACAATTTCATTTTAGTAGTTTATATACTTTCCTTTTTTTAAATAACTTGGCTCAGCCGGAATGGCATAGAATTAATCAAGGATTTTGGGTTGGATGGTCTGATACTTTGCCATTCTTGCTATTTTAAACTCCCTAGCTGCCTCAAATTGCCTTCTATCCTTATATACTTTTCCATAGAGGATTCCCAGAGATTCTCAATGGACAATGGTCTAAGTCTGGACTTATTGCTGGCCATTGCAGTAATGGTATATTTCTGGCTGTAAAAAACTCCTTTGTACGCTTTGCACAGTCTATTGGCGCATTATCCTGCTAATTAGTCCAATTATCGCCACAAAGTTGGCCGGAAAATTATACTAGTTCATTGTCCAATAAATAAACGTACATTTCAGCATTCATTTTTGTTCATATAAAACACATTGGAGTCTTTCCTTCATAAGAAAATGCAGCTCAGACCATCACCAATCCTCTCCTATGGACACGCAAGTGGCAAGTGCGCCAAAATTGATGCCTATGCCGCCAATACTTCTTGGAACCATCAGGATTATCTAAATTGAACTTTTTTTGTCACTAAAGATAATGTTACGCCATTCCTCATCCAAAAATTGGAACATGGTAGCGAAGGCTAAATATGCGTTAATATGTCGAGGCAAAAGGTTAGTTTGTCGCGTCTTGGAAGTAAGTGCTACTTTAGGATTTTCATGTAATATTTAAACTATTCAACATCTTGTTATGTTAAGACCCATTTGACTTTTTATTTGTCCGGCACTCATTCCTTCGACTACTGCAATATGTTGAGTTCTCCGTTTACACCGAGCGTCGATGTGTGTTTTCCTACCACTCGGTGTAACTGTGTCATAACTACTAGGACATTTTAAAAAATTTGTTATTGTTTTACTGTGGCGATTAAGACTTTTGGCTGTTTCTTTCATTTTAGCTCCATTTTCGCTTATTCCCAATATTATTCCCTGGTCATGTTCAGAAAGGCTCGTTTCGCTGGGCATTTTCAATATCTAACACGTAATAATTAAATTAAGTTTATTCATTATAAATGTAAAAAACTTACCTTATATTTCGTAACAATTATTTACAATGCGAGCACTTAAAGCTATCAATTAAGCAACCAAACACCAACTAAATGCGTTATGCACATATAATTCTTTACTACTGATCATTCAATGCACCGTCACATTTTTCATATAACGGTACATTAAATGCATTACGAACTGCATACTAAAACTTGTTAAAAAATAACAACGAATAACAAAAACAAACTGCATACCTAAAAATACAGTACTATTCTAGGTGGAGAAAAAATGCAAGCAAATATTTATGCACATATAAATATTTGTATGAGGTATTTTGTGAAATGTATGCGACAAAAAAAAAAAAAGCTTTAAGATTGCAGAGAGCTCACTTTGCATGTGAGAGGTACGGCGATCGATGACCCGCATCTCGGAAAGAAATTAATTTTTATACCCCAACGCGTACTGCGTAAGCTATCGCGATAAAATTCAAAATATAAGTTTATTTTTAAAAAAGGAAGATCAAGTTCAAAAATGGGCCAAATCGGATGAAAACCACGCCTACCTCCCATACAAAGTGACTTTATGTTAACCGTAAAATGTCTTTAAAATCCATAAAAATTAAAGAAATGTCTTGAAATTTGGCAGATGAGCTTTGCTCTTCATTCTTAATTCTGGCTATGAAATTTGGAAAATTCGGATGAAAACCACGCCTACCTCCCATACGAAGTGACTTTATTATAAAAGTAAAATCTCTTAAACATCCACAAAAAAAAAAAAAAAAAAGACAAAATGTCTTGAAATTTTGCACTTTAGCTTTGGCATATAATATGAACCATCTCTGATATATGGCAAAATCGGAACAAAACCACGCCTACTTCCCATACAAAGTGACGTCATCAAAATAAGAAAACTTTCGTTAATATATAAAACTGAATGTCATCGTGTATGTCGTGGCTAAAGACTTCGAATATACTTCAATATGGCCGCTGGGGGGTATTTTAGCTTCCGTACTCTGCCGAAGCTCCACCTTTACTAGTTTTGTATACAAATCAGCTATTGTCAAGTATTAATAAAATTTTAAGCGATTGTCATTGGAAACGGGCTTTAACGTTTTTATCTCATATTTTCAAGCACCACCTTAAAGGGGGAAAACCCTTTACAATATTAAAAAATAATTTATTTTTCTTAAACTTCGAAAGTTTAATATGTATATTGAGAGTATACAGGTAAGAGGTCGAGAGTCGAGTGCGCCGGAGATCGCAAACCCATTTTCGGGCGTCCAAAAGGTTTTCTCCCCTTTAAGTGCTTTTATTTTCTAACTTCTACAGCTATTTTAATTTGAAGAGTTTTATGAAAACCGGATGTAATTATTTTATCAACTAATTTTAAATCAACTTTGTTTTTTTGTGCTTGATGGATTAATGCCTACAAAAATGAGTTTATGACCCCAAGTTAAAAGCACTTATTTGCTAGTCGAACTACCAGACAGCTTGTCAATATAACAAAGATAATCTAAGTGTTCACGTTGTTACTTCAGATAATCTCAGCTACTTTCAAAATGGATTAACTTAGCTTTTTGAACAAAGCACAAAATCCACTAGCTAACATCGAAGACCCATTCCTCAAGAGATTAGGTAGTCTTTGGCTACCCTGTCAGAGTCATTCAAACTCATTGTCAGTGAAATGAAAAAAAAGTGAATTTAAGAATTCCTCAAAGCTAATTCAAAGCAATTAACCATTTTTTATGCCTGGCATTAAATTCTATTGTTTTCGCTTGTGTTTCGCGCCAAAGGTTGTTAACGTTGATAACGCAGGAAGCAGTTGTGGTCGTTGTGGGTGGTTGCGGTATGGTTAATGGCGGTAAGTCAGGCCAACTGGAAATTATTTACACCCCGCAGCTAATTAACTTCAGCGAACAGAAATAATGTTGATGATTTGAATGAGCTTAAGACTTGAAGAGAGTAGCTATGAAAATTTAATTTTTTAGTACAGAACATAAAAGCGGAATATTATATTTATACTTCGAGTATATCAAAGAAGTTGAAATTTCAATATATCTATATAAAAAAAAAAAAAATATTTTGGAGATGCGGGGCATCGATCCCCGTACCTCTCACATGCTAAGCGAGCGCTCTACCATCTGAGCTACATCCCCACATAACGATTGTTTGTCACATGCATTTTTCGAAATAGTGTAAACAACAGTATCTTGCAAAGGTATATTTTAACTACTTAATTGGAACTGATGGCGCTTAATTTTCTGTTACCAAATAGTTGAATTTCTTGTCTGACATTATTTCTTCAATAGGGCCTTAAAAAAATGTGATTGTATTTTTTTACCGTTATAATAAGCGGCTCAATGGTCTAGGGGTATGATTTTCGCTTTGGGTGCGAGAGGTCCCGGGTTCAAATCCCGGTTGAGCCCATCGAAATTTTTTTTCTGCTCCAAAATTGTTTTTAAAAGTTTCCTTAAACATTTTTATTTTTTATTATTTTTATTATTAATATATATGTACATCAAGAACTATGTTCTTTTAAGGTACAAAGTCAGGTGAATAATTTATATAAAAACAAAAAAAAATTTAAAAACCACCATTTAAGGCTAGATACACATTTAGAGGTGATATAAGTAGAAGAACTTAATTATTTAGTTAGAACCAAAAAATTTTTTATTATTTGAAACGCTTTAAGAATGAGTTGAATGAGAGATAGTAAAGAAAAAAATAAAAATCGGAACTGATTTTTTTTTTGTTGAATGATAAAATTTTATAAGAAGAAATGTTTCAAAATGGCCCGTTTGAAGTGTGCGTTTATGACGTTCATTTTTGTTGAGTAATAAAAGTCAAAACTAGATTTTATAAGCATTTGAAACCTTTGCGACTGACAAAATTGTAATTTTTCATAAATATATATTGGCGTCTTATTTTTTATGAGTTTATGAAAAATAATTATTTTTCTTATTTTTAGATCTTTAAATTGTAAGTTCTTAAATCAAAAATCTTTATTCAAAATTCTGGGTTCTAAATTCTAAATACAAAATTCTTATTACAAAATTATAAATTTTAAATCTAAATTTGAAATACTAAATTCTAAATTGTAAGCAGTAGATTGTAAATTATAAATTGTAAATTGTTAATTGTAAATTAAATATTAAATTAATAGTTATATTAATAGTAAATTATAAATTGTTTGTTGTAAATTATAAATGATTGCATTGTAAATTTTAAACTATAACTGTAATTTGTAAATTCTTAATTTTTAATTCCAAATTCTAAATTCTTAATTCTGAATTTTACATTGTAAGCTCTAAATTCTTCATTCTAAATACTAAATTCATAATTCTGAACACTAAATTCTTAATTCTAAACTCTGAATTCTGAGTTCTAAATTCTAAATTCTTCATTCTAAATTCTTAATACTAAATACTTAAATTTCAAATTCTAAATACTGAATTGTAAATTATAAGTTAAAAATTGTGAATAGTAATTTGTAATCTGTAAATTGTAAATTGTATATTGTAAATTGTAAATTGTAAATTGTAAATTGTAAATTGTAAATTGTAAATTGTAAATTGTAAATTGTAAATTGTAAATTGTAAATTGTAAATTGTAAATTGTAAATTGTAAATTGTGAATTGTAAATTGAAAAATGTAAATAGTAATTTGTAATCTGTAAATTGCAAATTGTAAATTGTAAAATGTAAATTGTAAATTGTAAATTGTAAATTGTAAATTGTAAATTGTAAATTGTAAATTGTAAATTGTAAATTGTAAATTGTAAATTGTAAATTGTAAATTGTAAATTGTAAATTGTAAATTGTAAATTGTAAATTGTAAATTGTAAATTGTAAATTGTAAATTGTAAATTGTAAATTGTAAATTGTAAATTGTAAATTGTAAATTGTAAATTGTAAATTGTAAATTGTAAATTGTAAATTGTAAATTGTAAATTGTAAATTGTAAATTGTAAATTGTAAATTGTAAATTTTAAATTGTAAATTGTAAATTGTAAATTGTAAATTGTAAATTGTAAATTGCAAATTGTAAATTGTAAATTGTAAATTGTAAATTGTAAATTGTAAATTGTAAATTGTAAATTGTAAATTGTAAATTGTAAATTGTAAATTGTAAATTGTAAATTGTAAATTGTAAATTGTAAATTAAAAATTGTAAATTGTAAATTTTAAAATGTGGCGGCCCTGGCGCAGTGGGTAGAGTGTGTGACTCTTACGCCAGAGAACCCAGGTTCGAATCCTCCATCCGACACAGAAAGTTTTTTCAATTGAATTAATTTTTTTTGTTCGGCCGTCACCTCTCTGCAGACAATGGCAAACCTCAGAGAGTAAAAACTGCCATGAAAAGCTTCTTGAGAACATAAGCTGTTCGGAGTCGGCGTAAAACATGTAGGTCCAGTTCTCGATCATTTGTGTGCAAACATTTCACATCACACACAACACAATTGATCATAAGAAGCTCGGTCAAAGTCCTTTCAAGGGCTGAAATGGCCATTTCGTTTTTTTTTTTTTTTTAAATTGTAAAATGTAAATTGTAAACTGTAAATTGTTCGTACTTAATTCTTAATTTTTATTTTCTAAATTCTAATTCTAAATTTTAAATTTTAAGTTCTAAATTCTTAATTCTGAATTATACATACTAAATTCTTAATTCCAAGTTCTAAATTCTATATTCTTAGCTCTAAATGCTATAATCTTAATTTTAAATCCTAAATTCTAAATTATATATTAAAAGTCTTAATTCTAATTTATAAACTCAAAATTCGAAATTCTTTATTCCAGATTCTTAATTATTAATTCTAAATTCTTAATTCTTTACACTTAATTCCAAATTATAAATACTAATTACTAATTACTAAATACTAAATACTAAATACTAAATACTAAATACTAAATACTAAATACTAAATACTAAATACTAAATACTAAATACTAAATACTAAATACTAAATACTAAATACTAAATACTAAATACTAAATACTAAATACTAAATACTAAATACTAAATACTAAATACTAAATACTAAATACTAAATACTAAATACTAAATACTAAATACTAAATACTAAATACTAAATACTAAATACTAAATACTAAATACTAAATACTAAATACTAAATACTAAATACTAAATACTAAATACTAAATACTAAATACTAAATACTAAATACTAAATACTAAATACTAAATACTAAATACTAAATACTTAATACTAAATACTAAATACTAAATACTAAATACTAAATACTAAATACTAAATACTAAATACTAAATACTAAATACTAAATACTAAATGCTAAATACTAAATACTAAATACTAAATACTAAATACTAAATACTAAATACTAAATACTAAATACTAAATACTAAATACTAAATACTAAATACTAAATACTAAATACTAAATACTAAATGCTAAATACTAAATACTAAATACTAAATACTAAATACTAAATACTAAATACTAAATACTAAATACTAAATACTAAATACTAAATACTAAATACTAAATACTAAATACTAAATACTAAATACTAAATACTAAATACTAAATACTAAATACTAAATACTAAATACTAAATACTAAATACTAAATACTAAATACTAAATACTAAATACTAAATACTAAATACTAAATACTAAATACTAAATACTAAATACTAAATACTAAATACTAAATACGAAATACTAAATACTAAATACTAAATACTAAATACTAAATACTAAATACTAAATACTAAATACTAAATACTAAATACTAAATACTAAATACTAAATACTAAATACTAAATACTAAATACTAAATACTAAATACTAAATACTAAATACTAAATACTAAATACTAAATACTAAATACTAAATACTAAATACTAAATACTAAATACTAAATACTAAATACTAAATACTAAATACTAAATACTAAATACTAAATACTAAATACTAAATACTAAATACTAAATACTAAATACTAAATACTAAATATTAAATACTAAATACTAAATACTAAATACTAAATACTAAATACTAAATACTAAATACTAAATACTAAAAACTAAAAACTAAATACTAAATACTAAATACTCTATACTAAATACTATATATTAAATACTAAATACTAAGTACTAAATACTAAATACTTAATACTAAATACTTAATACTAAACACTAAATACTAAGTTCTAAATACTTAATACTAAATTCTAAATACTAAAATCTTAATTCTTAGTTATAAAAATTATATTCTAAATTTAAAATTCTCAATTCCAAATTCTAAATAATAAATTCTATATTCTTAATTTTAAATTCTATATTAAAAAATCCTAAATTCTAAATACTAAAATCTTAATTCTTAATTATAAAAATTATATTCTAAATTTAAAATTCTCAATTCCAAATTCTAAATAATAAATTCTTTATTCTTAATATTAAATTCTATATATAAAAATCCTCGATTACAATGTCTAAATTCTTTGTTCTAAATTCTTAATTCCGAATACTAAATTCCCAATTCTTAATTCAAAATTCTAAATTTCTAACTATTAATTCTAAATTCTAAAACCTTCATTTTAAATTCTAAACTCTAAATTGTAAAATCGAAATTCTATATATGTAATTCTAAATTCTTAATTCTAAATTCCAATATTTAAATTGTTGTTCTTAATATAATATTATAAAGTAAAATTTCTAAATTCCAAATTCTAAATTCTATTGATAAAAAGGATACCAACAATGTTAAATATTTAAGCGCTGCTCTTCACAAACTTCCCTACCAAAGAAATTATACATTTTAATTATAATTTTGTAAATAAACCTCGAAGTTTATTCCTTAATAGCTTCATAATTTTTTATATAACATAAAAATACTTAATATAATTAATATAATCAATTAATATAAAATCAAATAGTTTTTATCATATCAGACAAACTACACAACTGTTTTTTTAGAAATACGTTAGCCATCTCTTTCCATGCTAAAAAGCGCGTGTATTTAATTATTCATAACCTCAACTTTGAATATGATTTTATGGCATCACTGTGTCGTGTCGTTTATGTCACACCTTCAGACCAACCCACACACTAGATCTTCGAAACAACTTTGTTCTCTACATAAAATGATGACGTTGTTGTGAAAATCACGTTTTCTTATCGCTCCCACATTTATTCATTCATCCATTTATATTTGAACCTACGCGTTTTGCGCTAAAACGCCATAAATGATAAATTATAATAGCGCAGGTTAAATGTCAGGATGCTGGTGTATGCTACAATCCTTTTGTCTATGCAACTGCGAAAATACACTGGAAAGTTTATGTTTTTGTTTCTGTTAACTCCGAAAATATATTTAGGCAATTCACTAATACTAGGCAGTATGTCTACCTTGCATACGAAGTTTGTTTTTTGTACATCACTTTGTATGGAAGGTAGGCGTACTTCCAGTCCGGTCATGATTATTTTATACACATCATACAACCACTATGAACAAAACATATAACCAAAATTTCTAAAAAATCGCTTTACTAATAAGGAAGCAAAATGAGAAAACCTTTCACTTACAACATACAACTTTACAATATCTTGTGAATTGCCTAAATGTTTCTAAGGAGGCTGTTTCGAAGCCGCTCTACTTACGTGTATACGTTAGTGCTCCATAGAAAATGTGTGTTAGGTTAACTTTAGTGAGAGGATGCTAGATACGAAGACCCATTTGTCCATTGTGATTCCCTATAAGTGAGGGCCTAATGTAACAAAAAGCAAAAGAAATAGACCTAGATCCAGTAGAGCAGGGTTAGTTGAACCAGCCGGTGCTCCCATATTTATTTGTGTTTAGAATAGAATCCTGCCTTTACGGCTTAGTTTTACTTACTCCCATATTACTAGTTCGATAGTTCATGAAACGGAATTCGACAGATTAGAATCAATAGGATGCCGGCTGCCTGACCACAAAGGAGGTTGGTGTCACTATCAGATGCTTTGAGACGAGTCATGGCTGTAAACATGATCTAGTCTTATCTTATCTGTGTAAAAGGAGGGCCTACCTTGGAGCAGGTATGAAAAGTTGATAAATAACTTTGTCACACGCCTGTGAATAGAGTAGCAGTTGTCCAGTTGAACTTGTTAGCACGGGGATAGTATTTTTCACTAAACTGATGAGGAGACCTGATCTATTGTCGACATAAAGACTTTAGAAAAGGGCTCTATATAGAAGAGCATGGCACATAGTAATAATTTATCCAAACTTTTAAGAAAGCAGTTGGATTTATATACTACAATTTATATTTTTTTATATAAGTCAAACACTATTTAGTGTTCAAACTGGACACGACCAGTTGTAAAAGTTCATTTGAACTTTTGGACTTTTTGTCTGGGATTTGAAGAGCCTTGTCGTCGTAGAATCCCTGCTCGGGTAACTATCGTGAACGACCCTTCAGGGAGTCTCGTGCTGGTTGTGGTTTGTGTACATTGCTTGCACAGGCCTAGAGTGGCCGGCGGGAGGTTGCGCTAAGTAAAACCAAGATGGTTTATTCATTATATACAAGACATCGGATAGGTCTCGTCTTAATCAGTAGATAACTATGATGGTACGTCAACTGCTATAAGTTAAATGGGTACTATGAATTCAATACGGAACTTTTATATAGTTCGTGAATCTTGGTTCTTTTATCTACAAGTGCAAAATTTTATTGTATGCAATTTATATTGGTGTGCATTCTATATTGTTTTTACAGAATAGGGTGATTAAAGTTGTATCGTCTTCTTGTAAATTAAACGCTAGTTATTTAGTTTTTAGGTTAATTTCCGATTGCTTTTAGCTACTTCCGGTTGCATCTACTTTTAATGGCACGATGCAATCCAAGTTTTAATCATTTGGTATACATAGGACTCTCATTATAGCTACTTTCGACTATAAAAGTAAAAGCTCCATTCTATAAGAGTACAGAAAACCGTTACGTTCATTGAGTGGACGAGACACTTTAATTTCTGAAAACAAGTTTTTTCTGATATCTATTCACTGTCTATTCACTTACATGCCAAGTTTCATCCTCTTAAATAAAACATAATAAAATTCTTATCATAGCGTTTTTTGGTACCATGTTGGCACCATTTCGGTAACTTCCGGTTACGTCCACCTCATGCAAGATGATAGAAGCTGACCAAATCTATTCCTATATCAAATTTTATTAATCGTTTTCTTTTCGCTCACAAAAGAATGAGTGGAGCTAGGTGTGCAGAATTGAAAATGGTAAATTATATATTACTTTAACCGGTGTTGAGATAAAATTTCTAACAAGAATTATTTTGTTCAAATCGGTCAATAACATCATATGAAAATTTGCGTTTTGTACACTTTTTGTGACTATCGTTAGAAATTTTGTCAACATCCGTCTAGAGGCCACCTCTCAATGGAGAGAGGGCACATTAGGACACTCTAGCATAAGGAAGTTCCTTCCTCCGATATCCAAATCCGTAGACTACATCACACAAAAACTATTCTTTGACAGGAAATTGGATGTATCCAATAAAGAGAGGGCGGTTGGAAACCCTCCACCAAACAATGTCATCAGAATCTATACAGATGGATCAAAATTAGGTGGCAAGGTTGAAGGAGGAGTCTACTCTGATGCATTGAACAATAATCTGGCCTTCAGGCTCTCCGACTATTGCAGTGTCTTCCAAGCAGAAGTAGTCGCAATACATGAAGCGGTAACTTGGCTTCAGATGAATGCAATATCCTCCATGGATATCTACATACTATCTGATAGTCAGGCCGCCTTGAAAGCCCTAGAATCTGTTGAAGCAACATCCAAAACAGTAATTCGCTGCCGAAGATCCCTAAATGAGATGGCAGAGCAGCTCAAAATACACCTATGCTGGATTCCCGGACATAGAGACTTTCTAGGAGACTGCAAAGCAGATGAACTCGCTCGCACTGAAACAACCAAGCAACTCTCGATAGAGAAAGAAAGTATTGGTATATCCCTCACCAGATGTAAACTACTCACAAATGAGCTATCCTTAAATATAGCCAACATTAGATGGTCAACGGGAAGCACATGCCATACAGCGCGTCAGGTTTGGCCAAAAACCACCCTAAAACTCTCAAGAGAAGGGATCAAATCAGTACTATGATATGTATCCAAACAGGACACTGCCTAATAGGTAATCATGCACGAAGATTAAACATCCTCCACAACGACTTCTGTAGAAGCTGCAGAATGAAAAGGAGGAGGAATCTACAAAACGTCTTCTCTTCACTTGCCCAGAGCTAGCTAAAAATCGCCTTCTTCACTTAGGTAAATGGTTTATAAAGATCTCGATGATCTCTGTTAGTCTTCGGTCTACCGAATCCTTAGCTTTGTCAACAGCTTAAACTGGTTTAAATAGAGAGGGAAACTAACCCAATGGTATCACAATGGGTCTCATTGGCCTAAGTGTGTCTCAAAGTAGACAGCCGCTTCAACCTAACCTAACCTATTATACAATGACATGTCAAATGAAATAAAAAAAAATTTGTTTGTTTGTTTTCTTTTGATTTTCGTATATCGGTTATTCCATGTCAAATCGGACACTTTTCGAAACTCACATTTTTGTAAAAATTTTGTACTTTGCATGTCGATAGTACTTAAAAAAACTAGAAATATTTACTTGTTTTTGTAATTTTTTTTTTTTTTTGCAATTTATACACAGTTTGAAATTACTAAAAAAAAAAATCAAAATTTGTCATTCGGATATGTATGTAGTAAAACAAGTATATCTTCAAAACCGCTGGTCCTACCTACCGTTAGACCTTGAATCGGTTTTCTTAGTGGTGTAGTTTTTTACCAATTATTTAATGAAAAATTTGAATTTTTTTGGCCACTAAAAATTTCATTCACATTTTTGAAGCCTAGCACCACTACTTTTTTGGCATTTTGAAAACATTGTCGTATTGAGGCATTAATTTTGTTATGCATTCCCAAAATTTTACATTGGAGAATTATGGCTAAGAATTTTAAACAAATTTTTTGTTTAAAACAAACTATTTTAAACAAATTCTGATTATAGATTATAGACTATAGATATACAGCGTGAAATAGAGCGAGAGCGTCAATTAAACATTGGCAATAAAACAAAAAATCAAAAATATCACAGATATTTTGGGTAAACTTTTTTCTGGGCGTTTTCTTTAGTCTTCAAAATTTTAGATCAAACAGAAATTATTTTCTTAATTATTCCTTAAAAACCGGTAAATTCTTTTCTATTTCCAACAGGATCTTTTGTTGGAAAGTAACCAAGTCTAAGTACTTAAAATTGATCTTTTTAAAACGAGGAAAAATATTATTTTCGACAAATTACAATCAGAAAAATTAATTTCTCGAATTCGGAATATATCTCGCTTTGTGTAAAATGACTTTCCTCCTTTAGAGCAGTGCCTTTTTTCCATTAATAACTTTGTTCCTTTAGAACAAAAATTATTTGAAGAGTATGTAAAAATTTATTCGTAAATAGTCAAAAGTTATTGAAAATTAAAGATGCAAACCTATTCACAGATTATTCAAATTTTTATATTTAGTTTTTGGTAATATTTCAACAAAACTTAAATCATTCAATTTTGAAACTAGCCATGATAAGCTTGCCAATTTCAAAACTGATGAAGTCCATTTTTATTTGATTAAAACTATGCAAGTTCAACGACTTAATTAAAAAAAAAAAAAAATCCAAGTCACTGTAATCCAGTTGCAATAATTTGTTTTTTTAAAAAAGCCGTATTTTACCAAAGTAGTTGGCTAAAAATATTTTTGTAAATTTACAATTCTATAAATATTATCATTATTTTTTTTCTATAATTTACAATACAGCTGTCCCCGTGTGTCAGTTTTTGCATTTTTCTCAAAATAGTGAAAAGTGGACTTGGCCATTTTTTAATTTAAGTACGTTCAGACCATCGAAAACTTTCTTATAGAATCAATACCTTGTTAAAAAGGCAATTTGTATTAAAATGTTAGATATTGTATTTCTTTGAGTGTAGAGCATATATTTCAATTTTCTTTCTTAAATTTTGAAATTGTTTAACATGCGCCTATAAATTTTGCTATCGAAACGACAACATTTCAAAAGTTTTCTTGGCTGAGCTGGCGTAACTTGGTGGCTTGGCATGGATTTGCTTTAAGTAAAGAGTTGAGTCTAGAGTGTGAGTTATTTTAATTTACAGAATATTTGGCTATATTTTAGAAGGATTGGCTGGGCATATGTAAAACGTAAGTTTTGTCAAAGTTTACAACGTCTTCTTGTGCTGTTATCGTGGTACTGCTTCTGGTTGTTTTCTTACAATTATGACTTTTGTCGTTGCCCTTGTTGTTGTTGCTGTTGTTGTTGTTTCAGACGTTAGTTAGTTTTGCCCTTTGGCCAAATATACATACTTATTAGCGGTAAAATGTTTTGTGCAATCTTGAAGTTATTTGCACACAATGTGACGGTAACGTATTTCAAATGTTTAACAAAACTTGGCAACTTGGTGCGACGTTATCTTGGCTAATTCAATTTTGATGCCTGATTTGATATTAATTGAAAACCGTGTGCTTTTGTTTGCTTAAGAAAATTGGAATGTTAAACATACTCCAACTTGTATACACAGATAAATCAAATTTTTGGAGCTAATTTAAGCTTGCTTTAATACCATATGGAGAGCATTTTTTCAAATATATCCCCAGTAAAACTATGTTTCGAGCCAAAAAAAAAACTTACTATAAAATTCATAGAAAATATTCACCCCGCCAAAAGTCCAAGAAATTAAACTTGACTCTTAATTAAAGTTAAGCCCTGAGAAAATATTACAACGTTGTCGGACCAAGCAAAGCTATTATAATGCTAACAAGAAATAATAAGGTCTACAGCAATGAAAAAGGATTTTCTAGCAAAAGAAACTCGACCCAAATAAGTAGAAAAGAACTCGTGTTCAGAGTAAGACAGAGAAAAGTTGACAAAATTTCCCCAACGTTTTAATTAGAATTTTATTGTTAACATAATTATGCAAATGGTTTTGCTAGATAGCACAAAGAAAGAAAAAAAAAACATAAAAACATGCGGCAACATTAAAGGAACAACGATAAGAAATACAACAATTAAACAAATTAACATTAATTTAGCCCAAATCTGTGAAGGTACTCGTGCTGCTTAAGTTCCAAACGTGTGAAAATAATTAATTAATCACCTCTGCTGCGAATCTGGTATCAAAGGTAAGATAAAAGCTTTAAATATATTTATGTGAAACAATTTATTTTCAAATTATATAACATCTTTTTCATATTATTTCACAGAGTCTAAACCAAAGACGTGCTGCGGTTGTTAACCACAAGATATGTTCAGGATACTGGATTGGTTGGGCACATATAAGACGACAAGATGATTGCGGCTAACAGAGTAGTGCTTTTAGTGTAGATTTGATTTGGTCAAACTGGGTGGATTATAACTATGATTTTGTTGTTTTTGATTCGTAAATTATTCATAATGTTAAATGTTTGTCTACTGCAAGCTTGTTTTTGTTCGAATACAAATGGCGCTACACTCAAAAAAAAATGTAATAGTTCTTAACCAAAAAAAAAAAAAAACAAAAATGGCATGAATAGTATAGTATGTGAAAAAAACCCTTCTTATAGAATTTTTCCACTTTTTAAGATTCAATTATAAGTGTCAAAAATAAGGAAAAAAAGCATTGGGAGGACTGCTGACCGAAGTGAAAACTTGAAGCTATGAAATAACATAGTTGTTATGAATTTCCGAAGTAGCTAGCAGGTATGATATTTGGGGGCTTTTAGGGCTTTTTTGAGCCCTTTTTGATTTCATAAGCCCCGAAGCACTTTCGATTCATTTAAGGCCCTATCATCTTCTATCTATCATCAAAGAATATCATCTTAAGGCGGGACATGACATTCGCGGCAGAGAAAACAGACCTTTTTTTTAAAAATTCATAACTCAGTCAAAAACAAACATTTTTATTATTGTAGAGAATTGAACAAATAACAAAAAAAAAAATTCAAAAAAATATATTTGTCACTCCAACATGGTTTTATAGAGCTCCAAACTGGCGGCAGAGAAAAAAAACGGGGCCTCGTGGTTGCAGCGCTGGGAGTTGCAAAAATTGTCCGATCTGGAAAAAAATGACTTTTTTAAATCTTAACAAAATTGGTTATCGTATGACAAGAGCTTTTTTTAAAAATTTTTTTTCAATTTTTGGTGATGTTCCAAATTTGAAAGTGTGTTTTTTTCGAAAAAAATATTGACTTTAAAAATTCATAAAAAAATCGAAAAAAAATTTAAAAAAAGCTCGTGTCATACGATAGCGAATCAAGTATAAAAAAATACAAAAAAAAAAATTTCGTCAAAAAATTAACCCGCTAGTGCCGCAACCAGTACGAAAAACATGGTTTCGAGATAAACGCGTTCAAAGTTTGTGAACAAAGAAAAAAAAGGTTACCTTCAATCTGCCATGCCTGCTTCGTACTGTATGCCTTCGTTATCTTGTGTTGTACTGTTTCTTATAGTTTTTTGCAATCGTTTAGCAATTCGGGCTTCACCCTTCAAGTAGGTACGAAATAACAACCACCAAAAGACAGGTAGCAAGTAAAACAAGTATATACCAGCTGCCGTACGTAGGTAGCGCATAAATTAAAAATGCGCTCTCACTAATCCGGCTGTAACTTTTGAACCCGTAGGAATTTTTCCATGAAATTTATTTTTCTTAGAATCTTAAGAATATTTACTAAAACACAAAATTATTAAAAAAAAAATCGATTTCAAAAAAGTGCTCCCAATGTTATGTAACCCCTTAATCTATATAAGGCTACGTTTTTGATTGGCTACAAATATAGTATCTACACTTGTAACAACCTATTAAAACTGTAGGAAATTTTTCAAAAACTGGCTTTCATATGTTTGCATAAAGCCACCATGTTAATATTATGTAGCATAACCATACGTTTTTTATTATAGACTGACATCTACAAGGTGAACTCGGACAAAACATTTAGTATCTACTATAATGTAGAAAGTAAGAAAATGTCTAAATTTTCGAATCCATTTTACTTTTAATAGTATCCCAAAATCTCGGCTTACACTCGTTAAGAATTGCCAGTCAAGTCTTGCATTTGTAGATGAGAAACACGGATATCAACGTGAGAGAGGGTATTCTATTGGTTTAAAACGGAATTTTGAGGTAAAAAGCTTCATGCCCAACACATTGCTTATAAAGGGTGGTTAAATTTTAAGGGCCGATGTTGAATGTGAACCACACCTAAACGTCAAGTTTTTTTCTGCATTTCATTTGACATTTCTCAATTTCAGACCAACTCAATTTAAACCATGGAAAGATACACAATCGAGCAACGCGTTAAAGTTATTCAGGCTTATTATGAAAATGGGAGTTCAAATCAAAATGCATATCGTGCACTTCGTGATTTTTTCGGTCATTTTGTCGTGCGTATAATCGGAAAAATTGTGCAAAAATTTGAGCAAACCGGGTCTGTAGGAGATGTGAAAACACCAATGCCTGCTCGTACTGCAGAAAATATTGCTGCTGTTCGCGATAGTGTGGCTGAAGAGCCAGCCGTCCACCTCAACTCGTTGTCGTGCCCAACAGTTGCACCTCTCACGCTCGTCGTTGATGAACATTATGCATAAAGACTTGCATTTACACGCTTACAAGGTGCAATTCATTCAAGAACTAAAGCGTCTTGACCATTTCAAGCGTCGTCAATGGTCAGAATGGTGGCAAGAAATGGCAACAGTGGATGATCAATTTTCGAAGAAAATCATCTTCAGTGATGAGGCACATTTTCACCTCAGTGGATTCGTCAATAAGCAGAATTGCCGCATTTGGGCGAATGATAATCCAAGAGTGATTGTCGAAAAACCAATGCAATGGTTTATGGGCTGGCAGCATTATCGGGCCGTATTTTTTCCAAAATGAGGCCGGTCAGGCAGTTACTGTGAATGGTGTTCGCTATCGTAAGATGATAACGAACTTTTTATGGCCAGAATTGGAAGATATGAATGTATGTATGTGACGATATGTGGTTTCAACAGGACGGTGCCACTTGCCATACAGCTAACGAAACAATGGCTCTTTTGCGCGACAAATTCAATGGGCGTGTTATCTCACGTGGTGGCGATGTCAATTGGCCACCAAGATCATGTGATTTGACACCGTTGGACTTCTTTCTTTGAGGTTATTTGAAAGAAAAGCTCTACGTCGATAAGCCAGCAACAATTCAAGAGCTAAAAGATGAGATAATTTGGCACATTAACGGCATAGAACCTCACTTATGCCTCAGCGTCATTGAAAATTTGGACCATCGGATGGAGATGTGCCGCCGAGGTCGCGGCGGCCATTTGGCCGATATTTTGTTCCATACATAATTGAACCATACCAATATTATCATAATAAAAAGAAATTACATTAATTTCCTGTTTTAATATAATTTGTGTTTTATTCAAAATCAACATCGGCCCTTAAAATTTAACCACCCTTTAGTATCCTAAAAGCCCGGTTTACACTCGTCAAGAACTGCCAGTCAAGTCTTGCACTTGTAGATGAGAGACGTGGACATCAACGTGAGAGAGGGTATTCTATATGTTTAAAGCGGAATTTTGAGGTAGAAAGCTTCCTGCCCAATACAGTGCTTATATTATTTTGTCGTGCATGTAGATGAAAAAAGAGCGGACCCTTAAGGCTCCATCGTAAACTTAAATAACCTTAACCCACTAAGTCTTAAATATCGTCAATTTTCAATAAATTTTCATCCATTCTTTTTTAATTTATCTGTTAAAAAATTAAATTCCAATACAGGTTGCCAATGTTCGAAGCGCCCATCTGGCAACACTGTAACTTTCCACTGTGATGCCAAATCGACTAATGACATACCGCGTTTGAAGCGTCATTCCAAGCAAATGTTTACAATGGAACAGTACACGCCACGCGAACGCTCTAAAATTGTTGAAATTTACATTCAAAAAAACAAGTCAATAGTAAAAACTCAACGTGCTTTCAAAAAAATAAATAAAGGGAAAAGTGCGCCTTCCAAGAAAACAATTTATCGTTTGTATGAAACTGAAAATCCACAAGAGATTCAAGAGGTACCTCTTCACGATGCAAAAGTCACTGTTTGGTGCGGCGTTTGTGCTAAAATGCTCATTGGGCCGTTCTTTTTCGAAGATGATAATGGCCACAGAGTTACTGTCAATCAGGAGCGTTATCGCGATATGATAAACAATTTTTTCATGCCAATCGTTCGTCGAAAGCGTATCAGGCACTACTGGTTTCAACAAGACGGCGCGTCACCACACACA
The DNA here is from genome assembly GCA_914767935.1 of Coremacera marginata. Lineage (NCBI taxonomy): Eukaryota > Metazoa > Arthropoda > Insecta > Diptera > Sciomyzidae > Coremacera > Coremacera marginata. Next base: position 15,679,834 of record OU612043.1, on the reverse strand, counting down.
AGCCGCACTACAATCGATTTTTTGAAGCAATTGTTCCCTGGCCGTTTGATGTCAAAAAATGGTGATTTCAATTGGCCGCCAAGATCACCAGATTTTACGCCTCCAGACTTCTTTTTGTGGGGTTATTTGAAATCAAAGGTTTACGTCAACAAGCCAAAGACCCTAGAAGAGTTGAAAACCAACATCCGTCAAGAAATAACCGAAATTCCCATCGAAATGTTGAAGAAAACCATGGAAAATGCTGCAAAACGGGCACAATATGTCGTAGAGGCCAATGGCGACCATTTACGAGATATCATATTCAAGAAATGATGTAAGCAAATCTACTTGAACCCAATTAAATGATATTCATGACGAACAGACAAAAAATTGTGGTTTCTTTGATTTATTTAAAAATAAAATGGGCGCTTCGAATATGGACAACCCTGTATATGATATCCTATATAAAATTTCATGCTCTTTCAGACCATTACGTCAGAATTTATCTTAATTATTTGCAAAAAAAAGCGATTTTTTCCATGTACAAAAAATTTAAGATCTATTTTTTTTATATGAAATCGGTTATATACTCATACTTTTCCGAATAGATAAGAGTTTTCGAGCCATAAATTTTAAGAAATGTAGAATCTGGAAAAAAAATAAACATAGCGGTCCCAAATGGTTTTTTTCAATTTCAGAATGATTTAACTCAAAATCTATAAGCATTTTCGAAAAAATGGGGACAGCGGAAACTGCTTTGGAACATTTTTGATCCCTTTATTCGATGACAATTTAACATTATTTTTAATTAAACTTAATTTTGTGTGGCGGTCGTAGCGCAGTGGGTAGAATATGGCCCATACGCTAAAGAATCCTGGCTGGAATCTCACCTAATACAGGAAGTTTTTTCAATTGAATTAATTTTTGTGTTCGGCCGTCACCTCTCTGCAGACAATGGCAAACCTCAGAGAGTAAAAAAAACTGCAATGAAAAGCTTCCTGAGAACATAAGCCGTTCGGAGCCGGCATAAGACATGTAGGTCCAGTTCTCGATAATTTGTGTTCAAACATTTCACAGCACACACAAAACAATTGATCATAAGAAGCTCGGTCAAAGTACTTTCAAGGGCTGAAATGGCCATTCCGTTTTTTTTTTTTCGTTAATTTTGTTGTTCAAAGCTCTATATACCCAAATTTTATAACATTTATGAAATTATTTTTTATTATATTCAGTCATTCCTGAATATATTTTTTGGTAGGACTGATTTTTTTTTGCTATCATGTCCATTTCGTACTCTTCATTGATTCTTCTTAAAATTCTTAACGAGGAGTTATATCGAGCCGGGTTAAGGTTTTCTGTGTAACCCGGGTAACCCTTGCTGAATATCCAAATAGAAAGGCTTTAATATTAAATTACCCTTAAAGGCCCCCATTGTTGTCAAAAATGCCCTATTTTTGTACAAATTTTGGCCCTTTTACAACTATGCCAATATCATCCCTGGTAGCTGGAGTCGGCAAGTTACACGCGTTCTACTTCTTTAACTCTTTTTATAAATTTTTGCGTTATTGAATGTATAAACTGCTATTTTTTAATTTTGAGGTATTATATATTTGTAACACAATTACTTTGGTTAGGTAATCGATAATTGGATCGGCAATGGGTTGGTAATCGCTTCAGTAATCGGTTGGTAATTGGTTGGTAGTCGCTTCTGCAGTCGGTTGGTAATCGCTTCGGTAGTTGGTAATCGGTTGGCAATCTCGGTAATCGGTAATCGGCTAATAACCGCTGCGGCAATCGGTTGGTAATCGCTTCGGTAATTGGTAATCGGTTGGTAATCGCTTCGGTAATCGGTAATGGGTTGACAATCACCTCCGTAATCGGTTGATAACCGCATTAGTAATCGGTAATCGGTTGGTAATCGCTTCGATAATCGGAAGTTGGTTGATAATCGCCTCGTGCGTTTGACTGGCATGCCGAGGACACAGTTCGTATCTCATCTTAGGTACATTTTTAATAATGCTAAATTTTATTTTTTCAGTCCGTTTTTTAGTAGTAAAAAAAGCCAAAACTATTTTATTTTTTCAACTTACAATACACTGAGCTAAAAACCAACGTAAAATCAAAGAGAATCACTTCAGTTCAAAAATTGTTCATAACGATTTGGCACCAAACACGAAAATATTAAATTCAAAGTGCTTCCACTTCGGAAAACACATATACAGTTAAATGTTGCTTCCACTTTAAACTAAAATATAAAACGCTTTGAAGTGATAACATTCAACTTGAACTTAATGTAGATTCAAATTCAAATCAAAGAGGAAGCATATTCAAGCAGAATACTAACGTCTTTATTTTAAATGCGCTATAACTTTGAAACAAGTTGTCTTCTACTTTGATTCCACGCCGTTATATTAATGAATCAAAGTGATTTTCACTTTAAATTAAATGCATAACATTTTTGATATTGAATGGATACAGGGCCTGTGAAGCAAAATCAAATAAATAAAACAATATTATTTTTTGCAGAATTGTTTTTTTTATTGAAATATTAGAATACATTTGGTAAATTTTTATAAGAAATTATATGATTTTTCAATATATTTCAGTAATATGAGAGGATGGTGATTTAAAAAATTTTCTTATAAAAATTTATTTCTCATATTAGTTTGATTAGAAGAATAATGCTTCACTTGGAAAAGTGCAAGGGAATACTTGTGAAATAAGAAATATTTTTAAATTACCTCTTGTTCCCTTCATACAAACAACTTTTCTCTGAACTCAGCCCTCAGCCCAATGTTTTCAATTGCTTCTTTAATGTCGTCTTTTGATAAATATTTAAGTGACTGAAACGTTATACCTCGAGCTACATATGTATAAAAAAATTTTTTTTTATGTTAAATTTCTAGGAGTAAAATAATTTGTATTTTTAAGCTAAAACAACAAAACAATTAGAATAGTGTTTTCTAAATTATAAAGATCAACTTTATTTGCAAGATATTCATAAAGCAAGCCGAAAAAAGAACAAATATAAATATCTATAATTATTTGGATTCTGTTGAGTGACAAAAAATTGAAAATTTTTGTGAAGAAAAAGATTTCTAATGTTCAAACATTTGTTGGCGCTAAAAATTCAAATGAACCATAGTAATATATGAGGTTATTCAGCTGAACATCTTTCAAATCAATTGGCATTGAAATTATGAAATGCATTTTTTAAAACCCTTATAAGCCCCTTACTGCATGAGACGCGAACTTTGGACCAAAGATAACAAGATAGGAAACTTCTGTGGGGAATCCTTGTTCAACTAAAGTAAAACACACGTACACGAAAAATTCGTTCACCGCGAATTTCTTAACACTCATCTGACTTTGTTTTTGCTCAACAGTCAATTTGCAAAAATAGTGAGGTGAATATGTCAGTTGCTAATTATGCTACTTAAGAGTTATCTGTAAAGTGCATTAATTATTATCAAATAGGCTAAATATATTTATTGTTGTACTGTAGCTTCATGTTAAATGTACTTTTATACATAAAAAACACATTATTTTCTTCCAAAAAGTAAACAACATTTACATGGAGGGTTCGGGTTAAAAATATCAGCTGTTCAAATTTATGAATTAAATAAATTTTTTCCCATTTCATTGTCAGTAGTAGAGTTGCCAATTTCACTTTTTTCAGGCTAGCTTTTAATATGAAAAAAAAAAACAACTTAAGATATCGATAAGGTGTTATAGCAGCGGTCTGTTTAGCCACTAAATTATAATTTTGGATATCTTTTATTAATCCTCAAAGATGATCATAGAAGATCAATTGGGTATACGGGACGTCAAAAAACATGCTGAAATTATAAAATCACGTAGAAAAAAATATTTTGTTATTACTTGCCCAAGTATATATTTATTATTGCTCAAATGTTCTTATTCTCTATGAGACAAAATAGTGTTCGAAATATATTTATATATGTAACAGTTATTCCCGTAAAATTCAGAAACGAAGTACGTAATGTTGGAAATTGCAGTTAAAAGGTTTGCTGACTAGCCGTATTATATTTCACCTGAAAACTATACAAAAAAATACTTAGGGCCAGTTTTTAAGTTCGAGTTTAAACTTTAGTCAAATTAAACAGAGCTTATCTCACCAAAATTGGACGTTTAAGCTCGGTTTAACTAGATATTTTAGCATTCGTATAAGTCAATTTGACTTAAACTATCATAGATGTGTTTCTTTTATGCCTAAATTGAGTTTAAACTATGTCGCTAATATTTCCATTTTTATTTTTAATAGTTTCTTAACATTTTTTCTCACATTATAATTTAAAAAATTTTATATTTTTCAGATGAGCTTTACTATTTTTTATTTTGAAGCAGTTTTTATGAAACATTATGTGAAAAAAATGTATTGAAAATTCTTATGTTGTTTTTCAAGTGGTACCTTGACACCACTATACAGTAAACCATATTTAACTAATCATATAAAAACTATGCTTGCGCTTTGCACAAATTAAAAAAAAATTGCTTTAAAATTTTTTTTAGGAAATTTAAAAGTCTTCTTGATTACCAGTACTTCTAAAAACCAAGCAAAAATGTAAAATCGATGTAAAAAAAATTTAATATAATGATAAAACTGTACTTTTTACGAAAAGTAAACCTTTTTTCCAATAGCACATTCCTAAACTAAAAATAGATACTTTTGAAGTGGCTTAATTTTTGCACTGCATAAAAATAGACTTCAAATATCCAAAAAGGGGTAAGTTACAACCACTGTATTTTACTAAACGGAAAATCTGATCCGTTTAGTAATATCCTCTTTATTACAAATGCACCAACATTTTTTTTTAAATATCCTTTTTTTAAAAAAATCAATTTGGCGAAGCCTCCCATACAAGCGGCCCCTATGAGCGATGTGCTGGATTTATTATCGCTCTTGAATTTTTAAATCACTTGTTTTTATTTGATGCAAAATTTAAGTTGATCTATAAGTACATAATGGGTGGCAGATAGGGGGTAGGTATGTTCAAAAGAAATATTGTGGACCAAAAAATAGTAGGACCAGCTATAACATTTGACCAGTCTAGGGGTTCAGTTACGGACGATATAAGCCATTTTCGACATTTATCTCTTTTGTGTTTTTGTAGGAGGACCCCCAAGAAGGTGACAGAGAAAGGTGGGGACGTTGAGAAGAAATATTGGTGGTGAAAATATAATAGGACCTGTTCATACATTTTACCCCTCTATGGTGCACCCCGGGGAGCTATAAATCTTTTTCGTTAATTTTTTTCCTATTTAGGACATTTTTTGAGCTAGTGCAAAAATTGTAATAAATTGAATTTGGAATTGTCAAAACTTGCGAACGAGAAACATTAAATGAATGAAATGCAGAGAGCGCTCTTCAAGTCAGTTTTTTTGAGGAGCGCAATTTATGGACGAAAACTGTTAAGGAGAAATGAATCAACATATAATGAAAGAGCGTTCATGTTTTTTTTCTTCACGAATAAGGAAAGCAAAGTGAGCCGTTCGTGAATTGAATAATATTGATGAGGAGGAGTGTAATCATGCTCTTCACTTGAGAGTTTTTCCTAACCCTCACTTCAAGGCATCGAAATGTCTTAAATTTTTTGTGTGTATGTATGTTAAGCAGCGTGGCAATAAAAATACAATACCAAAGCATTCTGTGATTATGCGGTTACTTCTACAGTTCATGAACAAAAGAATGTAGTCAGCTCTTCACGAAAACGAATATGAGCAGGTTTTTTTTTAACTAAAAATTGCCTCATATTCATGAAACTTCATGAGAGCCAATACGAACCCTACTTCTACTTCCTCTAAATATGCATTTTAAAGTAGAAATAATATTTACAGTTTTAAGTAGTTAAATTAAATCCAACTTAATATTTTACGCAAATACATGATCAATGCAATTTTAAAAAGGTTAGAGATAAACATATGCCATTTCGTACCAGCGCAATATTTATGCTATCCAAGAGAATTCTTAAGAAAACAATCAGAGTTGGCAACTCTGATGGCATGAAACCTTCACAAATCGGTAGTGGTGAAAATAAAAATCAATTTATTATGTGAAAATATGCAAACTTTGTTTGGCGATAAAAAGTAAAATAAGAGCATGCATGTAATTATTTGGGTGTTAAACAGATTCCTGTAACACAACTTAAAGATTAAAACATTAATGTACTCAATCCATGCACTATTTTTCTTGTTTGAAAACGAAGTACCAAAATAACCAACCAAAATAAGGGGATGCAATAATCAGTTTAGGTTGCAAACAGGTACTTGCAACCCAACTTAAATATTTATGCAATAAAAAATAGATGATATGCATTATTTTAAGGGGTTGCAAAGTGATTTCTTTTAGAGTTTGCGGCCGATGAAGAACAAGAGTGGCGTTCAGGGTTGCATTTTTTGGTTCACAAATACATGCAAACCTTCTTTGACGTTATGTTTTTTAAGTTTCCTATCTTGTTATCTTTGCTTTGGACACTCAAGTTCAAGTGTAGAAGTGCACTTGAGAATTCTATACATCAACTTGATTGTCCAAAATTGGGATTTCCTGCATTAATCGGTTAAAATATTTATTTAATAAATGTTTAAATATAATAAAGGATTTAATAAAATATTCCCGATTTCTTATGGGTTTCAATAAAATAACTAATTTACTTACATTTCAGACATGTAAAAAGGCTTGTAAAAGTAAAAATTCAAAATTTTTTAGCTTCTCATAGTCTTCTTCCAAATTTGTGAGTTCATTCTCACTATTGAGAACTATTCTGTCCAAGTGAAGAAGTTGGCCAAATTCATTAAAACATTGTATATTTTCCATTTCATTATCATTTTCCATTCTTGAAAAATATTTTCAACTTCGTTTTCACTACTGACAATTTCAAATTCAAAGAAAGAATTTAATATTTGAACTTATTTTCATAGTGGATACACTTTAATGAATAATAACTAAAGTGGATCAATATTATTTTGAAGTTTTTCCACTTCTAATTGAAAATCAAAATGATTTCATATTTGATTTAAAGGTTTCCAATGTGAATTTAAAGACGTTTTTTTTAAAAATGGAACAACGTAAAATTGACACGATATTCTTTAATTTTAAGTTGCGATTTTTTTTTAAGTGTAGATTGTTTTTTTTTTTTTGGTATGAAGACATTTATAAAAAACCTACATATCAAACTCTTCTCTTAACAATTTTGTGTGTGTCCTTTATACGGTCTGACAACTAACAACCTTCTGCATGTTCAAACTAATTACCAAACGTCCTTTTCAAACTATATTTCGTTATGTTCGCATCCACTAAATATTTTAATATCTACATATATGGAAAACCATCCCGCATGTGTGTTTATCTAATAGTTTCTTTCATAGGCTTCAGTTAAGATCCGTTGACACATGTTTCATGGAGTCAAGTGGCAATTGCCAATTCTGCAGCTATTATTTTAAATTGTTGTTGTTGTTGTTGTTCATGTTTTGGTTGGATGGAATATAACTATTAAATCAAAGCTATCAAGAACATTTAAACTATTATTATAAGCTTCGTGGACTGAGGAACGACAAAGAAATGTTAACGTTTGCTTAAATTGATATAGCCAAGAATATGTCTTCATAGTAGAGATAACAGCAAAAGCAATAACAACAAGTTGAAGAAGATTTAGTTGTTATTTGGGTAATGAAGTTTTTCCAGCATGTGTGTGAAATTAATTGACACATTTATGAGGGTCTAAGAAGTGGCACATTGGGGTATACAAACAAATATTTAAAGGGAAAATGTGTGTGGAAAAATGACGTTCAGAGGGGTATATAAAGAATTAAATATAAAAATTTAATAAAAATTTTTATTTTTGTAAATTAATTACGACCTTTTTCATAAGTTTTTGTTATGTGTTTCAGGGCCGTAGGTAGCGAAATATCGGTCGCAAGACTTACAAATTTTTTCAAAATTAGAAAACTCTAAAATAGTAACAAAAATGGAAACTTTAAGGGGGGGGGGGGGGGGGAAGGGGGTTTTGAACTATTTTTTTTTTAAAATTATTTTTGTGATCATTCAACAAAAATGATGTCTATTAAACTCATCGTAAAATCATAAAAAAATTTTGTCGACATTCGGGAAAGCATATTTATCAATAATTTGCCAATTTGAAGCAAAACGTATCGTCGGAATTATTTATAAAAAAAAATAATTAATGTGTTTATATAACTCCAATAATTTTTCAATTATTAAAGGTTATATTTTATCGAGCTCAAGGTCAATGTTGCTTTCCGAAGAAAACAACTGAAGGAATAACAACTAACAACAACAATACCCTACATAGAGTATCAATCACATAGCAGACTAGACAGCTGTTTCGTTGGCCGCTACACCAACTCACCAGTAGCCTTTTATCGTGATTCTTGCTGTGATCCACTAAGCTCTTAATTTCCTACTTGTTTCACGAATGCAATTAGTAAATTGCCCTGAATTGCGGTACGAGAATACAAATGATATGAAAGCAGCTTAAAGTTCTTCTAATTTGTGAAGCATACTTTCAGGGAAAGTATGTTCTATTATGACATTTTAAGGGTCGATGTTGATTTTGAAAAAAACACAAATTATTTAGGAAATTATTGTCATTTCTTTTTAATATGATAATATTGGTATGGTTCAATTATGTATGGAACAAAATATCGGCCAAACGGCCGCCGCGACCTCGGCGGCACACCTCCAACCGATGGTCTAAATTTTCGATGACGCTGAGGCATAAATGAGGTTCTATCCCGTTAATGTGCCGAATTATCTCATCCTTTAGTTCTTGAATTGTTGTTGGCTTATCCACGTACACCTTTTACTTGAAATAACCCCAAAGAAAGAAGTCCAACGGTGTCAAATCACATGATCTTGGCGGCAAACACGTGACTACAGAGGCTATTGTGTACTGGTTAGTGAGTCCGAGTTGTCTTAGTCAGGGCAAGCAACATCTTACCATTCAAATTCTTCATCTCCAGTGGCGGACTGGCCATACTGTATTGCCGTATAGCACATAAGAAAATGATCCCTAACAGTGTTAATGAGCAAAATTAAGACTTTGTTCCACATTTGCATTTATTACATATCTTTCAAATAGTTAATACGAGTATTTGAAGGCACATTTATTAATATACATAGCAAATGAAAACAATTTTACAAACAAACTTATAATATACTTTTATAAAAACTTAATTACATAGCATTTTTTAAGTATTCTTGATACTTTTTTATGGAAGGGTGAACCATAGAGCTCATAGGTGCATTAGAGAGGCGTGAAGTTGCTCCAGATGCGGTGTTGCTTGGTGTGCCAGAGAGTGATGGTGAGAACCTTACGCATACTTACAACAAGCTTTGCTTTTCTATCGGCTTCTACCTCCAATGCTCAAAAGTATATTTCGAGTGAAGAGAAATGTAAATAAAAATGGAGCATCTGGCCCCCTCCCCCCATTATTATAAAGTTCTCTAGCACATATGAGAGGAATTCTGTTCTTCGAGCTGCAATTATATTTAGAAGAAACAACCGTAGAAACATCCAACTCAATGATGTTGGGATTGAGTCAACTCGCAGCTGCTTTCTTAAGGGGGTCTTCTCATTGAGCAACTTTTTTTCAACTTTTTTTTTTTTCATTTATTTATAGCTTGGGTAGTTGTGAATATGCCCCTAAAAGGATTTTTAGAAATTCGAAATACTTTAGAAGATACAGCCTTTTTTGTGAAGCAAGGTCTGATGGACAAGAAGGTGATGGAGGTAATAAAACCAGCTTACGAAGCGCTGTCGGCAGATAATTTGCTTGAAAGATGCCTTGGATCTGAAACTCAGAATTCCAATGAGTCCTACAATTCTGTTCTTTGGTCACTTTCGCCCAAACACATCAACTCAGGCGCACGCACCATCGAAGTGGCCAATTTCATTGCAACGTGCCTCTTCAACGACGGTTTTATACCCATACTTAAAATTATGGGTTTGATGGGTATTGCGATTGGCAAAAACGCATACGAATACGCACTATCTCGCAATGAAGACAGATTGAACCGATCAGAGACTCGAGCTGCGGCATCATCAAAAGCTGGCAGAACGGCTCGCAGAGCAGAGAGGGCAGCAGAAAGCAGTTTCTACGAAAAAGAGGAAGGTGGCCTGTATGGAGCTGGCATCGCCGACTAATATTTGTAAGTAAAAATTGTCAGCTCTTTAAAACTGCATTTAAACATTTTTGATTTTTTTTTTTTTTCCCAAAAAAATTACTTCAAACTTTAAACGCGTTTATCTCGAACCCACGTTTTTCGAACTGGCGGCCATGATATCTCCAGTTCAACTGAACCGATTTTCATGAAACAAAATGGAATCGACGCAGAATTGTCACCATTCTCGGGTGAACCTCGACCATAATTTTAAAAAATTTTTTACTATTTTTTTTTTACACTAAACTACAAAAAAAAAAACCCGAAATTGAAATTTTTTTTTTGAATGGCCGCCATTTTGTCAAAAAAAATCACAAAATTAAGCTTGAGGTTCACCCGAGAATTACATCTATACTGATTATAACCCCGTTTTTTTTTTCATTTCAGAAGCTCCGGAGACCCGGAATCGTGGCCGCCGTGACGACACCTTTTTTTTTCACCACCAACTTTGAAGTCTCATTACTTTTTGAACAGCCCACGTATCGAGGCAAAAAAAATTTTTTTATATACTTTGAACCTTTTGTAATACAATAAATAAAAAAAGTTTTCAATTATTCTTTGCGTTTTCATATAAGAATTTTTTTAAAAAGGGTCAAAAAAACGGGTTTTGAATGAGAAGACCGCCTTAATAAGAGCATAACAAAGCGCAATCGTGAACTACTTCAAGCTGCCGTTAAGATGAAGTGATGCAAAAAAATGAGCTCGGTTTATGTCAGGAGAGGCATGATAAACATAAAAAGAATTCTAAGTGATACAAGAAGCAATTGGAACAGTTCCCTTTTAAAAATTCCCACTGGGAATGTTGCAAATAAAATGTTAAAAAGTGAAATAAATGCCAATTAATATATCTATAAAAAAAAACTTACCTCTTACAACCTCAAGCATGTCCATAAAAAAATTATATGTATGCTCTAAACAGCAAAAAAATCCTCCCCCTCTTTCCCCCTTTGCCGTTATCATTACATGTGCAAAGTTGTGAAGTTTGTTTGTTTCAGCACAAATAAAAATTAGCACAAATGCACTAAATTAATTTCAACCCAACCCAGAACAAAAACAAACACCAAAAAAAAAAACACCTTATCAAAAGCACATAAAATGTTTTTCGGTTCAGTTAATATTTTGCCACAACCAAAACTGATCAAAGGTTCAAATAGTCCAGTTAATTTATTTGACCAAACAACAAACAAGCCATTAACTCCAAACATAACGGAAAATGCTAAGAAAGGTTAAGCAACAGAAACACGTTAAAGCATTAGAATAAAGAAAAAAAAAATAATGCTAATTTGAGTCTTATTCAGGCGTGTAAAGCGATTAGTATTTGACCAGTTAGCACTCACCCCCCTTCCTCCCCATCCCCATCAGAGCAACCCAATCACAGCCATAAATATATATTTACTGCACAAAAGTCTGCTAAAATTCCCAAAAAAAAAAAAAAAAAGGTTAGATTTCTTACCCGCAAATCCTGAGAAGCATCTACAAACATTCAATTTTTGTGCAGAAAAAAACCCCAGCAAATAAAACGATGATTACGCTGATAATGATACATAAAACCGTTGATAGCTCTTAAAACCCTTATTTTATGCTTGGCTCAGTTGTTGTTGCTGTGTGGTCAGCACTGCCACACAACACTGACTCGCCACTACCCGCTGTGCTTGTAATCGTATCTGTAACCTGCTAGCTACTATTACCCTGCCAGTCCTTTTGACTGTCACAAAAATTGTTCCCTCGGGTGCCATCACAGCCAATTAGGAGCATACTTTTATGCCAAAACACTGCTTAGCTATGCAAATGCTATTCCATAGACTGGGTAGTGTTTTCCCCACGCTATGCTGGGATTCCATTCGCACCAAAAATTCCAACACTTGATTATTTTCGGCATAAAGTTTTGTCGGCGGGACGACAACATATGAATCCAGATTATCAAATTAGTCTAGATATTTAGTGCATTGAGCCTAAGGTTGTTTTTCATCAGTTTATAGCTGATTTCCGGTTTTTGATATGCAGTCAAAGAGATCACATGCATACGTAATAGGATATTTTAAGAATGTGTGCGTGATGTATAGAAATCAATTTCCTATTTCCATTAGCAGGGAAGAGAATAATCAAGAAAGAGTGTTAGTCTTGACTAGATAAAAGCTTATAATATTTTTTAAGTGTCAGAAAAGTTTTGGATACTTATATTCAGAACAGATAAAACATATATTAGGTCCATTCGAGATGCGTAGTAAAAAACAAAAACAGCTTGGTTTTTCGATAGGTTTTTTAATATCAATCGACTGCTATTACTAAGAAAAGTCAGAATACCGTATAGGAACAAACTAACTTGTTTTTAAAAACAACTAATTAAAAAACTAGTTTAAAATAAACTAATGTATGAACTACTTTGAATTATATTAAGGCGGCATCCACTTTGATTCTAAATAGTTTTTATTGCATTATATATGAAGTAATTGAAATACTACTTAAAACAAGTGATTGATAAACTACTTTGAATTATATTAAGGCGGCAACTACTCTGATTTTGACATGTTTTAATTGCAAATTTTTATTAGATTACAAGTTTATATATATTTAACAGTGTTATTTCATCAAATATTATTAACTTTAGGCCATCAGTAATAGTTTTCAATTGGTTATTTTAAAGCAATTAAAAAAATAGTTTAAATTTAACTAATTTAACAAGTAGTTGAAAATATATGCAGAAGAAAGTCAATTGACTTATTTAGCGGACATCACCATACAAAATAAGTTAGTTCGTTCTATGGAAAAAAGTCTGAATTTCAACTAGTTGTGGTTGACAAAAAACTACTTTATCAACTACTTTTAAATTAGTTGATTTTCCTACAGGGTAGATTCAGAACAGATAAAACATATATTAGGTCCATTCGAGATGCGTAAGTAAAAAACAAAAACAGCTTGGTTTTTCGATAGGTTTTTTAATATCAATCGACTGCTATTACTAAGAAAAGTCAGAATACCGTATAGGAACAAACTAACTTGTTTTTAAAAACAACTAATTAAAAAACTAGTTTAAAATAAACTAATGTATGAACTACTTTGAATTATATTAAGGCGGCATCCACTTTGATTCTAAATAGTTTTTATTGCATTATATATGAAGTAATTGAAATACTACTCAAAAACAAGTGGTTGATAAACTACTTTGAATTATATTAAGGTGGCAACTACTCTGATTTTGACATGTTTTAATTGCAAATTTTTATTAGATTACAAGTTTATATATATTTAACCGTGTTATTTCATCAAATATTATTAACTTGAGGCTTCACTAACATTTTGTTTCAAAAAGATATATTTTTTTATTTACGACATTCTACTGCAAGACAGACGTGGTAAACACACTTTAAAACTGATAAACTGCCTCAAAACCCTGTGAAACGATTAAAAATTCTTTATTACTTAAGATATTCAAATTAGAAACTGGTAGTGTTTAGCAATTTGGACTCTGTACGGAAATTGATTGCTTAACCATTCAGCAAACACCTCATGACTTCAATGGTAAAGAGCGTCGAGTCTGCTCCATCACTTCAGTGCGATTGACACTTAAAAGAAACACTAAGCAAAATAACGGTGTGTCCATCGACCATGATTGATGGTTGCAAAGCGTGGAAAGTCCCGCTGACACTCTTGTTTAGCTCATATTTTGAAATGAAGCATCAAAAAGCCGGCTCGTGTTAAATAACAGGCGCAGTATCCACATAATTCCGATCAATTGGATCGGCACCTTCGCTCATGTACCCGGACGGTGGAGTGCCCGTTTTTGTAAACTGCTTCCGTGGTGCTCATGCTCACATATAAGCGCAGAGTTCCACCAGCTCCTGAAACTATCACCTGTTTGAAGCAGATTTAGTCTAATGAATGTAATTACTAGTCCTTTTTTGAATTAACTGGCAATGAAGTTCGGCATGAATCACTTTTGAATTATTTTAAAATCAATTAAAACACCACAAACAACGACATTTCACAATTTTCCATAAAAAAACTGTCATCACTTTTAACTTTGTTTACATTTTGCTTTCAGATTTTATATTTCAGAATTTATTTGTGTCGACCAGAGAAATTTAAATTTTTATGCTTTTAAATTCATCTTCAGTAATAGTTTTCAATTGGTTATTTTAAAGTAATTAAAAAAATAATTTAAATTTAACTAATTTAACAAGTAGTTGAATATATATGCAGACGAAAGTCAATTGACTTATTTAGCGGACATCACCATACAAAATATGTTAGTTCGTTCTAAGGAAAAAAGTCAGAATTTCAACTAGTTGTGGTTGACAAAAAACTACTTTTTCAACTACTTTTAAATTGGTTGATTTTCCTACAGGGTATTTTGTTTCGAAACATAATGGGTATTCGCTCTTTTGTGTATTAGGTGTACGAGTACTGTTTGTAATTAAAACTATAAATAAAGGGTGTCTTCTAAAAATATTGGAATTACATAACTTTAAACTAAAAATTGGCTTTATTGATGTCCAATTTTCGACCATTTTTTGAAGTAATTGGGCGATTGCAATTAATTTTTAATGTACTATTTTTATTTGGAGTAATAATAATTTCATTCTGTTGTTCATTGATAAAAGAAACGTAAGATTAAAAATTTTTAATATATTAAGTTTGAATAACAATTACAATTTACATTGACGACCACCGCGGATATGCACCTGGAATGTTCGGACCCTTTATAGGGAAGGTGCCGTTATCCAACAGGCGGAAGCTCTCAAAACAATAAAATCTGACATCACCGCCATCCAGGAAATGCGATGGAAAGGGCAAGGCTGCTCTAAACAAGCACACGGCGATATCTACTACAGCTGCCATGCGGAGAAGCGCGAATTCGAATTCCTTGTTTCCCGATTCACACCTGTGAACGAAAGATTGGTCACGATCCGCATCAAGGCAAAATTTTTCTACATCAGCCTTATTTGCGCGCACGCCCCGACGGAGGAAAAGGACGAAGCCGTCAAGGACGCTTTCTACGCTAGTCTTGAGGACGTATATGACCACCTTCCGGTCCATGACGTGAAAATAGTCCTCGGCGATTTTAATGCGAAAGTCGGAAGAGAAGGCATCACCGCGGCACGAAACATGGTAGTAAGTAGCACCACATTTAAGTACCTCGACATCCACAAGGTCACCTGGCTTGGTGGTAAAACCAAATTAATCATGTTGTAAT
Organism: Coremacera marginata; assembly: GCA_914767935.1. Classification (NCBI taxonomy): domain Eukaryota; kingdom Metazoa; phylum Arthropoda; class Insecta; order Diptera; family Sciomyzidae; genus Coremacera; species Coremacera marginata. The sequence continues at coordinate 15,664,460 of OU612043.1, read as the reverse complement.
CGACGGAAGGCATGCCTCTAGTGTTCTAGATGTGCGTACATTTCGGGGGGTCAACATTGACTCCGACCATTATCTTGTTGCAGCCAAGATCCGGATGCGATTATGCAATGCGAAGAACATACCCACAGGAATGCAACGAAAGCTAGATGTCGCTAAGCTGCAATTACAACGGACTGCCGAAGGCAACTCCGCTCAACTCTCGGTTAAGCTCAACCAACCAACCTCTGGACCCGACGACGCCGGCGGACTTTGGGCGCATATATCCCACTCCATGCGCGCTGCCGCTGAAGAAGTCATTGGTTTCCGGCGCCCCCAACCTCGGAACCAATGGTACGATCAGGAGTGTCGCATTGCGACAGCAGTAACAAACGCCGCATATAAAAAAACGCTGTAGTCAGCTGCGACGCGAGCCGTGCGAGAAACCTACCGCGAAAAGAGGAAGGAAGAGAGGCGCCTTTTCAGACGCAAGAAAAGAGAGCAGGAAAAGCGTGAGCGTGAGGAACTAGAGGTATACCAGGGCAAGAAGGATGTACGAAAATTCTATCAACAGGTTAAGCTTCTAACCCAAGGTTTGAAGCCCGGAGCATCCACTTGTAGAGACAAAAATGGAGATCTGAATACGGATACACAGTGTGTGCTGAGATTGTGGAGACAGCACTTCTCCAATTTACTTACTGGCGACGGTTCCACCAATGCCGCCCATGGAGAGCGCAGTTCAGAGCCACCAATCAACGATGACGGAGTGGAAGTACCACCACCTAGCCATGAAGAGGTTCGAGTTGCTATCTAACGACTCAAAAACAATAAAGCAGCAGGTGCTGACGGCCTGTCAGCTGAATTGTTTAAAACAGGCGGCAATGAATTGATAAGGCGCATGCATCAGCTCATCAGCAAAATATGGCTAGCAGAAAGCATGCCCGACGATTGGAACCTCAGCGTACTGTGCCCTATACTTAAGAAAGGAGACCCGACAATCTGCGCCAGCTATAGAGGTATTAGTCTTATTTCCATCGCATATAAGGTTCTCTCAAGCGTAAGATTAAAGCCGATTACAAAAACACTGATTGGACCTTATCAGTGTGGCTTTCGACCTGGTAAGTCCACCATAGACCAGATTTTCACGCTACGAAAAATCCTGGAGAAAACCCACGAAAATCAATTTGACACACACCATCTCTTTGTCGATTTGAAAGCTGCGTTCGATAGCCCGAGAAGAGATTGCCTATAAGCAACAATGTCTGAGTTCGGTATACCTGCAAAGTTGATTAGACTTTGCAGAATGACGTTGAGCAACACACGCAGCTCCGTCAAGGTAGGAAATGACCTCTCAGAAACCTTCAAAACCGAAAGTGGTTTCAGGCAAGGCGATCCACTGTCTTCCTATCTCTTCAACATCATCATGGAGGGGATCGTACGAAAGGCCGGTGTGCATCGTAATGGCACCATTTTCTATAAATGTGTCCAGCTCCTTGCGTACGCTGATGATATTGATATTGTTGGCAGAAACAAGAGAGATGTTACCGCTGCTTTCGCCGCTATTGAAAAGGAATCAGCCAAAGTGGGTTTGACGATAAATGAGGGCAAAACAAAGTATACGCTGTCTACAAACAAGGGAGGGCGGCGCTTAGACCCCCACGTTTCATCCGGCAGCTATAACTTTGAAGTAGTCAAGGTAGTTTGTATACCTTTACCGCCATTAATACCAACAACGAAATCAGCCTGGAGATAAAGCGAAGAACAATAATTGCTAATAGGTGCTACTACGGGCTCAGTAAGCAACTAAGTTCCAGAGCCCTCTCTCGATCGACAAAACTAACACTCTACAAGACGCTCGTTCTACCTGTGCTGCTTTATGGCGCTGAGGCATGGGTAGTTTCGCAAACTGACGCAGCCGCTGTGGGGGTGTTCGGGAGAAAAGTTCTTCGCAAAATCTTCGGTCCTGTTGGAGTCGGCGATGACTATCGCATCCGAATGAACCACGAGCTGTATGAGCTCTACGATGACATTGATGTAGTTCGGCGTATAACTGTGCAGCGACTACGCTGGCTGGGTCATGTCCATCGTATGGACGACGAAGCTCCAGCGAAAAAGATGCTCGAGGCGAGGGTCGCTGGTCAACGACGACGAGGGAGACCATGCCTCCGATGGATGGACCAGGCTGAGGAAGCCCTAACCGCACTTGGTGTATCCGATTGGAGAAGGCGCGCGCAAAGCAGAGGCGCCTGGCGAGAGCTGATGAGGTCGGTTGAAACCCGGACACGGGTTGTTACGGCCACCTAATTAAGTAAGTAAGTAAGAAATTGTGCCAGCCATTTCTGTTTTGCTCTTGCCGGCAAATGGCAATCAGACGTTTTATTCGGCTTGCTCTAAGGTTTTGAAGTGAAACTGACATATATGAGACCTTCCTCTTTATGATGATCGCTTGAAACTGTTAAAAAGGCAGTCTTTGAGTGAGCGAAGGAAATCTGCGGACATCGTCTATCTACGCCAATTATCCGGTGTATTCGATAAAGCTGATGCATTCGATTCTCCAGAACTTTTTTCTCTTATAAATTATAACTCCAACTGTAGAAGCACTATTATGATAATGTTGATTTCTGACGCTTACTTCAAAATTTTTCCTTTGTAAATGTAGCGCCATTTTAAGATGATAAATTCCAAACCTGTGCCATTACAGCCCAACAAAGGACATTTATTAAGCCCTTTTCAAATTGCCATATTTTTGCTTGAATAAAAGTAATGAATAAGCTTAATTTTTTAGGGAAAGAGTATTACTACAGATTGAATAAAGAAAAATAAAAATTAACTATTTAAGTATCCATTATCAATGCTACCAAAATGCGTTTCATATAATTTTTGAAATTTAAAATTAAGACAATTTCTGCTCGTGATCCTTCAGACCAAACATCACCTTAAGACCAAACATTATTTGCCGCATTGACATCAAAAGCGTTAAACCGCACACCTATTAAAAATCCCCCATGGGAACACTAAGTGAGCCATTTATCTTCGCAGAGCCTTAACAACATCCAACCCCACCCAACATCAACAACAATATCAGGATGCACAGAGCATAGAGCAAGATGTCAGCAATAGTAGCTGAAGGCAGCAATGAGCAACCCAACTCAAACCAGGAATAAAAAATCTTACCTCACGCATCATGCGGCTAAAAACGATACCGATTTATATTCGAATTACAACAAGTTAAAGAATAACACGACATTTCGCAGCATTTCGATTATTTTGGCAATATTTAACAAAACATCTCAATGCCGGGCTCAATTCAAACGAATACAAAACAAAATCGCTACGAATCGAAGATTGCCATCTTTGCTGATGGTGAAGCTCAAGAGTAGAGTATTTATTGGAAAATCTAAGGGGGAAGTAATCGAAAAAAAAAATAAATTGAGAAAAAACAACAATTGAAGGAAAACAAAAAAACACAACAAATGAAAGGAAGTCGTTTAAAAGTACAAACGGACATTATTTATGGCTCAAACCATTAGCCAACGACAGTTAAGTTGGCCAACATAACGTTGAAGTAAACAACAAGAAACAAAAGAAAAGAACAAACGGAAAACACCTAAAGTGGTGGTCCAACATTGAGAAAGCAAAAAAAAAAAAAAAAACAAAGAACAGCAGTAAAAATTCCGCAATTCTTCAATTGGGATAAACTTGCTGTCTGTCTGTCTTTGTTATCGATTGATTTTTTGCCCCCCGCTCCTGATTGTCAATTGCTCATTGCGCATTTTTACGAAATGTAATTTTTACGCGACTCAATAGGAGCAAAAAAAAACTACATATTTTATTTCCTAACATTTGGTTTCGATTGCTTACAGACTTTGTTCATGTTAAAATTGTTGTTATGCTGAAACATACAAAATTGTTGCTTACAAATACGTTGAAGTTGTTTAAGATATTTCTTATTAAAACTAGTTAAGTCGAAGTTAAAATACCTCCACAGCCGCACAGTGGGATAGAACGCTAATCTAGGTGGGCAAAAGTCAAATAATCAAAGGAGAGCCATTTGTTGCCATGGCTACCTCCCTCCAAACATCGCCGCTCACGTAAATTCGCTTTTAGAACAAAGCGAAGCCTTCGAACATAATGTGAATAAAAACGTTGTCTACAAGCGGCGACAAATTTTTATCGCTTCTCCACACTGAACCAAAAAATCAAAGAACTGATCCAATCTAATGAATCAATGAGTGTTTGTCCATTGGTTCATTGGTTTTCGCCTCTTATATTTTAACTTTTTATCGTTTTTCCACACTGTACCAAAAATTAAAGAGCTGATCCAATCTACAATGCATTCAATTCAATTCAATGAATCTTTGTCCATTAGTTCAAAAAAAAAAAGTTCTTTGATTTAATTAACTTTTTCTTACTCCCAAAGAATGCATTCTTTAAATGAATGCTCATTGATTTCAATGTATTTACATAAGTTAAACGAATCTGTTCTTTGCAAGTAAGAACTTGATTTAAAGAATCAATGTAAGAAAAAGTTCATACAACTAAAGAACACACATTCATTGCAGTAATTCGATGCAGTAAAGTTTGAGGTTTTTAGTTAGATAGCTAATTTGATTAATGTTTAATAGCTGCATCTGGTAAGGACAAACGATATATTTGTCAATCGTTCAACATTTTCAAATCAAAGAAAGGCTCGACTACACCAATCAAATCGAATTTATCATATCGACATCGGAGAACTGCAAAACTCACATAAAAATATTCATACGTAATTAACACTGTAAAAATCATGCCTCTGCGTTCAATCGATCAGAGTTGCTCGAATGCACACACTCGCTGTTGAGTTAAATTCAATCAGACCATGTGCTTCGTGTTGGCTCTGTGATTTTAATCAACGGTCGTCTTCGGATACATATTTCATGCTTGTTCGTTGGGCTCAACAACGATTATTTTCATCAAGAATGAAACGCAAAAAAGCAAGAACCAACACGTATGAGTTTTTTCATGTGCAGACAGAGAGAAAGAGAGAGAGAAAGACAGAACAAGAAGAAGAAGGGTGAAGTTTTTATTACGATTGACTGCAAACAACTAAATTTAACTATTTCTTTGATATCTCATTTACGAAACACATATCCGTTTACATTTCAACGCCAATACTCAAACATGTGAATTCAATCCGTCAATCAGCTCACACCAACGACGCCTTCAACAGCATCATTTTATTTTATTCAACGTCAACACTCGTTCACTCAAACATGTGAGTTCGATCAGACGAACTCAAACTCAAACTGACATAAAAGACGCGTTCGTCAGTATTGTGCTGATTTTATTCAACGCTGAACTTTGTTGAATGAGTTGAGTTGAGTAAGAATTCCAGTGAATGATTTAATCAAGCAAAAAGTGAGTTTAGCAGTTCTCTGATCGGCATGTAAATGTACGAGTATAAGCCTATAAAATTTTACCGATTACTTTTATTTACTTTTGATATTATAAGCAAATTTAGGTGTTTGTATTAGCGCGCATTCTTTAGAGCGATTCAAGGCCAGAAGTAAAATCCAGTTTTCCGCCTAACACCATACCACATGAAATTGCGTTTCCAACTACCCAGTGAGTATATAAAAAACTTGTAAGACACTCATCCCCATTTGCGCCACCTCAAAACCATATAGAACTTTTGGCCTTTGTTGACTATCCCCTTTCCCTAGTACAAGGACAATTTGGGAAGTCAGTGATTTTTTGAATAAAAGTTGTTTTTTCATAGCTAAAAAGCGTTTTTCTTCTCAACATAGTCTCCTTTTAAATTGAAAGATTTAGTGCAACGTTTTTCCAATTTTTGTTTACCTTTCAAACTAGAGGTTTTATCAAGGTCCCCAAAATATGCGTTTCTTTTAGTGATCACCTCTTCACTCGACCGGAATCTCTTGCCCCCGAGCAATTTCTTTAAGTTTGGAAAGAATATGGTGGATGGGGTAGCAGTTCGTAGCCCAATTTATGGATTTTTACCATTGTGAATAATATACGCCGGTAATAGTTTTATCCTTTTCAAGGTAATCGATGTGAATGATTCCTCATGCATTAAAAAAAACTGTCACCATGACATTGCTGGCTGACAGATACACCTTGGCTTCTTTGGTACGCATTGACCTTAAAGAGGCCAAGGCTTTGACAGTTCCTTGGGCTCTGGTGTGTTGTGATGTTTCCATGTTTTGTCCACAGTTACAGAACGGCACAAAAACTCGTTCGGGCTACAGTGGAACATCGCCAAGCACATCGCTTTTCATTTCAAAATATTCATGTAAAATGTTATGTACCCGCTCAGTTGAAATCCATACCTAAACGCTCGACGTCACTTGTGCTGGTACGACCACAACGGAATTTAGTAAATCATTTCTTAACCATTAAAATTATCCAAAGTATTCATCGAGCCTTTTCTTGGTTTCAGTGTTAGCTTTTTTACGTAAAAATAATGCTTTATGAGCACACGAAATTCACTTTTTCCCATTTTCATCGAAATTCACACAAACAATATGACGCAGTTGGCTCAAAATTTTATAGTAGTCTTTAACATATGGTAGTTGACAGGACCAGTGCCACATTTAATACCACTGAATTCTCAAATTGCCCTTTTATACTTTTAATAACAAAAACATAGACTTTAAAAAGTCAGGGACTTCTTAAACATACCTCCCAGTACTATACTATTGCAAAAATATGAACAAAAATAGATTCAGCAACCACGAAATCTTATTAAATGATGTGTTGGAAGCAAAACTTGTAAGTTCACCCTATCTTAATTAAACCCGGAAGCCCGCAATTTTTAACTACCCCTCCCCTTCCACCCCCATTATTGGTAAAAAAGCAAAAATATTGTCAAAAATCAATTCAGCGACCTCAAAAACTATGGGGTCCAGGACTTTCATAGTTAGTACTTTTGTCCACCTAGATTCGGGTTAGCCACACTTTGACCCGTATTTAAAGTACATTTTAAGCTTTGATTATTTTGCTGGCGTGACTTTGTATGGAGAAGAGCATCGTTGTTATCTACTTTTTGTTAATCTAAAAATTAGAGAACATTTTAAATATAAAAGCTTATGTGTAAAATATCAAGTTAATACTTTATTTTTTGCGGAAAAGGAATGGAAGTATTGCATCTAATTGAATAGCTAGATCCAAAGTGAACTTTTTAAAAATGATAAAGTCACTTAAAAATCAACATATATGAATTTAATGACTTAAATATGCAGATCTATTGCAAGCTTACTAAGAAATCCTCCACTTTTCTCAGTATCCAATAGACAATCTTCTTCGAAATGTCGGTTTTTAAATTATATGAGTATAATTTTCCCGAGCGTGATGAATGTTTCAGATTCCAAATATTATGGAGGGTATCGTTGGGGATCTTACACACGTCTATACAGACGGATCCAAAATCATTGGTAAGTATTTAAATAAACAATCCATGAATACCTCAACTTTGTTGAATACAACATCATTATTTTAATGTTTTTTTTTTATTTGTTTTTATACTAAACCAACGCTCAGAGGATGCCCCCTATAAATGCGAAAGCATTGTGTTGATTCGGAAGACGGGTGATAGTTAGTTGGATGGTGGAAAGTTGGAGTAGTGGCGATGAAGATTTGTTTTAAATTTATACAGCCCGAAACTGCCGGGAAACACATTTGCAGGGAGATTGTTCCACAACCTTAATGTGCGACCGAAAAACGAACTATCCCGGTAATGCGATGTTCTATTGGGCAAAGAGGCAATGGTAATGGGCTTGGAAAGCTGCCCGGGTGGACCTAGGAAACACACGAGCTGCTGGCGTCAGGCCATGTATCTCCCTTGAGCACTTCCCATGATAGTTCCTGTACAGAAGGCTTAGGCAACCAACATTGCGTCGATGCCCAAGACGTATATCGCACGACGTTGAATACGATCCAGAAGCTCCAAATATGATATTGAAGCCCCTGTCCAAATGTGCGAATTGTACTTCATTTTCGGCCTTATATATGAGGTATAGATCACTCGAAGATCAGACGGAGTGAAGTTTTTCTTGCACCGTTTTAAAAATCCTAGACACTTGGCTGCTTCTTTCGACACATCGAAAATGTGATCATTCCAGCGGAGATCTGATTGTATCGATATGCCCAGAACGTCAAGAGCATCTGACTCCACAAGATCTACACCGTTTATATTCAGGGGTACTAAGGGACAGCTCATTCGTTTGTGGGTTAACAGGCAACACTGGGTCTTGATAGCATTACATTCTAATGTGTGCTGTTATTCAAAGAATTCAGTGGGTTCAACAATTTGAACTTGTGAGTTTTTGCGAGCTCTAATCTCACCTTACAATAGAACTTCCAAAAGGTTGCATTTTTGAGATTCTTAGAGGTTTCCACTTCGAGTGGTTGTCATAAAACTCATATTATCTTCCTACATCCCTGTTTTTTTATGAAAACAAATTTTATATTGTGGATACTTTACTAAAAGATCTATTTTCTCTCCGATACTGTGGTCCATTGTAGTTGATGAACTCTTAGAAGTTCTTAGCTCAAATGGCTTCGATGTGCAGCGTTACGCTGATGGCATCGTAATCCTTATCAGAGGAAAATACGAGGATACTTTATCGTATCTCCTCCAGAAAGCACTCAACATAGTAGCTAAATGGAGCAGGGAAACAGGGCTCAATGTCAACCCTAAGAAAACCAACATCATCGTTTCCACCAGGAAAAGAGTCAGAGAAAATCTAACCTACTCTTCTCAATAAAACTATAAACTTATCAAAAGAAGTGTGACGCTTGATGATAAACTCACATGGAACCCACACCTAAACAACACCATAAATAAAGCAAGAGCCTCGTTATGGGTCAGCAGAAGCTTTATAGGTAAAAACTGGGGCCTAAATCCCAAACAAGCCATGTGGATGAATACTTCCATCACGAGACCTATTGTCTTATATGCTGCACCAATAAGGTGCAGTAAGAAACAAAAAAACAGCTCAAACCCAGCTCAGCAAGCTGCAACGACTAGCTTGTGTCTGTATCACACGAGCGGTGCGTACTGCTCCAACTGCTGCTTTGGAGACTTTGCTTGGTATACCAACATTACATTTTCTTGTCAGGAAAGAAGCTCTATTCTTCACAGTCAGGCTCATCATTGACAACAATTTGATTATACCAAGTAACACACACTCAGCGCTATTAGACAAAATAACCAAGGATGAGAATCTAAGGTTATTACCTGGCAATCTCTGCCTCCCAAAATGCAACTGCTGCAAAACTTCCAAGTCTCCTTCTCAAACAGAACCACATGGGAAATAGAGAGGGCACGATTCACTGGTGACCATCAAGCCTGGTATCCTGACGGCTCAAAGACAGATGAAGGCGTGGGAGCTGGCATTTTTGGCTAAAAATAGGGAAAATCTATATATGCACTCAGTAACTCAGTATGGGGCACTATGCTCCGTAACATGTGGCTAAACACAGAGGCATTTTATTATTGGAGGAAAACTGAAGGTAACAGACAGGCAAAGACATTCATGCCAACCACTTCGTCCAAAGAACGAAGCAATTCCTGACTCTAAGTGGAAGATCTATCAGACTTGTCATATGTTTCCTTACTGGACATTGCAAGGTAAATAAACACTTATCACCATGGTCACAATCCAGGAAGATCTGTGTAGTTTATGTAATGACGATGAAGAAATAGCAGAGCACATTTTGTGTCACTGTAATAGGTAATCAGAACCCGACTTCACTACCTAGCACCGCACCAAATAGCGTATAGTTCACCCAAGGATATCGCTCTGTACCTAACGAACTTAACGATTAAGGATAATGCCCTTGAGGCCACAGTTACTAGGCGACTAGCTCCCTCCTCACCTAGCTATCTATCTATCTATGATAATAAACCCTGTTGGAAGCCTGACGCTAGTCGTTGACAGGTTGTCAAGCTCATAGAAGAAGAAGGAGCCTAAATATTTGTGTCTTCTTCTGGATAGCGCAGGACAGAAACATAGAAGGTGGGAGATGGCTTCCACGTCCCTACAAAAATCTACAAAAGTAAATTGAAATAACTCCTAACCTATCGGCATGTCTGCCTATCAAGCAGTACCATGTGGCGACAGCCACTAGCGTGGCTAGATCGGGTCTTCCCAGCGAGAGAAGGGCTCTTGATCGCACGAGATCTGGAGTCGACCAAATAATTATTGATGCGCTACATGTGGAGAGTTCAGCCTACCAAGTGTTGGCTTTCGATGCAATGTTGTTATTGATCAGCAGCTTAAGAGTCGCTAATGGGATACCCGTTTGGCTTAGCACTACTGATGCCACCCGCGTCCCATTTCAAGCCTCCTTATACCCTGGTACCCATGTTTTTTCCAATTGAATTAATCCTTCTGTTCGGTAGTCACCTCTCTGCAGACAATGGCAAACCTCAGAGAGTAAAAACTGCAGCGAGTACTCTTAGTTCTGCCGTGCTCAAAGTTGACTTCATATTTCTGACTTTTAGCACGTTATGCACCCAAGTACTTGTTGTTCCATCAACACCTTTGCGCTGGATGCATTCGTTTATATGAGCATATTCGGTGTTATCAAAAGCACCTTTAAATTGATAGGAAGCACCCGATTGCATATTCTTTGTTCCCCAGTAATTTTCCAATTATGTTTGTAGGGATATGAAGAGCATGAGTCGTTGATTTCTCTGGTTGATATGCATATTGTTGGGAATGCAGCGGGTGGTCTATAAGATAACCCTCTCTGATATGCCGATCGAAAATTTTCGCCATAGTTTCTAGAAGAAAAGAGGCGAGGCTTATTGGTCTATAAGATTTCGGTAGAGCAGAAGGTATACTGCCCGTTTTGGGAATAAATGTAGCAATAACCTCTCTCCAGGCATTTGATATAGTACCCCATGCGAAGCTCGTCCTAAAAATGGCGATTAGGAATGGCATTAATTGCTGGAAAGGTTGCAGGAAAGATGCCATTTGCTCCAGCTCCCTTTTATGGGTGGAATGTGTTGAGAGCCCATTTTATCCTGTCCTCGTTAAAGATTGTTCTGGATAATCTTCAATCTATTATGTTTGGTCTTCTGTGCCCTGTCTGTAATTGGTTCGTTAGAGTTCCAGTCAATGTAGTAGAACCCGAGAAATGGGTATCGGTAAGGAGCTTTAGAGTCTCGTGGTGATCATTTGTAAATGTGTCATTCGGTTTCCTGAGCAGGCCGATCTGAGTGATTAGTGAGTTTTAGATAGCAATTTATGGATTTTTGAATTGTCGTGTCTTTGAGACGTTCACAGAAGGATTTTCATGAGTTCCTCTTTGCACTTCTAATCTCTTTATTATAGCTGGTGAGGGCTACTCTTTAGATGTACCAATCACCAGTTGATTTGGCTCTATTAAATAGTTTCCTAGTTGTAGTCCAATTTCTTGTTCCACCAAGGAGAGTGCCTATTTTCAGATTTTGTGGTCTCTCGACAGCCCTGTTGGTAGGAAGTTTGGATGGCTGTGATAAGGTTGTCACTTGCTATTTCAAGGTCTCAATCTCAATGCTTCTTACCTTTCTATTGCAACGATTTAAGTGGATCCCAATCTGTGGATCTTGGTTGCCTGTAAAAATAAAAAACGAAATGGCCATTTCAGCCCTTGAAAGGACTTTGACCGAGCTTGTTATGATCGTGTTGTGCGTGTTGTAAAATATTTGAACACAAATGATCGAGAACTGGACCTACAAGTTTTATGCCGACTCCTGTAGGTAGGTTGCCGGTAGGTGTTTTGAAATTGGTGCCTATCTCAATATAGAAACGAATTTGTTGGTGGTTAGACATGGACGTTTCCAATGAGACCTGCCAGTTTAAGATGATGTTTTTTATAAATGGGGTTGAGAGCGAGAGGTCAAGCACTTCTTCTCTTATTCTATTTATAAAAGTGGGACGGTTCTCTACATTCAGAATTTCTAAATTTTACTTAATATATAAGGGCTTATTAAGAACTCGAGGTGGTTTTATTTGAAATGAAGGCCAGTATGCAACGGTATCATAATGGATTTCTTTGGTCTAAGTGAGTTGGTGCGTATCTTTGAAAATGCACTGGGTGCCGCCTCTACCTAACCTAACCTAGCTTTTTAGAGTAACTCTTTTGCAGGCAGCAATTTTTGTACCAATATTTTCAATGGAATCACAGATGTAATAATCAACTTTTTAAAAAAACTTTCAGAACTCATAGAATAGTAAAATAAAAGTATTTCCTATGCATCGAATGCGAACAAATATCAGAGCCAGCCCCCACCTACCATTAAATCACTGTCAGCAGTTCACATTCCAAATGCTGATAACAAGCATCACATTAACTCCCACGGGCAAATTATTGCCTTAAGCCACTTTAGTGTCAGATATGCTGACAGCGGTCGGTCTCGCCAACACGACACTCCCAACATAGGTCCAGTCGTCCACCTAGTTGTCTGCTGGCATGTTCTGTTTATATTGTTTTTTTATTTTTTTCTTGTCTATGCTCCTCGAAATACTACCAAATGCTAATCTGTAATGAGGGTGATTTTTGTTCGTTTGGTATTTGTGGTGGATTGTGTCCACTTTGCAATTTGCACTCGTATTAGTTAGTGTATAGTGTGTGTGTGTGTGTGTGTTTGTATGGCTGTGTGTTAAAGTGTTTTATGCGGATTTGTAGGTTTTTATCACTAGAGCATTTTTACTGGCTTAGCACAGCGTTTAATGACAACGAAGAGATGCTGTGGAAAGCAAAAACTTGATGGGTGGGTGAAGAAAATCATTTGTACATTTTTACAGTAGATTTTGTGGTCATTGTGGTGCATTTATATGAAACTGATCCTATGTAAGTACTACATACTTAAGCGACACAATGTTTGGAATATGATAATGTTAATAATATTTTTGTTTTTTATTGTTATATTATTTTGAGACTGTTTTTCATCATTTTTGTTCTAACGTAGAGCCCACAGCACCAGAGTTTTTCTATCTAGTCCGTTTTTGTCGTATGTAATTTACAGCATTTTTTTTCTTCATAATTTTGAAATATGAGCTCGAATGTCGCATGAAAATGACAAACATTAGGTTGGTTCTAATGAGACAGTGATTTGCATGCCGTAAGGTAAAAGTTTTTGTCAGAGGCTTTTATCCTTATCTATCCCTCTCCCCAACCTCAAAGATAATCAGAATATATAAAATCTACAGTGATTTTTTGGAATTTAACAATATTAGAACTGATTGCCTAATAACACATCACTGAATTATAGCGAATTTTGGCTCCCAACCTTAAGCTTAACTTTGCCGCAATGCCCAGTGAACTTTTTTTAATTAAATACCTTCATTCGAAAGCTTTGAATATCCCAAAACTTTCCACTCCTCACCCCTCTTTCATTTCTACTGCACACTAGTCTATGTTTGTCAACTTATTGTTATTTTCCCAATTTATATTCAAATGTCTTAAATTAAAATCTGTGACAGTTTATTTGAACAATTTCGACTTGTTATTTGTGGTTTTTTTTTTTTTTTTTGTAATTTTTTGGTCACTTTATGCTGCCAGTCTTCTTCATTTTAGTTTAACTCCATTGAATACCATTCCACTTCATTTTCATTATTTTCATTTCAAGTACGGTTCTACGGTTCTTTTAAGCTGTCTTATAAAATCAAAATGAAAATTCATTGTTGTAATTGTTGTTGTTGTTGCGGTAGAAATCAGTTACATCCGCTCTTTCTGCACAAATGAAATATTTTAATCCCCACCCATGCGCATTTATTTGTGGGGATATTTTTTTTTTGCTCTAACGGTATTAAAAAGTCGACACTTTGGGAAACAGCTTTCAATTGAAAGTTGTTTTTTTTTCATTTTATTTGAATTTGAATTTTTCCGAACAGGAAAATGGACAATTTGTGTTTGTGGCAATTGATTGGCAAATATTTGAGGGGTTTGAAAAAAGCAAAGAGATATAAAATTTAACAAGCATATTATAAAGGTTTCAAATAAAATATTCAAGCATAATTTTTTTATACAGTTATTTAAATGTCAAGTCTGTAAGTTATTGCAAATATTTTCCATTTAAAAAAAACTTGAAACATTCGATTTTCTTTCGAAAAATTATCTTATTTAAAACTATAAAAAAAAGTAAAATTATTTGAAATTAAGTAGAAGGAAAAAATTCTGTCTTTTTGAAAAAAAAAATATAAAAAGCATGGTAATGGTTAAAGCTCTGCAAAGAACCATCCAAGCATACTAGTTATGCGTTGTTATTTTTTCTTATTTCAACTTATATACGTATCGGCTTCGCTCTCTAACACAGTGTGTCATTTTTTAAGTCATGGCAAAATAACCATATACGGACACCACACGTGATAAAAGACCAAAAAAAAAAAGACCTCTGTCTTCCAGTTTTGCCCAAAGTCCTCAAGGTTTTTTTTTATGGGCCCCCAAAGAAGTGGGGTCTCGGTGTCATTTTTGGAAAAAAGTGATAATTTTCCCAAGCTCATATCTTGCAAACCGTTCGGAATTTTGATTTACTCTCTGAGGCAAAGTTGTAGCTCTTATCATAAAGAACAAAAATTGTTAACATATAAAATCAAAAAAAATCTTCATCTTCAAGGTCAAAATCGCAAAAAACTTTAAAAAAATTCAATTTTTCCCCTGTTCAGGTCCATAGGTAGCAAACCGTTCAGAATTCAAGGAAACAATCAACTACAAAAATGAACCTAAGATCTCAATAAACAACTTTTTAGAACATATGAACTTCCTAGGAATGATTCTTAACACCGTTAGGTAGCGCTTAGATAGCCGCAAAAGTGAAAACCAATTCAGTTAACTCAGTAAACTTTGATCCAGTTTATCGTAATTCAATTATCTGCAATAATATCATCGTCATAACAACATAACAACTAACATATTATTTTCCTCCGCTGCCTCGCATAATTTCGACGTAATTGCTCTCACTGAGACATGGCTGACATCTCACTTTTTGTCGACAGAACTATTTGACTCTAATTTCGAAGTATACCGAAGAGACCGCGTGCTTTGTTCTGGTGTCACCAGGGGCGGTGGCGTTCTGATTTCAGTTGCCTCTGCGCTCAAAAGCAGACAAATCATTCTACCAAGAAGCTCTGACCACATCGAACAAATTTGTGTTGCAGTATCGTTCGGAACTGATTGCGCTCATGCTACCACAGAAATTGTTTTTATCTTAAGTTATATACCACCATCAAGTGATATTAATTTATTTAACGATCACATTTTCAATATTAATTTTATTGTTAGTTCAATTCTTCCACATCAAACTCCATGCGTTTTGGGGGATTTTAATTTGGGAAATATCGAATGGAAACTAAGCGATACTGATCAAATTTTAATTCCTTTTAACTTAAAAAATGAGATTGAATTGAATCTCTGCGATTCAATTTACTCCCTCGATCTTTTCCAAATTAATTTTCTCAAAAACGACTTGAATCGAATTTTAGATTTAATTTTCATTAATAATGATTTCAAATATGATTTATTTAAATGTGACATTCCTTTAACATCCGAATCAGTTCATCATAAGGCAATTATTCTCATATTCAGCTTTTATGAATTTTCAAATATT
Organism: Coremacera marginata; assembly: GCA_914767935.1. Taxonomy (NCBI): domain Eukaryota; kingdom Metazoa; phylum Arthropoda; class Insecta; order Diptera; family Sciomyzidae; genus Coremacera; species Coremacera marginata. Next base: position 15,648,886 of record OU612043.1, on the reverse strand, counting down.
CAAGTGGAAGATTTGAGTACTTCGTACGACTTTCATAAAGCAAACTATGAATCTTTAAATAATTTTTTTTATTCCATCGATTGGACAACAATAATCGGTTCATTAAACTTGAACAATATGTATAATGTATTCAAGCTCATTTTAAAAGAAGGATTCGATTTATATGTCCCTATTAAAAAACCGAAAAGGTCAAATAAATTGCCTTGGTACAATCACAGATTGTCCCAACTCAAAAATTTAAGAAACAAAGCGCATAAGAGATTCAAATTAACTAACTCTAATGAAGATAAGTCATTATTTATTCAACGCAGGCGTGATTTTGACTTCTTATCAAACTTTTTATACAAAAAATATGTAAATTCAATGGAACAAAATATAAAATACAACCCTAAGTCCTTTTGGATTTTTTACAACTCTAAACGTAAAAGCTCTGGATTTCCTAAATCTATGGAGTTAAATGGAGTTAAAGCGAATAATAATCAAGATATTTGCGAGCTATTTGCGAAATTTTTTGGATCAGTCTTTGACAACATCAGCAGGACCCCTTGTCTCAATAACTTCCCAAATGTTTCTGAAATTGTTAATATCGGAAATATAGAGTTTTCTGTAAACGAAGTATCTAATGCCCTTCAAAGCATTGATTGCGCTAAGGGTGGTGGATACGATTTGCTTCATCCAATAGTTCTTAAGTCTTGCGCAAGTTCTGTTTGCACTGCAATAACTTTGATTTTTAACAAGTCCCTCTCGAGCGGAACATTTTTAGATGAGTGGAAACAGGCTTATATATCGCCGATTTTCAAATCCGGTCAAAAGTTCCATATAGTAAACTACAGACCAATCATTAAACTTTCGGTCATACCAAAGCTTTTAGATAAATTAATTGCCAATAAATTATTTTGCCAAGTGCGAAACTTTATCTCCACTGAGCAGCATGGATTTTTCGCTGGCAGATCCACCAGCACAAACCTATCTATTTTCACAAACTTTTGCATAGAGCCATAGAGAAGGGCCTTCAAGTTGATGTATTATATACAGATTTTGTCAAAGCTTTTGATAGCTTGAGCCATAAATCGTTAATTTCTAAATTAGGAAAGCTAGGATTTCACTCCAATTTTTTAAAATGGATGAACTCTTACCTTATAAAAAGAAAATTATTCGTAAAAATTGAAAATTGTTACTCTAGTATGGTACATGCTACGTCTGGTGTTCCCCAAGGAAGCCACTTAGGGCCACTTTTGTTTATTTTATATATAAACGACATACCCAAAAGCTTTCAATTCTGTAAAACTTTACTGTATGCGGACGACTTAAAAATGTTTTCCATTATTAAGTGTACTTCCGATTGTTTGCAATTTCAGTCTGATATAAATGCTCTTCTTGAATGGTGTGAGGTCAATGGCTTAAAATTAAACTTCTCCAAATGTTATATCTTAACTTACTGTCGCAAAAATGATTGCATAACGCATGAATATTCATTCAGTGCCAACAATTTTTTTCAAAGGACAGCCTCTATTAAAGATCTTGGCATTTATTTTGTTTCCAATCTCTCTTTTAAAACTCATAGTGACTATGTCATTTCCAGGGCTAACTCACAACTAGGTTTTGTCAAAAGAAACTCTAAGGAGTTCTCTGACCCCCACACCGTAAAATCAATTTTTGCAAGCTTGGTCAGATCTATTCTGGAATATTGCAGCATTGTTTGGAGTCCTACATATGCAGTGGATGTTAACAGAGTCGAAAAAATTCAGAAAAGATTTTCTCGCTTCGCTTTGCGTAATTTGTACTCATATCAGGATATGCCTTCATATAATATTCGCTGCAAACTACTAGGAATCCAATCTTTAGAGCTAAGAAGAAAAAGTTTTTCAATTTTATTTGTCAAAGACATTTTAGATGGCAAGATACAATGTCCACAATTGTTGTAACTTATCCCATTGTATGCACCAATGAGAGGTCTTAGGGAAAGACCGTTATTTTATATTTTTCCCCATAGAACAAATTTTGGCCAGAATGAGGTTATATGTAAATGCTTAACTCTTTGTAATACTGTTACTAGTCATTTGGATTTCTGTATGAATAGAGAAATATTTAAGAAATTGTTAGTCAATGTTTTATCTTCAGTTTAAGATTTTAGTTTAAGTATATATCTGTGAGGGCAGTTGCCCAGTAGATGAAATAAATAAATAGATGAAATAGATGAAATAGAAATTTACTACAATACCTTTTTTAATTTTGTTATCGCTACGCTTTGGGAAAACGCTTTTCAAATAGTCGAATGCGTTTGGACAATTTACAACGGCCGCTTCGATGAATTTTTTAACAATTCCCAATTTTATGTGGAGCGGTGGCAGCAAGATGTCTTGAGTATTGTCTATTAAAGGTGCATTCCTCAGTTTATGTTGTTTCACTTGTTCCTCCACCCTTCCTCTTGGTCTCCACTCCACAACACTGCTTTCAAGCTTGAAACAGAACCATCAATAAATAATCTCCACTCACTAGCGATGTAGTTCATTCCCATTTTTACCACCAAGGCTTTTACATAGTTGCAGTAAGCGAACGAATTGTCATCATTTAGAGTGTAGAGGCTCTGAAATTCAGCTTGCCGTTTGCGGTACGCCGTAGAGTTCACATTACCATGTGTGAGTTTTCTTTGCTTTAAAAACGCTGTCAAAAATATGGCAAGTCGCTGCGATAGTCCCAATATGGCCACAATGAATCCATTTCCATTTGTGTTAATAGTTGTGGTCCATCTCTTCTCTGTTGGGGCTCATAATCGGTATCAAATGGATATTCATATGTAACACCACTTGCTCAAGTCATTCCCGTACATTCTGTACTACGATCTGGCGGCCTTGGTGATACAAAATTTTCAGGTGCAAGCACTGGTAGTGTGGCTGTTACAGTTGCTTTATAAATTTTGTTCTGATGACCGCAAACGTAGAAATTGTCAGTTGCCAATCTTGTTTGCGAATTATGCTGTAGCACTTTCACTTTTTTTACTTTCACTTTTTCACTTTCACCGCTGAGCTCTCGTTGACGTCGCGCTGTGTAATGCCTCGATGTGAGCGTCGTGTCGCTTTTATATTGTGTGCTGCGTCCCTTGTTGCGTGTGCTGAGCTTACTGCATTGCCTGTGCTGCTGCGGTCGGTGCGTGATCGCGTGATACCTAAGCGCTACCTAAACGGTGTTAACCCTTGCACAAACACATGGTTCTGGCCAGGCATATTTTATTTTTGAGCGTTAATTATAAGCGTTAATTAATAAGACATTAAACACGACAAGAACTACCAAGAATGTGTTTCCAGGTATTTTTTTTATATTTTGGGATGTTTTTATGTGAATTCAATGCAGATGTTTGCTTCCAGATAGTTGTTTGATAGTTTGGGCACGGGAACTCACCACCAGCTTGAGAATTTTTATTAGAATGCACTTACTATCAGTGAAGGCACAGTGCACTCACACTCTCGGCCTCCTGACTGACAATTATTTACGTTCCAAGTTTTGAAATCAACATTTTTTTTAAGAAATCGCTTATTTTCTTTTTTTTTAAGCGGAATTTTGGCTCCCAGAAAGTACATTTGTTAGAAAAACCTCACTATCTCCGGTCTTAGAAGGGTTAATGCGGAGTATTATACCTTAAAAAAAAGCTTGAAGTGTTGTCTTTTATTGAGTCTAGGAAGAAATAAGTTTACTAGGGCTGTTTTTTGAGAAAACCAGATTTTTATTAAAAAAGTGAGGCTAAAAATCCTTTTTTTTTTGTAATTTTCCCCAATGAGTTAATAAAAATTAACATATTTATATGCTGATTTATAGCGTTTTCAAAGGTCTTCTCAATGATATTCATCTCAACCAGATCGGATAAGAAATGGGTGAGATATAAGCGATTATATACTCAAGCAATAAAGGCCTATATCTCAAGAAGTTGGATCGGTCTCCTTAAAAACACTTTGGGGTTTTAATCAGCGCTGTAAGCCCTACCAGGCCAAAGAAAATTGGCGCATTTTTCATTCAGTAAATTTGTTCGTAAAAGCGGAAAATAAAAAAAACGCATTTTGGGCCATTTTTCGCTCATGTTTTAAAGTTTTTTGCGATTTTGACCTTGAAGATGAAGTTGTTTTTTTATTTTATATGTTAACAATTTTTGTTCTTTATGACAAGACCTACAACTTTGCCTCAGAGAGTAAATCAAAATTCCAAACGGTTTGCAAGATATGAGCTTGAGAAAATGATCACTTTTTCCAAAAATGAAACCGAGGCCCCACTTCTTTGGGGGCCCATAAAAAAATACCTGTAGGACTTTGGGCAAAACTGCGAGACAGGGGTCTTTTTTTTTTTTTGGTCTTTTATCACGTAGGGGTGTCCGTATATGGTTATTTTTTTCGTGTTGCACTGTGTAAGCATTGAGTATGCATGGAATATTTCTCTTTTACATACCGATAGAACATGTATGAGAGAGTGAAATTATCAAGCATCAGGAATACTAATTTGAGAACATACGAAACAAACAGATATATCGGTAATATTGTTATCTCTACTTGGAACATCTGGATATGTGCCGTCAAAAACGTAAAGAATAAAGAGCGAATAATTTCAATAAAATAATAAATGAAACAATTTACATAAGTGCAATGCATTCAAGTTTTAAATTTATTTCATAAAAAATAAACATAAATAAGGCATTTTTGTCGAAAACTTAATGAAATTAAAAATTAATTAATTTATAAAGCTCACAAGAACCTTATATAAGGCTATCGATTCACAGAATCCATATCCATTACACCATTACTTTTTTTTTTAGTAGCATAGAAAAAGTAAACACACGAGATTAATACTAAGAAAACTATCTGGAATATCCATTTTGAATGGATATATCCAATTAAAAAGGAGTTAAAACAGTTACTCTGCTTAGTACATCCGATAAAGAGAAAAAAAAGCTACATTACAATGAGAGCCAGAGAAAGAGATGATACGATCTCTGCTCAATCCAAAACATGTAAGCATCAAGGTATATTTAACAAGGTAGTGTCGTCTCCGAGCGGTGGGTACCGCAGCTTTCAAACACATAGAATATCATCATCTGCAAAATTTGTTATTTGTTTTGCTTTTATTCGTAAAAACCTGGTTTTGACAGGTGCGGTACCCAGAACAAGAGAGAATTTTAACTACTAACACTACCTTGTCTTATTCTACCATGTGTAAGCATAAGTTCATGATACAATGATAAGGTAGGGCCGCTTCGCTGAGTGCTCTCACGCGTCAACGAAGAGTGGATAATGAGAAGGAACACATATGTCAAAACGACGAATTTCGTAGAAATTGCAAATGAAGAAAATATTTTATGTTTCCAAGTTGCAAACAGTGCGGTCGCGGGTGTTAAATTTGTGCTTATTTGAGTGAAAATATTATAAAAAAAGTGTAATAAAAACTATAAATGTGAAAGAAGTCTTAAAGTATCAAAAAAAAAAACCTGTAACAGTTTTAACCTAAAACAACTGCGAAATGTGAGCATAAAGAAACTCGCGATTAACAGCTGATTTTGACACCAATCTCGCTTTATTCTGCTTTCTACTCGAATCCTCTCCGAGTCGACCCTATCTTATAATTCTGCCATGCATAAGTTTAGCTCTACTCGTTGTTGTATTTGTTTATTTATTTGTTCTAAGTCAATGAATACAATTCTTTCAAAATAGAGATTTCAATTACTATAAATATAACTTAAAGAAAATTAGTTAACATAAATTTTAAAGATGCCTCTGACGAAGAAAAATCAATATTACATTTTTTTTGACATATTGTTAAGTTAATTTAAAGCCCTATTTACAGGCGAATTAAAGGCATAATTAGTTCTGCAAGTATCTAAATAAAATATATCAGAATATCTTAGAGATCTACATGGTACATTAAAGTTAATTAAGCTTAACAGATTAGGACAATCAACAGTCCCAGATACAACATCATAAATGAATTGCAGTGATAATAATAAACTTCTTTTATAAAAATGCTTTAAATGTAATAGACCACATCTGGCATCATAGGAGAGTATTGGCAATTCAAAAGTTCTAAAACGCAAAGTGTACCTTAAAAAAGATTTTTGCACACGCTCAAGACGCGAAACATGAGAGGTATAATACGGACTCCATATAAATGATGCATATTCTAATTTCGAACGGACCAACGAAACAAAAAGAGAGTTAAGCGCATATGGAACCGTAAAACTAAGACTATTTCGTCGAATAAAAGCCAACATTTGATAGGCTATAGGAACAATATAATTTAAGTGATTACAAAAGTAAATTTAGAATCAAAATTTACGCCGGGGTCGTACATAATAGTAACACGATTTAGTGGCAGATTATTTAGAAAATAGGAGGTGGAAACAGGACAAATAGATTTAGAGAGTACAGCACATTTATCAATATTTAAGTGTAAACAATTTCTTACACACCAATCGTAAATTAAATTTAAATCAGATTGTAGTTTTGGCCCATCGGACAAACCTTTAACTTTAGAATAAATTTTCAAGTCGTCAGCGAAGAGAAGACAATTAGATTGTTTTACAGAAGACGGTAAGTCATTAATGAATAATAAAAATAATAATGGACCAAGAATACTACCTTGTGGAACACCAGAAGTGGCCACAAATGGATTTGAACTGATATTATCGATTGTAACATAGTTTACTCTATTCGAAAGATAGGAGCCAAACCATTTCAGCATTGCTGAATGAAAGCCAAAATTTGCTAGTTTATTAATTAAAATTAAATGTCACAATTTGTCAAAGGCTTTAGAGAAATCAGTGTAGATAACATCTACCTGGAAACCCTCCTTAAAAGATGAATTGCAATACTCAGTAAACAAAGCCAAATTAGTAACTGTAGAGCGCCCACTCACAAAACCATGCTGATGATTAGGTGAAATATAACTTTTTACAGCAAAGAATATTTTTTCTTTAACTATCTTTTCGAAGATTTTACTCACCAGATTCTCACAGGTACTTCCACACCTAAACTGGTCAGAGAATCCTGAATTGTTCTTGTATGTATGTTGTTAATGGCCCCTTCTATATCTAAGAAGGCAGCGAGAGTGTATTGTTTAAAGATCATAGATCTTTCTATTGTTGTGATAACCTCATGTAGGACGGTTTCCGTGGATCTACCCTTGAGGTAGCCATGTTGTGCTGTGGATAAGGATGTTCTACTTAGAATATCTCTGAGATGTATGTCTAAGACTCGCTCCAGAGTCTTTAGTGCGAATGATGTGAGACTTATTTGTCTGAAATCCTTAGCTGATTCATGCCCTCGTTTTCCGACTTTTGGTATAAAAACTACCTTGACTCTTCTCCAGCTACTTGGAGTATAATTGAGGCGAAGGCAGTTTGTAAATATCGAATATAACAGTTGTGTAACTACATCTTGTAATTTTTGTAACATTATTGGTAGGATGCCGTCAGGGCCTGGCAATTTGTATGGGGAGAAACTGTTTATCGCCCCGATTATCTTATCCTTTGTGATAATAGAGCTGATAGGATTTGTTTGGGTGGCCTCAGGTAACACTATACCCTGGAGCTCATTGCAACTCATCCTGTAGCCAGGGAAGTGAGTATTAAATAGGTGCTCCAATGATTCGTCAGTAGATTCCGTCCAATTTTCATTCTCTTTCCTAATGAAGGAGGGACTGGAGTGTATTCCTTGAATAGAATTCTACCTAGTCTCGCAGATTCTTTAAGGCTGTCGATAGATTGTGTGTATTCTTTCCAAGATTGCTTTTTTGAGTAGAGAAGGGCACGTTTAAATATCAATATTTTTTTCTGAAAATTTCATAATTTTGAATTTAAAAAAAATTTGTTCCCAAAACCTAAGGACGAAGCACTCAAATATGTATATTATCAACATTTTTAAAATTTTGAAATGTAAAATATCCACTTAAAGCTCTTCGTAAATTCTGCTGTGTATTTATTTAAAAAGCGTTTAAAAAAGAACGCGTTTTAAAAAATAACATCATCGGTTCGTTTGTCTTAGAATGAATATTGCAGTCAATGTAAAAATAAATAAATGCAATGTATAAATAAATAAAGATAATTAAAAACAAAAACAAATAAACAATTTAATTAATGTCAAAACTTGTCAATTTCAGGCCGACCTCACTTATAAATAGTGGATTTATTTTCACTTTGGATAAGAATAGCATCGGGGTAAAATCCTGATGAAGGCACTTATATTCTGTGTACCCAGAATATCGCTTAAACTAATTCCAAATAGTTAAAAAAATAATTTTGAAAAATACTCACGTACTCTTTACTTTATTTATTGCAAATTTTCACTTCATTTCACATACGATAAACAGTAAAAGTTATAAAAACAAGCAATAAAATGGAATTCCCAAACGCCTAGTTGTGTCACATAAAACAATACAATATAAGCCAAAAGCACCTACCACCAGCCACAATTTTCCCCCGTCCCAATAATGTCTGTCAGACATTGTTAGCAGTCTTTATTTCCATACATATGGCCAAATAAAAATTCAATTCAGGATTTTGTTTTTATGATTATTTCACTCCTTTTACGGCTGTTTTCATTTGACTTTTTCGTATGCAAATTTTTGCTATCACATTCGTACCTATGCGTTGTAAGGATACCATATATATTAGAGCTGGGAATTCTTTGGAGATTGTTTTTTTCTTTTTATTGGCTGTCATGCTCTTCATTTGCAACAAATTCCCAATCGAATGTCGTGAGAATTGTTTTTTATTACTTTGTGTTGTGTCTTTTGTGGAGACATCTAAATTGTGTAAACAATAAAGAATAATCTGTCATTTTGGTGTATAAGACAAACAACAAATGGAGTTGGGAGAAACAGTATTTCTTATTGCTATTTTCACTGATTTACATATGAATTTCTATTTCTGTTTAGACTTTATTGCCGCCAGAATCCTTTTTATAGTCGTAAATGATGCGTAACTGGTTAATGTTGCGACTTTTTTTTAAATTTTTTTTGTTTCTTTCGTTTTTGTAGCTACAGACAGTGGTGGATCTACATACGAGCAGAAGGGCTTTCGAACCCTCTTCCCCTTGGAGATTTTTTTGTATGGTCAAATAATGAAAATAAGCCTGAAAACCCATTTCAGCCCCTCTCCCCCCTTGGACTACAAAACTGATAAATTCAGTCGCAGCAATAATTTTCCAAAGTTCCATAAACGAATTCCAACATTTAATGTCTATAGCAATCTAAGCAAAAATAGTATGGAAAATACGTAAAAAAATATTTGGAAGCGCTTTCAAAAGCTTTCATTTTTTAATTCCATAACACACAGAAGGCATGCTTAATGCGTGCATTATTCACATTTTTTTGTATAGCGTTATCCCATCAGTTTTCTTGTGTTTAACAGAAACGTCAGATGCTTTGATGCATGCATGCATGCCTCTAAATGCAGAGAAATTTTCACAATTATTGTTTGTGACTTAAATCTTAAGAAGCAAGAAACTTTGTTTCAAACTTCTTAGTTAACTAAAAGCATGTAAAAAGATAATAAAAAGAAACGCAGCTTGTGACAAGTTTTTTTTAAAAAAAGACACAATTTCGAATGTATCGTAAGTGTTGACGTAGAATTTTTTGTCTGATATATTTGTTGATGAATTTTATGATCCTGCTCATTTTTATGTTTGTTAAAAATAAATAAATTTGAATGTTGTGTTTAATAAATAAAAAATATATACTCAGAAAAAACTCACCGTATCCGAAAATCTCTACATACAAGTTTTCATGCAAATAGGATGAACGGCTTTGGACTTTTGCAACTTTTTTAAAATATTTCTACCACAGCGCCCTCTGATGTTCAAGATAGAACAGAGTAGATAAGTCTTAAGAACTCACCGTATCCGAAAACCTCTACATACAAATTTTCATGCAAATAAGATTAACGGTTTTGGACTTTTTCGACGTTTTTTAAAATATTTCTACTACAACGCCCTCTGGTGTTCAAGATAGAACAGAATAGATAAGTCATTTACACTCACAGTATCCGAAAACCTCTATATACCAATTTTCATGTAGATCGGATAAACGGCTTAGGAGTTTTTCGTTGTTTTTTTAAATATTTGTACTACAGTGCCCTCTGGTGTTCAAGATAGTACAAAAAGGATAAATCCAAAATACGCACCGTATCAGAAAACCCTTATATACAAATTTTTATGCAAATCAGATAAGCAGCTAAGGAGTTTTTGTAGGTTTTTTAAAATATTTCTACTACAGCGCCCTCTGGTGTTCAAGATAGAACAGAGTAGATAAGTCATAAGAACTCACCGTATCCAAAAACCTCTACATACAAATTTTCATGCAAATCGGATAAACGATTTCGGAGATAAGCTAAAAAAAAGAATGCCTGGAACCCGATCGCAGCGCTCCCTACCGGGTCCAACCTTTTTCACTGGAGTGTCAAGTTTAATTAAAATCCATCCAGTGGTTTTCGCGTGATGCGAAATATAACTAATGTAATATAAACTAATATAATAACCTATGCATCGCTTCTTCATATTGCAACGCCGTCTTATTTTCTCAGGCATCAGTCGGACAAAGCGACGCCATCATGACTGATTGGAGTCTGCCAGCAGACTGAAAGCTTCTTATCGGCGCAAGCATTTATATACGTATGCATTGCTTGTAAAGCATAAAACATAAAACGATTCTATTCAAGAAACAACACGATGTTGCGTTCGAGATTTCGGCACGAACTAAAGCAACAAGCATAGCAGGCTACCAAATGGCGGGATTTTCCCCGATTTTCTGGATTTTTCGACTAAAACGGGAATGCGGGGAAAATACTGATCAAAACGGGGAAAGTGTAAAGCAAGTAATAAGCATTTTCAACATTTCTTTTAACTATCTTGTCGAACGAAAATATATCATCTTAATTTAACTTTATGTAAATTTGTTTGACTATTTAGAAGATGGAAAAGTATAAAAAACTTTATACTTTTTGGAACTAATCTGTTCTGAAAAAAAGTAACATTATTTCCGTTGGGCATGCATTTAACACGTTTTTTCTCAGTCCAAATGGAAATCTTGAATATAGAATGCAGATCTCTAAGAATTATCTTTACGATGATTTTGCTAAAGAGTTTTATACAACATTGATTCTGACATTTACTTTAAAAAAAATGGTTCCGATTTATTTCTGTGCCTTCCAATAACGGTCTTGGATTTAAAATTCACTAAATTCACTTGATTAAGTAGACTTATTTGGTTAAAAAATGTAAAAAACTAGTAAGGAATGGAGCTTCGGCAGGGTACCGAAGCTAAAATACCCCCCAGCGGCCATATTGAAGTATATTCGCAGTCCTTAGCTACGACATACACGATGATATTCAGTTTTATATATTCAAAAGTTTTCCAATTTTGATGACGTCACTGTGTATGGGAGGTAGGCACGATTTTGATCCAATTTTGCCATTTATCATTTATCATAGGGATGGTTGATATTATATATCAAAGCCAATGTGCAAAGTTTCAAGACATTTCATTAGTTTTTGTGGATTTTTAAGAGATTTTAAGTTTAAAATAAAGCCCTTTGTATGGGAAATGGGCGTGGTTTTCATCTGATTAAATATCAAAGCTTATGTGCAAAATTTTAAAACATTTCTTTAATTTTTGCAGATTTTGAAGAGATTTTACGTTTAAAATAAAGCCAATTTGTATGGGAGGTAGGCGTGGTTTCCATCCGATTTTTTCAAATTTTATAGCCCGAATTAAGACTGAAAAGCAAAGCTTACATGCCAAATTTCAAGGCATGTCTTTAATTTTTGTGGATTTTAAAGACATTTTACGGCTAATATAAAGTCACTTTGTATGGGAGGTAGGCGTGGTTTTCATCCGATTTAGTCCATTCTCGAACTTGATCTTCCTTTTTTAAAAATAAACTTATATTTTGAATTTCATCGCGATATCTTTAAAATTGCGGCTGTAATCGTGTCGACAGACGGACAGACAGACGGACACACGGAAATTGACTCAGGAGATGATGCTGATCAAATATATATATATTTTTCTATACCTGCCACGCCTCCTTCTTGGCGTTACAAACGGAATGACAAAGTTAATGTACTCCTTACGCAGTACGCGTTGGGGTATAACAAGTCACCTCTAAACGAGGAAGTTAAAATAATAACATGTTTGATTTAATCTGTGTTGAATAGAGCTTTGATTTAAATATTCATAAAATTATTTTGTAAATAGTCAATTCAAAAACATACTCAACATGTTATTGAGAGGAAAATGTTACCCTTAGCAAAAGTCTTTCTCATTCTCAATCTTTTGGTAGTATTTTTTTTTTTGTGACCGATGAAAACTTTTGGGCAGCAATTGATTGTTACCGAATTTTCAGAACATAGCTGTTAGTGACAAAAAAAAAAATTATTAAAGATTTATAAAAATTATTTCGAAGTTTATGTAAATACTGAATGTTTAAGTATCCATAAAAATCCATATTAAATAAATGAGTATATACAATATAATATTATATTTATATCTTTGCACCGAAAGCTACGGTCGTTGGCCTGATTTTAAATTTATTTTTGAAAGCTTTAATTTATGAATTAAAAACGGGGAAAAAGCGGGGAACTTAGACATAAAAACGGGAAAAATAATTATTTTGTATGCAAAAAAAGGGAATTTTCTTCACTGGCACCTGGTAGCACTCAAGCATAGGAACGTCAGCAGCAACTGAATCATCAATGCATTTTTTCTCATACAAAAATGTGAATTTTTCTTCTTTCTTTTGCTATCTCTTATGGCTTTATTAAAGATGTGACAAAATCCAAAGTTAGGTATTCCTTTTATGCACAAAATAACTGATGTTCTGGCATAGATTTTATCTTTGTACGATGAATATTAAAGGCTGTATAAGGCCCTTAAGTGTTCCCCAAAAAATTTGTGAAAATACCCCCATACAAACCACGCTGTAAGACGTAATTCTACGTCAAAAATCCTTAAAACCTCCTAATGGAAATGAAAAATCTACAGACGAAGGCATTATATTTTTATAAGGCCCGCTCCTGAATATTTTTTTTTATTTTTTTTTTATTTTTTTTTTTTTATTAACCTAATGGTGCAATAACATTTTGTCGGTCTCAAATGATTAAGGAGATAATAAACGTTTAATTCCCAAAATTCAGAGCAAATTTGTGAGTGCGTGAAAACTAATTTCACAAAATTTTGACAAGGAAAAACAGTTTAAAATCATCGTGAAAAATACATCAGCTCTAACCCTCATAGGTTGGTAAATTATCAAGTTAAATTATGACAAAATTTGTACATTCATAAATCACGGCGATTTTTAATAAAAATTTTTTTTTTATTCTCATAAATCATTTTTCAAAAACTTTACATATTTATCTAGGTCACTTCAAAACGATTTATGAATACCCCTATCATAAAAAGAAATTTGTTTAGTAAATCTTTATATATGTAGCATTTTTAAATCACAAACACTTAAATTTAAAAAAAAAATTTGCTCTTGGTGCATTTTGAAATTTTTCATTCCAAAACACTTACATATTATAAAGGAATCAAAATAAAATCGTCATTGGTACCAATTTTAATCAAATATCAATACTTCGAGTTTTTTAAAGTATGCGATGGAATTCTGCAGTTAATATTGCATTAATCGATCATAGTTTACTTTTTTAGTTTGTATATACTATTGTTAAATAACATATATATTTTCGAATACGAAAAAAGATTAAAGGACATTCGATTTAGGTACAGCATTAGATTTAGGGACTCCAAATACACGATAGGTAAAAACAGAAAAGGTCGTGGGCCCTAAAGTAAAATTATTCCCGATCCCTATTTCATTACCTATTGCCAGCTGAAGAACAAAACAGTATTTGTTTAATGTTTTCGCTTAGGTCTGGAACTCATTGATACTTAAGTTGGCCTTTGAGTCTTTGACACCTTGTATTCATACACATTCTCTTAGTCGTTTGATTCTAAAAAACTTTGTTTTTATATTGCTCATTCAATAAGTCCGTAGGATGACACATAGATGGCATTACCAGATTTTTTCCATATAATTTTTATTTAGTACCAACCTTCAAACGATACGTATAAAAATTTGACAACAATCTGACAATTGATTCGTGAGTTATATATATAGTTATAGCGGACTATTGTTATTGAAAAAAACAAAATTTAATAAAGTGTATTTCGAGTTTTGATAAAGCATTGCTTTTTGATGAAAAAGTGGCAACAGTGGAAACCAAACTATGGCTTGATAAATATTATACGGTCTCTGCTCCATCGAGACAAATGGTAGAAAAGTGGATTGCTGAATTGAAACGTGGTGGTACCAGCACAAATGGTGCAGAGCGCAGTGGACACATAAATCAGACTGTTATTCCACAAAACATCAAAAAAATCCACAAATTGGTTATGAACGATCGCAAATTGAAGGTGCACGAGTTAGCTGACATTGTAAAGATATCAGATGGTAGCGTTTTTACCATTTTACGCGAACATTTAGGTATGCGAAGCTCTGTGCAAAGTGGGTGCCGCGTGAGCTCACAGTCGACCAAAAACAACAACGAATTGTTGCTTCAGTGGAGTGTTTGGTGCTGTTAAATCGCAATAAAATCGAATTCTATCGTCGATATGTTACAATGGATGAAACATGGCTTCACTATTACACACCAAAATCCAAAAGACAGTCAGCTGAGTGGAAAGCAGACGACGAACCGATTTCAAAGCGAGCAAAGACCCAACAGTCGGTTTGTAAGGCTTGTAAGGTAAGATGCGAAAGGAACAATATTCATCGACTATCTCCAAAAAGGAACCACCATCAACAGCGACTATTATTGTGCGCTTTTGGATCGATCGAAGGCTGAAATCGCCAAGAAACGGCCATATTTGCAAAAGAAAAAAGTGTTGTTTCACCAAGACAATGCACCGTGTCACAAATCGATGAAAACGATGGCAAAATTGAATGAATCGGGCTTAGAATTGCTTACCCACCCATCGTATTCTCCAGATTTAGCCCCCAGCGACTTTTTCCTGTTTTCAGATCTCAAGAGATTGCTTGCTGGAAAGAAATTCAACACCAATGATGGAGTTATCGCTGAAACTGAGGCCTATTTTGACGAGAAAGAGAAATCGTACTATAAAAGTGGTAACGAAAAGTTGGAAAATCGCTTTAATCGTTGTATCGCTCTCGAAGGCAAGTATGTTGAATAATATAATCGAGTTTTATCAAAATTTGGTTTTTTTCTTACTAATTACTAATTAATTACTAACTTACTAATTAATAGCTGAAAAAAAAATGTTTAAATACCATTAGAAGTACAAAAATTAAACTAAAAACCCGTTTCAAATAAAAGTTTTTGTATGTAAAATTGTGTTGGCTTACTTACTTACTTAGGTGGCTGTAACAACCCGTGTCCGGATTTCGACCGACCTCATCAGCTCTCGCCAGGCGCCTCTGCTTTGCGCGCGCCTTCTCCAATCGGATACACCAAGTGGGGTTAGGGCTTCCTCAGCCTGGTCCATCCATCGGAGGCATGGTTTCCCTCGTCGTCGTTGACCAGCGACCCTCGGCTCGAGCACCTTTTTCGCTGGAGCTTCGTCGTTCATACGACGGACATGACCCAGCCAGCGTAGTCGGTGCACAGTTATACGCCGAACTACGTCAATCTCTTCGTAGAGCTCAAACAGCTCGTGGTTCATTCGGATGCAATAGTAATCGCCGACTCGAACAGGACCGAAGATTTTGCGAAGAACTTTTCTCTCGAACACCCCCAGAGCGGCTGCGTCAGTTTGCGAAACTACCCATGCCTCAGCGCCATAAAGCAGCACAGGTAGAACGAGCGTCTTGTAGAGTGTTAGTTTTGTCGATCGGCTCTGGAACTTTGTTGCTTACTAAATGTTGGCAGTTTTTAAAAAATTCGTTTAAAATAGTAAGCTTTGGTTATCCAACATGAGAATGCATTAAAAATTAAATGCCTCAATACGAAAATGTTTTGAAAACGCCAAAAAAATAGTGGTGCTGACCATGAAAAAATATAAAGGAAATATTTAGTGGCCAAAAAATTAAAATTGTTCATAAAATTGCTGGTAAAAATGTACACCACAAACAAGATAAATTCAAGATCTTTCAAATACCATAACCAAAACATTTTTTATAGGGCTAACGAAGGTTTTGAAGATATAGTTGTCCGAACTACATGTCCGAATAAAAAAATTTTTATTTTTTTTTATTTTCATGTGTGAATCATGAAAAAAAAATTTAAAAATATATATATCTCTATGCAATTTTTTTTTTTTTTAAGTACTATCGACCTGCAAGGTACTAAATTTTGACAAATATGTGAGTTTCGAAAAGCATCCGATTTGGCGTAGAATTACTGATATACATGTCATTTTTTGCTATCTTAGCTCCCTCTCGAGAGAATTCTAGATTCGCCACTGTCTACAGAAGTAGTAAATCATATTTTTGTACGATTTATATAGATGTTATATATTCAACATTAATAATAATAAAAGTGGCTATAAAAATAGTTTAATTCTATCAATAAAATGTTTAATGAAATTAAGTGATTTTAGTAGCGGTCAGAGAAATCGCTATTTTTTTCTTGTTTTTACATGATTAATGTGACCAACTACTCTCGGTGAAATTTCGGAATGTCTTCCGAAATACTGACTGAAATTACTGAATTATATGCAAGTGTTTTTATACAATTTATATGCAATTTCAATAAAAAGTTGTTGTTTTTCCAAAAAAAAAAAAAGAACTCTCTGCAAGAGCGAAAATTAATTAATAACCTATCGCACAACCAGTTTATACTTTTTCGGTAGACAATAGCTGTTGCACCTGTTATTTAACTGATCAAAATTCAAATCAGATTTGTTTTTGTGCTTAAAGCTCAAAACATTGAAACTTATATAATGCTAACAGTGTGCATAAAATTTACATAAAATGCTTCGAAAAATTTTGTATTTTATGAAATTTTGATTGAAGTATCGGGGGATGTAGCTCAGATGGTAGAGCGCTCGCTTAGCATGTGAGAGGTACGGGGATCGATGCCCCGCATCTCCAGGTATTTCTGTTTTGTTTTTTGTTAATATTCTCAAAAGTAATTTTTTCGTTTTAAAAAATAAAAATATTATTTCGGGCTCAACCGGGATTTGAACCCGGGACCTCTCGCACCCAAAGCGAAAATCATACCCCTAGACCATTGAGCCGCTTATCTTCCGCTAAAAATATTTTTAATAAAAATTTAAAAATAGCCAATAAAAACAGATTTTACAAAAATTGTTCTCTAAACAATGTCTAGTCAAGTTATAATTTTTTATTAAAAATTTAAAAAAAAAACACTTATTTGAAATGTATTGTTTTTTTTTTTTAATTTAACCCCAAATTAGTCTGTTGCTTTAAGCAAGCTGATCATTTTTTATTTTTGCTGATTTATTGACTTTTAATCGCCGCTTTTGCTGTTCGCAATATTTTTTGCCCTAGCTTTTAATTTAATTTGAAAACTTTGCGCATTCATTTAATGTCATCCTGACAGACATTCAACCCTTCGTCTGAAGCAAAAAAAAAAATTCCAAACAAAAAAGTTATTCAAATCATAAATAATTAGTGACATTATAAATTTGATGCGTCATACGCTGTCTTTTAACTTCTTCTCAGCGTGTTTTTTTAACCCTTCATTAGTTGAGAAAAATTAGCAAAATTTTCACTGAGTTATCTTTCTGTTATTGTCTGCTGCTGTTGCTTAATTTCCTCAAAAAGGACCGGAAGGCAGAAAAAACAAAACAACAATTATGTTAAATGGAAAATTAATTGAAGTTTGTTGTACAAAGAGAGAAGAGGAAAAAAAGAACTAAATTAAACATTTTTACTTTATTTATAAAAATTTTCGGAGATAAACATTTTCTAGTTCAGCTAGTTTTTTAGTTCAGATTTCATCATTTAAATACTAAGTATTTCGAAATATCAACTTAATTGCAGGAAAAGCTAAAATAAAATAAAAAACAAACATAAAACGAATAAGTTATAGTATAAAAAGTTAAAGTTCAATTAACTATATTCATAGAACAAAATGAGCTTTAATATATTAGTTTGATAAATGGAAGAGGTGTATCATAAATGGTGAGGTAAAATCAATGCTTTAAAATATTTAAGATGCAAGTCAAACAGTTGAAAAACATTTTTTGATATTTTTTACTTCTTAATGATTAAAAAAGAAAAAAATAAATTGTGTTTCCGCCCGGGATCGAACCGGGGGCCTTCCGCGTGTTAGGCGGATGTGATAACCACTACACCACGGAAACCACTGAAACATGTGGCATAATGATTGCTCTCAAGCGATTTAAAATCTTATGCATTTAAAACAAACAAAACACAATAAAACAAAATAAAAATAAAGGGTATAGCCGGATAAGAATGTTAAAACTGCACGCTGAGCTTTAAAAATTCCGTTTGGTTGATCGAGTGTTTGTTTCAAACAGAAAAAATGTTTCTAAAAATTTAAACTTCCTAATACTATGAGAAAGCATCCGTCTGTCCGTCTGTCGGCACGATTACAGCCGCAATTTTAAGGCTATCGCGTTGAAATTCAAAATATTAGTTTATTTTTAAAAAAGGAAGAACAAGTTCGAAAATGGGCCAAATCGGATGAAAAGCACGTCTTCCTCCCACACAAAGTGACTTTATTTAAAAAGTAAAATGTCTTTAAATCCACAAAAATTAAAGAAATGCCTTGAAATTTTACACGTGAGCTTTGCTCTTCAGTCTTAATCCTGGCTATGAAATTTGGAAAAATCGGATGAAAACCACGCCTACCTCCCATAAAAAGTGACTTTATTTTAAAAGTAAAATCTCTTTAAAATCTGCTCAAATTAAAGAAATGTCTTGAAATTTTGCATATAGGCTTTGATATATAACATAGACCACCACTATGATCTTTTTCAAAATCGAATGAAAAACACGCCTACCTCCTATACAAATTGGCTTTATTTTAAACCTTAAATCTCCTAAAAATCCACAAACATTAATTAAATGTCTTGAAATTTTGCACTTTAGCTTTGATATATAATATGAACGAACCATCTCTATGATATATGGCAAATCGGATCAAAACCACGCCTACTTCCCATACAAAGTGACGTCATCAAAATAGGAACATTTTCTTTAATATATGAATGTCATCGTGTATGTCGTGGCTAAACACTTCGAATATACTTCAATATGGCCGCGGGGGGCGGGGGTATTTTATCTTCGGTACCCTGCCGAAGCTCCATCCTTACTAGTTTTTAATTAAGTTCAGTAAAATGCCTTATAAAAAATTAAAAATTTTACTTCAATTTAAGTTTTATAGTATTTTATTCAAATATTTTTTTAAAAGCCAATTTTTTAAACAAATTTTGAGAAAACTCATACACCATCGTGAGACGGCAGAGCTTTTTTTCAAAACTTTTTCCCGATTATACTATAACCGCCATTCGCCGTCTGAGAGCACTTTTTTACAAAATAATGTAGGCACCTTATATGAACTGAATTATTTTTATACGACACAGGCATAACCTGTGCATGTCGTTTGCTGAAGTGTTCACATTTGCACGAAAACGTATTAATCATTTATTGCCATATTTAAGCATAATCATACAAATAATGAATGCAACCGCAGGTAAGGCCATAGGTAGAAATCTTAATTGGTTAACAGGTAGAATCCTTTTTGCGCACATTTTTTATATATATAAAGCCGCGCATCTGCATAGCAAATATTGTCAGTCACAATACTATGGAAGCTGTATCAATAAAGTTTCCAAATATTGTAAACAGCGTAAAAAAGCGCTTTAAAAAAGCGCGCAGCGTAAAAGACAAGGAAAGTGATTCTGATATCGTTCATGAAGATGGAGATGAACAGAATACTAAGAGAGGAAGACCTATGAAGCCTTTCATTGAAAGATCTGTCCGCTTTCAAAGAAGAAAACTTCAGAAGATCTCAGAAACTTGTAAAGTTTGTCGATAAAGCCTACCTGCAGCAATTGAACTCCGCACGAAGGCACTTGCAATCTAAGATTGTTGAACGTGCATCCCAAGCTAGTCGAAATTGCCTACAAAGGGTATTAACTGCCTTTCCAACCCTCAGCAAACACAGGAGAACGATAACGCCACAAACTGCTTCTCTCATGATTCAGCATTATGAAGAGGTGAGAAGTTCCACAATGGCCATCGATGTACACTGCTACCCAAATTACAGAACCATCGTAACTGCGAAAGACCGATGCAAGCCTCAAATGGAAGAAGGAAATAAAACAGAAACATCAGCTGAGGTTAAATTGCAATCTTTGCACCATACTGCTGAGCGAATACTGCAAACTATGCGAGATGAGGTTATCAAGCTCTGCAGTGAGAATTTACAGCTGATCTCTAAGTGGAGCTGCGATGGCTCATTTGCACAAAAAGAGTACAAGCAATCTCTTGAAGATGGCATTAGCGACGCGCATATGTTTATGGTGTCTTTAGTACCCCTTCGGCTGGTTGACTGCATTACTACTGAAGGTGCCTATTATGAACCATCAACTTCCAAAGCAGCAAATACGAACAGGTAGACTGCGAATATATGGAAAAATCCGAGTCCTTCATCTCTGCAAATACTGCAGACCAGTGAAATTTGCCTTTCACAAGGAAACTGCGGAAATCATTAAGGAAGAAGTAGCGGCCATTAATACGCAAATAGACACTTTGGAAGAGTTCGTCACTATTCACCATAAGCTGTTTCTCACAATGGTCGCTGGTGATGCCATGTCTCCAACACGGAATAAGGTTTTAATGCATGGCGAACAAATCATAAACTATCATATCCTACCTATGGGAGAGTTATCTGAAGAAGCGCAAGAGAAAAGAAATAAGGATTATAGGTTCTATAAGGAACATAACATCCGAAAGTTTTCAAGGCAAAAAACAAATGAGGACCTATTTCGAATGCTTTTGCTTATCATCTGATCCATTTATATCTAGTTTCAGAAATTCAAAGAAAATTGCACGTAGTCCCTTAAGTAAAGAAGCAAGAGATTTAATAGTTCAACCAACTTATGAATTTTTTTAAGAAAATTGATATAAAAAATCATTTTATAAATACTTAGATAAATTATACTTTTTATTAATACATATATAATGTTAAAACAATTCAATAAAATATTCTATAAAAAAATATTTTTCTTTATATATAAAAATTTTTTACTTTTAAAAATTTTAAAAAACCAGATTAAAAAAAATAGAGAAGAGGAAATCGCAGAGACAAAAGGCAAGTACATATTTTATCGTTAAGTTGCAAAAAAAAAAAAAATTGCCATATATTTAACAGTCTTCCTCCTATACAAAGTGACGTCATCTATATGACAAAAAGCTTCATAAATGCCATAGTTTTTGAAATATTGCCATGAAGCTTGGCATACACCTTCTCCTTTCAAACTGATTCAAATCGGATATGAACCACGCCTTTAATGCGTTGCACGGCATAACATATATAAACATTTTCAAAAAACCAACTTCCCACCCAAAAAAAAATATAGCAAACGAAATTTCAGGAACTATTTTGATACCTCATATTAAAGGGCTAAGTTTTTTCTTTCTTTTTTTTTTGATTTTTGATCGCCAAATGCCAAAAAACTCACTTTTTGCACCTCTGTGCTACGCGTTTGTTGAAGTTGCTAGATCGTCCCTTTTCGAAATTATCTAGAAAATATTGATGAAATGAAATGGTCAGCAATTATTTCTTGTGTCAAAGGTGGTTCTTCGACAACTTTAGCCTTGACCATGGTCGAATTTCTCGAATCGGTCGAAGATTTTGCCCGACCTTCTAGTGCTTCGTCCTCCATAGAAAAATAGCCTGTCCGGAATCTTTGAAACTGTCCGGAATATTTTTTGACTTTGGTGTAAGAAATTGCGCCAGCCATTTCTGTTTTGCGCTTGCTGGCGCCAGTTGGAAGCTCCAAGTCTCATCAGGTTGTCCTCCACTTGGACCCTCCAACGGAGATGCGGTCGTCCTCTTCTGCGTTGTCCACCGCTGGGTACCGAATCGAAAGTTTTCTTCGCTAGAGCGTCGTCTTTCATCCGTTCAACATGACCTAGCCAGCGAAGCCGCACGATTTTTATGTGCTTTACTATGTCGATGTCGGCGTATAGCTAATACAGCTCATCGTTCCATCGTATTCGGTACTCGCCATTGACGCAGATTGGACCGTAGATTTTACGAAGGATCTTTCTCTCGAACGCTTCCAAAATCTTTTTATCAAAGCTGCTCAACGTCCAGGTTTGTGCTGCATATAACAGGACGGGCATGATTAGTGACTTATATAACGTGACTTTTGTTCGTCGAAAGAGGGCTCTGCTTCTCAATTGCCTACTGAGCCCAAAGTAACAGCTGTTGGCAAGAGTAATCCTTCGTTTTATCTCTCTACTGATATCGTTGATGGTGCTAATACTGGAACCAAGGTAGACGAAGTCCTTCACAACCTCGAATGAGGTGTTGTCACCAGTGACGTGGGTGCCAATACGCTGGAACTGTTTGTTTGTTGACACCATATCTTTCGTGTTATCTGCGTTTACTGCAAGACCCATGCGATTTGACTCTTTTTCTAATTTGGAGAATGCTGCCCTGATTTCGCGTGTGTTATGGCCAATGATATCAATATCATCGGCATACGCTAGCAGCATAACACTCTTATAGAATATTGTGCCGCTTTGTCACAGATTAGCAGCTCGAATGATCTTCTCCATGATTAGGTTAAAAAAGTCGCACGATAAGGAATCACATTGTTTGAAACCTCGTTTGGTAACATATGGGGGGAGAGGTCCTTCCCGATTTTAACTGCACTGCTGGTGTTGCTCAGTGTCATCCTGCATAGATGGCATCCTGGATTAATTTTGCAGGTATACCCAATTCAGAAATGGTGGAGTATAGGTGATTCCTTATTGGACTGTCGAAAGCGGCTTTGTAGTCGGCAAAAAGATGGTGGGTGTCGATTTGCTTCTCTATGATCTTTTCCAAGATTTGTCATAGCGTGAATATCTGGTCGGTGGTAGATTTTCTAGATCTGAAGCCACACTGATAAGGCCCAATTAGTTGGTTTACGAGGGGCTTCATGGGCGATATTTAGGAGGCTTATCCGACGGTAGTTGGAGCAAATAGTGGGATCGCCTTTCTTGTGGATTGGGCAGAGTGCATTCGTGAATTCATTTAAATAGAACTTCGCCTCCGTTCTTAAACAGCTCAGCCGGTAGTTCATCGGCTCCTGCGGCTTTGTTGTTTTCATTATAGTCGGGCAGCGGAACTTCAACGCTGTCATCCATAAT
This sequence comes from Coremacera marginata, assembly GCA_914767935.1. Taxonomy (NCBI): domain Eukaryota; kingdom Metazoa; phylum Arthropoda; class Insecta; order Diptera; family Sciomyzidae; genus Coremacera; species Coremacera marginata. Next base: position 15,625,539 of record OU612043.1, on the reverse strand, counting down.
TTGGGTTTCCAGGATATCATCTCTATTGGCGGGATTGTTGTCGTCATCGCCATTCAGAAGACTAGAGAAGCGTTCCCTCCATAACGTTAGTGTACTCTGGATATCTGCCACTAGATTCCCGTTTTTATCCTAGCAGAAAGAGGCCTTGGTTTTAGAGCCATCGGCCAGGCGTTTTATATTTTCGAAAAACTTTCGGGCCTCCTTCCTGTCAGCATACATCTCAATATTCTTACACTCACGCTTTTCTGCCTCTCGTTTTTTCCGCCTGAAAAGACGTCTCTCGTCTCTCCTCTTCTCTCTATATTGCTCCTTAGCAGCACGCGTTACAACCGACTGCAGTGTGGCTTTGTAGGCGGCGTTTTTCTCTGCAGTGGCGTCGCGACACTTTTGGTCGTGCCACTGGTTTCGGCGGCAGGGACGGTGGTAGCCAATAACCTCTTCGGCAGCCGTACGCAGAGAGTGGGAGATGTGTGCCCACTGCGCGCATATATCGTCGATTGGAGGAGTGCTTTCTTGAAGCAGGAGTGAGAGTCGAGTGGCAAAGGCTTTGGCTGTCCGTTTTGACTGCAGCTTGTCGACGTCTAGCTTTCTCTGTGTAGGTATTGCGTGTATTCTTTGCAGCGCACAGACGTGTACGGATCTTAGCTGCGACAAGATAATGATCCGAGTTTATGTTAGCACCACGGATCGTGCGTACATCTAATACACTGGAAGAGTGCCTTCCGTCAATCAAAACGAGATCAATTGGGTTGCGCGTTTTTTGGTCAGGGGACAACCAGGTGGCCTTATAAGTATTGAGAATCTTGAATCTAGTGATACTTATAACCATGTTTCGTGCTGCGAAAATGTGTTGTTGTGGAGGCTGAACTTTCCGACTGTTGGACCAAAGATGTTTTCCTTGCCCACCTTAGCGTTGAAGTCACCAAGCACAAATCTTATGTCGTGACGGGGGGAGCGCTCGTAAGCGTCTTCAAGGCAATCGTAGAAAGTATCTTTGATCTCATCGTCCTCTGTCCTCTGTCGGATAAGGCTTATTTGAAAGAATTTAGCCTTGATGCGGATTATGGCAAGTCGTTCGATTATGGCAGGAGTGAATCGCAGGACGTGATGCCGTAATCTCTTGCCAACTACAATTCCACACCCAAACTCGTTTTCTCCGCATGGCCGCTGTAGTAGATATCACAAGATGCTTGCCGAGAGCAACCCTGTCCCTTCTAACGCATTTCTTGGATTGCAGTGATATCAGCTTTGTACCTTTCCAAGATATCAATCAGTTGGATGGAGGCACCTTCCCAATTAAGAGTTCGGACATTCCAGGTGCATATCCGTAAATCACTATCAGTTTTTCGTTTGCGTTGGTCGTCATCAGATTTGGGGATCATTGTTCTCATATTTCTTTGGTAACTTTTCATTGAAATGGTTTTTTTACGTGGTGGGCTTCAAACCCGACGCACAACCTATTTAAGGCTAGGAGACCCGCAGTTCAAATTAGCCGTCAAACTGACGGATGTCAGTTTGCCGTTGGGTTTGGAAATCGATTTAGGACGATTTTGGCATGGATAATGCTGGCCTCACCAGGTTGAGGCAGTCGTTCCATATGCAGTTTGCCAATTATTTGGAGTTGAGAGCCGAGTTGCTTTCTTGGTAGCGGAATTTTTATCGGCCTTTCATCAGTTACTTTTCGTTTTTGCCTCAATGGCGACGATCTTTCTGAAATTTAAAATGAAATATCACAAAACAATTGTGAATCATATCACATCTTTAAATTTCTTAAACAGAAACAAACTAGCACCATTTGCACGAATTTTTATGAGTCCCTACGTATATATTCGATCGATATTGAACAAATCTTAAACTTAGTTATGGGAAACAATTAAAGTAATATATAAATTCAATTCATAATTCATGTTTTCAAACAATGCGTTATTGTTTTGGGTTTTGTTTCAATTTTGTCTAAGGAAATAATTTATTGTATTATGTTGTAAGCAGCTACAAAAAAATCTATTTGTACTGAAACAAAATCGCTGCTTTAAATACGCACAATACTGTATTTTAATCTTTAGAAACCGGCTAAAAACTCCTTCAAAATATCCTTCAACTCATGCATGCTAGTGAGTTCATCATAAATCCTGCATCTAACCACTTTTCGGCTGCCCTTAAAAATAATAATCGACCTATAAATCTTGGTAGGATTATCTTTGCTTGATTTATTGCTCAAGGGCGAAGGTGATGCGTAAAAAAATATATTAAGTTTAAATATATGAGAGACATAAAGGTGAGCAACAAATAAATACCTATACACACAAAAAAGTTTACGTGTACAGTGCAAGTATAGAAGATATAATTTTGGTGGTAAATTGTTTTTAATTTTACTAAAATTATTAACTTTAATATGCATTTACATAAAATAGCTAACTGGCAGCATTTAATACATAAACTCTGTTTAAGAAACCATTATAAAATTGTGCAGAATTTTAGAAACTTACCCTGTCCAAAATAAAGGCACAACATTGCGTTGATATCAAAGTTCAGCGGTCATCAAATTATTTTAATTAGATCTGGCAGCTTTTAACCCTCTTAAAGCCATTAGCAAAGAAAAACACTTTTGCTAAAAAATCAACAAATACACAAAAAAAAAAAAAACAAAAACAAACAGAAAAACAAGTGGAAAATGTAGCATAACAAAGTAACGCACGCAGAAACTTTTTTAAGTGTTCACTTTGCAGAGTTGCCATAAAGTTTATCCCATTAAACAAAAATAAAAGCAAAAAAAAAAAAAAATTAAAAGGTTCAAATCGTCTTTAATATATTTTTTTTGCTCTTCTTGCCTTTTTTTAGGGGCTTAATGAAATTTGCCGTAGGGATTTTTTGTTTTTGCTCACTTGTTAGGGCTTGGCATAAGTTTTTCATTGTTGTTGTTAATTTTATTAAGGTGTTTAGAGGGTAAAAACAAGACAACAACATTAGGTTACTTAAAATATTGTTGACACAGTTTTTTTTTTTTTTTCTTTTGTTTTGTTCTTGTGAAGCCATTTTGTTTGATTGATGCAATTAATAATTCATGAAATTGAAGTTTCATCCCCAATGGTGCTTTTTGTAGGTTGGAGTGTGGTGCTGGCTTAATAGCCGCTTAAATTAATTGAAGAATTTTTTTAGCAAAATTTTAAATTGCAACTGTTTTCTAAGACCACGTTTTTGCATATAACACATGCGTGTATTTTACGCTTAATTTTTTTCAATTAAAATCTAATTGTTTATTTTTTGTTTTGTCTGGCAACAGCGTTTATATTTTTAGTTGTTTATTTAGGACACATCCTTATTTTTTTATGTTGGCAAAACACTTCTTACCTTCATGCATTAAAATCCTTCTTTTTTTTTGGTTTATTGCATATTTAACATATTTTTAGCGTTACATAAGTTTTTCAAGAGTTTTAAGTGCGGTGCTTCAAAAAAAGCTTTGAAAGTTACTCTGCACAAGTTCTAGAAATTTTTCAAAATAAAGCTTTCAGTCTTTTACCCCCTAGCCACACGTGCCAGTTCGAAGACAATAACAGTTCGAAAAACTCAATACACTCTCACTTTTCACTAATACACTCACACCTTGACATCACTGGCAGTCCACTGGCAACAACTTTTACTGAGACAGTGAATTTTGACAACCGCAGTCAGTGCGAAATCGAAGTAAGGAACACAGTGTTGTATTTTCTCCCTAAAATATTCGAACTTTAAATATGCACTTTTCTATCATGTCCTGTTGTGAAAAATATGCAATTATTTTAATATCCCTTATTTGACACATAAAATATCAAATGAATTAGTTACATTTCATTTTGAAAAATATTGATAAACAAATTTTACAACATAATTAGTTCCTCATTTTTATCCCGTTTAAGTTTGGTGCTATGTTGGCATATAAAGCATCACTGAATAAAACCAAACGGAATAAAAAAGTGGTCGAACCTTTGGTATTGACAACATTTTTCCAATGAACATTTACTATCACGTGTGGCCGCAGCATAGTTTGTTGATTATTTCGGAATATTTTCGAAGTAAATACATATTCGTTATTGGCATGCCAGTACTATCACATGTGGCTGCAGTGTTAGTACTCAATAACTGCCCTGCAGGAAAATCAACTAATTTAAAAGTAGGTGATAAAGTAGTTTTTTGTCAACCACAACTAGTTGAAATTCTGACTTTTTTCCATAGAACGAACTAACTTATTTTGTGTGGCGATGTCCGCTAAATAAGTCAATTGACTTTCGTCTGCATATATTTTCAACTACTTGTTAAATTAGTTGTATTTAAATTATTTTTTTAATTACTTTAAAATAACCAATTGAAAACTATTACTGATGAAATAACATGGTTAACTATATATATAAACTTGTAATCTAATAAAAATTTGCAATTAAAACATGTCATGTAATTCAAAGTAGTTTATCAACCACTTGTTTTTAAGTAGTATTTCAATTACTTCATATATAATGCAATCAAAACTATTTAGAATTGAAGTGGATGCCGCCTTAATATAATTCAAAGTAGTTCATATACTAGTTTATTTTAAATTAGTTTTTTAATTAGTTGATTTTAAAAACAAGTTAGTTTGTTCCTTTAGGGTGAGTCACAATAATAGCCCGAACACAACACGCGTGACGAGCGGCAAGCGCCAATTGTCACTTTTCATTTACATGTATTTCTTATGGGACGAATTTTGGAGACTTGTCGCGCAACATTGTCGCTTGCCGTTGCCGTCGGCTTCAATTTAATTTTAATTTGACAGGCAGCAAAAGCAAGTTTCGGCCATTGTTTACATTTGTTATTGCTGGTCGCATTCAGCAAACTGTGTGTTGTAAAATTTCTGGTGAGTAAGGGATGTTTTGCTTGAACTTCACTATTTTAAGTACAACTCAGCATAATGGCATAAGAATCAATAATGAATGCAAAAGTGATTTATAAATAAATTTTTAATTTCAGTGACTTTTTGTTTGAACAGGTGCATAGTTGATTCACCAAAACTGCGCAACTAGATTATTATTTTTAAGCACTCTTTAGTTGCGCTGTTTTGGTAAATCAACTATGCACCAATTCAAAGAAAAAGTCACTGATGCTTTGCATAAATGCATTAGGAACTCAGCCATACTTTTGGCAGGCGATAATTTCGATAAAATATCACTTTCCTTTCATTTTTTCATACAATTTTGTTGTTTCTTATAACATGCTGCCACATCGATAATTCGAAAAAAAGTGAAGTTATAACATGTCGCCACAGAATAATAAATGATTTTTTTTTTCATATCAATGCTATTCACAAAGAATTTCAGAATTTTCAGATATTCTTTTTTTATCCATCTATATTATTATTACGCAATCGCATTTTTTGTGATGACTATCAAATCTATACTATAGACGCGATTTTTATAAATAGGATAGCAATTGAAAGGTCTTGCTTTGTATATGAGCAATAAGGTCTTATTTTTTCTTAAATATAGGGTTTTTTTTTTTAAATGCTGAAACAATTTTCTATGAAAACCAACCAAATTTCTTTGTGATGCCTAAAAGTATGTGATAGATTTTTATTATAATGCTTCAATAATGAATAACTGGGTTACTCAACAATTTAACAGAAACATAGAAAGTTTCTAAGAAATCCTTGGTTCATAGGTAAAAATAGTCCTCAATATAAAAACAAAATTGCCTGTCACTAGATATTTTTTTTTTTGGCGCTTAGCCGCCACACGGCATTACTAGCTATTCATATTTTATTCACTATTCATTTGATACTAATTATTCATTTGTTATTAATTATTCATTGGTTATTCATTGTTCATTTGTTATTCTTTACTAATTTCTTATTCATTATTGATTTTTTATTTATTAATTGATATAAATGAAACGAACAATTATTGAATTTTTTAAACTTAATGTGAATTAACACTTTTATTTATGAATAAGTCTTGCATTCATTGAATCAATTCTTATTTCGTCATTCACTCTTTCATCTCTTTGAAAATAAAATTAAATTGTACAGTGCACGGTCGGTTTGCCTTCCGTTTTGATTATATTTCAGTGTTTTATTTTGTGGTTACGTTTTAATTATTTTAATTTATTTAGGCGTAATTTAGTAATCAAAATTTATGTTGTTTTCATAAAAGATTTTAAAAACAAATAAATTTAACAAATTTAAATTTTTAGTTTTAAAAATTTGCCGACGTTTCTCAGATTGCTTGTCTGCTTCATCGGGGCGTCTTTTATTAACTATAAAACTATAACAGACGCCCTGATGAAGCAATTTGCGAAACGTCGACAACTTTTTAAAATTAAATTAAAAAAAATTTAAGTTTAAATTTGTTAAATTTATTTTTTTCTTAAATCTTTTTTCAAAAAACAATAAATTTTGGTTACTTAATAGCGCCTTAATAAATTGAAATTAATTTGAATGTATTTCTTTTTTAGTTCAGTGTTGTTATTCAAAACGGCAAACTGTTGAGTCGGCTGAATGCAGCCATTGTTTTTTATTTACTATTGTTTGGCTGCTGAAGTGCTCGTTATAACGTAAAGAATTTAATATGTACTAGTTTCTTCTATTGCAATATGAGCTGAGATAAACAAATAGTTGAAGAGCAGCTGAAGTTTGCTGCTGTCGCGTTTATTATAATTAAGTCGCTCAACATTTCTCTACAACGACAGAGTGGAAACATGTTGCTTGCCGCTCGTCGTGCGTATTGTGTTTGGGCTATAAGATTTTCACAATTAAGTCATGTAAACTTTTATATTGATAAAAATTTTAGTACACTTTATTGTTCACTTCAATATGAAACAACAAATATTTTTGTAGTGAAACTTTTCACAAAATCTACATATTTATATTTTTCTGCTTTTAAACACTCTTCACTTTAACATAGAGACAATATAGACGAAACTTTTTCCTAAGTCATCCCTTAACATTGAACAGAGATATTTAACACCCGATAAATCTTTCACGGATTCACTTTGTGATTTATGTCAATGCTAAGTTTTTCGACAGTGAAATAAAGTGAGCAAAAAATAAAAAAAATATATTTTCATATATATAAAAAATACTTTACACATAAAAAAAAAGGCAGTGGGGGGCCTGCCAACCAAAGTGAAAACTTAAAGCTGTGAAATAACATAATTTTTATTTTTTTAATTTTCAATTTAATAATTCATATTTCAAATTTTTCATTGTCCAACCGGCCAAAATGCTTTAGAATAATATTATAACAAGCTAAACAACATAAGCCTAAGGCTTGAAAAAATCATGAGAAACTATTGAAAAGACTATTGCAGCAGTTGTAGAAAAATTGAAACGAAGCCCTCGTGATAATATTACTCATGCAAGATTTGTATAAGCTTTTTCGTGCACTTGTTATTATAAGCGTTTATTAAGCATACTTTAGATTCAGTTATCTATATCAAGCGCTTCTCATGTACGATTGAGATTTTATTGGGATCTCACTGCTAAGCTGGCTTGTTAAAAGTGATATTAAGAAAAGCTTCAAGCCTACAATTTATATTAAGCTTCTTCTCAAGTACAATTGCGGTTCGCTTTTTAGATGGCCGGTTGGATACATTGCAAAAAGCAAACAATACACACAAAGTAAAAACCTTGACAGAAACTTTTGTTGCCTCTATACTGACAAAAAATTTATCAACTCAACCTAGAAATATGTCAATATGAAAAACATTGTTCATGTCGACAAATTACTAGGTTGAGTTGATAACTTTTTTGTCAGCATAGAGTCAACAAAAGCTTCCGTTTTGCAAAATTTAAATTTTCACTGATTGAAAATTAATTAAAATTGTACAATTGACGCTTTTATAATTGCAAAAAAATTTTATTTATTAAAAATTTTATTTATAAAATTTTTTTTATAAAAATCCTATTCATTTTAACTTTGTATTACATCATAAATTTGACGTGCTTTTTAAATTCTTCTTTTTTAACATTTTTATCCAAAACACTTTTTAAATTATTGCAAGTTCTCAGCGTAATACCGGTATTTCTCAAGTCCAAACTTAGTAAAGTTTTATTGAAGCCAATCACTTTATAGAGATGTTTTCCGAAATCCTATAAAGAGAATAATTTTTTAAAACTGAAATCAAACTGAAAGACTAAAAAAAGAGCAAATATACACCTCGTCCATAACATTGTTGGTAATATCCAATTTCAAAATAGTAGTATTCTGCACAATCAGCTGCATGAATAGCTTTGTGATATTCGAGCATAAAGAACAGGCACCTAGGTCCAAAGATTTCAGTGGCAAATGATGCAGCATGGAGAATAAAGCAGCAGCACCATCACTACCAATATGATTAAAACGCAATGCCAGATGCTCCAAATTGCGACCCTTAAAGGTGCGACTCAAGCGAAAAGCACCCTCGCGAGCTGAAAAAAGCGTTAGTAAAAAGCGTGAACGGTTCAAGTTAAATAGGATATAGAAGTATCTTGAAGTTTTTGAGGCGATTTTAGGTCAAAAGTACCTGTATTTTATTTATATTTTAGATAGCCTACATATTTTATTATTGGTCAAATCCAGCTCTTTTAAAGTTGTAAAAGATTCTTTTGTGCAGGACTCCAAAAATTGACGCAAGCCATCATCGCCAATAGCGGTGTGCACCAACGAAAGGCTGGTCAGATGGTGGCAGCCTTTGTCCAAGCTGCGTGCTATAAAACGTAGCTGATATGGCTCTAACATAGTGCTGTGTAGACTAAATAAACATTATTAGTTTCAAGTATTATTATTATTTTTGTTTTTTTTTTTTTTTTTTTTATTTAAGAACTTACTCACCAGAAACTTCTCAGCTCATGACAGCGACTCAGTCCTCTGGCCAGATAGAGTATGTCACTTTGAGACAATGTATTACAGCCTAGATAGAAGTTGATGCCCACCGTCTTGGTGGCATAAGTTATGCGCAACCAATGCAATTCCGGAAGATTGCTCAGAATGAAATCAAGCGGAATGTGACCTAAAACAATGGCACAGACCATATATATATACAGTTGCGCACAGCTTTTTTTATGCAGTGCATACTTTCAACTTAAGGGGAGGATAAGATTTGTTTCGTCTAAAAAATAACTTTTTTATGAACTTTTTTAGAAAAAATTATTACTGTAGGCTTATTTTACAAATTACTATATAAGAGTACAACATTTGAAGAATATTTGAAAAAAATTTTGTTCAAAAATAGAGAGAAATAACGGATTTATTGCAGATCTCCGCAGGCGCCTCGAAAAAAAGTTTTTGTGCTGTGACCAGCCTACAGCATCACTGGATCATCTGAAAACAAAAAATCAATATGCTTTCTTTAGTTTCTTAATTTAACTCTCCAGTCTCGTCGAGTTTTTCAATTTTTAAATTTTTCAATTTTTGACACCATTTTGAAGCCAAAATGACGATTTGAATGACGAAAAAGTCGACCTATTTGTTATTGTGAAATTGTTAGTAATTAAAAAATTTTAAACTCGACGTAACTAGAGAGCTATTTACATGTAGAATATCTGTACAAAACTTCAAAACGATCGGTTCAGTAGTTTTTTCTGTAGGCTGGTCACCGACTTTAAAAATTACATGTTTGGGAAAATCGATTTAAAATTTTGTAGACTGAAAATATCTTGAAAAAAACTGGATATTCTTATAAAATACGTACATTAGGGCGGGTCAAATTTTTTATCGACCAAGCGTATTGCAGAAACGTAATCTTTGATGAATTCTGAGAAAATTTTCCCAAGAAACCATAGGTCTAAAATCAATTCTAATATCGCGCATTGCGAGGTCAAAATTTGTTTATGGATTTTTTAAATAAAGCTATAGTTTTATATAGCGCATATCATTGATTTTTGGCTTGTTGAAAAGGAGTTTTTATTTATTTATTTCAATTCATCTACCAGGTTGAAAACCTTCACAGATTACATAGTTCAGCTTAAACTCTAAATATATAGTAGATAACATATTAATAACTTCTATGTACAGAAATAGTACATTGATTAAATAGAACTAGGTTCATTATAATGTTTAATTTAGACAGATTTAGGGAAATTCATTAAATAGATTCAACAGTATAATAAAGTTAAATTATATACAATTAATACTTTAAAATGTAAGATATTAATAGATTTGAAAAAAGCAGTTGGAACAACAACTATACAAAGCAAATTACATATTTTCCAAAATGTCTAAGAGCTGCCTTTTAAACTGATACCGTTCACTGGAGAAATCCAGCTGATTTGCAACCGTGTTACAATGCGATAAACATCTACTGATAGTTCCATTCAGCCCATAATTAGTTCTGTGATATGGCGTGTGGAATAAGTCAGAGTTTCTAAGTGTACGACTAGGTACATTGAATGGGATGACAAAAAGCAGTTCTGATGAATTTATTTTGCCATCAATTATGTCCTTTATGAATAAAATGTTAGAAACGACACGTCTTTGTGAAAGGCTATTAAGACACAACAATCGACAGCGTAACCAGTATGCAGGCATATTTTCCCAGGAGTATAACTGACGTAACGCAAATCTCGTGAAGCGCTTCTGAATATTTTCAATTCTAGATGTAGAACATTCATAGAAGGGATCCCAAATAACACTTGCATACTCCAGAAGAGATCTCACAAGACTAACAAAAACCGCTTTAGATGTATAGGGATCTAAAAACTCCTTAGAATTTCTCTTTAAAAAACCTAATTGAGAGTTGGCTTTTGATATAACATATTCGATGTGAGTATCAAAGGAAAACTTATGATCAAAGAAAACGCCTAGGTCCTTAATCTGGCTTACTCTACTAAACCTTCGCGCAGAACCGTCGATGTAGTGATAATTGATTACTCTGTTTCTTCTAGACAATGATAAAACTTTACATTTAGAAAAATTTAGTGGGAGCTTGTTAATGTTGCACCAATGAAGAAGTGATTCAATGTCTTCTTGTAACTTGGCGCAATCATTGATTTCACACACATTTATAAATATCTTTAAGTCATCTGCGTATAAGAGTGCTTTGCAGAACTTCATTATAAGTGGGATATCATTTATAAAGAGAATGAAAAGAAGTGGACCTAAGTGACTTCCTTGCGGAACTCCTGACTTAACGGAAACTGGATAAGAGAGTTGGTTACATACCTTTACGTATAGGACTCTGTCGCGAAGATACGATTCCATCCATCTCAGCATTTGCGAGTGTACACCTAACTTTTCGAGCTTCAGAAGGAGTATTTGATGCAGAATGCTATCAAAAGCTTTAGAGAAGTCTGTATACAATGTGTCAACTTGTAAGCCACCCTCGACAACGTTGGTGCAAAAATTGGAGAAGATGGCCAGGTTCGTAGTGGTAGATCTACAACGGGGTAGTTTTACAACGGGGCGATCGTTTTCAACAAGATATTTCTGGCCAGATTTATAAATAGGTGATATACAGGCTGTTTTCCATTCGTTTAAGAAAATACCTGTTGAAAGTGACTTGTTATATATGAGGCTTAGAGCGGAATGCAATGATAAGGCACATTTTTTTAGAAATAAAGGCGGGAGCAAATCAAATCCAGCACCTTTGCTGCTATCAAGATTGATCAGTGTATCCAAAACGAGCTTATCGTGTATCTTCAGTATACCTATATTAAAAAGTTGGGGAATGTTACAAAAAATGTTCAAATCTATTGGCTGAGAATCAGGTTTATAAACAGAGCCAAAGAAGTCTGCAAATAAATTGCTTATTGCTTTTGGGCCTACCGCACGAGAGTCATTGAGTTCCATAGAATTGGGGAACCCTGATGACTTTCTCTTCGAATTAAAATATATCCAGAATGACTTCGGGTTTGATTTTATATCTTGCTCAACTGACATTATATATTTATTGTATAAAAATTTTGAGAGGAATTCAAACTCTTTCCTTCGTAAGACAAATTGCCGATGATGGAGAGGAGGATGAAGACATTGTTGACATAGTTGTTGATGGTAAAGTTGAAACCAATGATGATGATGAAGTTGGGGTCAGTGATGGCGGTAGTATTGATGTTGAAGAAGATGATGTAGCTGATAATTTTAGTGTTGAAAAAGATGATTGTGAGGATACTGTTGTGGTTGCATTTAATGATGATGTAACTCTTGATATTGGTGTTGTTGTGGTAGAAGTTGAAAGTGATGAAAATGCTGACAATGAACATGATTTTGTACCTGTTAAGGATGGCTCTGTTTTCGGAAGGTCAGTTAACGGTGAAAGAGAATGTGTAGATGATGATGTTAAAAGCGTAGATGATGATGTTAAAATTTCAGACGATGGTAGGCATACTGATGAGGCATTGCTTATTGGTTTTTTGGCTGAGATGGCAACACAGTAGGTTGTATGTTAAGTGAATGTTTTTGTATTCTAGGCACATATTCATGAACTATAACACAACTTGGCCAACAATTCTTTGAAAGAATCTCTAGGAATTTTTCACTTGGAACAGATAGCCTAAACGATGCAATTTCCCGCGGTGATGTAAAACTGAATTTCTTGCATTTAAATAAAGATGTTGTTGGCGAAGATATTCTCTGCCTTATGTATGACAGAATAGTTTCCTCAGACGTGTCGGCAGCAAGTCTTGATAAAAAGATTGCCTTATGTTGCGTACGTTGAATGACCACCAGGTTGACTAATGGTGCTGCATCTTCGGGTGGTATGACCGGTGGGGTGGTATGATCGGAGCAACAAAAACAAGAAATAAAATTATGAAATGTGCTCTATTCCGATTTACCGATTGAACAGCCGGAGTTCATGCTAGTATGTACAGGGTTGCCCATATTCGAAGCGCCCATTTAATTTTTAAATAAATCAAAGAAACCACAATTTTTTATCTGTTCGTCATAAATATCATTTAATTGGGTTCAAGTAGATTTGCTTACATCATTTCTTGAATATGATATCTCGTAAATGGTCGCCATTGGCCTCTACGACATATTGTGCCCGTTTTGCAGCATTTTCCATGGTTTTCTTCAACATTTCGATGGGAATGGCGGTTATTTCTTGACGGATGTTGGTTTTCAGCTCTTCTAGGGTCTTTGTCTTGTTGACGTAAGCCTTTGATTTCAAATAACCCCACAAAAAGAAGTCTGGAGGCGTTAAATCTGATGATCATGGCGGCCAATCGAAATCACCATTTTTTGACATCAAACGGCCAGGGAACAATTGCTTCAAAAAATCGATTGTAGTGCGGCTTGTGTGTGGTGACGCGCCATCTTGTTGAAACCAGTAGTGCCTGATACGCTTTCGACGAACGATTGGCATGAAAAAATTGTTTATCATATCGCGATAACGCTCCTGATTGACAGTAACTCTGTGGCCATTATCATCTTCGAAAAAGAACGGCCCAATGAGCATTTTAGCACAAACGCCGCACCAAACAGTGACTTTTGCATCGTGAAGAGGTACCTCTTGAATCTCTTGTGGATTTTCAGTGGCATAAATACGGCAATTTTGTTTGTTTACCGTTCCGTTCAACTGAAAATGAGCTTCATCGCTCATGATAATTTTATGCCAAAATTGATCGTCTTCTTCAGCCATTTCGATGACTCTTTGGGCCCATTCTAATCGACGTGGCTTATCGGTAGGCAACAATTTGTTTACCAATTGAATTTTGCACGGAAACAAATTCAAATCATCACGTAAAATGCGTTGTAAAGTGGATCGGGGAATGCCGAGCTGCTGAGAACGGCGATTTTGGGATGTTGTTGGTGACTGCTCAATACTGGCTCGTACGGCTGCAATATTCTCATCCGATCGCCTTGGTCGCTTTTTATTTGGCCTCTTTGGGTTACCAAGAGTATTACCAGTTGTAAATCTTTCATACAAACGATAAATTGTTTTCTTGGAAGGCGCACTTTTCACTTTATTTATTTTTTTGAAAGCACGTTGAGTTTTCACTATTGACTTGTTTTGTTGAATGTAAATTTCAACAATTTTAGAGCGTTCGCGAGGCGTGTACTGTTCCATTGTAAACATTTGCTTGGAATGACGCTTCAAACGCGGTATGTCATTAGTCGATTTGGCATCACTGCGGAAAGTTAGAGTGTTGCCAGATGGGCGCTTCGAATAAGGGCTACCCTGTATTAGGTCCCGCATAGTAGTCAATAGTTTTTAGCACTGTAAGTAATGTGCGTGAGAGAGATAGCGAAAAGTATTATTTTATTGTAATGGCCGGCAGAGTTTATTAGCAAACGGAAAATTTTCACAATTCCATAAAAGCTTATAATTAGATTTTAGGACGATGAATCAAAGAATTTATATGTCCAGCTTATAGCCAAATGAAGATTTGTACAATTACTACACTTGTACCGACGAATAATAAGTGTTTCACAGTTCTTAAAGTTAATTAATAAGCAGGTATTTTAAGTGAACTTGTTGCAGGAATAGAGTTGCCAGACCTGAGTTTTGACAGATCTCCGAATCTGATTTAATTTTTAAAATATTTTGGCTTTTAATCCAAATTTTGCCAACCCGATATTTAAATATTGTCAAAAAATATAATAAACATCTTAGAAAGGATTTGATAATTTTTTATTTTACATTTGAATTTTTCATTACTACCATTTTACTACATTCTTCACATTTAGAATGTAAGAAGTAAACACAATTGGATTTAGTAACCAATGTATTACAGAACTGATCAAATTTTACTAAAATACTCATGAATAAAAATTTATAGTAAATTGTAAGCAATTGTTTTACTTGAAGTCTGATCGATTGCATTCATAAAACAACGTGTTGTCAAAATTCTCCGCGTGATTAAGTTTTTGAAGTGAACAATTATAGAATCTTCTGCAATGTCCTTTTATTCCTCTCTTTCGGAAATGGACGTTTCATTTAAAATCTCAGAGTCAAGTTATTTGCCGTATCAAAACATCAGTGATTTTGATTCTCCAAGCGAATTAAGTGAGCTGAATTTGCCGCGTAATCGCGATATTTTAAAGTACTATTTCTTTTTAAGTGAACGTGAGAGAGAAAATGGCAAACACATTTCTTATTCAATTTTTACCAAACAAGTCGCAGAAAAAATAATTGAAATATGGTCCAAACTTAATATTGCAATGATTAATCCAAAAAGTGTTGCAAAGAAACTTAATACCTTACTCAATAATTACAAAAAAAAAAATCCCTTTCTTAAACACAATAAATGAGCTTTTTTATATCGGAAAATGCAAATGCCAATGCATTACAACAACGCCTTGCAGATGTGGGTTGATTCCGAATCATCTGCAACAGTTCATAATTGATCAGCATACAAATAGAAAGCATACGATTCTCGAATTCATGACAGATGCTCCAGATCAACAATCAACGCAGCCACCAACTAGCCATGATCCAACATATGACATTGACTTACCGAATATAGATGTTGACTTTGAATTTACATCTGAAATACCAACAGGCACACACCATGTCACATTGAAGAGAGGACCGTATACCAAAAGGTATGATGCCTTAAATTTTGCTATGATGTGCGATAGATTTGGAGTATCGGATAGAGTCGCAACTTGATTGGCTACAGCTCTTTTCAAAGACATTGGCTTCAGAGATGACCATGGCGATTATGTTATCATGGACAAAGCCAAAGTGGCTCGGGGAAAAAAAGAAATGTAGATATAGTCGGTACTACGGCAAAACCGTTTATATCACATTTTTGAATTATTGGACTTTTCCACTTCTTCAAGCATGTTAGGTCAAGTACTATAAGATGGCAAAAGCGTATTTATCCACGCATATGTATTCATTGAGTTATGTCGTATTTATATAGCGTCTAAACACCTGATACCAATTCCAATTCCAATTCCGCTTGGCAGAACCGTCTATATCAATCGAATGGGTTTTAGATGGTTTTGGTCGAATATTTCTCATCTGTTTGTATTAAATAAGCGATGTGGCAAAAACATCTATATCACAAAATCACTGCTATTACTGACTACTTATTAATCGTTTTTACTAATTCTTTTCAGAATTTAAATTATTCCAATATAAACTATGTCTAAAAAATCTGCCGAAGAACGTATTGCGGTGTTTAACTTCTCAGAAACGGAGGAATTATCATCTGATGCCGAACTATCAACTGATGCCGAATCGACAGACGTCGAATCAGCGGTCGATACGACTAGAAACGAAGATGCTAATGATACGGCAGTGAGTAGCGTTTTCTGACATATAGGTATTATTAGCTGAAATCTCAATTTTATTCAGGAAAACGAAAAACCTGGAACCAGCAGCAATACTCGTTGGCGGCAAACAAATCCCAAGAAGCACAAACGTAAAACAATCAAAATGGCTCGGAATTCAGGAAAGCCTTACACCAGTCATACCGGAAAAAGTTATGTCGCCAAGCAAGTTAAGCCCATACTAAATCCGCACCACAACGACAAAAGTGGATATTTGTGTTGCAAATTCGACGGCGATAGCGGCCAAAAGTTCTTCGACAGTTTTTGGAACCATGGCGAGAACTATAAAGCTAAAAAAGAGTTCCTTTTACGATTCACGGACAAAGTCAAAGCTAAAAGTACATCAGAAAAGTACATCAATCGGCAGAATCGTCGTCTCGAAAGCAGTACAGCTATTTTTACTTCATGCCCACCAATAGACAAAAAGTCAAAGTTTGTAAGGACTTTTTCCTAAAAACACTGGACATCAATTTTGAAAGAGTCATACATGCGCACGAACTCGCGGATGAAGCCAAATCTTTTCACTAGAAAGATGCGAGAGGATCGCACGCTCCGCCGAATAAAACGAAACCAGAAGTTTTGACAGCAATACGCAACCATATTGAGTCTTTTCCAAAAGCCCCGTCTCATTATTGTCGGAAAGACAGCAAGCGTGAATACCTAGAAGACCCGAAGCTCAGTATTTCAAAAATGCATCATTCTATTTATGGAAGCAAACCCAAACGTGAAAGTGTCCTTGCCATTGTATCAGAAAATGTTCTGTCAGAATTACAATATTTCGTTCCATGTGCCAAAAAAAGACAAGTGTTCAAATTGTTGCAAATTCGCAACAGATCCTGAATATGAAAAGGTTAAAGAAGAACATGAAAGCCACATTCGCCGAAAAGACCATTGTCGCGCGGCCATGCATCGTGACGTAGAAGCAGCCAAATCGGATTCAACGCTACTAGTTGCTACAATGGATTTGCAATCTGTTCTCCAAATACCCTATGCCGACGAAAGTCAATTTTACTACTAAAGGAAACTGTGTTTCTACAACTTGACTTTTTACGTCGAAAACGACACAACTGGATATTGTTTTGTTTGGAGCGAGGTAGACGGTGGACGTGACAGCTCCGAAATAGGCTCGTGTCTCAAGAAGTTTTTAGACGGTGAATACACACACTTTTTGAAAAGTTTGCTATACATAATGTAATTAATTGCTAATTTTCAGATCAAGTGCAGCATTGTCGAAAAAACATGAAAATTTGGTCTGATAATTGTGGAGGGCAGAATCGCAATAAGTACCTTCTGGCAATGCACATGGAGCTGATCAAGTCGTGTCCTTTTGATTCGATCGAACACAACTATTTAGAAACTGGTCACACTCAAATGAATGTCGACTCCATGCATTCGGCGATTGAAAGGGCCGCAAAACACATATCAATCTACACCCCAAATGAATGGTGTAACGTTATCAGAAAAGCTCGAACCGAGAACAAAAAAACGAAGACGACACCGTACAAAGTCATTCGTATGCAACACAACGATTTCATCGATTTAAAGGACGCATATTCGCATTTGATGAATCGATCAACGACGGACACTGACAATGAAAAAATTGCATGGCTCAAAGTCAAACGTATTCGCTTTGAGAAAAATACAGTTGGCACGATCAAATTCAAATATTCGCATGATGACAATGATTGGAAGGTGTTTTGTTGCCCAACTTATTTAATTTTTAAACGATTTCACCCTATCATTTCATATTTCAGAGCTTACTGGCAGAGCCTCGTAAAAAACGTGGACGCCCGGAAAATTTCAACTTCAAACAGTTATTTGCTGCACCGTTGGCTATATCGAAGGCCAAAAAAGCTGATTTGATATCACTTTGCAAAGGTCGACTGATTCCGCCCGAGTGTCATCTATGGTTCGAGTGGGTATTCAACTATTAATTACAATTAGCGACCCATATACTTATCTCTTCTTTAGATCGCTGGCAGACGAAAATGATCAACAGCTATTGGACGACTCGAGTGATATGGATTTGAGCGACGAAGATTAATGATAGCATTCAGTTTTTTCGCTACTGTTTACATTAGTTTGTTTGTTTGCTGCATTTTAATGAACTACCGTTTCGCCACTTGTTTGGTGCATTGGAAAAGTCGACTACAAGCGGACCAAGAACGGCTAGCGGGGATTTAACAAAATTGATTGAAACCTGTGAACAGTTACAGATAGTTACATACTAATTTTACAATAAATCGACTTTATTTTAAGTCAACGCACTTTTCATTATAGGTTGTATCTGATTTTGAACCCATTTTGTTTGGAAATATGCCTCCACCGTTAAATACTGAAGACGCACACGGTCTTTCTATAGATGTGAAGATCTGTATCAATTAGCCAAAGCCGTGTCTGAAGGTTTTTGTCCTGCAGATTTAACCAGCATGCAACCCGGGCAAATAGTTCGTTCTCGTTGGTTAAAAAAAGCTGGCTAGTTCTGTTGTCTATGGCAGTGCACTATTAGCCAAATGTATAAGGTCAACGCAATATTTGTCACCAAATCTTAGGTATATTATTAACGCTGTAGTTCAAAATAATGCCTATTTTGGTCATCCAGAGAATGTGTTATTGACAATGCTCTTTGATGACAGAAAACCGGTTCGAGAAAGAGCAATTAAGAAGATTTTGTATTATCGAGATAAGCTATATAAACCAACAGTACTTAAGACTTATAAAAGCATAGCATTAATTTTGAATGCTCAGACTATGTTGATTTGATAAACCTAGATGATGACAGTATTTTATCCGAACCTCCATTCACCGCAAACATTCAGTACGAACACATGCTAAGTTATCTAGAGTTTGAAGATCCGCCGCTGCAAGACCCACAAATTCCGTCCTATGTTCAGTTACTTTCAAGTGTTTCGAGACGTGTAATTGAAAAAAAATCGAGACGATGCTGTCGAGCTAAAATACCTCGCATTGAGAGCAAACAAGACTTAAAAGTAAAAAATTTTTACTTTTTCCACTGATTATATAAAAGACTCTTTTTTTAATTTAAATCGTTTAACTTTTGACAATATTTAAATATCAGGTTGGCAAAATTTTGATTTAAAGCCAAAATATTTTTAAAATGAAATCAGATTCGGAGAGCTGGTAAAGAATACTTTTCAACAAGCCCAAAATCAGTGATGTACGCTGCCATTTTTGGACTATTCAACAGTATTTTCATTAAAAACTCTAGTTTTATTTAAAATCTAAACTAAATCTAAATTTTGACTTCGCAATGCGCGATATTGGGATTGATTTTAGACCTATGGTTTCTTTGGAAAGTTTTCTCAGAATTCATCATAGATTACGTTTCTGCTATACGCATTTTTCGTTTTTTCTATTCCGAAAAATTTTACCCGCCCTAACGTACTCCGTTATCATCGATGCCGGGTCCAAACAGTACATCACTATCATTCACGCTATCTAAGGCATCTTTTTGCTCCTGTCTACGTAAAACTCTGCCTTCTTTGGTCTCGCGAGCAGCTTGCTTGTCCGCTCTGCTGATCCGCAAAGAGTCTGTCGCGCGCGCCCATTCATGCGCACTTGCGCTCTGAAGTGATGCCCAAATCTTCGTTAAAAAGTGATGCTGCTAAATATGCTGCTACTCACTGATTTGGGACTAATTTTTCATATGAGTTGGATGTAGCTTTCGTTGTTGTTCTGCGCGAAACCAACCAGACAATGTTCCAACAGCGTGTCTTTGCTTAAATCTTCATATATTGTCTTTATTGTGTCTAAAACATCAGCTGGAAGTGGAGAGCAACTGTTCTTGAATTATCATAGTGTTTTTTCAGCTTCAGCCCTATTCCACTCGCACCACGATTCATCGCATTTTGCATGCTGGGGATTTTGATCAGTCGAAGAATAGTGATAAAAAGTCGCCCATATAATGTTCCTCATTTCCACAAAATCATGATTTCTTCGAATTGCTAGCCCATAATACACTGTTAATTCATTCGATCATGTTGCCAGTTAGTTTGCCTTTACTTTCACTTTTTTACCAGATTTCGTTTTGCCCACGTTTGCCCATCCTTTTTAGGACATGTCCAATGCACTCTTTCTTGTTTTTTATGAAGTTATCACCGTAAGGTTTCGCATTGACTACTCCGGTGTAAGTTTTGGAATCGCCATCACCAATATGATTACGATATTTTACTTCTAAAAACTCTATCGAACGTTGAAACATTTTGACGATAGCGCTCACTTCCATATTACCGGATGGCCCACTGTGATTTGATTCACATTGGAGATTGAGAGGAAGAGGCAACATATGAATGACACACTTAATAATGACTTGGGAAAAATCTCCGAGTGGGGTCTTGCTAATAGAGTAGAATTTAATGCTAGCAAGACCCAGTGTTGTCTGTTAACCCACAAGCGAATCAATTGCCCCTTAGCTCCCCTCAATATGAACGGTGTAGATCTTACGGAGTCAGATGCTCTTGACGTTCTAGGCATTTCAATACAAGCAGATCTTCGGTGGAATGATCACATTTTTGATGTGTCAAAAGAAGCAACCAAGTGCCTTGGTTTTTTAAAACGGTGTAAGAAATACTTCACTCCATCTGATCTTCGTCTGATCTATACCTCATATATTAGGCCGAAAATGGAGTACAATTCGCACATTTGGGTAGGGGCTTCAAGATCATATTTGGAGCTTCTGGACCGGATTCAAAGACGTGCGATATATTTGATAGGTTATGGAAATATTTCATCTTCTCTCAACTCTCTTGGGCATCGTCGCAATGTTGGTTGCCTAAGCCTTCTGTACAGGTACTACCATGGGAAGTGTTCAAGGGAGATACATGGCCTGATGCCATCAGCTCGTGTGTTTCCTAGGTCCACTTGGGCTGCTCTCCAAGCCCATACCTTTACCATTGCAACTTGGCCCAACAGAACATCGCATTACCGAGATAATTCGATCTCCGGTCGCTCAGTAAAATTGTGGAACAATCTCCCTGCGATCGTGTTTCCCGGCAGCTTCAATCTCTGTAAATTTAAATCAAATCCTCACCGACACTACTCCATCTTTCCACCCTCCAACTAACTATCACCCGTCTTCCGAATCAACACAATGCTTTCGCGTTTATAGGGGGCATCCCCTGAGTGCTGGTTAAGTCTAAAAAAAAAAAACATTGTCCTTTGTTCACATGCTCCTCGTGCCACTCTTCATATTCTGAAGGTCCTAGTTTTTTGCTCCAGGTTTCACATAAGTTACAGTACGAACTGCTGACAAAAATATCAACAACTTTGCCGGTCCAATAGCCGATCAATGACGTTACACCAAAGAGCGAATAAAATCCTCTTTTTTTTCCACGTGCCGTCACCGGATACTGTAATTTCGTCTGTGTCGTCTGTGGCGATTATTTTGTTTACAAATCTCTTCTTTTTTGATGGCGGAAGCAAAATATTTATTCGCAACAGTTTTTACGCTGATTCATTTTTTTAATGAAAGTATTGTAGCACGATATTGAAATAAAACTACTTGCCATGTCCATCAATCCACAAAATTTCACACACCCGGCATGTCTTAGGCCTAAAACTCGCATTACGAATCCGTATCTCCATCCATCAATCTTTCACTCGACGGAACATAGTTTGAAATTTCGGCATTTTTTCGATGATAAATACAAAATCACTAAGAAAACTAAGCAAAAACAAAACGGAGCACGAGTTAACGAAATCGGAGCAAAACTGAAATGACGCACATATCTGCTCTTCTAAGCGTTCAATTTTAGTTTGAAATATATACCATATTCTACATAGAAGGGTACAATGTACGTTACACATTTAACATAAAAGCTCGAAATTAGTTTTGAGGAGCCCGAAAATAGCTCGAAATTGTAGCGTTGTTTTTTTGTTAAAGATACTTCACATATAACCCTATGTTAAAAAGTGTTTTTTTCGTTTTTCCGGAAAATGGATGGTTTTTCGCGAGCTCAAAAATATAATTGAAGAGCTCGAAACAAGCTCGAAATTCCTAAATAATTTTTTGTTTTTTAAAGATTTTATTTTCCGGTGCTTCAAGCTAAGGTAATTTATCTAAGCTATTCAATTTTTTTTCGAATTTTCCGGAATATGGATAATTTTTGAAAGAGCTCGAAAATATTACTTAAAAGCTCAAAATTCCTGCATTAAAATTTATTTTTAATACTTTGCTAAGATAGCTATGATATTTCACCTGCAAAATCGTACCAGAAACAACACAAAAATTAATGAAATTGATGCCAAAACGACTAGATGGCATTTAAGCCATAGCCTTTGGCTTAAGCTAAGTACTAAGATCTGAAATAAATATACGAAAATGTTTTATTTTTAAGAAGTATCCTCAGTGCAGAAAATAAGATTCGACGTGAAACTAGCAGCCTTTTTTGTTTTCTTAGTTTTAAGTTATTTTAATGTATATTTTCTCAATAAATGAAGTTCAATCGTTAAACAAGACTTCTTGATCTTTTAAATGATGCTATATTTTTTTTCTTTCTTGTATTCCTGTTAGTTTTGTTGTTATAGAGCCTTAAAGCCGAATGTATGCACTGCATAAAATAAGCTGTGAGCCACTGTATTTATTTGAAAATATATCTTATACAAACTACGCTACGTGTCTTACCAACGTCAACCTACCACTACGTTCGCACATCGATGGCTGCAAGTAATCCAACTCCAAATGATTTATATACGCCGCGCAAGTGTCCAACTCTGTTTGCACGCATTCCTGTTCATAGTCATTCGGGTCTAACTGTTCGATAAACTCCCGCAGATGTCGTTCCATGTAGATGCTAATCCATGGCTTTGCATCCGTCGTCGAAAGCTTGCGCAAGACTTTCCAACGTTCTTGATAGCTTTTGCGCCAAAAGAAATCGGCCTGTATGTGTGCGCTCAGCGTCTTGAGCGGCAGATTCGTATCCAAATTGCCGAGCATGTAGTTGCGATCCGCTTGTCTGGGCAGCTCCTCATAGATGGGATTGTCTGGAACAAGATAATATTTTGTTGTATTAGAATAGAATTAGAATGAAACAATAGAATACAATCACCTTTCCAATTTTCAATAATCGCATCCAACACCAAATGACGCAAGGTTCTGACATTGAGTGCTTGATTCTTATGCACATCGTTGTTACTGTTACCGCCCAGTGTCTTCCCATGGATTTTTGGCAGTATGGTGCGGTTGAGGTTGAGATAAGCTTTAAAAGTATTCAAGTCAACTGTACAGGGAAATTCCACATACGTGAAGTTCATAATTTTAAGCTTTGTGCTAACTTGTTTATTACTTTAAAACTACTGTATTGCAAGGAGTTCGATAATTTTTCAATTGGACATCAGTTTTTTTTTTTGTTTACAAACAATCAACATAGCAACCTGTGGAGGGTTGATTAGAAGTAACCGTTGCCATGCGTTTGCATAAGTTGAATTTCTTTAAGTTTTATTAATTTTTTGTAAGCCAATTCTTTATTAACTAGTAATTTGAGAATTTTGAAAACTGACTTCAGCTTCTAGAAGTTCTTAGGGTTAAGAATTTTTCTAAACAAAACCGAAACATAAGATACGAAAATATTATTACATCTATTTTATCTTTTAAAGACAATGTAATTTAAGCATTTCACCTTTTTATATGGGCGTATCCATATTTTCAATGCAAAAACTATAGCTTTCAAAAGCATCAAGACTTTGCGTTTGAAAAATTATATTTGTGTTGCCCAAATTTCTTAAAAAAGTCATTATTTGCCGTAACGATACGACCCATAAACGTCAATTCACGTGTTTAGGTGTGGAATTCAGGCCCGTAACTACGGATGTTCGAGGTTCCAACCAGGGTCCATAAAGCATTGAAAGAAAAACACACAAATTTCGCTTTTAAAATCAAAAATTTATATATTTCTTTTTAAGAAAAATTGAGATAATGATATTAATTTAATAGGAAAAGCAAAATTTATAATTTTAAAACAAATTAAAAAAAAAAAAATATGTGTGTGGCCGCCACGCACGGTAGAAGTGAAACTTTTACCCAAAAATGGAATTTCTGGGAAAATTGATAAATTATTTTATTAACATTCCCTCCTTCAATGCAACCAAATGGTTAACAAGCAGTCTGCCTTCATGCCAGTAGTAGTTCAAGAACTGTCTTTTTTCATAAAGCCAACTAGTATTTTCAACAAGGCGATATCATGAGAAACATCAATTGCCCTTTTTGTTTATGGACAGTTACTGAAAAGTTCAATTAGAATTAGATCGAAGTTTTTTTTACTTTCGTGACTCAGTTGGTTATAAAGAAGATTTTATTTTATTTGAATTTGATGACTTAAGTAGAACCCAGGCTCGATCTTCAAAGAAAATATCTTGCTGTTTTATTTTTTTTTTAGGTATATTTTGATTTATAAATATTAAAAAGAAAAAAATTTGTCGAAAAACTTGTGACGGGAATAATGCACTTTTCCCTTTCCATACTCTCATCGAACTGCGTACAATTCGACTGCAAGTTGAACGTGCTACCATCGCACCATTGCGTCCATTGCATCAAAGCGAACAAAATTGATGCAAAAAAATCTTGCATCGAAGCGAAGGTTTGTTAACATGATAACAATCGAATTCGATATCAAATACGATTCGAAAAAGATACGTATGCGGTAAACATAAAGTAACAGTTACTTCGTTAATATTCGCTTATGTTTCGAAAAATTATTCGTTTATAATTCTAAAGCGATTAATTCTTCAACACAAATGCGAAGATAATTATATTTTCTATTTTTTTACTGTAAGGTCGATACTCGGATAACTTTTTTGTCACTATCAGACTAACTTTTATTATTACTGTCTTACTTTTACTATTATTACTACTATTATTACTGTCTACTTTTATTATTAGCTGTGTTTTTTACCAAGCGAGCTATAAAAAAACGCCCGCTTATCATAGAAATACTCGCTTAAATAACACAGGAAACTAATAGTGGCTTAAAGTTTAGCGAGCAAACGAAAAAAAGTGCTTCCAAGTCATTTCTCAATTATTGTGTACTTTTTCTATGAGGGTGGCAACTGTGACTTCGGATTTGTTTTGTTTATATTTTTTGTTTACATTTTTGACAAATCAGACAATGCTTCCAAGTTTTAAGAAACATTCTTAAGCAACTTAGCAGTCGTTTTTTGACTACTCGCTTGGAAAAAAACACAGCACTTATCGAAATAACTTTCAATTTTTGATCGCCAATTAGGGAAAAATACGAAATTTTTCTTCGATATAAGTTCATTGCAAACGAACATTTGCCGGGTAGGTTACATATGCACTGACAAGTGTTAATTTTCGGCACAATATTTTAGTAACATATTCTTCTAATGTTTTAGTTGCGACCAACATATCTTACGTAATCTGACGTAATCCATTGGTAATGGAAGACCTTGTAACCAGTATTTTGTGTGTTAAAATACCGCAGCATATGAATATTTTTTAAATCGATATTAATGTGAGTTAAAAACTACATTTGAATTATGTGAAAGATACGATATGTATATGGAAATTCACAGATCTAAGAGTAAAACAAATTTTAGATATAAAGTTGCATTCGTTAATATTGCAGTATGTGCTGTTTCCAAATCAAGCAATGCAATCAATCTAAATTTATCAAAACTCAATTTGATAAATGCTTAAAAGTATGCTAATATTCTGAAAAAAACTACGTTCAGATTAGAATTTTTAGACCGTACTGTACGTTCAGAGTATTGAACGAAAGACTCAATTCAATCATAAAAGAGCGAAAAGAAGAACTGAGTGTTGATTCAAGTTAAGAATTAGCTGCTCAAATAAATATGTCTCAATGGCCCAGTGGTTGGAACAGCCGACTATAAATCCAAGCGTAATGAATTCAATATTCGGTGAAAGGAAGCGTATGAAAAATTTTAAATGGCAATTTTTCGTTTTTATACAACACGTGCGGCAAATTGCTGTGTTGTTGTATTCATAGGAACCATACCGTTACATTGGTTAAACCCCCCGCGCCGTATTGTTGTATACGCGGCTATAAAAGTTTCACTTCAAAAAGGTCTCTTTTGGAAGGAAAATCTTTGGAAAATCTGAAAAAAATACTGTTTAAGGCAGTATACTAGTGTAGAATTTTGAAAACATCGATTTTTCTTGCATAGTTTTTGAAATTAGAGGTTTAAGAATATATATCCAACCAACCAACCGATTTGTTATTTTGGTTTTTCCCGAAACTACTTTTTCCAACACGTTTGACATGATATCTCAAGTTCTAAAGGATCGATTAGCTTAAAATTTGGCGTGGGCCTTTTTCGTATATTCCTCTACTCAGACTAGAATTATGTAAAAATTTTGTTTTTTAATATTTTAAAAAAAATTCAAAACTTTCAAAAAAGGCCAAAAATGGATTTGGAATCGGCGTAAAAAATTTTTTTCTTTCCCTAGTCCGGGATCTAGCAACATTCTTACTAATTAAGAATCTTTAGTTTTCAGATGACTAGAAGTGCTGAAATCGTGTCAAGATGGAGGCACCCTTTTATAGCTTCTTCTCTATACATATAAAAGAGAAAAAAATGTATGTTAGTTACCAAAAAGCTCAAGAACGGCTAGGAGGATTTAAATTATATTTTGTTAATCAACTGCTATGATAACCGATTGAAAACTAGGCTATACAATCAATAAAAATGCAATAATTGAGACGGTTTTGGTTGTATTAGACTAAAATTTAGTAATTTAGTTCAAATAATTATTGTCTGCAACTGTATTGAAAATGGGTGTGGTCGCACTACATCTTCGCCTACTTTTGAGAAGTCATTAAGACTCCAAAACTACTTGGCCAATTGAGCTGAAATTTTGGCAGTAGATTGCTTCTGAGTATGAGATGGCTTACGGAAAATTATTTTTGCCACACCCCCTTTTACCGCCCACAAATCAATAAAAATGCAATATTTCAGACTGTTTTGGTTGGAATTAGACTTAAATTTGGTAATTTAGTTCGTATGGTTACTCACGGAAACTGTACTAAAAATGGGTGTAGTCGAACTTTATCAACGCCCACTTTTCAGAAATAATTATAACTTCTGAGTTGGACATGTTTTGATACTTAAACTTGGTATGTAGGTGCTATGGATCCAAGGGGCTATCGCTATATATTTGAGCGAGCATAAAACGAGAGGGCGTGGCCGTTCACACAAGCTAAATTTAATGACCCAGCTATATTTTTGGTTGAAAATAGCCGAGACGAGATTCAAACATGTCTTAATGGCCGTTTTATTAGTTCATCTGAAGCAGTATGGAGAATTTTTGGTTTTTCAATTCATGAACTCTACCCTGCATTAATACACTTGGCAGTACATTTGGAAAACGGACAAAGAGTATATTTTACTGCAGAGAACATACACAGAGTGAAATTGATCGAAGAAATACCTGCAATCACATTGATTGCGTTTTTTAAACTATGTTCGAGTGATGATTTAGCGAAGACCTTGCTCTAGAGCCAAGTTCCTTCATATTATTCATGAACACTAAAGAAATTGAATCTACGGAAATGAGCGCAAAATGTTGAAGGATGGGTTGAAGTTAAACGAGATTCGGCTCTAGGTAGAGCTTACACGATTCATCGTAATTATTCTGAATGCTTTTACCTTCGACTTATATTGCAACACATAAACGGTTCTACAAGTTTCACTTATTTAAGAACTGTAGATGGTGTTTTGCATCCTACATAACGCGTGGCATGCGAAAACTTTGGTCTTCTTTAAAAGTGACGACCATTGGAGAAATGCACTGTCTGATGCTGCCATCTCTGAAAAAGCTTTCCGACTCAGAGAGTTGTTTGCAATAATGCTGATTTTTTGCCAAATGTTTAACGCGTTACAGTTATGGAACGATTTCAAAAATCGATTTTGCGATGATATAATAATCAAATAATCACAAAATAATCAGGAAATACCTTGCAATGATAACTGTTTTAACGTGGGCTTGGCTTCGATTGAGAGTACGATTTACATGATTGACGAAAAACGCTTAAAAGATTTCGGTTCGCCAGAACCCCAAAGGGATAATACTGAAGTACAAAATATTCTATATACTCGCAAAATTAATTATGATCAAGATAATCTTTCAGTTTATGTAT
This sequence comes from Coremacera marginata, assembly GCA_914767935.1. NCBI lineage: Eukaryota > Metazoa > Arthropoda > Insecta > Diptera > Sciomyzidae > Coremacera > Coremacera marginata. The sequence continues at coordinate 15,597,203 of OU612043.1, read as the reverse complement.
ATCCGAGCAGGATATCCGATATTACAAAGTGTAACAAATAATGAAGTGTAACAAGAATTTTTTTTTTTGTTGATGCCCCTTTTGGTACTGGTTAGACCTTCCGAATTAATTTAATTCGTCATGTACGAAAAATTGCAATTGCAGCAGCATCCTCTGGAGTCGCAGCAACACTTCTAAGTGGCAGTGGAACTAATACTCAGTCAACGTTTAAGTTGCGGCTTTCAGTTTCACCATGCAAAGCAACGCATCCATGCTCAATTCGTAAAAACGGTGCTATTGCAAAAATACTCAAATAAGCATTATTAGTTGTTTGGGACGAATGCACCATGACATATAAGGCCCATATCGATGCTGTTAATACCATTATGCAAGATGTTAGGTCATCATGGATGATCCACAATCTCGCGAGAACCACTGCACCGATTTAGACGATATAGGCACCAACCGATTTGTTATTTTGGCGAAATCGTGTAAAATTTCGTTATGTAAAATTTGTCACGCCTACTTTAACCGCCCATAAAATCAATAAAAATAATATATATCAGACGGATTTGGTCGTATTAGGCTAAAATTTGGGAATTTAGTTTGTATGCATGTTATCGGTAACTGAACTAAAAATGGGCGTGGTAGGATTATATATGCGCCCACTTTAACGAAATCATTGTAATTCCTTAATTGTACACGTTTTCATAGTGAAACTTGGTGTTTATGAAGGTGCTATGCGTCCAAATGGCTGTCATATAGTATATATGTATATAAGATGTTGCCACGCTAACTTTTATCGATCATCTATCTATCTATCCATACTATTATATAAAAGCGTTGTGACACTGCACGGATGTTCCCCAATCAATATAAAATCTAAATAAATAAATCTTCAAGAAATAAGGTCCTTATATATCCCAACGCGTACTGCGTTAGAAGTATATTAACTTTGTCATTCCGTTTGTAACGCCAATAAGGAGCTGTGGCAGGTATAGAAAAGTATATATATTTTTGATCAGCAACACTTTCTTAGTCGATTTTCGAGTGTCCGTCTGTCTGTCTGTCTGTCTGTCGACACAATTACAGCCGTAATTTTAAAGTTATAGCGATTAAATTCAAAATATAAACTTATTTTTAAAAAATGGAGAGCAAGTTCGAGAATGAGCCAAATTGGATGAAAACCACCCCTACCACGCCTACCACACAAAGTGACTTTATTTTAACTTTAAAATCTTTAAAAAATCCACAAAAACTTATTAAATGCTTTGAAATTTTGAACATAGGCTTTGATATATAATATAAACCACCTGTATGCTATTTGGCATACGATGAAAACCACTCCTACTTCCCATACAAAGTGGCTTTATTCTAAACGTAAAATCTTTTAAAAATCCACAAAAATTAAAGAAATATCTTGAAATTTTGCACATAAGCTTTGATATAGGTATAACATGAAATATCTCTATGATATTTGGCAAAATCGGATGAAGGCCACGCATATCTCTCATACAAAATGACGTCATTAAAATCGAAAAACTTTCGTAAATATATACAACTGAATGACATTGGGTCTGTGTGTACCTAAATTGCGCCAACATTGTTTATCCAACCCATATATATATTCTTCGATATAATATCTCCATATTACATTAGAAAAGTGGGTGTGGCATTTTATTTTTGATCGAACTTCTTTTACACTGTGTGTCTGACTTCAACCAAATTTTTCACACATACACGCTGAAAAGTAATAGGCCTTCCCAAACATAATTTTCAGGAAGTATAATATGTTTCTGCATGTTTCTTGTAAAGAAGCAATCATAATTGGTTCCACATATAATATGATTAATTAATGCAATTTTTCTTTATATATATATATATATTTGCATCTTAACATTATTTAATTGTACCTTAGCACTTGTTGTTTAAATTTAAAAACAATATAATTTGTTTTAAAGAAAATATGTTTTCATATAAATATATTGTAATTATAAATGAACTGAGAACACTTTTAGTCTATTACTATTTGTTTGCTAGGAAATATAATTTAGTCAAGAATAACATTTTGTATTCACGGACAAATATATATTAATTGGAGAATACATAATTTAATTGCAGTCAAGCAATTATTTTCGAAACGATAATTAAGAAACACATAATATATTTACCGATGATTACACTATATTTACTTGGAAACATATTTTATTAAGTAAAATGATGCCAGCAGCTTTGCTAACGAAGCACCCACTTTGCCAGCGAAGCACCCGCTTTATCAGCAAAGTTGCTTCAAAACTCACCTATTTTAACTACTGAACCCCCTTATTTTTCTTTTATTTTGTTTTTTATTTTATTAATTTGACAACACAAACACTTTTAATTTCAACAAACATTTTCAGAAACACTTTTCGCAAGAGCTAAACTTTTCAACACGTTTGGCGCGGCTGCTTGAAACTTAAAATAACGCCAAGACTTGGCAACTGTTAAAAGCAAGCGCATAAAGCAACAAGGTTTCCGCTATTTTTCGTGCAAGTGCAAAAGAAACAGATATATGTATGTCTAGGCGAAACACATAAAAGAAAGGAGTTATGTTTGTTTCAAATTTGCAGAGTTCTGTTCTTTTTGAGTTTAACAGTGACGAAAATATATTTTTATTGAGTAGAAACACACAATTCCATTTTTTCACAAGCATATTGATGTAGATGTTAGTTTTTTAGCTAAGGCAATTATATTAATGTTGGACACAACTAATATCTTCTTATATCGAAAAATAATGCTATTGAAGGAAAGTTCTTAATCATTAGGTGGTTCCCTCTGAAAATTTTGTTTTTGAAACCAAACATATATAAGCATATTTTTTCTCTGCGTGTAATCCTTGGTAATTTGAGCAATCTTAAGTTTATAAAATTGGGCGGTAATAGACAGGGGGCGTGGCACTTTATGTTTAGACTAGCTTTGTCTACACCGTCTGTCCGATTTCAACCAAATTTTGTACATATACATATACTCTTTAGTACTCTTTAGTATAAGCCTACAAAAGTGGGTGGGATTGGACAAGGAGCGTGTCAATTTAACTATAATCGAATTCCCTCGACACCGTTTGTCCGACTTAAACCAAATTTTGCTCACATCTTATTTGGCATAAAAATCTGTCTGTAGTTTATAAAAGTAAGCGTACTAGACAGGGGAGTGACACTTTATTTTTAATAAATTTCCATCTACACCGTTTCTCCGATTTTAACCAAATTTCGCAAATATATTCTTTAGTATAATGAGAAGTTTTAAGTATGCAAAAGTGGGTGGGATTGGACAAGGAGCGTGTCAATTTAATTCTAATCAAACTCCTTCTACACCGTTTTTGTGACATCAACCAAATTTCGCGAATATATTCTTTGGAATAATGAGCAGTGATTAGTCTAAAAACTTGGGCGAAATTAGACAACGGCGTGCCACTTTAATTTAAATTGAACTCCTTCTATTGCCTTGGTTCGACTTCTTCCAAACTTTCCATATTCTTTGGAATAATGAGCAGTCAGTAGTCAAGAAATTTTGCGCGAAATTGGACGGGGGGCGTGGCACTTTAATATTAAGCTAAATTATTTTACACTGTTGGTTTTAAACTTGCACACACTGCCAATCAAATTTTGCACATATATTCTTTAACATAATGAGCAGTCTGCAAATTACTCTTTGTGACTGCTAAGGGTAAAATAAAATTAAGCGTATGACACAAATATTTTTGCAGATTATGCATAAACATTTTAAAGACGGCCAAAGACTGCGAATATACTTCAATACGGCTGCGGGGGGGGGGGGGGGAGGTATTTTAGCTTCGGTACTACCCTGCCGAAGCTCCATTCCTTACTAGTTTTTATTTTAAGTAATAAATTCAAATACGAGATTCTATAAAGCACGTTTCGGCAATATTTCATTATAAAACAAAATTCACTAACTAAGCGCATACATATATTGCCAATTTGGACAAAAATATAATAAAGAGCACTTCCATTTTCCACCAGGCAGTCTGACTTCACTTCCTGTTAAGCGCCAAATGTCACATGATGACTTTTTTCAACTCGTAGCCTCTTAATTTTATTTGGCACCATTACACTCCACAACTGACAAGAATTATCGCGCATTACCTGTGCCACCACCAGCTATTTATTTCATGATGTTAAACCAGCATATAGGGTGTTGGTATACACACACACACACACACACATATATAACTACAAAGATGATAGGCATATGAATTATGGCGCTATTTTGGGTGTTGGACCAGAAAAACAAAAATGCATGATAAAAAACACCTAAAGGTGAGAAAATCGCTTGACAACGTGCTACAAAACCAGGTGATGCGATTTATGGTTCTCTGCTTTTTATTTTTGAGGTAGGCGCACAAAGCAACTGTAATGTTACCACTTCAAGGAAAACAAAAACAAAACATGAGTTGGCAAATGCGTCCTTTTTTTTTTTTTTTTTTTGCTGAGTCTCCAAAATACGTGCCAATAAATTTTCGCACGTTTTTATTGTAATTTTGAAAACGTACGAAAAATGTCAAAATGATAATAATGAGCTAGGTGCTGTTGGCCTTTTTTGCATTTTTTTTCGAACCCATTCCCAACAACGTTTTACGTTGGCAATTCTTAGAAAAGCTTGAAAAATTGTTTCAAGATAAGATGAATTCACATAGATTTGAGATTGTTTTTCTAGGCTACGTGTTTTGCATATATAACAAAAATATTTTCCAAAATTTACTTCTTCTATTCACTCAACTGTAAGAATTTAATAAATTCAGTCTGAGTCAGTCGGCTTCAATGGTTGACCATTTCCAATACCAATTCATAGTTCTCTACAACTGTTAATTAAAAATAAATGCAAAATCAACAAAAATATTAAATGCTGTCACAGTGCATAAACTTCCTAGACTAATCCTGCCACTCTATACCGCACTTATTCTACTTAAGCTTCTTTATAACTATGCTAGCTGCTCTTTTGCTGCTCCATAAAAACAATAAAAACCGCAAACGTTTAAAAAAGTAACCTAAACTTCTATCAAAAATAAACAATACCCAAAAAAAACCCATAAAAGGAAAGTCTAAAAATTCCAATTTCATTCCTTCATTCATTCACTTTTCCAATTGTAGTTGTAGTTTGTAGCCGCTGGACAACATTGCTATTGTATTGTACATGGTGGCAACAACTTGGACAACCGGGAACCACATAAATTATGTTAATTCTTATGGCTTGCTTGTTACGCCCACAAAATGTTCTTCATGGACAATGGGTGGTTAGTTGGCATATTGGTGTTGGCTGGACAAAAGAATAATCATAAAAATACACACGACATGTTTTTGCAGACACTTCCTTTTTGCTGCTCAATGAATCTGTGTGGACAAAGTAGGTGGGTAGGAGCGGTGTAGTAGATGAAGAAGTTCTAACAGAACAAATTAAGATGAAACATAAGAAAAAAATTAGAGACCGTTTGATAAGAAAGCACACTGAGCTAGTGTTGACATTTTAGTTAGTTAGGGTGGATCAGATTTTTCTTTAGGCCTTTCTTAGGTTTCAACGACTAAAAGCTGAAAAGTGCCTCAAAAGGGAGTATTGAAGAAGAAAATGTGTGTGTGACCACCGCGCAAGGTGTAAGTGAGAACCGTAAAATATTATCAATCTAAATTTTTCTACTAAAATTACTACTCTTAGCAGAACTACAGCAAGTCTTACCTCATAAAGCAAGCCTCCCAATAAAGCATAATTAGAGTTTGAAGATCAGCTACAATTACAACATAAACTCTTATTCTTGTGCAACATTATGTGTTAGGAAAAATTAATCCTAACCTTAATGAGAACGCTCCCGACAAAAAGAGAAAGGATTAAGGAAAAACTAGTAAGGTGGATGGAGCTTCGGCAGGGTACCGAAGCTAAAATAACCCCCCCCCCCCCCGGCCATATTGAAGTATATTCGAAGTATTTAGCCACGACATACACGATGATATTCAGTTTTATATATTAGCGCAAGTATTCCTATTTTGATGACGTCCCTTTGTATGGGAGGTAAGCGTGGTTTTGATCCGATTTTGCCATATATCATAGGGATGATTCATATTATATATCAAAGCTAATGTGCAAAATTTCAAGACATTTCTTTAATTTTTGCAGATTTTTAAGAGATTTTACTTTTTAAAGAAAGCCACTTTGTATGGGAAGTGGGCGTGGTTTTCATCCGATTTTGCCATATATCAGACAGATGGTTTATATTAAATATCAAAGCTTATATGCAAAATTTCAAAACATTTCCTTAATTTTTGCAGATTTTGACGAGATTTTACGTTTATAATTAAGCCAATTTGTATGGGAGGTAGGCGTGGTTTTCATTCAACTTTGGCAAATATCATAGTGATAGTGAGTCTTTATTATATATCAAAGCCTTTATGTAAAATTTCAAGACATTTCTTTAATTTGAACAGATTTTTAAGAGATTTTACTTTTAAAATAAAGCCACTTTGTATGGGAGGTAGGCGTGGCCTTACGCAGTACACGTTTGGGTATAAAAATTGGCAAAAAATAAAAACATATACATAAGACTAGTCTATAAGATTTTTTATCCAGAGACCTGAAATACTTTTCTATAAGAGATTTTTACGCTGATTCTACCTCTATACTCAGTTTTCCCCTCGAAAATAGGTCGAATTTTTGAGATTCACGGTGATTTGCATTTTTTAGACTTTGATCCAGTTTTTCTACTCTAAAAACTAAACTGTTTCATGTAGAAGATAGGATTCAAAGAGCCAAGAGGGTTCTGTTTCAGTGTAGACGCGTTTGTGGTCTCAAATGGGAGCTAAACCGAGAGTCTATGAAATATGGGTCTACACTATGATGGTTAGACCTGTCGTCACGTAAACTTCGGTGATTTGGTGAACCAAAGTCAGCCACAAAACCATTAAGAAGAGACTGGTGAGAGTCTAGCGGCTGACATGTGTGGGAATAACAGGTGCAATACGCACCACTCCAACAAGCGCAATGTAGGTTCTGTTAGGCATGCTGCCTTTGGATTTAGAAATAAAGAAAACGGCGGCGCTAACAGCCCTCAGCTGCCCTACATGATCATATGCGCATCCTTGATATTGCGAATAGAGATGTCAGGGAGACGGGTATGCCTATGGACGGAAGGCAGATAGTAAGGATAACAGAAAAATGTTATAAAGCTCTTATAACAGATGGAGTCGTCTGTGAAGAAATCGCTGGTAACGATATCAGTATATTCACAGACGGCTCTCTGATGAGTGACAGAGACGGGGCAGGCGTTTACTCAGAAGAGTTGAGCCTATCCTGTGTACTGAGGTTAGGGAGGTTTGTGTCTGTATACCAGGCGGAAATGCTTGGTGTGGTGCATGCACTGGACCACCTGATAGATGACCGGGTCAATGGCAAGAAAATTGTCATTGCCCTTGACAATCAGTCGGTGATTAGGTGCATGCAACGTACAGACATCACTTCCAGGTTGGCCATAGAATGTCTAACCAAACTCATTAGGTGCGCTCAGACAGATGAGCTCACACTTATGTGGGTGGGAGGACATTATGGCATAGAACAGAATGAAAATGTTGATTCTTTAGCGAGAGAAGAATCAGCAGAAGAGTTCTGTGGACCAGAGCCACGTATATCGCCATAGGCGACAACATGGTGGCAGGCCTTATTAAGCAATGGACGGACTCGGAACACGGTACAAGGTGGGAAGAAGCCGGTAATTGCAGGCAATCGAAGGCGGCCGTGAAGAGGTCTTGTAGTGAGGCAGCAAAAGTTATGCGTTACAATCGAAGGACTTTAAGCTGGCTTACTGCACTGGTCACAGGACACGGTCCCTACATGTACCATCTCAGTAAGATGACTCTGACCGAGGACGATGCGTGTAGGTTATGCCTAGAGGAGCCGGAAACGGCAGCACACATTCTGTGCCAGTGTCCGGCGTTGGCAAGCACAAGATTGACCATTCTGTGACGTCCATTTATTGGCTAAGCCGAGATTGATCAGCTGACCTACAAGAATATGCTTGGGGTGGCAAAGGATGCTTATGTAAGGTGCATGCTCACGTATCAGGGCTCCGAGCGGTAGCATCCTTTGTCCAATGGGGACGAAAAGGGGCCCACTGTGGTCCGCTTCGGCCAATCCCCGATTAATTATATGTATATATATAAACTGTATATATATATATATGTATATATAATATATATATATAAACTGTTTCATGTGAAACAATAATTTGTATATCATTTGTCAGATAATTAAATAGGCAATTCAATTAGCATTAACTATTTGTATTTAAGGATAAAGGATGTTGAAATATGCTTTTTTCGCCATTGAGCTAAGCTTATTCAAGATCAAAAAATTTAAATTTCTTTTCCATGTTTTGAAAGCAATTTGAAGGATCTTTAAAGGTGTAAGAAAAATTTAAACTTTTCATTCCGAGAAAATCCGGATTGAAAAGTCTGAAATGAAGATGAAAAAGAAATATCTATCTTTATTTGTAACCTTTTAAAGTTTTCGATAAACGCATAAAAATGTTATAAAATAAGTTTCAAGTTTTTACTTTTATTTGCATAGAAGAACAGAATCTTTTAAAAAGATGCATATTTTTTTGAAGTGAAAACTTCTTTAAGCGCGTTGAGCACTTCTTGGTAGAAAACGAACTATAGATTCGCGATATTACCACGCTGTTAGCGACATCATCACGCTGTTACCTATATCATCACGCTTTTAACTGTTCATTTCTGTTGCTTTTGTCGTGGTTATGCTAGGCAAACATGTTTGGTGAGCTGTTTTTTTAATACCGAGGCGATTATCAACCCATTACCACCCGATTACCGAACCAATTACCCAATTGTTGGGTGATTACCGACCAATTACCGATTACCGAAGCGATTATCAAGCGATTACCAATTACTAAAGCTATAACCAACCGATTAACGAAGCGATTAGAAACCGATTACCAACCTATTACCGTTTACCAAAGCGATTACCAACCGATTACCAAAGCGATTACCAACTAATTATCGATTACCGAAGCGATTACCAACCAATTACCGACCCAATTACAGATTGCCGAAGCAATTACCAACCGATTACCGAAGTGATTACCAACCTATTACCGTTTACCAAAGCGAATACCAAGCGATTACCAATTACAGAAGCGATTACCAATCCATTACCGATGTGATTATCAACCAATTACCGATAACCGAAGGGATTACCAACCGATTACCAATTACAGAAGCTATTACCAACCCATTACCGGTTACCGAAGCGATTATCAGCCGATTACCAAAGTGATTACCAACCTATTACCATCTACTGAAGCGATTACCAACCGATTACCGAAGCGATTACCAACCCATTACCAAATACCGAAGTGGTTACCAACCGATTACCAATTACCAAAGCGATTACCAACCAATTACCCAAGCGGTTACCCAGCCGATTACCGAAGCGATTACCAACCGATTGCCGAAGCGATAACCAACTGTTTACCGAGCCAATTGCCGATTGCCCAAGCAAAGTAACAAATATATTATGTATAAGCATTAAAAAATAGCAGTTTAAGCATGCAATAAATAAATTGATAAAAGGAGTCAAAAAAGGTAGAACGCGTCTGATTTACTGACTCTAACTACTTCGGAAATTCATAACAGATATGTTATTTCAAAGCTTCAAGTTTTACTTCGTTTGGCAATCCCTCCAATGCCTATTTCTTTTATATATTGGACTAACTAGTGGAATAAATAAGTGATAAAGCAAATTTTTCGTAATTTTTCTAGAATTTTTAAAAATAACCGAACCAACTAACTACTTTAATTCGATTTCCCCCACCTACAAAAGTCGAGATATTAAAGTGGTTAAACATTTTACCCTTTTCTAGAAAGCCTGACAACTGAAATAACCCATCATACCATACCATCATACCATTCCCATCTTACCATTGAAAAATACCATACGCCCATATTATAACATCAGACTATACCCACCATAATATATGCATCATACCATACAATTATTCTATTCCAACATTTGACATCCATCATATTATCAGGTGCCTCAAATGTCTCGACTTTTGGCATACTACTAGAAGCTGCAACAACACGGACCGTAGTAAGTGAAATGCGGTTAAGAGCGTAAGGCAAAAGATGCAAGTTATTTAATATATAAAGCAACGAAAATCACGGAGAAAAACCATCGTGCCGGAAACTACAGACATCCGTTCATTAAAAAAACCAATACTCCAAAGCGAAGCTGAGGTTACTGCAGTTAAATTTTACTACTTGTGGTAGAAAACTAGGTACAATATCCCTTAGCACAAACTGTGGAAGGCCAAAACACCGACTTAACGATTTTGAGTAAACCCTACGCTAGCAAAACTCCAGGAGTTTGGGCCTCGGACAAAACTGGCAAATCTGCTCGTTGATCTTGCGGAAGGAATTCTTTCCGCATGCACCAGCATATGTGCGCAGATGGCTTTGTTCAGGTCGAAGTATAGGGAATGCAGGTTGCGAGCTGTTACCTAGCCCCAAGTCTACCTATTCAAGAGAATGCAGAGACGTGTAGGCACTATCTAACTTCACAATTAACTTCAACACGTTGGCAGTTGAATGGCGCAGTCATAGACAGAACCAGTTTCTAATTTTTTTGAAAGCTTCTTGTGTTGCAACAAGCTCCTGGAAGCACAATAATGTGCTTTTCCAAAGCACCTAGAGCCTCTAAGGAGTAGCCTCTCCCTCCATCTTCATCGACAATACTTTGACATCACTTTGACATCACTAAAGACAAGTTTCACATTTTTGTGAGCGTTCTTAGATAGAAGTGTTTCCGAAGTACCTTTCACGGAGGAGGTTCTCTGAAGTTGTGAACGGAAATATTTTTCTTCTGCGATGATACTTTAAAGGTACTTGTGAAGACAAGTTTCACACTTTTGTAAGCGAGTTTGTATTGCTTGGCTTGCTAAAAGTTTCTCCGAAGCAGCTTGTCGATATTTTTTTCAATATTATTTATTTCCTTCAATACTAGAGCAAATATATAACAGATTGGCCAGCCCGACGAACTTTACAAAATTAGCATCAATAAGGTAATGCCTACCTTTCCAAAGCCCGGAAAAAAGCGGGATGGTAGCAGATAAGATGCTTTGAGACGAATCATGCACTCAACGAAAAATTCTTGGTAAAATTGATAAATAACTTTAGTTAATCTTTAACAAAACCGAATTGTGCACTCGATTAAATTTTATAATAAATGCTTAATTTTTTTATCAATTCAAAAGAAACTTTATCCATTTGATGAAAAACATAATAAAACGTTAACAAACTGAATGTGGTGATTTGAAAAAATGTGTTTTATTTTTTTGAAAAATGCTTTTATCAACTTGATAGAAACTTAGCCACAATAACAAAATCGTCAGTCAGTCGGAATAAAATTTTATAATTTTTGTAAATAGAGTTAACAAACTTACTTCGTTGGGTTAATAAATAGGTTTGTTGTGCTGAAGAAATCATTTATAAAAATTGATAACCGCCTGAGTCAAGCGGATAAAATTTTAGTTTCGTAATGATGGAATGAATTATCAAATCCAAAAACGTTCAATCATTACAACAAAAAAAGATGTCTGGCATTTCGGTGGCGTTATTTGTTGTTCGCAGATATTATAAAAAGAAGTTTTGTGAGTTGTCTACTTTTTATTTAATTTGTTAAATTTAATAAATTTTAAGAAAACTTATTTCCAGAACAATTCAGTGGAAGTAAGGAGTTTGCTTAACAGTTCTACAGCAACGTATTTCAATAGATTTCAATTATTTTCTTTAAAAACTAATGTAAAAATTATATTCTTAGTGATACATTTCAAAGGTCCCTATTATGAATTGCAACTTATTTGACTATGTAGATTTAACTTGATTTTTTTCGTGCAACGTATTACATATATTTCAGCTGAGCGATGTAGTTTGCCTTAATCTTTTAAGAATTTCCAAACTACATGGTTCAACTGAAATGTATGTAAGCGCTACACGAAAAAAATGGAGTTAAATCTACATAGTCAGCTTAGCTGAGTTATAAATCATAATAAGGGCATAAATTTGATTTTGTAATATTTATGATTGCTTGAAATAATAAAGTATTTTATCAAAACAACAAATAATTTTTGTATGATTGATAAAAAAATATATTTTTAACATAAAAGCATTTTTCTATTCAACAAACCATTTTTTCAGGTTTTTCAAATTCATTTTGACAAATCATCAAATTATCAAATGTGCAATGCAAACGCGACATTCTTGATAAAGGCTTTTATCAAATCAAAATATCCGTTTATCAAATAAGCAAAATAAAATTTTGTTAATATGATTACAAACTCTCACCTTCAATCCAATTGACAAACGCTTTTGTTGACTCTATACTGACAAAAAATGTATCAACTTGACCTAGGAATTGGTCAATGTGAACAAATACTTCTTTGAGTGTGGTTGCCAACATGAACTAGTCTTGTCTTATCTGTCTAAAAGAAGGGTCTACCTTGTAACCCACCGTTGGCGGTCATTCCTTGGAGCAGGCATGAGAAGTTGGTTGTAACTTTGACATGCGCCTGCGAATGGAGTAGCAATTGTCCAGTTGAATTTTTTAGAACGGGAATAGTATCTTCTACTAAAATGATGAGGAGACCTGATCTATCGCCGACATAAAGACCTTAGAAAAAGGCTTTAGTAGAAAAGCATGAGACATACTTATCGAGTATCCTGAACTGATAACGAGGTTGAATGTTAGTCATGCAATATTTAGTGTTCAAACTGTCAGTTATGAAAGTTTCTATTTGATCTTTAGGTCTTTTTTTTCGGTGATGTTGAAGAGCCTCATTTGGTGGTACCATTCACGTTGAAAAATAATAGGCCTACCCAAACATAATTTGCAAGAAGTATAATATGTTTCTGCATGTTTCTTGGAAACAAGTAGTCATAATTGGTTCCACATATAATATGATTAATTAATGCAATTTTTCTTTATATATATATTTGCATCTTAACAATCTTTAATTGTACCTTAACACTTGTTGTTTGAATTTAAAAACAATATAATTTGTGTTAAAGAAAATATGTTTTTATATAAATATATTGTAATTATAAATGGACTGAGAACACTTTTAGTCTATAACTATTTGTTTGCTTGGAAATATAATTAAGTCAAGAATAATATTTAATGTTCACGGAAAAATATATATTTATTGGAGTTCAAAACGATAATTAAGAACAACATAATATATTTACCGATGATTACACTATATTTACTTGGAAATATATTTTAGCAAAAGAAATGCCAAAAGTTTTTCACTGTGATTACAAAATATTTGCTTATATTTTATTTGCTGTTGGTTTGAAGCAAACAAAATATGTTTAGAAAACAGTAAATAAGTTTTTCTCGGATTTAATTATGTTGAGAAGTAACCATATCATGTTTATTCGACATTACAATAATTTTTATAAGCACACATTTTCTAGTTGGAGAAAACATAATATGGTTGGAGCACCCACATTGCCAGCGACACACTCGCTTTATCAGCAAAGTTGCTTCAAAACTCACATATTATTACTGCTGAACCGCCTTATTTTTCTTTTATTTTGTTTTTTATTTTAATAATTTGAAAACACAAACACTTTTAATTTAAAAAAAAACACAAACTTGAAATTGAAAATGACTTGGCCAAGACTTGGCAACTGTTAAAAGCCAGCGCATAAAACAACAAGGTTTCCGCTACTTTTCGTGCAAGTGCAAAAGAAACAGATATATGTATGTCTAGGCGAAACACATAAAAGAAAGGTTGTTTTAAATTTGCAGAGTTCTGTTCTTTTTGAGTTTAACAGTGATGCAAATATATTTTTATTGGGTAGAAACACACAATTCTATTTTGTCACAAGCATGTTAATGTAGAAGTTAGTTTCTTAGCTAAGGCAATTATATTAATGTTGGGCACAACTAATATCATCTAATATCGAAAAATAATGCTATTGAAGGAAACTTTTTAAACATTAGGTGGTTCGCTCTGAATATTTTGTTTTTGAAACCAAACATATATAAACATATTTTTTCTCTGCGTGTGTATCAGGCTTGTGTCAAATTTTTGCTCTACCATTGATTGCAAAAATATAAAATTTAGATTCATCTGTAAAAAGCTATTTATAGCACTCTTCTTCAAAGGTCCAATCCATATTCTTGTACTTGTTTGCTATACTACCAACATATTTTTTAAGAAAAACATTCTTTGAAGTAAAAATACGTTTTTTATCAATTCCTACGTCTTACTTCTTTCCCGTGGAATAACAATTTCTGAAGCTATGACTTAACTATGTAATCATCTTCTTATTATATAATTTTTTTTTAAAAAATTTATTGCAAGAGTAACAAGGGCCATAATTGTTCATCTCTTACTATTTCTAATGTATATCGTTTCTATAAAAAAATTAAGGCAAAATTTTGAAAATATTTTATTTAAAAAATTAAATTTTAGCCCAAAGAATTTAAGGTTTTTAGGCTGTTGTAAGATATTTTTGAACAAATGTTCTATTTTTAAAAAGTTTTTAAACAACTATTATATATCCTAGAAATCTAACCCAGGGCAACCCTGTCATCGCACCCATATCATTTACAAACATGTCAGCACTTTCGTTTTTTTTTTTTCTTTTTGCATTCGTTTAAAAATCCACACATTTACAGGATATGCGGGTGCCAAAGCTTGAAAAATACAAGTACACTGGAACGATGCACATAATAAGCCCACGAGTCAGCCCAGTCTGTCAGCCTACAAAGAAGCAACCAACATAGTTGATTTTTGAAATAAGAACAAGATTTGAAAAAGGACATTTTTGGTTATGTTGTTAGTGTTAGTGTGAGTGTGAGTGTGGTTATTGCTACTGCTGGCTGCTGATATGCGTTGACAAGCTGTATAAAAATTACACTAATACAAACACACACATACATATGAGGGGCGTCGGATGTACTATTTTATGCTGACAATGGACAATGAATGGCCAGCAGGACATTGGAAATTAAATCCATAAAATTGTTTTGCCTATAAAGTTGTTAACTTGTTCCTGTTGTTGTTGTTGTTATTGTTGTTTTTATTGTGGTCTTCTTGCTACGTGTATGTGTGTGTTTGTTGTAAAAATCTGTTGTAATAAAGCTATTGTACTGATTATCCTGTTCCTGTTGTGCGTTTGAGCATAAAAAATATAGATAAGCATAATAGCAGCAAATTCTATTGTATAACAGGAAATAAAATAAAAGAAAATCGTTAATTCGTGAAAAAAATTCTCAAATAAATACGATATATGTTGATATATTGTCAATGTTATTAGTCATCGCTGGGAAAACAAAGCTAATTTGTACAAATAAATCTTTTTTTCTCTCTTATTTTCCTACCATTAAACGTGGCTGTCCTTCAAAAATTGAAACATAATAAAATGAGAACAAAAAAAAAAGAAAAAAAAAACACAAAAAAATGTTGAAATTTTTGTATGCAATCCATTTAAAAATTTGCAAGGCTAATCCTTGCCAACATGACGCAACATCCTGTTGGACATATCCGTTAAGCATGTCATACGCGCATTTTCAGCACAATTTCAGCAGAAATGCTGCAGCAACGACAACAGGTGGCCGTACTGCCAACTGGCCTACAACAATAAAGCCGTACTGCCAACTGGCCTACAACAATAAAGCCTATTGACGTCATGAACTATTTTCAATGCATTCCATGAAATCCTTACAAAGGGATTTCAGTGATCTGTAGACACACTGTTTGTGCGAAAAGCTGCGGTGTATAAAAATGTAGAAAAAATTTTACGTACAAAAAAAAAAAAAATAGAATGTTTACACAACCTGACGTTCGTTGTTCAAACATTCAATTTGTGCACTCCAGTCATTGCGACATATTGACAGTGTCTGTCTATGTGCCTCGGAAGCGTCGGGAAAGTTAGAATTCGATGAGGTTGCATTCCATGCAGTTTAATAGCCATATTAAAAGTAGTCAATTTTTCATTGTTCTTGAAATTTTTACCTCCTCAATATACATTGTGGCGAGGGGTGATTCGTTAACGAATCGCTTGTGAATCTCTTTTTTTAACCGACTTCAAAAAGGAGGAGGTTCTCAAGTTCGTCGGTTTCTCTGGGTTTTTTTTTTTTTTTTTTAAATGTATGTACATCGATAACTCCTAAACCATATGTCTGATTGCCATAATTTTTGGTGAACAGATAGATATCATAAGCATGGAGGTGCCCGTAAAAAAGTGGGCGGTATTCGAGAACTGGGCGTGGCAATACTAGATCTCGCAATACTGGATACTACTGTATCTCGAATAATATTGACAGTAGGGTACTGCAATTTAGTGTAGGGGTAGGCACAATTATTACAAATTACGGTCAATAAAGTTGGCGTTATTCGAGAATGGGCGTGGCAATATTAGAAAAATAGTGCATCTCGAATAATATTGACACTAGTGTACTGCAATTTTATGTAGGAGTAGAAATAGTTAATAAAAATTACCGTCAAGAAAATGGGCGTTATTTGACAAATGGGCGTGGCAATATTAGAAAAATAGTGTATCTCGAATAATATTGATACTATTGCACTGCAATTTGGTATAGGGGTAGGCATTACTAGAACAAATTGCGTTCAATAAAGTGGGCGGAATTCGACTACTGGGCGTGGCAATATTAGAAAAACACTGTATCTCGAATAATATTGACACTAGTGTACTGGAATTTGGTGTCGGGATAGACACAGATAATAAAAGTTACGGTCAAGAAAATGGGCGTTATTTGATAGATGGGCGTGGCAATATTAGAAAAATAGTGTATCTCGAATAATATTGATACTATGGTACAGCAATTTGGTATAGGGGTAGGCATTATTAGAACAAATTACGGACAGTAAAGTGGGCGGAAGTCGACTACTGGGCGTGGAAATATTAGAAAAACAGTGTACCTCTAATAATATTTATTTATTAATTTATTTATTTATTTAATTAACTGACAGATGATAGAGATTCATATTAGTCAGAACTTAGTATAGATACAAGGTAATAATATTACAAAGGTAAGTCTTAACTTAAGTTAACAAAAAAATCTTGCAATGATTGCTTAAATAAATCCTTGGGCATGGAGAAATCCAATAGAGTCATTAAAAACAAGTTATTGTACGTTTTAAGTGCTCTAGTAATGGGTTCGCATCCAGCATAGTTTGACTTGTAAGCTCTGAGATAAAATGGTACATAACAACGCAAGGTTCTTGAAGGAATATTAAAATTTATACGTTCGAGAAGCGATGTGCAATCAATATTACCACTTATTAAGCCACGAATAAACTCTAAGGCCTGAATGGTTCTTCTATCCTTCAGGGAGTTTAAATGCAGTAATTTACAGCGTATACTATATCATAGAGGCTCAGTCAAATTTAAAGGTCTAAGTGCAAATTTCAAAAATCTTTTCTGAATAGACTCAAGTCTATTAATGTGAACATCATAGAAAGGACTCCAAATGAACGAGCAATATTCAAGCCTAGACCTTACAAAGGCGGAGAACAAATATAAACGCGTATACGGATCATTAAAATCAGAACTATTACTTACTTACTTACTTACTTAGGTGGTCGTAACAACCCGTGTCCGGGTTTCAACCGACCTCATCAGCTCTCGCCAGGCGCCTCTGCTTTGCGCGCGCCTTCTCCAATCGGATACACCAAGTGCGGTTAGGGCTTCCTCAGCCTGGTCCATCCATCGGAGGCATGGTCTCCCTCGTCGTCGTTGACCAGCGACCCTCGCCTCGAGCACCTTTTTCGCTGGAGCTTCGTCGTTCATACGATGGACATGACCCAGCCAGCGTAGTCGCTGCACAGTTATACGCCGAACTACGTCAATGTCATCGTAGAGCTCATACAGCTCGTGGTTCATTCGGATGCGATAGTCATCGCCGACTCGAACAGGACCGAAGATTTTGCGAAGATCTTTTCTCTCGAACACCCCCACAGCGGCTGCGTCAGTTTGCGAAACTACCCATGCCTCAGCGCCATAAAGCAGCACAGGTAGAACGAGCGTCTTGTAGAGTGTTAGTTTTGTCGATCGAGAGAGGGCTCTGGAACTTAGTTGCTTACTGAGCCCGTAGTAGCACCTATTAGCAATTATTGTTCTTCGCTTTATCTCCAGGCTGATTTCGTTTCAGAACTATTACGTTTTATTAAAGCTAACATCGAAAAAGCTTTAGGAATAATATAATCCAAATGCTTTGTAAAAAGGAATTTAGAGTCAAATAAGACGCCTAAATCACAGATTTGATCATTAAACTTTAAGAAGTTATTATGGATAGCATAAGTAGAAGCAATGTTATTGAATCGTTTGGAAAAAGTAACATGTGAACATTTTTTAAAATTTAGTGCAAATAGGTTCTTATCACACCAAAAAACAAGCTTTAATAGATTAGCCTGAAGACTGTTAATATCCATAATAGAACGTATTGACCTGAATATTTTTAAATCGTCAGCAAAAAGCAGGTAGTTGCAATAATTAAAGCAACTTCCAATATCATTAATAGATAGAAGAAATAACAGTGGTCCCAGAATACTACCTTGAGGTAGGCCTGAGGTAGCAAGAAAAACATATGAATCGATATTTCCAATAGAAACCACACAACGACGATTTGAAAGATATAAATTTATCCATCTCAGGAAGGTAGAGTGAAAATCCATCTTATTTAATTTAGCAATTAGGGCATTGTGGCACACCTTGTCGAAAGCTTTGGTGAAGTCAGTGTACATTACATCAACTTGGCAGCCAATTTCGAAAGAGGAGATGCAATATTCAGAAAAGACAGCTAAATTTGTGACGGTGGAACGGCCAGCAACACAACCGTGTTGAAATGGGCTAATTGCGTTCTTCACTACAAAATAAAGTTTATTTTTTACAATTGATTCAAAAAGTTTGGGAAATGTTGAAAGCTTAGAAATTGCTCTATAATTTTCGACATTATTTTCTTAACCTGATTTAAAAACAGGAGTAACATGAGCAAATTTCCATTCATCAATGAAGATACCAGCACTTAGAGATTTATTGTAAATAATTGATAGCGGCTTCATCTAAGAAGACACACATTTTTAAAACAGAAATGGTGAGAAACCATCTGTATCAGGTTTAGATGAATTTTTTAAGGACATAATCCCATTAAAAACATCAAGTGGCGTAATAGCAAGAGTACCAAAATTAATAAATGGTAAGATATTATTTAAAATTTCAGTTTCCGACCAACTTTTAGGCGTTTCATACGCCGAACTAAAGAAGTCTGCAAATAAGTTAACAATATCTGATAGGGCATTAGATGACCTACCTTTGAAGATCATTGAAGATGGAATAGAGGAACATGCTCTTTTCGACTCAATAAAACTCCAAAAAGCTTTTGGGTTGGACTTAATATTATTTTCGAAACCAATAACAAATTGCTTATACAAGAATTTATGTAGAAAATCAAATTCTCTCATATAGTGTTTATATTTTGCCTCAAAAATCTCATTCTTCGTCGTCTTAAATTTTTTTAAAAATTTATTGCGTAAGTTTCTCAATTTCAATACCACGGTCTCTTGAAGTCCTTTTTACGGAATCTCGGAATATGACCGTTTAAAATATTCGCGAAATCCCTGGTAAAAACTGTAAAAGATTCAGCAACATTATTGCAGTTTAAACGACACTGCCAGTCAATGCTGCCTATGTGAGCATTAATAATTCAACTATAATTCATATTTAAAACAGCCCTGTCATTAGGAAGTTTTAAAAAGCTAAAAAATTCAGCTTTCAATATCAAAGGCACATGATGCATGTCAGTTGACGACAATGGAAACATGCATTCCTCAATATCGAATTTTATTTCAGAACTTGCGAAGACAAGATCCAAAAATCTACCCAGCTTATAGGCAAATGTATTTATTTGGCTTAGATTTAAACTAAAAAAATTATCAATCAAATAAATTTCACTAGAATGATTCACATTTATTGGATAAAGGATTATTTCATTCCCAAGAAATGACTAGAATATTGACACTAGAGCACTGAAATTTATTTAAGTACTGGGGTAGGCAGAATTATTAAAAATTAGGGTCAATAAAGTAGGCGCAATTCGACAAATGGGCGTGGCAATACTAGGTAAACACTATCTCAGTTAATATTGACGCTGGGGTACTGAAATGAAGTAAAGGGGTAGGCACAATTATTACAAATAACGCTCAAGAAACTGGGGGCTTATTTAACAATAGGGCGTGGCAATATAAGAAAAACACTTGTTGACAAAAAACACGTGACATCTGATTTAAATTTAAGAGACAGATATTTGAAATAACCAACAAACTTTCAGAATGTAATAGAACAATTTTTTTAAGAACAATTGTATTTATGTTGTTTATGCACATTTTTCGAAAACTTATCATATTCTCTAAAAAGGAAGAAATAAAAACTTTTCTAAAAAAAACCTACTACAAAATCACTACAAATTAAAAAATATTTTTAAAATAACTTTTCCTTTTAATTTCTTGGTCATATTTCATAATTTATTTAAACCAAAGATGTTAAATAATGATGAGATAATGCTAATGATTGCTAATTAACCTTCTTTTGTGAAATTCTCTAATTCATTAAACAATTAGAATTAGTTCAACTAATTCCAATTGCAATTAGTTGCCATTAGCAAAAAAAATTGGTTTACCTTTACAATTAGAAATCTAATTGACTTGTGCTAATGCAATTAGATATTCAATTAGCTCGAATTAGAATCAATTATTTTGATAAAAATAAATTTTTTCCAAAGAATTATTGAAGTGAACGAATGATGATGTAAGCCACTGTATGTGGAAACATGTGCTAATTCGATTACCGCAAGTCTACTTTTACATTGGCAATTATAATTGCCGCAATTATTTATGATTCTCTTTTGAAATTGCCATTTGTGTTTACACGGGCAATTCTGTTTAGAGCAATTCTAGTACAAAACAACGCGTAGAAAATTGCGAATGAGAATTAATTGTTGTCAACTGGTAATTGTTTGAAATGTAAATATATAAACGTGCTTATGATATTCTAACTTGTAATATTCTAAATGAAAGTGGTATTTTTGTTAACTTAAAAACATATTTATTTGTCGCAATGTCGCAGGAAATATACGTATCATTTGCAAGTGAATTTTCTGGTGATGATGAGGATTTTGATGTTACATACACGCCTTCATATGTACATAAGTAATATATACAGTGTTACACTAAAGTCTCCGTACAATGATCTTTATTTTAAAAAGGTTTGAATAAATAAGCCAATTGTAACTTTAAAAGAAAACATTGTTTGTAATGTCTTTTAATAAGTTATAAGGTATTAGTTTCTAACAAAAGTTCCTTTTTAAACACAAAAATTAAATTTTAGTAAGCTGAAATCTACACCAACTTCAAAAAATGGTACCACAAAAGTCTGCGTACAACTGCATGTACAATTTTGTCTCACACTGTTTTGCTTGTAACGGGAAACGGTAAATTTATATTTGAAGTGTGTAGACACGTGTTTTTATTTGAAAATAGAGAAAGACTGATAATCAGTTGAATTTAGTGATCAAAATACTTGAAAATGGCTGGAAAGGAGCTGAGTCTAGCTTGTAACGAACCTTCTTAGGCCGAGGTATCACTCGCCGGTGTCCAGGGTTCGTCTACAAAATTTTATATACCAAGTGTGAATTAATTACACTTTCCGTTATTTCAGTTCATTTATTTTATTTCAGTTTTTTTCCTTAATTTTACACTTACACTAATTTTATGGTCTTCATGACCCTATATTATTAATTTAAACAAATGGAAAAGAAAAGATAAAACTTATTATATGGTGTCCACTGTCCTGCGTAGTCCTCGTTTCTTTTCCCGACGTACTGCGAACGTCCAGTCGGCATGTAAAAGAGACGCTTTGTTAGTATCAATTCTCACTTCAACGTCGAAAAGACTTAGAAAATATCAAGTGGGGCACTGCGATGCGACGTCGGAAAGACTTAGAAAATGTACGCGAGTATAGCACTGGTCACTACGGCACAATGCTATGAAAAGACTTAGAAAATATCAAGCTGACAAGTACTGCGATGCAACGTCGAAAAAGACTTAGAAAAATATACGCGAGTATAGCACTGGTCACTACGGCACAATACTATGAAAAGACTTAGAAAAATATCAAGCTGAGCACTGCGATGCAACGTCGAAAAGACTTAGAAAATATTAAGCTGAGCACTGCGATGCAACGTCGAAAAAAAAGACTTAGAAAAATATATGCGAGTATAGCACTGGTCACTACGGCACAATACTAGGAAAAGACTTAGAAAAATATCTAGCTGAGCACTGCGAAGCAACGTCGAAAAGACTTAGAAAATATACGCGAGTATAGCACTGGTCACTACGGCACAATGCTATGAAAAGACTTAGAAAATATCAAGCTGACAAGTACTGCGATGCAACGTCGAAAAAAGACTTAGAGAAATATACGCGAGTATAGCACTGGTCACTACGGCACAATACTATGAAAAGACTTAGAAAAATATCAAGCTGAGCACTGCGATGCAACGTCGAAAAGACTTAGAAAATATTAAGCTGAGCACTGCGATGCAACGTCGAAAAAAAAGACTTAGAAAAATATATGCGAGTATAGCACTGGTCACTACGGCACAATACTAGGAAAAGACTTAGAAAAATATCTAGCTGAGCACTGCGAAGCAACGTCGAAAAGACTTAGAAAATATACGCGAGTATAGCACTGGTCACTACGGCACAATGCTATGAAAAGACTTAGAAAATATCAAGCTGACAAGTACTGCGATGCAACGTCGAAAAGACTTAGAAAAATATACGCGAGTATAGCACTGGTCACTACGGCACAATACTATGAAAAGACTTAGAAAAATATCTAGCTGAGCACTGCGAAGCAACGTCGAAAAGACTTAGAAAATATTCGCGAGTATAGCACTGGTCACTACGGCACAATGCTATGAAAAGACTTAGAAAATATCAAGCTGACAAGTACTGCGATGCAACGTCGAAAAGACTTAGAAAAATATACGCGAGTATAGCACTGGTCACTACGGCACAATACTATGAAAAGACTTAGAAAAATATCTAGCTGAGCACTGCGAAGCAACGTCGAAAAGACTTAGAAAATATTCGCGAGTATAGCACTGGTCACTACGGCACAATGCTATGAAAAGACTTAGAAAATATCAAGCTGACAAGTACTGCGATGCAACGTCGAAAAAAGACTTAGAGAAATATACGCGAGTATAGCACTGGTCACTACGGCACAATACTATGAAAAGACTTAGAAAAATATCAAGCTGAGCACTGCGATGCAACGTCGAAAAGACTTAGAAAATATTAAGCTGAGCACTGCGATGCAACGTCGAAAAAAAAGACTTAGAAAAATATATGCGAGTATAGCACTGGTCACTACGGCACAATACTATGAAAAGACTTAGAAAAATATCTAGCTGAGCACTGCGAAGCAACGTCGAAAAGACTTAGAAAATATACGCGAGTATAGCACTGGTCACTACGGCACAATGCTATGAAAAGACTTAGAAAATATCAAGCTGACAAGTACTGCGATGCAACGTCGAAAAGACTTAGAAAAATATACGCGAGTATAGCACTGGTCACTACGGCACAATACTATGAAAAGACTTAGAAAAATATCTAGCTGAGCACTGCGAAGCAACGTCGAAAAGACTTAGAAAATATTCGCGAGTATAGCACTGGTCACTACGGCACAATGCTATGAAAAGACTTAGAAAATATCAAGCTGACAAGTACTGCGATGCAACGTCGAAAAGACTTAGAAAAATATACGCGAGTATAGCACTGGTCACTACGGCACAATACTATGAAAAGACTTAGAAAAATATCTAGCTGAGCACTGCGAAGCAACGTCGAAAAGACTTGAAAATATTCGCGAGTATAGCACTGGTCACTACGGCACAATGCTATGAAAAGACTTAGAAAATATCAAGCTGACAAGTACTGCGATGCAACGTCGAAAAGACTTAGAAAAATATACGCGAGTATAGCACTGGTCACTACGGCACAATACTATGAAAAGACTTAGAAAAATATCTAGCTGAGCACTGCGAAGCAACGTCGAAAAGACTTAGAAAATATACGCGAGTATAGCACTGGTCACTACGGCACAATGCTATGAAAAGACTTAGAAAATATCAAGCTGACAAGTACTGCGATGCAACGTTGAAAAAGACTTAGAAAAAAATATACGCGAGTATAGCACTGGTCACTACGGCACAATACTATGAAAAGACTTAGAAAAATATCAAGTTGAGCACTGCGAAGCAACGTCGAAAAAGACTTAGAAAAATATACGCGAGTATAGCACTGGTCACTACGGCACAATACTATGAAAAGACTTAGAAAAATCAAGTTGAGCACTGCGAAGCAACGTCGAAAAAGACTTAGAAAAATATACGCGAGTATAGCACTGGTCACTACGGCACAATACTATGAAAAGACTTAGAAAAATATTCAAGCTGAGCACTGCGATGCAACGTCGAAAAAGACTTAGAAAAATATACGCGAATATAGCGTCGAAATCTGGTCACTACGGCACAATGCTATGAAAAGACTTAGAAAAATATTCAAGCTGAGCACTGCGATGCAACGTCGAAAAAGACTTAGAAAAATATTCAAGCTGAGCACTGCGATGCAACGTCGAAAAAGACTTAGAAAAATATACGCGAATATAGCACTGGTCACTACGGCACAATGCTATGAAAAGACTTAGAAAAATATCTCGCTGAGCACTGCGAAGCAACGTCGAAAAGACTTAGAAAATATAGCGCTAGTCACTACGGCATAACGCTATGAAAGATTTCAGGAGCTAAGAAATTTATTATGACTTACCGAGTTGGCTGCCGCCGCAAGAAGAAATTTTAATTTTCTGATCTTTGTCTAAGTTACCTTAGCTTAGCAGCACAGCAGACTCGTGGTGGGTTTTTTGTCTCAGCTGTTCGTCTTTTTGCCTGCATTTATTTTTCACCACGGCCTAGTGATGTTAACCGGGTGACATGAGGTTATTAAGTTGATGTTTACATGAAGCTTTAGTTTAATGGTGGGATTAATGTTTGATGAAAAGTAAATGATGTTTATGCGACTAATTTGATTAACATGCTACTAACTGTAATTTCATATGACTAACTAATAAATAAAAGATGGGAAAGTGTGGTGTGCAAGCCAATGCGTTTAAATAATAATGAAATAATATTATTATAGAATAATAATTCACAGGGACTAAGAAAAATTGATGCAAGGATTTAGAAGTCACATGCGAAATATTAACGCAAAATGAACAGTGACTAAAGATGTTAGGCGAAAACGAGGGTAGCGACTTTCGTCCTCACAAGCTGAAAGAAAATTAATATTAAATCTCCACGTTAAACAGCAGAAATCATATACGGAAATTGCGGAAATCACTTTACGTGCCCGTTCAACGATCCAGACAGTTATTGAACGATATAGAAACGAAGGTCGTGTTGAAAACAAACCAAGATCTGGCCGCCCAGCTAAGCTAAATGCGACAGATAAACGGCAAATTAAGCGAATGATTGGCACAGACCCGTTTCTAAGTGCATCCAAAATAAGTGCTGAGTTGAAAAAATATAATGATAAAGCTGTTCATCCAGAAACCATAAGGCGGGCTATAGTCAGTTATGGATATAAGTCACGTACGCCCCGTAAAAAACCTTTCGTAAGTGCCATAAATCGAAAGAAACGTTTAGACTTTGCGAAGGCTTATGTAAATGCTTCCCAGGATTTCGGGCGCAAAGTTATTTTTTCGGACGAGTCTAAATACAATATTTTTGGTTCCGATGGGCGATTGCGGGTTTGGCGAAAACAAGGAGAAGCTCTGAATCCAAAGTGTACGATCAAGACCGTAAAACACGGTGGTGGAGGACTACTTGTGTGGGGTTGTATGTCTGCATCGGGAGTTGGGAAGCTGCAAATAATAGACGGTACGATGGACCAATATGTGTATATTGACATACTTAAAAAAAATTAGAAAGAGAGTGCTACAAAACTTGATCATTCTACAGACTATTATTTCCAGCAAGACAACGATCCCAAGCACACAGCTTATAATGTGCGCATGTGGCTAGTGTACAACACACCACAACTTTTAGTCACCCCACCACAGAGCCCAGACCGTAATCCCATTGAGCACTTGTGGAGTAGGCTGGAAAATAAAATTAGAGCTCACGAAATAAGAAACAGAACACACCTCAAGGAAGCCCTTTTGTTAGAGTGGAACAATATTGAAAGATCTTATACCGAAAAACTTGTCAGCTCGATACAGGATCGACTGAGAGCGGTCATTAAGATGAAGGGATATCCGACGGAGTATTAAATGGTATTTTTTTTTTTTGAAAATTGAATTTAGTTGATATATTTCTATATACATTTTTATTTATTTTTCAGTTGTACGTAGACTTTTGTGGTGCCCTTATATGCAGTTTATTTAATGTTATTCTAAAAACTTTATTTTGTTTTTTGTTCATTCCAAAAAGTTTTTAAGATTTGAATTCTCATTGAACTTGTTATTAAACAACAATTTTTGTTTTACTTGAAATGAATAACATATGGTTTTTTTTAATGTTTTCTAAAAGTAAAGTCATTGAACGGAGACTTTAGTGGAACACTGTATATTAGGGTGTTCTCTATTTTAATTTTTATGAAAAAGGTAGGTCTCACCCCCCAAAAAGTTGTCAAATGATTTCAGAAGTAAGCTGGAAAAATTTAACGCCCCTACGACCCCGCCTTCCCATGCCGCCGTTCGATTGAAAAAAAAAAAATATTTATCACTCATACCCCTTGCTTTCTCATTTTGAAAATTATTTTGTTTTATAGTGCATAAACTGTGAAAATCAGTTCAAAGTTATTATACAATATGTATTTATTAATAATTTTTACTCAAAACAGTTTTCGAACAATTTGTGTAAATTTTTCTGTGCTCCTGAACGCACTGCAGAATGTATTTTGTTTTTTTATTCTCGTCTTTGGTGAGAAGGCCATGATAGTCTTCCATCAGCTTAACTGCTCTCTCAGCAGTATCATTGACAACACGCAACGACTTTACAATTTTTTCCCCATCAATATAAGCTTCATGGCTACTCCAATTTTCCGAGTCACAACTGAGAAAACTGTCATCGATTTTAAATCGACGAAACATATCCGCACTTTTCTCATTTATAAATTCGTCAACCGTCTTATCTGTTAGCACGTTTTTAATTATTAGTTTAAAATTTAAAAGTTATTTAATCGCATTATTACCTTCCCAGTTCCTGATATCATCAATATGTGAATTAAGCCTTTTGTCCACTTGTTCTACACTAACCCTTGTCAAAGCTTGTACCATTTTCCTTTTAGTGTCGAGTTCCAAAGTTTCGTCAAAAAACGCGTGAGCAGATATTTCGTGATGTAAATACCAAGAATGACCCATAAGTTTCTTCAATGCAGGTCTTGCTGCCATTTGGTCAATATCTTGGTATTTCACCATTTGGCAAATGAGGTCGATATCTGTTTATCATGCTGTTGCTGCGTTTGAGCATTTGTACCAAGCCTTAATATAAAAACGGACAATGAAGCAGCAGACATCTCCTAAAGCATTCAATTCTTCTTTGGGCAATGGGTAGTCCTCACGGAGAAGAAATATTTTCAAGCAGTAAATTGCTTTCGACATCCATCTCGCATGGTGCATTGCTCCTGGTGGCCGTATTTTGAAATCGCTTTCACTTTCTGCTTTAAGGAACAATAATGCCAGCTCCAAAAGTTCACGGTAATCCTCTCGCACTTGACGTTTTATTAACTCTTGTGAGACGAATTGGGAAATATTTTCCATAAAACAATAAGTTTTCCATGGCAGTTGCTATCCTATATTCCATTCACAATTTTTTTCGATTTAAGTTGTGGCCACGACTTTTTAAAGTCTTTGAAAAGGGGAACGTCTGGGCTTGATGAGCGCATTGGCAACTTAGACTCAAAAACGGCTTTCAATACGAGTTCGTAAATGTGATGCCGGCATGGAAGATACAGCAAGTCTTTTGTCAATTTTTTCTCCAACAAAACACAAGCACCATTTTTCTTTCCAGTATTGGAACTTGTCGTATCACAACACAAAGCTTGCACTCTGTTGCAAAGTTGACAATCTTGCAATGCCTTATATGCCGCTGCTGCTTGTTCTTCTCCAGATGAACTATTCAGTCTTGGAACATCTATTAACATCTCGCTTCCGAGTCCACTGACAACAATTGGTAAACGTTCTACTTTCTGCTCCTGAATACCTATATAATTATAAAATCGGCTATAAGTTTAAACTGATTACATATAATTATGACGTTTACACTTACTCAATGCGGTCAATAACTTTCCATCCCAATGAACCACCACAAATTGAGGTAATGATTTTAAAATATTGCTCTTTCTTTCTGCAGCCCGTTGGGTTTGCAACTGTGAACGAACTTTGTGAATTGAAGTTGAAGTAATGATCAGTTCATCCAAACTGTGGCCAAGTGCTTCTGCTGTTGCTTGCAGGATGAAAACAGCGTAGCGCACTGAAACTTGACATTTATCAAGCACTGCAACAAGTTTTGGCGTTATAAAATTTTTGCGAGCTCTCCTGCCACCAGAAGCTCCTTGGAACACTGCAACAATTTGGGCACATTCAGGCTCTTCTTCATCTTCAGACTCTTCAGAAAACATTTGAGGCAATGCATCGATTGAATTTTTTGCTATTTTGCTCGCAATGTGTTGTTCCAGCCGAGTATTTTCATCTCTCTTACGTTTCTCCCTTTTGTCCTCAGCAATCGCAGAAATCTTGTCGACAGCTCCGAGACAACCTACGCGACCAGGCTGCCTTTGTGCAAGAAGAAATTGTTTGTCCTCTTCAATCCGCAGTTTAGTCATTGCTTTTGCATGTGCGATATCAAAGAGGTTGTCTAGATCATTGACAAACAAATTCTCTCTTTCTTTAAAACTTATTTTGGCTCTGTTCGCGTTGTTTTGCAAGTTTCGCCACTCCTCATGCAATTTCAAAAGTTTTGTAACACAATGCTGTAATTGCCTAGTGGGTATGCGCGCCTTTTCCCAGAATATCATCACTTCACGAATCACCAAACTTGCACTTTCTTTAAGGTTTAATTTAACGTTTCTAGTATTGTAAAATAATACCTGTAACACTTGTTTATTGAATGGCAATTTTGAACCAGTAATACTAAAATTAATTGGACCAACTAAATAAATAATATTTTCATTTCGCAACGACATTTTCACACACTTGATTGTCACTATGACCGATAAAATAAACTTTAATGCAACTATCATAGTGTAAGTATAAAAGTGGCTACAAGACGGCCATTTGTAAAATGTTGTTTTTAGTACTTGTCAAGCACCCACCAGTAGTTGTCAAAAGTGTCAGAGCCCCAAGCCGTCCGATGAAAATCAAGCGGCGCGCCGTCGCCACTTGTATGGCTATACATTGCTTTATAAAATGTTATTGTGATGTTCGCATATGAATAATATAAATGAAACTTATATATTATTGCGTATGACGATATGATACGAGTAGATGTTAAAAATAATACATTTTCCAAATTGTATAATAACTTTGAACTGATTTTCAAAGTTTATGCACTATAAAACAAAATAATTTTCAAAATGAGAAAGCAAGGGGTATGAGTGAAAATAATTTTTCACTCATTTCAATTTTTCATTTCATTTTTCAATTAGTTTTACCATTGGAATAAAAATTTCAATTATCTAATGGGAATTAGTTGAACTAATTCTAATTGTTTAATGAATTAGGCAATATAAACCAACTGCATCAATTGCTAATTCTAATTGGAATTTAACTTCTATGATTTAAACATATTATTACATCGGAAAACTTATTATTTGGATTTTTTCTAATATTTATTTATTTATTTAGCCAAACAAGGCAATATACTTATTCTAACTTATTTTTCTAACAGGTTGTTGTTGTATTTATTTTTTTATTTTTTGTTTTTCTCTCCTCTTTCCTTGTTTTAGGTGTAGAAGATATGCAATTCTCAGTGGGCGTAATCCGCCCACATGAATCGACACATTTTCAAAAACACGTCAAAAAGAAAAGACAAGAAGAAGAACGAAGGGGGAACTTATATACTAAGCTTACATACTAACAGATTTTATACACATAGTAAAAATATGTACAAATTTTTAATACTATGCTAAAATATTATTAAGATGGAAAGCTGAGTGGGAGAACAACTAAATTTTGTTTAGGTATGGGTGGTAGACGGCAATGTAAGAAGAGGCATTTGGATATGGGAGAATAGAGTTAATATTACAATGCGGTGTTTTACTTATTTAACATTCAAATTTTTGATTTACAATTTTTCTACAAATGCTAGATCAAGGAAATAGAAAAGGGGTCAGAATGGTGAAAAGGAATTGGAGAAGATTCTGAAGTAGTTATGTAAAGGAAAGTGATTTGGAAAGAGAACGCTTGAATCTGAATTTCGATATTGGCGGTGTATAATGCTCGCTGATATTATTAAATATTTTACAACATCTATTCAAGGGCTCGTTCAATGCGTAAATAGTGTTGCGATGCGATTCTTTTAACAATTTTGTATACCTTGTTCGCCTTATTGGTTCATTAAATAGTACCTTGCTCGAGATGTATTCGCTATCGATGTTACCAGTAATAACATCGAATGTAAAGCATGAGCAAAGTAATATTCTCCTTGATGACAGCGACATTAAATTGAGGATTTTAAGTCTACTCTCGTATGGTGGTAAATTTGTATAGTCACGAGGATCGTATAGGTCTCTCAATGCAAAAAGCAAGAATTGTCTTTGAATAGATTCTAGCCTTTCACTATGCACTACAAAAGCTGGGTTCCAAATTATGCAACAGTATTCTAAGATTGGTCGTACTAATGTGCAGTATAAGGTTTTAGTTACCCAAAGGTTTTTGAATTCTTTTGCACGTCTTTTTATGAATCCGAGCATTTTGTTTGCCCTGGATATGATATGATCGTAGTGAAGGTTAAAGCGCATCTTACTATCAAGAATTATTCCAAGATCTGCTATGTGGTTGACCCTTTTAAGTTCTACCTTATTTAGCATGTATCTGCTATATGTGATTACGTTTTTACGGGCAAAACTTATAACGTAGCACTTATTTATATTTAAATAAAGTTTATTTTTACTACACCACTGTTCCAGAGAAAAAAGCTTATTCTGTAAGAATACTGAATCCACTTCTGATCTAATGTTATAGTATAATTTTAAGTCATCTGCATATAAGAGATGGGGGACATCATGCAAAACTTCAGATATGTCTGCAATAAATATGTTGAAGAGAAGTGGGCCAAGATGGCTACCTTGAGGTACACCCGACGAGACAACAATCTTTTTAGACAAAGTACCCTGAAATTTTACATATTGGGATCTTTCACAGAGATAAGACTTGAGCCATTTCAGCACAGTACCTGATATACCAAATTTTTCTAGTTTCTTAGCTAGGATTTCGTGATCAACACGATCAAAGGCTTTACTAAAATCTGTATAGACTGCATCTATTTGGTGGCCCTTTTCCATTTTAGTAAGAATGTCTGATGCCATGATTGCAAGATTTGTGGTTGTTGATCGTCCTTTACGAAAACCATGTTGCTGCTCGTTTAAACACGGATTAATTATGCTCGTGAGCTTGGAACATATAATTTTTTCAAATAGCTTTGGAATTGCTGACAATATTGCAATACCCCTATAATTTTCAACTGATCTCTTGTCGCCATTTTTATAAATTGGCGTAAGATGACAAGATTTCCAAAAAGTTGGGAATATACCTGTATGCAAGGATTTGTTAAAAATCATATGTAACGGCGTAATTAATTGGTCTAAACATTGAACAAGTGAAATTGGTGGTATAAGGTCTGGACCTGGAGATTTATTTGAATCTAATTCTTTAATGGAATTGGTTATGTCACTCCATGTAATATTTATTTCACAAACCAATGTCGGTCTACTAGTTATACTGGCAAATGTAGGTTGATTTTGGGAAGTAGTTGAACAAAAGACTTCTTTAAATATGTTTTATTATCATAATTATATTGATTTCTTTATGAATACAAAAGCTTTAAAGTTGGTGCTTCTGATTAAAAGTCTGATTATATTAGCGCCGACCTTAAAAGCTTTTGCATTCATAAAGAAATTAATATATTAACAAAAATAACAATAACAACAAAAATAATAATAACAAAAACGTAAGAAATGATTTAAGTGTTCATTTTTTATCATTACTCGAAAAAATGAGAAGCAATGAGAAATCAAAAAAAAAAATTTACTATCGCATGGCATTTTTTTAATTTGAGGGATGAACATTTTTTTGGGGTATTTCTGCAAAAATGAGGGGTAAATTGTAATTTTTCTAAAATTTTATGCAGCCCATTCGGAAGAGCGACGTTCAAATAATAAAGTATGTATGTGGTTTTTTCAAATTGTATTTAATTTTTTTCATCATGTTACACAAGGTTGAAATACAAGGTAAAAATCAGAACATTTGGGCATTAAAGAGTTAATGACTCTTGGATCAAATATCAATATTGAGTCTTAAAAAATTCAGGGTTTTTTAACTTTAGAAAAATCAAATCAATTATAAAATTAAAAATAAAACCCATCATGAAAGGTCATGAAAAGTTATGATATTTAAAATTTTACTGAACTGCGAATACTGAACGGAAAATTTATGATGAAAAAACGTAATGCTTTTCGTACCTAACCAAGCAAAATTAAAAAAGTACAATGTCGATGTCGAAAGAATGCAATAGAGACGAAATATTATACCACATTACCTACCTATACCACAATACCCGATCATACTCTATTGGCAACAAATTTATGCATAGCACCAAAGTTTTGCTAGAAATTTTTAAAATGCTCAAAAATTCGTTCTCAATAACTAAAATAATGTTAAAGAAATGCATTGCTTTTTCCAATTGAACGCATTTTTAAGAATAATTTGAATAATTGAAATTGCCAGGAGCTTATAATTTTTAATTCTAGAAACTAACGACCGCAATTCTGACTGTTTCCTTATTAAATCACTCACAATGGAATGTATATTTGGTAAGAAAAAAAAATTTCCTCGAAATATGTAAACATTACTTTCGTATGTCTGCAGACACATAAATCAAACAATAAGCACTCTTTATTATTATTATTTGCTCCCGAACTGAGAGCACACCTCCAACCATCAACGAAAGAAAGAACCTTCTACACTCTGGTATTTATTTAAGCGCTCGGAAACTGCTCAAAAACGGCTTATTGAATAGCAGGAACTTCAATGCAGTTCACTTCAAACTTTAGGAAATTTGCATAAAATCGACGTTAAAGGTTACATTATAAAATGTTCAAACATTGACTTCGGCATTAAAAGTTCGCCAAGTGGGCGGCAAATGGAGCACTACAGGGGCATTCAAATTGCAAAGTAACTAACTGGGCTGGAATACTCTGCCAGCTTTTAACTTGGATTGTACGCGTGTGTAAGTGGGTGTGTATGAGTGGGGGGAGAGGGGAAGGGTGTGTGTGTGTATGGCATTTCTTGCTTTCTCTATTAATAACATTAAATCAATTTCAAAGGTTTTTATTTTTGCTGAAAGTCGTAGCGTCGTTGCCGCCTTTACATTAAAAACTCACACATTAAACATGCGTTATATTAATTTTTTCCACCGCAAACAAATTTCGTACAAATAATGTAACACATCTGTGTGCTTATGTGTTGGAAAATTTTGAGCATTTTTAATGTTAAAAAAAAAAAAAATAATAATAAAAGAACAAACAACGAAAACGCTTAAAATGAAACGTTTTGCAAAAAAGGACTCGCTCATAAACGCATTAATTAAAACCTGCTGCGTTTGTACAGCATATGTGGCAGCCCACATGTTTTTGTTGTACTTGGGTTTTTATGATCCGTTTTGGAGAAAGTGTGCATGAAGCATAAAAATAATTTTTGCTGAGCAAAGCAGAACTTTTTAATCACTGACAGAAATTATATTTACACCCATGAAATATATACGAGTATGCATATATTAAAAATATGATTTGTATTAGTAGATGGAATTAGCAAAGTTTAAGAACTGGCGCAGATTCAATAAGAACTGCGTGTGATGTTTGAGAATTTTGCAAATATGTACATTTCCGCCCAAAAGGTCCACCATGAACAAAAAATTTAAAGTTACTAAAAACGTACTATTTTATGTTGTCATCTTAGAGAAACATTTAAATTTTATTAATTTAAGCAATTTATACATAAATTAATTTTCCATAATGATCAAATCGTCTGCATTGTTTCACAAATGATGTTTTCTTTTTAGTAAATCTTAAGTAAATGTTTCGTAAGCGTTTTTGTTTTAGTCAATATGGTACACGCTGAAAAATACATTCGTCGGACAAACGAATCTAAGCCAAACATAACAGAATGAAATATTTGTAAACGATTAATGCTGCATAAATATATGAGTCGATTGTTATGTGCACAACAACATAACATTCGGTGCATAAATTGAATTTAAGATTTTAAAAATTGGAAATTGGAATTGTAGATGCGGTGGCTGAATTAGACGGTCGCAATTAAGACTGTCAGAAATTTAAAATTCAAGATGGTTAATGGTGTTGCCACCTAAATTTTTTTTATTTTCACGAATTCGGTGCTGGAGTAATCAATAGGTAAAAATGGGTCGCTAAATCCGAATTCGTTGCCACATTTCCAAAATTGTGTAATTTTTTTATAACAGTCTTGCCATCTACTTAAATGTATTTTTAAGAGTTTTTAACATGGTTTAACAGTATTAAGGGGTCGCTGACTTCGAATCTGGTATCAGAATATATGTATAATGTCAAAATCAGCGGATTTTTTTTTGCTGCTTGGTGTTTATTATGGTGGCGTAATTGCTGCTGCTGTTTTTGCTCGACAGCGCGGGTATTGTTTAAAGATTTGGTATCTTCCTGGCTTTGCACAATAAAATTAGCGAACAATCACAGATTTCTTAAAAAAAATAAATTGTGTTATTAAACGCCTTATTAAAAAATATGCAATGTCAAAGTAAAAAAATGTTCATCATATTTTCAAGTCAACTTTTAATTTGCAAGTGGCACTTTCTTAACAGAAAAAATATTGGTAAAAACTTTTACATTGAGAATATTAGTACTCCAAACTATGATTCTGCATATTTATTATTACAATTGTATGGCTTTTTTTCGTAAGCTATTTTTGGCCGCACTCGTTACACTGTGCTACAGTTCAATAGCTGACTATCGACTGCGATCGTTTTTCAGCAAATACAAACGCTGAGTGTCGACATCAGAGTCGTGTCAGCGACCCCTAAACACTCTTAAACCATGTTAAAAACTCTTGAAAATACATTTTAGTAGATGGCAATACTGTTATAAAAAAATTACACAATTTTGGAAATTTGGCAATGAATTCGGATTCACCGACCCATTTTTACTTAATGCTTGCTCCAACACCAAATTCGTGAAAATAAAAAAATTTTAGGTGGCAGCACCATTAACCATCTTGAATTTTAAAATTGTTACATCAGATTTGAAGTCAGCGACCCCTAAACACTGTTAAACCATGTTAAAAACTCTTGAAAATACATTTTGGTAGGTGGCAACACTATTATAAGAAATTACACAATTTTGGAAATCTGGCAGTGAATTCGGATTCAGCGACCCATTTTTACTTAGTGGTTGCTCCAGCACCGATTTCGTGAAAATAAAAAAATTTTAGGTGGCAATATCATTAACCATCTTGAATTTTAAAATTCTTGAGGTCTTAATTGCGACCATCTAGTTCTGCCACCGCATGTACAATTCCAATTTCCAATTTTTAAAATCTTAAATTCAATTTATGGACCGAATGTTATGTTGTTGTGCACATAACAATCGACTCATATATTTTTGCTGCATTCATTTTTTACAAATCCTTCATTTCCTTAATTCTGCTATGTTTGGTTTAGATTCGTTTGCCCGACGAATGCTACCTGCTATGTTATGTTTGACTCGTTTCCAAACGAATGTGTTGAAAGTCGTTTTAAGACTACCCGTGCAGAGGCTTAGTGCGTAGGCCACGTTTATGGCTTTTTTTCGTAAGCTATTTTTGGCCGCACTCGTTACACTGTGCTACAGTTCAATAGCTGACTATCGACTGCGATCGTTTTTCAGCAAATACAAACGCTGAGTGTCGACATCAGAGTCGTGTCAGCGACCCCTAAACACTCTTAAACCATGTTAAAAACTCTTGAAAATACATTTTAGTAGATGGCAATACTGTTATAAAAAAATTACGCAATTTTGGAAATTTGGCAATGAATTCGGATTCAGCGACCCATTTTTACTTAATGCTTGCTCCAACACCAAATTCGTGAAAATAAAAAATTTTAGGTGGCAGCACCATTAACCATCTTGAATTTTAAAATTGTTACATCAGATTTGAAGTCAGCGACCCCTAAACACTGTTAAACCATGTTAAAAACTCTTGAAAATACATTTTGGTAGGTGGCAATACTATTATAAGAAATTACACAATTTTGGAAATCTGGCAGTGAATTCGGATTCAGCGACCCATTTTTACTTAGTGGTTGCTCCAGCACCGATTTCGTGAAAATAAAAAAATTTTAGGTGGCAATATCATTAACCATCTTGAATTTTAAAATTCTTGAGGTCTTAATTGCGACCATCTAGTTCTGCCACCGCATGTACAATTCCAATTTCCAATTTTTAAAATCTTAAATTCAATTTATGGACCGAATGTTATGTTGTTGTGCACATAACAATCGACTCATATATTTTTGCTGCATTCATTTTTTACAAATCCTTCATTTCCTTAATTCTGCTATGTTTGGTTTAGATTCGTTTGCCCGACGAATGCTACCTGCTATGTTATGTTTGACTCGTTTCCAAACGAATGTGTTGAAAGTCGTTTTAAGACTACCCGTGCAGAGGCTTAGTGCGTAGGCCACGTTCGACATATGGAAATGCCCACCCAACAAACAAAATGATTTACTAATGTTATCGTTCACGAATCGCATTCTCGTACATTTCATTCATTACCAATTGTTAGTAGCGATGCATTTATAATATCGAGAGCGGGAGAAATTCCTTCTTCGTTAATGAATCGTCAAAACCAAAAAAAGCAATTCGTTAACGAGCCGCCAAAAACTATAAAAAGCAATTCGTTAACGAGTCGCCAAAACAACAAAAAGCAATTTGATAACGAAAACTTATTCATATGAAAATCTTGAACAAATTATAAGTGGAAATTATTAACAGAAGGAAATTAACAGAAGAAAAAATATTTCACAAAATTGTTTTTATATAAATATTTGTGAAAATTTATATTTAAGTCTTTTTTTCACTTAAAAATAAAAAAAAAAAAACATTAAATTTAAAAAACAAATATTCGCTTAAATGGCGTATTAACAATAGAAAGTTAATAAAAAATACTTTTCTTAAAAAAATGTGTATATTGAAAAGTCGGAAAAAATTGTTTTTTTGTTTCAAAACATCTTCAATTTACTTTAGCAAATTCATAATTTCAATCGATGCTTTCTTTAAGCATCAAGCCAACCTCTGTTGAAGTCGGTATGAAACTATTCAAAAACTTAAAAAAAAAAAAAACTATTCACAAGCTATTCGTTAACAAATCGTTAACGAAAAGAACATTAAAAGTTAAATGAAACTGTTTTTTCATTCAAAAGTCAAAAGGTCAAAGTAAATGAAATGTCTCTATCCCACGACGATAAATCCTTATAACATCACAAAAAGTAATTATTTTTTTGCCCTATCTTCAAATTATTATTCAAAATAACAATTAAAAAATATCCAATTCTTATTATATAAAAAAAAAGAACCTCGCACGTTTGTGTATTTTGACCATACACTAAAGCTTTTATAATTTTTTTCATTTTATTTATAAAATAGTAAATGAAAAATTTTAGTTAATTGGTCGTTTGTGGTACATTTTTTGTGACACACTCCGATTTGCGACATCTTTTGCCTGTTCCATCTACCATTTCGGGCCAATGAACGTATCTGCCGTAACTTATGTCTTCTGGAGCATCATGAGGCCAATATTTGGTGCCATGATAAGCCTCAGATAATTGGAATACTAGTGGTTCTCGTGATGGTGGAACCTTTGATTTTGGTAGTATCCTCTCAGTATCCTCTATATTCCATCCAAGAATCAAAGACTGCTAGATCCAAAAAATGGAAAAACCTTCAGTAGCCATTTTTTTTCTTCATTTTTACTCGGTAGTACTCCATCATTTGATCACCAATATCTACACCACACATATTTGAGTTGTAGTCCTCAATAATGGCCGGTATTGGGATTGGTAAACGGCGTTTTTCATTTCGGGACCAACGATCTATTTCTCCAACAGGATCCTTTCCATATTTTGTTGTTGTTATTGTAACACACTTCGAGTCGCACTATTACACCCATTATAGTACCTGTGGCTTTGAAACCTATTTTATTAAATTTTTCCAGAAGTTGAATGATCGTTAAAAATCGGTCGAGATAAAGGTGGCTGCCGACTGGTAAAAACTTGGTTAACAGTAAGGCTATTGAAGATCCTAGCCCACAGTCTGGAAACGTTCCACAAACTAGATTTTTCAGTCCCACTGGACGAGATTTTGATCTTATTACTTGCCGTGCTGGACATCTTCCTGTGAATGGCACCATCTGCTCGTCTATGGAATATGAGGTAATTTCAGTAGCCAGTTCATTACAACGGCGTCTTACCATTTCTAAAACTGGCTGCACTCTCCAGAGTTTATTAGTTGTACTTGGTTTGCTGGTGTCCACAAGGAATTGGCAAAAAATAACACAAATTATGTTATTCCCAATATTTATTCTACTAAAACATTTATCCAGATATCCAGAGTACACTGACGTTATGGAGGGAATACTTCTATAGTCTTCTGAATGGCGATGACGACAACAATCCCGCCAATAGAGATGATATCCCGGAAAACCCAATTATGGATGACAGCGTTGAAGCCCGACTATAATGAAGTCTTGACAGCAATAACACGGCTTAAGAACAACAAAGCCGTGGGAGCCGATGGTCTACCCGTTGAGCTGTTTAAGAACGGAGGCGAAGCTCTATTTAAATGCATTCACGAGCTTCTATGCAGAATATGGTTGGAAGAATGCATTCCAAACGAATGGAACTTCAGTGTACTCTGCCCAATCCGCAAGAAAGGCGATCCCACTATTTGCGCCAACTACCGTGGGATAAGCCTCCTAAATATCGCCTATAAGGTTCTGTCTAGCGTATTATGTGAAAGATTGAAGCCCATCGTAAACCAACTGATTGGGCCTTATCAGTGTGGCTTCAGACCTGAAAAATCTACCACCGACCAGCTATTCAAGCTACGATAAATCTTGGAAATGACCATAGAGAAGCAAATCAACACCCACCACCTTTTTGTCGATTATAAAGCCGCTTTCGACAGTCCAATAAGGAATCACCTATATTCGTCTATGCAGGATGACACTGAGCAACACCAGCAGTGCAGTAAAAATCGGGAAGGATCTCTCCCCCCCATTTGTTACCAAACGAGGTTTCAGACAAGGTGATTCTTTATCGTGCGACTTTTTTAATCTAATTATGGAGAAGATCATTAGAGCTGCTGATCTGAGACAAAGCGGCACAATATTTTATAAGAGTGTTATGCTGCTAGCGTATGCCGATGATATTGATATCATTGGCCATAACACACGCGAAGTCAGTGCAGCATTCTCCAAATTAGAAAAAGAGTCGAGTCGCATGGGTCTTGCAGTAAGCGCAGATAAGACGAAATATCTGGTGTCAACAAACAAACAGTCCCAGCGTATTGCCACCCACGTCACTGTTGACAGCACCTCCTTCGAGGTTGTGAAGGACTTCGCCCACCTCGGTTCCAGCATTAACTCCACCAACGATATCAGTTGAAGATAAAACGAAGGATAACTCTTGCCTACAGGTGTTACTTTGGGCTCAGTAGGCAATTGAGAAGCAGAGCCCTCTCGCGACGAACAAAAGTCACGCTCTATAAGCCACTTATCATGCCCGTCCTGTTATATGCAGCACAAACCTGGACGTTGAGCAGTTCTGATAAAAAGATTTTGGGAGCGTT
Organism: Coremacera marginata; assembly: GCA_914767935.1. NCBI lineage: Eukaryota > Metazoa > Arthropoda > Insecta > Diptera > Sciomyzidae > Coremacera > Coremacera marginata. Next base: position 15,556,924 of record OU612043.1, on the reverse strand, counting down.
CGAGAGAAAGATCCTTCGTAAAATCTACGGACCAATCTGCGTCAATGGCGAGTACCGAATTCGATGGAACGATGAGCTGTATGAGCTACACGCCGACATCGACATAGTAAAGCGCATAAAAATCGCAAATGAGTTGCGGAGCAGGATTGGGTGTAAACGCAGAGAAACTAAGTGTGGCCAACTCATTCCACTTATCGGACTCAGCCAGTGCTTTCCAAGTTGAAACGCTATAAGATGTGTCAACCGACGTCAGGTCGGATTTCAAGGCAGTGTAAATAGAAAGTAGCCAGGCTAGGTCATCTGCTTAATATAACTATAATTTCGGTACCCCGGTACACGAAGATTTGTGGTACTGAAAAAGCGGACGAGCTGGCCAGGTTGACGCTTCCCTTGACGCTGCAAGAACAGATCCAGTCCTAGTTTCCTTGAACACAGTAAAGTGGGAAGTGCTCTCGCACTACTTTTACATAGCTAATTGCAGATGCAGAAATTTGACAACCAGCTCTACAGCATGGAAAATGTGGCCCTCATACAATCTGGAAAATCCCGCGAACTAATAACAAGACCCCTGACTGACATAGCGAGAATCATGGCAATCAGTACTGGGAACTGGTGCATTGGCGTGCACGCAGAAAGAATTGGAACTCCCTTAAACTCCCACTGTCACTGTTGCAATGATCCATTTCTATGTGCTTGTTCGGCACTGGCAAGATGTAGATTAAAAACACTAGGTAAACCCTTCTTTGACAACCTAGAGGTACTCTCAACTCTGGCAAATAACAGGCTCCTTATATTTCTAAATAATACTGCATGGCTATAATAGCTTGTATCTTAACCATCCAGCACTACACACTTCAACGCAACACAAGATTAAGAGGTTGTGGCACAAAAAGGGCTCGATAGAGCTAATTGGATACTGCCTGCACTCAAACAAACCAACAGTATCAGAGAACCCATGTTTTTCTTAAAGAGTCAAGTATATTGATATCGAACAATATCAACTATGTATATGTAAAATATTTTGAAAGAAAATTCTATAGAAAATCATAGATGAATTATAAGGTTGTCGCAAAGTAAAGGGCGAATGCTCATAATTGTCAAATCGAAGTGGACAGCTCATAAGAAATTTGCAAACGCTCTCTTTTTTTACCCGTTCTTCTTTTGTGTTCATTCGCAAAATTGGCTGATTTTGACAATTATTGGTATTGCGAATAGAGTGCAATCAGCCCTGCGACAACCTTATAATTCAACCATGTTAAAAAATAAATAAAGTTAATTTAAGTATAAATTAAATTAATATTCAATATTATTATTTATTTTTTTGAATGCTAAGCACATATGGCTTTATAGCAATTAATATTAGACAAATTAATACAATTTAAATATGTACCTACAATTAAATTTTTATAAAAATGTAAAATTGTCAGGCTTTCAAGTATATACAGTTGCAATCCGGTTAGCTTCTTAGTAGTAAATATCTAGAATGACTGATTAGAGCGGTGCTCCCATATGCCAGACTAGACGGACGAGGTCGAGCTCATACATGTGCTAGGCAAGACAGACGAGGTCTTGCTCTGGATATTCAAAATATATCTATAGCGTGTATATCTGTATAAATATGGATTAGATCACAGCTCACACATGCAAAGCCAAGCGAGACGGACGTGTTCTCGCTCTGGATAATCATATTCAACTACATAGCTAGATTGTATAAGTTGTTACCAAACATCACAGAAAAATATTAAGTATCCATGGAAAGCATGATCCAGATTAGTGGCGGTAGTGTAGATAATCTAAAATATTAAATTTAATTGAGTAAACGGATTTATTTAAAGAAATTGCATCTGAAACAAAATTAAAGTCCCCACAAGCGCTTCTGAGTGGTTCATTTTGCAAGTAATTAGTTCTACAAAAGTTCATGTAAAGTAACTCAAAAGATCTTCTAGGTCGGAGAGGAATATTAAAGTAAATTTTGCTCAGTAAATATTGACTGTCTACATATCAATGTAAAAGTTTGAAAATCCAAGTAGCATTTAGCATAGTTCTCCGATTATTTAAAGTAGGAAGATTTAAAAGTTGCAGACGATATTCCAGACCAGCTATAAAGATGGTCTATGTCAGCTTGCAAGAGAACGGCATCATTAGCATTTTTGAAAGGAAGAAATAGTCTTACGTCGTCTGCGTACATTAAAATACTCGAATGCTTTATGACAGATGGCAAATCATTTATAAGCAGTAAAAAAAGAAGAGGCCCGAGGTGGCTTCCTTGAGGTACACAAGTTTAAAAAGAACACGTTGTGTTCTATTGCATATATAAGATTCAATCCATCTTACAAGTGATGTGGGAAGTCCAGCAAGAGATAGCTTTAGGATTAAGAGTTTATGATTAACAACATCAAAAGCTTTACTAAAATCTGTGTATATAACATCAGTCTGTAAACCTTTTCCAAAATTCTTAATGATTTTGGAAGTAAATTCAAGTGGGTTTGTAACCGTAGATTTTCCTGAAACGAATCCATGTTGGAGTGGAGACAATAAAGATTTAATACTATATGATAATTGTGAAATAATGATTGCCTCGAAAAGCTTCGGGAAAGCGCTTAATTTTGCAATTCCACAATAGTTATCGATTAAAGACCTGTTACCAGACTTGTGCAACGGAATAATAATAGACGACTTCCAGGCAACTGGAAAATAGCAGGATTTTAATGAAGAAGTAAAAAGCAAAGTGGTTGGAGTTACTAATTCATCACAGCAATATTTTAATATACGTGACGGTATATTGTTGGGACCACTTTTATATGACGTTTTAAGAGCTGTTAAGTATGATAAAACCGTGTTAGTATCAATTTTTGGGAGACAAATATCTCCAGATTGAACACTAAATGGATAGCTTAGATTATCATAGGATGAAGATGAATAGGTCGCTTTGAAAAAGTCAGCGAAAAAATTACAAATGCTATTATCGCTATCCGATTCAACAGTTTTATATTTCATAAAAGAAGGATAGGAAGGATGTGTTGACAAAGTTCCAGAATGGTTTAGCATCAGATTTAATGTTTAATTTTACTTTTATTAAATAAATATCGTAAGATTGCTTGCATTATTGACGATACTTGTACTTAATAGAGGTATAAGAACCAAAATCTGTAATGCTATGAGTTTTTTGAAATTTTTTATAATGCATGGATTTTAAGTTTCTTAATTTTCTCAGTTCTTCAAGCGGGCTTTTCTCTGTGGTACTGATGATAGAAAACAATCATTGAGAGTTCTATTAAAAGCAGAGATGGCCGAATCAAGGTTTTCTGGCGATGTTTTTGTATTAACGATATTTAGTACGGATGTCCAGTTAATATTAGATATATAGTTTCTGAACAAAACCTAATTGGTTCTTTTTAAATTTAACTCAGCAGGAGGTTGAGCAATACGATTCTTTACAGATTGTTTAGGAAAATTAAGAGCAATTTCTAAAGTTGGATGGTACCGATCTTCAGGGAGCACGAGTGGATCTGTCCTTGAAACTGAAATAATATTGCTGTCGTCAAATTATAAAAGATCTAACAAACTCTTGTTAAAGTGGGTGTTTAATTGAAAAAGTCCTTGACTTGAAAGCTCATTTAAAAATGAATTAGCAGATGAGCATTCAGACGAAGGCAATAATATTGCAGAGTATTCGGTGCAGCAGTTCCAAGCAACACTTGGAAGATTAAAGTCCCCCGTTATTAGAATGTGATCGTGAGACTGAAGTCTTAAACACACTTTATTTATCGAAACCAAATGTTTCAAATATACCTCTACGTTGAAAACAGGAGGAATATACAGTGCGCGATTAAAATATAGCACTTTATAAACATTCCGCAGTTAGCAACAACAAAAAACAACGAAGTTGAGTCTCAAGTTGAACTTATTTTTGTGGTCAACTAGCAAATGTTTGTACATTTTTTCAGCAATATAACGGTACCGAAATCGGAAAATCTGTTTAGATTTAGATTTAGATTTATTGTTCAAAATATGTTGGCATATAAGAATTATTTCTTTTGAATGCCGAAAAAAAAGAAATATCACAATTAGATTTAATAATGATCAACTATCTTATTTTATAAATTATATAAATCAATAAAAATAAGTAAATAAAGTGAGTTTAAATTATAAAAAATCAGATAAAAATAATATGAGGAAATAACAACAAATGATGTAGAATGAATTTGAAGGAGGACTTAACATATTTAAAATAAGTTATATAGAAGCGAAAATAGGAGAAAGTAGGGAGCGAAAAGATACAGAAAAGAGTTAGGAGAAATGTTCAAAAATTAAACGCTTGAAGGCACTATGGTTGGAAACAGCTTTAATGCTGTTCGGCAAAGAATTCCACAGTCTTATTGCACTGACGAAGAAAAGCCTGCTTGAGTTTGTGTAACAGTAATTTGGGATCAAGAGGTTCATACTGCGGCTTGACCTGCAGAACTGAATTTTTTCAAAAAGATAGTGTGGGCAGCGCGAGTATAAAATCTTATGCAAAAATAAACAATTTCTCGCTTCAAGGTAGCGAAATGGGCAACAACCAAGTAATTTTGTCCTGAAAAGAGACACATGGCTAAACTTCTTTAATCCATAGACATAACGGGCGGCATTATTAAGAGCAACTAGGAGCTTGTGAGATGATCGTGAATCAAGATTGCTATAAACAACTTCCGAGTAAGTTATAATGGGCAACAGTAACTGCAAGAATAGTTTGCGTCTCGTTTCGGTGGGAATAAATGCCCCAGTCTTTCTCAGGTTTCTTAAGACGAAATAGATCTTACTCACACAAGAATTAATGTGATCTTCACAAGAAAGAGAAGAATTTATCCGGAAACCAAGATTGGTTGCCTTTGTTACAACTTTTAAGTCACTGTCGCTGAGAAAAATTGGGGGAAGATCGAGATTTGATAAGGCAGTTTTAGAGATCGGTAAGACGTACGACTTAAGGGGGTTTAGTTTGAGTTGATTAGTACAAGCCCATTCCGTTACAATGTTCAAGTCTTCATTTAATCTAACACATAAGTCTTCTATTAACCCAACAGGTCTGGACAAATACAGCTGAAGATCGTCAGCATATGCATGCATTGTGACGTTGTTGCACTTGTCGAAAATGTCATTCAGGAACATAGTAAAAAGAAGAGGGCCAAGAACCGAGCCCTGAGGAACTCCATTAGATATATTCATATACGATGAAAAATTATTGCCTACTTTCACTCTCTGTCTTCTGCCGCTTAGATAACTATATAAAAGTCGAACTGAATTATTAGAAAATCCAAAGTTATACTTGAGTTTAGTACAAAGTATATTATGGTTCACGGTATCGAAGGCTTTGGAGAAGTCTAGAAGGCAGAGCAGAGTGACATGTCCCTTATCGTATGATATTCTAACATCATCCAATATTTTTACGATAGCAGTAGAACAGCTGTGGCCAGGTCGAAAACCCGACTGATGATCTGACATAAGATCGAATGAATATATGTGGTTCGAAATCTGCTCCGCCATTATAGATTCACAAACCTTTGAGATTGATGACAGCATACTTATGGGTCTAAAGTCAGCTGGCTCGCTAGCATTGGGTTTTTTAGCAATTGGAATAATAGTTGCTACCTTCCAGATTGCAGGGTAACACGAGGTTGTAAAGCTGTGGTTTATTATGTGTGCTAGCGGGCTGAGCACATGTGGAAGTAAGAGTTTCAGAAACTTAATGGAGATTCCATCTTCACCTGTAGCATTTGACTTTATTTTAGCTATAGAGCGCTCCACATCTGGTTCACTTACCGCCATAAAATTGAACTCTGTCGGGAAGTCAGAAGCAGATCTAGCGTAATTGGCCGCGTTGAAGGATTCATTGGGCTCCGAGCTTGAGATAAAGAAATCGTTTAGAATATTGGGATCTATTTGGGTAGAATCAATCACTTTATTGGAAATACCGATGCTTTTTAGATTATTCCACAACTGTTTCGAAGGTAGTGAGGGACTTAGCTTGGACAGATAAAAAGTTTTTTTTGATAGTCTGACGGCTGAAGTGGCTTCATTTCTTGCTATTTTATATACCTCCCAGTTCAGTGCAGAAGGATTTCGCTTCCATCTGCTGTAGGTTTTGCTGCGCTTTTTTAATGCCATTCGAACAGAGGACGTGAACCAGGGGCAAGAAATGTTTTTGATACGGCAAGTGGAAAGAGGAACATGCTTTTCAAAGAGATCGGATATTTTATTTATAAAAAATTCTAACTTGTCGTCTACCGAGCTAAGATACCAACAATCACTCCAATTAATATGACACAAATCAATATAAAGGGATTCATAATCAATAGACTTGAAATTTCGATAGGAAAAAGTGGCATCAATAGCTTCTACTGAGAGATTAATGTCAAATGTACAGAAAATAAGATCATGGTCTGACACAAATGATAGTTGGTCGAAAAGCAATACTAATGATATATCTGAGACAACAAAAATATCAAGTACATGCATTATTGGCAAATCTCGTAGGAGTAGTGTTGTTAACAACATGAAGACCTACTTGAGCCAAATTATCTATAAAATTCAAACAAAGATTATCATTTACAAGAATATTTAAGTTAAAATCCCCACACAAGATGAAATGCTGGAAATCTATGGCAAGGGAAGATATAGCGGAGAGAAGAGGTTCTAAGCTGCAGTTACGGTTAGGGTTGTACACACACGAGAGAAAAACTTTCGTATTATTATTAAAAATTTCAACATTCAGATATTCAATATCTGAACCACTTGATTTACCTATCACTTTTACGTTGAGATGTTTTTTGCAATAGATTGCAACGCCACCGCCTTTTTTATTAGTTCTGTCGTGTCGAAATAGATTAAAATTTTTTATATTCAACAAAGAGTTCTTCAAAGCAAAGAGAGCCAAAATTTAACGCGAAGAAAAGATAGCACTTTTTCTAATAATACGCGATCAGTTACATTCCAGACGTCAATAAGCGATGATCTTTAATTTTTTAAATAATTTTGTGCCTTTGATAGAATTGAGTGATGCGTTTTGAACCTTAAGCCAAAAATGGGTCGTGGAAAAAAATTATCCCATGCAGAAATGCAAGTGATTCAAAATCTTTCAGAAAAAAATATTAAAGTGGCTGAAATAGCAAAAAACTTGAATAGAAGTAAAAAATTGATCATGAATTTTCTTAAAGATCCGAAAATTTATGGTAAAGCACACAGTCCAGGACGCCCTCGCGCTATAAGTGAAAGAGAAAAACGTGCTATTTTACGAACAGCGTCAAATTCGAGCTTAACTGCGCGTCAAATTGCTGCCCAGGCTGGTGTCCAAACAAATGTTCGTAATGTTCAGATACTCCTTAAAAAATCGAATGTGATAAAGCGTAAAAAATTGATGAAAAAGCCCCCCTTTAACAGAATCACACAAGACAGCCAGATTGGAAAAAAATGGCGTAGCGTGTTATTCACCGATGAAAAGAAGTTCAACTTAGATGGTCCAGATGGCTGGCAGTTTTACTTTCAAGACCTTCGAAAAGAAGAAAAAATCCTTAGCCGACGACAGTTTGGTGGAGGTAGTGTCATGATTTGGGCCGGAATAGGGTACTACGGTAAGACTGAAATAAAATTTGTACAAAGAAAAATGAAAAGCTTAGACTATATTCAACTAATTGGCAATGAAATTACTCAAAGTGCACACACTATCGTTGATCAACCGATGATTTTCAACAGAATAACGCGGCAGTGCACACTGCCAAAGTTGTTAAAAATTTTTTCAGGGAACACAATGTGAATACTTTGGAATGGCCAGCGCGATCACCGGATCTTAATATTATAGAAAATTGTTGGGTCTGTTTGGCGCGAGGAGTTTACAGCGAAAACCGCCAATACGATAATGTCCAAGAACTAAAAACAAGAATTTTAGAGGAATGGGAGCGTTTACCTCAAAAGCTCATAAAAAAGTTATTTAAATCTCTTCCAAAACGAATGATGGATGTTATAAAACACAATGGAAAATCAACAAAGTACTAAACAATAAAAAAAAAAAAACTACTTTCAAGTAAATTTTCTAATTTTCTGTAAAGTTAAGTATAAAAGTGCTATCTTTTTTTCGCAGTGAAAATTAATTAAAAATTGATTTTTTTTATAATTTCGTTAGCAATTAAATTTTAAAATATTAACTGGAGTTTGTAACCTTCATTTCACTTTTTTTCATATATATATACATTTAACTTTTTATGTTTATCTCAATAAATATTTGGAAAATTAAAAGTGCTATCTTTTATTCGTGCACTGTATGAACATGTTACATAAAGATTTGACTCACCATACTTTACAAGAACACAACAAAATTCAATATCAGATGCCTCAGGAATTATTATCTCTTGTGAGAAATAAGAAGATTTAACGGCAATTAAAACTCCACCGCCATTAAAAGAATTACCAGCAATAGCATTTCTATCTTTGCGGCAAATATTGAATTATTAGATAGAATTTCAGTATTTATCTAGTTAGGCTTAAGCCAAGTTTCACTGAAAACAATTATGTCAAAAATTAGGTTTTGGCTTAAAATATGTAAAAATTTTAACTTTGCATTTAATCCTCGAACATTTTGGTATAAGATAAGGAAAGCAAGGCAACAATCTAGTTTTTTTGTTTAGTAGTACGAACAGGTAAAGTAGCCAGTGTAGTTTTAGGTTGTGATCTAGGAATATATTCTTAAAAATTCAAATAAAGAAGGCGCCAACTAATAATAAAATAATCAATTTTAATGCGACTCGCGAAAATCGTTACAATCCGATTGGCAAAACCACAACAAACAACTAAGAATAGACGACGTTATAAAATTTGATGGCTAACAAATAATTTTGGTTATAAAAATCGCACCAAACGTGCAAGAAAATCATCAAAATTTGCAGCAATCAAGACTGTGTTGAAAATAAAAACCATGCAACAAGAAAAAATTAGATGGGAATGAGTGGAAAAAACGCCAAAAAGTTTTTGCAGTAAAAACATGAAAACCATGTTGACGGCTATGTTGATATTAGTGCTTTGACTGTCGAGCATAAAGAAGGTCTTTTTACCATCTTCTGCCAAAAGTGAACTTAACACTATGTGGGGGCGGTGAGTAGTCGGTTGAGTGTCTTTATGCTGAACATTGGCAACGACTGCGACGAAGCTTTACCATGATGGCTTTAGGCATTTGTAAAAATAATGATAATTAGTATAACCGCACAAGAAAAATAAAATGAAATCAAAACTAAACAAAAGAAAACCAAAAAGAAAAACACAGCACAAATTTCTATCATTCGTTGGGTAATTTTCGAAATGTTGTCTCGCTGAAGCACAAATTAACTTGGAAGCGTCAGCGTAAAAACACCCACAAGTAACACGCTCGTTCTAGGTTTGAAACACGTCTCACTCTTGTTCTTGGGTGGTTGGCGGATTGCATACTTCGCACCCTTTCTGCTATTAACAGTTGATGTTGCCAAAATAGCGTTGGGGTGGCAGCACACCATCTAATGGTGTGGATTGTCCCTCAGGGAACCATTTCAAAAATCAAGTAAAATCAACGATTTATATCGGTGGAAAATGGCAAAAGTTCTTAAAAAGAAAGTTTTGCATTATTTTCGAGAGAGATTAAATTGTTTTAATGGTTTTTTAAAGTTTTGATGGCAACGCCGTTAGACGGGTAGTTAATAAGAAATGACGGCAGAGTAAAAAAAAAAAAAAAAAAAACAATAAAACCGAGAAATTGTTTAACAACACCACTGACTTACAGAACAACAACAAGTCATGTTGTGGTAAATGATGGTGCTGTTGGTGGTGATGGAGGTGGTGAAGACCAACAAAACGTTTAAGAAGTCAGCGCAAATGGCAAAAAGTTTATTTCAAGCGTTATTAAATTGTTTTTCCACAAAATGTACTTAATGTTAATTTTAGTTGTTGTAGGTAGAAGCTTAAGTGAGCTGGAAAGAGGTCCTTGCAGTTGTAGCAATGATGTTGAAGAGAAGCAAAACTTGAAATGGTCACCAGGATTTTAAGGCAGATATAGCTATATAAAAAAAAATGTACCACATTAAATTTAATAATTCAAATAAATCTTACTCACTTTACTTTTAAACTGTATCAAACTATAAAAAATGTTAACTCAAACTTCAACTTAGAATAGTAACACACACATTAAAAGTATTCAGCTTAAACAAACAAACACCATCATTCATAGCAAAGCTGTTTTAGTTTTCAAAAGTTGCCATAGCATATAAGCGGATTTACTCTTGCTTTAGCCAGCGTCACCGAGTGTCCTTTGGCAACATTGGTGATAACATTTTCTTTTTTTTTCTATAGTTCCAGCCACATTTTATTTTATTAAATAAAATAATAAATGGTCAAGAACTAACATGGTGCAAATGAAAGTGCTAAATCATGGCACAATGAAAGTGCCGGCTGTCGCCAAAGATTGCTGACACACACATTTTCATGTGCCACGTGCTGGGTTCGAGATTAACTAATGTAGACTGAACTGGAGAACTGGTTGAGGCAAGCATTAGTTAGTTAGTCATGGAATGCAAATTTTAAGAATTCACATATGTATGCTCTACAACAACCAAAGATGTTGTTTTGTTGGTGTTTACGGAAAAGAGTTTATAATAAACTTGATTTTACAGGAGTTTCTAAACTTAAAACTTGAAAAAGATTTCGTGAACAGTTTAGAATATAAGTGTAATGAGCAAAATTTCTAAGTTAATATTTTACGACTTAGGTACACTTGTATGAGAATGGGCAGGTTCGAGACACGGAATATTGCAGCAACACTGCACAAAAAGAGCTGTCTACACCGCACAGTGTAACGAGTGCAGCCAAAAATAGCTTACGAAAAAAAAGTCATAAATTTGTAATTATAAATGTGTAGAATCAGAATTTGGAGATTTTGATAAAATATCTATAAGTAGCTACCAGTAATAACTGAAAGAAAATTTATGAAAATTTTTAAGCAAATCCGTTTTCTTTTAAGACTGAATATGCCTGTTTTTAAATGACCATAAGAGAGATTAGAAGAGTTTATTTCAATTTTTTTTTTTTTACAAATAAATTTTGAGTACTAAGTTTTTTGGTGTTTGCCTATGGTTTGTTGAAAAATGGTTTAATTGAGAATTTTTAATTTCTTTTAATAAGTATTTTTCCGAAAATTAGCACAAAAAGTAAAAATCTGTGTGACAAAATTTTACTAATTCAACAATATAAGTGTGAACGGTAAAAATAGGTTAGATTTCTTGTAGTTTATTAAAATCAAAATTAAAAACAGCTATAAAAAATGCAAACATTTCTTAATAAGTTTACTTGGTGAAGTTGTTGTACGATGTGTCTTTACGATTTCGTAACGAAATCGAATTCCGAAATTGGAGAGATTGCGAAATGTTTGTTACGATTTCGTTAAGAATATTTCGAAATGTTTCCAATTTCGAAATCCGATTTAGTTGCGAAATCGTAACGAAAATCGTATGAAGGAGTTGATACGACTTTGCCACGAAATATCGTAACGATTTCGCAACGAGTCTTAATAAAAATGTTACGAAAAAGTTACGATTTCGTTCAGACAGTTCGAAAGAAAGGAAATTTTACTCTGTTAGCATTTTAATATGTCGTAAAAACAGTCGCATAACGAAATTTTATATAAATTCGTATAAAAAGTGAAACTGTTCCGATATTTGCGTAACGAAATTGTAACGAAATTGTAACGATTTCTGTAAGACAGCTCGAAATAGTTATGAATTAGTTGGAATTTCGACATAGCCGTCAACTATGGTTTGCTGGATAGATATGGCATAAAAAATGTCAAGCTAATTTTTTTCAATTTACAAAATTATATTCGTTCTATGTGTAATATCATGTATATATTTCACTGGACATCAGGGACTGTTTGAGCATTGAAACTGATTATTTAATATACAAACTCCTTCAAAATGAATTCCATATAATGATTTTGTTTTTAATAAGCAAAGTTTATCTTGCACTTGGCCAAAAAATTTTTCCAAAAATTAAGTGAAGTTTTCAAGGAAATTACCAGCATTATCACAATTTATCTAAAAAAATTTTGAATTTAAAGTCTCATTTGTGTTATTTCCTTATACCTTCTGGACCCTAAGGGGGGGTTTTAATACCTAAAAGGGCCCCTTTGTCTACGGGCCTGACTCAGGACAAGCCTTAGAAATCTGAAAAAACTAAAACTTTGAGCAGAGCTTTGCACAAACGTTCGTTCGTAGAAAAAAATAAAAATATTTTGTTCGTTCGTTCGATCGTAGAGAAATAAAATAAATATTTTGATTGTTCGTTCGTTCGATCGTGGAAAATAGATGTTCGTTCGTTCGTTCGTAGAAAATTGATATTCTTTCGTTCGTTCGCTCATAGAATTATATGTTCGTTCGTTCGTTCGTAGAAACTAGATGTTTTTTGTATGGGGACCCGAAGAAGGGTGTTCATATGTTCGGAAGAAATGTTGAGGGGGAAAAATAATAGGACCAGCTCATATATTTGACCCCTCTAGGAGTCCAGCTACGGGCGATATAAAGTATTTTCGACAGTTTTTGTTTTTTTTTTTATGGGGACCCAAAGAAGGGTACCAGATAGGGATTAGGTGTGTTTGGGAGAAATGTTGAAGGGTAAAAAATAATAGGACCAGCTCATATATTCGACTCCTCTAGGAGTCCAGCTACGGCCGATATAAACTATTTTCGACAGTTTTTTTTTTTTTTGTATGGGGACCCAAAGAACGGTAGCAGATAGGGGTTAGGTGTGTTTGGGAGAAATATTGAGGGGCAAAAATAATAGAACCAGGTCATATATTAAAGCCCTCTAGGAGACCAGCTACGGCCGATATTAAGTATTTCCGACAGTTTGTTTATTATGTTCGTTTGTTCGTAGAAAATAGATGTTCGTTCTTTCGTTCGTAAAAAATGAATGTTCGTTCGTAGAAAATTAATGTACATTCGATCGCAGAAAATTGACTTTCGTTCGTTCGTTCGTAGAAAATTGATGTTCGTTCGTTCGTCCGTAGAAAATAGTTCCTCGTTCGTTCGTTCGTAGAAAATAGAAACTAAAATTTTGTTTGTTCGTTCGTTCGTAGAAAATCGAAATTAAAATTTTGATCGTTCGTTCGTTAGCAAAATTTTTTTACGATACAGGAAATGCGATGGAAAAGGCAGAGCTGCTCTAAAAAAGTGATATCTACTACAGCTGCCATGCGGAGAAGCGTGAAATCGGATGTAGATTCGTCGTTAGCCGGAATCTACGCCACCATGTTTCCCGGTTCACACATGTGAACGAAAGATTGGCCATGATCCGCAAAATTTTTCTCCATCAGCCGTATTTGCGCGCACGCCCCGACGGAGGAAAAGGAAAAATTCGTCAAGGATGCTTCTACAATAATCTTGAGGACGTATACGACCACCTTCCGGTACATGACGTGAAAATAGTCCTCGGCGATTTTAATGCGAAAGCCAGAAGTGAAGGCATCTTTGACCCCACTGTCGGTCAGTTCAGTCTTCATGGGACCTCCACGAACAACGGTCTAAGACTGATCGACTTCGCCGCGGCGCGAAACATGGTAGTTAGTAGCACCAGATTTAAGCACCTCGACATTCACAAGGCCATCTGGCTGTCCCCGGATCAAAAAACGCGAAAACAAATTGATCATGTTGTAATCGACGGAAGGCATGCCTCTAGTGTTCTAGATGTGCGTACATTCCGGGGGGGCAACATTGACTCCGACCACTATCTTGCTGCAGCCAAGATCCGCATGCGATTATGCAATGCAAAGAACATACGCACAGGAATGCAATGAAAGCTAGATGTCGCTAAGCAGCAATTACAACGGACTGCCGAGGCCTACTCCGCTCAACTCTCGGTTAAGCTCAACCAATCAACCTCTGGACCCGACGACGCCGGTGGACTTTGGGCGCATATATCCCACTCCATGCGCGTTGCCGCTGAAGAAGTCATTGGTTTCCGGCGCAACCTCGGAACCAATGGTACGATCAGGAGTGTCGCATCGTGACAGCAGTAAAAAACGCCGCTTATAGAAAAACACTGCAGTCAGCTGCAGCGCGAGCCGTGCGCGAAAACTACCGCGAAAAGAGGAAGGAAGAGAGGCGCCTTTTCAGACGCGAGAAAAGAGAGCAGGAAAAGCGTGAGCGTGAGGAACTAGAGGTATACCAGGGCAAGAAGGATGCACGAAAATTCTATCAACAAGTTAAGCGTCTAACTCAAGGTTTCAAGCTCGGAGCATTCACTTGTAGAGACGAAAATGGAGATCTGAATACGGATGCACAGGGTGTGATGAGATTGTGGAAACAGCACTTCTCCAATATACTTACTGGCGACGATTCCACCAATGCCGCCCATGGAGGAAGTACCACCACCTAGCCATGAAGAGGTTCGAGTTGCTATCCAACGACTCAAAAACAATTAAGCAGCGGGTGCTGACGGCCTGTCAGCTGAACTGCTTAAAACCGGCGGCGATGAATTGATAAGGCACATGCATCATCTCGTCAGCAAAATAAGGTTAGCGGAAAGCATGCTTGACGATTGGAATCTCAGCGTACTTTGCCTTATACTTAAAAAAGGAGACCCAACAATCTGCGCCAACTATCGAGGTATCAGTCTTATTACCATCGCATGTAAGGTTCTCTCAAGCGTACTGTGTGAAAGATTAAAGCCGGTCACAAAAACACTGTTTGGACCTTATCAGTGTGGCTTTCGACCTGGAAAGTCCAACATATACCAGGAATTCATGCTACGACAAATCCTGGAAAAAACCCACGAAAATCAAATTTACACACATCATCTCTTTGTTGATTTTAAAGCTGCGTTCGATAGCCCGAGAAGGAATTGCCTATACGCAACAATGTCTGAGTTCGGTATACCTGTAAAGCTTATTAGACTTTGCAGGATAACGGTGAGCAACACATGCAGCTCCGTCAAGGTAGAAAATGACCTCTCCGAAACCTTTAATAACGAAAGAGGTTTCAGACAAGGCGATTCACTGTCTTGCGATTTCATCAACATCATCATGGAGGGGATCGTACGATAGGCCGTTGTGCATCGTAATGGCACCATTTTCTATAAAGGTGTCCAGCTCCTTGCGTACGCTGATGATATTGATATTGTTGGCAGAACTAAGAGAGATGTTACCGCTGCTTTCGCCGCTATCCAAAAGGAATCAGCCAAAGTGGGTTTGACGATAAATGAGGGCAAAACAAAGTATATGCTGTCTACAAACAAGGGAGCGCGGCGTTTAGACTCCCACGTTTCATCCGGCAGCTATAACTTTGAAGTAGTCAAGGAGTTTGTATACCTTGACACCGCCATTAATACAAACAACGAAATCAGCCTGGAGATAAAGCGAAGAACAATAGTTGCCAATAGGTGCTACTACGGGCTCTGTAAGCAACTAAGTTCCAGAGTCCTCTCTCGATCGACAAAACTAACACTCTACAAGATGCTCGTTCTACCTGTGCTGCTTAATGGCGCTGAGGCATGGGTAGTTTCGCAAACTGACGGAGCTGCTCTGGGAGTGTTCGAGAGAAAAGTTCTTCGCAAAATCTTCGGTCCTGTTCGAGTCGACGATGACTATCGCATCCGAATGAACCACGAGCTGTATGAGCTCTACGAAGACATTGACGTAGTTCGGGGTATAACTATGCAGCGACTACGCTGGCTGGATCAAGTCCAACGTATAGACGACGAAGCTCCAGCGAAAAAGGTGCTCTAGGCGTGGTGCTCGCTGGTCAACATCGGCGAGGGAGACCATGCCTCCGATGGATGGACCAGGCCGAGGAAGCCCTAACCGCACTTGGTGTATCCGATTGGAGAAGGCGAGCGCAAAGCAGAGGCGCCTGTCGAGAGTTGACGAGGTCGGCCAAAACCCGAACACGAGTTGTTACGGCCACCTAAGTAAGTAATCCATTATGTATGTTGACTACTCTGACTAGGAAAATTTAACAGGCTCTAAACTGTTGTTTTACCTAACCAGAGGATAGGTGTAAGTTTATTTGGTGATAATTTTTCTTTACTTTTTCTCGGTGTACCTTCTACCTTAAACGTTCTTTTCGAATTAACCTCCTCTTTCATTTTGTAGGAGAACGGATACACTTTTTTGCAACCATTGCAATGAAGTTTTTAAGATATATTTTTGCGGTTGTATATTTTAATCATATGCAGTGAACATAGTCATATGCAATGTAGACGTTACCTTAAAATGTTTTATATTTTTTCACACAACTTCAGTTGTTGACATCGATTTTACCGCACCGATACACATTTACTAACATATGTATGAGCGCTAATTAATTAGCAAATTTTTGGCGGCAAACATTTTTTTGATGATCACATCATAAATTTAAAACACAAATATATGCACACACACACACACACACACACACACACACACACACATAATTCGACTTGCATACATTCCGCATGTAGCAAGCATGTCATAAGTGAACTTTCGCTAACAAAATATGAAGTGTGAGTATACGTATATGTTTCCGCTTCCGTTTGTTGTTCTTAAGAAAATAAAAGCAACGCAAGTAGCAACTTTCTTAACTTGATGTTTTTGTTATTGTTTTTGTTGCAACTACTTGTGGTGCCTGAACAATGTTTACATATCAGCCAAAGTTTTGTTTAAGATGGGGTGTGGAAGAAATGAGTGTTTTTTGTTTTTAGCTCACTTGTTATATTGTTTGTTTAGAAACGTACATATTTTGCCATAAATTTTATTTACACAAGGTTTTCAAGAAAATTTATATTTTCATAGGTTTTGCAAAGATGATGTTGTAGAAGAAAATTTTACATAAAATAAGGTGAAGAAAAATAAATTTTTTTAAATATAAACCAGACTACTAGTTCAAGATTTACTCATCCTTTTCCTTAAAAATATTTTTAATTTATAAAAATATAACTTAAATGAAAATAAAACAAGAATAAGGAGCATTGCTTTAAAGGGTTTTTTAAAATTTCCAACAGATTATTAAATCTCCTCCTACAGTGTCAGGCAATTTTTAATTTTTTCTTTGATATTGATGATAAATACAAGTTCAATCAGTCATTGTCTATAAACGACAAGGTTTCAGAGAAAAAATAAGCATAACCAATATTTACCGAAGAGCATAAAAAAAAACAGCACTGTTCAATATGCTTTCTCTTACCCATCATCGGACAGCCCCCAATAATTTTGACATTCTTTATGCAATTCAAAATAAACACCATGCGTAAATATGGCCAAAAGAAAAGAACACCCAGCCAAGCTACTCGAGTACCACCAACTTAAGACTTACCAAAGTAAACAACAGCGTCTTTTTCACATAAAAGACGCACTGACATTACTTGAAATATTTTGCTTACACAAGGCATTTGTTTTTTTTTTTCAAGCAATTTGGCGGCGGCTGCTGGTTGAATGTGTGACTGCTCATAATAGATGACCTCATATATATAAATCGTGTTTTGGTTATAGTACGCATAGCTGGGTAAAGTTTGATTTTTTTTATTGTTAAAACATAAAAAGCCAAAAGGCAAACATGCTTGAGTCATAAAACGAATGCCTTAAGACAAACAACAACAAGAACAACAACAGCGAAAGAATAGCAGCAGACACATATAAGAACATAAAGATCGAATGTCAATACAAGTAGCTGCAGTAGAAAAGTGAAACAACAACAACAACAAAAATTGTGTAAAAAGGCTAAATGCCAAGGAACAAATATCACAAACAACAACAAGGACATCATCAATACAAAGAAAATACAAAGATTCTAAACGTTGTCATAAAAGTAAAACTTAAGATATTCAATAAGTTGCTGTTTAAGAAAGTTGCAAGGACCCTTTTATCGTTTTACAATAAATATGAAAGCAAGCGGCAGCAGCAGTAATGTTTATTCCGGCTCGTAGTCAAGGAAGTAGAGGTTTTTTTAGGGGTTTAACCTGCCCATTACGATCCAAAGTGTATGCCAAAAAATAACACCAAAAATAGTGCTTAAGGGCCTACTAAAGTTTTTTGAGCGGAAAAAATCCTGTATTAAAAGTTTTATATTTAATCTACGGTTTTTTTTTAGATAAATTTTGTTTTTACATTATAATTATATACATTTTGATAATATTCAACCATATATCTAGCAGGAATTCGTAGTTTAGTAATGTACCTTAAATATGCCATGGACACGATTTTTCACAGCTTGTTCATATAAAAAAGAAAAAAAAAAGAATGATTAACACATTGAATGCCACGTCGTACGTTTCCTTACGACAGTGATTGCTTTTACTTAGAGCCTGTAGTTCTTTTATGTACGACACTGAGTGCAATTTGCTGCGATTTTTAAAAAAAGAATCCTTTACTGAATATTTTTGCAAAAGCATGCATGGGTCTAGGATAATTTTTTTGAGGTTTTATTAAGTGAAAAATATATGAAATGCATTTTTTTGAAATTTACATTAAATTTACAAGTAATTTAATATTATATTCATTTTTGTGACGGCCGTGGCGTAGTGGGTAGAGTGTGTGACTCTTACGCCAGAGAACCTAGGTTCGAATCCTCCACCCGACACAGAATATTTTTTCAATTGAATTCATTTTTCTGTTCGGCCGTCACCTCTCTGCAGACAATGGAAAACCTCAGAGAGTAAAAACTGCCATGAAAAGCTTCTTGAGAACATAAGCCGTTCGGAGTCGGCGTAAAACATGTAGGTCCAGTTCTCGATCATTAGTGTGCAAGCATTTCACACAATTGATCATAAAAAGCTCGGTCAAAGTCATTTCATTTTTTTTTTTTTCATTCAATTTTGAAAGGATAAAAGTAAGTATATATATTATTATTTTAGCTGGGCGTATGTTGGGAAACACTGCAGGCACAAGTGGGGGGTATTGGGGCATTTTGGACAATAAGTACTCGTTTTTTTCAAATGATTCCTTGCTGTTTTCCGGTCCAGCTGTTTTTTTGCAGTTGCGTAACACAAAACACAAGAACGTCGAATTGCTTTATTGTTGTCATCTATCCTTTTAGTTATAATGTGTTTGCCGGGGTTTACTGCTTGCGGAGATGTTAGATCCAAAAGGTCATTAGCTACACGTTGATGGAATTTGCGTATGTTGATGTTTTTCTCTGTAGCTTCCTTATAAACAATATGCGCGTTTACTATTGACAGGCCAAGTAATAGTTCAATTGCCAATTTCCTATACCACTTCAAACCTTTGCTTAGGGTGCTACCATACGAGACCATTTGGTCCGATAAATCTATACCAGCTTTTCCTTTGTTATATTCAATGATAGCTAACGGTTTTGACTTAACTATACTTTTGCGTCTTTTTGTTCTGCTAGTTGATGGGATATTTGGATCATCTTCTTGATTTGAATCGGAAATCATCACTGGAGCATGCTTTGTTGAAAGCATTCTGACATCTCGCTTATCCTTTCATTTTAGTACTACTATCCGTTTTCATCTTCTTGGGCCACCAATTCACCTTTTTTAAGCGCAGAATTCATCACTTCTTTTGGCAAATATTTCTTGTTTGCGCATTTACTTAGCATTAAGCGTGCGAGTTCGTAGCTGGTATAAAAGTTGTCAACGTATAATGTACGGCCTTCTCCTTTCAATTCAGTGATTAAATATTCACTAACATTTTTTGCTAAGCCAACTTCTCTTACCCCAGTAGCTGATTTACCAGAATATATTTTCAATGACCTACCTGGTCCTCCTTCAGTAGAGCAAAGTTTAAACAGTTTTATTCCATACGGATGAGCCTTATTGGGAATATATTGTCGGAAAACAAGTCTGCCTCTCCAAGAAATCAGTATTTCATCACTAACGATATTTTCTCCTGGTACATAAACTTTTTGGTACCGCATCTGGAGCATATCTAACAGTGGTTGGATTTTTCCAAGTCGATCACCTGGAATAATGCTACTATTATCTGTAAAGTGCATGAAGCTCAGCAGCAACTGAAAACGATTACGGGACATTGTTTTTCCAGGAATGGTAAAGTTATATAGGTGATTTTTTGATCACTAACCTGAAAGAGACCCAACTTTCACCAAACCCAACCATAAAAAAAGTCCCACAAACTTTTTAATTTCAAGGCTTGTTGTCGGTACCCATTGTTTTTTTCTCGAAGATCTAAATACGGCGGTTTTTTTCTCTTGTGCGTATTGGTTGATTTCTTTGACAATTAAATCAATGATATCATTTTCAACAAATAGCAAATATGTATCCAAACAGGAAATGTCGGACTAAATATTTTGCTGGATACCAGATTTTCCAATAAATGTAAAGGTCTTTTGACGTGATGAAAATTCAGTCCAATTGACTTCGGTATTCATTATTTCCGCGCCTGCTGTTAAACTGTCTTCTTCAGCTTCGACAGCTTCGTCAACTTCGTCTTCCGTATTGATACCATCTTCAAACAACATGTCATCGATTCCCACAGGATCTCAGAGTCAGGCACAGTCAGGCTCAGAGTCAGAATCCGAAACCTCCGGTATCCAATCACAATCATCATCATTAGAAAAATCTTCATCACTCTCCGTCAAGACTTCCAATATTTCCTTTTCTCTTAACGATCGTTTCGACATTGTAGGTATTTGCTTTTTATTTTATTACATTTTTATTTTAACTAAAAAGAAAAGAAAAAAGAAATCAAACAAAAATAAAAAACAAGAAAAAAAAGCGTCGTACGTTTATGTACCACAGCGACTTGTACAAATGCATACCCGTCGTGCAGTGCCACGTCGTACAGAAATGTACGACACAAAAAAGCCTATATAAAATAAAAAAACACAGGTGCGTCGTTGGACACACGAGAGAAGCGAAGCTTTTTCGCAGTAACATAGATTTGATAGCTTAATAATTGTTTCTTTTAAATAAATTAACTTTTAAATTCAAAAATTTAAAATAACATAAAATAATTTAAATATATACAGAAAACATATTTACTGCTTATTTTTTTATTGTTGAATGTCAAATTTCCACTCGAACTCCAGCGACTCTCCATTTTAACTCTCCACACATGGTTGTGAACTTGGCTGCATTGACTCATGCATGCGTTTGTTAATTCCATATTTATTGATATCATCTATTTTTTTGACACTTAAAAACGCACTTGTCATAGAGTATAAATTATTATCTAGAGATTGCATCAACTCTGCTTAATCTCTGGCATGTGCTAATAGAGGTTAACAGAGTTTTTTTCTTCATGTTTTTAAGTGAAATAACTGTAAACACATGCCAGAGATTTAGCAGAGTTGATGCAATCTCTAGATCATAATTTACACTCTATGCCAACAGCACCACAAACGCATTCACAATACAAAAAAACCGATGCTGGAGACACCTTGTGGCAAATAAAAGCAAATTTTTGATATTTTTGATAGTTGTAGCATAGCAAATACACAATCCTCTATTTATTGATAGATGGTGAGGATATACTGCAGCATAGCTTCTGTTATAGTTAGGATTGAATTAACAAATATTTTTAACATGTATTAGTGGCCTAGTGGATAGAGCGTTGGACTCTCGTTTAAAAGGACGTGGGTTCGATCCCCACGGGCAGGCAACAAAATATATTATTTATAATATTTATTTGTATTTAATATTAAAGTATAAAATTTCTTGTTGTTATAAGCACTAACAACAAAGAAACCATCAAATTTCCAAGAAAAAATCTGTCGAAAATTTTTCAGATTTCACTCCAAGCAAATCACAGAACGAGAAGTAAAAAGCTTCGCTTCAAAAAGTAAGGGTCAGAATGGACTAGGGATATCTCGGAAATCGCTTTTTATAAAAAAAAAATGTTTGATCTCCTGGGAAGGTTTTCGTCAAAACCGCTTGGCACTCAATGTGTTAAGGTCCTGCTAAGGCTTCTTGAGCTTTTGATCGAAGATTTTAAAAAAATTGTAATTTTTACCAAAATGACAGCTGAAGACAGGCCCGTAGCCAGGATTTACCCAAGGGGGGCGTTTTCATAAAAAAAATATATCGATATTTTTTGATATCGATGAATCAACGGAATTTAGTATAAAACTTACTTTTATTTATTTTTATATGTTTGTATTAAGTCTTCTCATTTTTTTTTTGCCAATTCTGACAATACATCATCCTCTGTGATTTTGCTATCCCTATGTATTCTTAAGGATGCACAACCATTTAAGCGGTACTCGCCCATAGAACTTCTAGAAATACATTTTAAATATCAATTGCACTCCTTCACCTATCACCACACTTTCCTCATATTTGCGCCAGCATCCGCTGCTGAATTCTGTTTTAATTTATTCCTATGGTAGTGTTACCAGAGCAAGGTAAAATTCTTGCATATTGTTTAATTAAAAATTTAGATCGTTCCTCGTTTTCGGATGTAATCAAAATCAAGTTGAAGGATGTCAAAAGCCAGTTGTGCTTTGTAAATAGTATTCCGATGTTGTAAATTGTTGCACCAAGGAAAGGTATATAAACAGTAATTTTGTAAAAATTTACCACACCATTAGAAATGTGACCTACAATGCAAATTCCTTTGAAACGATATTTTCGTAAGCGTCTTATTATAGTATTCTAACAATTTGCCTACAAGCTGCTATCGGGTTAAAATTCTGTATAAAGCAATGTGAAATACTAGAAAAACTACCACGATAAGAAGACTAACATTTTCTTATAAGTAAATCCGTAAGCAACTCCTAAACTTTAACAGATCACTTAGAAAAATTCTTAAATTTAATTGACTTTTTCGACAACATTCAAAAGGTTTGAAAATTTTATGTTTAAAAATTTTTGTTGTCCCAAGAGGTTGAGATCCCGCGTCAGTGCTAAAAAAAAAAACGAAAAACTTACAATAAGCTCCGTTTTTGAATTTGGAGTAAGCTAACTAATGCCAACGGCTCAACCAAGACTGCTTAAATCGCAGATTACGCGAACCACTGACGGGAAAATTAAAAGTTGAGGGGGGAGGGGGAAAGGAGGGAAGAGGGATTATAAATGTTTTGAAAACTTGAAATGAAATAAAATTGGAAATAACGTTGCTTGCGCCTTTATGTACTGCCGAAGTCGAAGGCAGTTCCGATGTATCCAATGAAATTTCGGTTTCTGGAACAACTTCTAGAATTATACACACAAAACGCACAAACTTAGAAGTATTAACATAAAAAGTGAAAGTGAAATGTTCTTAATAACACTACTTATACGACCGCTTTTAACATAACTGTCAATACTACCACCTCCTGCAACTGCCGCACAGTGAATCGTCCCATAGACAAAAATCAAAAAATTTTTTGATTGCAAATAGCGAAAAATGGATACCATTTTCCAGATAAAACATCCACTAAAATAGATCAAAAACAATTTTTCAAAAATATTGAAATTTGTGGACACTACAGCTATCCAAACTTTAAAGTTTTTTATGGATTGTTTGTCTTTTCGCTTCATGATGAAAGGGTTAGAGGAAAAATAATGCCAAAAATACAGTTTTCAAGATAATATTAAAACTGTAACAGTTTTGTAAAGCTTATATTTAAGTTAATTTAAAGTTTTCTATTTTTTGCAATACTGTTTATTGTAAAAATTATGTGTTACTTAAAAAAAATGGTAATTTTGCGAAGAAAAAAAATTAAAATACATGGTAAAAATTTGTGAAATTTTTTCCATATATCATTAGTGTTGACTTTCAACTCCTCAGAACAATAAATATCTCCTCCGCTTTTTTCCGCCTTTTTAAATAAAGTATGTAATTTTTTCTAAACGTCTAAAATGCTCATTGCATGTTGTTTCCACATTGTTTGTCAATACTTAAGTGAAACCGTTACACAAAAGAAACCGAAAAACAAGATTAATCCTATATTGTATAGCATGTAAAATATTATGATAATATTACTTAAGATTAAAAATAATTTTATAATTACTTAAATTTTGTTTAATAATTTTAGTTTATTTTATAAAAATTCTTTTAATGTTGAAGTATTTTATTTTAATTCAGTTCAGCTGTGTGTTTAATAATTAATATAGAAAATATGCGTTATAGGGTTAATTTTGCTTATATTTTTTTACAAATCGTGTGGAAAGCAAAATAAAAAAGTGTAACTTTCGTTGGTACTTTATAAAAAAAGATGTCTAAAGTAATTATTTATGGAAATTTAATAGATTTGTGGATATCAACTGATATTAAACATAGAACATCAGTTATTTATTCTTTTTGTGTTTCAAAATTCGAGAAAACAAATTTTAGTGATAAATAGCTGCGCATAAAAATTGTTCAGTTTAATAATCAAATGAAAAAAATGTGGCGTGAAAGTCAATACAAAAAGAGAGGTTATTAAAAAATTGCTCTGCTTGGTTAAAGTGGTCTCTCTTAAATGAACATAATTCCGATAATGTAAGTAATATCTTTTATATGGAAAATATTTCTGTTGATCACTGCATTTTTATAAAGGAAGCAAGCACTAGTTCTGGAAAACGTGGTAGACCCCAAATACAATTCGAAAACGCTTCAGAATGAACAAAAATGCGAAGAGTGGAAAAGCTTATAAATGAACATGGCGTGGAAGAACTCACTTATGCTGCTGAAAAAGCCGATAATAAAAGTGGGCGCAAAGAAACTGAAATAATAAAAAAAATATTCGAGCCTAGTGAAGCCCTTTCTTTTTATTTTGATTTGGATTTGTCCGATGCAAAGTACAAAGTTTTGAGAAAAGTTGTCAATCTATTGCATGAAAATTGTTTTTCAAGTCTCTATTTTATTAAAAAATTGAGACGCACTTTGACACCAAAAATCAATGTAACAGAAATTTCAGCAGAAGTAGATTTGCAATCACTCATGCACATCACAACAAATGGAATTTTAGACATTTGTAAAAATGGAAGACCATCTGGTAAGCTGGCTCTTATAAGCAAATGGGGAATGGATGGGAGCTCAGGCCACAGTCTTTATAAGCAAAAGTTTTCTGTTGATCAATATACGGATGAGTTTTTGTTTATTGTAGGTTTTTTGCCGCTAAAGTAAGTTGTAATCATTGAATACCAACAATACAATACAATGATTCATGGGTCAGTAGCTAACGTTTTAACGGAAACTTCATGTTCGAGTAGATGTTTCATTTGCAAAGCTACTTCAAAGGAAATGAACATTGTCACATCCACTCGATTGAGCAACGAAGATCACTACAAATTTGGATTATCCATTTTACATTGTTGGATTCGATTTTTGAATGCTTGATCCACATTGCATATCGTCTTCCATTCAAAACATGGCAAGTGCGAAACGAAAATAAAAAGATCTTTTCACAGAACAAATCTCGTATTCAACGAGAATTTAAAGCAGAAATGGGACTGATTGTCAACCAAGTCAAGCAAGGATATGGTACTACAAACGATGGAAACATTGCTCGAAGGTTTTTTTTCGATGTCAGTACTGCGGCAAAAATAACAAAGTTGGATAAAGACTTACTGTACAACTTTTCCTTAATATTGAAAGTATTATCTTGAGGTAAGACTTGAAAACGAGAGACTTGTACCTCAAAAACTATAGTTGGTACTACATGCCCAGTTCAGTGCATAAAGTGTTAATACACGGAGCTGAGCTCATCAGGCACTTTGATTTGCCAATAGGTTATTTTAAAAAGAAAACAATTTCAAAAATATTTAAAATTAACATAAAATATCTTTTGCAGGTTTCCTTTCAGAGGAAGCTTTGGAGGCAACTCACAAAATTATAAGACGTGCTAGACTTTCTCACACCAGAAAAATTAGGTGAGGATACAAATGAAGATCTTATGCGATTTTTACTTTTATCTAATGACCCAGCAATTGTATCGAGAAGAAATTTAAAATCAAAAGTTCAAAAACATCATGATAAATACATATTTAAATATTTAGTTATAAGTGATAATTCCATATTTTTCAGATGGAAGCTCTTCTGATGAAAGTTCCATTTCCAATTAAATACATTACTAAAAACAAAAGTGGTAAAAAACTAGGAAAATTTAATATTTTCTGAGAAAAAAAAATTTTAAATTTATAAAAAATTGTTATTAAGTTGAAATCATATGCTTATAAGAAATTCAATTTAAATACCCATTTTTGGCAAAAATGTTGGGTTTACAATAAATCTGACTTAATTTTTGAGCTCAGCGACCCCAAATTACTTAAGGTACGAAGTTTCATAAAAATCCAACGACTCCTATTTTTGTCCATCGTTTGTATGGGGTCGATTCACTGTGTGCCGGTTCCAAAGGCAGTTCTGGACACTTTTCAGGCTGTAAAGATTCTTGAACGCTTTCTACAATGCAAACGAAATACAATATTACATTATTATGATTTAGCTAATATCGCAACCATTATATAATTATAATATAGAATGGACACCGCACACATTGACCACTACACCATTCTGGCAGCGCTGCACTCGGTTGGTACATCAGCAAAGTAGATCTAATGTCGCTGCGACTTCGGCGGTGTCATCTCTTTTTATAATTACTAGTATTTAATTGTGTAACATTGGATCAGAGTATTAAAGAATATCAAGAAGTAGATATTCCATAATAAGGACGGAAATTGATAAAAGAAAAAAATTCCTTAAAAACAAAGATTTACTTTCCTCCTTTCTGGCCTCTTTTAATTTCGGTTTCTGCAGCTAATTAAGTGGAATCGTTTTAGTATTTTGGCATAATAAAAAAATGGATTAAATTTTAGAAAACAATTGTAAAAGGTAAATTTTTTCCTCACTTTCATTTAATACTTTCCCACGCAATAGATTCTTATATCGTAGATGATGGACAAGGCTCAATTGAATGTATCGAACTTTATTCGATATCTTAAGCGTGTTGCTGTAGCTGTTTATACTGTTAATGAAGAGAAGCGTAGGCGCATTAAGTATGCACATATAAAAAATGTTATTTTTTATTGTTTTATACTTTCTGGACCCTAAGGGGAAAAGGGGGTTTGAACACCCAAAACGGGCCTGGCTATAGAACTGATTTTTAACTAAAAATGTCATTGTTTTCAGATTATAAAATAAAAAGTATTTCTCTTAAATAAAAATCGAACGATCAAAAGTACCGATCATATTTGCTTAACAAGTTAAATAAATTTGATAGCGATCTTTGGCATAGTTTTCGAGTACAGTCAAACCTGTTTTTGTGCGGTAGATAGGGACCGCCAAAAAAAAATCGCACAAAAAAAAATTCTTCGGAGACTTCATAAACAGCTATAACATAAAACTTTAAGTAATCTAATAAAGAAAATTTTTTTATACGGTTTTTTTGTACCGCATAAAAAAATCTCACCTAGGAAACATTCTATGAAAAAGCGAAAAAGTGGTCTCGAAGCCAAATAAATTAATAAATTACACACGGAAACGTTAAAAACATAGTTTTAATTCTTCATTTTAAATGTGAAAAATACGAAAAATTATTCCATTAAGAAAATGCATATTAAAAAAATAAATTAAAATACATAAATTCATAAGTTAATCAATACTATTCGTCATAGTCTTCTCTGACATAAAATAATGTCTCTCGCGCTTTTTTTGGACATTTCAAAAACTTCAGAATTGCGTTTTGCTCTTACGCTTTTCTCTTTATTGCTCTTTTTAATGATAATTTCAGCTAGTGCAGAGTTTTTTTTTTGCATAGAAAAGATCGCATACAAGAAAAAATATCATAACACAACTCGCACAAATAAAAATTCGCACAAAACAAATCGCATAAAAATAAAAACCGCATAAATTAAATCGCACAAAAAAAAATTCGCACAAAAAAAGACCGCACAAAAACAGGTTTGACTGTAATGCTGTCCACCGGTTTCAAACAGCCTTTTCGAGAAAAACGAGTTTAAAGTTTAAGAAGTAGTTCATTTAGGTACATGAATTTTTTCCACTTGTGTTTAAATTTAAAAATTTCGGAGCAAAAGAAATGAGGTTTGGTGCCTGGTGCATTTTTTGTACATTTTTTTTTTAAATTTCGGTGGCACCAAATGTGTCTTAGCTTAAAAAAATACACTTGAGTGCATAAGTACATTGAGGCCAGTACATTGTCTTTTCTTTGGACGATTGTGCTTACAACTACAACAATTTTTATTTAATCGACTCACAACTTTCTGAGAATATTTTTAAGATGTTCGAAAATTCGAAAAATGTAAAGAAAAAAAAATTGATTTTTGGTCGCCGAAAAACTTTAGTAGGCCCTAAAATCAAAACCTGATTTTTAATTTTAAGAAAAAATTCAGAACAATTCGAAAAAGATTTTAAAAACCAAAACGATAGTAAGTGAGCATTTCGAAAAGTATTTATATTTTAAGATATTAATGTTTTTTTGGGGACGAACCTCGACCTGGCGAGGACAGTATTTCCCATGTCGAAATCGTACCATGTCGACTCAAACCTCCTCGTGGTGTTCCCTGGCACTCGTTAGTTTGGCGGCTTGGGTTTGAACCATTTCAATGAAAAGTTCAAGAAATATGAGAAAAATTATCCCCAAATCTGATGACGACTATCGCAAACGAAAAACTGGAATTTCCGAACTCTTAATTGGGAAGGTGCCTTTATCCAACTGATTGATATCTTGGAAAGATACACAGCTAATATCACTGCAATCGAAGAAATGCGATGGAAGGGGCCAAGGGTTGTATTCTTGCCGAAATCAGAACTACAGGCCCATTAGTCTTACCACCTTGTACTCAAAACTCTAGAGAACCTGATAGACCTGCACCTAAGGAACAGTGTAAACCAATCGGTGTAGACGGCGCTACACTCCCTAGTAGCACCCATAGAAAAGCCCTAAACCACAAATAATACGCACTTGGTGCATTTTTGGACATTTCAGGCGCATTCAACAATCTATCGACTGCTGCAATACTCAATAGCTTACGCGCAATAGAGGCAGCACCAGCAATCGACCTCTGGTTGGACAATCTTTTGAATTGTAGAAGGGTTCAAGCTGAGTGGGGGCACTACTACCATGGAAAGATAAGCTATAAGGGTTACACCCCAGGAGGGGACTCTACGCCCTCGCTATGGAATCTAGTCGTTGGCAAATTACTCAAAAACTTCCAAGGTAGATCTCCGAAGATAACAGCTTATGCAGACAATATAAGCATAATTATAGTGAGGAAATGTCTACCAACAATAAGTTCAATAATGGAGACCACTCTCAGGGAGGTGCTCAGATGGACTAACTCAGTCGGCCCTAGCATCAACTTCGATAAAACAGATCTCGTTCTATTTACGGAAAGGTACAAGATACCGCCGTGGATACCAACGAAAATAAACAAT
The DNA here is from genome assembly GCA_914767935.1 of Coremacera marginata. Taxonomy (NCBI): domain Eukaryota; kingdom Metazoa; phylum Arthropoda; class Insecta; order Diptera; family Sciomyzidae; genus Coremacera; species Coremacera marginata. Next base: position 15,527,634 of record OU612043.1, on the reverse strand, counting down.
ATACACCTCACCTCGAAAACCCATACGAAGTATCTAGGAGTCGTCCTGGACAGCAAACTATCATGGAGAATCAATGTCAATGTGAGAGTGAAGAAAGCCATCAATGCGCTATACGCATTCAAGAAGATGCTGGGCAGCACTTGGGGTCTCTCACCCTCTTTGATGCTTTGGATCTACGTAACGGTAGCTCGTCCAATTCTACTCTATGGAATTATCGTGTGGTGGCCGGCGGTGAAAAAGTCAACATACCTTAAACACCTGGAGAAAACACATCGGCAGGCAATGATCTGCATAACAGGGGCGCTAAAATCAACTCCAACGAAAGCGCTAGAAACAATTTTATGTATGGATCCCCTAGACATATGGTACACGCAAAACTAATAGCCGGGAAAACAAAGGTTTGAGCATTGTACTATCAGCAAGGATTTATCTATCAGCACAATGATAGACTCAAGAATATCAATACGCCTAGGACCAAACGACTGGTGCCACGGCTTAGGACAAGCACAGTGGGCGGTCAACATAATCACAGACGGCTCTAAACCGCATACAGGAGGAGTGGGAGCGGCAGTTTACTGTGCAGAACCAGCGATAAGTCAGCCTTATAAACTACCGGACCACAGCAGCATCATCCAGGCGGAAGTGTTCGCCATAAGGAAGGCCGCAGAGCCTGACCTTAACATAAACACACATCACTCTAATATTAACATCTCTGTAGAGAGCCAAGCGGCAATCAAATCTATCTACTCCGCTACCATCAGGCCCACAAACGCCCTGGCAAGCAGGGAAGCACTAGATGCACTATGCGCTTTAAAGAGAGTGCACATCTACTGGGTTCTAAGCCATCGGGGCATTGACGGAAATGAAAAGGCAGATGGACTAGCAAAGGACAGCGCCGGGCTGGGATCAGAGTCCATACAACATGTACCTATCCCACTACAAGAGCTGTACAGAAACCTCGAAGATAGGGCAGCACAAGCAGTGAGTCGTAGATGGAGAGACACGACAACATGCAGAATCTCAAAAATCATGTGTGACACACGAAGCAATAAACGGACTCTGTTCATCCTAGCATGACCGCGCAGAGAATGCAGGACACTGGTTAGCGTCCTCACGGGTCACTACATGGCGGCAGTTCACGCGAAGAAGATGGGCATCACAACGGATGACAACTGTAGGTAGTGCAAGGAACCAGGCACGGCTGAACGCCTGGAACACCATATATGCACATGCCTCGCTCTACTTAAATCGAGACTGAAATACTTAGGCTCACCGACGTTTCCGTCACTACAACAAGTGACCAAAATCTCTCTAGACATCCTCCTTAGATTTTTTAATTCAGCACAAATCTTTGCCGACTTTAACTAACTCTCTACAGGCCCAATTAATAAATAAATAAATTTATTTACAAATTTTTTTTTTTTATTTGATAAACTGTTGACGTTTAAGACTTTAATCTTCGATATTTATATTTTTATATTGCAAGATAAATTTATACTGCAAGATGCGCATTAAATGAAGGAATGAAGCAAATGTTACGCTATAAATTTCATATTTTTTCGTTTTTATTACGGTCGGCGCTAATATAATCAGACTTTTAATCAGAAGCGCCAACTTCAAAGCATTTGTATTCATGAAGAAATAAATATATTTATAATAATAAAACAAATAAGAAAAAAATTAAAATAATAAGATTTCATATATAATAATATGTTTAAATAAATTATCAAATATGACCAAGAAATTAAAAGGAAAAATATTTTTAAAATTATTTTTTAACTTGGTAGTGATTTTGTAGTCGGTTGTTTTATTTTTAAAAAAATTTTGATCCTTCATAACTTTTTGGCTCTTTTTTGTGATGTTTAAATTTTATTTTATTTATGTTATTAAAAAAAAGAACACAAATTAAACCACATGCTTTTTTAAATGTTTCGTTATTAAAAATAAATATAAAAACCATTAATTAGCTTTAAATGACCTACAAATTTTTATAATAAAAAATTTTAGGCACCATTTTATTCTGTGCTAGTTAAGCTCTAATAAATTTGCTTCTTGTTTTTATACAGACATACACATAAACATAAATGTTGTCACTTCATATTTAGCTCATAATGTATTCATGGAAGCTGTTTACCACCAATGCTTGATTTACCAGATTTTAATTTAGATTTTTATTTATAAACGAGTTAATATTATTGCAAATATATATATATATATATATATCAAAAAGTTTAATACAAATTTAAAATAGTAATAAAAATTGAAAAGTACGAAATATTTTCGAGTCGATTTATTTTTTCAGCAAGCACACTGTCAAAATTATCCACTCAAATATATGGCGCCGTGGCTTAGTTGGTTAAAGCGCCTGTCTAGTAAACAGGAGATCGTGAGTTCGAATCTCGCCGGGGCCTATGACGGGTTTGTTTTGAGAGTCAATTTTTTTTTTCTGAAAATATTTTTTGCACTGTTTAAATTATGAGTTATTAATTTTTCCACATGTCAACCTAGTCTGCTGAGCAGCAAGAAAATTAATGTCAAACATTTTTCGTTACTTATACACGCGTCATAACTGCTACTCAAAGCAGTCTCATTTGCTTTGTTTAAAAATTACCTCATAAATGAGTGATGCCCGCATTTATACGATTCGTTAAACAAAGGACACGTTAATATACAGCGCTGCCCTTAACTCAAAAAAGAAAAAAAAAAAACAACCTACGTAAATTGCACGAATGACTGAATGAATGAATGGTTTTTTTTTTCGTTTGAGTGGAACGTCAATTTTTCGGACAATACTTGGTAGGTAAAGCATTTTTAAAAGGTTTTATTTGCTTAAAAATTTTCGCTGTGTGAATGCCTTCAGGATGTGTCTATACATTTACTGCTATTGTTTTTGTTGTTTCCGTGTCCTTTTTTTCCTTTAGACTACATGATATTTTGGCAAAAAAAAAAGCATAAAAATAAAAACAAAATGTTACGAATGTAAAATTGTTGGCAAATATTGAATTTGCAACATGCGAGTAACAACTGCGGAGACAACATATGATGTAGGATTCGAAAGGATAAAAGGACGAATGTTTACCAACATTTTCATTTTGCACTCTATTAAATATTTTTCTTGAAGGAAGATAGGGTGGCTGATGCTGATGTGATTGTTTTTTCACAAGAATGTTTTTTTTTCCTTTTTAAATTGTGAAAAATTAATTTTTTCATTTCTAAATACTACTAAATACTATTACTTAATACGAGTACTAAAGACTTACTTTAGTAAATACTTTTACTGAATAATAAATATTAAAAACTTAATACTAAATGATAAATATTAAAGATTTATTAGTAAAGGGTGGTTCAATTTTAAGGGCCGATGTTGAATGTGAAGCACACCTAAACGTCAAGTTTTTTTCTGCATTTCATTTGACATTTCTCAATTTCAGACTAACTCAATTTGAACCATGAAAAGATACACAATCGAGCAACGCGTTGAAGTTATTCAGGCTTATTATGAAAATGGGCGTTCAAATCAAAATGCATATCGTGCACTTCGTAATTTTTTCGGTCAATTTAATCGTCTAAATGTGCGTACAATCGGAAAAATCGTGCAAAAATTTGAGCAATCCGTGCATGCTCGTACAGCTCGTACTGCAGAAAATATTGCTGCTGTTCGCTATAGTGTGGCTGAAGAGCCGTCCACCTCAACTCGTCGTCTTGCCCAACAATTGCACATCTCACGTTCGTCGTTGATGAACATTATGCATAAAGACTTGCATTTACACGCTTACAAGGTGCAATTGACTCAAGAACTAAAGCCTCTTGACCATTTCAAGCGTCGTCAATGGTCAGAATGGTGGCAAGAAATGGCAACAGTGGATGATCAATTTTCGAAGAAAATCATCTTCAGTGATGAGGCACATTTTCACCTCAGTGGATTCGTCAATAAGCAGAATTGCCGCATTTGGGCGCATTATAATCCAAGAGTGATAGTCGAAAAACCAATGCACCCACAAAGGGTGACTGTTTGGTGCGGTTTATGGGCTGGCGGCATCATCGGGCCGTATTTTTTCCAAAATGAGGCCGGTCAGGCAGTTACTGCGAATGGTGTTCGCTATCGTGAGATGATAACGAACTTTTTATGGCTCGAATTAGATGATACGAATGTGGACGATATGTGGTTTCAACAGGACGGTGCCACTTGCCACACAGCTAACGAAACAATGGCTTTTTTGCACGACAAATTCAATGGCCGTGTTATCTCACGTGATGGCGATGTCAATTGGCCGCCAAGATCATGTGATTTGACACCGTTGGACTTCTGTTTTTGGGGTTATTTGAAAGAAAAGGTGTATGTCGATAAGCCAGCAACAATTCAAGAGCTAAGGGATGAGATAATTCGGCATATTAACGGCGTAGAACCTCAATTATGCCTCAGCGTCATCGAAAATTTGGACCATCGGATGGAGGTGTGCCGCCAAGGTCGCGGCGGCCATTTGGCCGATATTTTGCTCCATACATACTTGAACCATACCAATATTATCATAATAAATAGAAATTACAATAATTTCCTAAATAATTTGTGTTTTATTCAAAATCTACATCGGTCCTTAAAATTTAACCACCCTTTAAAAAGTAAATACTATGTGCTGAATACTAGATACTAATTACTAAATATTAAATACTAAATAACATACACTAAATACAAAACACTAAATACAAAATACACACTACTTAATATTTAATACTTAATACTTAATACTTAATACTTAATACTTAATACTTAATACTTAATACTTAATACTTAATACTTAATACTTAATACTTAATACTTAATACTTAATACTTAATACTTAATACTTAATACTTAATACTTAATACTTAATACTTAATACTTAATACTTAATACTTAATACTTAATCCTTAATACTTAATACTTAATACTTAATACTTAATACTTAATACTTAATACTTAATACTTAATACTTAATACTTAATACTTAATACTTAATACTTAATACTTAATACTTAATACTTAATACTTAATACTTAATACTTAATACTTAATACTTAATACTTAATACTTAATACTTAATACTTAATACTTAATACTTAATACTTAATACTTAATACTTAATACTTAATACTTAATACTTAATACTTAATACTTAATACTTAATACTTAATACTTAATACTTAATACTTAATACTTAATACTTAATACTTAATACTTAATACTTAATACTTAATACTTAATACTTAATACTTAATACTTAATACTTAATACTTAATACTTAATACTTAATACTTAATACTTAATACTTAATACTTAATACTTAATACTTAATACTTAATACTTAATACTTAATACTTAATACTTAATACTTAATACTTAATACTTAATACTTAATACTTAATACTTAATACTTAATACTTAATACTTAATACTTAATACTTAATACTTAATACTTAATACTTAATACTTAATACTTAATACTTAATACTTAATACTTAATACTTAATACTTAATACTTAATACTTAATACTTAATACTTAATACTTAATACTTAATACTTAATACTTAATACTTAATACTTAATACTTAATACTTAATACTTAATACTTAATACTTAATACTTAATACTTAATACTTAATACTTAATACGTAATACTTAATACTTAATACTTAATACTTAATACTTAATTCTTAATACTTAATACTTAATACTTAATACTTAATACTTAATACTTAATACTTAATACTTAATACTTAATACTTAATACTTAATACTTAATACTTAATACTTAATACTTAATACTTAATACTTAATACGTAATACTTAATACTTAATACTTAATACTTAATTCTTAATACTTAATACTTAATACTTAATACTTAATACTTAATACTTAATACTTAATACTTAATACTTAATACTTAATACTTAATACTTAATACTTAATACTTAATACTTAATACTTAATACTTAATACTTAATACTTAATACTTAATACTTAATACTTAATACTTAATACTTAATACTTAATACTTAATACTTAATACTTAATACTTAATACTTAATACTTAATACTTAATACTTAATACTTAATACTTAATACTTAATACTTAATACTTAATACTTAATACTTAATACTTAATACTTAATACTTAATACTTAATACTTAATACTTAATACTTAATACTTAATACTTAATACTTAATACTTAATACTTAATACTTAATACTTAATACTTAATACTTAATACTTAATACTTAATACTTAATACTTAATACTTAATACTTAATACTTAATACTTAATACTTAATACTTAATACTTAATACTTAATACTTAATACTTAATACTTAATACTTAATACTTAATACTTAATACTTAATACTTAATACTTAATACTTAATACTTAATACTTAATACTTAATACTTAATACTTAATACTTAATACTTAATACTTAATACTTAATACTTAATACTTAATACTTAATACTTAATACTTAATACTTAATACTTAATACTTAATACTTAATACTTAATACTTAATACTTAATACTTAATACTTAATACTTAATACTTAATACTTAATACTTAATACTTAATACTTAATACTTAATACTTAATACTTAATACTTAATACTTAATACTTAATACTTAATACTTAATACTTAATACTTAATACTTAATACTTAATACTTAATACTTAATACTTAATACTTAATACTTAATACTTAATACTTAATACTTAATACTTAATACTTAATACTTAATACTTAATACTTAATACTTAATACTTAATACTTAATACTTAATACTTAATACTTAATACTTAATACTTAATACTTAATACTTAATACTTAATACTAAATACTATATACTAAATATTAAATACTAAATATTAAATACTTAATAATAAATACATAACACTAAATACTTAATTTTAATACTAAATACTAAATTCTAAATGAAGAATTAAATCCTATGTTCTTAAGTTACACTAGATATTTTATTTTTGAATAAAATTAGCATAACAAACAAATTTACACAATCATAAATGTTACTTGTGTAACAACTTGTAGAACTTGTGGCCAAAAGCAGCGGAAGCATCTGAAGAAAAAACAAAAAAAAAAAAAAATATATTCGCGACGATAAAACGTCGCTCTATACAAGATGATTATGTACGTAATTACATGACATAAAGACGCGATTATCCGCTGTGGTTATTTTTTTATATTCTGTTTTTGCTGCCGGCTGTCTTGACTGTCAAAATTTTCAGGCAATTTGCATAAATATTTTGAAGATAGCCATTAACATGCTTTAAAAACCTGCTGACTGCATTTCTACTACCAATTTTATAACAAGAATTTCATAGCACATCTCTTCGTAGACTTCTTAGCTGACTAAGGTGTTTGTGACGCTTTTCAATAATTTCTATAAATCTTGCTTGTCATTTGGCTAGAAGCTGTTTACCTATGATAAAAAAAAAAAAAATATACATGTATTCGCTAAGATAGTAAAGAAAGAAATTTTGATCTATTATATTGACTTTCGTCGCTTTTGATTTTGATTGCTCTATTGGAACGTCGGGTTGATGGCAAACTTTTACCCCAGCTTAAGGTGAGCTTATAGCAGCTGACATGACTTTGCCAACAATTCCATGATGAAGTTGCTTTCATTTGTTTGCTGGCTGCTGTTGACGTTTGTGTGCTTAAGTGTTTATATTGCAGCTTATTGGTTATAAAGTTGTTGCCATTTTTTATATAGCTTTAGCCGTAGCTGCCAAAGATTTAACAACACAAAATTTATGACTTTTTCCACAAAGCTCATCGGTATCATTCCAAGCAACAACGTTTTGTATACATTGCTTGCCTCTTGTAGCCATAGCTCCCTGCATTCCTCCCCTACTCAAGCTATGCAAATCCTTCTTAAAATTAATATTTCTGATGAATTTTCATGATGTGCATTATTATTGCCAAATTATACACCTTATAAACATTTTTTAAGAGCTAGAGTCACAGGCAGTGACTACAAGGCTAGGCAACAAACTTAAGTCAACCACCGAAACGTTGCCAATTTTTATGTGAAGCAATTTATTTTGAATTATTTTTATGGCACTTACCGTCTCGTTGACTAAGCATTTTATTAGCAGAACGTACTTTCTTCTATACAAGTTGGGGCGCAAAGAAAAAGTAAAATTTTTGTAGTTTTTTATTTATTTGTTATTTTTTGTCTCTAATGCCGAGTATTGGCTTGGAATTTTCTTTTATATTTCTGAATATGTTAAGGAGCAACATTTTTTATTGTTTTTGTACACATTATTCTGCATATGCATATTCTGGTCGTCATTGTAAATAATAGATCTATTATTGGGTGTAATATTATGTAGCTAATAATAAGAACTTTTTATCAAAAAAAAATCGCAACCAATATTATGATGTTCTAATACATATTTAAAATCTGTTGTTTAGTCATATTATATGGCCTGATATTTTATAATTAAATGGTTTTTGTATGCAAACAAAGAGTTTAAGATTATAAAAATTTTTTTGTTAACGTTAGCATTTATTAGAAATTTATTAGCAGTTATTAGAAGTTATAGAAGCAGTTATTATTTTACAAGTTAAGAAAATAAAAAAATTTCTTAATTTTCTATAACTGTCATCATATTAATCTACAAACTTTAACTAAAATAATTGATAAAATATTTTTATGAATTTCAAGCTGCTGTAAATTTTCTTTCACTATTGTTTAAACAAAAAATTAAGTATTAAAATCAAGTCTCTTCCTCTATGTTTTTTTTCTTGTTAGTTGCAGCAAACGTCTCCTAACAGAGCATCTAATTTTTTACCTGCTCTAGTCAAGCTTTTTGACATAGTTGCCCGTGATCAGTGATCAAACAAAACCTCGAGTTTAAATATTTCTGTATTTTGGCAAAAAGGGCGCATTCGGGCAGGTAACTCCTTTTGAAATTACAAATACATGCTATAAGTCAATAATTAATTAAAAAGTTACGAGGGTACTTCAAGGAAATCTATTTTGAAATCTGAATCAAAAATGTTATTTAAAAAAAAAAAATAGAGTAAGCGTTTTGGTAACAGAGTTTTATTTATGCAACCAATTAATTGATTTAATTTAATTTCTTAATTAATGTGAGTACACTAAGAACTTGGTTCTTTTAAGGCACAAAGGTGGAAGAGTTCACATATTGATATTATTTAAATACTTTATTAAATTAAATACAAGTTATCACTATTTTACAATTATTATATGAAATTATATTGCTGAAATAACTGTTTAAAACTAGATACAAAAACATATTGTTTATAGCTTATAAGGAGTCAGTTGAGTTGAGACATAAATGAGAGAAAGTAAAGAAGGGAGTAGATTAGAGAGAGTGGAAAATGAACTGATTACTTTTATAAGCTGTGAACTGTAAAAATTGTTTTTTTGTTTTTAGGATGGCCTTTTTGAAGCTTGCTTCTCCGAATATCGATTTAAGGTTGGATGGTAAAGCATTCAACAATCTAATGGCGTTAATAAGAAACAATCTTGTTGAGTTTAATAAGTTAAAATGCGGTACTAAACGCATTTGACTTCTTTGCGACTGAGCAAATTGCAATTTTTCATAAAGATATGTTGGTGAAGAAGTTGTGAAGAAATATGCAATTCCGAGCATTAATATAACTCAATATGTCACAACCAAGTATACAGTTCTTCAACTTGGCCAAGTGATCAAACTTGCGTAAGCCGTATGCATATCTTGTAGCGTGATTAAATACAATTTGTAATTTAAGTTGGGACCTCAAGTCAAGCTTACTGTATACAACTTCGAAATAAGTGATCACAGGTAGAATAAGTTGAATTACTAATTTACGTCTCGTAGCAATTGGTGTAAGCTCAACTGATAATCTAAGATTACGTAGAATAAAATATATTTTACGAATTACATCATTAATATGGTCCGTACACGTCAAGGAGTAATTGATGATGAACCCTAAACTTATCACCTTGCTTACAAGCGGAAGCTTCATATCATTTAGACATAAGTCCGGAATATCCTCAAGAAATATTCTGTTTTCAGAAATAGGTAATATAAAGGTCTTCTGAGCATTTAATTGTAGTTTGTTTTTTATGGCCCATTGACAAATAGAATTTAAGTCTTCATTCAATTTGAACGCTAAATCTTCCATTAAATTTTCTCTACCTCTTAGATAGACTTGAACGTCATCGGCATATTTGAAGCATTGAAGAGTATTTGCAGCACTGAAAAATGTCATTAACAAATATTAAAAAAAGCAGTGGGCCAAGCACTGAACCTTGGGGCACACCACTTATAATCTTACACTGCGAAAAATTATTTCCAACCTTTACCCTTTGCACTCTTTCTTTAAGGTAACTACTAAGAAGATGAATTGCATTTTCACAAAAACCGTAAAAATATTTTAGTTTATGACAGAGAAGAGTATGACTGACAGTATCAAATGCCTTTGAAAAATCCAGTAAGCAGATCAGCCTTAATTTACCTTCATCATAAGATCCTCTTATATCATCCAATACTTTTACAGAAGCAGTCGTGCAACTTTGGCCAGCACGAAAACCAGACTGGAGCGGGGACAAAAGTTGATAAGATGTAAGAAAAGTGAGATTTGATTTGCCATAAGAGCTTCACAAACTTTAGACAAACACGACAAAATGCGTACAGGCCTGAAGTCCTTGGCCTCACAAGCTGTAGTTTTTTTTGCATTTGGGATAACTAAGGCATTTTGCCATGATTCAGCAAAGGAAGACGTAGTAAAGCAGTGATTAATTATGTGTGTTACAGAGCTAAAGAGCATTTTTACACCGTCTGCACCAACAGCATTGGATTTAATGCTCATTACTTTCTTTGCTACTTGATCTTCCGTAACCGTGGAAAATTGAAATGTTGGCTGAAAAAGAATGTCTGAAAATGCAAAGGAACTAGACGAAATACTTTGAGGTAGGTGAGTGTTAGATAAGAAATAGTCGTTAAGAATTTCGGGATCTAATTGACAAGCAGCAGTTTGTTTACCACCGATGCTAAATTTTTTTAAATTATTCTACAAAATCTTAGGCGGAAGAGATGTTTCGAGTTTATTAAAACAATATTTTACCTTAGATTGCCTTATTATAAGAATAGAAGCATTTCTGGCGCCCCTATAACTCTCCCATTTTTCTGGTGAAGGGTTCTTTTTCCAGATTGTGCGTAAACTATTTCGTTTTTTTAATGCGATTTCAACCCTACTTGTAAACCAAGGACAAGACGTATTTTTGACGCTGACAGTCTTAACAGGGACATACTACCTAAAAATTGTATTTATTTGGTTATTTAACAAATATAGTTTGTCTTCAACACTTGAGAAGAACCAGGGATCATTCCAGGGTGTTAATAGTAGATCACGAAAAAGAGCTTGTGATTTGATAGACTTAAAATCATAGTAAGTAAACACATTAGATGTAGCTGATCGCGACAAGTTTATATTAAATGTACAAAAAATTAAAAAAGTAGATAAATTAAAAGTAGGTAAATTAAAAAAATTAAAGTAGTTCCATAAAAGCTGCATACAAAAAATGCTCTTACCTTGCTGCTGAACTCCAGCATTCTTAATGGATCAATATTAAAGCTGAAAGATAAAGTACTTTTTACTGAAGTATACCCCGAAAAAAAGATGCAAATTCCGTTCAAAGCAAGTGATGGATGGCTTACAAAGTTTAAAAAACGACATCGAATTCGTTACTTAAACAGTTATGGCGAGATATTCTTCAGTGATGTTGATGCTATAACTCCATTTCTACACAAATTGCGAGCAAAACGTTTCTCAATCTGAAGCTATTGAAAGTCTTAATATCTTCATAATCCTTCAGATTATATGACCAATCTTTGAATTCTTCGGAACTTTGAACACAATGTTTAAAAAACTCGACTATTAAAGAAAACTAGTACCGCCTGTGGTCGAAAGTCGACCGTATCAAAATCAATTTTTCTTTTCTTTTTTTTTCGCTGAACGCAACAATCCATAGCCTGAACAGAGTGAACGGCGTCAGCGGCACTCTTTGCCGTAACGTCATCTCATAATAAACCACCAAGATTGAACAAAATAAACAATTATGCATGTGTTATATAAAGTCTGCAACAGCAACAATTGTTGCCGCATCCTCACTTTGTCGTGTTAGCATCATAAAATTCGTCAATATATGAAAATATGGCTTCTATATTTTGACAATTGGCGTTTGCTGCATGTTGCAGTCATTGTGTTCAGGCTGTAACAGTTTTTTTGACACTGACAACAGCTTTTTTGACACAGGTACAACAAACTCATTCTGTTCAGACTATCGGTGTTTTTGAATAGGGAGAAGTTGAGGGAAAGCAACAACAATCTTGATACTCAGCTCGTTTGAAGTTCTGCGTCACTCTCGCATTCTCGCATACTTTTGCTCGTGTAAGTTAACACGCGCATCCGCTCCAGTGCCAAAATGCTGACGATATGTCTGCTATTTTTCCGTTATATGGGATCGGCTTAGTAAGCATAATCGCAGCTAGCACTTCCAACAACAACAACAGCAATATCAACTGTAACAATAACAACCACGGGAACAACAACAACAACAACAACGACAGCAATATCAACTGCAACAATAACGACCACGATGCAGCGTCAGCGGAACAACAACAACAACAACAACGACAGCAATATCAACTGTAACAATAACGACCACGATGCAGCGTCGGCGGAACAACAACAACAATATCGACTACTTAAGGTAGCTTTAAGCTTCTTAGTTTTAGTTCTAGTTAACTCTCTGAATTAACTGCACATAGTGCAGCTCAATAAAATTGCACATAGTGCAAATAAAAAACAACTCGTTTTAATAATTGGCGCCCAACGTGGGGCCGTGCATAGTTAAAGACGCGGCTCGAACCCACGAAAAACAGTGAAATTTCTCATAGAGGAAAAAATTAAAAAGTGAAGTTCTTCATAGAAGAAAAAATAAAAACAGCGAAATTATTCATAGAAGAAAAACACGAAAAACAGTGAAATTTCTCATAGAGGAAAAAATTAAAAAGTGAAGTTCTTCATAGAAGAAAAAATAAAAACAGCGAAATTATTCATAGAAGAAAAAAACGAAAAACAGTGAAATTTCTCATAGAGGAAAAAATTAAAAAGTGAAGTTCTTCATAGAAGAAAAAAATAAAAACAGCGAAATTATTCATAGAAGAAAAAAACGAAAAACAGTGAAATTTCTCATAGAGGAAAAAATTAAAAAGTGAAGTTCTTCATAGAAGAAAAAAATAAAAACAGCGAAATTATTCACAGAAGAAAAAAATGAAAACAGTGAAATTTTTCATAGAGGAAAAAATTAAAACAGTGAAATTCTTCATAGAAGAAAAAAATAAAAACAGCGAAATTATTCATAGAAGAAAAAAATAAAAACAGTGAAATTTTTCATAGAAGAAAAACATAAAACTGAAATTCTTCATAGAAGAAAAAAAAATAAAAACAGTGGAATTCTTCATAGAAGAAAAGATAGAAACAGTGAATTTCTTCATAGAAGAAAGAAATAAAAAACAGATTAAAGGAACTTACCAATAGCTGGAAAGACTTACCTGAAAATAAAAAGAAAAAATTATTGGATATTTAAAAGAAAAAAACTCTTAAAAATTAAAATTCTTAATAGAAGAAATGAGTTAAAACTCTTACGTGGAAAGAATAAAAAACAGTTATAAATTGTGTAAAAGACGATTTCAGTAAATAGAAAATAATCAAATAAAAATTCTCTAACCATCGAATGCGGCTTCACCGAGTGGACAAACGACGCAAGGATCATGAACGTGTTAATACTGTAGATATTTTTATTTTAGTATTATTTTATAAATTTAATTTTGTTTGAATTTTTGTATAAATATTAAAGCTCTCGCAACTTTATCGATTATATTAAAAAAATTATATTATTGAATACCTCTACATAAAGATTTTTATAAAATATTAAGTTTTCTCAATTTTAACAATTGTATTAACATGGACGCAAACACAATACAGACCCTGCTTAATGCAGCAATAAGGGCCGCGACCGAACAAACTAGACGTGAATTTCAGGAGAAACTGGACGACTTAACGAATAAACTGACCTTGTTAGAGACCCCCTCCCATGTTGAGGAGTTTAGGGATGTAACAATAGTTCCAGGGACAACATGTGATGAATCACTAGACCTAGTGAAGTCACTGCCAGAATTTTCTGGTGATCAGGCGAGATATGTCTCATGGAGACAAGCGGCTCACACCGCTTACAAAATTTTCGAGAACTATGCTGGTAGCTCAAAATACTACCAAGCGGTAGCCATAATAAGGAACAAGATAACAGGATCAGCAGACATGGTTTTGGCTTCTTTCAATACGGTTCTGAATTTTCGAGCAATAATCGCCAGGCTAGACTTTACGTACGCTGACAAAAGACCTGTCTACTTGGTAGAACAGGAGATGTCAACGTTACGGCAAGGTAAATTGTCAATTATAGAATTCTACGATGAGGTAGAGAAGAAGTTGACATTAATAATTAATAAGACCATAATGTCATATAATGGTCAGGATGGACTCATAGAGTCTCTTAACGCAAAATACAGACAGGACGCACTTCGCGTTTTCATCTCTGGCCTAAACCGGCCATTGTGCGACACACTATTTTCATCCAGGCCAGATGATATGCCGACAGCGCTGGCACTCGCTCAAGAGTTAGAAGCCAATCAAGCGCGATTGGTATTCGCCAATTCTTTTAATAGACATAAACGACAATCGTTTGCTCCACAACCCTTTATTCCACAATATCGTGGAATTCCCTTCGATAGAAGACAACAGAAATCACAGCGACCTATTCCTATGGAAGTCGATGCTTCCACCTCTCGATTTGTCTTGAATAGGCCAAGCCCACAGGCTCCGCCTATCCACCCATTGGATCGTAGACCATTAGTAAATCCCAACAACAGAACTGCTTTTGGTGTTAACATTAACGAACCAAGGCCCTTCGGGCCTGACCAACAAGCCAAACCGTTTAAGAGGCATCGGGACTCAGACAGAGCACTCATGGCAAAGTTACAGAGAATCAATCATCTGGCTCATCGGGATATCGAGCCTGAAGAGGATAGCCTTAGCGGTGAGGATCACTTTGACTACGATGACTATTACGAAAACGCAAACTCAGGTTTTAACGACAGTCACACAGAAGATGTTTTGGAAATTAAAGATGAAATTAATTTTTTAGAGGGAAATCCCTCCTCCCGTACATCTGCAGGACACTAGGAGGGAATGAATTAAAATTCTTAATCGACACTGGAACGTCAAAAAATTACGTAAGAAATCTAAGCCTTTTAAAAGCTGTTAAACCCACAGAAACTCCGTTTTTGGTTAAATCAATACACGGTGAAACCAGAGTCAATTCAAAATGTTTAATGAATGTGTTTAATAAAACATCTAATTTTTATATTTTACCTAACCTCGAAAAATTTGACAGAATAGTTGGTTTTGACTTCCTGTTTGAAATAAACGCAAAACTTGATGTCAGGAAAGGAATTTTGCAATACGATGGTGGTCAGGAAGAATTTCTGTACCTCTATTCTAGCAAAATAAATAATCTTATTATTGATGACTCAACCGTTCCTTCTGAGCTTGTTGAACATTTTTCAACTATGATTAAAAATCACTCAGGGGTATTCGCCGACCCCAAAGAGTCATTACCTTATAATACCAAGGTTGTCGCCAGCATTCGCACCATTGATAATGAACCGGTTTACTCTAAGGCGTACCCGTACCCTATGGCAGCGGCCGAATTTGTTAATAACGAGGTGAAATCGCTGCTAGAATCCGGTATTATCAGACCTTCACGGTCACCTTTCAACAACCCTATATGGGTGGTCGATAAAAAGGGCATTGATGGGGATGGTAATCGTAAAATGCGACTTGTCATTGATTTCAGGAAGCTGAATGAAAAGACCATAAGCGACAAGTATCCGATTCCGGATACGTCAGTTATTCTGGCAAATCTCGGCCATTCGTCATACTTTACCACAATTGACTTAAAGTCAGGTTTCCATCAGATAAAATTAGCTCAAGAAGATCGGGAAAAAACTGCCTTTTCAATTAACAACGGCAAATATGAATTTTGCCGACTGCCTTTTGGGCTTAAGAACGCCCCAAGCATCTTTCAGAGGACAATAGACGATATCCTAAGGGACGAAATCGGTAGATGTTGCCACGTCTACATAGACGACGTAATAATCTTCTCCCAAACGGAAGAGCAGCATCTCAAGGATATCAGCAGAATTCTTTCAAAACTTTACGAGGCAAATATGCGTGTTTCCTTAGAGAAATCTAGGTTCTTCAAGCGCGAGGTTGAATTCTTGGGATTCTTGGTATCGGGTAGTGGCATTAAAACGTCCCCAGATAAAGTCAACGATATCCTAACCTTTAAAATGCCCAAAACCCTCCGCGCCCTACGATCATTTCTTGGACTTGCTGGCTATTACCGGCGATTCATTAAAGATTATGCACAAATCGCAAGACCTCTAACCAAATTCCTGCGGGGGGACAATGGCCATGTAAGTGCCAATAAATCTAAAAAGACAACAATTGATCTAGATGAAGCGGGAATTGAAGCCTTTGACAAAATAAAGAAAATTTTAGCATCTGAAGAGGTACTCCTTTTGTATCCCGATTTTGAAAAACCGTTTGACCTTACGACGGACGCATCTTCTCAAGCAATAGGAGCTGTTTTGTCTCAAAACGGCAGACCTATTATAATGATTTCAAGGACACTTTCCTGCACGGAAGAACACTACGCAACAAATGAGCGTGAACTTTTGGCCATAGTGTGGGCATTACAAAAGCTTCGTAACTATTTATATGGCGTAAAACAACTTAACATCTTTACTGACCATCAACCATTGATCTTCGCCATATCTGATAAGAGCTCAAACGCCAAGATCAAAAGGTGGAAAGCTTTTGTGGAAGAATTCTCACCGAAATTTTTTTACAAGCCAGGCAAGGAAAACTTCGTTGCAGATGCTCTCTCAAGGCAGCATATGAATGCTCTTAATGAAGGAGAAATCTCAGATGACATGACAACTCACAGCGAAGAATCTCTCACACCAACTATTCCAACAGTGCAGAATCCGGTAAACTGTTTTAAAAATCAGATTATTCTTGACCAAGGTCCCAAAATTAAAAAAACATCTAAGATCCTATTTAAAACACAAACTAGGCATGAAATCACATTCTCTTCACTGAACGATATTTATGATGCTTTTAAGACATCCGTGAACCCTAACGTTATTAACGGAATCTATTGCGAACTACCTGTGCTAGGAAAAATTCAAAATAACATCATTAAAATGTTCCCTTCGGTTAAATTTCGCCATACTGAGAAAAAAGTTATGGATGTGATCAATAAAGACGATCAGGTTGAAATTCTCGCAACAGAACATAACCGTGCACATAGATCTGCAAGGGAAAATACACAGCAAATCCTTACGGATTATTATTTTCCGGGAATTCGAAAAAAACTAAAAGAGATTACCTCAAATTGTAAAACTTGCCTCGAAGCCAAATACCAACGTCACCCAATCCGAACAGAAATAGGCCAAACACCCGTGCCATCTTATCCAGGTGAGATTTTACATGTGGATATTTATTCTACTGATAAAATGCACTTCCTCACTAGCATTGACAAATTCTCCAAATTTGCAATAGTTTTCCCAATAAAATCGAGAGCCATAGTTGATATTAAGGAACCCCTATACGAAATTCTAAATTTCTACAATAAAACTAAACAGATAGTATGCGATAACGAAAAATCGCTGAACTCGGAAACCGTAAAATCAATGCTGATGAATCATTTCGGAGCAGAAATTTATACAACGCCACCTTTCCACAGCACTACAAATGGACAAGTGGAAAGGTTTCACAGCACACTCACTGAAATAGCTCGTTGCCTGAAAATAGAATTAGATATCTCTGATACCTCTGAATTAATTCTTCTAGCGACAACTAGGTACAATAGAACAGTTCACTCAATAACAAACTACAGACCGATAGACATAATTCACGCAGCACCGAATGAACTTAAAGAAAAAATAAAAGGAAAACTCATGGAGGCTCAGCGAATAGAATTACAGCGCCATAACTTAGGTAGACATACAAGAAAATATAAGCCAGGCGATAGGGTATTCGTTAGAACCAACAAACGCATAGGAAACAAGTTCAGGAAACTTTATATAGAAAAAGTTGTGGATAAAGACTTGGGAACTACGATATTAGTTGGAAACAGTCGAATTCACAAAAGTAATCTGAGATAAATTTTCTTTACAGGTTACCATTCTTAACACAAATTCACGGCGAATTACTGGATTACTCAAAATCTAACTATATACCCATTGCAGACGGCGTGGTTGCAATTTACTCTGACTATGATTACCTTACGCACCGTACGAATCTAACGAACTTTGACAAAATTATAAAGGAAACGGAAAAATACATGGACCTTCTCCCACACTCACATATGAGGAAACTTCTGGAACTCGACATAGAACAGATAACACAGCTTTTAGAAACACTTACAATCCATCATCGTTACGCTTGTAGCCTTAATTTTCTAGGCACCGCACTCAAGTATGTAGCAGGCACCCCAGATTTTGATGATTTTCAAGAAATAAAAATTAAAAATGAGATCTTACTAGAGTCAAACGAACAGCAAATAAAAATAAACTCCGTAATGCAAACCCAAATTAATAAAATAACGAACGCCGTTAATCAACTATTGAACAAAACTAAGACAACAGACCTTGACACGGCTCATTTATTCGGACTTATAAGCAGCAGGAATAGAGCTGTTATAATTGAACTAAGTAATATTGTTTTGTCTATTATGCTTGGAAAAATGAATGTTATAAATCCAATTTTACTCGATAATAAAGAAATTGAATCTATTGTTAAAAATGAAAAGTCAACTGACATTAGCGTAAGCGATATTATACTTAATTCTAAATTAAAAATCTTACAAAACCAGGAAATTATACTTTTCTTAATTAAGTACCCTAAAATTCAGTCAGTTTGTAATAAAACCATAATTTATCCAGTAGTACATGACTCAAAGATAATAATATTTGAATCTAAGATAGTGGCAAAGTGTGACAGGACTTATAAATTGGTAGGAAACTGCGAAAAAGCGACCACATCAACATTCTGCAGGGAGATAAACAGCTCGGATGGATCTTGCCTACAACATCTACTAAATAATTACACCGCTAACTGTAAAACAATTTCGGCACATGATATGGCGATGACGGAAGTCGTGGATGAAGGCATGGTTATAATCAATGATTGCGTGTCGGAAATTCGTCAAGATGACAAACCTCCTGTGATTATAAATGGAACATATTTGGTAACATTTAACGATAAAGTAACAATTAATGGTACCGTCTTTGTAAACCAAAAGCGAAAATACCAACTAACTCCAGAATTGCCTATGGCACAAGAAATAAATTTCACTGATCATATAATTACGTTATCCCTACCTTACTTGCATGAGGTCAACATAAGAAATCTAAACCATATCGCAGCTCTGCGTACAGAAATAAAAACAAAATCTCAGATTTCATTGGGCATGCTCTGCATGATTGCCCTTATCGTGGTTATGACAATGGCAATTTTCTTTTGGAGAAAAAAACAAAGGAAGCTCGCTATAGTAGAATTGGTTGAAAGGACCAAAGCAGGAAGTCAACCACAGTTTCATGGCGCGACTGAGGACAGCCGCTCTTAAGAAGGGGGGAAGTTAACACGCGCATCCGCTCCAGTGCCAAAATGCTGACGATATGTCTGCTATTTTTCCGTTATATGGGATCGGCTTAGTAAGCATAATCGCAGCTAGCACTTCCAACAACAACAACAGCAATATCAACTGTAACAATAACAACCACGGGAACAACAACAACAACAACAACGACAGCAATATCAACTGCAACAATAACGACCACGATGCAGCGTCAGCGGAACAACAACAACAACAACAACGACAGCAATATCAACTGTAACAATAACGACCACGATGCAGCGTCGGCGGAACAACAACAACAATATCGACTACTTAAGGTAGCTTTAAGCTTCTTAGTTTTAGTTCTAGTTAACTCTCTGAATTAACTGCACATAGTGCAGCTCAATAAAATTGCACATAGTGCAAATAAAAAACAACTCGTTTTAATAATTTGTATGCTACAGCAATGATGTTCAACAGGGAGCTGTGTCGCTATGCATGTTGTTGGTTCCTCATTGTCCCAGTGGGAAAAAAGGTTTTTATATATGATTGGTTCTACCCAATATAAAGTGTTCTCATCCGGAAAATCAGAAAAGAATAGGCTGCCTTATTTTGACATTTTCATAGAATCAAACATCAAACTATGTATGAAACTTGTCAAAATAAGGCAGCATGCCAAAAAACATATTGAAAAATGTCATGGGATGGGAACACCTTATAATTATTTCACCATGGTTCTACCTATTTTAATGAAAACATATTCGAATAAAAATTATATTGTGCAAATCTACTCGAAAATTATTTTTCATCAATATAAGGTTTGTGTGAATATGTTGAAGTTAACATAGGTAAAAAGGGAATCCAAACTTTTTTGTTTGCATATTGATATAAAGATTCTAATACTGGAATGAATCATTTTGTACGTTATAGAATATCCGTTACAAAAGAAAAAGCAAAAACGAAAAAAATTTCTGAGATAATGAGAGATTTGCTCACAAACTTCAATTCTTGAATAATGTAGAAGAGGTCTCATTCTTGCTGACTGAATGAATGTGTCCGAAAAGAGGAAAGAAAAAGCAACAACACTCACACAGCTGTATTTAAGGTTCATTGAAATAGGTTAAGTCACTTGAGAGAAGCTCGGTCGAACTGTCAGAATGGATAAAAGGAAATCAAGAAGGAAAAAAAACCTGAATCTGTACAATTTTTATCTAACAGCTACTTTGACAATTCGAGCAAAGGCGGAAAAGAATGCTTTTCTCTCAAGTGACTTAACCTATAGCCTTATTGAAGCTTTTTCTTTCGCTCTCGCTTTCTGCTCAATCATTCTGCAGTTGGTATAAACCAGACCTTTCAAATGATATAAGTTTCATTCGAATGTGCTGTCTATAAATTGAGAAAAAGTGGGTTCCAGTTTTGTGTTAGCGTATTAATATATAGAATAAGATTCAGGCCTTAACAGCACACGTTTTTAACGACCGGGGAAAACCCCCCTAGTCCTTCTTCTTTCCCCTCAACCACCCCTCAACCCATCAAACAGAGCCTCCGTGTATATTTTCATTGTCTCAAAAATTATCGTTTGCTTATGTTTTGGACGGCCGTGACGTAGTGGGTAGAGTGTGTGACTCTTACGCCAGAGAACCCAGGTTCGAATCCTCCATCTGACACAGTAAATTTTTTCAATTGAATTAATTTTTCTGTTCGGTCGTCACCTCTCTGCAGACAATGGCAAACCCCAGAGAGTAAAAACTGCCATGAAAAGCTTCTTGAGAACATAAGCCGTTCGGAGTCGGCGTAAAACATGTAGGTCCAGCTCTCGATCATTTGTGTGCAAACTCCTTTCAAGGGCTGAAATGGCCATTTCGTTTTTTTTTTTTTATGTTTTGGTCACTTTTAGAAAAACTACTTTATAAACTAAAAACCTATAATCTTAATAAACTGTTTCGAAAGTTTGTTTCTATAACTTATTAATTGTCATAACATGTTTACTTTACAATGCAATAAAAATATTCATTTTCATTGCGACACCCTTTACTGTGTTTTGTCTCAGCAACGCGGATCAATGCGGATGTCTGAGATGATACAAGAGAAAAAGCGACAACAACCCCATAGTTCTCTTGAAGTATTTGCCTTTTTTACTCTGGCATTCTACTCTCCCACAGCAACGCTGTTCAACAGAGCTGTGTGCCAGAGAAAGTAGCCGAATTTTACCACTATTTGGAAAAAAATTACCACTTTCGGAGAACATTTACCTTTTTCCAACAAAAAAAAAAAAAAAAATCAGAATATAATAAAATGATTAACAACCGTTATAATTTTTTTTGCAAATATAATATAATTATATACATATGCAATAACAATTAATATTTACAGTAATAAAAATGTATACTGCGCACAAAAATTAAAATTTTATAACATCATCATCTAATATATTTGGTAAAGCAATAAGATGTATTAAATCTTTTCTTTAATTAATCTTCTTAAGAGATTAATAAAATTATGTATTCATTTTTCAAGACCTCAACAATAGATAAAAATTTAGACCGGAATGCCGCATGGCACCCAAATTACTACTGAAGAAAGGGGAAAAATAAAAATTCTTAAAGAAGAAGGCCTTGGAATTCAGGAAATCGGGCGTAGAACTATTCGTAGTCACAGAATGGTTCAAGATTTCTTGAGCGATCCTCAACATTACGCCAAACCAAAAGATTCGGCGGAAAATACTCCGAGCTGCGAGCAACACTACCCACAGTTTAAACGAGTTACGGAGTGTTGTTGCTGAAGAAGTTTCCCGAACAACGGTTTGGAGAGTGTTACATTAATGTAAACATATCCGCAGTGAACTTATGAAGTGTGTTGCTGCTCTTTCTAGCAAACATAAAAGAGCACGCTTGGAAGTTGCAAGAAGAAACAAATTGGCCATCAGTCAGCTTTTAAATAATGTTTTTAAAAAAGTCCCACGTTGAGGGTTATTATTTGCATGTCATTTTTCCGATGAGAAAAAATGGAATCTTGATCGCCCGGATGGATTTCGGCATTATTGGCACGACGTACACCGCGAACCACTTCGTTTTTTAAAACTTCGTTTAATTTTGGTGAAGAGAATGTGAGATAGCTTAGATCTGCAGTTCGTAAGTTCAAGGATGAAAAGCGCTGCCTACACTTGTGAGCTGCAGAGCAGTTTGACTCCATTTTTGGAAAAAAACAGGCAGACACAACTAGTTTTCCAGTAAGATAATGCGGAAATCCACGTAAATCGAGAGACTAAAGCATGGTTTCGGGCCAATAACATTGATTTATTAGAGTGGCCGGCATGCTATTCCGATTTTAACCCCATCGAGAATTTGTGAAGAATTCTTGTACGCCAGGTGTAAAAAATAACATCACATTTGGCAACGTGGAAGAACTGAAATCAGTTATTCTCGAAGAATGGAGCAAAATTGATTCAAATACATTAAAAAAATTAAATGCAAGCATGCCAAATCGCATTTACAATATTATTGGAGCCAATGGAGCAGTAGTTTAATAAACATTTTTTTTTATTCAAAATTTTTAAGTGGCGTTATTAATAAGGAACATCATTAAAAGTGATATTAGTAATAAGCAATGTACTGTTTTTAGAATAGACTTCGCTCTTGCTCACTATTGTTGGTGTGCATAGATGACCATGTTATCAAAACATTCTCTTTTGCTTAAACTGGCAGTTACAGAAATATTTCAAATTTTGAAGTGGCGTTATATATATGAAGCACACCTTAGTTTACAAGTAAACATGTTTACTTTACAACGCAATCAAAAAATGCGCTTTCATTGCGACAACCTTTATTTTGTCTCAGCAACGCGAATCGAGTGTGTCTGAAAGATGGGAAAGAAATATTAACAACAACCACACAGCTCTGTTAAAGCATCCACCCGACGCAAAATCCGTCTTCGATATCGAAAATTAAAAATTTACGGATAATCCGAGATGATAACTGTCGACTTCGATACCGATTATGATTCGAAAAAGATACGTTTGCCGGACGTAACGCTTACTTCGTAAGCGAAGATTCACTTATGTTTCGAAATATTATTTGTTTACGATTCCAAAGCGATTAATAAATACTTCAGCACAAACCTGACGAAAATTATATTTTTTACTTTTTCACTGTAAGTTGGATAGTTTCGAATACCTTTTTTGCCACTTTCAGACATACTTTTATTAAACCTGAAACGATAACACTGGTATGAAATAACTTTCGATTTTTGATCGCCATTTAGGAAATAATACGAAATTTCTCTTCGATAAAAGTTCGTTACAAAAGAACTTCCGCTGTATACGAGATATGTGCCGGGTGGGCATATGCCTTTTTTTACTCTCGCATTTTACTCTCGCAATCTTCTCTCCCACAGCAACGCTGTTCAAAAAAGCTTTGCAACATATTTTGTTGTTGCCTCTTTTATATGGGGGAAAGGTGTTTTTAATTTTTACCTATCTTATAGCCCGAACACTTCAACAGCAAACTTCAACAGCAAGTGTTTTTGGCATTAAGAAATAGTTTGTTTTGTTAGGTTTGTGCTCATTGGATATATGTTATTATTTCATTAAATTTATGTTTTCTATATCTGTTCACTAGCATAATGAGTGATATTGAAGATTTGGTGGCATTTGTGTAAGGAATGAGCAAAATAACAGAAATAGTTCGAGTTGCCTATGAGGCATTTCTGTTCAGGCAGCAAGCTGCAAGAAGATGGTGGGTTCGTCCAGTTAACCTTATTCGAGATGAGGAAGGCTTTTTTCGGACATGCACTCAAAAATTAAAAGAAATGAACCAGGAGCATTTCTTTAAAGCAACGAGGATGAACCCGGCCAATTTAAATGCTTTGTTGTCTGTGTTAAAGGAGAAGCTGCAACGATTTTCTTATAGGAAACCCATAGATCCCGAGACACGATTATCCGTAACGCTCCTGTTAGTAGATATGATTGTAAAGAATTAATTTTCCAAAGTAAACGCTAACGTAATTGTATTGTAGTTACTTGGCTCAAGGATGCAACATGCAAGTACTAGCGTGGGCTCACAAGCTTGGCATTTCAACAGTGAGAAAAATTGTTTACGAAACATGCGATGTTATTTAGGAGGAGCTGCATGCCATTGATTTATTGCCTCCAAATATCGACGAAGAAATAAATATTGCAAACAAATTTTTCATCAAGACTGGCATGCCTAACTGCCTGGGAGCTATTGACGGAAAGCATGTCAACATCGTACGTCCATCTAACAGTGGATCGCTATATTATAATTATAAGAAAACATATAACATTGTCCTGTTAGTGTGTGATGCAAACTACGTATTCACATATGCGGGTGTTGGAGCCTTAGGAAGCCAAAATAATGGCGGTGTGCTAGCTCGTAGTGTTTTTGGCAGAAAATTATTAAATAAATCTCTGGAAGTTCCAATGAACAAACAGTTACCGGGCACAGAAGCTTATTTCCCATATTTTTTTGTCGGAGATAGTGCATTTCCACTTAAAAGAAATTTAATGCGTCCTTTTCCTGGACACAATTTGCCACACGATAAAGACAATTTCAACAACACCCTCTGTAAAGCTAGAGTGCATATTGAAAATGCTTTTGGAATTTTGGCCAACCGCTGGTGAATATTACTTACCACAATCCATGCTTCTCCAGAAAATGCTGATAAAATAGTTCTCGCTACTATTGTATTGCACAATTTTTTGATGTTGCATAATGACAGGAACTGTTTTACCCTGGAGTTGGTTGATCACGCCCAAAATAAACAAGATGTTGATGGAAGATGGAGAAGCGAGATAAGGCCTTTACAATCATGCAGACCAGGACACATAAACCGTTCTTCTTCAAGTGCTTTTGCTTTACGAGATTCTCTTAAACATTGTCTCCAAAATAATTAAAGACAGCGAGAAAACCATTTGGTTTCGTTCACTTATAGGTGCAATAAATAAGTGAACGAAATTGTTTTATTTTGATTTTAATAAACTTGACACCTCCTTTGGTTAATTCTTTTGCCATCCTCATGTAATCTTTAAAATTGAAGTCTGTGTTCATAAAAAAAAATTTTATTATAATATTTCTTCGTTTTTACATTTTCAAACAAAATTTCATTTAAAAAAAGGGAAAACTTAAAAGAATACCGTAAATTCGGATTTTTATGGAAAAACAATAGCGTGTTTTTTTCGAAGCGAGTTCTAAAAAACGACCGCTTATTGTATGGAAAGTCGCTTCATACGTGCTTAAATAATAAACTAAATTAATAATAAATTCAAATTTTTCAATTCAAAAATTTTAAAAAAACAAGCTATATCATGTTTTATTTAAGCGAGTATGAAGCGACTTTTCATGCAATAAGCGCTCGTTTTTTACAACTCGCTTTGAAAAAAACACAGCTAGTACAGCAATATTTATAAAAATTAAATAACTTGTAGTTAACAAACATAAACTATGCTTTGACTAATTAGTAATTTTAGTAATTAGTTGCGTTCTTAAATTAATTTGTATCATTGGAACAAAATGCAAAATTTCAGCGTTAAATCATTTCCTGTAAAATATTTGAAATAGAAATGAAACAAAGTGATTTTTGGTGTCTAACCTTAATGTGGATGAAATTCTTCAATTTCATCATAAACTAATGCAGCGACTTTTTGATGCAATCTATTTAATGTTAGCGGCGGCATGTTGCAAGTTTTTATTTGCACTGCAAGAGCTGCAAAAAGCAATGCTGTCGGGTCCTCTTCTGCATCCTTCCTAGCGGCGGTTCGTTCACGAAATGCAGCGCAAGTTTCTTGGATGCTTGCTCTTGCCGTGTCCAAAAAAGTAGCTGAACTGCATGTCATCTTTCTCCTTGAGTGAAAAAAAGTACCTTACGACGACGTTTCGATGTTGATGGGCCTTCAGTCCCCTTCAGGCAGAAAGCATTGTCTGCCGGAATGCTTGAAACTGTTCTGCAATTTTTGAACATTAATTTTTTCATGCAATAACAATAGAGTTCAGCTACTACAGCTATATCGCACTTCCTCAGCATTAACCCATCTAAAGCCACTACCCAGTAATCATTGAAAATATCAATGTTATGGATACCCGTGACCACAAACAAGTTAATGTGGGAAAAATTTACCCACCAATAAATGGGCTGGGCTCAGGGACAACACAAGACGTAACAACTAACCATGCGTATACAAAGATCTAATTACACAACTAATTTTAATCTACTTTTGAGTTGACCTTTTGACAAATTAACATCAAAATCGCTACAATTGTTAACAAAGGAACTCATGCGACTTAAAGGAGCAGTAGCCATATAATTTGTTCTACTAAATGGCAAATAAATTAAGTTGTTAGCGTTTCTACTGCTTCTACGGTTAGTGTTAAAATTTATGTGAGAAAGAAGTTCTGGAGAATCGAATACACCTGTTATGAGCTGGTGTAAATATACGATATCTGCCGATTTCCTTCGATCACCTAAAGACTTCATTTTTAATAGTTTTAAACGATCCTCATAAGGAGGAAGGTCTAATATGTCAGTTCCACTTAAGCCCCTTAGAGCAAACTGAA
This sequence comes from Coremacera marginata, assembly GCA_914767935.1. Lineage (NCBI taxonomy): Eukaryota > Metazoa > Arthropoda > Insecta > Diptera > Sciomyzidae > Coremacera > Coremacera marginata. The sequence continues at coordinate 15,500,254 of OU612043.1, read as the reverse complement.
CAAAACGTTTTTGGATTCTTTCTATTCGATCAACATGCACATTGTAACTTGGGGACCACACTTGACTTGCATACTCTAAGTGAGGACGCACGATTGCATAATACAACGTTGTAGTTGTAATCATGCTATTAAATTCTTTGGCCCAGCGTTTTACAAAACCAAGCATTGAAGATGCTTTTTTACAAATATTATCAATATGAATGTTAAACGATAGCTTAGAATCCATGCATATACCTAGGTCTTTGACGGTGTCTACACGACTCAAGGCAGTATCTTTAATCTTATAATCAAAAATAAAATTATTCCTTTTTCGCGAAAAGGTCATAGTTTGGCATTTATCTGGATTTAAAAACATATTATTTTTAGAACACCAAACTTCAAAGGATTTTAGATCAGACTGGAGTAGATCTGAATTATCTCTAGAATTAATCGTTCTGTATATTTTCATATCATCGGCATAAATAAGCAGATGAGAGTGTTCAATGACATGAGTTACATCATTGATAGCTAAAATAAACAGAAGAGGACCAAGGTGACTACCCTGAGGAACACCTGATCCAGCAATAAATTCAGAAGACAATGCGCCTCGGAAACGTATTTGATAAGATCGCTCCATCAAATACGATTTAATCCAGTTCACAAAATATTGTGTAAATCCCATTAACTCAAGTTTAAATAAGATTAGATTGTGTGGTAGCTTATCAAATGCCTTACTAAAGTCAGTGTAAACACAATCGACCTGGATACCAGAATCAATAGAATTTAAGCAGAATGTTGAAGATTAGACACAGTGGATCTGCCATTCACAAAACCATGCTGACGAGTTGTTATGAATTTTCACCCGATTATACACCATCCGCTCAAAAAGTTTTGGAATCGATGAGAGCCTAGCGATAGGCCTATAGTTACTAACATCGTTCCTGCAACCCTATTTAAAAATAGGACTTATAAGTGATTTTTTCCAAAAAAGTGAAAAATAACTTTCATTAATAGATTTATTGAATAATAAAGAAAGTGGTTGACTCAAAACGGAACCGCATTGTGTTAACACTGCGGCAGGAACACCGTCAGGTCCAGCACCAAACTCCTCATCGATCGATCTAATATACATTAAAATATCCTCTGGAGTGAAGGATATATGTTCCAAAGATACTCTGGGTTCGGAATTCATATATTTAAAGTACTCTCCATCAGGAGTAAAAGAATCTGAACAGAATGATTCTTTAAAAAGATTGGCGAATAGGCCACAAATTTTGACGGGATTGTCAGTAAATCCCTCAGGAGTTCTAAATGAAGAAGGAAATCCATCAGATTTCTTCTTTGTGTTTACGAATCCCCAAAATTTCTTTGGATCTGTCAATATTCTCAGCTTAACATTATCTAAATATTCGTGATATAATGTAGCTGAGCGATTTTCAAAAAAAATTAAATTAAATTAAATTAAATTAAAAACAATACATAACGTATCGCAACCTTTTCATCACACAATTCAAAATTTACCTTCTTGCACTCGTTACTTTGTCCAAAAAAGACATTGCAGCATAATACTTCCACAACTTCCGTGGAGCTACTGCTGCACTACCCGATGCAAGAACTTCCGCTCGTTTGCACCGCTTGTAGCAATCACGCAGCCCTTTCCACCGCTTTTTGCACTGCGCTTCTACAAAATCAATATTTAAGTTAATGTTTTTAAATAATATAACACAAATCCATTTATATATTACCATCTAAATTTACGCTTTGGGCCACTTCCATCCATGCACGATCCCTCAACCTCACATTTTTATAGTGCTCCATCCCTAGGTCGTAGAACAGTTGGTGGAAGAAAAATTCTTTGTTATAATTTAATAAACTTACCTTCAAAACTTTAACTCAAACAACGTTCAGAAATATGTAAGCAAAAATACGAGAAATGTAAACAATAGCAGAAACTTGCTTTTGCTGCCTGTCAAATTAGAATTAAATTGAAGCCGACGGCAACGTCAGGCGACAATCTTGAGCGATAAGTCTCCAAAATTGGTCCCATAAGAAATACATGTAAATGAAAAGTGACAATTGGCGCTTGCCGCTCGTCGCGCGCATTGTGTTCGGGCTATTAATGACAAAACATTTCAATAAAATCTCTATTGTGTCTCTTGGTATGAAGAAGAGCTTTAAAATTATGTAAGTTTCATCCGAATCTGTTGTTAATAAAGTGGGTAAAAAGGGAGTTAAAGATTTCTATTTGCGTATTAATATATATTATATTATAGATAATTAATTATTTACTTATTATTGAATCCAAAGCAAAACTTAATATTGAACCTTAAAACTTTTCAATGCTAGTGAATTACGGCTTATAGACTTAAAAAAAGAAATTGGAGATGCGGGGCATCGATCCCCGTACCTCTCACATGCTAAGCGAGCGCTCTACCATCTGAGCTACATCCCCATGTAAACATTGGTTTTCACTGTTTAGTTTGTTGATTTATATTTATATATAATTAAAAATAAGCACCATTGAAAACAATTATAGACCAAATTCCAAAATTGAATGTGGCTAAAAAGAGCGCGTTTTGCATTTAAAGTACCGACAAAGTGAAAGATACATTTGTTTATTGCTCAAGGTCGTTCGAAAGGTGTTGCTTTCTTTCTAAAACATGCACCAGCTTGTCTTATCATGTTATAAACATTGCGGCTTTTGAAAAGTATAAAGAAACCGCATTAAGAGCGTGCGGCTCAATGGTCTAGGGGTATGATTCTCGCTTTGGGTGCGAGAGGTCCCGGGTTCAAATCCCGGTTGAGCCCTCGCTAAATTTTTTTTTAATTTTTCAGGCATGTTTATTATAAAATAATATTAGAATATCAAAATGGCACAAAAACATACAGCTGACTGCCTGGTTTCATATCCGCTTCCGGTCATGGTATGTAAATATGAGGTATTATTTTTGTTGCAAACTGCTATAACGCCTTCACGTATGCTTCTTTGTTTTTGTTTTTTGGTCAAATGTGTTCGTTTGCTTGCATAAAAACAACACAATCGTGTCTGTTTGTCCATCTGTCGGGTGTATTTGTTCACGTTGAGTGAAAATTCATCTTATTTCATCCCAGAGTTTATTTATTATTGTTATTATTTTTGGTTAAAAAAATATAACGAAGTGTTCACCACGGATAACATTCTCAATTTGCACTCGTTTCTGTGCTTCAGTTTAGTTATCGTTGTATGTTTTTTTTTTGTCTCTTGCTAAGTCTGTTTTTTTTTGCTAGAGCTGGCAACTCCTAGTTAACATCCAAGTGTCCATCCATTATGCTGAAGGCGATATATTCTCTGTTGTGGTAGTTGTAATTGTTGTTGTTGTTGGTCATCATAACAATTTCTCGTTCCAACAGTAGCTCTTGTCTCAGTCGCTCATTCCACAATGATGGCGAATATGATGAAATGAAAACATATCTTAAGCTCAAACCATGTCACTTTGTTGTTTTTGTTGTTGTGGAGCTCCTTAGTGAGAACTCTAAATTGAGTGGTCAGCTGAATACAGGGTGTACAAGAAAGATGTATTATGAATTATAAATAGTGATTTGTAAATAATGAATAATAATGAGTGATTACTAATTCATAATGAATAAAGAATAATGAATAATGAGTAATGAATAATGAGTAATTAAAAATGAATAATGCCTGATGAATGATAAATGATGAATGATGAATGATGAATGATGAATGATGAATGATGAATGATGAATGATGAATGATGAATGATGAATGATGAATGATGAATGATGAATGATGAATAATGAATAATGAATAATGAATAATGAATAATGAATAATGAATAATGAATAATGAATAATTAAGTTTAAGTTTTATTTCATTCAATGTTTTCAATAATATTTACAATTATCCATGTATCCCGCGAAGCCCTTAGGGCTTGTCTGCAGGAAATTTGAAATAATATAAAGTATTATGTAATTTTAAACAATTATTTACAATAAGTTAGAAATAATATTTATTTAATAAAGAAGAAGAGAAAAAAAAAAAAAAAAAAAAAAAAATTAAATAATGAATAATGAATAATGAATAATGAGTAATGAATAATGAATAATGAATAATGAATAATGAATAATGAATAATGAATTATGAATTATGAATAATGAATAATGAATAATGAATAATGAATAATGAATAATGAATAATGAATAATGAATAATGAATAATGAATAATGAATAATGAATAATGAATAATGAATAATGAATAATGAATAATGAATAATGAATAATGAATAATGAATAATGAATAATGAATAATGAATAATGAATAATGAATAATGAATAATGAATAATGAATAATGAATAATGAATAATGAATAATGAATAATGAATAATGAATAATGAATAATGAATAATGAATAATGAATAATGAATAATGAATAATGAATAATGAATAATGAATAATGAATAATGAATAATGAATAATGAATAATGAATAATGAATAATGAATAATGAATAATGAATAATGAATAATGAATAATGAATAATGAATAATGAATAATGAATAATGAATAATGAATAATGAATAATGAATAATGAATAATGAATAATGAATAATGAATAATGAATAATGAATAATGAATAATGAATAATGAATAATGAATAATGAATAATGAATAATGAATAATGAATAATGAATAATGAATAATGAATAATGAATAATGAATAATGAATAATGAATAATGAATAATGAATAATGAATAATGAATAATGAATAATGAATAATGAATAATGAATAATGAATAAAGAATAATGAATAATGAATAATGAATAATGAATAATGAATAATGAATAATGAATAATGAATAATGAATAATGAATAATGAATAATGAATAATGATAATGAATAATGAATAATGAATAATGAATAATGAATAATGAATAATGAATAATGAATAATGAATAATGAATAATGAATAATGAATAATGAATAAAGAATAATGAATAATGAATAATGAATAATGAATAATGAATAATGAATAATGAATAATGAATAATGAATAATGAATAATGAATAATGAATAATGAATAATGAATAATGAATAATGAATAATGAATAATGAATAATGAATAATGAATAATGAATAATGAATAATGAATAATGAATAATGAATAATGAATAATGAATAATGAATAATGAATAATGAATAATGAATAATGAATAATGAATAATGAATAATGAATAATGAATAATGAATAATGAATAATGAACAATGAATAATGAATAATGAATAATGAATAATGAATAATGAATAATGAATAATGAATAATGAATAATGAATAATGAATAATGAATAATGAATAATGAATAATGAATAATGAATAATGAATAATGAATAATGAATAATGAATAATGAATAATGAATAATGAATAATGAATAATGAATAATGAATAATGAATAATGAATAATGAATAATGAATTATGAATAATGAATAATGAATAATGAATAATGAATAATGAACAATGAATAATGAATAATGCATAATGAATAATGAATAATGAATAATGAATAATGAATAATGAATAATGAATAATGAATAATGAATAACGAATAATGAATAATGAATAATGAATAACGAATAATGAATAATGAATAATGAATAATGAATAATGAATAATGAATAATGAATAATGAATAATGAATAATGAATAATGAATAATGAATAATGAATAATGAATAATGAATAATGAATAATGAATAATGAATAATGAATAATGAATAATGAATAATGAATAATGAATAATGAATAATGAATAATGAATAATGAATAATGAATAATGAATAATGAATAATGAATAATGAATAATGAATAATGAATAATGAATAATGAATAATGAATAATGAATAATGAATAATGAATAATGAATAATGAATAATGAATAATGAATAATGAATAATGAATAATGAATAATGAATAATGAATAATGAATAATGAATAATGAATAATGAATAATGAATAATGAATAATGAATAATAAATAATGAATAATGAATAATGAATAATGAATAATGAATAATGAATAATGAATAATGAATAATGAATAATGAATAATGAATAGTGAATAATGAATAATGAATAATGAATAATGAATAATGAGTAATGAATAATGAATAATGAATAATGAGTAATGAATAATGAATAATGAATAATGAATAATGAATAATGAATAATGAATAATGAATAATGAATAATGAATAATGAATAATGAATAATGAATAATGAATAATGAATAATGAATAATGAATAATGAATAATGAATAATGAATAATGAATAATGAATAATGAATAATGAATAATGAATAATGAATAATGAATAATGAATAATGAATAATGAATAATGAATAATGAATAATGAATAATGAATAATGAATAATGAATAATGAATAATGAATAATGAATAATGAATAATGAATAATGAATAATGAATAATGAATAATGAATAATGAATAATGAATAATGAATAATGAATAATGAATAATGAATAATGAATAATGAATAATGAATAATGAATAATGAATAATGAATAATGAATAATGAATAATGAATAATGAATAATGAATAATGAATAATGAATAATGAATAATGAATAATGAATAATGAATAATGAATAATGAATAATGAATAATGAATAATGAATAATGAATAATGAATAATGAATAATGAATAATGAATAATGAATAATGAATAATGAATAATGAATAATGAATAATGAATAATGAATAATGAATAATGAATAATGAATAATGAATAATGAATAATGAATAATGAATAATGAATAATGAATAATGAATAATGAATAATGAATAATGAATAATGAATAATGAATAATGAATAATGAATAATGCATAATGCATAATGAATAATGAATAATGAATAATGAATAATGAATAATGAATAATGAATAATGAATAATGAATAATGAATAATGATAATGAATAATGAATAATGAATAATGAATAATGAATAATGAATAATGAATAATGAATAATGAATAATGAATAATGAATAATGAATAATGAATAATGAATAATGAATTATGAATAATAAATAATGAATAATGAATAATGAATAATGAATAATGAATAATGAATAATGAATAATGAATAATGAATAATGAATAATGAATAATGAATAATGAATAATGAATAATGAATAATGAATAATGAATAATGAATAATGAATAATGAATAATGAATAATGAATAATGAATAATGAATAATGAATAATGAATAATGAATAATGAATAATGAATAATGAATAATGAATAATGAATAATGAATAATGAATAATGAATAATGAATAATGAATAATGAATAATGAATAATGAATAATGAATAATGAATAATGAATAATGAATAATGAATAATGAGTAATGAATAATGAATAATGAATAATGAATAATGAATAATGAATAATGAATAATGAATAATGAATAATGAATAATGAATAATGAATAATGAATAATGAATTATGAATAATGAATAATGAATAATGAATAATGAATAATGAGTAATGAATAATGAATAATGAATAATGAATAATGAATAATGAATAATGAATAATGAATAATGAATAATGAATAATGAATAATGAATAATGAATTATGAATAATAATAATGAATAATGAATAATGAATAATGAATAATGAATAATGAGTAATGAATAATGAATAATGAATAATGAATAATGAATAATGAATAATGAATAATGAATAATGAATAATGAATAATGAATAATGAATAATGAATAATGAATAATGAATAATGAATAATGAATAATGAATTATGAATAATAAATAATGAATAATGAATAATGAATAATGAATAATGAATAATGAATAATGAATAATGAATAATGAATAATGAATAATGAATAATGAATAATGAATAATGAATAATGAATAATGAATAATGAATAATGAATAATGAATAATGAATAATGAATAATGAATAATGAATAATGAATAATGAATAATGAATAATGAATAATGAATAATGAATAATGAATAATGAATAATGAATAATGAATAATGAATAATGAATAATGAATAATGAATAATGAATAATGAATAATGAATAATGAATAATGAATAATGAATAATGCATAATGCATAATGAATAATGAATAATGAATAATGAATAATGAATAATGAATAATGAATAATGAATAATGAATAATGAATAATGAATAATGAGTAATGAATAATGAATAATGAATAATGAATAATGAATAATGAATAATGAATAATGAATAATGAATAATGAATAATGAATAATGAATAATGAATAATGAATAATGAATAATGAATAATGAATAATGAATAACGAATACTGAACAATGAATAATGAATAATGCATAATGAATAATGAATAATGAATAATGAATAATGAATAATGAATAATGAATAATGAATAATGAATAATGAATAATGAATAATGAATAATGAATAATGAATAATGAATAATGAATAATGAATAATGAATAATGAATAATGAATAATGAATAATGAATAATGAATAATGAATAATGAATAATGAATAATGAATAATGAATAATGAATAATGAATAATGAATAATGAATAATGAATAATGAATAATGAGTAATGAATAATGAATAATGAATAATGAATAATGAATAATGAATAATGAATAATGAATAATGAATAATGAATAATGAATAATGAATAATGAATAATGAATAATGAATAATGAATAATGAATTATGAATAATAAATAATGAATAATGAATAATGAATAATGAATAATGAATAATGAATAATGAATAATGAATAATGAATAATGAATAATGAATAATGAATAATGAATAATGAATAATGAATAATGAATAATGAATAATGAATAATGAATAATGAATAATGAATAATGAATAATGAATAATGAATAATGAATAATGAATAACGAATAATGAACAATGAATAATGAATAATGCATAATGAATAATGAATAATGAATAATGAATAATGAATAATGAATAATGAATAATGAATAATGAATAATGAATAATGAATAATGAATAATGAATAATGAATAATGAATAATGAATAATGAATAATGAATAATGAATAATGAATAATGAATAATGAATAATGAATAATGAATAATGAATAATGAATAATGAATAATGAATAATGAATAATGAATAATGAATAATGAATAATGAATAATGAATAATGAATAATGAATAATGAATAATGAATAATGAATAATGAATAATGAATAATGAATAATGAATAATGAATAATGAATAATGAATAATGAATAATGAATAATGAATAATGAATAATGAATAATGAATAATGAATAATGAATAATGAATAATGAATAATGAATAATGAATAATGAATAATGAATAATGAATAATGAATAATGAATAATGAATAATGAATAATGAATAATGAATAATGAATAATGAATAATGAATAATGAATAATGAATAATGAATAATGAATAATGAATAATGAATAATGAATAATGAATAATGAATAATGAATAATGAATAATGAATAATGAATAATGGATAATGAATAATGAATAATAAATAATGAATAATGAATAACATATAATGATTAATAAATAATGAATAATAAATAACGAATAACGAATAATGAATTATGAATAATGCATAATGAACAATGTAGAACAAAGAGGAAGAGGAAGAGGAAGAGGAAGAGGAAGAGGAAGAGGAAGAGGAAGAGGAAGAGGAAGAGGTAGAGGTAGAGGTAGAGGTAGAGGTAGAGGTAGAGGTAGAGGTAGAGGTAGAGGTAGAGGTAGAGGTAGAGGTAGAGGTAGAGGTAGAGGTAGAGGTAGAGGTAGAGGTAGAGGTAGAGGTAGAGGTAGAGGTAGAGGTAGAGGTAGAGGTAGAGGTAGAGGTAGAGGTAGAGGTAGAGGTAGAGGTAGAGGTAGAGGTAGAGGTAGAGGTAGAGGTAGAGGTAGAGGTAGAGGTAGAGGTAGAGGTAGAGGTAGAGGTAGAGGTAGAGGTAGAGGTAGAGGTAGAGGTAGAGGTAGAGGTAGAGGTAGAGGTAGAGGTAGAGGTAGAGGTAGAGGTAGAGGTAGAGGTAGAGGTAGAGGTAGAGGTAGAGGTAGAGGTAGAGGTAGAGGTAGAGGTAGAGGTAGAGGTAGAGGTAGAGGTAGAGGTAGAGGTAGAGGTAGAGGTAGAGGTAGAGGTAGAGGTAGAGGTAGAGGTAGAGGTAGAGGTAGAGGTAGAGGTAGAGGTAGAGGTAGAGGTAGAGGTAGAGGTAGAGGTAGAGGTAGAGGTAGAGGTAGAGGTAGAGGTAGAGGTAGAGGTAGAGGTAGAGGTAGAGGTAGAGGTAGAGGTAGAGGTAGAGGTAGAGGTAGAGGTAGAGGTAGAGGTAGAGGTAGAGGTAGAGGTAGAGGTAGAGGTAGAGGTAGAGGTAGAGGTAGAGGTAGAGGTAGAGGTAGAGGTAGAGGTAGAGGTAGAGGTAGAGGTAGAGGTAGAGGTAGAGGTAGAGGTAGAGGTAGAGGTAGAGGTAGAGGTAGAGGTAGAGGTAGAGGTAGAGGTAGAGGTAGAGGTAGAGGTAGAGGTAGAGGTAGAGGTAGAGGTAGAGGTAGAGGTAGAGGTAGAGGTAGAGGTAGAGGTAGAGGTAGAGGTAGAGGTAGAGGTAGAGGTAGAGGTAGAGGTAGAGGTAGAGGTAGAGGTAGAGGTAGAGGTAGAGGTAGAGGTAGAGGTAGAGGTAGAGGTAGAGGTAGAGGTAGAGGTAGAGGTAGAGGTAGAGGTAGAGGTAGAGGTAGAGGTAGAGGTAGAGGTAGAGGTAGAGGTAGAGGTAGAGGTAGAGGTAGAGGTAGAGGTAGAGGTAGAGGTAGAGGTAGAGGTAGAGGTAGAGGTAGAGGTAGAGGTAGAGGTAGAGGTAGAGGTAGAGGTAGAGGTAGAGGTAGAGGTAGAGGTAGAGGTAGAGGTAGAGGTAGAGGTAGAGGTAGAGGTAGAGGTAGAGGTAGAGGTAGAGGTAGAGGTAGAGGTAGAGGTAGAGGTAGAGGTAGAGGTAGAGGTAGAGGTAGAGGTAGAGGTAGAGGTAGAGGTAGAGGTAGAGGTAGAGGTAGAGGTAGAGGTAGAGGTAGAGGTAGAGGTAGAGGTAGAGGTAGAGGTAGAGGTAGAGGTAGAGGTAGAGGTAGAGGTAGAGGTAGAGGTAGAGGTAGAGGTAGAGGTAGAGGTAGAGGTAGAGGTAGAGGTAGAGGTAGAGGTAGAGGTAGAGGTAGAGGTAGAGGTAGAGGTAGAGGTAGAGGTAGAGGTAGAGGTAGAGGTAGAGGTAGAGGTAGAGGTAGAGGTAGAGGTAGAGGTAGAGGTAGAGGTAGAGGTAGAGGTAGAGGTAGAGGTAGAGGTAGAGGTAGAGGTAGAGGTAGAGGTAGAGGTAGAGGTAGAGGTAGAGGTAGAGGTAGAGGTAGAGGTAGAGGTAGAGGTAGAGGTAGAGGTAGAGGTAGAGGTAGAGGTAGAGGTAGAGGTAGAGGTAGAGGTAGAGGTAGAGGTAGAGGTAGAGGTAGAGGTAGAGGTAGAGGTAGAGGTAGAGGTAGAGGTAGAGGTAGAGGTAGAGGTAGAGGTAGAGGTAGAGGTAGAGGTAGAGGTAGAGGTAGAGGTAGAGGTAGAGGTAGAGGTAGAGGTAGAGGTAGAGGTAGAGGTAGAGGTAGAGGTAGAGGTAGAGGTAGAGGTAGAGGTAGAGGTAGAGGTAGAGGTAGAGGTAGAGGTAGAGGTAGAGGTAGAGGTAGAGGTAGAGGTAGAGGTAGAGGTAGAGGTAGAGGTAGAGGTAGAGGTAGAGGTAGAGGTAGAGGTAGAGGTAGAGGTAGAGGTAGAGGTAGAGGTAGAGGTAGAGGTAGAGATAGAGACAGCGGTAGAAGTAGAAGAGCAAGTAAAATTAAAAATAGAAGTTGTGGCAGATGACGAAACGAGGTAGAGTAGAGGTACAGATGAAGGGGAGTGATGTGGATATATATTGACTACCCTTGGTTTTAAATAATTTTTTATTTCGTAATTTTTATACTCGTAATAGCAAAAATTTAATTTTAATATAAAATGCCCTGTTTAATCACTTAAAAATAATGGACAATTGAAAATTTGTTTAGTGCCATGAACACGATGTTGCCACCCTTGCTAAACACTTCTTTCATCAGTGCAAGATGACGTTGATGATGATAATAATGATGAATTTCTTGCTACCATTTTTTCCAATTAAAAATGAATTGTTTTCTTATCTCTCTGTCTGTCCAGAGTGTTTATTTAGGACTTGTGTGCGAAAAAGGTTGCCAATTCATATGCGAACTTTAACAAAAATTTCAGTTTGCAAAACTTCAGCTAAAATGTTGACCGCAACTTATGTTGAAGTAGTGTGAGTACATTTCCTGTTAGCCAAGGAAGGCATTGCAAATCGTTTGTTTTTGTTATCTGCGGTAAAATCTCTTACTTACTTACTTACTTGCTGCATGCTTGAAGCTAAAGTTGGTGTTTGTGATACATACATTTGATGGATGTGTAGAAATTTTGAAAGATATCTAAGAATGAATATAAGAAATTTACCTTAGTTAAGCATGGCTCTTGTTCTATAACGCCCATTAAACTTGAATCGACTTGTTCAACAATGATAGATAAACAAAACAGTTTTTGTTTTGAAATTGTTGTTGGTGGGAGTCAAGAGAATTTTAGAGATTTGAAGAAAAAATCAGAGGACTTGATGTCATTGTAAGAACAACGTAAAAATAATTATTGCAAGTTTCAAAGGATACCTTTTTATTAGTATGGTGCTGGCAGGGCCGTAGCTAGCGAAATATCGGTCGCAAGACTTACCAATTTTTTTAAAATTAGAAAACACTAAAATAATAATAAAAATGGAAACTTTAAGGGGGGGATTTCGAACTAAATTTTTTTTAAAAATTATTTTTGTGATCATTCAACCAAAATGATGTCTATTAAACTCATCGTAAAATCATAAAAAAAATTTTGTCGACATTCGGGAAAGCATATTTATCAATAATTTATCAATTTGAAGCAAAAGGTATCGTCGAAATTATTTATAAAAAAAAATTTTTTTTGATATTTTTAAAATTACCCAAAATCACCCCTTAAAATAATTTTAGAAAAAAATTTAACTCAAAAGCCCCCCCTAAACGTTTTCATTTTTATTATTATTCTACCGTTTTCTAATTTTAAGAAAAATTTGTTAGTTCAAGAAGCAACATTTTTCTAGCTACGGCCCTGGGTGCTGTAACGCTTAACACAGTTGTTGGAAATATAAGGTTCGTAATATAAAATTATAATAATATATATATATATATATATATATAAGGTTCGTAGTACAAAAGAGCATGCTAGATGAGAGAAGTATGAGATAAAGCGATCTTAATTTTTATTGTACTTTATTAGGATAGCAATGATTTGAAAGCTCCGTTAACTTTTTGCTTGCTGCTGCATATTTAGCTGCATTTTTTGTGTAACATAATTATAACCCATTTAAAGTTTTTCAGTTTTAAAAGCTAGTATTAATTATAAAACTAATTTTTAAAGCTAGGATGCAAGCAATTACTATGAAATATGGCTTCCACGGGCATGAATGGCTTTGAAAATTCTTTTTTTCATTGATTTTATTAATTTTTTTAATAAACTGATTTCGAGGCTCTGCTAATTTGCCTCAATGGCTCGTCGTAGCTTCACAACACTCTCGAACTGATGGTTTTCGGCGTAAACTCTTCTAACAAGAATCCCCCATAAATATTCTCAATTGGATTGAGATCTGGGGAGCAGGCCGGCCAATCAATAGATTCAGAAGAACATCTTGTTAAGAAAGCCCGTGTTTCAACGCTGCTGTGAATACGGGCGTTATCTTGCTGGAACCGGTAAGGTATCTCTCTATATTCTTCCAAAAATGGGATAAGGCTTCTCTCTAGCACAGCAACATAATACGAGCTTTTCATTTTGGAAGATGTAAACATCAATTGCAAAGTGCCGCGGCTAGCAAATGCGCCCCACACCATTACTGAACCGCTCCTTACGTAGTTCAAGCCAATAGTTACGGAATCCGTCAGAGCCACCCAAAATCCATTTTTTTTTTCGTCCCAAAAAATTACCTGTTTTAATAATAAACCGTTAAATAAAATTTAATAGTGACAATTGTAATTTTCTAACGGATTCCCAATTGGTGTCCATGTATTTCTCAGCGAACTGGCTGAGGCGCGAGTTAGCATACTAACATATATATATATATAGTATGTGTATGATATGCTAATATTCAGTGTCAGCATTTCTGCTGGTAGCTGCTCAAATATAAACAATAAACATAAGTTAGCATACTGACATACACACACTGTATGTCTGATATGATAATATGCAGCGTCAGCGTTTGTGCAGGCAACTGAAAAATAATATAAATGTATAGCTAAGAAAAAGACATGTAAAGCTCAGCTTGTGAGCAAAATACATTTTAAGTAAGAGCCAGTTGATAATTGAGAATAAAGAAGAGCAGTTGAACTTCTTAAGAAATTGAATTTTATTTATAATAAAATTAATTGGCGCCCAACGTGGGGCCTACAATAAATTAAAGTGAAAAGTAATAAGTAACTTTCTGATTGTTGGAAACCCCACAATTCATCAACTCTAAACGAAAGTATCCACATCGTTGGAAAAGCGTTAAGCTGAAAATCTCAACAGAAATATCCACATCGTTGGAAAAAAACTTTAAGCAGTCAACTCTAAACGAAAGTATCCACATCGTTGGAAAAGCGTTAAGCAGAAAATCTCAACAGAAGTATCCACATAATTGGAAAAAACGTAATAATAATAATTTTATTTTAAGTGTAAAATATAACTAAAATAAGTAGTTTATGCATAAGTTAAAAAATAAATTTGACGAATACAGAAGGAATTTATATACAGACGAAATGGCTACAGGCGACTCTTTTATAACCTTAACTCAAGACCAGCTACACGAACTGACTGCTAGAATTACTGCTCAAGTGCAAGCCAATTTAACGAACCCTAGTGTCCAAATAAGAGAGCCAGCTAGCTATATACCAACAGAGGACGGACAACCAGAACTTATTAAAGCTTTACCTAATTTTAGTGGTAACTTGAACGAATACGCAACGTGGCGTACTGAAGCTTTTGATGCAATGAAAACATTCTCAAAAGCAGACACTAAAAACGGTCTCAATAAATATTACACTGCATTAGCACTTTTACGAAGTAAAATAACTGGTCAAGCGAAGGCTATGTTAGCAAGCTATGGAACCATTCTTAATTTCGACGAAATAATAGAACGATTAGACTTTACTTACCAAGACAAACGGTCTAAAAGAATGCTCCAAAAAGAGCTAGAAAATTTAAAACAGGGCAACAGTTCTCCTAGAGATTTTTACGATAAAATCAACGTCATACTAACATTGATAACTAATAAAAATACTATGACATACGGGACAGACTCAAGAACTACATTAGAACTAAACGCTGAGGCAAGGCATAGTGCATTAAAAGTTTTTATTAACGGACTACATCACTCAGTCTTAGTCTTAGTAATGTTGTCTACTCGTTAGGGCCTAGTGATCTCCCGACAGCTATAGCCATTGCAGAGGAAGCATTAATGGAAAAACCTAATTTAGCCATGCGATACAATGACGCTGACAAGCATTTCAGACCTAGAAGCTATAATAATTATAACAGACACACAGATATGGAAATAGACTCTGGCATTTCAAAACACAGACAAAATGCTGTAGGAAATTTTAATAATCCCTTTAAATACAGACAAAATGCTGTAGGAAATTTTAATAATCCCTTTAATAACAGACAACAATCAGGAAATTGGAGATCTTCTAACCAGAATAATTTCCATAACTTAAATGAAAAAGAGGATTTTTTAGACCAAGGCCAGGATTACCGTTCATCCAAAGGTTAGATAAAGAAACAGGGAATAGGCTTAGAATGTTAATTGACACTGGTGCCACACATAACTATGTGAAACCAGGCATATTGACGAACCCAAAAATTCTTAAAAATAAGAGTATAGTTCAATCAGTGCATGGTACAAGCTTAATAGAATATTATCATGTTATTTACATATTTAACACATACGTGAAATTTTTAGAACTAGACGATCTTAATGAACATGAAGCAATAATAGGCATGAAAACACTGCGAAAAATCGATGGAAATATTGATTTATGTAAAAATTTACTTTCATACAGAACAGGGAGTGAAAAAATATATTTTGATAGAATTGAATTCATAAATAATTTATTCATTGAAAAAAATACACCCAAACACATTAAAGAAAATTTGGAAAATTTATTTAAAAAATATCGAGGAGTCTTTGTAAAAGACAAAGAAAAAAGTTATTTACCTTACAACATAAACATAAAATGTTCAATAAAAACAACAATAAATGAACCCATATGGTCTAAGCAATATACTATTCCTTTTAGTGTAACGGAATTTGTCAATAATGAAATAGAAACATTATTAAAAAATGGCGTTATCCGTAAGTCATATAGCCCATACAACTCCCCTGTTATGGTTGTCAAGAATGACGGAAAACATAGACAAAGATTAGTTGTAGATTTCCGAAAATTGAACTCGTTTACAGAAACAGATAGATATCCCATACTGGATACGTCTGCCATACTATCAAATTTAGGAAAAGCTTCGTATTTTACTACATTAGACTTGCAGTCTGGATTCCATCAGATCCTCATAGAGGAACAGGATATTCCAAAAACAGCGTTTAGTGTTAATAATGGTAAATACGAATTTACCAGGATGGCTTTTGGTATGAAAAATGCGCCAAGCATTTTCCAAAGAGCCATGGATGATATTCTGAGGCAATGCATACAGGACGGTTATTGCTATGTTTATATAGATGACATAGTCATTTTCTCAAAAACTTGCGAAGAACACCTCTCTCATATAGAAAAAGTCTTAGAAGCCGTGTCTAAAGCCAACATGAAAATATCTGAAGACAAAAGTAAATATTTTCAGAGAGAGGTCGAGTTTTTAGGCTACGTAGTGAGCTATAATGCCCTTAAAGTAGACCCTAAAAAAATAAAATGCATACAAGAATACCCAGAACCAACCATAATTTAACCATTTAGAATTAAATAAAATTGCAAAAGAATCTTTTAATCGCATTAAACAACTCCTAACTGAAACAATTTCTTTAACACAACCAGACTATTCCAAGCCTTTTGAGTTAACCACAGACGCTAGTAACAATGCCATAGGCGCTGTGCTCAGCCAAAATGGAAAACCAATAACCTTTATATCTAGAACACTCTCTAGCACTGAACAAAACTATGCAACTAATGAACGTGAAATGTTAGCGATCGTTTGGGCGTTCAAAAATTTAAATAATTATTTGCAAAGTGTACAAGGGGTGAAAATATACACAGATCACCAACCCTTAACATTTGCTTTAAATGACAAAAACTACAATGCAAAAATTAGACGGTGGCGATCTTTTATTGATCAATTTTCACCTGAAATTATATATAAACCAGGAAAAGAAAATATAGTTGCCGACGCCCTTTCAAGGCAGAAACTAAACGTATTATCAAACGATGAAATTATTTCTTTATCAGACAATGACTCTATCAAAACCATTCATTCATCAGACAGCTCACCGAAAAAAGATATAATAAAAAGATTGCACATTCCCATAAATTCTTTTAAAAATCAATTTATATTAGAAAAACACGACATTACAAATAGAACATTCACAGTAGAAACGTTCCCAACATATTGGAGATCAATAATTAAATTCAGTAATAATGAATATTTAGTCAAAGAACTCGCCAAACTTATTCACCAAAATACGATTGCAATAAAATGCACCGCGGAAACATTAAATAAAATTGAAAACGATTTAGTAAACAATTTTCCAAACATTAAAATCTTGTACACAGACATACTCTTAGAAGATCTTACGGCACCTGACGAGCAAATTGACATGATAGTAAAAGAACATGAAAGAGCACATCGCCAAGCAAGCGAAGTCGCTAAACAAATTACAAAGAAGTATTGGTGGCCAAAACTACTCTGTGAGGTTAAAAGAATAAATGCAAATTGTGAAACTTGTAAATTAACGAAATATGAACGAAAACCAGTAAAAAAAATTATAGGAAAGACTCCTACTTCTCTAGAGGTGGGAGAAACACTTCATGTTGACATATTCCATGCAGAAAAAAAGAGATTCGTTAATATCTTAGATGCTCATTCAAAATTTTTAATATCAAATTTAATAACAGATTTGCCTGAAATGAGGCAAAGAATTTTCGAAGCCATTAACTTATTCCCAAAAGTAAAATATATAGTGACAGATAACGAAAAATCCCTAGACACAACACTATTTTCACTGCCACTAGAGAACTTGGGTATAACCCATATAAAGACGGCAGTGGCTCACTCAACAACAAACGGAACAGTAGAAAGGGTCAATTCAACATTGCTAGAAATAATAAGAATTATTAAAGTTGACCAACATAAAATAAACATAGAAGATGCCATGCTTAGCGCTGTTAGGAAATATAATGAAAGTATTCACACAGTAATTAATCAAAAGCCAATAGAAGTATTTCATAATAATAACCAATACAAAGATGAAGTTTTAGAGAAGATAAAAGCAGCCCAAGAAAAAACATTAAGAAGAAACAAAGGTAGAGAACCAAGAACTTTCAAAGAAGGCGAAATAATTTACACTAAAGAAAATAGACGAAATAAGATGACTAATAGATTTCGAAAGAGAACAGTTCTACAGGACAAAGGAAATACAGTGACCACAAGAAATGCGCAGTCATCTAAACTTGCATTAATTCATAAAGATAATATTCGAAACTAATGCACATCTTCTCTTACAGAAAATGTTGTTTATCCTCCTCATTTTTTTACCTATCAACGACGGGAAAATAATTGATGTAACTCGAGATCCCTACGCACTGATAGAAGACGGTAATACTGCTATTTACAGCACTTATGGAAACTTGTATCACATAACCAACTTAACTTACTTTGAAATTATACTAAAAGAAACTCAATTTTACATACATAACAATAAAGATTATGATATAGAAATGGAAGTAGGCTTAATAGAAACCCTGTTGCGACAACTGAAAGACTACAGAAAATCCAAAAGAGCTATCGACGAATTAGGAACGGCCTGGAAATGGCTAGCTGGATCTCCAGACCATGAAGATTTTTTGGCAGTAGAGAAAAAAATCAATAAATTTATTGACAATAACCATAAGCAATATAATATAAACTCACAAATATTTAAAAGTATTACAAATATATCGGATAGACTAAATAAAATAGATGGTAATGCACTTTTAATGCAGCGAAATAAATTAGCAGTAAACGACTTACAAAACATAATAAACGCAATAGCACTAGCAAGGACAGGTACCTTAAGCTCAACGTTACTACACTTAGACGAAATAAAAGACATAACTCAACATGAACATGCTACCGTATCGCTACTAGACCTAATGGACGCATCTAAATTTAAAATTTTACAAAACAAAGACATTATAGTTATACATATACAATACCCTATTATATTAAGAAATTGTAAATTTTTTATTGTTAGAGCAATAAGCCAAAAAATTCAAAATTGTAAAAGTCGAATTAAGTAACAATTATTGTAAAATAACTAACACTAGTACATGTTTATCTCAATTATTAAATAAGCAACAGGCCAACTGCACAAGAATACAAGAAGAAAACAAACCGATGGAAATTATACGTGATGGAGCTATTCTAATTTCAGAAGAACATACTGTTTTCAACAAAAGCTTGAATGGAACATACTTAATCCTATTCGATAGAACTATCATCATTGATAATGAAACATATGTAAATCCTACCAACGAGATTCTTGATTATATAAAATACCACCACGAATCTGACTACGAAATTATCAGTGAAAAGCAAGCCACAAATAAAGAATTACAATTTAACAACATTGACGAAATCAGTGCTTTCCAGTTAGAAATAGAATCTCATCCTATCCTTTGGACATGTTTTATATTATTAATAATATGCATCATAAGTTTTTTAATTTTCAAAGGCTTTCAAATGTGGCAGCAATGTCGTTCTGAATATCACAAATCTGTCCAGGAGCAGCTATACAAGGAAGCTTTATCACGTCTGGATCTTTAGCTTCGGGACGTAGCTATTTAAGAGGGGGGAAAGTTAGCATACTAACATATATATATATATATAGTATGTGTATGATATGCTAATATTCAGTGTCAGCATTTCTGCTGGTAGCTGCTCAAATATAAACAATAAACATAACCCTGTAGGAAAATCAACTAATTTAAAAGTAGTTGATAAAGTAGTTTTTTGTCAACCACAACTAGTTGAAATTCTGACTTTTTTCCATAGAACGAACTAACTTATTTTGTATGGTGATGTCCGCTAAATAAGTCAATTGACTGTCGTCTGCATATATTTTCAACTACTTGTTAAATTAGTTACATTTAAATTATTTTTTTAATTGCTTTAAAATAACCAATTAAAAACTATTACTGATGTCCAAAAGTTAATAATATTTGATGAAATAACATGGTTAAATATATATAAGCTTGTAATCTAATAAAAATTTTCAATTAAAACATGCCAACATCAGAGTAGTTGCCGCCTTAATATAAATCAAAGTAGTTTATCAATCACTGGTTTTTAAGTAGTATTTCAATTACTTCATATATTGAAGTGGATGCCGCCTTAATATAATTCAAAGAAGTTCATATACTGGTTTATTTTAAACTAGTTTTTTAATTAGTTGTTTTTAAAAACAAGTTAGTTTGTTCCTATAGGGAAGTTAGCATACTGACATACACACACTGTATGTCTGATATGATAATATGCAGCGTCAGCGTTTGTGCAGGCAACTGAAAAATAATATAAATGTATAGCTAAGAAAAAGACATGTAAAGCTCAGCTTGTGAGCAAAATATATTTTAAGTAAGAGCCAGTTGATAATTGAGAATAAAGAAGAGCAGTTGAACTTCTTAAAAAATTGAATTTTATTTATAATAAAATTAATTCGCGCATCCTTGTGACGTCGAAGCAGTTAAGATTTTTTTGCCATTTTAGCGCTGCGTGTGTGGGTGGACCTTTCGAGCTCTCGGCAAATTGTCATTTTGCTGACTTTGTTTCCAACATACGAGGCCAATTTGAAGCAAGATGCAGTATAATTGCTAGCTTTTTGAAAAATTTGTCTCCGTTCGCGGTTATTAAGGGACTGTTTTCTTCCGAAGCCATAGTTTTTCGGATCATCCAAAAAGTTTTTTACAATTCGTAGACTTCTGTTAATATTTCTGGATATATCGCTTATATTAAGCCCACTATCACTATATGCCAAAATTTTTCTTTTTTCTTCACCTGTCAAATTAGTTTCTAGTGGCATTTTGCAGGAAATATGGCTAATTTGCAAAAAAGACTACATCTTTTTCTTTAAATATCCGTCGCTTCACTCTGGACCCACTTTAACGAATGTGGGTTATAAATACCACCTCGTTCAAATACAAATAAATGCCACAAAGAAAGGTTCATTCACACTGTGAACCGGACTTAACTATCTGATTCGAACAATTTTTTTTTTAGTAGGTTGTCACATGTGTCTCTGACAAGGCTGTTAAATATTAGTTTCTCTCGTTGACATTTGGTAAAGTGACAGTGTTTTGTTTACAACAACCTTTATCGTGTCTTCGATTTTTACGATGGAAGAAAAAATTGAGCAACAAGTTTGTATCAAATTTTGTGTGAAAAATGGTTTCAACTTTTGCCAGCAAGCAATGCCAGCAAGCAGCATCATTGAATCAATTCTAACGTCAACATTAACAACTCTAACATCAACAACAACATCTGATGCGAATATCTCAAATTCGCTTGCTATGCATTCGCTCTCATCACATCAATTAGTCGGCTTTGCGCCTACATCAAATCTACAATGCTTAACACCATGATACAATAATTTACAAGGTAGCCTTGACAACAACCTTTTTTTCTCACGAGCGGCGATCGGGAGTTGTCAAGTCAATACAAAGTTAAACTTTTCATCTGTTTTGCAGCTTCTTCGTTTTCTCTTCTTCATTGTGCTTTTGACAACTCCAAATCGCCAACAGAACTGTCACTCCTACCTTGTAAATCATTATACCATGCTTAACACAATCGCTGACGCTCTCTTCAGGTCCTCATAATACTCCAGCAATTTCTTGTGCTTACACTGCGCGACATAATTCATCGAGTGTTTCTGGATTTTCAATTTATTACCAAAATATGGGTGGCATTCGTACTAAAACATCACAGCTTAATCTTGCAATGTCTCTTCATGAATACGATATTGTGGCCATTACCGAAACATGGCTGCATGCAGAAATATCATCTGCAGAAATTTTCGATAGCTTCTATAATGTCTATAGATTGAATCGCTGCACTGTCTCTACTAGCCATGAAAGAAGATATGGAGTATTATTGGCAGTGAGCAACAAGCTTACTAGCAAAATACCAAAACTAGCAAAAAATAGTCAATGATAAGACTATTGAACAAATTGATATTCAAATAAGCTTTTCAAATGAAACTTTCATATATTTTTTTCTTATCTTATATTCCACCTAACAGCGAAATTGAGGTGTATCAAAAACATATTGATAACATCAATTCCTTAGCCGAAAATCTAAGCTTGAATCAGGATATTATTGTCATGGATGATTTTAATTTGGGAAAGTATCTTCGGTTTTTGATGATAACAATATTTTACCATTTAATATGTAGTCGGATACTGAACACTTAGTAATGAATTATTTTTTTTCACATAATTTTCGCCAACTTAATTCCATAAAGAATGACTTAAGTAGAATTTTAGACTTAATTTTTGTCAGTTATGCTATTAAAATGGTTTGTAGAAAAAACATGGTGCCAATAGCTTATAACAGCGTACATCATAATGCATTATTTATTGAATTTGATTTCTATAAATTTGATCCCGCACCTAATGACTCAGTTAATCTATTAGATTTTGCAAAAGGTAACTCTGCTGTTGATTGGCCGTTATTAAATCATCTTGAGAGTCCGTCTAAAGCTTATCCTTTTATCTCTTCCAAAATATCGAGTTCAGCTGCTCAATTCGTTCCTTACAAAAGAGGTACTCATCTAAGAAATAAACCACCTTGGTTTAATTCTAGATTAGCCAAGTTAAAAAATCTTTAAAACAAAGCTGCTAAAAAATTCAGATCAATTGCATTTCTTTCAATTAACAAATGAATTTGATTGCCTTTATAATTTCATTTTTAGAACTTATGTTCTGAATGTGGAAAATAGTTTAAAATTTAACTCGAGGTATTTTTGGGAGTATTTAAATACTAAAAGAAAAACCAGTGGGTATCCAACCGGCATGGAATTTGAGTGTTTGAAATCTAATAATACTTTAGAATCAACTTACCTTTTTTCTAAATTTTTTCAAAATGTTTATGAAAACCATGATTCTTCAAACAATCACAACAATTTCAATATGACTGACCCGAATAAAGGTTTCTTGGATGTTATTAATGTCTCTGGTGACGACGTAGCTTTAGCAATTTCGCATCTTAAACCAAGCTATAAATTTGAACATGGGAATTTCCCACCAATGTTATTCAAACTGTGTGCTGTAAATATTGCTACTCCTTTAGCTTTTCTTTTTAACCTTTGCATTAGAAAAGGAATTTTTCTTGATGTCTGGAAAATTTGCATAATTATTCCGATCTTTAAATCTTAATTACAGGGCAATAGTGAAACAATGCACAATAGCCAAATTATTTGATCATATACTTAAAATAACAGGGGGCGAACCTTCACATGGCAACGTGTCTGACCGCCTCAACCTGGCGAAGCCAGCATAATTTATGTCGAAATCGTCTCAAGTCGACTCAAACCTCCAAGTGGTGTTCCGTAGGCAACGGCAAACTGGCATCCGTCAGTTTGACGGCTAATTTGAGCGGCGGGTCACTCCGTGGACCTTAAACATGGAATGTGCGCAGGGTTTGGGCCCCGCCACATTACTACTGCCCAATGAAAATTAATCCAGCCTCGGATAAGAACCCCAATTACGTTGACGACCACCGCAAACGAAAAACGGATGATGATTTACGGATATGCACCTGGAATGTGCGGACCCTTTATAGGGAAGGTGCCATTATCCAACTGGCGGAAGCCCTCAAAACAATAAAAGCTGACATCACCGCCATCCAGGAAATGCGATGGAAGGGTCAAGGCTGCTCTAAACAAGCACACTACGATATCTACTACAGCTGCCATGCGGATAGGCGCGAATTTGGATGTGGATTTGTCGTTAGCCGGAAACTACGCCACCTTGTTTCCCGGTTCACACCTGTGAACGAAAGATTGGCCACGATCCGCATCAAGGCAAAATTTTTCTACATTAGCCTTATTTGCGCGCACGCCCCGACGGAGTAAAAGGACGAAGCCGCCAAGGACGCTTTCTACGCTAGTCTTGAGGACGTATATGACCACCTTCCGGTCCATGACGTGAAAATAGTCCTCGGCGATTTTAATGCGAAAGTCGGAAGGAAAGGCATCTTTGGCCCCACTGTCGGTCAGTTCAGTCTTCACGAGACCTCCACGAACAACGATCTAAGACTGATCGACTTCGCCGCGACACGAAACATGGTAGTTAGTAGCACCAGATTTAAGCACCTCTTCATCCACAAGGCCACCTGGCTGTCCCCGGATCAAAAAACGCGGAACCAAATTGATCATGTTGTAATCGACGGAAGGCATGCATCTAGTGTTCTAGATGTGCGTACATTTCGGAGGGTCAACATTGACTCCGACCATTATCTTGTTGCAGCCAAGATCCGCATGCGATTATGCAATGCGAAGAACATACGCACAGGAATGCAACGAAATCTAGATGTCGCTAAGCTGCAATTACAACGGACTGCCGAAGCCTACTCCGCTCAACTCTCGGTTAAGCTCAACCAACCAACCTCTGGACTCGACGACGCCGGCGGACTTTGGGCGCATATATCCCACTCCATGCGCGCTGCCGCTAAAGAAGTCATTGGTTTCCGGCGCCCGCCACCTCGGAACCAATGGTACGATCAGGAGTGTCGCATCGCGACAGCTGTAACAAACGCCGCATATAAAAAAACGCTGCAGTCATCTGCAACGCGAGCCGTGCGAGAAACCTACCGCGAAAAGAGGAAGGAAGAGAGGCGCCTTTTCAGACGCAAGAAAAGAGAGCAGGAAAGCGTGAGCGTGAGGAACTAGAGGTATACCAGGGCAAGAAGGATGCACGAAAATTCTATCAACAGGTTAAGCGTCTAACCCAAGGTTTCAAGCCCTGAGCATCCACTTGTAGAGACGAAAATGGAGATCTGAATACAGATACACAGTGTGTGCGGCGAGAGCGCAGTTCAGTGCCACCAATCGACGATGACGGAGTGGAAATACTACCACCTAGCCATGTAGAGGTTCGAGTTGCTATCCAACGACTCAAAAACAATAAAGCAGCGGGTGCTGACGGCCTATCCGCTGAATTGCTTAAAACCGGCGGCGATGAATTGATAAGGCGCATGCATCAGCTTATCAGCAAAATATGGCTAGCAGAAAGCATGCCCGACGATTGGAACCTCAGCGTACTGTGCCCTATACTTAAGAAAGGAGACCCTACAATCTGCGCCAGCTATAGAGGTATCAGTCTTATTTCCATCGCATATAAGGTTCTCTCAAGCGTAAGATTAAAGCCGATTACAAAAACACTGATTGGACCTTATCAGTGTGGCTTTCGACCTGGTAAGTCCACCATAGACCAGGAATTCATGCTACGACGAATCCTGGAGAAAACCCACGAAAATCAAATTGACACACACCATCTCTTTGTCGTTTTTAAAGTTGCGTTCGATAGCCCGAGAAGGGATTGCCTATACGCAACAATGTCTGAGTTCGGTATACCTGCAAAGTTGATTAGACTTTGCAGAATGATGTTGAGGAACACACGCAGCTCCGTTAAGGTAGGAAATGACCTCTCCGAAACCTTCAATACCGAAAGAGGTTTCAGGAAAGGCGATCCACTGTCTTGCGATCTCTTTAACATCATCATGGAGGGGATCGTACAAAAGGCCGGTGTGCATCGTAATGGCACCATTTTCTATAAAGGCGTCCAGCTCCTTGCGTACGCTGATGATATTGATATTGTCGGCAGAACCAAGAGAGATGTTACCGCTGCTTTCGCCGCTATCGAAAAGGAATCAGCAAAAGTGGGTTTGGCGATAAATGAGGATAAAACAAAGTAAATGCTGTCTACAAACAAGGGAGCGCGGCGTTTAGACTCCCACGTTTCATCCGGCAGCTATATCTTTAATGTAGTCAAGGAGTTCGTTTACCTTGACACCGCCTTTAATACCAAAAACGAAATCAGCCTGGAGATAAAGCGAAGAACAATAATTGCTAATAGGTGCTACTACAAAACTAACTACGACAAAACTAACACTCTACAAGACGCTCGTTCTACCTGTGCTACTTTATGGCGCTGAGGCATGGGCAGTTTCGCAAACTGACGCAGCCGCTCTGGGGGTGTTCGAGAGAAAAGTTCTTCGCAAAATCTTCGGTCCTGTTCGAGTCGACGATGACTATCGCATCCGAATGAACCACGAGCTGTATGAGCTCTACGATGACATTGACGTAGTTCGGCGTATAACTGTGCAGCGACTACGCTGCTGGGTCATGTCCATCGTATGGACGACGAAGCTCCAGCGAAAAAGGTGCTCGAGGTGAGGGTCGCTGGTCAACGACGACGAGGGAGACCATGCCTCCAATGGATGGACCAGGCTGAGGAAGCCCTAACCACACTTGGTGTATCCGATTGAAGAAGGCGAGCGCAAAGCAGAGGCGCCTGGCGAGAACTGATGAGGTCGGCCGAAACCCGGACACGGGTTGTTACGACCACCTAAGCAAGTAATTAAGTAAGACTCTGCTCTATCGTATCAGAAGGCAAACAAGTGGTTTAACCGATTTGTGAGTGGCCAAGAAGACGACCCTTGTACCGGGCGGCCATCGTGTTCGACTCTTCCGAAGAAAACGTTGAAAAAATCAAAGAAATGTTGGTCAAAAATTGCAAATTGACGATTAGAGAGATAGCAGAGGACGTCGGCATTTTAATTGGATCCGTTCAGAACATTTTGAATAATGAATTGGGCTTGAGACCTGTCGCTGCGAAGTTGGTACCGAAAGAACTCAATTTCATGCAAAAAAGAGACCGATATGCTATCGCGAAAGACATGCTGGAAATGGCCGAAAACGACGAATCATTCATCGAATTCATCAGTACTGGTGATGAGACATGGGTATACGAGTATGACACGCAAACCAGGCATCAGGCGAGTGAATGGTGGTCGCCAGACGAACCAAGACCGACGAAACCAAGTCGTTTTCAGTTAAAAAAGAAGGCAATGCTCACTGTTTTCATGGACTACAATGGTGTAGTTCACCATGAATTTTTACCAGATGGTCAAATGGTCAATAAACAGTATTATTTGGGCGTTATGAGACGTTTACGTGAAGCAATTCGCCAAAAAATACCGCAGTTGTGCCAACACCAACATGGATTTTGCACCATCACACAATGCTCATCTTATTCGTGATTTTTTTTGGCCAAAAATAACACGATAACCATCCAGCAGAAGGCAAACTCACCTGACCTGGCTCCGTGTGATTTTTTCCTGTTCGATCGAGTCCAAAAACCGCTTCGAGAAACGCGTTTCAACAGCAAAGAAGAGGTCATGGAAAAATCTGTGAACGCTCCGAAGGCCATACCAAAAACCGTGTTCCAGAAAGGTTTCCGTGACTGGATCAAGCGCTGGTATAAGTACGTTGCAGCGGACGCACAGTGTGTCTTTTTCAATTTTAGTCTGCCATAAGTCCCTGAAAAAAATTTAAAATTTGTACGAAAAGACTTATTTTCTCAATAGAAATTTATTTATGTTATTATGAAAATAATATCTAAAAGTCAAAATAACTTTTGCATATTTTTTGAAAATTTGTCAAAGTTAGAACTTTAAATAAACGAAGACAAATTGAATGCAACGCACCAAAATTATACCAAATTTAACCAAACATAAGGTGAAAACTTATGAGGTGAAAAAAATTTTGCAATAAGTTTTTATTTTTGTAAATATATAGTTAAATTCTGATATGATTTTATAAAATTAAGTTTTTTAAAAAATTAAAAAATATATTTAAAAATTTATAGAAAATAATGATTTTTTTTATCATCAAATTATACTTTAAGACATTTCCAGAAAGAAAAATCGAAAATGTTCCAATGTAAATATGATAGAAAGTGTAACTAAAAAAATATTAAGTGTTTTTTCTTGAAGTTTTAAAAAAAAAAAAAGCGCAAATTGACTCGAATAAAAGAAATCTTCATATATGCAGTTACACCTTTTCATTTCATTGTTTAGTATATTTTGCATATATAAGGATAATTTGTGTAAACAAAGCTGGATACAGTAAATTTTTTGTAGGATTAATATTACAAATAAACTCCACAAATAAACTGAATTTTAACATTATTAATTTTCAGGAACCAGATTTATATCAATTTTGTGGTTTTAAGCTTCTTGTGCATCGCAAGTGCAAACTACTAAGCCAAAAACAATAATTTTATGCATACTTAATAATGATAGTTTAATGTATTTAAGATTAAAATTTCATTGCCCAACTTTTAAAACTTTTCACGCAACAAAAAAACGTACTACTTACTTACTTAGGTGGCCGTGACAACCCGTGTCCGGATTTCGACCGACCTCATCAGCTCTCGCCAGGCGCCTCTGCTTTGCGCGCGCCTTCTCCAATCGGATACACCAAGTGCGGTTAGGGCTTCCTCAGCCTGGTCCATCCATCGGAGGCATGGTCTCCCTCGTCGTCGTTGACCAGCGACCCTCGCCTCGAGCACCTTTTTCGCTGGAGCTTCGTCGTCCATACGATGGACATGACCCAGCCAGCGTAGTCGCTGCACAGTTATACGCCGAACTACGTCAATGTCTCCGTAGAGCTCATACAGCTCGTGGTTCATTCGGATGCGATAGTCATCGCCCACTCGAACAGGACCGAAGATTTTGCGAAGAACTTTTCTCCCGAACACCCCCAGAGCGGCTGCGTCAGTTTGCGAAACTACCGATGCCTCAGCGCCATAAAGCAGCACAGGTAGAACGAGCGTCTTGTAGAGTGTTAGTTTTGTCGATCGAGAGAGGGCTCTGGAACTTAGTTGCTTACTGAGCCCGTAGTAGCACCTATTAGCAATTATTGTTCTTCGCTTTATCTCCAGGCTGATTTCGTTGTTAGTATTAATGGCGGTGCCAAGGTATACAAACTCCTTGACTACTTCAAAGTTATAGCTGCCGGATGAAACGTGGGAGTCTAAACGCCGCGCTCCCTTGTTTGTAGACAGCATATACTTTGTTTTACCCTCATTTATCGTCAAACCCACTTTGGCTGATTCCTTTTCGATAGCGGCGAAAGCAGCGGTAACATCTCTCTTGGTTCTGCCAACAATATCAATATTATCAGCGTTCGCAAGGACACCTTCATAGAAAATGGTGCCATTACGATGCACACCGGCCTTTCGTACGATCCCCTCCATGATGATGTTGAAGAGATCGCAAGCCTGTGGATCGCCTTGCCTGAAACCTCTTTCGGTATTGAAGGTTTCGGAGAGGTCATTTCCTACCTTGACGGAGCTGCGTGTGTTGCTCAACGTCATTCTGCAAAGTCTAATCAACTTTGCAGGTATACCGAACTCAGACATTGTTGCGTATAGGCAATCCCTTCTCGGGCTATCGAACGCAGCTTTAAAGTCGACAAAGAGATGGTGAGTGTCAATTTGATTTTCGTGGGTTTTCTCCAGGATTTGTCGTAGCGTGAAAATCTGGTATATGGTGGACTTACCAGGTCGAAAGCCACACTGATAAGGTCCAATCAGTGTTTTTGTAATCGGCTTTAATCTTTCACACAGTACGCTTGAGAGAACCTTATATGCGATGGAAATAAGACTGATACCTCTATAACTAGCGCAGATTGTAGGGTCTCGTTTCTTAAGTATAGGGCACAGTACACTGAGGTTCCAATCGTCGGGCATGCTTTCTGCTAGCCATATTTTGCTGATGAGCTGATGCATGCGCCTTATCAATTCATCGCCACCGGTTTTAAACAATTCAGCTGACAGGCCGTCAGCACCCGCTGCTTTATTGTTTTTGATATATGCGCCCAAAGTCCGCCGGCGTCGTCGAGTCCAGAGGTTGGTTGGTTGAGCTCAACGGAGAGTTGAGCGGAGTAGGCTTCGGCAGTCCGTTGTAATTGCAGCTTAGCGACATCTAGATTTCGTTGCATTCCTGTGCGTATGTTCTTCGCATTGCATAATCGCATGCGGATCTTGGCTGCAACAAGATAATGGTCGGAGTCAATGTTGACCCCCCGAAATGTACGCACATCTAGAACACTAGAGGCATGCCTTCCGTCGATTACAACATGATCAATTTGGTTTCGCGTTTTTTGATCCGGGGACAGCCAGGTGGCCTTGTGGATGTCGAGGTGCTTAAATCTGGTGCTACTAACTACCATGTTTCGTGCCGCGGCGAAGTCGATCAGTCTTAGACCGTTGTTTGTGGAGGTTTCGTGAAGACTGAACTGACCGACAGTGGGGCCAAAGATGCCTTCCCATCCGACTTTCGCATTAAAATCGCCGAGGACTATTTTCACGTCATGGACCGGAAGGTGGTCATATACGTCCTCAAGACTAGCGTAGAAAGCGTCCTTGACGGCTTCGTCCTTTTGCTCCGTCGGGGCGTGCGCGCAAATAAGACTAATGTAGAAAAATTTTGCCTTGATGCGGATCGTGGCCAATCTTTCGTTCACAGGTGTGAACCGGGAAACAAGGTGGCGTGATTTCCGGCTAACGACGAATCCCCATCCGAATTCGCGCTTCTCCGCATGGCAGCTGTAGTAGATATCGCAGTGTGCTTGTTTAGAGCAGCCTTGCCCTTTCCATCGCATTTCCTGGATGGCGGTGATGTCAGCCTTTATCGTTTTGAGGGCTTCCGCCAGTTGGATAATGGCACCTTCCCTATAAAGGGTTCGGACATTCCAGGTGCATATCCGTAAATCATTGTCCGTTTTTCGTTTGCGGTGGTCGTCAACGTAATTGGGGTTCTTATCCGATTGGGGTTCTTATCCGATCCGCTGGTTTAGTTTTCATTGGGCAGTAGTAATGTGGCGGGACCCAAACCTTGCGCACATTCCATGTTTAAGGTCTATGGATCGACCCGCCGCTCAAATTAGCCGTCAAACTGACGGATGCCAGTGTGCCGTTGCCAGGTCTCGCCAGATTGAGGCGGTCAGACACGTTGCCATGTGAAGGTTCGCCCCCCGTTCCCCGTACAAAAAAACGTACACATGTTTAAAAACAATGCATTGTAAACAAAGAAACTAGTACAAATACCACTGCTCCAAAAGAAATTTTTTCACATAGATCAGATCTTTGTGCTAATGATAAAATAATAATAATTGAATGGGGATGTGATGGTGCCGATCAAAATCGATATAAGCAAAAATTTTCTGATAGACATGGCTTTGATGAAAGTCTTTGAAGCATATCTATGGTGCTGATAAAAATGTTTTCTTGTTCAAATAAAAATTTTGTTCTATGGCAAAATCCGGCACCGTCATCAGTAAGATATCGCCGTCCCATTAAATTCAATTTCATGAAAGAAACACTGCAAACAACTTTATGCGAAGTTACGCATCCCTGTAGGAAAATCAACTAATTTAAAAGTAGTTGATAAAGAAGTTTTTTGTCAACCACAACTAGTTGAAATTCTGACTTTTTTCCATAGAACGAACTAACATATTTTGTATGCTGATGTCCGCCAAATAAGTCAATTGACTTTTGTCTGCATATATTTTCAACTACTTGTTAAATAAGTTATATTAAAATAATTTTCTAATGACTTTAAAATAACCAATTGAAAACTATTACTGATGGCCTAAAGTTAATAATACTTGATGAAATAACATGGTTAAATATATATAACCTTGTAATCTAATAAAAATTTGCAATTAAAACATTTCAAAATTAGAGTAGTTGCCGCCTTAATATAATTCAAAGTAGTTCATATACTGCTTTATTTTAAATTAGTTTTTTAATTAGTTGTTTTTAAAAACAAATCAGTTTGTTCCTATAGGGATATTACAGATCAGATAGCAATTTTCACACCTACACATGTTATAATAGACCAACTAAACATAACCGTAAAGGCAACGGTACTTTTATGTATGATTGATGGCAAAGTATTTAATGCTTTATATTCAAATACATCATCACAAACTTGGAACATATGTCACGCTGCATCTAGATTCATGAATCAAGCGAAATACATTGCAGAAAAATTAGTCAATGAGGCAATGCTTTCTTTTGAACTTTCGCCATTGCATGCCTGGATAAGGTTTATGGAATGATTGCTTCATATTGCGTATAAACTCGACTTTAAAAATGGCAAGCTATATGTGCTGAGCTTGAGAAGAAAGTTCAAGATAAAAAGCTATACATTCAGCAGTGATTTAGAATTGAAATGGGGCTTTTAGTTGTCATGTCTAGATAAAAAAGTGGTAATACTAATGGTCGCAACACTGCTAGGAAGTTTTTTAGAAATTCTGAGTTATCTTCGGAAATAACCGGCATTAACTTGGAACTTATTCAACGGTTTCACAGAGTGCTTAGGCTGTGGGTTTCCGAGAAACCCAACTGCTTTTGGAAAGCTTGCTGAGGAAATAAGGAACCTTTACTTGGCTAACTATGCATGGTACTACATGCCAGTAACAGTTCATTAGGTAACATTAAAAACTTTAATATTCAATTATATAGTTTACTTTATTTTAATTTGAAGGTTCTGTTTCATGGCGAAAGGATTATAAGTTCATGCATACTGCCAATAGGTCAGCTCTCTGAAGAAGCTCAGAAAGCCAGAAACAAAGATAGCAGAAGCTTTAGAGAAAGCTTTACCAGAAAAACATCAAGAATTGACACAAACGAAGATTTGCTACACAGACTTTTAATTTCTTCTGATCCGTTTATTAAGTCTTTGCGACAACCACCCATATATAAACGGTCTAATTTAACAGTAATAACATGTAATAAAACTACTGAAAGCTCCAGAATTTAAAGGTCAGAATAATAAAGGTCAAAAATAAAGCTCCAAATTTGTTATTTATATTTATTGAATTTTCTGGTGATATAGGAAGTAGGCTTACTTACAGGCGAGGTAGGCGTGGCAGTTGACCGATCACGCCCATTTTTTGCAAAAAGGTTCCAAGTTACAAGATAAGCTTAGATACCAAATTTTATCATTATAGCATACATACATCCAAGCTTATACTAATAATACTTTTTCCAGTTGTTTGGGTGGTAGGCGTGGCAGTTGACGGATCACGCCCATTTTTTTGTGACAGTTGTTTTGAAAACAAAAATACCAAATTTCTTGTCTCTAGCTATACAACTTTTTGAGACATGAGTTTTGGCACGCTAAAATTGAAAAAGACACACTGTGCGACGGTCACTACTTTGATGGCGACAATATTGATTTGGGTGAATAAACTTGTACTTTAATTTTTTTCAATAAACGAAACTTTCTTTTTGAACAAGTTGGTATGTTACGAAAAAAAAAATCAAGCAAAATATGCAGCAGAAAGCAAAAAGTTAACGGTGCTTTAAAATTAATTGGTATACTCACAAAGTAGAGTAAAAAACTACGATCGCCTTACCGCATACTGCTCTCATCAAGTATACTCTTTTTTTTACAGTGGTGTCGAAATTTGATTTTTCTTCGTAAAAATGCAAAGCTGGCAAGTGAGTTATAATTATGTTACGAACCTTATAATAAGTAGCAATAAAAAAATTAACAAACTACTCGGTTTATTAATTTTTTTATTTATTTTTTCATTTATTAATTTTAATATACATTAATTTTAATACAAAACGAATACAGAAAAGTTTTAAAATATTTCACTTTCTTGCAGTACACGGATAAATCGGTGTACCACAAGGAGCAGCAGGTCCAGAAGATGTCATAAAAGTTGGTCCAGCTGCTGGTCCAGGATTATAAGCAATACCAAAGGAATTTTGTTCCGCTACTGATGGCAGATAGCTTGGATAATTAATACCGACAGCATAAGGAGGATAGTTAGGGTTAATTGGTGGTCCACTTGGTGGAAAAACTGCAGTTGGAGGTCCTGGATGTAAGGGCAAAGGTATTGGAACTGCGCCTGGTTGATATTGCTGAGGATACCGTTGAGCCACTGGATCCTGATTATGATAAATGACAACATTACTCTGATGATGCTGTTGCTGCTGCTGTTGTTGTTGTTGCTGCTGTTGCTGTTGTTGAGGTAAAGGTTGTTGCAAAAATGGATAATTCGTATAATACCCTTGGTTGTAATAAGTAGGTGCTTGTTGCGGCAGCATAGGGCTATATACAGGACTACATCTATACGATGGACAGTTATAATAACCGCCTAGGGGATATGTGGGACCAGCATATTGTGGTCCGGGCTCATTGTAACCACCCTTCCAACGCTGACGAAATCGCCGAAATATAGTCCCGAAGAGAAAGAATGATTTACCTTGTGGTGGCAGTTCTGTATCGATGACTTCATTCTTTTTTGTCAAACACAGCATTATGGAGCTGAATAAGAGTGAACAAAACTGAGAAGAGGATTTTTATTTACATTGCTTTTACTTGGTGATAGAAAGAGTTCAAAGTTACCAAAACATTATTCATGTTTTTTGCTGTCGTCTTTTAGTATTGATAGCTCAAAAACAACTGAAACTATTTACAGCATTTGCCTAACTGTCTATGCTATTGAAAATCTTGCATTTTTACCAACCATAATTAACTTGTGGCACATTCTTAAATGAGGCTGAAAAGCATTTCGAGGCTCATTTAATCAAAGTCATAAAAGGTAACAAACGCTTTAGCTTAATATTATTATGCCGTTGCAACAAAGTTAATAAACAACAACTGACAAGAAGAACTGCTGCTTGCTTGCTTGCTTGAAAGCTAATTTTAGCCCCTTAATTTGTAGCTATTTGTTTGGTCCATTAATAGACGCTTTGACTATTTATTCAGCATACATAAAAAAAAGCAAAAAGAAAGACGGGCTCAACCGGGATTTGAACCCGGGACCTCTCGCACCCAAAGCGAAAATCATACCCCTAGACCATTGAGCCTCATGTGTTTGCTAATTCACATTTTAATGTTATTAAATTCGTTACACAATCAAAGAAACTCATGACTTAAACATGTTTATTAAATAGTATCTTGAAGATACTATCTGCAATAAACATCTGCTAATATGGCTTTGTCTTGCGCACTTGACCTACATTTATGGCACACACTGTGCTTTATTTTTACTGTTGTCTCTTTGTTACTCGATCACATAAGCATTGAGTGTAGCGGGCTTTGTAGTTTGACAATAGTTTGTGTGTTAGTGTGTGGGGATGTAGCTCAGATGGTAGAGCGCTCGCTTAGCATGTGAGAGGTACGGGGATCGATGCCCCGCATCTCCAATTTCTCATAACATTTTGCTGGTTCTTTTTTTTAACATAGTCGCACTGTTGACTTTTTAAGTCAAAATACCGCCACTTCTTGTTGCTTAAATATTTTCATGCGGCAAGTTGTACGGCTATAGGTCAGTGGTTCCCAACCAGTGGGTCGCAGAAGGTTTACAGGTAGGTTGCAACTCGATTTTAAAACTATTAGAAACCATCGAATAAACCATCAGAAAAGATAAGAAAAGCACAAAAAAGAATTGAGTTTATGTACAGTGAATCTAAAAAGGCACAGTCAGTTTTTTTGAGAAAAACTTTGCTTTAATATTTAAAAGCAACTAATTTGGCCAACTTTTTGATGCAGTTAGTACCATTAGATGAATTTTAATTGAAATACACAAAAAAATTTCTTTACTTTATACACTACTCGAAATATAAGCGGAAGAAGAAAAAATGCCTATGAAAAAACTTTAAGCACAGGCTGTATGTGTACCTTGTTTTTGCAAATATTATGGTAATCTATAAACCCCTAGCCACACGTGCCAGTTCGAAGACAGTAACAGTTCGAAAAACTTAATACCCTCCCTGTAGGAAAATCAACTAATTTAAAAGTAGTTGATAAAGTAGTTTTTTGTCAACCACAACTAGTTGAAATTCTGACTTTTTCCCATAGAACGAACTAACATATTTTGTATGGTGATGTCCGCTAAATAAGTCAATTGACTTTCGTCTGCATATATTGTCAACTACTTGTTAAATTAGTTATATTTAAATTATTTTTTAATTACTTTAAAATAATCAATTGAAAACTTTGCTGATGGCCTAAAGTTAATAATATTTGATGAAATAACATGGTTAAATATATATAAACTTGTAATCTAATAAAAATTTGCAATTAAAACATGTCAAAATCAGAGTAGTTGCCGCCTTAATATAATTCAAAGTAGTTTATCAATCACTTGTTTTTAAGTAGTATTTCGATTACTTCATAGATAATGCAATAAAAACTATTTAGAATTGAAGTGGATGCTGCCTTAATATAATTCAAAGTAGTTCATACACTGGTTTATTTTAAACTAGTTTTTTAATTAGTTGGTTTTAAAAACAAGTTAGTTTGTTCCTGTAGGGCTCGCACTTGTCACTAATACACTCACACCTTGACATCACTGGCCCTGTCCTTTTGCTAAAGAGTTTTATACAACATTGATTCTGACATTTACTTTAAAAAAAATGGTTCCGATTTATTTCTGTGCCTTCCAATAACGGTCTTATTCACTTGATTAAATAGACTTATTTGGTTAAAAAAAGTAAAAAACAAGTCACCTCTAAACGAGGAAGTGAAAATAATAATATGTTTGATTTAATCTGTGTTGAATCGAGCTCTGATTTAAATTTTCATAAAATTATTTTAGGAATGGTCAATTTAAAAACATATTCAACATGTTATTGAGAGGAAAATGTTATCCGTAGCAAAAGTCTTTCTCATTCTCAATCTTCTGGTAGTATTTTTTTATGACCGATGAAAACTTTTGGGCAGCAATTGATTGTTACCGAATTTTTAGAACATAGCTGTTAATGACAAAAAAAACATTATTAAAGATTTATAAAAATTATTTCGAAGTTGATGTAAATACGGAATGTTTAAGTATCCATATTAAATAAATGAGTATATATAATATAATATTATATTTATATCTTTGCACCGAAAGCTACGGTCGTTGGCCTGATTTTAAATTTATTTTTGAAAGCTTTAATTTATAAATTAAAAACGGGGAAAAAAGCGGGGAAACTAAGACTTAAAATCGGGGAAAATTATTATTTTGTATGCAAAAAAAGGGAATTTTTTTCACCGACACTTGGCAGTACTGGTTTGGTGAATATGTCTCAACGACATTGTTGCTCTTGTTCATGATACAATAATTAGGTAGGGTAAGGAGATTCACCACACCGACCTGGAATGACAAAATTATAAAATACTGTTCTGCCTATGATACAATAATAAGGTAGGGTAAGGAGATTCACCACACCGACCTCGAATGTCAAAATGTGTTTTAGAATAAGAAGAAATAAATAATAAGAAAGGAAATTATTTGTAGGATAAATAGGATAAATTCTGACAAATGTATTTACAAAGAAATACATCGCTGTTTTGTGATTTTAAAGCTCTGTTTTCTATTACTATTGCATTTTTGTGTTCTTTATATCTTATTTAAAATTTTTGTTCTAATGTAATAAATGTAATAAAAATAATAAACATGTAATATATTATTCTTTTATTGCCGTTTGACGGAGAAACTGACTGACGGAGAAAATTGACACATTGCTTTTATTTCCTCTTTATAGTCTTTTTTATTTAATCTGTTGGAATTTTTCCTTTATATGACAGATGTCAGAAATTCTTTTTAACACTATTAAAAATTTTTTAATTAATTATAAATATATATTTACTTAGTATATTCACAAATTACAAGAACTGAAGTGCACTTCTGTATCAGAGAACGATTTTATAGGGAATGTCCTATGGGCAAATGGCGAATGGAAAAACTCCAAAAAAAAAAACTTCAGAACTTTTCTAATAATGAAATAATGTACATCCCCGTTTGCCAGTGCATACATTTAATAACTTCACTTTCGAAGCGAAAGTCGAAGCGAAATGTAAATATTAAAGTATAAAATGCGTTTAAAAAAAAATTAAAAAAATTGTCTGAAAAAAGGAGACAAAGTGATATTTTTTGCCAAACATCAATGTTAACGAAGTTATAACATGTCGCCACAGCTAAGCAATTCATCAAAAATGCAAAGAACAATTATGGATTTTTGTTGGATATTTTATAAGAAACGGCAGCACAGGATTTCATAATTTTGACATTCCAGGTCGGTGTGGTGAATCTCCTTACCCTACCTTCTTATTGTATCATGGTGCTGCCGTATCTTATAAAATATCCACGAAAAATCCGTGATTGTTCTTTGCATTTTTGATGAATGTCTTAGCTGTGGTGACATGTTATAACTTCGTTAACTTCGATCTTCGGCAATACGTCAATAATTGGAATGTGAATCACATTCGACGCGATAATTTTGATAAAATATCGCGTTGTTTCCTTTTTTCAGACAATTTTTTTAATTTATTTTTAATGCACTATATACTATAATATTGATATTTCGCTTCGACGTTCGCTTCGTAAGTAAAGTTATTAAATGTAGCCACTGTCAATTGGGAATGAACATTATTTTATTATTAGAAAAGTTTTGAAGTTTTTTGGGGTTTTTTCATTCGCCATTTGCCCATAGGCCATTCGCTATAAAATCGTTCTGATACAGCAGTACACTTCTGTTCTTATTATTTGTGAATATATTAAGTAAATATATATTAATATAATTTAAAATTTTTAATAATGTCAAAAAGAAGTTCTGTCATCTTTCATACAACGTGAAACAAAGAAAATTTAAGTTCTTTAAAGTTCCAGCAGATTAAATAAAAAGATGAAATAAAAGCAATGTGTCAATTTTCAAACTCTAATTTTTGATTTATGTTCAACAGTTTCTCCGTCAAACGGCAATAAAAAATGATGTATTACATTTATAGTGGACATTAGAATAAAAATTTGAAATAAGAAATAACACAAAAACTAAACTAAAACTAATATGCAATCATTTACTGAAAACAAAGCTTTAAAATCACAAAACAGCGATTTATTTCATTGTAAATACATTTGTCCGAATTTATCTTATTTATTCTACAAATAATTTCTTTTCTTATTATTTGTCCCACATTTATCAATAATACAGAAAAGTGGCAATGCTAAAACACATTTTGACATTCCAGGTCGGTGTGGTGAATCTCCTTACCCTACCTTATTATTGTATCATGCTCTTGTTGATGCCGGCGGTATAGAATTATTTCTATTTTGACAGGCGACAAAAATTGCTCCTTTTTCATTACCTAGAGAGCATGTCAAAAGCTTTATTCATTTAATAATTTGGCTTTGCGTGTGGAAAAGCTTTTTGTTGCGTCGCTTTAAAAATAATCAAGTACGATGGTATGACTACATTTCTTTTGTCGTGTAATAAAGCCGTTGCCGTCATCAATGTGTTCCATGCATTAGTGTTGATCTTGATGTCGTGATTTTATGAGGAAAATGAGCAGTGGTACAGAAATTTCGGTAGATGTTCGAAAAGCTATTATAAACCTTCATGTGCAACAAAAATCTTATCACGAAATTGATGATATAGTGCAGAGGCCTTATACAAGTGTGCAAAACATTATAAAAACATTGCATAAATACATTGGAAAATTAAAGCGTGAAAGCAGATCTGGACGCCCAAAAATATTAACACCAAGCCAAAAGCGCACTGTAGTAGTTGCAGTGGCCCATAAATCCTAAGATTTCGGCAGCAAAGTTTCAATAAAAAATTCGATCCCCAAACAATACGCAATACTCTACATAGAGCTGGTTTTCATGGAAGAGCTCCTCGGCGCAATCCATTTATTTCGGCTATTAATAAGAAAAAGAGGCTGGAGCAAAACTTCATGTACATCAATCGGAATCATTCTGGAACAGTGTAATATTTAGTAATGAATCGAAGTTCAACCTTTTTGGATCAGATGTTGCATAAAAAGTTTTTTGAAAACCTAACAATGAGGTCTAAGAAAAAAAAAATAATTAAAACAGTCAAACACGGCGTTGGTAATG
The DNA here is from genome assembly GCA_914767935.1 of Coremacera marginata. Classification (NCBI taxonomy): domain Eukaryota; kingdom Metazoa; phylum Arthropoda; class Insecta; order Diptera; family Sciomyzidae; genus Coremacera; species Coremacera marginata. The sequence goes on along the minus strand of OU612043.1, from coordinate 15,459,921 downwards.
TCATGGTGTGGGGGTGTATGGCGGCTTCTGGAGTGGGGAATCTCGTCTCTATAGATGATAAAATGAATAAGTGCTCTTATTTAAATATTTTGAAAGACAATTTGTTTCCTAGTGTTGAAAAATTGGGCATGAATGGGAAGTGACTTTTGTTCCAGCAAGATAACGACCCGAAACATGCGTCGTACCTTGTGCAGGAATGGCTTATTTACCATTGGCAATAGCTCAAAACACCTCCACAGTCGCCAGATATGAATGCTATTGAACGTACCATATTTAGCAATTATTGGAGAAAAAAATTCGGAGCCATCGCATATCAACAAAAGATTCACTAAAGGAGGCCCTTCGCCAAGAATAGGAAAATACACCACCCGAACAGACGTCAAACCTGGTTCGTAGCAGAGAACTGCACAAGCCTATTCATTTGCAATTTCAAGTACTTGTTAAATTTATGAATACAAGCGCGCTTGAACTTGATAATCTTCAATCAAGTTCAAGTATACTTGAAATTAGTCAAGTCGACGTCAGCTTGTTGCCCGAATTTATGAACGCGTGATCTACGACACGAAGTAATAACAAGCGGCAGCAGACTTGAAACGTACGTCATAGAGATTGAAAAGCTTGAATTTGTTTATGAATTTTCAACTAACTCAACTTACTTGCCTAAGAAAAGTATAGTTAAGAAAAATTTGTTGGGCACAAGGGTGTACCCAAATAAATAATTTTAAAAATAGTTTGTAAAAAATATGGGTCGCTGATAAGGGTGGTCCTCAAAAATGTTTTCTTCGTGCATTTTTTTTAAATATTTTGTGCTGTAAATCGGGCCAATTATTTGGAATCTGATGTGTTTCGACGTCCTCCCCTAAAAATGTGCTAAATGGGGGATTGATAGACACCTCAATTTGTGCGTCTCAGAAATGCTTCCCCCCTTAGAAGCCCCCAAAAAAGGGTTAGTTTTTACCTATTTTGCTTCCCCTTCGAGATATGGCACTTTTTCTATTTTTTGGAAGATTTTTCGAGAATTTTTCCAGGATTTTTCGATATCTTGCGATTTTATGTTGTTCCATATTTCGAAGGGGAATCAAAATAGGTAAAATCTAACCAATTTTTGGGGGTTCCTACTTGAGGAAGCATTTTTGAGACACACACAAATAGGGGGTCTTTTAACTCCCCTATTCGACATATTTTTAGGTAGGATCCGAAACACGTGTATGACTTACAATTTGACTTTCAGTGGACAATCTGCAAAATGGGGGATTGATAGACCCCCTTTTCATGTGTCTCAAAAATGCTTCCTCCTATAGTAACCCCCAAAATATGGTTAGATTTTACCTATTTTGCTTCCCCTTCGAGATATGGAACTTTATAATCTCAGAACATCATCTTCATAACATCAGAATCCAAATAATTGATACGACTTAAATTGCAAAAAAGGGCAAAATCTGTCAAAATCACAAAAAAGTATTGTGACGGTCCACCCTAGTGTCCAAACAACTCTTTATATTCTGACATCAGAATCGCAATCAGCGACCCCCAAGACAACAAGCTTTCCCAATTTGAACTATGTGAACTATTTGGATACTTAAAAGCTTATAAGCTTTTGCCGAACATATCAATCTTTTCAAGTATTTTCCCGAAAATTTCAAGCGCTTCAAGTTTTTGTGCTTAGCAGAGCAGTAAAGCTTGCGATTGATAAGTTTGATACGAAGTTTGCTTTGCTTGGTTTTTTCAAGTTCAAACCAAGTGAATTTTCAAGTACTTAAAAAAGCTTGATTTTTCAAGTACTTGATGCAGGTCACTGGTTGGGAGTATGCAAAGGCTCTTACAGGCAGTTATTCAAGCCAAAGAAAGCCCAACAAAATATTAAATGTATGAAAATCAAAAATAACTTAAAATTTTTTACACATGTACCTAAACTTTTTTTATGTAAAATTGTGACTTTTTTGTTTTTACATAAAAAAAGTGAAAAAACTTTCAATTTTCAAATCATGCCATAATATTTTTTTTTTTTTGTTTTTCGGTAGGTAGAAAAGGTTATTTAGATACAAACTTTGAGAATAGCTCTGTGCCTTAACTTTTTTGATTCACTGTATATTTAATAAGCAAAAATTGTCCTATAGACCCAATACTTATTTTTAAAGATTTTTTAGTATTCAATAAATAACAGCCTAGCTAAGCTAAATCTCTATCTAATGTGATTTCGCTAAAATGATTCTAACCGCCTCATTTTGTATATCGAAAACGCAAACCAACGACAAGCAAAACACGAGAAGCAATAGAATTTTGTATATAAAAAAAGTATTTTTTATACCAAGATAGATCATTACGTACCTTAGAATTTGTACGAAAGACAGACGGAAGAGATACGTGGTGTTGGTATTACTATAAATATAATTTATTGAATTGAGACTTGTGACTTTTACGTGCATTAAATTCGCGAACAATAATTTTTAAGTTTAACGTCTTGAGCATATCTGCCTCCTGCAACATCGTCGTTCTTTTTTAATTTTTTATTATTTTCAATTTCGAAAAAGATCGTTCCGCTGTGCAGTTTGATACTATCAGACATATTTTGTCAAACGTTTTTCAATAAAAATTAAGAAGTGAAAAACAAAACATCAAAACAAAAATCGATTTTTATATGGTTGAATTTCGACCACAGGCGATACTACGAGTAGTATTAATAAATCTAAAACTTTGCTCACATTGTAAATACTGGTTGTATAAAACTGTTTCTAAGCTGCACCGAAACTATGCGTACATTTTTTTTTTTAATTTTTTTTATTAAAACTTAATTCTACGCCTAAATAAGAAACAATTAATACTTAATACATTATTATATAACAGACTTGATAACAATGAACCTGGTAGGGATTCAAACAATACTTATGTTTAGCCAAAATAGCCACCATAGCCTGGATAGAAACCGCCAAAGCCACCATAGCCTGGATAGCCACCGCCATATCCTGCATAAGGATATCCTGCATAGCCAGCACCACCACCAAAGCCAGGCCTGTTGCCTGTAAATGCACCCAGTAGATTGCTAAATAAGCCACCTGAACCGCCAAACAAACCGCCTCCACCACCACCACCACCTCCAAGAAGTCCAAAAATGCGACTGTTGGTGTTACCAGGAGCATTGGCTGCACCACCTGAGTATTGTCCACTAACAGGATATTGGCCCTGGTTTTCTCCCTGGCTTTGACCCAGGCTTTGGCCGCTGTTCAAACCATATTGACCATATTGTGCTTGACTTAAGCTAATGCACAGAGCTAGCAGTACGCTGTTGAAGAGCTAAAAATAAAGATTTGTTCAAAGTAATGTCTTCACTTTTAAGTTTTATACTTACGTTAATTTTCATTTTTGTGAAAAAAGTTTTTGTTATCAACTTATCTATAAGAATCTCTTAGCTATGCTTGTTTAAGTTATGCTTTTGTTCAACTAACTGTTACTATTTTATCAACAACTCTTAGTTTATATACTAAAACACAAATTAATAGTAGACACCCACCTCTTCTCATTTTGAGTAGCGATTATTTCAATTCACGTTTTCGATTTCTAGACGGAAGTGTTTTTTTAACGATTGCCAATTCTTCTTAGTTTGCTCCACTGACCTTAAACTCTAAAAATATGACGTTGTTTTCTCACGATAACTTAGGCTTGTGCAAAATATAACTATTATTAAACTCTAAAAACTAGTCTATCATCAAAATTAACATATTCACAGTCAATGAACTTTTGACACAGGTTGTTTAGTGTTAAAAGACATCTTCCAAATTTGAAAAAAAAAAACAAACCTATAATGCTGCTAGCATTGAAAGTTTTTTGACTTTGCTGGGACAGGAAGAACTTGATTTCGGTTCTATAGTATAAAGTGGTGCATATTTTTGTTTATGTTACTAATACTAAAAACATATAAAAGCGTTGTAAAACTCAAATGATTTCGAGTTAAAATAACTGCCGCAACCTAAGAAGAGTATTCATAAAGAAATGTCACCAAATGTAAGGATCTAAGAACTTTTTTGAAAATCGGGTCATAAAATTTTTTTTTAGCTTTTTTCAGCTTTGTTTACCGTGCTGCTGCTGCTGTTCGCACTGGGTCCCTTCAACACGCTAGCCTTTAAGTTACCCTTCAAAGGCGGCATCGCGCCTTATCCACAATTGGTGCCTATACCCGTAACAGTACCTGTGCCAGTGCCAGTTGCTGTGCCTGTCTTTGGACACAAGCATGGCTTGCTAGGTCATGGCGGTTTTCCCGGTGTAGGAGGTTTTGGCGGTGGTTATGGTGGCAGTTATAGCTATGGAGGTAGTTATGGAGGCGGTTATGGAGGAGGCTATGGAGGCGGCTATGGAGGCGGTTATGGAGGCGGTTTTGGAGGCGGCTATGGAGGTGGTTTTGGAGGTGGTTATGGAGGTGGTTTTGGAGGCTGATTTTAAAAGCCTTAAAAAATATCAACATATGTGTTAATTTTAGAGATATAGTATTATTTTAAATATTTTATTAAAAATATTTATCTTCTTAAAAAAAGGTTTTTTCCTTCATAGAATTTAAAAATTTCAATAATATGCTATAAGCGAAAATTTCCTCTCAGATTCTTTCATTCTTCACTTAACTACACAGTATAATAGCAGTATTGATTTTTAAGTAGATTTTCGTTTATCTTAATAATGAAATTCCTAAAAATGAAAAAAAAAACAATTTCTCACAGATTGTTTCCGCCCGGGTTCGAACCGGGGACCTTGTGCGTGTGAAGCACACGTGATAACCACTACACTACGGAAACCGTTAGTTTCAGAGAAATAAAGTCACTATAAAAGCAGCGGAGTTCGCAGCAACAATTTTTGCTTCCGAGTGGTGAATTATTTTTAATTGGTGAAAAGCTATTTATATAAACATCACACCAGTAGCAAATAATTAGTCAAAATTATTATTAATACATTTGCAGGGCAAATTTTTGTAAAAAGCCAGAGATCCAAAATAAATATTATTTATTTTTTTGGTGTCGTTAAGTTGGCGATGATTTGAAAAATATTTTGTACGTTATTTGATAACAATTATTTTCAATTTGTATTTCTTATGTTGCCTCGTAACAGTAATAGACGAGAAAAAATTTTTGACGTTGCTCATAACTTTTCTTTTCTCAATTTTTTTTATGTTACCTATGCTACACCTACACTAGGTGTCATAAGTCTACGCTCTTAAAATGTTTAGCTTATTAAAATTTAAAAAAAAAAACAACAAAGATCTGTGTTAAGTTTATACAGGGTGCCCCGCAATTGAGTGCAGCTATTTACGGAGCTGAAAGGTTTTGTCGAGCCGAGCAAAAAATCGTATGGGAGGGGGGGTCTATTTTCACATTCTTAGGAGCTACAGGGTTAATTAATATTTTACAACTTTGATTCACGTTATTGTTTCTCAATCAAAAGAGTAATCAAAAGAGAGAAAAGAGCTTAAGAAGAGTAACTAACATCTAAGTTCGGCCATGGTCGAAGCTTACAAGATGGCATATCCTATATCTTCAGTAGACGAGGTTTTTAATGTTATGTAAGACATTGAAATTTTCTAAATGCTAAGTTCATATATAACAGTATTTTACTAGATAAAAAAATTTAATTTCAAAACACATTAAATTTTTCAGCTATGGTTGATATTTTTTTTTTGGAAATGCCCATATATTACTTCAGGCACTTTGATATAGGAGAACATTTTGACAACACATTATTTTATTTTTTATAAAAACAACAAAAATAACTTAACATTTTAAAAATTTATACTTATACGCTCTTAAGTAAAAAAATAAATAAAATAGTTATAGACAAAAATTTAAGCAAATAGTTAGTAACGGGTTGGATACCCTCGACGTTTGGGAACCTCTCTGAGCCTATTTTGCATTGAATTCATCGGCTGTGTGGTCTCTGCAAACGATATCTTCTCCCACTCCTCTTTGAGCACGTCCTTTAGCAATTTCTTAATCGTTATGGTTCACTGACGTATTTTTCTCTCTGGTAATGCCCATAGGTTCTCTGTTGGGTTTATATCTGGCGATTGCGGAGAAGTATGCAGCATTTTTAGGACATTGGACAATAGCCAAAGCTTAATGAATTCAGCAGTGTGCTTTGGGTCGTTGTCATGTTGCAAATAAAAATAAGTGGACAACCCCAACATTTCAGCACTCTGGCTTATATTCCTCTTCAGAATATCCAAATAAGCAAATCTGTCCATTGTTGAATCTATATATTCCAAATTGTCTACGCCTCCAGCTGTCATACATCCCCATATCATGACTCCTCCCCCACCATGCTTGATAGTTGGCAGCAAATTATCCTTTTTAAGAGCTGTACTTCCTCCATACAATTTGTCTTCCTTTAATTCCAATAAACAAAATTTGCTTTCCTCTGAAAAAATTATTTTTTCCCCTTAGTCAGGCGGCTTATTTACATATATATTGGCAAAGTCAATACGTTTTCTTCGGCTTGTCAAAAACCGTTCAAAGAAACCTTGTCAAACCTTGAAAGAAACCTTTCAAGCTATATGACCATGGTAACCGGCCGGCTTTTCTTAAAACTCTTTTGGCTGTGGACTCACTTATTGTCTTATTAAGTTTTTGGTTGACATCAGCTGTTATTTGGAGCGCTGTTGTTTTCGGATTTTTCTTAATAAGGGGCACTACATTACGAGACTCCCTTTCTTATAATTTGCGTGGACGGCCAGATCTTTGTTTGGAAGTTATTATTCCCGTTTTTTCAAAATTTTGAATAACTGTTCGCACTAATGTCCATGCTCTTTCAAGAGTTCTTCCTATTTGCCGATAATTTTGACCATCTTTCCAAAGTCTTAATATTATTTTTTTTTCATTTACATTTATTTCTCTTCTCTTCTCTTCTCTTCTCTTCTCTTCTCTTCTCTTCTCTTCTCTTCTCTTCTCTTCTCTTCTCTTCTCTTCTCTTCTCTTCTCTTCTCTTCTCTTCTCTTCTCTTCTCTTCTCTTCTCTTCTCTTCTCTTCTCTTCTCTTCTCTCTTCTCATCCATTATATAAAATTAAAAAAAAAAAATAGACTTTATCTGTATGAATTTTTACAAATTTATAAATATGTATCTTACTTTAATAAACATGAAATAGTGGTCAATTAGTACACAACTTGCATGTTTCAATAGTTTTAAAGTAATGAGCGAACACTTTTGACCTTCCACTGCTCATGGCAGAATTATAAGGTAGGGTCGACTCGGAGAGGAATGGAGTAGAAAACAGAATAAAGCGAGATTGGTGTCAAAATCAGCTGTTCATCGCGAATTTCTTTATGCTCACGTTTCTCAGTTGTTTTTAGGTTAAAACTGTTACAGGTTTTTTTTTGTAATTTTAAGACTTCTTTCACCTTTTATAATTTTTATTAAACTTTTTTTATAATATTTTCACTCAAATTAGCACAAATTTAACACCCGCGACCGCACTGTTTGCAACTTGGAAACAAAATATTTTCTTCATTTGCAATTTCTACGAAATTCGTCGTTTAAACATATATGTTCCTTCTCATTATCCACTCTTCGATGACGCGTGAAAGCACTCAGCGAAGCGGCCCTACCTTATCATTGTATCATGCCAATGATAAGCTGAGGCGTTATGAGTGCCGTTATTTCCAACACTCTCTGAACGAATTCGGAGAAAATATGTACAAAGCCTCATTAGTGATGTGCACAACAGATATTCGAAATAAATTGAAACAAATGTTAGCCCTTTTGAAATTTTTTAGCTAAAGAAAAGTTTTTATGTAATAGGAGCGTAGACTTATGACACCTAGGGTATCTGAGAGCTTTTCAAGATAAATACAACTTCTAGTGATTTGATAGGCATTATACACTCAGCAGCAAAAGTTTGCGTACAAAAATTATGCAATGATCTGATCTTAAAACAACAACCAAGATTTGAATATATAAATTCAAAAATGTATTAGGAGGTTTTTAAATATTATATTTAGTGGTGCTTTCCTGGGGGTTCGCAGTGATTCGCGCGAACCCTTTGATGTGAATGCTATGGTTTTTGGGTAAACGAACGGATTTCTTGAAACAATTTGTACAAATTCTCAAAATCTTTTTAATATTTCAAATGGTGAAATATTAAGCTTTTAGAAAATTATATTTATATATGTAAAATTTTAGAATGGAATGAAAAAATTGGTATTAAATTAAAAATGGTATTAAAAACGGAGTGACGATTCTCAAAGATCGTCGCGGTAATGACGAAAAAAAATAAATTATTATTTAAAAATTATAAATAATTATTCAAATATTTTAATTCAATTATTCAAAAATATTAGCTTCGTCGAAAACAGAATTTATGGAAACCTTCCATAGGTTCTCTGATTGACAGCATCATACAAAATGTTAAATTAAGATTGATTGGTTTCTATCAAGTAGGATCAAATAACAAAAAAGAAAAATATTGATAAGAGCAAAATTTATGAGCTAGCCAATTTGTTAGAGGCGTGCACTTGGAAAATTGTAGATATAATATTGTAGGCCGAGGAGAATTTTAATGAATTCCAAAAAGTTTTTAATTTTGATATCGATAAGCATGATTTCCGTAATTATTTAGAAAATATTATAAGCAATGGTCATCAGGAAGTTAGTAAAATTCCAAAAAACATTAAAAAGGCGAAAAATATCATTAATACGATTGCTGCTAGGAGTGCTGAAGCAGACCAAGGACTTTCATTGATGAATATTATAATCACAGATAAAAGAGTCAGTTAAACAGTGCAGAACGTATCGAATTTAAAGACTTTAAACTTAATTGGTAGCCCATTGAAAACTTGGAACGCAGTTCCCTATGTAACAAGTTAGTTGAGAAACCAAAAATCGGCAGATGATACCAGGGTGAAAAAATCCAAATCAAAAGACTAAAGTCAAAAACAAGAAGCTATTTGGAAATATTTTAAATGATTAAGAACTTTATAATAATATGTATGAATATATGAAATTTCAGAAATCTAGTTTATCTAAATAATTGTGAGTCTTTTCCCATTAGTAAACAAAATAAAAGTGAATATGAACGATAAATTGTTTTTTTTTTTCTGACAAATAATATTTCAATGGGAATATTAATATTAAAAAATATTAGAAGATATTGACTGCGAATCCGAAAACTCTGGTAAAATTTTGGGAAAGCATCACTGATTATATTTCTAGTTTAAAATGATTATAGATAGTGAATAATAGGCACATAAGTTCAAAGGAATAAACATAAGTTTAAATACTCCATAATTGCATATGCAAAAGTCTGCGTACATTTAAAGAAATGTTATAAACAAGTCCTACATTTTCGATTATCACAAAAATTAATAAGAATCTGGATAACCTTTACCTTTTCCAACCTCTTGCGAACGCTTTGGCATAGATTCCAATAAATTGGATGTCTCCTCAGTGGTGACGTTGGTGCATTCATGAATCCTGGATTCAAATCAGGTGATTGTGGTTGTGTTTTAAGCTATTTCGGGATGTTATACAGCATCCAGGACCTAGTATTAGTAGCAATGTGCTTTGGTTCGCTATGCTGCTAAAACATATAATTGGTGCCCAGCACCAAATGCTTAGTACTCGACCTCCCCCCCTCCCCATACCACAATACTACCTCCAATGACTTTACTGTCGATTTAAAATTTTTTGGATCAAGATTTACCTCGTTTTCTCCACACAAGCTGCTTACATTTGATCCCGAAGAGTTCAACTTTATTTCGTAAGTGGATAGCACTGTGTTCCAATTCTTTTTGAGCTTGTGAAGGTGTTTTTTGGCAAAGGCGCAGCTTTCCATTGTTAACTGTCACCCAAGGCTTTTAACGTGCTACAGGTCTATGGTAATTAGCTTTTTTTAACTCGTCTGTGGGACCAAGGTATATTTTCATAAAATTTTCCATGATATTCTGGCATAATTCTAGATCAATTGCTGCAATGGCCAGTTGGCCAGTTCCTGGGGCGGAAAAGTTTGGGGCTTATTCCTAACAACCACGAGCTCCTCACAATCAACGCTGACTGCTGCCATGGCAATGTTAACGTTCGAACGGGCGGAACGGAGACGACCACTCCTTTTCACGTTTACAACAGAGTCAGTGTACTCCAATTAATTGATTAAATTGGCCATGGTGTTGCGATACGGTACGTTATAATGACTGAGAAGTGTGCTGGTTGTGTGAACCGTCTCCGCAAGATTTTCAAGATACGCGTTGCTCATGCGTGAATTTCTTAATGACTAAACCTCCATGCTTGCTGTTGGCAGCTGTCATTTAGTACTCTACGCTTGTCACAAAAAAGTAGTCGAGAAAATAGGGGGAATAGGGGGAAAAAACTAAAGTTACAAAAAATTTTTCTTTTTTTTTTTTTGCTTAAATTAATAAACAGCTTTGCAATGAATTGATAAGTTTTTTAATATTGAGACTAAAACATTTAATGGAAATCAATTGGTTGTTTATATTCTAGTGTTAATCCTTCATTTTGGATTATATATATAAATTTTAAGATATAACCTTAAATCTTAACATGCTTTATTAACTGTCCTTGTTCTTTGGTAACACATACTTATTTTTTGAACACTTAACCCTCTAATAGAACCCCCCAGGCCTGCCTCTAGGCGGGGCTTACGCCAATTGATATAAAACAGTTATCTGTGGAAAAATTCTCACATTGTTTTCTTTGGAGTGTACATGAATATCCAAGTCACATTTCAGTTTATACCGCTTGGCGCTGGCATGCTCCGTTTGACAATTATTTCAATTTGAAATTCAATTTCATCATATTTTAACGAATTTAATTAATTTCCAAAAAAAACTTGATTTTCAGTCAATTAAAAAACACATTAATTGAAGTGATATTCAAGTGGAAAAAAATACTGATGAGTAGGAAATTGTTCACTTAATAAATGCCTGTTTTACTATTAAACATTAAGGCGTAGTCGACATTTTCACCTGTAACAAACGACCAAAGTTTCAAAACGAAAAACGAAACGCAGATTAGTTTCTCTCTGCACCAAATTAGTCTAATCTGATTTTTGGAACTCAAACAAAAAATGTGGCATTAGCGGGTTAATTATAACTGCCTATATGGCCCCGTTTCGCTCTAATAAGCATTTGCATTATATGCAATTTCACATCATCTTTATGCTCCTCCACTGGAATGTCCTTCAACATGGCGGTTACCATTTTGCCAAACAATTTATCACAATCCTCATTATCACTAGTCGATTTCTTAGATGTTAAAGGTTTACTGTTCATCTGTGCATTGCTGTGTTCCATGCCATGATGATGATGATGATGATATGTGGGAGATTCTAGTCCCGTTGCCTGCTCCACATCGAAGCGTTTCAATTGCAGTCGCTTCTTTTTGTGTGCCTCATTTAAAACTTCATGTGACATATTGATGGGGTACGAATTGTTGCGTGGCTGAATTTTTTCTTCCATCATTTCCAACTCGTACATATCAGGTTCAGTGGAGATATCATCGATTTCTACCATTTCATTAGGTTCTGTCTTGATTTTGGAATCACACGACAATGAAGTTTCTTTGTTGTTGCTGTTGTTTTTATTGGATAAGTCCACTTCTAATATAGGACTATGGCTTAAATTGCTTTGACACTGACGTTTTGCATTATGATGGTAGCTAGATAAATTATTGTATTCCTGTTCATGTTGCATCTGTTGTTGTTCATGATTTTCATGTGTATTTTTCTTTGATGTAGAGCTGTGATCACTGGCATCACAAGTTGTATGCATAAATTTTTCTTGAAAATCAATAGGCGCCAGGAAAAAGGGATATTTTTCCAGTTTTCTGTGAAGATAGAAAGAAAAAGCTTATAATAAAAGGTGATCATCATTGGATAATATATCAATTTTATTGATATGAAAATCAAAAACATAAAAAGATTCAAAATGGTTAACATTTTAAAGAAAGAATGGTTAACATTTCAAAGAATTTTGCGAGCGAAAGTGACGAGCCAATTAAAAGTGAAATATGCTCCGTTGCTGTTTTCGTACCAAAGAACGAAGCGTGGTTCACTTCTTGTTATCTACTCAATTTTCATGAATTGACTCAAATCTAAAACGGTAAATTTTAATTTAAAATTGTTTAAATGTTAGAATATGTTTTAAAATTTTTTTATTCATAAGCATGTTGTAGCCGCTTTGTATGTCAAAAAGGAACACTTTCGATTTGAAGTGGGAACAAGGACAAATATGGGTTGTGTATTTGATAAAATCATTAATTATTTTGAATGAATATTTTGAATTTGGACCTGAAGACTAACTGAACTATTTTATTTATTTCTATTTTTCCAAAACATTTGTTCTTTTAACAATAATTTTTTAAAATCCCAGACCAAAGAAGAAGCCAGTGTCTATTGGTTGTGTAGAAACCAGTCTGAAGGGAGTATTCCTGGATGGCAAAAATTTTTGTTCGATTTTTTTTTTGCATATTTTTTGCATATTTTTATAGCTTGGATATTTGAGAATATCGTCCTAAAATGGTTTTTTGAAATTCGAAATGCTTTAGGAGATATGGCCTTTTTTGTCCAGCAATGTTTTCGCCAAAATGCGATTTGCTTAATTTGGCTACTTTTTGTATGCAAAGGTTTGAAGCAACCACCGAATTTCGTTCAACGCGTTCTTTAGTAGGTAATAACTTGTTTGTATACGCATTTTAAAAATAAATGAATACACATTTTAGAGCTTAGGTATTCGAATGTTGGCAGCGCTTAGTTCACTTTGAATTGAGTTATAAACCGGACGCGCGCGCGCATACAGGTTTGAAAAGTACAGTTTTGATAAAAATTTTTGTTTGTGCTAAAGACAATGGATAGAAAAAGTAATAGAAATAAAAATAAAAGAAACACTGGTAGCCATCGAAAAACTCGTTCCTTGAAACGCCAGTTTCGTGGTAACCAACACGAAAAAGATGCGGACACGCACTATTGAGATTTTTTGCCAATACTTCAAATAATGAACCTAATGGGCATCCAGATTGGCAATGTCACATATGATTTCTGCACGTCTCGGAACGAAGAACGTTTGAAAAGGTCCGAAGACAGAGCTCTGGCCGCATCAAAAGAAGGTAGAACTGCCAGAAGAAGGAGAGGAAGAAGGAAGGAGTTGTTTATGGGGCTGGCATTGCAGATTGATATATGTAAGTATTTCACAAAAAAAAAAATGTTTTATTGCCTAAAATTTTCTTTGAATTTTTTCAAAATCACGTTTTTCAACTTCGAAGTCACTTTTCTCCGGTTCTACTGAACCGATTTTGATGAAACCAAATGCAATCGACGTAGAATTGTCGAATTGCTTAAAGCTGTATGCTCAAATTTTTCATTAAAATTTTTTTTTTGATGAAAAAAAAATAACTTCAAACTTAAACGCGTTTATCTCAAAACCACGTTTTTCGAGCTTGCGGCACAGATTGCGCCCGTAGTTCTGAACCGATTTTGATGAAGCAAAGTGCAATCGACGCAGAATTGTCACCGTTTTGGTTCCTAACTCAATCACAGTTTTAAACAATTTTTTACTATTTTTTTTTTACACTTTCATTTTTCAATAACTGGTTTTTCATTTTTCAATAACTGCCATTTTGTAAAGAATAATTGCAAAATTATTATTGAGGTAAGGATCATAATTACATCTGTACTGAATCTAACGCTGCTTACTTTTTCCATGTCAGATGATCCGAAGTCGAGTTATCCGGGCCGCAAGCAGCATACCTTTTTTTCGACGCCCAACTTTAAAGGCCGACAACTTTTTGAGCAGCCCTCGTACAAAGGAAACAATTTTTTTCATTTAATATGTTCTTAATACAATGAAAAAACAAAATTTTAATAACTCTTTGCGTTTTCAAATGAGAAATTTTTCAAAAAGGGTTCAAAAACAGCCTCCAACCAGGAATACTCCCTTAATAAAAGAGGTTATTCAGTAAGGCGGGTCACCACAATATTTAAAGATTGTCCCCCCTTTTCCCTTCCCCAGAATGACAGCTTACTAGAGAGTTTTGCAGCACCATAATTTTTTAATGTCCCAAAAAACAGCCAAAATAGTATTTTTTGTTTAGTATAGTTTTGGCATTTTTGACCGATTGTGAAGTGTGATATATCGTTAAAAAATCATCTTCAAATAAATATTTCAAAGGAATTAATGGAAGGATTTTATTGATTCTATTCTTTAGAAAAAAAAAAAATACAGAGTTTCAAAGTATTAGAACAAAAAAACCACTTAAAAAAAAAAGATTAATGCAAAAAAATTTCTTTTCAAATTTTCTTTTTAACCCTCCGATGAGTGACAGTTCTGAACTTTACGGCCGTGTGAAAAGGTCCCTACGGACCTTTTTTGTAAATCATGTTTTTTCATATAAAAAATTTATTTTTTTAAATTTTTTTTTTGTTTTTATTGTTTATAACTAAATTCTACATACAAAAATAATTTTTTCAATTTTTTTAATTTTTTTTTTTTTTTTGCTTGAATAAAAAAGTTTAAAAATGATTGTTGTTAAGCGTGTACTTCTTGTCCCCCGCCCTGTGCGCAAGTGTTGCAGCGATGTAAAAGTGTGCTATGTTCTTCGCAAACAGCGTTGCCGCAGCCGAAGCAGTGTGCCCGCGTTTTCCGCTGCCGCCCGTACTCAGAACGGCAAAGGCGACATGACGGTCTACTTGACCTAGCCGCAAACGACGGTGCATTGCCTTCCATCGGTCTTGGTAATACCTGAAATGAAAAGAAAAATAAAAAACAAATAAATATATATTCTATTCTTGAATTTGAAGATGTTTTTCTTACCCTGACATCGAATGCTTCCATCGCATTGCGTATCCTTGGATATGAGGTTATATGGTTGTTCAGGGCACGTTCTTCGATATTTGGTGTGGCCAATTGTTTCGTTAGCAGTAACAAGAACGACCGCCGTCTGTCACTCCTTTTTATAGGCTTCATTTCGTTGTAAATCGTAAAAGCAGCAAATGCGGCGACGTCCAGCATATTATAAAACATGGCCAACGGCCATCGTTGTGTTGCTCTTTTGCAGCTGTAAGTGCCTAGCATTTGATCCATGGTATCAACGCCGCATTTGTTGGCGTTGTAATCTAATATGGCATAGGGCTTCCGCTTCTCGGTTTGCTCGTCAACGAGGCAGGTGTAGTGCATTGTGGAGAGCACGTTCACCACTTTATTTTTTTTCGGCACGTATGAGCATAACGCTATATCCCCTTCGTTGAACCCAAATAATGTACTATTGATGGTGCGCTTCGAGTTCTTCTTGAACTCCTGTGGAATGAATGTTTTGTTGTAGCGCACTGTGCCAACATATGCGGTCTTCCTCCTCAACAAAATACGCGCCAAGTCAAGAGTGGTAAAGAAATTATCCGCGTATATAGTACGGCCAGCATCTAAATATTTTTCCACAAGATCCAGCACTACGTTCTGCCCTTGGTTTATCTCCCGTTGTTGGTTTGGCCTTTCCTTAAAAGCATTAAAGTTCATGTCTTCGAATTTTTCTTAGAATTTTTTGTTTTTACCATCATCCCTAATGTCTTTGAGTTTAGGTCTTTGTGTTCAGAACAAGTAAATTATGTGTTGAAACAATAAAAAAAATTATAATGATGCCCAAAAACATGCATTTATTAGTGAAATTCAGTACAAGGTCCATACGGACCTATTCACACGTCCGCGTACTATTCTCACTAAAACCTCAATAACTCCTAAAGTAATGATCCGATCGGCTTGATTTTTTTTTCCAAAAGATGCGCAATACTCTTGGAATACAGAGTAACTTTGGAGCGGGGTTGTAGTGGCCGAAGTAGGAGTAATTTCAGTTTGAAAAGGCAAAAAGGTCCCTAGGGACCTTCTCACTCATCGGAGGGTTAAATATTTTTGAGTTCTTTGGAATAATTTTTAAATGTTTTGAAATATTTTGGCAATATTTTTGATTAATTGTGGACATTTAAGAATTTAAAGTATCTTTATAAAGTATTTATAAGATGTTTCCGCCATTTTTAAAATGCTCTCATTTATGAAGTCCTTATAAGAGCTTTTAGTGTTATTAAACGATTATGAATAATGTTTTTCGAAATTTTTTCTATAAAGGCTTTATAAGATTTACATAATTTTTTTTATGAATACAGCAGTAGGCTGAAGTGGGGTGATGTGTAACACGTTTTTATTTGCTCTAATAAAAGTGTTAAGAAATTGAATTTTTCATTGATTTTAAGGGTATCCCTTGTAGGAGAACCAATTCGAAGTTAGTGTTTTTATGGCTGTTTGATATTTTGATATTAAGTAGGACAAAAATTTCAAATATGGTTTTTTGATCTTTTTAAATCGGTGGAGTGATGTGTAACACCAACAAAATGTTAGTTGAAAGATCAGGAACTTTAATTTCTTATGCTTATTTAGACATTTTATGTTTAGTAAAAGTATTATGATAAGAACTTAATGAAATAATCGCAATACCTCGTAAATCTATCTGATTCTCAATGCACACATAAGCATATACGTTGAACTTTAGAAAACTGATCTTTAGATTCAATAGAATATATAAATGGCTTTATTAATTAAAAATTTATTAATTAATTAATATTATGGCTTAATTAATGGTGAACATTTAATAATTTAAAGTTACTTTATAAAGGATTTATAAGATGCTTCTGCCATTTTTAAAATGCTCTCATTTATGAAGTCTTTATAAGAGGTATTTAGTGTTATCAAACGTTTATGAATATTGTTTTTCGAAACCTATCTTATAAAGGCTTTTTAAGTGGTACATAATGTTTTTTTTTATGAATACAGCAGTAGGCTTAAGTGGGGTGATGTGTAACACGTTTTTTGCTTCAATAAAAGTGTTCAGAAATTTTATTTTTTATTGGTTTTAAGGAATATCCCTTGCAGAAGAACCAATTCGAAGTTAGTGTTGTCATGGCTGTTGAATATTTTGGGAAATGCATGAAGTAAGACAATAATTTCAAATATGGTTTTTTTGATCTTTTTCAAATCGATGGAGAGATGTGTAACACCAACAAAATGTTGGTTTAAAGACCAGAAATTTTAATTTCTTATGCTTATTTTGACATTTTATGTTTAGTAAAAGTATTATGGTAAGAACTTAATGAAATAATAGCAATGTCTCGTAAATCTCTCTGATTCTCAATGCACACATAAAATTAGAATTAAAAAACCCAATAAACCAAACGAATTCGTTTCGAATTCGAGGTGAAACCGAGATCTCGGATATTCATTCCAAAAACGAAGTTTGCTCTCGATTTGCTATTGAATCCGAGAGCGGGAGAAATGCACACTTCATTCTCGAAACGAGATTTTCACTATAATCCAATCACTAACGAAACGAGAATTTAAAAATTAGCAAATCGTTTTCGATAAAAAGAAAAAAAATACAATTTTTATTCACAATCTTAAAAATTCTCGGATTCATCTCGAATTCGAATCGAATAAGAGATATCCGAGCCGAGTTCTCGGTTTCGTTACTAATTCGAAACTAACCCTAGTTCGTTTTGTGGTTTATTGGGAACTGATCGTTTGCTTCAATAGAATATATAAATATATTAATTGCAAAAATAAAAAAATACATTTCAAGTGTAAAATGATTATTCGTTGGAAATATCCATAACGGAGTGACAATTCTCACAAATAAATTGGCTCACAAAATATAAAAAAAGGCGCTTGCATTTGTTGCATTCAAGTGAATTTTTGTGATTTAAATGTTTTGGCAAAAAAACGCAACAAATCATGCTTCTTCGTATGAAGACGAAGAGCGACTGTTTTGTGACTGAGCACCTGCACCTTTCTTTGTCGTTTGTTGGGTTTTATTTTCCATATTTTTTTTTTGCTACCTCCTGCAACTGTGTTCTGTGGCATTGTTAGAACACAGCTTTTCATTGACTTCTAACCACGATTGGATTTTGGTCTGGGCTAAATAGTATTTAATGTCGTTGATGAGATTGCATTTCAGAGTTTGACGTTGTTGCCTCTTTAATGGCAATTATAATGTGTAAGATGTGTTACACATCACCCCACCGTGAGTGTTACACATCAACCCAATCTAAATCACTTTTCCTCATTGATGTAATTTTACCACAGCCTGAAAAAATGTAAAATCTTTCATTATATTTAAAAGAGATTAATACCAAATTATTACATCCACTCACTTTTAAAATCTGAAGAAAACTTTATCCGAAACGTATATTTTTTTTTTTTGTAAATTAAATAAAAATTATTTAACAAAACTTTTTCACGCTTTTTCTAACTCTAATGAAATGTTTGTCTGCCTACTGCCAACACTTATGAAAAACTATGTAGATGCTGTCAAAATAAACATATCGCAGTTTATTCACTCATATGCTAACACAAAAAATCGCCGTGTTACACATCACCCCATGGTACACATTAAGCCACCACTCCCTATATTTTTATTCACAAGTTAATATATTAAGTAATAATTTTTTCGGTTTATTTTTGGATTTTTTTCTGATTTTTAATTTATTTTTAATACGAAAATTTTCTCTGGAAATAATTTTAAATTAGTGAGGCAAAATATCTTAGTTTAGTTTTGTTGAATTAAACTCTTTACTGCTAATTTTAAGTTGGTGTAAAATTCACACTCTATAACTTTTTCACCTATTTGGCATTATTCACCAAATCTTAACCAATTCACCAAATACTGTAGTATAGCCAAATTCAACACTTTGCAGTCAGGTTGATAAGCCGAAATTCTAGTTCTTGAATATGTGTTGAAAAACTTTTATATTAAAATGAATATTTTTGAAATAATAACTCGATTTTGTTCGAAGTGTTTCTCTTGGCTTCCAAAGAGTAACTTGTAGACTTTTTGAAAAATTTAAAAATTCTTTTTTAACCATTAATCCAAATGTTTGTTGTGATGCAAAATTTCAAAGGTTATTCAAGTAAAAAAAACACAGCACATTTTAATTAACTACTAAGCTATAGGTTAGAATTAAAAATTAAGCCCGCCAACATGAAAGCAAACGTAAAGCTTCTTACTTCCTCGGCGCTATGTGATCTTCTATGAAGACGATTTTCTCAAAGCACGTCCAATCACTGTGAAAACGCTCGCCACAAGCCAACGCACGGTCACGTTTCTTCAGTTCCTTGGCTAGTTTCTCGCGCAAGAGTTTCCAACGCTTTTGGCAATCATCCACTGAAAAACACAAACATTTTAAATAAACCGTTAAAAGCTAGATAAAATAATAAATAACTGCTGTACCAACACAACTTGTAGCCCCACATTTATTTACCCATGCTCCACCATACAAAAACTCACCACTTTGACCTAATACATCGGCGATTTCGCACCAAGCTCGCTCACGCTCAATTTTATTAAAATACGATGCGTGTTTCTTATCGTAAATACAATGACGTTCCCGCACGGCATCTATCAACTTTTTCACAAACTCCGAGTAGTCGCTGTCATGCTCCATAATTTTTGTCTACTCTTGCTTATGCCAATAGTGTATAGCCCCAAGTTCACCACAAACACTGAATTTTCTGCTGGCTGCCACAATTTGCACAACAATTCTCTTGGGCTTAGTGTTTACACTTAATTTTACAAAGATTTTTTAGGTTTTATTTTTAACTGTACGCTGAAGTCAAACATTACTTTATTATTCTACAAATTCATGCTAATATTATCGACTTTTCTTTTGTCCGTTCCGCTGTCACGTCGCACTTTTATGAAGTTTATCTTTGTATTCTGCGCATTCCAAGTTAAGTTGATGTATTCCATCAAAAGCTCGTGTGGTAAGTTGAATTATGGCTTAACGTGAGAGACTGCGTAGAGGTAGAGGAAGTTAGCGAGAGTGCACATCCACCAAATTAACTTAAGCTCTGGCCAAAGTTTACAGCTTTTTTATTCACACAGCAAGCTTTTTATGATAAAGTTTAACAAATAGAATAAAATGTAGTAAGCACACCCTATACAGCAAGTTATAGAAATCAATTTATTTTTCTATAGAAAATTAAATATTTTCAACGGTTTTTACATGACATGGTACACCTATGAACGCAAGACTTCGCCATTTTTTACATCTTTAAAAGATTACTAGCTGGATACCCGGCCTTACTCGGGAGTTGATATAAATAATTTTTGAATTCATTCGTCGATTTGGAAAAACTTTTCACAAACTATTGAAGGAATTTTCTGTGCATCTTTCAAACCGGTAACTTCAGCGAAATAAGCAGAATGTAGATTCAACACATAAAAATTATCACAAAAAAGTTAGGAAAATCGTGATGTGTGTGAACGTGATTACTTGCAAAAGTATATTTTCAAATTTTACATTTTATTCGATAGATTGGACACTTTTGAAAACATCAGAGCAAAAACGAATTTTTGGCAATCATTTATGTACATTTTCTCATAGACAAATGCTCTCTTTTGACCTCGTGCCGTAATGCTACTGTAGCGTTTAATGTGTTAATGAAAGTGAGTCAAAAATGCAATTTTGAATTTAATTATTTTTGCAACATACATTTTTGCAACATTTTTTAAGAAAACATTAAATATTATGGACCTTTCTTGAACAAAAATTGAAAAAATATAAATGTCTTACTAACTGCTATTATTATTTTTATAAAGTACTTTTATTGACCTTTCAGACAAAAAAGAATTGAGTTAAATGTTTTCAAAAACAGCAGAGCAACTTGCATCGGCAGTCAATACTGTAAATTTCTGACCATTTTTTCTTGCAGCAGGTCACATTGATAAGTTCAAAAATTCATTTTATTAAGAATTTCTATTGTTTTGAAATTAATGATATGAGTGTTTAACGGTAAGTTTTTCAAATTAATTATCCTTCAGAAATTTTGAAAATAAATATGTACTAAATAAACTAAATATTTACATACATTAAATAGAAAAATGCAAGTTGTAGCCTGTTCCTTAGAGATAAGCTTAACCAATGTTAGCTTAGGTTATATTTGCAGATATTTTTATGATCAAGAATTCTTTCATACGTTATTTTTATGTACCTTTCATTTTTACCACGTTTTTGGCAATTATTTTTCTTAATTTTTTGCAAATAAGACATTATTTTGTCAGTCTTTTTTACTGGAAAACAATTAATGTTTAAGCACTGGAAATTTAAATTGAAATGTCAATTCGCATGTGTTGATGCGAACTCAAATACAACAGAATTTGACATTAGTTGTCCTGATATGCGAAAATAAGAATGTTGAATATAAATACATATAAAGAAGAAAAGTAGATATATATTACCCTTCGTGCCTTGCTACGCTTTACTGTATTTTGTTGTACAGTGCCCTCTGGTGTTCAATATATAGCAAAATACATAGCGGAAAAATCTTACCGCACCCGGAAACCTCTTATGAAAATCATCTTATCGGATCATCTTAGTGGTTTGGAGCTTTTTTTGCAGTATTTGTGCAGTAGCGCCCTCTGGCTTGCGAACAAAATGAAAAAAATAGCGCCAAAGCCTTTTAAATACTCGAAAATCCTATAAACAAAATTTTTATCCTAATCAGATGAGCAGGTTTGAAGTGTTTTACCATTTCTTAAGAGATTTGTACTACAGCGCCCTCTGGTGTTCTATATGCATATACATATATATGTATAGCGTAAACTTGTATACACATATACAGATCAGGGAGGCAACTGCCGTCTCCTGCCCTACCCTCGCTACGCCCATGTATATGTATAAATGTTTATGTATAAACGTATACGTATAAACATATACATATAGGGAGACAACTGCCTCCTCTGCCCTACCTTTTCTACGCCCATGAATATGTATGTATGTTTATATATGTAGTTATGTATAATATATACTTGTATATACATACACATATCAAGGGGACAACTTCCCTCCTTTTTCCCACCCTCACTACGCCCATGTTTATGTATATATTTTTATATATGTATATACATATGTATAATATATGCATGTATATACATGTCAGGGGGGCAACTGCCCTTCCCTTCCCTTCCCTTCCTTACCCTCGCTACGCCCATTGATATGTATTTATGTTTATATATGCATATATGTTTGTTATAAAAATGCGTATATATATACATATCAGGGGGAAAAACTGCCCTTACGTCGCTATGCCCATGTATATATACATATAATGTATATGCCCATGTATATATAATGAATGCATAATACATGTATTCGGATAAATGGCTTAGGAGTTTTTCGACGTTTTTCAAAATATTTGTACTACAGCGCCCTCTGGTGTTCAAGATGGAACCCAGTAGATAAGTCCATTAAAGCTTAACGTATCCAAAAACCCCTACACACAAATTTTCATGCAAATCGGATGAACTGCTTAGGAGTTTTTCGGCTTTTTTAAATATTTGTAATACAGCGCGTTCTGGTGTTCAAGATAGAACCCAGTAGATAAGTCATTAAAGCTTAACGTATCCCAAAACCCCTACAGACAATTTTTCATGCAAATCGGATGAACGGTTTTTGACCTTTTCGACGTTTTTTTAAATATTTGTACTACAGCGACCTCTGGTGTTCAAGATAGAACAGAGTTTATAAGTCATAAAAACTCACCATATACGAAAACCTCTATATACCAACTTTCATGCAAATCGGATAAACCGCTTAGGAGTTTTTTGACGTTTTTTTAAATATTTGTACTACAGCGCCCTCTGGTGCTTAAGATAGCACAGAAAAGATAAGTGTAAAACACTCACCGTATCAGAAAACCCCTATATTCCAATTTCATGCAAATCGGACGCACGGTTTAGGAGTTTTTCGAGGTTTTTCAAAATATTTCTACTACAGCGCCCTCTGGTGTTCAAGATAGAACAGAGCAGATAAGTCATAAAAACTCACCGTATACGAAAACTTCTACATACAAATTTTCATGCAAATCGGATGAACGGTTTCGGAGATAAGCTAAAAAAAAAGAATGCCTCTAAACCGATCGCAGAGCCCCCTACCGGGTTCAACCTTTTTTACTGGCTAAAAAGTAACCTTTATGTTGACTGGGGATATAAGGAACCTGGATGTCAAGTTTCATTGAAATCCATCCAGTGGTTTTCGAGTGATGCTTTAAAAGACAGACAGACAAACATTTTAAAAATGCGATTTTCGGACTCCTTGTCACTCAAAATGTCCAACGCAAAAAGAATTTCGAAAAAATATTTCATGTACAGATTTTTTTTTTTACAATTTTATATATATATATGTAGATAGTTTATTCGTTGAGTTGGCACTTAGCAATACATAGTTGCACAGAAATTATTTAACCGTAACATGCATTTTTAAAATTTTTCTTACCCTTGGCTGTCACACTGTGGCAACTCGTTGCCCCAACGATAAAACATCGCTCTATAAGCTAGAGATTAAGATAAACGTATTTTGACTTACTAAAATACTATATTTTAACTTTGTTTTATATATGTTTTTAAAGATCTGATAGTCCCTTAATCATAACCTAAAATAATTTAAAAAAAAAACTTTTAAAAAACAAAGTCTGAATATTTAAAAAAGTTCAAATGAATAAAATTGTATACATTTTTTGAGAAAGACTTGACCAAAACATTTTTTAAAAAACTTAAATCTTTAAGATGGCAAGTTTATTTTAACTTTCACATTACTAATAACTATAAACTAATTGAAATAAAAATTATTATAATTAACTTAGCAATAAAGACAATTGTATAAGATTCACTATATTTTAACTTAAGCACTCTGAAGAATTTTCACTTTCCTAAAAAGCCACCGCCAACAGCACCTCCTCCAAAAGCACCGCCGCCACTGTGATGGCTTTCATGGTATTCATGATGTTCATAGCCGCTGCTTTGATAACCACCACCGCCAAAAGCTCCACCACCAAAACCTCCGCCGCCAAAACCACCACCATGTCCGTGACCACCAAAGCCACCATGACCAAAGCCATGCTTGTGACCAAGTAGCTTTGGCGAGCGCACTTTAAGCCCCACAAGCCCAAAATGTGGCCCCTTCAAGCCCAGCAACTTCAGTTTTCCACAAGCTTCGCTGCCAACAAGTAGCACGAGCGTGACCAACAGATATCGCTGCAATGATAGCACAAAATTTCAGTTATATACATTTTTCCCCAAACACTCAAAAAACACAATGTACAATTTTTTTCTTTACACTCACAGATAAAATCATTACAGTTATTATTTTTTATTATTAACTTTCTTAGTTCAAGTTTAACGGAAGTCTATTATTATTATGTTTTGTTTTAATGTAAAAAAAAAAATAACTGATAAAAGACCATTCTGCTTAATTGATAAATCTTTTCTGATGTTTAAAATTAACGTTCAGCTGCGACTGTTTTGTGCCTTCATTTAAACCCGGTTTTACAATGTTTCACACTTTTATTGACCCTTATGCAATCGTTGTGGTTAGCTTGTGTTCAAAAACTAGGTTTTTTGTTTATCTTCACGTTTTTGTTTCACATGCGTTGCCCCTGAAAATTTCAGGTTTTCGTTGTCAAAAAAATTATAAGCCGCATTCAAGAGATTCGAAAAAAATACTTACACGCTAAAAATCATTTCACTGGCCAGTGATTCACAAACTTTTTTGAATGAAACCGAATCTAAATAAATAAGCAGATCATAAAAGTGGGAAAAAATAAAAATTATCAATACCTACAAAGAAAAAAAAAAAAAAAACAATTCAAGATTTTAACAAAACTTACGTAATGAATCCCATCTGACACAGAAAGTTTTTTTCAATTGAATTCTTTTTTCTGCTCGGCCGTCACCTCTCTGCAGACAATGGCAAACCTCAGAGAGTAAAAACTTCCATGAAAAGCTTCTTGAGAACATAAGCCGTTCGGAGTCGGCATAAAAAACTTGTAGGTCCAGTTCTCGATGATTTATGTTCAAACATTTCACAACACGCACAACACAATTGATCATAAAAAGCTCGGTCAAAGTCCTTTCCAGGGTTAAAATGGCCATTTCGTTTTTTTTACGTATTGAATAAAAAAATTAAAAATCAAAATGAAAAAAATTTTCGTGTAAGTATAAATAAAAATTTAAGCGCGCCACTTGCTTTCAGTAGACAAAATTGGACATGAAAAATTAAGTATCATACAGCCTTTAATATTTCAATAATACACAAAAAAATTTTAAAAAAAAATTTTTAAATTGAAAAAATTAGAGACTGGTAAAGTGAATTTTTTTTTGCGAAATGGCGACTGTTTAAAAAAAAAGTCATTTTTTTGGCATTTTTGTTAGTTTCGAATTTTTTAATAATACTAAAAAACAAAATTTATACATAATTCTGGTCCGTGTCATAGAGGGATATATAATAAAAGGCCCACACCAAATTTTAAGTATATTCATGTCAAACTTGTTGGAAAAAGTAGTATCGGGGAAAACGCGTTTAAAGATTTGAGCACAGTTACAGGGAGTCAAAGTCATCTAAATGGGTGCTGTACTTATAGCTATAACTTTGTTAATAATTGAAATTGTAAAAATTCCTTTGCAGGAATTTCTTAATTCTTAAATTAGAAAATAGAATTCTTAAAAGTCCAATCTTCCAAAAAATATTAAAAAAAGAAAATCGTTTTTTTAAAAATTCTACACTATAATACTGCCGATTCCGATACACATACCGGAATCCATTCCGAAATTTCACCAAAAGCAGTTGGTCACATTAATCATCATCCTTTTTTTACTATTTTTTATGCCAGTGATCTGGGATTTTCTGGGGATTCTGGAAATTTCCTGGCATAATTTCTACTTCTTCGCAGGCATTAGGCTGACTTTTATGCGTCTAACTCACAGCTATGCTTTGATTCTAATCAGTATTGGGAGAAATTCTTCGGCGCGTTACCTGAAACCATCCTTCTTTATCCTAGCTTTGGTCAGGCAGGTCTGTTTGGAAATGTAAAGTAGTGCCAAACATATATCTAAAATTCAAGCAGTTTCATTAAATTAGATTTATTCCAAATATTGATAGTTGGTAGAGATGATCACCAACATTTTACATTAAAATGTCAAAATTGTAAATGTAAATTTTGATTTGTGCCTCTTTTGTGGTCTAGGTGTTAAATTTGTAAGTTATATACAAAGTAATGACAATTATAATTAAAATTTACGTGTATAGTTTTTTTTTTTTTTTTGAAACAATAATAAATTGGGAAACACTGGCTATTTTAACATTGAACTCATATTTGTCGAAGCAACTATAAATTGCGTAATTTCTCATTTATACTCATAAAAAATTAAACAAACTATTCAAAATAATCATGCCATGTCATTAAATTAAGACAAATCATCTAATCTAAGGTGAAGAGTAAAAACGTTAAGATTAAAATGCAGCCTCAAGCTGCAGTCAATATTATTTAACTAGTTGATGAGTCATTTACTGTTTTGGGAAATTTTGTAGATTATTGACCTCGCTGT
Source organism: Coremacera marginata (assembly GCA_914767935.1). NCBI lineage: Eukaryota > Metazoa > Arthropoda > Insecta > Diptera > Sciomyzidae > Coremacera > Coremacera marginata. The sequence continues at coordinate 15,433,527 of OU612043.1, read as the reverse complement.
GTATCAAGACATTGTTATTCAAACTTTCAACAAATAGAATATGTTTAACATACTATGTTGAATACGAGTAAATTTTTATGGTTTGTTTGAATAAATTATGCTGTATTTTAAGAGTTGAATCGAGCCCCGTCCAATAATAGTCAAAGTCAATCAATTATTTTCAATAATTTATTTTTATATTTATTATTTTTAAGATTGTTAAACTATTTAATGTTAGGAACTATTGTTTTTCACTTGAATGGCTGATATCCACCGCCAAAACCGCCGTTATATCCATGACCACTATAACCATCCAGACCATTACCAAAACCATAATTTCCACCGATATAAGGACGATTAAGTCCAAGGCTGCCTTGAAAACCTTGATAGCCAGCGCCATAATTTGCACCGTAGCCTGCGCCAAAGTTATTGTAGCCACTGCCGAATTGATTGAAGTTGTTGTAGCCATTTCCTGCATAGCCATTGTAACCGATGCTGTTCTGATAGGCTGATCCATAGCCATTATAGCCACCATAGCCACCAAAATTGTTGCTATAACCATTATTTAGACCATAACTGCCACCAAGTCCAAACGAGCTACCACCAAAGCCACCACCAAAAGTGCGTCCTTGTGCCTTATCCACTTGAGCGTTGCAATTGATAAAAATTGCAAACATTATAATTAATACGCATGGCTAAAATTATTAAAGAAAATTAAAATTTAAAACTTAAAGCCAACTAAACTTACAAAATCCATTTTCAAAATATTTATGCTAAACCAGCTATTGCCAACCATAGAATAACATCAAATTGTGCATATAATATGTCTTATATACCAAAAGAATTTTTATGTTACCCAAAAAATAATGTCCAGCATTGTCGCTCTGTTGCATTCATAATACTTCTTTCATGCGCATTTCATGACGGAAACTATTTTCCAAACCAGCAATTATTTTTTTTTTTCCATTTGAGAAAATCTTTTATATTCCACCAAAGCCAATACTCTTATGGTGATGTGTGTATTTTGTGTGCATTGCATAATAGCCAAAACTTGGCATTGAAAACGTTCATTGCCCGTCATTACTCGAATACCAAATCCCGACTTATTTCTTCATTCAAGTTCCACTTGAGTAATTTTTTATTTTGGGTCAAGCTTGAACTCTTTGCTAAGTTGAACCAAACTTCTTTTAGCCAAAAGATTAATAGTTTAAATATGACATCGTAATTGGAATCAGTTTATTTTATGATTTTAAAAAAGGCAAACAATGTACGGAGTAACTTAGATTTCAACGTAACGACAGAATTTCTTAGAATATACGAGTATAATAAAGCGAGTGATTCTTAAGTTTTCGAGGTCTTTTCATTAATGATGTTGTGGGTAATAGCTTTTTTCTTAAATGGAAGTTCATTAAATTCATGTGTTTCAGTGATATTTTTGAAGTGAAACTTTTATAGCCGCGTATACAACAATCAACGGCGAGCTTGAGGGGGGTTAAGACCAATGTAATGAAATGGTTCTTATGAAAACAACAACACAGCAATTCGCTGCACTAGTTGCATAAAAACGAAAAAATGATTGCTTACAAATTTTTCATATTTTTGCTTTCACCGAGAATTGAACACACTACGCTTGGATCCATAGTCGCCTGTTCTACCCACTGGGCCACGGAGACATATTTATTTGAGTAGCTCATACTTATGTTAAATGTTACAATCAGTTGATCTTTCCTTTCTTTTATGATTGAATTGAGTCTTTCGTTCAATACTCTGCACCTATAATCTCTATAGAACCTATAATTCTTATTTCTTTTCTCTTGCGCTTCCTCAGATAGCTCTCCAATTGGTAGGATATGATAGTTTATGATTTGTTCGCCATGCATTAAAACCTTATGCAGTGTTGGAGACATGGCACGCCAAGGTTATAATTTACTGTATAATTCTGCTGTTTCCTTTGCATATTGTCCAAAATGCTCTGTTCGCATATGCTCATTGCAGCTAATAACCTGTAAGATGGTTCGCAACCTTGATATGACCTCGACCTCATCAATTCCAGTGATTTTTCGTAGTGAGTAGAGTGTGTGACTCTTACGCCAGAGAACCCAGGTTCGAATCCTCCATCCGACACAGAAAATGTTTTCAATTGAATTAATTTTTCTGTTCGGCCGTCACCTCTCTGCAGACAATGGCAAACCTCAGAGAGTAAAAACTGCCATGAAAAGCTTCTTGAGAACATAAGCCGTTCGGAGTCGGCGTAAAGCATGTAGGTCCAGTTCTCGATCATTTGTGTGCAAACATTTCACATAACACACCACACAATTGATCATAAGAAGCTCGGTCAAAGTCCTTTCAAGGGCTGAAATGGCCATTTCGTTTTTTTTTTTTTCGTTGTGGGTATCAGCAAAAAATCTTCTGGCTGCGTTGCCATCGTTGCTGCTGCCACTTCCAAGCTTCGGGATGTCAACAATGAGTCTCACTTTGCGGAATTCAACTTGAATTTGTTTTTTTTTTCTTCCCGCATAGTTTTGCATGCAGATTTTTTAATTGTGTTTTTTCTACCAAAATCCAAGTCATACGAGACTATCAAAATGTGCTCCATAAACCTTTATTGATACAGCTTCGATAGTATTGTGGCTGCCAATACTTTCGCCAATAATAGCCGTAACGATAATATCGTAAGCTTTTATTTAACTTGCTTCGTTCGTATATATGTATATATGTATATATGTATATATGTATATATGTATATATGTATATATGTATATATGTATATATGTATATATGTATATATGTATATATGTATATATGTATATATGTATATATGTATATATGTATATATGTATATATGTATATATGTGCTTTTTTTCTATTTTATTCGCGAAGGGGGAACCTTCAAAAGTCGCTACCATGCAGGTGAGAGTGTGCGATTCTTACGCACTAAACCTAACCTCCGCATTGAATCCTCGTCCTTTTATTAGCCCCGTGGGGCCGCCGTAAAGCATTACTTCAGGAAGCATGGGAACAGCACTAAGCTGGAAACTGTTTGGCTTGTGCCCGTATTCTATATGATTTGGTCATGGGCTTGTCTATAACCTCTACCTTATCTATTCCGCAAACGCTCAACTCTTCTCAGTTCGTCGATTATTAGTCGTGCCAGGGTGCTAACCACTGACCAGTTAGCTTAATTTCTCAGCATAAGGGTAACCAGGTTTTGATCAGTCACCGATTCGCCGAGGCTGACTGAAGCCTCAATTCTGGCATTTTGGAACTTGGCGCATTCGAAGAGGACATGGGCCGTGTCTGCTGGTATATTTCCGTCGCAATGGGTACAGTAGGCATCTGCTACGTGCTTATATTTGTGCAGATATGCCCTGAAGCAACCGTGCCCGCTTAAAATCTGCGTAATGTAGAAGTTCATGGAGCCGTGAGTTCTATCAAACCAAGTGGTAATGTTAGGGATGAGCTGATGAGTCCACCGACCCTTGACTGAACTATTTCAGCGATCCTGCCACTTAAGCAAGCTTCTCTCCCATGCGAGTCTTTTGCGAACTGATGGACTTTCGCTATTGGCTTCGAACAGCGTTTCGTCTACTAGAAGGTCGATAGGTATCGAGCTTGCAAGGACTAATGCTGCATCCTCGGAAACTGTTCTGAAGGCACAGCATACCCTGAGTGCGCCAAGTCTGTGCACTGATTCAACGCTACGTCAATATGACTTCGTTTTCATTGCTGTTTCCCACACCTTTGACCCATACATCACGATGGGTCGTACTACATTAAGGAGTAGTATCCTGCGCGCCTGTTTGGGGTCTCTCGTATTCGGCATCATTCTCGATAAAGACATGCTTGCGTTGGATGCTTTTTTATGGGCATACTGGAGATGCTGTTTAAATGTTAATCGGGAGTCAATCATCACGCCAAGGTATTTAATGCATTCCTTTGATTGCACCAGCGTCCCATTAACATTGATGCTTGCAACTTCCATCTTTTTGAGGCTGCTTATGAGCACCGCTTCGGTTTTATGTTCCGCTAGACAAAGACCTACTGACATAAGGCAGTTATATATAATGCCGATCGCCACACTACTGAGTGCCTCGACTTCTTCAAGATGTTTTGCAGTGGCCACAACCGCTAGGTCGTCCGCAAAGCCTACGATCTTAATGCCTGTGGGAACTGCGAGTCTAAGGACGTCGTCATACATAACATTCCACAACAAGGGCCCTAGGACTGACCCCTGCGGGACACCACCGGAGACGTAATACACCATTATCCCCTCGTCTGTTGCGTAGCGTAGTATTCTTCCATCGAAGTAGTTCGCTAATAGCTTAGAAATATAGCGTGGAGTTCCAAATTTGGTGAGCGCTTTCAGTATCTTATCCCAGTTTGCGGAATTAAAAACATTTTGCACATCCAGCATTGCCACCAGGCAATACTGCTTTGTCCCCTTCTTCCAGCTTTTGCCTTCAATAGCTTTACTTGCTATACTTGTAACCAGTTTTATGGCGTCGGGCGTAGAGTGACACTCCGGAACCCAAACTGTTGGTTCGAGAGTCCTCCTCTGGCTTGTATTGCTTCTTAAAGGCGGTTGTACAGCAATCGCTTGAAGATCTTGCCTATCGTGTCGAACAGACATATAGGTCGGTAGGCTGAGGGATCCTTCAGAGAGCCGCTACCTTTTGGTATTAAAACACGCTTTTGCGTCTTCCATTGTGCGTGAAATATGCCTGCTGTGACACAAGCGTTGTACAGCTGTACGAAGGCTTGTGTTTGGGCTGCGATGGCCATTTTTAGCGCACGGTTCGGGATTTTATCTGGCCCTGGGGCCTTGTCGTTATGAACAGCATTGGAGATTTTCATTACCTCTTCTGCGGTTACCATGGAAATGACTTGCACGTCGCCATGATTAATGACGGGCTGCATCGGTGGTTGTTGAGGGAAGAGCACACTTACAATGCGGCTAAGTATGTGAGGGCACGTGGGTGGTGGTCGTCCGAATGACTTTCATCTTTTTCATTATCAGTCTATAGGCGGTACCCCATGGGGCTACGTCCGCTTCGTCGCATAACTGCAAGAAGCACTCGCGCTTCCTCGAACGAATCTTGTGTTTGAGCAGCTTCCTGCGCTCTCTATAGACCTCGCGCAGTTCTTCGAACCTGTCGGTCCCTCTGGCGCGGTAGTAACTTCTTCTGGCTTGGTGGCATTGGCTGCGTGCTTCGGCGATTTCGGCGGTCCACCAGTACCTAGGCTCGTAGTGGTGCTTACTTGGTCTTCGCAACATCATCGCTGCGTCGCAAGATCTTTTCAGCTGCTCTGTTGCTTGCCTAGCCATATTCTGTGCTGAACCAGTGAGGCGTATGTCAGCCATCATTGCTGTGAGGATACCTTCATCAAGCGTTTCGACCTTGTATGATGGCTCGCTATGGGGACCTCTGCTCCGCCGGTTGGTTTGCCTTTCCAACGTGTACACGATTGCTTGGTGATCGCTATGCGTGTAGACGTCGCTTACTTGCCACTGTACTTGCGTTCTCAGGTCACAACTGGCAAATGTCAGGTCAATTACTGAGCTGCGATTCGCGTTGGAGAATGTACACTGCGTTCCCGTGTTTAAAAGCACAACCTCTAACGAAGCAAAAGCCTCTAGAATAATGAGCCCTCTCTGGTTCGTTTTCTGGCTTCCCCAGTCTACGGCCCACGCGTTGAAGTCACCAGCAATAACAACTGGACTGATTCCTCTAACATCGTCAACTATTGCGTCGACAGTAACAGCAAACTCTTCTATGGATAGACTTGGTGCAAGGTAGCAGCTTACAATATGTGTGCCCATAACTTCTACACGAACAAAACCGTTTGCACGTGTATGCTGCCTGATTAGGGAAGGATGTCTTCCGCAGGACCATATGGCGGCTCTTCCAGAAATGTCTGATGCCCAGACTCCTGGTGCTATTGCGTTATAAGGCTCACTCAAGATAGCTACATCAGTGCTTAGATCTCGAACGGTTTGAATATATGCATATATACATATACACATATATATATGTATATATGTATATCCGCAAATCTTGCAAACAATTTTTCGACAGCTTGTGGGTCTCCGATTAAGCTGAAATTTAGCATACATATGTACATACATACATACATACGTGTAAGCCCGGTGACAATGCAATATTATGAGAAAAAAATTGCCACACCCCCTTTTACAGCCCACAAATCAATAAAAATGCTATATCTCGAAAACTACTAGACCGCTTCAGATGAAATTTAGGTAGTAAATTTCCTTCAAGTAAAAAACAGGGTTTACGAAAAAAATTTCACCACACCCCTATTTTGCCGCCCCACAAATTCATATATCTCCAAAACTACCGAGCTGTATCAGCTCAAATTTTGGCAGTAAATGTCCTTCAAGTATTGCATTGGTTAGAAAAAAACTGTTGCCACACCCTCTTTTACCGCCCACAAATCAATAAAAATGATATGTCTCCAAAACTACTAGGCCGATTCAGCTGAAAATTTGGCAGCACATTTATATCAACTCGGAGATAGGGGTTTCAATTTGGCCACACCTCCTATTCCCGCCCACAAATCAATAAAAATGCTATATCATAATAAAGTGTATAATGCAATAAATAATGTAAATGGTATAAATAATGTTAATATGTACTGTTCTGTAATGGTAAAAAAAATGTAATGGTCTAAAAAATTAAAATGCTATCTGTATGGCTTTCAAAATAAAAGATGTTCATAATTAACCTTTAAGACAAAAAACTAAAAATTGATGAAGAAACTGTAAAAAATTTTTTAAAAAAGCTTTTATTAAAAACCAAAACGCGAACTAAAAAGAAAAAATAAATTTCAGTGACATTTGTCATATATGTATGTAGTAGGTATATTCTAGATTCAGAAGAACCTCTCTCTTGGTTACCCATCATCGTAATAAAAGCGTACTTAAATAGGTAAGTTCTAGGGACGCATATAAATTTAGAAATTTTCAAAATGTAAAATACATTTAAATTTTAAAAGCTTAAGGCACTGATATTGTGCAGTAAACATGTATAATGGATCGCGGTTTATATACAGATAAGCCTACTAAAAGATTCAATTCCACTGATATTGTGTAGTAAACTTGTATATTTTTCGTTTTGAATATTTCTAAATTTCTAATGATTTAACTCCAACAATTTTTTGGAGTTATTAAAGGTATCTCCACCTAAAAATCAGTCTCAAGCTATTTCTTCCTCCCACCTCTTTTATTTTATCTAATTATCTGCCACAAAATGAACAACAACTTCATCTTATTACACACAATTAGCGGCTACAAAATGAAAACAAAAGTGTTACGGCACCCTAATCAACAGAGACGTCACTATGCTAAGCCGCTGAACGATTAAGACCTCAACAGGTCGTCAACACTTGACAAAATTATGACTAAATATTTGAGTATTATTCGCATAATGTAGTTGCATGTAGCTATTCTTTGAATAGCATGGCTAAATCTGCCATCAAAAAGGTGTTAATTCGCTGGGCAAAAATAAAATTAATGAAGCTTGACTCATTACATACTATATAGTTAACTCACTGCGTCGCATGAGCATTAAAATAATTTTTATTTTGTCTCATAATAATTGTTAATATGCTACAAGTAATGGTTTAGCCGTTTTAGCCGTCGTTATTAACAAAGAATTGTGTGGGCTATGATGAAAATGTTTCGTTCATCTAAACTGCAGACAGTTAAACTTCTTTGAAGTCTTTGTAAATTTTTTGGTTGAATTGATCTTGATCTTGTGATGGCCGGTTGGAGGGCCACTTCCTTAAGTGGGGAAATCCAAAACTTCGTCATCAACTTGTTTTCTTGCTTACCAATTCGTCCGTCCGTCTGGTTTATTGTGTGTTTTTGTTTTGTTGATACTATTTCAATTATATTCGGCTGCTGTGTACACGGCAGCATGTCAAGCAAATAGCCGTGATTTAATGATATATAAAGAGTTGGTAACGTTCCGATAGCAACTTAGTGTTCACCGAGAACTTTAAGTGGTTCAACGAAATTTTGCATTACTTGTACAAAATGCGTAGCTTTGTAAGTAGTTTTTTTTTTTGCTCTTAACTTATTTTGTGATAAATAATAAAAAGTGCCTAAAAACGTTTTAAAAGTTTTTGTGACATAAAAGCAGGGCATTAAAAATCTTTATCAAATCAAAGATCAACGTGATGAGCATTTTTCGTTTAACTACGTGTTTTTATAAATGAAAATATTTTTACCCACTTTAAAGATACGATCAATTAAACGCCTCTATTTTTTTCTTCTTAGATGACAAAACTTGCCCTCCTATTCGCTTTGATGGCTTGTGTAAGCGCAGCACCAGCACCGATCGCAAAGGGTAAAACCTTTGGTCTCGGTGGGGGCTTAGGAATTGGAGCCGGCTTTGGAGTTGGTCTAGGGCACTATGGTGGACTAGGCAGCGGCTATGGTGGTGGCTATGGTGGACATGGCTACGGTGGTGGCTATGGTGGACATGGCTTTGGTGGCGGCTACGGTGGTCACGGCTATGGAGGTGGCTTTGGAAATGGTTACGGCCATGGTCAAGGTTTCGGTGGTGGCTTCTATCCAGGTGGTTATGGCGGTGGCTATGGCGGTGGTGGCTATGGCGGTAGTCACTATGGTGGCCATTATAGCTCACATCAACATAGCAGCGGGCACTATGGCGGTGGTGGTTATGGTGGTTATGGTGGACATGGCTTCTTTGGTTAAATTCCGTTTAATTAACAGCCTGGCCGCTGTACAAAGTTGTTGTATAATTATCTGTATATATTTTAAGCTTAATTTATGTGATTTTGTAATAAAGAAGAAATGATTTATGTACGTTAAGACAATTTTTTGCGGTTTTACCTGCTCTGATTTTTAAGCAGCACAGAATTTATTATGACTTTATAGCTGTACAGTGAATCAAAAAAGTTTAGGCACAGAGCTATTCTCAAAGTTTGTATCTAAATAACTTTTTCCACCTAATGAAAAAGAAATATTATGGCATCATTTGAAAACTTAAACTTTTTTTATTATTCACTGCAAAAATATTTCATTTATCACTTTTGTTTTATGTATTATGTTACTAAAAAACAAATATGTCACAATTTTACATAAAAGAAGTTTAAACACATGTGTAAAAATTTTAATTTATTTTTGGTTTTCATACATTCAATATTTTGTTAGGCCTCCTTTGGCTTGAATAACTGCCTGTAAGCGCTTTGCATACTCCCAACCAGAGACCTGCATCAAGTACTTGAAAAATCAAGCTTTTTTAGGTACTTGAAAATTCACTTGGTTTGAACTTGAAAAAACCAAGCAAAGCAAACTTCGTATCAAACTAATCAATCGCAATCTTTACTGCTCTGCTGCGCACAAAAACTTGAAGCGCTTGAAATTTTCGGGAAAATACTTGAAAAGATTGATATGTTCGGCAAAAGCTTATAAGCTTTCAAGTATCCAAATAGTTCAAATAGTTCAAATTGGGAAAGCTTGTTGTCTTGGGGGTCGCTGATTGCGATTCTGATGTCAGAATATAAAGAGCTGTTTGGACACTAGGGTGGACCGTAACAATACTTTTTTTGTGATTTTGACAGATTTTGCCCTTTTTTGCAATCTAAGTCGGATCAATTATTTGGATTCTGATGTTATGAAGATGATGCTCTGAGGTTATAAAGTTCCATATCTCGAAGGGGAAGCAAAATAGGTAAAATCTAACCATTTTTTGGGGGTTACTATAGAGGAAGCATTTTTGAGACACACAAATAGAGGGGTCTATCAATCCCCCTTTTAGCACATTTTTAGGGGGGACCTCGAAACACGTGTTTAACTTTCCACTGAAAGTCAAATTGTAAGTCATACACGTGTTTTGGTTCCTACGTAAAAATATGTCGAATAGGGGAGTTAAAAGACCCCCTATTTGTGTGTCTCAAAAATGCTTCCTCAAATAGGAACCCCTAAAAATTGGTTAGATTTTACCTATTTTGATTCCCCTTCGAGATATGGAACAACATAAAATCGCAAGATATCGAAAAATCCTCGAAAAATTCTCGAAAAAATATAAAAAGTGCCATATCTCGAAGGGAAAGCATAATAGGTAAAAACTAACCCTTTTTTTGTGGTTTCTAAGGGGGGAAGCATTTCTGAAACGCACAAATTAAGGGGTCTATCAATCCCCCATTTTGCACATTTTTAGGAGAGGACGTCGAAACACATCAGATTCCAAATAATTGGCCCGACTTGCAGCACCCTTATCAGCGACCCATATTTTTTACAAACTATTTTTAAAATTATTTATTTGGGTACACCCTTGTGCCCAACAAATTTTTCTTTAACTAAACATTTCTTAAGCAAGTAAGTTGAGTTAGTTGAAAATTCACAAGCAAATTCAAGCTTTTCAATCTCTATGACGTACGTTTCAAGTCTGCTTCCGCTTGTTATTACTTCGTGTCGTAGATCACGCGTTCATAAATTCGGGCAACAAGCTGACATCGACTTGACTAATTTCAAGTATACTTGAACTTGATTGAAAATTAACAAGTTCAAGCGCGCTTGTATTCATAAATTTAGCATGTACTTAAAATTGCAAATGAATAGGCTTGTGCAATTCTCTGCTCCCAACCATGTTTGATGTCTGTTCGGGTGTTATATTTTCCCATTCTTGGCGAAGGGCCTCCTTAAGTGAATCTTTTGATGATATGCAATGGCTCCGAATTTGTTCTCAAATAATTGCCAAGTATGTTAGAATTCATATCTGGTGACTGTGGAGGTGGTTTGTGCTGTTGGCAATGTTAAATAAGCCATTCCTGCACAAGGTACGCCTCATGTTTCGGGTCGTTATCTTTGTGGAACAAAAATGACTTCACATTCATGCCCAACTTTTCAACACTAGGAAACAAATTGTCTTTCAAATTATTCAAATAAGAGCACTTATTCATTTTTTCATCTATAAAGACAAGATTTCCCACTCCAGCAACCGCCATTCACCCCCACACCATGACATAACCACCACCGTGTTTCACTGTTTTAATTACTTTTTTTTCTTAGCGTTCATTGTTTGGTTTCCACCAAACTTTTTGTGCACCATCTGATGCAAAAAGGTTGAACTTCGATTCATCACTAAATATTACACTGTTCCAGAATGATTCCGATTGATGTACATGAAGTTTTGCAAACTCCAGCCTCTTTTTCTTTTTAATAGCCGAAGTAAATGGTTTGCGCCGAGGAAGTCTTCCATGAAAACCAGCTCTATGTAGAGTATTGCGTATTGTTTGGGGATCGAAATTTTTATTGAAACTTTGCTGCCGAAATCTTAGGATTTTGGGCCACTGCAGCTACTACAGTGCGCTCCTGGCGTTGTGTTAATATTTTTGGGCGTCCAGATCTGCTTTCACGCTCTAATTATCCCGTATTTATGTAATGTTTTATAATGTTTTGCACACTTGTATAGGGCCTCTGCACTATATCATCAATTTCGAGATAAGATTTTTGTTGCACATGAACGTTTGTAATTACTTTTCGAACATCTACCGAAATTTCTGTACCACTGCTCATTTTGCTCATTCAATCACGACATCAAGATCAACACTAATGCATGGAACACATTGATGACTGCAACGGCTTTACTACACAACAAAAGAACTGTAGTCATACCGATGGCTACTTGATTATTTTGAAAGCGACGCAACATAAAGCTTTCCCAAACGCAAAGCCAAATTATTAAATGAATAAAGCTTTTGACATGCTCTCTACGTTATGAAATTTTTGTCGCCTGTCAAAATAGAAATAATTCTATACCGGCGACATCAACAAGAGCGACAATGTCGTTGAGACATATTCACCATACACACCTCCATAAGAAATATATGTAAAATAAATTTGACAGATGGCGTTACGTCGTTGCCGTCGTTAATATGTTCCATGAATAACTTAAATCAATTGACAATTGGATGGCTGCGCAATAATTATGTGGTGAAAACGGAATAGATCAATGAGAACTTATAGATTACCATTGTATTTGCAAAAACAAGGTACACATACAGCCAGTGCCTAACCTTTTTTCATATGCATTTTTTTTTTCTTGCGCTTATATGCCGAGTAGCGTATAAAGTAAAGGAATTTGTTTGTGTATTTCAATTAAAATGATACTAACTGCATCAAAAAGTTGGCCAAATTAGTTGCTTTTAAATATTAAAGCAAAGTTCATCTCAGAAAAATTGACTGTGCCTAAACTTTTTTGATTCACTGTATGCATGCGTAACCTTCATCCGAACAGCATACATTGCAATCTTGTTTTGAGGGCTGGTCGTAATTGAAGGTTAAGTTCGATCGTATTCATACGCAATCAAGGACTTACACTACCTTGTTCATGTTGTGCTATCATGAAGTAGAAGAAAAGTTTCTGCAGTTATGTAGGTTAAAGTTTTGCGTTACTTTAAGCAATCTTCTTGATTCTTTAAATAAACTGATGTGAACTGGTGTGAATGGGCACCGTTAAAAATTTTGGTTCAATTTTTCAACTTTTTAAGTTGGAATATATTCTCGTATTTATACGGCTCGATCTTCATACAAGATAAAAAAATGTTCAATAAAGTCGGTCTTAAATATTCCTTGGCTCATTCTTGTGCCCTACTTAAAGCGGATTTATATAAATAAAGCGGATTATTGTCTAAAGAAATTTGTTTAGTCAAGCTTGACACATTTAACACTTTTTCCTTCGACGCACAGTGTCGCGAAATGCTGCCTGGGTGATCGAAATTCTGTAGCTTTTGGACGGGTTGAGATAATTTACTCCGGTTTTTTTTTTTTTTGTTCGATTGGAAATCGATCAAGCTACAGAAATGTAAAATATAAGTTCAATTGAGCAGAGGGGAGCTTAGTGGCGTTGCCCCAAAGTCAACTAAAAAATAAGTTTGTGCTTGCTATGTAACAAAACCTGTATTTTATAAAGATATTTTCAAAATTCTATTTTTATTTTTGTTGAAAATCTATGTCACTATGTCACACAGAAAAAAAGCTTGACAAAAAAGCTAAAGGGGGGCTTTGCTGCGTTGGCCCATTCTTGCCGAACAAAGGATACCGTTGATTGCGTGATTGCGACATTTCTTCTTGTTTTGTTTTGTTGAAAATCGATGTGCTTAAGATAACAGAAAAAATATGTTCAGAAAATCAATAAACAATGTCAAAACTCATAGAATCCTCTTATTGCTTAAATGTTTGAAAGGATATCATTTCTAACAGAATAAGAAAATTAAAATGCATTTCAATTTTTCTAATTTCTTGACCCGTTGTTGCTCAAAGTACCTTTAACCCTCCATTACTGTCGCTATTCAGAGTTACGTCATTACTAACCTGGGTGTAATCCACCCATAAATTTTAATTCACGATTCTATAAGAGAGAACATTAAAACTGTCAAACGGTTCTGTTTTTATTAAATTCTTGTATTTTGTTTTTCTATTAAACATAAAATTCGCTCAATTTAATCAATATATAATTTTAATAAAAATATATCAAAACCACGTAAATCAATTTTTTTTTATGTTTTAAAACTTATGGGTGTAATCCACCCTGCGTTAGTAATGGAGGGTTAAAAATACACCTTTCAAATATAAAGTAAAATTAGATGATTAGATGAGAATAATCATCAAAGTAAAATACTATTTGAAATAAAAACCAAATTTTCCTTCTTCTCCGCTATTTCATTCTTGATTAAACCCAGAAGCACCAAAACTTGTATGTATCCATAAAATAGAAATTAATAATTCATACATTAGTTTAATGTTCAGTTTTCCTCTATAACCAAATCAATTACAACAAATTACTTTCTATTTCACCGAATATACCGCCATAATCTCCAGAATATGGCATTTTCTCAATACTTCTAACCGATGTTATTAACGGATCTGACGAAATCATCAAAATAGTAATGAGGTACAAGTTCTTTTTTTCACTACTATTTTTTTTTTTGTTTTTGGTATTAGATAATCTAAAATTTATATATTCGTTATTTTTTGCCTCCTGGGCCTCTTCAGATAACTCTCCTATAGCGAAGAAGTGATGGTTTATGATTCTCTCTCCATGACATAGGACTTTATGTATAGTTGGAGTAAGATATCTCCATTCGCCATATAAAGAGTTATACAAATTAAGAGTATCTCGTGCAAATTTTCCAAATTTGTCACCATCGATTAGTTGTCGGGAGTTTATAGCATTTAAAATTTTCCTAAAGCGACTAAGTAGGTCTCCATCATAATATAAGAACCCAGGTAGCATTGATAATAGTTGATTTTCTCTTCTAAAGGCATAACATAAGTTGTCAAAAACAGCTGTTCATGCAACACAGCTAAAAGTGAAGCAAATGAACATACACCCATTGGCTGCATTCAGCGGAAAATTTGCTACGTAACTGTTGAACAACTTTCGGGCTGAATGGTATGTAGCATAAAGCACTCACACAATATGTTCCCTGAGCGGCTGAGCTGCACTTTTACATTTCCAACAATATTTATGTTTTCACTAATTAATTAATAATAGTTCATTATATTTACAATGAAGCAAAACATGGTTCATATTTGTACGTGAATAAGAAAATGTTTGGTTAATTGCAAACTCTGAAAAAAGACAATAGCCGATTGTGCTCGCTCTCTTCTTTGCCATGATAAAATTATACTTTCTGCTAAATAACAATTAACAAATAACTTAACTTCCACTAATAACCACTCACTATTATTGCAATAATCACTATTAATAATAAAATAAAATAGAAAATATTTTATACGCAAGTGTTTCTTCTTTGCAAACTCTGAAACATAAACGATAGCGAAAACATAAACAATAGGCCTGTTTACCCTGTGTCCACATGTGCCAGTAATCACTTGCAAGTGGAGAATATATATTGTCTTCGAAAAAGTTCGAAATTAGCTGCAAGTTGCTTCAGCGTCCCCATCTGCAAGTGGAAGTTCTTTTAAAAATGTTGTCGAATGCGACGGTTCACCCTGAAATTGCAATAAGGCTTGAAATTAAGAATAAAGAAATGCCGGACAAACCCACAAAGCACTACAAAAATATCATTTTTATCCCCTTTTCTGACATTTACTTGCAGCAAGTGAAAAAATTCACTGCTTAGGAAATTTCCGTGCAAGAAGCGCTGCAAGTAGTCTGCAAGTCCGAAAATGTGAGTGTGTTAGTAAAAATGTTTGGATGTATTGAGTTCTTCGAACATTCACTTGCACGTGTGGACGCTAGGTTAGGCACTTGATTGTAGTAACTTACAAGCTACTAGAACGTGTTTCCGTATTTTTCTAGCTCAAAAGAGATAGAAGAACAAGCATAAAATCACTCTCTCGAGCAGGTTTGAAATGGAAAAAAAGTAATTTACGTACTGTAAATTTCGTAGTTATTACATATAGGTTTTAATGAAAAATTAAGTAAGACCTTTAAGAGTTTAATCATGTTATTAATATCAAATTAAATACATATATTAATAAGGCTAAAATATTATAAGATTCAACTAAATTTGTATTATATTGTATTTGTTTGTTAATTCTTTCCTTATGTCCAAATTATAACAAGACGAATTCTTCACTCTCAAATCAACGTTAGTGTGCTCAAAATGCCTCTGATTTTTGTTTTATTCAAGTTTATTTGAGAAAAAATGCGACCAACGTTTGCTGACGAATTAGGCTAGGTCAAAATTTTAAAAATTAATTTTCGTATAAAAGAAAATGTCAAAGATTAGTCTCCTCTTCTGATTGAATAGACTGTTTTCCAGTAATATTCAATTTCTACACAGAAAAAAAGGAATTGGTGAAATCAAAGAATTACAATTCTTTGGGCAAAAATTCTTAATATCATATAAACTTTTCTCTGATATTTCGAATTAAAATAAAAAATCAAAGAACATCATACTTTGATTTGAACAATTGAGATTATATGATTTTTCGAATTAGCAGTTTCATTGATTCTGCAAAAGTTTTCTATGAAATGAGGAAAAAAATAGTTATTTCTTGAATAATTTAAAATATAGATAAAATTTGTTGTTTCAACAAATTAGTAAATGTACATGGAACTCAATATAGAAACTAATATTCTGTTGCTTATCGTAAATTAATTGTTTGACTTCTCAGTTCATTAATTTTATAAGAAATTTGTTCATATTCATATTCATATTTTTGAAAAAAAATTGTGTGTTGATTTGCTTAGTAAATTCGGTATAAAAACTTATTAATACTACAATTGTGAAAAACAGTGATAATTGCTACATTATATTTATTTCAATGTGCATTCTTTTTCTTATAAAAATTCCCGCTAATTTACACTGCTTATGAAAAAAAAAACTATATAGCAAAGAAACAATTCATTGATCTTCCTCATTGCATATAAAGAATTACTGAAATCAACAAATTCATTCTTTGATTTTTGCATTGTGATATTATTGTCCCGTTATTAAGCTTTTGGTAGTGGAATTGAATTGGCGTTGGCGTTCACATTCGTATATGTAAATGATCAGTTAAAGTGAAGCACTTATCGAGTTCGGTCAAGTTAATTTTTTTTAAAGGTTTTTAAAAAAAAAATTGTGTGTTGATTAGCTTAGTAAATTAGGTATAAAAACTTATTAATACCACAATTGTGAAAAACAGTGATATTGTGAGATCCAAAAACATTGGAGAATCATTTTTTTTGATGAATTATACATATATCAGTGTTCTTCTGATAAAAATTCCTGTAATTTACACTACTTTTGAATATAAAAAAAAACTATGGACCAAAGAAACAATTCATTGATCTTCCTCATTGCACAAAAAGAATTATTCAAATCAACAAATTCATTCTTTGATTTTAAGAATTTAAAGAAAAAGTTAGTTAAATTAAATAACTCCTTAGGTGCCATTAGAAAAATCAAAGAATTTTTTCTTAGTTATTACAAAATTAATATATCATTTAAATTAGTGATTTCTCTAAAATATAAATTAAAAAAAAAATCGTTTAAAGCGAAAAAAATGAGTTCGCAAGATATATTTACGCAGAATAACGACAACATCGAAATTATAACCTTATCAGGCAACCAGGTCGAGTCGATTGAAACCAATGTTGTATTGGTTCCTGAACAACAACAACTTTTAATTCACTGGGGATGTGAAGAACTTTTATCAGAATTTATTGAAAAAGGCATCGATGTAGAATGTTTCAAAGAAATGACTGAACTTGATATTCAAAATTTAATACCAAGTGCAAAATACGGGCTTCGTATTAAATTTCGGAGTCGTCTTTTAAATTGGCGAAAAGAAAACGTAAGAAAATTTTTAATCTGGGTTTGTATAAGCGTGCTTTATATTAATTATCTGTTATGTATTAAGGGATTTCCCTTGATTGCGCTATCTGATACACTATCTATGGGTTCCAGTGTACCTATTTGGATATCTTCATCAAGTTTTAGTGAAAATTTGGAGTCGTCACCAACATCTTCCCTCCAAAGTTTATTTGAAATTCAACCAACTGCCAATACTTTAACCGACAATAAAACTAAGGTGAGAATTTCAGAATAATTTTTGTCTTTTAATAATTAGTACCTTTCATGTTTAAGACTTTGGAACAAATATTGCAAACTACAATTGTTGGAAAATCTATATTGGATATTTCAAAGAAAAACGAAACATTGTCATTTAAATCTCGCAATGATCTATGCGAACAAATAGCTCATTTTTGGGTCATCAATGACATTCAACATGTGTTGTCTTCACAGTATTGTCGTGAACTTGTGGACTCTATCTTGAAATTATTTCCAATAGAAGATAAGGTAAATTATATATGTTGTATAGAATATTTGTACTTCATTTAAGTTTTAATGATAATAGAATTTTTATCCTATAAGAGCAAGTTAATATTACTCTTTAAAACATTTTTCGATACTTAAATCTACACTAATATATTTAAACAATTAATACCTTTATTTATTAGGAATACTATATAAGTACAAATAAAAAGCGGAAGGGAAAACTGGCAGAAAAGTAGTATAGTTTATTGAGGAAGTACAGGCAAAAAGGAGTTATTGAAAGTCGATATAAGTTGAAACGACAAAAAAAAAAATCACATTAACAACAGCGAAAATATTGAAAACCCGGAAAAAGACCAGGAAACTGAAGATACGGAAATTTTTGACAATCAAATTGCCAATCAACTATGGCTTAAAAGTAATAAACAACCTGAAGCTCTTGTTGTAGAAAAGTGGCGAAGCACATTTGATTTGCGTTTAAAACATATCCGAGACGAAAAAGATGTATTCTTCGAATGGCCAATACTAAAACAGCAAATTGGAATATCCCTGGTAAGATTTTATTTGTTTATATTATTTCATTATTTATAATTATTTCAACTAAGAAGACAATTGCATAATTATATAATTTTGTAAATACTATATTACAGATTGAAGTTGATTTTGATAAATTGTATCCCAATAAGAGTCAACTTTTGTTTTCGAAGTGGGATGAATTCAAAACTAAAATCAACAATATTTACAAAAAAAATATTAAGGACAGTACTTCAAAATATTATTTTAATCTTGTGGCTACTGGAACAAATATTGGTAAGAAATTAAATGATTCAACAATAAATACCAATATCATATATATATAGATATATCTAATAATATTTACTTTTATTTCTAAGACTCTGAAGATTATCTTTTGTGCATATTGTTGAATTCTATTCTTATTCCAACTGGCATACACACTAAAAAAGATGGAGAAAAAAATTTCTGGAAGCCCTCAATATTAGATGGTCAGGAATTCATGGCAATTCAAGTTCAGGTAATTTAATTATTTTTGCATTTCATAAAAAGATTCTAAATATTAATATTATCTTAGACCGAAAATGACATTGGAAATATTGTGAAGCAACATAGAGAAAAGTTGAAGGAAAAAGGATTGACCAACCAACCCTTACTAATCGTCGTTGGAGAACTTACAAAACTGGAAAAATTTTATGTTAACCTGCAGGATTATTTCTATGAATGTGACAGTTTTAAGAAGAGTTTATCCGTTATTATTCAAATTTTCTATGTCCTAAATTTGAAATTTCCATGTCCTTGCCAGCAAGCGTATGAATTTTTCATGTTATATTTTTATGACATAACACTGGAGACAAGAATATCTAATAAACTTATTCAACTTTTGGCTGAACTAAAAATATAAACATGTTCTCATGCTTTGTTTGCCGTAAAAAAATATCAGAGGTAAAAATATATATAACACACTTAAAATTATTTCACAAATTATCATCTCATAGTTCATTTTTCCAATGTACAATTTGTCCGCAGTCCTTTCAAAATATTTATGCATTTCGTCGACATTTAATAAGACACTCAGAAAAAAAAAATTTTGAGCAAAATGAAGTTCCTTTTGAACATAATAAAAATCAAGTATTTACTGATGAAAATGTATCATCAAACTCTGAGCCAGATTTACGTATTGAAACAAGTTTATCTCATGTTATTTTCGAATTTATTTTAAAATTGTATGGAAATATGTCACTTAATCGAAAAACTGTTGTTGAGATAATTAAAAATTGTGAAGATATATTTATGCTTTTTCAAAATAGTATTGATACATTGACTGACGCCTCTATTATTAAAAATAAGTTCAAAATTTTTAAGAACCAATTTTCAGAACTTAATACAGAATACAAATTTTTAAAAATGTTGAAAAATAAAAATTTGTTCACAGACCCCGAGGAATTCTTAATAAATAGCTGCGTAACAGTCGAAAACATTAATGTAAAGCCATCTAAAGGCGTTTTGTTACCTATCAAGGATTATGTAATAAATTTTATGCAAGTTAATAACAATTTAACATATATGATTAACAAAGCTAAAGAGCTTGAGAATAGCTCTAAAATCTGTAATATTATTAATGGTTCTGTGTGGAAAGAAAAGATCAAACTTTTTAAAAATAAATTATGTATACCCTACTTATTATACCAGGACGATTTTGAGCTCGACAATCCTCTAGGATCAAAAGCTGGCGTTGATAAAATTTCAGCATTTTATATGAGTTTTCCCTTGTTATCTGATTCTGAAATATCTAAGCTACACAATATTCTCTCTTGTTGCTATATAAAATCGTCGGATTCTTCATATGGAAATGAGGCTAACTTAATGCCATTGGTTACAAAATTAAAAGAACTAGATGAAATTGGAATAAATGTTCCTTCTAAAAACGGGACGGTTCATGTACATTTAATATTAGCAGCAATAACAGCAGATAGTTTAGGTCTCAATTCTATTTTGGGCTTTACTAAATCATTTTCTGCAAATCATTTTTGCAGAATTTGTACTTGTAATAAATCTGTAACGCAAAAACTAGTCAAGGAAGATTGTACTAAGTTTTGAACTATTGAAAACTATAATGAGGCTCTTCTTTCAAATGATATTCCCACCACAGGTATCAAGGAAAATTGCGTTTTTAATATCATAAAATCTTTCAATGTTATTGATAATGTTACTTGTGATATGATGCACGATATTCTAGAAGGCATAGCACATTATGAGTTATGTGATATTCTAAATTATTTTATTATCGAAAAAAAATATTTCAGTTTATCTGTTCTCAATTCTAGAACATATGCTTTTGATTATGGTCCCACAGATAGTAAAAATAAAACGATAGATGTAAAAATAAAGCATATAACAAACAAACGCTTACGTATGTCAGCTTCAGAAATGAAAAGTTTTTTGCATTTTTTGCCTTTCATAATTGGGGACTTTGTACCAATAAATGATAAAGTTTGGGGATTACTCAGATTACTCATAAGATTAGTAGAAAATGCGTCTTTACCTAACTTTACAATTGAAACTTTAGTTGAATTCAGAGCCTTAATAGCTGAACACCACCAGTTATATTTAAATATTTTTGATGGCCACTTAATGCCGAAACACCACTTCATAACGCATTACATAAGTGCGATAAAAAAATTAGGTCCCATGAAAAAATTATGGACCATGAGATTTGAAGCAAGACACAAAGCAAATAAGACTTATGCTGGTACAACTACTTCGCGAAAAAATATATTGCTAAGCTTAGCAATAAAATCTAACTACCACTTTGCTCATACAATTTATTCTAAAATACAAAATGAAATCGATCAAAATACAATTTGTAGCTCTGGTAATTTTATTAATTTTACAGATAATAATGCTTGGCCGTACATTCGAGACAAAACAAAAGACCCACACATTTTTACGAACATATTTTCTATGCAAGAAATTTCAATTAACTGCACATGTTACAAAGTGGGAAATATTCTCCCAACTTTAAGTAGTCAAAATGAAATATCGGTATTTCAAATTAAATACATACTTATAGAAAAAAATAACACAAAACAATTATTAGTTTGTCAGGAGTTCCAAAATCTTCAAATAGATTCGCATTTAGACTGTTACGTTGTTGACCTTAAAAATAATAGCAATACTGATGTATATGAGATAATTGATGTGTGTGATGTAAATTTTCCTCCTTTACATTTAATAATGTTACCTAATAAAAAAACCGTTATAAAATTAAAGATACCTTTTAATTAACATAATGTATTTGTTCTTCATTTGAACTATAATTTTTGACTTTTATGATAAGAAATAATCGTAATTTAATGAAATGAAGAGATTTTTGTTGTGTTTTTTTTTATTTTTATTTTTTTAATTATATCATTTTATATTCTTACTATACACAAACACATATAATAATAAAAAATATGACTATGTATATCATCTAAAATAAATTAAAATACTTACTTATAAGCAAATGATAAGATACAACTACTTGTAATTACTTATAGATTTAAATAAAAAAATTTAAAAACGATATACAAAAATATTTTTTTTTTTCATTTTATTTTACTGGATTTTTTTCAGTGGCAGGTTCTTTTAAACACTGAATCAATTGGTTAAATTGAACAATATTTTCTATGATTTCAAGAATATAATTTTTGTATAATCAGAGAATAAATTATTTGAATCAAGGAATTTTCCAATCATCGTTTATAGAATAAATTTTATAATTTGAAGAATTTTTTCTTCACTTTTACGAATTAAAAAGTGGTAAAATCAGCGAAACAATTATATAATATATCAAATTTTAATTTAATTAATTATATGATATATCAAATCTTTTCTTTAAATTAACTAATGAATTATGTATTTCAACCAATTTTAAATAGTTAAAATCAAAGAAAAAATTCTACAGAGCAAAGAATCACCTCAAAAAATGACATAAATCAACTAATTTTTTAGTTATTTATTGTATTCGATTTATCATATTTTTTCTCTGAAACAAAGAAACCATTTGCAGGATCAACGAAAGTTTGTTTCTCATGAACAACGAATTATAATTAGTTATATCATATAATTTTACTCTATGACCAAAAATCATAGTAAAAATTCACTGAAATCAAGTCCGAAATTCCATGAAATCAACGAATCTGTTTTTTCAGTGTACTTATTCTTCAGAATCACTGAAAAGATAAGCAAACACTAAATTTAAAACTTCAGAATCAAGACTTCGTTTTCTAAAACCAGATTAGGATATAGTTTGAGCAAATCGGCAAGTATTTTTAAATGTCAGTTTCTATATTGGACTTATCGCATTTGATAATTGCTCTTACTTAAATTTTACCTCAACAGTGAAATATAGCTGCTCCAAGCACACAAATCAAATTTCAATCTGAACTTAAATCTCAAATTTTAAATAATAAAGGAAAAGGTATTTAACCAAAAAACGTAATTTTTGACAAAAAATTGAAAGAAAAACGTCAGGTCATAATTGCAGCCAAAAAAAAAGTCGAAATGACGATGAATCGTCAATAATGCCAACCCTGCTTTATGCTACATACCATTCAGCCCAAAAGTCATGCAACAGCTACTTAGCAAATTTTCCGCTGAATGCAGCCAATGTGAATTAAACACAGCTTATAATGAACGCTCTCTTTTTTGGCATTTGTTTTGACAACTAATGTTATGCCAAGGAACTGTCACTTCTACCTGTATTCTTGTATCATGGGTCTCCATCAAGTTTTCTAATATTTTTTTGTTGTTTCCACATCTCGAAAAAAACGCCGAGCAGTGTTGCCGTCATTGCTGTTTCCCGAGCCTTGTTTCGAAAAATCCACTCGTAGCCCAATTGTATCCCTGTATTCGTTTTGAATTCCTTGTTTTTCTGTTTTTCTTAATTCTTCATATATGTTTGCTTGTTCCTTCTTGTTTTTTGATTTGAAATCAAACGTGGAAATTTTAAAATTCTCACACTTTATGTCGTAAGCTATGTGCAAACAATGTTCCATGAACCTAATTCTCGCATGAAGAGGTGAAAGTCCATGTTCATACATAGCCTCAATTGTTCTATTGCCTTGGCTAAATTGGGCTTGTGTCGCCCAAATGTCGCCCAAATGTCATATTGTCATATTTAGAATGTACAAAAAAAAAAAAGAAAAAGAAATAGTGCATAAAACTATTTTGCTTAGTGCATGAGTAAATTATGAAAACACAATACATATGAGGAAACATCGTAATTTTTTCTTTGTTCAACGTCCGGCAGAGCCCGGCATAATATCATATATGGAGATAAAGAGGATAATCCAAGGATTTATTTTATGCATGTCATTCACGAATCTTTTGGAATTTTTACTTTTTATCCTTACCTAAACCTCAAAAAACGTGAAAAATAAGGGTCAGTTAGACCATAGCTATTGTAGTCAAACAGTAAACGATTTGAAAATTTTTGTGATTTTTATCATTAGAGATTACAATACTCATATTCAAGGAAAAAACAGTAATCAAATATCTTGAATCGCTTATTTACAGGACCATTTCAAATTTTAAAAAAATTCTGAATGTGAAAAATTTGCGCAGAGAACAAAAAGTTCAAATTTTTGACCCATATATCTAAAGAAGTGTTATAGATATAAAAAAAACGACCACAAATTTGGAAAGTTCATTCAATTTTGACTTAGAATAAAAAAAAAGAGTTTAAAATTTCCAATTTTGTATTTTATAGTTTCGAGCGCTTAAACTGCAAATGGCGACACTGTGCGGCAAGGTTTTATATAAATTCTTTTGAAACATGTTAAAATTTTAAATTTTATTAGGAGTAAATAAGTAACATAAGTATACTACACGAGCTGTTGTATAGGCATATGAAAAGTTCTGGGATTTTTTATGAAAACAAGCGTATTTTCTTCGATTTGAAGATCTTTCCCTGGAACCACCACCTAAGGTTTGGGAACAGTTAATAAATAGTGACTGGGGGCTAAGTTTGGAGAATACGGTGGGTGTGCAACCAATTCGAATCATAATTGGTCCAATTTGGAAATTGCTTTCAACGACGTGTATGACGGTACTTTATCGTGATGGTACAGAATTTTTTTGTTTTCCCAATAATTCTGCATAATTCTCTCTTGGGACCACTCTACCCATCTGCAGGTAATCGATGAAAATCATGCCATGCGCATCCCAAGAAATGGAGGCCATAATCATCCCGGCCGAACGTCCCAGGGACCGAGTTCCCCAGGTGACTATCATGGGTTGGCTCTTTGTGGAGACTCGTGCTGACTGCGGTTGTGTATATTTTTTTTTTTTTTACCAACTTGACCAACACTCAGGGGATGCCCCCTATAAAAGCGAAAACATTGTGTTGATTCGGAAGACAGGTGATAGTTAGTTGGAGGGTGGAAAGATGGAGTAGTGTCGGTGAAGATTTGATTTGAATTTACACAGATTGAAACTGCAGGAAAACACGCTCGCAGGGAGATTGTTCCACAATTTTACGCAGCGACCAATGAGGCAATGGTAAAGAGATGGGCTTGGAGAGCTACCCGAGCGGAAATAGGAAATACACGAGCTGCTGGCGTCAGACCATGTATCTCCCTTGAACACTTTCCATGATAGTACCTGTTCAGAAGGCTAAGACAACCAACATTGCGACGATGCCCAAGAGAGTTGAGAGAAAATTAAATATTTGCATCTCCTATCAAAATTATCGCACATCGTTGAATCCGATGCAAATATGATCTTGAAGCCCCTGCCCAAATGTGCGAATTGTACTCCATTTTTGGCCTAATATATGAGGTATAGATCAAACGAAGATCAGATGGAGTGAAGTATTTCTTGCACCGTTTTAAAAAACCAAGGCACTTGGCTGCTTCTTTATGCCATACCAAAAATGTGATGATTCCATCGAAGATCCAATTGTATTGATATGCCCAGAACGTCAAGAGCATCTGATTCCCAAAGATCTACACCGTTCATATTGAGGGGAGCTAAGGGGCAATTCATTCGCTTGTGGGTTAACAGACAACACTGGGTCCTGCTAGCATTAAATTCTACTCTATTAGCAAGACCCCACTCAAAGATTTTTTTTTAAATCAATATGCTACACAGGTCTGTATGGACCAGCGGGGTCGCGCAATGGTACGACTAGGTTGGCATACCTGCTCAGTATGCAAGAGATTGGATAGGTCTCGTCTTCACCAGTAGATGACAATGAAGGTTCTTGGTTATAAAGTTGTATGATATGTTAGAGTCGTAATGTCTTCACTAGTAGGCAATTGGGTAGTGCTTTGTGTTTAAGGAACGGCTTCTAGTTCGTGTTTGCTCTGCCGGATGTCTGTATGTTTTTATGATTGTATGTCTGTATGATTACAAATTAAAAAAAAAAACAAAATAAATTAGAACTTCGATGGCGACGAAAAAAAAAACACAGGTGCGTCGTTGGACAC
The DNA here is from genome assembly GCA_914767935.1 of Coremacera marginata. Classification (NCBI taxonomy): domain Eukaryota; kingdom Metazoa; phylum Arthropoda; class Insecta; order Diptera; family Sciomyzidae; genus Coremacera; species Coremacera marginata. The sequence continues at coordinate 15,407,776 of OU612043.1, read as the reverse complement.
ACGAGAGAAGCGAAGTTTTTTCGCAGTTACATAGATTTGATAGCTTAATAATTTTTTCTTTTTAATAAATTAACTTTTAAACACAAGAATTTAAAATAACATTAAATAAATTACATATATACAGATACTGCTTGTATTTTTATTGTTGATTGTCAAATTTCCACGCCAATTACATATACGGGCCTATAATGCCAGCGACTCTCCATTTTAACTCTCCACACATGGTTGTGAACTTGGCTGCAATGAACAAATGTTTTCCTTCAACAGCGTACTACCTAACGAAAAAATATGTCGAAAATTTTTCAGATTTCACTCCAAGCAAATGACAGAACGAGGATAAAAATATATATTAAATATATATTAATATATATTAAAGAACGCACACGAAACAAAATTTAACAAACATTTTAGATACCTTGCCGATGTCATGCATGCGTTTGTTAATTCCGTATTTATTGATATCATCTATTTTTTTTGACACTTTAAAACGCACTTGTGGGCATTGCTAATTTTCTTCCTGCCAACAACACCACAAACGCATTCACAATACAAGCACATCGATGCTGGAGACACCTTGTGGCAAATAAAAGCAAATTTTTGTAAATTGTAGCTTAGCAAATACACAATCCTCTATCTATTGATAGATGATGAGGATCTACTGCAGCACATGATACAATAATTTACAAGGTAGCCTTGACAACCACATTTTTTCTCACAAGCGGCGATCGGGAGTTGTCAAATCAATACAAAGTTTAACTTTTCATCTGTTTTGCTGCTTCTTCATTTTCTCTTTTTCAATGTATTTTTGACAACTCCAAATCGCCAACAGAACTGTCACTCCTACCTTGTAAATCATTATACCATGCTGCAGCATAGCTTCTGTTATAACTAACATTGAATTCACAATTGTTTCTTAGACCCCTTTTACATTGATCAAGACTTGAAGTCAAGTTTCAGAGTTTGTAGGCAATTCGCCGCACATCGGAAGCGACGGAAGGGGAAAAAGGGGAACCGGCAATTTTTTCGTGTTCCTTTTGTTAGTTTTGCGTTGTTGACAGTACTTTTTATTTTATTTTTCGCATATCAATGTGAGTTTCTTAGTTTTCAGTTGCAGTAAAATTTGTGTGTGAGTTATTTAATGAGGTTTTTGTAGATATTTTTAATAATAATATATTTTTATAGCCAAAAATGTCGTTTAAGTGGAACAAGGAGCTAATGCAAATTTATTAAAATTCAGTTTGCTTCAGGTTGCTTGCTTCCGATCTCGCTTTATTTTTTCAAGAGAACAAGGAAAGAAGACAAGAAATGGAATTCAAGTCTTGATCAATGTGAAAGCTTTCGTCAAGTTCAAAAGAGAACGTCAAAAAAACTTGACTTGATCAATGTAAAAGGGGTCCTACAAGTCTTTGTGACCTGGTGGATAGTGTGTTGAACTATCATTTAAAAGGGCACGGGTTCGATCCCCACGTTAACCAAAATCTATTTTTAGTATTTAATATTAAAGTATCAAATTTTCTTGTTGTAATTAGCGCTAGCAACAAAGAAACCATAAAATTTCCAAGAAAAAATCTGTCGAACATTTTTCATATTTCACTCTAAGCAAATCACAGAACGAGGAGTAAACAGCGTCGCTTCTATAAAAAAACAAAAACAACTCGCACAACTTCTTTGTGTGTGCGTTACGCGAAAATAACAACAAAATTCAGACAGCAGCAAGCAAACAACAACAATGCATGCACATTTTTTGTCTTGCTGGCACGCCGACGAAGTCAATTCTTCGAATTACAACACACACGGAAATATTGAAGTTGTTGTATTTGAGCTAAAAGGGCTTATTGAGCTATGGGACTTACAACACTGCTGTAACGCTGCAGCCACACGTGATAGTACTGGCAGGCCAGCAAAGAATATGTATTAACTACGAAAATGTTTCGAAATAATCTACAAATCTAGGCTGCGGCCACACGTGAGAGTAAATGTTCATTTGCAAAATGTCGTCAAAGGCAAAGGTTCGACCACTTTATTATTTCGGTTGCTTTTGTTCAGTGATGCTTTATATGCCAACACAGCACGAAACTTAAATGGGATAAAAATGGGGAACTAATTATTTTGTAGAATCTGTTTATCAATATATTCCAAAATAAAATGCAACTTATTCATATGATATTTTATGAGTCAAATAAGGGAAATTAAAATAATTGCATATATTTCACTACAAGACATGAAAGAAAAGTGCATATTTAATGTTCGAATTTTTTTAGGGAGAAAAAACAACACTGTTTCCTTACTTCGATTTCGCCCTGGCTGTGGTTGTCAAAATTCACTGTCTTTTTTTTTTTTTTTTTTGTTTGATATGTTTTTATTTGAGATCAAAAACTTAAAACTAAAATACATAGGAAGTGTCAAGTGGTAATCTATGAGAACCTTATCATGACTAAAAATTAAATTAAATTTTCAATTTAACATATAAGAAATATAAATAAGTACAACGGCAAAAATTAAATAAAAAGCCCATGTGTTAAAATAAAGCTTTGAAACAATCGTGAATTAAAAATTAAGAATTAGTAATTATATAAATAAAAAAATAAAAAAAAATATATAATTAAACAATGAATTTAGCTGGTTTTGTAAACCAGCCCTGGGCCATTTCCATATTTAGTGTTAAATATATTAATGGTATCATTCACAATTAGATTACCAGAATTATGAAGATCCAGTAAGCTTGGCATGCAACTGTATGTTTGGTCATTACCAAATCTGCGCAAAATTGAATCAAATTTAGAGTTTTCAAAATCAGAACATTTGTTATAAAAACCAACATGCGAAAGAACAGCAAAACGGTCAATTCCCATGCAATTTGCAACTTCATATATTCTAGAAACACGAATGTGTTTAAATGTACCGCGAGCGCGCCTTATATTGGCAGTTGATTTGAGGCAGCCCCTCTCAAACATCCTAAGCAATTCCATTTGGTGACTGGACAACTGAGGTTGCCGGCACCAAACTGGAGACGCATACATTAAAATTGGCCGAATGTACAGTTTGTACATGTTGGTTTTGATTGTAATATCGATTTTTGAATTTTTAAAAATACGTTTTAAATGGAATTTAGCTTTTTTGGCTTTATTAAGCCTAATTTTGACATGACAAGTAAAGCTGTTATTTGTTTGGATTTGCATGCCAAGCAAACGAATATCATTTTTTACGGGCAGTAATAGCCCATTTAGACAAATTTTCATTTTGCGAACATCCTTTCTAAGCTTTACACTGGTGTCTCGTACAAAACCCATAATGTGTATAAGTTCAGTCTTATTATTGTTTAAAATTAATTTCCAGTCTTTAAAATACTTTGAAATAGTAATCAAAAAAATATTTAGCAAATTTTGAGTTTGAGCTGGGTTATTGTGCACCACGTGAAGCGTGGTATCATCAGCAAATTGAGTGATTTTAATAGTATTATGTACAGGAATATCATAAACATAAAGTAAAAATAATAAAGGGCCTAGCACGGAGCCTTGCGGAACACCGGCGTTCATACTGAAAATATTGGACATATGTCCATTAAGTCGAACGGCAAATCTAAAGAAAGCATTGATTTAATAGTTTTGGTGATAAATAAAGGAAACTTAAGTATATGCATTTTGTGCAAAAGGCCATCATGCCAAATGGTATCGAACAAAACTCACTGTCTCGGTAAAAGTTGTTGCCAGTGGACTGCCAGTGATGTCAAGGTGTGAGTGTATTAGTGAAAAGTGAAAGTGTATTAAGTTTTTCGAACTGTTAGTGTCTTCGAACTGGCACGTGTGGCTAGGGGGTTATGTGCTGGCTGTCCGTTCCATGAACTATTACCCATGATCTGTAGACCCGAGCAATTAAGCCATTGCGGCAGGTGTGTTCGTTAAATGCAGATTCCAGTTGTTCTTTTGAGATGTCCATTCGTGCTTTGTTGTACCTTTTTTAGTGCTTTTTTGTGATACCTTATGAAGGGGTTCCTCTCTGCATGAAAACGAAATTAATTAACTAGATAATGTTTTATAACAAAATTTTCCCTTGCCAGCTTTCAGGCGAAAATATATTTTGCAGGGTGTTCCATATTCCAAAAATTTCAATTATATTAGCTGCCATTATATATGCATTTATATATTAGAATAACAAGTAAGAACAACCGTAAAAGTTGGAACATTCCCATATATTTATCAATGATATCTCACTTCTTATAGAAAATATTTTTAGTATATTATAATCAAATGACGCAAAAATTTTATGCTTTTCAATCTAAGCGGGAATAATTTTTTTCTGTTGAATAAAAACGGTTCTTGCAAAATATTAGAAAAAATCTGAAAATGTCGATATTTGGTGGGTTATTTCTGATAATATTTTTCTTATTATTCTTAAGAGCAGGTATTAAGCTGATAGAGAATCTTGTGCGTTACAATTTATCTCGATTGGGTTTTTTCTCTAAGTTAGAGTTATTCGCAAAAAATAGCAAAATAAATGTTTAAAGTGGGCGCGGCACGAAGGTTTATTAGATAGAATGGGAAAAATTTGAAAACCCCTATTTTCAATACTAATAAAGCGTTCAAATAATTTTCAGCATTGCGTCAATAATTTTCATGCACAATCTTTTTTTGAATTCATTTTATTGGCCTAATTGAACATTTTTGAATAACGTTTTCAACACGTTTCTTGTGAAGAATTTGTACTAAAAGCTTCATAGCTAAGTACTTATAAAAACAGCCGGAAATATTTTAAAAATATTTTATTTGTTAATGTGTATATTATGACCTTTTGATGTAATTATTAAATTAAGAAGCGAGCTTTGGACCAGTTCTTTTATTATTTATTTTCTTCAATATTTCTCGAAGGAAAATTATATTAAAATTAAACTGCTAATAAGCAAACACTGATTTTTGAAAAACACAATGAACAAAACTATAAGCACAACATTGAAGGCACAAACTTGAAAAATGTTGCACTTTTTTGTCTGTCTGTCTGTCTGTCTGTCTGTCGGTCTGTTAAAGCATCACGCGACCACTAAACCACTGGATGGATTTTAATGAAATTTGACATCTAGGTTCCCTATATCCCCGGTCATAACATAGGCTACTTTTTATTCAGTAAAAAGGTATGGACCCTGTAGGATGCGCTGCGATCGGGTTCCAGGCATTCTTTTTTTTTTAGCTTATCTCCGAAACCGTTCATCCGATTTGCATGAAAATTTGTATGTGGAGGTTCTCGGACACTCTGCGTTCTTTTGGCTTATCTGCACTGTTCTATCTCGAACACCAGAGGGCACTGTAGTACAAATATTTTGAAAAACCTCGAAAAACTCTTAAGCCGTGCATCCGACTTACAAGAAAATTGGTATATAGAGGTTTTCGGATACGGTGAATTTTCTTCTACCCTGTTCTATCTTGAACACTAGATGGCGCAGTAGTACAAATATTTTAAAAAACGTCAAAAAACTCCTAAGCCGTTTATCCGATTTACATGAAAATTGGTATGTGGAGGTTTTTGGAAACGGTGAGTTTTTATGACTTATAAACTGGGTTCTATCTTGAACACCAAAGGGCGCTGTAGTACAAATATTTAAAAAAAGTCGAAAAAGTTCAAAACCCTTCATCCGACACGCTGAGTTTTGTGAACTTATCTACTTTTTTCTCTCTCGAACACCAGAGGGCGCTGTAATACAAATATTTTGAAAAACCTCGAAAAACTCCGAAGCCGTGCGGTGAGTGTTTTGGGCTTATCTTTTTTGTGCTATCTTGAAAACCAGAGGGCGCTTTAGCACAAATATTAGGAAATCATAAAAAACTCCGAAACTGCTCATCCGATTTCGATGAAAATTTGTAAATAGCGATTTTCGAGAACGGCAAGGGTTCTGGTGCTATCTTTTTTGCTCTTTCTCGAAACTAGAGGGCGCTGTTGTCCAATTTGTACGTGTGTATGTTATTAAACTGTCCCTTAACGGCTGCACTGATTTTGATGAAATTTTTGTGTGTGTTTGAGTGGATCACTGGATGGTTCAGATTCACAATTGGACCCGGTAGGTGGCGCTGCGATCGTGTTTAAGGCATTTTGTTTTTATAGTTTATCTCCGAAACCGTTAATCCGATTTGCATGAAAATTTGTGTATAGAGGTTTTTGGATATGGTGAGATTTTATGACTTATCTACTCTGTTCTATCTTGAACACCAGAGGGCGCTGTGTACAAATATTTTAAAAAACTTCTAAACTGTTTATCCGATTTTCATGAAAATTGGCTTATAGGGGTTTTCTAATATGGGGACTGTTTTGGACTTATCTTTTTTGTACTATATCGAACACCAGAGGGCGCTGTAGTGCAAATCTCTTAAGAAATAGTGAACAAGTAGAAAGCCGCTCATCCGATTGGATGAAAAATTTTATTAAAGGATTTTCGTGTAGGGCAACTGTTTAGTCGTTTTCTCTTTTGCTTTGTCTCGAAAGTAGTGGGCTCTGTTGTACAATTTGTACGTATGTGTGTTATTAAATTGTTCCTAAACGGCTGTACCGATTTTGATGAAATTTTATTTGTGTGTGTATCCCTGGATAGTTCAGATTCGCAATTGGACCTGGTAGGTGGCGCTGCGATCGGGTTCTTATTAACATAACAGCCTATTTATTTTATTAACATTCCCTTCTTCAGTGCAACCAAATGGTTAAAAAGCAGTTTGCTTTCAGTAGTAGTTCAAAAACTGTGTGTTTTCATAAAGCCAACTAGTATTTTCAACATGGCGATATCATGGAAAATATCAATTATCCCTTTTGTTTATGGACTTTCGTGACACAGTTGGTTATCAAGAGGATTTTTTTATTTTAATTTGATGACTTAAGTCATCCCAGGCTCGATACTCATAGCACAGACGACAGATCTTGCTGTTTTATTTTTTTTTTTGTTTATATTTTTATTTATAAATATTTGAAAGAAACTAGTAATTAATGGAACTTCGGCAGGGTACCGAAGCTAAAATACCCCCCCGCGGCCGTATTATTCGAAGTCTTTAGCCGTCTATAAAATGTTTATATATTATCTGGAAAAATATTTGTGTTATACGCTTAACTTTATTTTACCCTTAGCTGCCACATAGAGTAATTTGTAGACTGCTGATTATGCTAAAGAATATATGTGCAAAATCCGATTGGTATGTGACAATTCATACCAACAACGGCTTAAAAAAATTTCGTTTAAAATTAAAGTGTCACGCCCCGTCCAATTCGAGCCAATTTTCTAGACTAATGACTGGTCATTATTCCAAAGAATATGGAAAATTTGGAAGAAGTCGAACAAAGGCTATAGAAGAAGGAGTTCGATTTAAATTAAAGTGGCACGTCCCTGTCTGATTGCGCCCAATTTTTTAGACTAATCACTGTTCATTATTTCAAGGAATATATTTGCAAAATTTGTTTGAAATCAAAAAAACGTTGTAGAAGGAGTTCGATTGGAATTAAAACTGACACGCCCCTTGTCTAATCCCACCCACTTTTGTAAGCTTATAACTTCTCTTATACTAAAGAACATATGTGCAAAATTTGGTTGAAATCGGAGAAACGGTGTAGATGGAAATATATTAAAAATAAAGTGCCACGCCTCCTGTATAGTAACGCCCACTTTTATAAACTAAAGACTGATTCTTAGGCCAAATATTATGTGTGCAAAGTTTGGCTTAAGTCGGATAAACGGTGTAGAGGGAGTTCGATTAGAGTTAAATTGACACGCCCCTTGTCCAAACCCACCCACTTTTGTAGGTTTAAAACTTTTCATTATGTTCAAGAATATATGTTAGAAATTTGGTTGAAATCGGACGAACGGAGTAGTTGGAGCTAGTTTAAAAATAAAGTGCCACGCCCCCTGCCTAATACCGCCCAGTTTAATAAACTTAGTCGTTAGATTGCTCAAATTATCAACGATAATATGTGCAAAATTTTGTTGATGTCTGACACACGGTGTTGAAGAAGTTCGATTAAAAGTAAAATGCCACGCCCACTTTCCAAGACTTCACATTACACCATATGTGTACATAGAATATATGTGCAAAATTTGCTATGTGTTGGATAGGCGTCACTTTGTATGGGAGATAAGTGTGGCTTTCATCCGATTTTGCCAAATATCATAGAGATGCTTCATACTATATATCAAAGCTTATGTGCAAAATTCAAGATATTTCTTTAATTTTTGTGGATTTTTAAGCGATTTAACGTTTTTAATTAAAGCCAATTTGTATGGGAGGTAGGCGTGGTTTCCATCCGATTTATTCAAATATCATAGTAATGGTCAACATTAAATATCATAGCCTATGTGGAAAATTTCAAGACTTTCATGAATTTGAGCAGCTTTTTAAGAGATTTTACGGTTACTATAAAGCCGCTTTGTATGGGAGGTAGGCGTGGTTTTCATCCGATTTTTCCAAATTTCACTGTCAGGATTTATATTGAAGATCGAAGCTTACGCGCAAAATTTGAAGATATTTCTTTAATTTTTGTGGACTTTTAAGATATTTTACTTATTTTACTATACAAATTAAGTCACTCTGTATGGGAGGTAGGCTTGGTTTTCATCCCATTTGGCTAATTTTCGAACTTGTTCTTCATTTTTTAAAAATAAACTTATATTTTGAATTTCATCGCTATAGCTTTAAAACTACGGCTGTAATCGTGTCGACAGACAGATAAACGGATAGACGGACACACGGATATCGACTCAGGAAGTGATGCTGATCAAAAATATATATACTTTTCCATACCTGCCACGCCTCCTTATTGGCGTACGCGTTGGGGTATAAATATTGTGTCGGTTATAATGTACTTTTCCCTTTCCGTACTCGCATCGAACCGCGTAAAATTCATGCAGTTACAAATGTTGATGAGTTTTTCGTTACACGACTTGTAACGTATTTTATGTTGCATTTGCGACGATATTTAATGCTAAATGATGCAGACATGTATATATATAGAAGAAATTCCAACATTATCACAAAAATTCCGCTTTTCCCACACGGCACAAAATCCGACTTCGATATCGAAAATTTCAAAATTTACGAATAATTCGCGTTGATAACAATCGAATTCGATATCGATTACAATTCGAAAACGATACGTTTGGCGGACGTAACGGTTACTTTGTAAGCGCAGATTCGCTTATGTTTCGAAAAATTATTCGTTTACAATTCCAAAGCAATTAATTCTTCAACACAAATGTAAAGATAATTATGTTTTCTACTTTTTTGCTGTAAGGTGGATATTTTCGGATAACTTTTTTGGCAATTTCATAATTACTTTTTTATTAATGACGCAATAACATTGGTATGAAATAACTTTCAATTTTTGATCGCTAATAAGGGAAAAATAAGAAATTTTTCTTCGATAAAAATTCATTGCAAACGAACTTTCGCTGGGTGGGTTACGTATGCAGTGACAAGTGTTAATTTCGGCACAATATTTTAGTAAAATATCCCTATTATGTTTTAGTTTCGACCAACATATCGTACGCACTCGTACGCAGTTGGTAATGGACGAACTTGTAACCAGTATTTAAAATACCGCAGCATGCGAATATTTTTTTATTTCGATATAAATGTGAGTTAAACCGGTTGTTTATGTTATCCGAAATCATTGCTTTCGTTCGTCAAAGAAACGAGAAAACATAATTTTTGATATGAAACAATGTATTGCTTATTGTGTCCCACACGAACGAGAGTGCTTCTTTCGGATTACATAAACATGCGGAAAAACTACATTTGAATTATATGAAAGATACAATATTTATATGGAAATTCACAGATCTAAGAATAAAACAAATTTTAGAGTCAAAGGTGCAAGCGTTAATGTTGCAGCATGTGATGTTTCCAAATCAATCAATGCAATCAATCTGAATTTACCAAACTCAATTTGAGAAATTCCTAAGAGTACGCTAATGTTCTGAAAAAAAGCTACGTTCAGATTAAAATTTTTAGACCGTACTGTACTTTCAGAGTATTGAACGAAAGACTCCATTCAATCATAAAAGAAAGAGAGAACTGCTGATTGTTGATTAAACATAAGTATGAGCTGCTCAATTAAATATGTCTACATGGCCGGGTGGTTGGAACAGCCGGCTATGGATACGAGCGTAGTGTGTTCAATTCACAGTGGAAGCAAAAATATAAAGGAATTTATAAAGCAATTTTTTCGTTTTTATACAACTAGTGCGGCAAATTGCTGTGTTGTTGTTTTCATAAGAACCATTTCATTACATTGGTTTTATCCCCCATCTAGCTCGCCATATTGTTGTATACGCGGCTAAAAAAGTTTCACTTTAAAAACAGTGTTTTTTCAAAGCTTTAAGGGGCTATGCCGCTCTAGACGCCGGAAAAAATATGCTTTCTTTAGATTTTTATTATCAGAAATACTACGCAATAAATCGAAATTCAATCATTCATTTTTTGAAGTGATTAATTTTAAAATTGCGGCTGTGCAGCGTTTTTGCGATTACGCCTTCGTTTTTTCAGGGTCCACGGCCGGACAAACAGTTCCTGTCATTTTTGAATTATAAAAAGCCAGTTAAGTTTTTTCGATTATACATAATATCTGCTATATATAACAGGTCATTCAATAAGTCCGTAGGATAAGTAAGAAAAAAAACAAATTTTTGATAAAACTCGAGAATATATTTTTCAACATAGTTGCCTTCGAGAGCGATACAACGAGTATAGCGGTTTTCCAACTTTTCGATACCACTTTTATAGTACGATATCTCTTTCTCCTCAAAATAGGCCTCAGTTTCAGCGATTCATCATCATTGGACTTGAATTTCTTTCCAGCAAGCATTCTCTTGAGATCTGAAAACAGGAAAAATTCGCTGGGGGCTAAATTCACAATTCGAAGCCCAATTCATTCAATTTTGCCATCGTTTTCATCGATTTGTGACACGGTGCATTGTCTTGGTGAAACAATACTTTTTTCTTTTGCAAATGTGGCCGTTTCTTGGTGATTTCAGCCTTCAATCGATCCAAAAGTGCACAGTAATAGTCACTGTTGATGGTGGTTCCTTTTTGGAGACAGTCGATGAATATTATTCACCTTACAAGCCGACTGTTGAGTCTTTGCTCGCTTTGGATTCGGTTCGTTGACTGCTGTCTACTCAGCTGACTGTCTTTTGGATTCTGGTGTGTAATATCGACGATAAAATTCGATTTTATTTCGGTTCAACAGCGCCAAACACTCCTCTGAAGCATCAATTCGTTGTTGTTTTTGGTCGACTGTGAGCTCACGCGGCATCCACTTTGCACAGAGCTTTCGCATACCCAAATGTTCGTGTAAAATGGTAAAAACACTACCATCTGATATCTTCACAATGCCAGCTAGCTCGTGCACCTTCAATTTGCGATCGTTCATAACCAATTTTTGGATTTTTTTTTTATGTTTTGTGGAATAACAGTCTGATTTGGACGTCCACTGCGCTCTGCATCATTTGTGCTGGTACGACCACGTTTAAATTCAGCAATCCACTTTTCTACCATTTGTCTCGATGGAGCAAAGTCCGGATAATGTTTATCAAGCCATTGTTTGGTTTCCACTTTATTTTTTTTTCATCAAAAAGCAATGCTTTATCAAAACTCGAAATTCACTTTTTTCCATTTTTTTTTTCAATAACAATAGTTGCACACAAAATGCTATAACTCACTAATCAATTGTCAGATTGTTGTCTAATTTTTATACGGTTCGTATAAAATTTAGAAGAAGGTTGGTCCTAAATAAAAATCGTATGGAAAAAAATCTAGTAACGCCATCTATGTGTCATCCTATGGGCTTTTTGAACGTACTGTTAGAAGTACGTAGGATTTTTTAGATATATTAATTTTCTGCCAAATATCGTACTTCTAAAGTGGAAAGTTCAAAATTTGCCTAATAAATAACAAATGAAATAACAAATAACAAATCTTCAATATAAAAAAAAAGAACTCACCATACCATGCACAATATATTTTTCAAGATATTTTCAAAGTTTCAAGCGAATCGGTTGAAAATTGTTTGAGTAATGTTTCCGGCAAACTTTAAAAATGCAGTTTTGAGATAAACGCGTTTGAAGTTTTGAGTGAATAAATGAATGAATGAATAAATTTGAAATACCTTTAATCTTCAAATTCAAAAACCAATTACTTAGAAATTTTTTCCAGCCATAAATCTTTTGAGACATCATTTTTGAGGTCATTCTATATAATCAAAAATTCTAGAGTGGCCTAATCCCTTCAGTTTTTTATTCCGGTCGTCAGTTTCCCACAACCTATTTTTTTTTTCTAAAAAAAGTTGGAAATATTCCCATTTTTATAAGCTTTTATTTAACTTGCTTCGTTCGTATATATTTTTTTTTTATATTTTACCGCCCACAAATCATAAAAAATGCTATATCTCGAAAACTACTAGGCCGATTCAGATGAAATTTTGGTAGTAAATTTTCCCTAAGTAGAAATAAGGGTTTAAGAAAAAAATTTGGCCACACCCCCTTTTACCGCCCACAAATTAATATATCTCCAAAACTACCGGGCTGTTTCAGCTGAAATTTTGGCAGTAAATGTCCTTCAAGTATTGCATGTGTTAGAAAAAATGTTGCCACATCCACTTTTACCGCCCACAAATCAATATCTCAAAAACAACTAGGCCAATTCAGCTGAAAATTTGGCAGGACATTTACATTAAGTAGGAAATAGGGGTTTAAATTTGGTCACACCTCCTATTCCCGCCCACAAATCAATAAAAATGCTATATCACCAAAACTACTAGGCCGATTCAGCTGAAAATTTGGCAGCAAATTTCCATCGATTACAAGATGGGGTTTCAGCCCTAGGAAATAAAATAAAATATGTCAAACTCCGATAAAAGATACGCCTACCTCCCATACAATGTGACATCATCTAAATTTTAAAAGTTTTTAAAATTCAACAAAAGTGAATATGCTATCTTCAATTGTAGCATATCAGCCCTGAGTTATAACATACTTAAATGAGGTCGCGTGGGTATTAACTTCGTATTTTTAACTTCGACCCTGACGGAGATCCATTCCTTACTAGTTTTTAATCAATATGTATATGTTAAATCATTAGGCCTGGCCTGCATTTCACTTGGGTTGAATTGGAATGTAAGGTTTCCAAATCATCATCTTTTTGGAGCCAAGCCAACCTTATCTGCTCGCGGTGCATCCTGCTAATTAACAAACAAGGCTCTGGCGAAATTATAAATAATAATAATAATGATGCAAATAATGATTATAAAGTATATAATGCAATGGTCTAAATTAATAATTGGTCTATGGTCTTAATGGTCTAAAAAATTAAAATGCTATATGTAAGGCTTTCAAAATAAAAGATGTCCATAATAAACCTTTAAAACTAAAAACCAAAAAATAAAAAAAATATTTAAAAAAAAATTTTTTAAAAAATAAGCTTTTATTTAAAACCAAAACGTGAACTAAAAAGAAAAAAATAAATTTCAGTGACATTTGTCATATATGTATGTAGTAGGTATATTCTAGATTCAGAAGAACCTCTCTCTTGGTTACCCATCATCGTAATAAAAGCGTACTTAAATAGGTGAGTTCTAGGGACGCATATAAATTTAGAAATTTTCAAAATGTAAAATACATTTAAATTTTAAAAGCTTAAGGCACTGATATTGTGCAGTAAACATGTATAATGGATCGCGGTTTATATACAGATAAGCCTACTAAAAGATTCAATTCCACTGATATTGTGTAGTAAACTTGTATATTTTACATTTTGAAAATGTCTAAATTTATATACGTCCCCAGAACTTACCTATTAGACATCAAATACGTGTTTAAAACACGTATGCCTGCATTTTATCATTGTCAACAACTAACTACGAGTGAGTACACTACAAAACAAAAGTAAAACATTCAAGTACTGTACCGAAATGTTTTCAATATGAAATTTCCTCGCGTACTTGTGCTCGTATACCAAGTATATGTATATAAGTTAGATTAAATAAAAAATTACAGTACCGAAATGTTTTCAATATGAAATTTCCTCGCGTACTTGTGCTCGTATACCAAGTATATGTATTTATAAGTTAGATTAAATAAAAAATTTGAAAATAATTCATACAAACCTTAAAAAGAATAAAATTTTTTTAAACTTCAATACTTTTAAAAGAAAGTGAATAAAATAAACTAAAAATAAAGTAAACTTTTTTAGACATGATTTTTTAAATTGATCTTCATTTCTATTTCGAGCTGTAGAGCAAAATCTACTTGGTGTACTTGCTATGTTTTGAAAAGACAAAGTGGACCCAAAGTTGTGTACATACTCTGTTAAGATCCAACCGGATGTTGTACACTACTCGCTTCAGCCTGTGTTAGATTTGAAAGAACTGTACACAAGTTTGAAAGATACTATAAAATGTGGTACAGTACGAAAGTGTGCACTTTGCTGCAGGCAAAACAAATGTATTCATGCAGATGTCTATTACCTATTTACGTACGCTTTTATTATGATGATGGGTAACCAAGAGAGAGGTTCTTCTGAATCTAAAATATACCTACTATATACATGTATGACAAATTTCACTGAAATTTTTATACCCCAACGCTATAATAAGGGTTCTAAATTTAAAAAAATATAGAATATTCAGCAAAGAGCCAAGTGCATGCAATCTTGACCCAGCGTTACTTAATAACTTCTTTTTGGGAAATGGACGCCCCAGTTCTACTAATACTTTGAGAAATAGTGAGTTATCTTTTCAATCAAGTAATTTTCTCTTTCCTTCTTTTGAGTTCACCCCTGTTAGCGAAGACTATGTATGCAAATGCATAATGAAGGTTAGTTCTAATGCAGTGGGGATTGATGAAATGCCAATCAGGTTTATTAAACTAGTAGTATGTGCAATTGTAGCGCCTCTCACTCACATTATTAATCACTGTATAACCTCTTCATGTTTCCCCGAATTATGGAAATTAGCCACGGTTATGCCTGTTGCTAAAAGTTCTCCTGCTTTTGATCCCGAGGATTTCAGACCCATTAGCATTCTTCCTGCTCTTAGTAAGGTTTTTGAACGAATAATGTCCAATCAAATTTCTGAATACCTAAATGTAAACAATCTTTTATCGCCGCTTCAGTCTGGGTTCCGGACTGGTCACAGCTGTGGGACGGCAGCGATGAAAATTATGGATGACATTAGAATATCTTATGATAAGAACTTTACAACTCTTCTTTGCCTCATTGACTTCACCAAAGCTTTTGATTCGGTCAACAACAATCTGCTTTGTTACAAGCTTAAGCATTTGTTTAAGTTTAGTGATAGTGCGGTTAAACTTTTATCTAGTTACTTAGAGGGCAGAATGCAGAGGGTAAGAGTTGGTAATAGTTACTCGTCTCTACAAACAGTTTCTGCTGGGGTTCCACAAGGATCAATTTTGGGTCCCCTTCTTTTATCTATTTTTTTAAATGACGTCTTCACTGTTTGCAAATATGCAACCATTCATGCATATGCTGATGATGTTCAGCTCTATCTTTCTCGACCTGCTGGACTCTTTGAAGATTTAAGCTATAGGCTAAACTATGATTTATCATTGCTCAACAAGTGGGCTGCTAACAACTTGCTTTTTATTAATCCGTCTAAGTCGAAAGTACTGCCAATTGCTAGGGATGATTCTTGTTTTTTGGATATTCCGTCTTTATTTATAGGGGCTGTTAAGCTGACATTTGTTAGTAAAGTAAAAAACCTTGGCTATATTATAAATTCAAATCTTAATTGCAGTGATCATATTAATCATACCTTAAGTAAAATTTATGCTACCTTACGCTACCTACGTGCTTCTTCTGATTTTATTCTATTCCCCTTGAGACTCGGCGAAGGCTTGTAATACAACTAATAATGCCACACATAAATTTTTCAGATGTCGTATACAGCAAGCTGGACTCACAATCTCAACACAAGCTCCTTGTGGCCTTTAATAATGCTGCTAGGTATGTTTTTAAAATGCATCGATTTGACCATATTGCTTTGCGAAACAAGGATATACTTGGTTGAAGTTTGGTTGAATACCTAAATATGCGTAATATCATGTTTTTACATAATCTTATAAACACACAGTACCCTGGGTACCTTTATGAGAAAGAACTTTACAGTTCTTCCAATCTGTACGGTCGAACAATTTGATTGTTCCTAGACACAACTATCTTAACAGCAGTAGATTCTTCTTCATTAGCACCATCAGACTTTGGAACTCATTGCCTTTATTTTTAAAACAAATAACTAATAGAGTCAGCTTTAAACGTGCAATTTTTATTTACTTCTCATCTCTGTAGTGATCAATTTTCTGGTTTTTCCCTTATTTACTATTCTTTATCTGATTTAACTCTTTTCTTCTTACACCCTTCTTCTATTATTTTTGTTTTTTTTTTTTTATTTTTTTTTTTTGTTCCTTGATAAGAATGCTTAAAATAATTTTTAATAAGGTTATTTTTTGATAATTTTTTACTCCATTTATAATAGTTTTAAGTAAAATCTTATTTATGTTAGTTATAAGTGTATTAATTCCATTTTCCTCTTTTGATGTACTATAAAAGATTGCTCTTAATGTACAATACTTCAAAATTATTATTATAAAAAAAAACTATATATTAAGTTTGTCATTCCGTTTGTAACGCCAAGAAGGAGGCGTGGCAGGTATAAAAAATATATTTTTTTTTGATCAGCATCACCTCCTGAGTCGGTTTCCGCGTGTCCGTCTGTCCGTCTGTCGACACGATTACAGCCGCAATTTTAAAGCTATCGCGATGAAATTCAAAATGTAAGTTTTTTTTTAAGAAAGGAAGATCAAGTTCGAAAATGGGCTAAATCGGATGAAACCACGCCTACCTCCCACACAATTATATTAACTGTAAAATGTCTTTAAAATCCACAAAAATTAAAGAAATGCCTTGAAATTTGGCACGTAAGCTTTGCACTTCAATCTTAATCCTGGCTATGAAACTTGGAAAAATCGGACGAAAACCACGCCTATTTACCATACAAAGTGGCTTTATTTTAAACGTAAAATCTCTTAAAAATCCACAAAAATGAAAGAAATGTCTTGAAATTTTGTACATAAGCTTTGATATATAATATGAACCCTCTCTATGATATTTGGCAAAGTTGAATGAAAACCATACAAATTGGCTAAATTATAAACGTAAAATCTCTTCAAAATCTGCAAAAATTAAAGAAATGTTTTATGAGAAACTATCTGTATGAGATATCGCAAAATCGGACGAAAACCACGCCCATTTCCCATACATAGTAGCTTTATTTTAAACGTAAAATCTCTTAAAAATCCACAAAAATTAAAGAAATGTCTTGAAATTTTGCACATAAGCTTTGATATATAGTATGAACCATCTCTATGATATTTGGCAAAATCGGAGCAATACCAAACCTACCTCCCATACAAAGTGACGTCATCAAAATAGGAAAACTTTCGTTAATATATAAAACTGAATGTCATCGTGCATGTTGTGGCTAAAGACTTCGAATATACTTCAATATGGCCGCGGAGGGGTATTTTAGCTTCGGTACCCTGCCGAAGCTCCATCCTTACTAGGTTTTTTTCTTTTTAGTTTTAAATAAAAGCCTATTTTAAAAAAAAATTTTTTTTAATTTTTTTTTTTATCAACTTCTTATAGAAGATATTTCCAGTATATTATATTCAAATGACGCAAAATATTGTGCTTTTCAATTGAACTGGAAATAAGTTTGTCTCCGTAAGATGAGCGGTTTTTAAAAATTTTTGCAAAATATTTTAAAAAGTCTAAGAAATTACGATGTATCGGGTGATATTTCTGTTCATATCTGACTTATTATTCTTAAGATCAGGTATTAAGCTGACAGAGAATTTTGTGCTTTACAATTTATCTATATTGGGTTAGTTTTTTAAGTTAGGAGTTATTTGCAAAAAAATGCATAAAAATGTTTAAAGTGGGAGTGGCACCAAGTCTTATTAGGAAGAATAGGAAAAATTAACTAACGATAGCGTCAATAATTTGCAAGCACGACCCTTTTTCTGATCTAATTTTACTGGCCTACTTAAACGTTTTTGAATAACTTTTTCAACATGCTTGTTGTGAAAACTTAAGTACAAATTTGTACTAAAAGGTTCATAACTATTTATGAAAACAACCGAAAATATTTTAAAAATATTTTATATGTATAAAGTATATGAAAATATACTATATAGATCACAATAAATTATAAATTAACTGAATAGCAGCAAAAGCTTAGCCATAGCTTGCAGAACGGCGATATGGGCTCTGATAGACTGGCTGTACATTTCCAGTCAGTTGTTGAATAATGCCATTCACAGTGGTGGCAACGCCACCCACTAGTTGTGCGGGTGTGATAGGAGCCTGCAAAAAATAAAATTAGATTAAAACTGTTTAAAAACATGTATATGCCGCTTAACTTACCGCTCCAGCTGAATCGTAGTAGACACGGTTTGGCCTACGCTGTGGTATAATAGGTCTACGTTGTGGTATAATAGGTGGCCTATAGGTTGGGTCAACCTCTGGATCATTTTGCAAATCATCGAGCTCATCATTAGCTGTACCAGTTAGATCAGATTGTATCGGTGGTGGTGGACGCACTGTAACAGCTAGAGCATTCTGTAGGATGCCAGGAGCGAATAAGTTGAGAAAATTATTAAATGGCGAAAGTGGTGGATATGCTGGTTCAAAAGGATCTGATAGTAAGCCACCGAGACCTCCATAGCCGCCATCATAGTAGTCTAAGGCACCACCATGACAGCCAGAGATTGGTGATTGCTGAAATCCACCGCCCTGATACACATTGTATACACCTAGATCCCAGAGGAAACGTCCCTGTTCACGTGGTGCCGGCGTTGTATTGGCTAACTGAGAATTGCGACCATAGGGATAGCAACGCTTTGATGGGTATGGACGTAGATATTGCAGCTTTTTCTTTAGTAGCTTTTTTTTCTTCAGCAAGAGCAGCGTCCTGGAGGATTCTTCATCGTTCTCCAAATTACTGGCACCAGCAAATTTGGCATTTTCTGCATCGGCCTTGCTAACGCGGTTCTGACCAGCTATCGTACTTTGAGATCGTTGGGATGAGTAGAGGTCGATGGCGGGTGCTTTTGTTGCAGATGGATATGTGTTGGAGTAGTAGTTGTTGTTGTTGTTGTATGCATTGCGTTGATTTTCTGCTGCAAGGGCGCGTGAGTAAGCGGCTGTTCTATAAGGATTGTAACCGTTATTATAGTATCCTTGAGGCGCGCAACAGCGCAAGGCAAAGATGCTCAGAAACACTAACGAACACAGAAGCGGTACTGGCGAATGACCGGTAAGACGCATTTTTTGTAGTTGTTTTTTTTTTCTTTGCTTATTTCTAACTTATTTTTTTTAAAATTTTTTTTTTTTTTAGTCCTTTTCACTTAAATTAGTTTAACTCAATTTTTACTTGTTCTACTAATCGCTGCATTTTCTTAATATCAAATTTTTGCACTGTTTCGTTTGCGTATTAAGCTCGTACTGAATCTTCGGTGAATCCAACACCTCAACTTATTACTTTCGGTTTCAATTCCATCCAGAAAAAAAAAATGCGTAGGGTTTTAATATCCACTGCTACACCTCGCTTTAGCGCTGGGAAATGTTGGTTCATTTATTGTGTCGCTGTTATTTTTGCTTATATTGCTGCAACTCGCTTTGCTCTTGATCACCAATGCAGAGAACCTGTATATTGTAGTTTTCCTAAATAGGCAGTATATTTTTTTTTTAGGTTGCCAAATTTATCTAATTTTGCTTTTTGTTTTTTCTCTCTCTTATTTCTAAACATATTTTTCGCAAATCTAAGCTTAAATTGTACCTAATTAGCTAGCTGCTATGAAGATGCTACAGCGGCCCACACACGTGTGAACTTGCCATAAAAGTTCACTTTGATGGCGTTCCAATGAGTGATTTTGGCAAGAAAGATATAAATATAGTGAAAAACATGACTACATTTTTGACGTTTGTTTATGCATTGACCTGAAATAAATTTGGTTTTCTTATTGGACATTAATGTTTACCCAAAAAAAAAATTTGGCAAAGCTATTAAGGTCAAGGTTATCACAATTATGAAAATAGATGCGTCACTAGATAAGATTGTGGGATTGTTTTATTTTAAATGATAAACAAGATTTGAAAACAATAAGGAAATAGCAGATATATAAAATTTAAAATATTCTTTGTCAAAACCTTCTTTGCAGTTTTGCATATCTGCTGCCTACATAAGCTTAGTTCTTAATATACCCAATATTAGAATTAGACACCCAGTGAACCAAAACTACCGTTTTTGAATTCATTTATGAACCTTTTAGGGTAGAAACGCTCATTTTCGGCACTCATAAATGAACCCATTTTATATCATTCGTCGCACTAAAATGCCTCTCAAAAACGAACCTTATTTTGTTCGCAAATGAGTTAAAAAAAGAACCATAAATTATTCTCTTTTTTGTTCGGAAATGAGTTAAAAAAAGAACCATAAAAGTTATTTTTCGGCACTCGGAAATTAACCCTTTTTGAATCAATCGCCGGACGAAAATGCCTCTCAGAAACAAACTGTTTCTTTCTTTGGAAATGAGTTCAAAAATGAACCATACAAAAGTTCCTTTGTAAAAAATCGAAACGAAATTGAACCCTTTTTGTATCAATCTTTGGACTGAATTGCCTCTCAAAAACAAACCTTTTTTTGTTCAATAATGAGTTAAAAAAAAGAACCTTTTTGAATTATAAATTTTATTATTGCATAATACTATTTGTTATTACATATCGATATTTTGTTAAAGAAGAAATGATTATTGCTAAAATTAGAGATCATATTAATCATTGGGTTAATAGGATTAATATACCTGGGCTGATATTGATGTTTCAAAGTGGACAAGGCGTGATTGTTTTCCAATTTGACAAACTTCCAAATTATTTATGAAATATCAAAATAGTTAAGCTATTAATTGGGGAATTTATTTGATTACATTTTTGCATGGAATGTTTTCGTGGTTTTCATTCTATTTGGGCCTGATTTTAATTTTTGATAGAAATGTTGAAATGTTGAAAATTTTCATACGTGTGGCAGTACATCCATCTCGCACTGGTAAAAAAGTTCATATGACGTTTGTACGAAGGTTAACATTTTCATTTTAAGTTTCTTTATTTAACTGATTTTAGAATATAAAAAGTAACATTCATTTGTGAACTCATTTATGAACAAAAAATGGTTCGCTTATGAGAAATTGTTTCCTACTGATATGATAAAAAAATTATTCTTTTCTGAAATCATTTCAGAATGCAAAAAATAAACATCAATGATTCATTTCCGAACTCATTTATGAACAAAAAATGGTTCATTTGCAAGGAAGTCTTACCTACTGAAATGATACAAAAATGATTCATTTTCGACTCAAAATAAGTTTTTAATGAATTTCGCTAAATTTATTTTATTTTTTATTTTATTTATTTTTATTTATTTATTTGTTTATCAATTGTACAATAAGAACTTAGTTCTTTTAATGTACAGTTTCACAATAGGTACAAATATGCATGCTTAGCAAAAATTGACAAAAGAAATCATTTAATTTACAAAATACAGATTAATTTTTAAGTTTAACTTAATATATAGATGTAATTCTATTTAAAGTTTGATTGACTACTAAGTAGAGAAGGAGTTATATAAAACAGAGAGAAAAATTTAAAGAGGTAGAATAGAAATAGAAAACTGGTTAAGAAATATTTAAAGAGTAGAAAAATACTGAATTACGGCATGTCTAAACTTTGTCGTCTCCTTTATAGATCTTATATGGCTTGGTAAGGAATTCCACAATCGAGTGGCATTAATAAAAAACATTCTTGTAGAATTAAGATAGTTAAAGCTTGGTGGAATTAGCATGCAACTTCTTGATGATTGACCGAACTGAATTTTTTCAATTAAGTAATTAGGCGTTTTATAAGTCATTATTTTATGCAGGAAAATACAATTTCTGGCATTTAAGTAACTAACAATATCACATTCAAGAATACTTTTTTTGAATTGCGAGATATGGTCAAATTTGCGTAGCCCATATACATAGCGTGTGGCTTGATTAAATGCTAAATTTAATTTTAATAAAGATCTCGAATCTAATTTACTATAGACACATTCCGCGTAAGTTATTATAGGAAGCAAAAGTTGCACAACAAGCTTACGTTTCATTTCAACAGGCGTAAATTCTGCTGAAGCCCTGAGGTTACGTAACATGTAGTAAATCCTTCTAACAACGCTGTTGATGTGGTCAATACAGGTTAACGAAGAGTTAATGTGAAACCCAAGATTTTTAATTTTGCTAACGAGACCAAGTTTATTGCCACTTAAAATCAGGTCCGGTATGTCTTCGAAGAAAACACTGTTTTTACTGATAGGTAGCACAAAAGACTTAGATGCATTGAGCTGAAGGCCATTACTAAAAGCCCAATGGCCTATGCTGTCTAGATCCTCATTTAGCCTATATACTAAGTCTTCCATAAGACCAGCTCTGCGAGAAAGATGTAATTGAATATCATCAGCATAAGCATGCATGGATGAATATTTACATACGCTTAAAATATCGTTGATAAAAATGGAAAATAGAAGAGGCCCAAGCACAGAGCCCTGTGGCACTCCACTGCAAACAGTCGAATATTTGGAAAAATTTTCGCCAACCTTCACTCTCTGTAATCTATTAGAAAGATAATTTTTCAGGAGGGACACAGAACTGTCACAGAAGCCGTACCTATATTTTAATTTATAACAAAGCAGAGAGTGATTCACCGTATCAAAGGCTTTCGAGAAATCGAGTAAGCATAGCAAAGTTACCAGTTCATTATCATACGAGTATCTGATATCATCTAGAATCTTAAGAACAGCAGTTGAGCAACTGTGACCAACGCGAAAGCCTGACTGTAATGGAGATAGCAGTTTTTTTTGAGACATATAGTTTGATATTTGGTTGGCCAATAGGGATTCGAAGATTTTTGATAAGGATGATAGTATGCTGATTGGTCTGAAATCACTGGGCTCGCTCGCTTCTGTTTTTTTGGGAACTGGTAGAACAATTGCAGATTTCCATGAGCTTGGAAAACATGATGTTGTAAAACAGTGTTTTAAAATATGAGTTAGTGGACTGAGGACAAATGAGAGAATGTGTTTCAAAAATCTGATATGTATTCCATCTACTCCTACTGCATTAGATCTGATTTTTTGAACGCATTTTCCAACATCGCTTTCATTTACCGCAGAGAACTCAAATGTTTGTTCAACATGATGTCTTGGAGTTTCAGTATTAGTATTGACAAGGTTTTGTGTACTCAACAGGAAATAATTATTAAGCAAATCAGGGTCAATAGAACATTCGGACCTAGTAGTGCTGTTAATACCAAGTTTTTTGACATTATTCCATAGAACCTTGGCTGGGAGAGATGTTTTAAGTTTGGATGAATAATACAATTTTTTAGAATGTCTAGTAGTAAGTATTGACTCATTTCTTGCAGCTCTATAGTTTTCCCAGTTTTCTGCTGTTTGATATTTAAATATGCACAATTTTTTTTTATGGGAAAAGCTTTCACGAATTTAATCTTTTATAGCAAACACTTTTAAGCGCCAAATAAAAAAGAAAAACTTAAAAAAAAAAATTCTAACCAAAAACGTTCGCAAAACTCTCATATTACTCAAAACCTTCGCTTATGGTTCAGTGGGCATAAACGTAGACATAAAAATTTAAAAATTCCTTCTATCTTAAACCAAAAGTTTTTTACCAGAGTTATCAAAGTTAAAAGGATTCATTGCAGCCTAAAGAGTAAAAGTTTGAAGCCATGTCGACCGACCCCTTTGCGCGAAATTATCGTATGTGCCATTTTTTCGAAATTGACTTTTTGATGCAAATTTGTTCTACATACCACAAGGCAGCACCTGGTAAAATATTGCAGCTGAAGTAGCTATAGTTGCGCCAAAAATTTACTTTATATTTTTTATCGTATATTACAGTGCATTTTTTTCTTGTAGACAAAATTACACTGTGGAACAAATTCAGGTTAGCAAAAGTTAGGTCGATTCTGAGAGTGAGGGGTGAAAATAGAGGCTAAATTAGAAGACCCGTATCGCGGCTTTTGTTTATGTTAGTTAGAATTTTTTTTTAATCGACCTTCGAACTTTGCAGTCAAATGCCGACTTTCAGCATATTGTTTATATGGTTTTTTTGGCTATAACTCGTCGACTAATTGATATTTTTTCAATCTGTAAAAGCCAAATTATTGCTAGAGACCTGTGCAACAACTAAAATTTTTTACAAAATTGATTTAGAAAATTTGTGTAGGGCTTATGACGCAAAATGTTGGAAAAATTATTTTTTTTTTTTTATTCAAACAACTTTTTTGTTTTCAACCACCGCACAATTTCAGAACTAATTTCAAAAATAAAGATTCAGTAAGACTCTAAACTCAGCCGAAGCTGATGTCTTTTAATTTTCGCTCGATCGTGATAAAATTCGCTATTAATTTTTTTGGAACTTATTTCATTTTGTGAGTGATTTAAGTTAAGTGCATTGGTTTCATAAAAATAACAAAGAAAACATTGTATAATAATATATATTGTATCAAAAATGTCGGAACCAAAATGTAAAATGGATCATTTTTATAATGTTTGTGGACGTTTCATAGCAAGCGATGAAAAATGTAGCAATGCGATTGATTTTTTTTTTTTTTGAAGCCTATAAACAATATTTCTTGCAAGAGTTTATCACTGACGTAAACTATGCCCCTAAAAAAGTTTGCTTTAAGGGGTTACATGACATTGGCAGTTTTTTTAAATCGACTTTTTTTAATAATTTTGTATTTTAGTAAATATTTTTAAGATTCTGAGAAAAAAATTTCATGGAAAAATTCCTACGGGTTCAAAAGCCGGATTAGCGAGAGCGCATTTTTAATTTTTGCGCTACCTACGTACGGCAGCTGGTATATACTTGTTTTACTTGCTACCTGACTTTTGGTGGTTGTTATTTCGTACCAACTTGAAGGGTGAAGGGTGAAGCCCGAATTGCTAAACGATTGCAAAAAACTATAAGAAACAGCACAACACAAGAAAACGAAGGCATACAGTACGAAGCAGGCATGGCAGATTGAAGGTAACCTTTTTTTCTTTGTTCACAAACTTTGAACGCGTTTATCTCGAAACTATGTTTTTCGTACTGGTTGCGGCACTAGCGGGTTCATTATTTGGGGGGTTTTGTATTTTTTTAAACTTGATTCACTATCGTATGACACGAGCTTTTTTTTGCGATTTTTTATGAATTTTTAAAGTCAATATTTTTTTTCGAAAAAACACACTTTCAAATTTGGAACATCACCAAAAATTAAAAAAAAAATTTAAAAAAAATCTCGTGTCATACGATAACCATATTTGTTCAGATTTAAAAAAGTCATTTTTTTTCCAGATCTGACAATTTTTGCAACTCCCAGCGCTGCAACCACGAGGCCCCGTTTTTTTTCTCTGCCGCCAGTTCGGAGCTCTATAAAACCATGTTGGAGTGAAAAATATATTTTTTGAATTTTTTTTTCTTGTAATTTGTTTAGTTCTCTACAATAATAAAAAAAAATTTTGGAAAAATTTTTGTTTTTGACTGAGTTATGAATTTTTAAAAAAAGGTCTGTTTTCTCTGCCGCGAATGTCATGTTCCACCTTAATTGCTATTCAACTCTTATACAATGGAAAAGTGAAAAGAAGAGGCTATGCCTTTTGGTATACCAATGATGTGGTTAGACAACAGCCCGCATCAAGAAGAAAACTGCTATGGATGTATCAACTACCATAAAACTTTGAATAGAAGGAAAGCAAAGAATAAAACTTATGTTGCCGTTGCTCCACATTAAACTTGGCATTGCTAAAAATTTTTCGAAATGTATTGCAAAAAGACCAGCAGTTTTTAACCGCTTACAGACATTTTCCCAAGACTAAGTAACGCCAACAGGGGGCGAACCTTCACATGGCAACGTGTCTGACCGCCTCAACCTGGCGAGGCCAGCATTATCCATGTCGAAATCGTCTCAAGTCGACTCAAACCTCCAAGTGGTGTTCCCTGGGCAACGGCAAACTGGCATCCGTCAGTTTGACGGCTAATTTGAGCGGCGGGTCGATCCATAGACCTTAAACATGGAATGTGCGCAGGGTTTGGGTCCCGCCACATTACTACTGCCCAATGAAAACTAAACCAGCCTCGGATAAGAACCCCAATTACGTTGACGACCACCGCAAACGAAAAACGGACAATGATTTACGGATATGCACCTGGAATGTCCGGACCCTTTATAGGGAAGGTGCCATTATCCAACTGGCGGAAGCCCTCAAAACAATACAATCTGACATCACCGCCATCCAGGAAATGCGATGGAAAGGGCAAGGCTGCTCTAAACAAGCACACTGCGATATCTACTACAGCTGCCATGCGGAGAAGCGCGAATTCGGATGTGGATTCGTCGTTAGCCGGAAACTACGCCACCTTGTTTCCCGGTTCACACCTGTGAACGAAAGATTGGCCACGATCCGCATCAAGGCAAAATTTTTCTACATAAGCCTTATTTGCGCGCACGCCCCGACGGAGGAAAAGGACGAAGCCGTCAAGGACGCTTTCTGCGCTAGTCTTGAGGACGTATATGACCACCTTCCGGTCCATGACGTGAAAATAGTCCTCGGCGATTTTAATGCGAAAGTCGGAAGGGAAGGCATCTTTGGCCCCACTGTCGGTCAGTTCAGTCTTCACGAGACCTCCACAAACAACGGTCTAAGACTGATCGACTTCGCCGCGGCACGAAACATGGTAGTTAGTAGCACCAGATTTAAGCACCTCGACATCCACAAGGCCACCTGGCTGTCCCCGGATCAAAAAACGCGAAACCAAATTGATCATGTTGTAATCGACGGAAGGCATGCCTCTAGTGTTCTAGATGTGCGTACATTTCGGGGGGTCAACATTGACTCCGACCATTATCTTGTTGCAGCCAAGATCCGCATGCGATTATGCAATGCCAAGAACATACGCACAGGAATGCAACGAAAGCTAGATGTCGCTAAGCTGCAATTACAACGGACTGCCGAAGCCTACTCCGCTCAACTCTCGGTTAAGCTCAACCAACCAACCTCTGGACTCGACGACGCCGGCGGACTTTGGGCGCATATATCCCACTCCATGCGCGCTGCCGCTGAAGAAGTCATTGGTTTCCGGCGCCCGCAACCTCGGAACCAATGGTATGATCAGGAGTGTCGCATTGCGACTGCAGTAAAAAACGCCGCTTATAGAAAAACGCTGCAGTCAGCTGCAACGCGAGCCGTGCGAGAAAACTACCGCGAAAAGAGGAAGGAAGAGAGGCGCCTTTTCAGACGCAAGAAAAGAGAGCAGGAAAAGCGTGAGCGTGAGGAACTAGAGGTATACCAGGGCAAGAAGGATGCACGAAAATTCTATCAACAGGTTAAGCGTCTAACCCAAGGTTTCAAGCCCGAAGCATCCACTTGTAGAGACGAAAATGGAGATCTGAATACGGATACACAGTGTGTGCTTAGATTGTGGAGACAGCACTTCTCCAATTTACTTAATGGCGACGATTCCACCAATGCCGCCCATCGAGAGCACAGTGCAGTGCCACCAATCGACGATGACGGAGTGGAAGTATCACCACCTAGCCATGAAGAGGTTCGAGTTGCTATCCAACGACTCAAAAACAATAAAGCAGCGGGTGCTGACGGCCTGTCAGCTGAATTGTTTAAAACCGGCGGCGATGAATTGATAAGGCGCATGCATCAGCTCATCAGCAAAATATGGCTAGCAGAAAGCATGCCCGACGATTGGAACCTCAGTGTACTGTGCCCTATACTTAAGAAAGGAGACCCTACAATCTGCGCAAGTTATAGAGGTATCAGTCTTATTTCCATCGCATATAAGGTTCTCTCAAGCGTACTGTGTGAAAGATTAAAGCCAATTACAAAAACACTGATTGGACCTTATCAGTGTGGCTTTCGACCTGGTAAGTCCACCATAGACCAGATTTTCACGCTACGACAAATCCTGGAGAAAACCCACGAAAATCAAATTGACACACACCATCTCTTTGTCGACTTTAAAGCTGCGTTCGATAGCCCGAGAAGGGATTGCCTATACGCAACAATGTCTGAGTTCGGTATACCTGCAAAGTTGATTAGGCTTTGCAGAATGACGTTGAGCAACACACGCAGCTCCGTCAAGGTAGGAAATGACCTCTCCGAAACCTTCAATACCGAAAGAGGTTTCAGGCAAGGCGATCCACTGTCTTGCGATCTCTTCAACATCATCATGGAGGGGATCGTACGAAAGGCCGGTGTGCATCGTAATGGCACCATTTTCTATAAAGGTGTCCAGCTCCTTGCTTACGCTGATGATATTGATATTGTTGGCAGAACCAAGAGAGATGTTACCGCTGCTTTCGCCGCTATCGAAAAGGAATCAGCCAAAGTGGGTTTGACGATAAATGAGGGTAAAACAAAGTATATGCTGTCTACAAACAAGGGAGCTCGGCGTTTAGACTCCCACGTTTCATCCGGCAGCTATAACTTTGAAGTAGTCAAAGAGTTTGTATACCTTGGCACCGCCATTAATACTAACAACGAAATCAGCCTGGAGATAAAGCGAAGAACAATAATTGCTAATAGGTGCTACTACGGGCTCAGTAAGCAACTAAGTTCCAGAGCCCTCTCTCGATCGACAAAACTAACACTCTACAAGACGCTCGTTCTACCTGTGCTGCTTTATGGCGCTGAGGCATGGGTAGTTTCGCAAACTGACGCAGCCGCTCTGGGGGTGTTTGAGAGAAAAGTTCTTCGCAAAATCTTCGGTCCTGTTCGAGTCGGCGATGACTATCGCATCCGAATGAACCACGAGCTGTATGAGCTCTACGGAGACATTGACGTAGTTCGGCGTTTAACTGTGCAGCGACTACGCTGGCTGGGTCATGTCCATCGTATGGACGACGAAGCTCCAGCGAAAAAGGTGCTCGAAGCGAGGGTCGCTGGTCAATGACGACGAGGGAGACCATGCCTCCGATGGATGGACCAGGCTGAGGAAGCCCTAACCGCACTTGGTGTATCCGATTGGAGAAGGCGCGCGCAAAGCAGAGGCGCCTGGCGAGAGCTGATGAGGTCGGTCGAAATCCGGACACGGGTTGTCACGGCCACCTAAGTAAGTAAGTAAGTAAGTAAGTAACGCCAAAATTCAGGAAGGGGTTGTTAATGGTCCCGAAATACGGAAACTAATGAGTCGTCAAGATTTTGATCAAGTTCTGACAGACCGAGAATTAAATGCATGGCTCGCATTGAAAGCAGTCATTAAAAGACTTTTGGGTAAAGAACGCAAAGACAACTACAGGCAATCTGTTGCAAACATGTTGGCAGCTTTCGATGAAATTGGGGTTAATATGTCGTACAAAATTCATCTCTTGCATCAGCATCTTGATCAACTCGCTCAACAGTTGCCAACTGAATCTGATGAGCAAGGCGAACGTTATCACCAAACTGCGCTTCCATTTGAAATATGGTAACTATAGAGTGTGCATATTTGAATTCCTAGATTTTTCTAATATCTTTGTCAGAGTGCACAATTTAAACATGTTAACGATTGAAAACTATTTTCGTTTCAGGTACAGAGGAAAGAAATCTCCAGATGCAATACTCGCTGAAATTTGTTGGTGATATAAAAACACCTTTGAAGAAGAGGAAGACGAGGAGAAGGAGGCAGAAGGGGAAGACAAAGATGAAATTCCAGAATATCTGTTGGACGAAATTATCCACCTTACTGATGATGATGACGATGACCAAGATATTAGAGAGAGCAGTGATGTTGATCCACAGCCGCCTGCTAAACGGCAACTGGCCAAATCATTAATTTAATTTATTTCATTTTTTTACTTAAAACTTTTCATAACTAACATTTCAAAATTATATTTTTATCCATATTTTTATAATTTCTTTTTCAATGTTTCTTCAAAACCAACACTGAACAAAATTGGTACATAAAAAATAAGAAGTAAATTAATATTAAGCTGGAAAACGCAAGTTTTGTATTATGATTGTTTTCTTTTATTAGCATATTATAGATCAAGCAGAAAGCAAAAAAGACTTAGTTTTGTGGAAAATACTTTCAAAAAGCATGAAAAAAAAATTTTCTAAATTATTATACATTTTTTTAAAAAATTTTAATTGTTGCACAGGTCTCTAGCAATAATTGGCTTTTACAGATTGAAAAAATATCAATTAGTCGACGAGTTATAGCCAAAAAACCATATAAACATTATGCTGAAAATCGGCATTTAACTGCAAAGTTCGAAGGTCGATTAAAAAAAAATTTCGAACTAACATAAACAAACGCCGCGCGGGTCTTCTAATTTATCCCCTATTTTCAATCTCAGAATCGACCTAACTTTTGCTAACCTGAATTTGTTCCACAGTGCATTGTATGTGCCATACAAAAATATTTTTTACATAGTATTTGTTGTTCTCTTTTTTAAATTAGAAGTAGAATGCGAAGAGGGTCAAGGTTCATTAATATAGGTTAAGTAACTTGAGAGAAGCTCGGTCGAACTGTCAGAATGGATAAAAGAAAATCAAAAAAAAAAAAAACATCAATCTGTACATGGCAGAATTATAAGGTAGGGTCGACTCGGAGAGGAATGGAGTAGAAAGCAGAATAAAGCGAGATTGGTGTCAAAATCAGCTGTTAATCGCGAATTTCTTTATGCTCACGTTTCACAGTTGTTTTTAGGTTAAAACTGTTACAGGTTTTTTTGCAATTTTAAGACTTCTTTCACATTTTATAGTTGTTATTACACTTTTTTATAATATTTTCACTCAAATTAGCACAAATTTAACACCCGCGACCGCACTGTTTGCAACTTGGAAACATAAAATATTTTCTGTGTTGTCTTCAATTTTGGGCTTTTTTGGTCAAGTGGTTTTTTTTTAATTAAATTTTTAAATAATTTATTTCAATTTTCCTGACGTTTCGGAAGTATTTCCTTCCTTCTTCAGGGGACTATTTTATTAAATCTAAAACATTAAATCTAAAACCAAAAAAGCCCAAAATTGAAGACACAGGAAATTTAAAGAATTGGTCAAAATATTTCTTCTTATAAAATATTTTCTTCATTTGCAATTTCTACGACATTCGTCGTTTTGACATATATGTTCCTTCTCATTATCCACTCTTCGTTGACGCGGGAGAGCACATGGTACGAAGCGGCCTTTCGTACCATGCCTCTATTCGCTTCACCTTTACATACAGATATACTTGTAGCAATATTAGTGTGTATAAAAAGTAGAAAAAATGCTCTAATGTAATATTTGGTTTTTGGCACATACGATAATTTCGCTCAAAGGAGTCCAAATAAAACCAGAGACCGCAAATAACAAGTATCGCTATCAATCTATCATTTTATAGATATGCTTTTTTGATCAACATTTTTTCGATCAGATATAAAAGTTTTTTTTTTATCATTATTTTATCGTTCAGAAATAAAAGTTATTATTTGATTTTTATTTTGCGATCAGAAAAAAAGTTATTTTTTATCGTTATATTTGCGATCAGAAAAAAAGTTCTTTTTTATCGTTAGTTTTGCAATCAGAAATAAAAGTTATTTTTTGATCGCTATTTTATCGATCAGAAATAAAAGTTATTTTTTCGATCAGAAATAAAAATCATTTTGTGGTCATTATTTCGATGAGAAATAAAAGTTTTTTTTTGGTCAATATTTTTTAGATCAGAAAAAGCAATCATTGATCGATATTTTTTGGATTAGATTAAAAAAAAAACTATTTTTTGATTGAAATTATGTATACCGATTAAAAAAAGGAATATGTGTGTTTACGTGACAGTGGCCGTTATTTGGAAGACTTTTTTAAATGGAATTCCTTTTAACTGCTACTTTATTCTACAGCTATTTCTGCTTTTATATCCACCATTGCGTAATACTACTATTTTCTACTACCATTTCTTGCTACTATTCCATTTATGTTCTTTTATTTTTTCTACTATTTTCTACTACTTACTTACTTGCTTACTTAGGTGGCCGTAACAACCCGTGTTCGGATTTCGGCCGACCTCATCAGCTCTCGCCAAGCGCCTCTGCTTTGCGCGCGCCTTCTCCACTCGGATACACCAAGTGCGGTTAGGGCTTCCTCAGCCTGGTCCATCCATCGGATGCATGGTCTCCCTCGTCGTCGTTGACCAGCGACCCTCGCCTCGAGCACCTTTTTCGCTGGAGCTTCGTCGTGCATATGATGGACATGACCCAGCCAGCGTAGTCGCTGCACAGTTATACTCCGAACTACGTCAATGTCATCGTAGAGCTCATACAGCTTGTGATTCATTCGGATGCGATAGTCATCGCCGACTCGAACAGGACCGAAGATTTTGCGAAGAACTTTTCTCTCGAACACCCCCAGAGCAGCTGCGTCAGTTTGCGAAACTACCCAGGCCTCAGCGCGATAAAGCAGCACAGGTAGAACGAGCGTCTTGTAGAGTGTTAGTTTTGTCGACCGAGAGAGGGCTCTGGAACTTAGTTGTTTACTGAGCCCGTAGTAGCACCTATTAGCAATTATTGTTCTTCGCCTTATCTCCAGGCTGATTTCGTTGTTGGTATTAATGGCGGTGCCAAGGTAAACGAACTCCTTGACTACTTCAAAGTTATAGCTGCCGGATGAAACGTGGGAGTCTAAACGCCGCGCTCCCTTGTTTGTAGACAGCATATACTTTGTTTTACCCTCATTTATCGTCAAACCCACTTTGGCTGATTCCTTTTCGATAGCGGCGAAAGCAGCGGTAGCATCTCTCTTGGTTCTGCCAACAATATCAATATCATCAGCGTACGCAAGGAGCTGGACACCTTTATAGAAAATGGTGCCATTACGATGCACACCGGCCTTTCGTACGATCCCCTGCATGATGATGTTAAAGAGATCGCAAAACAGTGGATCGCCTTGCCTGAAACCTCTATCTGTATTGAAGGTTTCGGAGAGGTCATTTCCTACCTTGACGGAGCTGCGTGTGTTGCTCAACGTCATTCTGCAAAGTCTAATCAACTTTGCAGGTATACCGAACTCAGACATTGTTGCGTATAGGCAATCCCTTCTCGGGCTATCGAACGCAACTTTAAAATCGACAAAGAGATGGTGTCTGTGTCAATTGGATTTTCGTGGGTTTTCTCCAGGATTTGTCGTAGCGTGAAAATCTGGTCTATGGTTGACTTTCCAGGTCAAAAGCCACACAGATAAGGTCCAATCAGTGTTTTTGTAATCGGCTTTAATCTTTCACACAGTACGCTTTTCCAATCGTCGGGCATGCTTTCCGCTAGCCATATTTTGCTAATGAGCTGATGCATGCGCCTTATCAATTCATCGCCGCCGGTTTTAAGCAATTCAGCTGACAGGCCGTCAGGACCCGCTGCTTTATTGTTTTTGAGTCGTTGGATAGCAACTCGAACCTCCTCATGACTAGGTGGTGATACTTTCACTCCGTCATCGTTGATTGGTGGCACTGAACTGAAACCTTGGGTTAGACGCTTAACGTATTGATAGAATTTCCGTGCATCCTTCTTGCCCTTGTATACCTCTAGTTCCTCACACTTACGCTTTTCCTGCTCTCTTTTCTTGCATCTGAGAAGGCGCCTCTCTTCCTTCTTCTGACACTGCGATGCGACAGTCCTGATCGTATTATTGGTTATGCGCCCAAAGTCCGCCAGCGTCGTCGGGTCCAGAGGTTGGTTGGTTGAGCTTAACCGAGAGTTGAGCGGAGTAGGCCTCGGCAGTCCGTTGTAATTGCATCTTAGCGACATCTAGCTTTCATTGCATTCCTGTGCGTATGTTCTTCGCATTGCATAATCGCATGCGGCTCTTGGCTGCAACAGGATAGTGGTCGGAGCCAATGTTGACCCTCCGAAATGTACGCACATCTAGAACACTAGAGGCATGCCTTCCGTCAATTACAACATTATCAATTTGGTTTCGCATTTTTTGATCTGAGGACAGCCAGGTGGCCTTGTGGATATCGAGATGCTAACATCTGGTGCTACTAACTACCATGTGGAGGTCTCATGAAGACTTAACTGACCGACAGTGGGGCCAAAGGTGCCTTCCCTTCCGACTTTCGCATTAAAATCGCCGAGGACTATTTTCACATCAAGGACCGTTTTCGTCCTTTTTCCTCCATCGGGGCGTGCGCGCAAATAAGGCTGATGAAAAAAAAATTTAGCCTTGATGCGGATCGTCGCCAATCTTTCGTTCACAGGTGTGAACCGGGAAACAAGGTGGCGTAGTTTGCGGCTAACGACGACTCCACATCCAAATTCGCGCCTATCCGCATGGCAGCTGTAGTAGATATCGCCGTGTGCTTGTTTAGAACAGCCTTGCCCGTTCCATCGCATTTCCTGGATGGCGGTGATATCAGCTTTTATTGTTTTGAGGGCTTCCGCCAGTTGGATAATCTCACCTTCCCTAAAAAGGGTCCGGACATTCCAGGTGCATATCCGTAAATCATCGTCCGTTTTTCGTTTGCGGTGGTCGTCAACGTAATTGGTGTTCTTATCCGAGGGTGGTTTAATTTTCATTGGGCAGTAGTAATACGGCAGCTATAACTTTGAAGTAGTCAAGGAGTTCGTTTACCTTGG
Source organism: Coremacera marginata (assembly GCA_914767935.1). Classification (NCBI taxonomy): domain Eukaryota; kingdom Metazoa; phylum Arthropoda; class Insecta; order Diptera; family Sciomyzidae; genus Coremacera; species Coremacera marginata. The sequence continues at coordinate 15,373,052 of OU612043.1, read as the reverse complement.
CACCGCCATTAATACCAAAAACGAAATCAGCCTGGAGATAAAGCGAAGAACAATAATTGCTAATAGGTGCTACTACGGGCTCAGTAAGCAACTAAGTTCGGGGCCCAAGCCCTGCGCACATTCCATGTTTAAGGTCCACGGAGTGACACGCCGCTCAAATTAGCCGTCAAACTAACGAATGCAACTTTACCGTTGCCCAGGGAACACCGCGATGAGGTTTGAGTTGACTTGGGACGATTTCGACATGGATAATTCTGGCCTCGCCAGGTTGAGGCAGTCAGACACGTTGCCATGTGAAGGTTCGCCCACTGATCCCGCGGTTGTAAACTATTTAATCTGCAATGCCAGGTATCGTTTAAGAAACATGTATGTATATTCTAGATACTATAAAGATCACATTCAGCAAACAAAGAAATGTTTTTTTTTTTAAATTAACACGTACACTCAACGAAAAATTCTTGGTAAAATTGATAAATAACTTTTGTTATTCCTTAACAAAACCAAATTGTGCAATCGATTAAATTTGATCGTAAAAGCTTCATATTTTTACCAATTCGAAAGATATTTTATCCATTTGATTGAAAACTTAATAAAACGTTAACAAATTGAATGTGTAGATTTGAAGAAATGTGTTTTATCTGTTTGAAAAAGGCTTCTCTCAACTTAATATAAACTTATTCACGATAACAAAATCGTCAATCAGTTGGAATAAAATTTTATAATTTTTATAAATAGTATTAACAAACTTACTTTATTGGTTTGATAAATAGGATTGTTGTGCTGAAGAAATAATTTTTAAAATTGATAATCGCATGATTCACGCGGATAAAAATTCAATTTCGTAATGATGAAATGGATTATCAATTTAAAAAACTTTCAATCATTACAACAAAAATAGAGGTCTGGCATTTTTGTAGCGTTATTTGTTGTTTCCAGAAATTATAGAAAGCTATTTTGTGAGTTGTGTACGTTTTATTTAATTTGTGAAACAAAAAATTATTTCAATAACAATTCAGTGAGAATAAGGAGTCAAGGAGTGAAACTAATGTAAAAATTACATTCTTCTTCGTGATACATTATTAAATTTCATTTTGTTCTTTTTTGTAAAATTGCTTGATATAATAAAATATTTTATCAAAACAGCAAAACATTTTTGTATGATTGATAAATAAAATATATTTTTAACAGAAAAGCATTTTTCTATTCAACAAACCATTTTTTCAGGTTGAAATATTCTTTATTCATATTGACAAATTCATTTATCAAATGTACAATGCAAACGCTGCATTCTTGATAAAGGCTTTTATCAAATCAAAATATCCGTTTATCAAATAAACAAAATAAAATTTTGTTAATATGATTGCAACCTCTCACCTTCAATCAAATTGACAAACGCTTTTGTTGACTCTGAAAGAAATTTGTCAATGTGAAAAAATACTTCTTTGAGTGTATATTATACCTTAAATAACAACACGACTGATCAATGCGAAAGCATGCACACTAGGGATGCCCATCGAAAAAATACATCGATGTTTTTTCTGTTTCGATGCATCGAAATTGTACATCGATGCAATTTAAAACATCGCTTTAAGAAAAAACATCGATGTTTTTGGCTTCGATGTATTGTAAAAAAACATCGATGTATCGAATAAAAACATCGATGTTTTGATTTTTTTCTCTAGAAACTTAACAATTATATCTATTAACTTAACAAATTTAATGAAACATTGATGTAGTTTATTTTGTATTTCATGAAAAGATATAACTATGTAGATAAAAAAGTAATGAATATATGGAGCTATAAGTCCCAATAGTGACGATCAAGGCTTTGTAAAAATAATAATTTATGAGACGCTTTCCCTTCAGTCTATTCCTTTGCTGGTTAAGTGTTTGAGCAGCTTTCGAAAAAAGTCTTTCAGATGAGACAGAGGTTGCCATAATAGTCAAATACTTAAAACCCAATTTATACAAAATTGGAAACTGTGTCTTTAAATCCATCCAAATCTCCAATGGATTTTCGTTTAACCGTCCCACAGGACTTTTTAAGTAAATTGACAATTCATCCTGGAGGCAATCCAATGTTCCATTAGTTTTAAAACTTTTATTAACCAATTTATGGTGATCACTCCACAAGTTTTCCTGGCTTATTTCAGAATGATCGAACTCAGATTCTGTAGAAAATGATTCCTCTTGGCTAATTGAAACTGTTATGAGATCCTTTATTTTTTCAGTTGCGCTTGCACAGGCTAAGGGATCCATGAAGTGCATTTTCTTAAAACGTGGATCTAAAACCGTTGCAACAGCCAGTGGAGCAACAAATTCAATTTCTCCCATTCTCTTTTCAATTTCTTTTAAAATAAGCTTTTGGATTGCACAAGCCAATGGCTCGTCAAAAGACATATCTTTAATTTTTGATGTCATACATCGAATTAGAGGAATAACTTTACTGCTTGTGCAATATTTCTCACCTGAGATTTCTTTAGTAGCAGCTTCTAAAGGGCGCAATATGAGCAGAATTGAAGAAACAATATCAAGTTCCAATCCACAGAGCATTGGAGGAGCAGTTTTGTGCCGCTTAACAATATCATTGACTATCTTTCGAAGCTCTAAAAATCTTTGCAGCATGTAATAGGTGCAAATTAATTTCGTGCCAGGATTTGTTGCTTTTCTTAATTCATCACTGGCGACACAACTTCTCTTAAACCAGGCGACAATGGATTTAATTTTTGTCCATATATTTTGCAAGTCAGATGATTGCAAAATTGACTGAGCAACAAGATTAAGCTTGTGAGCAAAGCAGGATATATGATTATCTTTACCAAAAGCTAAGTCAACAGCTTTTACCATATACATTACATACATATACATACATACATTGCGATCTATGTCCCACTCCTGACAAGTTTTCAACATCATTTCGCAAATATAATCGGAAGTATGTCTTTCCTCCATTTCATATACACCCAGGGTCACTGTGTTCATTTCAATGCGAATTCTAAAATGAGCTGTTTCCCCCAAAAAGCTACGCATTTGCACAGAATCCGACCAAATGTCTGTTGTTAGCGTGATATGCTCTATTGCGGCCAATTTTTTCTTAAAATTTTTTGTCAGAGCTTCATACTTATCCAATCCATTTGGTCACCGTATTTCTCCGCGGCATTTTGTAATGCGGCACAGCCACTTTAAGCAAATTTTGGAATCCTTCACTTTCCACTATACATATCAAATATAAAATGCAATTATTTATTTTCCTAGCTTTTGCGCCAGATGAGGAGGAGTACACATCAGAAAAAGAAGATTCAATTGTTTTTTGCTGCTTGAATGGCAAACCGGAGCTGGTTTCACTGATTGTCCCATCGGAGCCTCCGGCAGGTTCAGTTGAATGGCTATCAATATCTTTGTGTAATAATTTTAGATTCACAGATGTCGAATTTGATGTGGAATCCTTCATAAGTACTGCTTTGTGTACATTTCTCACATGACCAGCCATGTTGGATGTATTGCCGGCTGTCTTTATTACTTTTTGGCAAATTTTGCATCTGCTTGCGCTTGAGTCAATTTTCTGGAAATATTGCCATATGTTGCTTCTTTGCCATGACATTATTCTGAAATTGTTAATAAATGTATTTAATGAAAAGAAAAATTAGTAATTAATATTATTATTGATGCAGTTTACTATTTTTTCTGCGAAAAACGCAAACGTGATTGCCCAAAATTATCAAGAAATGAAAAAAATGCTTACAATATATTCTTAAAAAGTTTGACAGGTAAAGAATCGCAGAGTTGCAAAATTTTCTTTACATTTTCACGCTAAACACATCTCGAATCCTACTTTTATTTAATATGATAAAATTTATTGTTGAATATTAAAAATGATAACACTTAAAAGGTTTTAACGCTTGGAAAAAAACATCGATGCATCGAAAAAAAAAACATCGATGCATCGGAAAAATATATATTTATTTTAAAAAACATCGATACATCGATTAAACATCGTTAATAAGAAAACATCGAACTTTTTCGATGCATCGAACCAATATATCGATGTTTTTCGATGCATCGATGTATTTTTGCATCCCTAATGCACACACCTGAAAGCTTGAAATGTACTGAGCGTAAGAGAAGAGAAGAATAACAGAAATATAATCTTTTCATTTTTTTTTTAGCATGGTTCCACAAGTCATGTATACCAGTTAAGGGTTAATGATGACAAACTGTGCTGATTGATATTCGACTACGACTTAGATGGCAAAGGTAATTTATCAATGTGACGAAACGATATTTAGAATTAAATCAACTTCTTTCATGCAATAACAATAGAGTTCAGCTACTACAGCTATATCGCACTTCCTCAGCATTAACCCATCTAAAGCCACTACTCAGTAATCATTGAAAAATATCAATGTTATGGATACCCGTGACCACAAACAAGTTAATGTGGGAAAAATTTACCCACCAATAAATGGGTTGGGCTCAGGGACAACACAAGACGTAACAACTAACCATGCGTATACAAAGATCTAATTACACAACTAATTTTAATCTACTTTTGAGTTGACCTTTTGACAAATTAACATCAAAAACACTATAATTGTTAACAAAGGAACTCATGCGAGTTAAAGGAGCAGTAGCCATATAATTTGTTCTACTAAATGGCAAATAAATTAAGTTGTTAGCGTTACTACTGCTTCTACGGTTAGTGTTAAAATTTATGTGAGAAAGAAGTTCTGGAGAATCGAATACACCTGTTATGAGCTGGTGTAAATATACGATATCTGCCGATTTCCTTCGATCACCTAAAGACTGCATTTTTAATAGTTTTAAACGATCCTCATAAGGAGGAAGGTCTAATATGTCAGTTCCACTTAAGCCCCTTATAGCAAACTGAACAAAACGTTTTTGGATTCTTTCTATTCGATCAACATGCACATTGTAACTTGGGGACCAAACTTGACTTGCATACTCTAAGTGAGGACGCACGATTGCATAATACAACGTTGTAGTTGTAATCATGCTATTAAATTCTTTTTCCCAACGTTTTACAAAACCAAGCATTGAAGATGCTTTTTTACAAATATTATCAATATGAATGTTAAACGACAGCTTAGAATCCATGCATATACCTAGGTCTTTGACGGTGTCTACACGACTCAAGGCAGTATCTTTAATCTTATAATCAAATATAAAATTATTCCTTTTTCGCGAAAAGGTCATAGTTTGGCATTTATCTGAATTTAAAAACATATTATTTTTAGAACACCAAACTTCAAAGGATTTTAGATCAGACTGGAGCAGATCTGAATTATCTCTAGAATTAATCGTTCTGTATATTTTCATATCATCGGCATAAATAAGCAGATGAGAGTGTTCAATGACGTGAGTTACATCATTGATAGCTAAAATAAACAGAAGAGGACCAAGGTGACTACCCTGAGGAACACCTGATCCAGCAATAAATTCAGAAGACAATGCGCCTCGGAAACGTATTTGATAAGATCGCTCTACCAAATACGATTTAATCCAGTTCACAAAATATTGTGGAAATCCCATTAACTCAAGTTTAAATAAGATTAGATTGTGTGGTAGCTTATCAAATGCCTTACTAAAGTCAGTGTAAACACAATCGACCTGGTTACCAGAATCAATAGAATTTAAGCAGAATGTTGTAAAATCGAGAAGATTAGACACAGTGGATCTGCCATTCACAAAACCATGCTGACGAGTTGTTATGAATTTTCACCCGATTATACACCATCCGCTCAAAAAGTTTTGGAATCGATGAGAGCTTAGCGATAGGCCTATAGTTACTGACATCGTTCCTGCAACCCTTTTTAAAAATAGGACTTGTAAATGATTTTTTCCAAAAAAGTGGAAAATAACTTTCGTTAATATTGAATAATAAAGAAAGTGGTTGACTCAAAACGGAACCGCATTGTGTTAACACTGCGACAGGAACACCGTCAGGTCCAGCACCAAACTCCTCATCGATCGATCTAATATACATTAAAATATCCTCTGGAGTAAAGGATATATGTTCCAAAGATACTCTGGGTTCGGAATTCATATATTCAAAGTACTCTCCATCAGGATTAAAAGAATCTGAACAGAATGATTCTTTAAAAAGATTGGCGAATAGGCCACAAATTTTGACGGGATTGTCAGTAAATCCCTCAGGAGTTCTAAATGAAGAAGGAAATCCATCAGATTTCTTCTTTGTGTTTACGAATCCCCAAAATTTCTTTGGATCTGTCAATATTCTCAGCTTAACATTATCTAAATATTCGTGATATAATGTAGCTGAGCGATTTTCAAATTCCAGAAACAAATGTTTGTAAGTTTCTAGGTCGTTTGAGCCTAAGCTACAGACGTATGTCTTCCATGCCCTATTCCTGTTGTTGCGAGAGTCTTTAAATCCTTTGTGTACCACGGGTACGCAGAATTCCTCGCAAATTTGAGACTATAAGGTACGGATTGAGAAAACACAGCAAAGAGTTCCATATAAAAAAAATGTATGGATTCAAGGCAATTTCCATTTATATATTCTAAAATTGCATTAAGCTTACCATGAAGCAACTGATTCAACTTCAAAAAGTCAGCTTTTTAAAATTGAATTCATAAAGCCTATCTGCTGAATTAGAATTTACTATATTTGCTTTGTCGGATTCGTACCAAATACTCAATGGTGGATGATATTCATCAACAGTAGTTAGAGCATGACAGGCCCTCTTAACAACAACATTGTTACTGTCTGTAGTTAAGACCAGGTCAAGAAGTCTTTCAAGACTATTATAAATACAACTCACTTGTTGTAAGTCTGAACATATATTATCAACAAAGATATGTTCTTGGCGGGTCTTCGAATTAGATGCACAATAGTACGTATCATCGTCAGAAGAATGCCATTTTAAATCAGGTAGATTAAAATCGCCCAATAATAAAATGTCGTCATTAACGTCAAGTAAATCAATTATGTAATCTATGCACTCCGCAAGGCTTGCATAGACCTCTACACTACTCTTAGGAGGAACATACGCATTAATAACATATACATTAGAGTTACAATGTATAACTTTAACGCAAATTAGTTCAATATTAGAAGAGCAGGGAATGTCAACAATAGAACTGACAAAGCAGTTCCTTACAGCCAAAAGGACACCACCACCGACAGAAGAAATATTGTCAGTGTATCTGTCTTTTCTAAAAACTGGAAAACTATTGTCAAACAATTCCAAATCAGTAATGCTTCCGTTCAGCCACGTTGCTGTTAACGCGATAATATCCTCAGAGCAATTTTGAGTTGATAGAAATAAGCTCTGCGTCTTAGAACGTAGTCCCCTTACATTTTGATAGTAAAGGGACAGCCTAGTTAGTTTTTTTGAATCAGGCGGGCGGCTTGAGTCACCCTTTTAGACTTATTTTTTAGCTCGAACTCAGTAACAAGAATATTATCGGCCCACAAATTAGATTTAAGAACAGTTGTAAAATCTTCGGCTGCAACCGTTAGAATAAAATAAGCATGGGAAGGCTTATTACCAATTTTTTTGCATGAACAGAATGCATTTGAGTTCACTTACTTGGATTGCCTGACAAACGTCAATATATTTTCTATTGATGTGTCGGGCTGAAGACGTGAAATGAAAACATTTCTGATCCTCGAAACTGCTCTTAAAGTCAAATGACTGTTAGGCGTAGTTGAAATCGTATTTGGATTACTAGTCAATGGAGGAATAGAAGAAGGTGTATAAGAAATCACCGTATTATTATTTTCTGATGGCATTGCTGAGGGCTGCTCTACCTTGGAAGGTCTGGAGGACGCCTTCCGACGCTTATTTTTGTTTTTCCTCTTTCTTTTAGACTTTTTAGGGTCTTTTTCTGATGAAACTGACAAAATTCTGGAAGAAGCAGTCATGGACGAAGGAACCGAAATGTTATCCTGAACAGTAATTTCATCAGAAACGCTGGTAGTGGGTGCGGCACTAACTTCGCTAAAAAATGAAACAATTTCTCTAAAGTTATTATTTAATAAGTTAAGGCTTTCCCCAAAAAGCTTTATTTTTGAATAGAGTTCATCCGGGGAAAGGGCCCTGCACGAAGCACAATACCAGCGAAGACCAGATCGGACTGAAATTAAATCGTCAAGGCACGATTTGATAAAAATAAAATTCAACCTTTTACACTGTAAATTCAACCTTAAATTTCAAATTCAACTTTTTATACTTATTAACTGGAAATGAAATTACCTTTTCCTCTTAATTTGATACCCTGCATGCGATTCGATAGTAAAAACATTATTTGCTTTATTTTGTAAATCGAAAATATAAACCAATGACAAGTAAGACACGAGAAAAATTACTTTTTTATATACAAAATTCTATTGCTTATCGTGTTTTGCTTATCGTTGGTATGCGTTTTCGATACACAAAATGAGGCGGTATGTTAAAAAAAAGTCACATGGAAAAATTATTGTAAGTACTGGATTTGGCGTGGAAAATCTTCCATATAGTTTTTTCATATTTCTTATAGATTTTTGTGATACAAAAATTTCTCCCCTCCCCCCTTCCCCCCCCCCTCCCCCAATAAGAAAAATTCTGACTACGGCCCTGACGGTATTGAATAAACTAGAAGATAATAAAAAATAGTATTCTCAATGAAATGTTAATCGAAACAATTTTCTAAAATCCCGCATGAAATTTACGAGGAAATTAGCGAGGAAAATGATTATTAAACTAGAAATGCAAATAAATGCTATAGTAATTTATTAACTTATTCCAGACTTCGCAGGTTAACGACATTTAGTAGGGCAGGTTTTTAGCATAATATTACGATAAAATGACGTAACGTCAGTGTTAACAACAGTGACAGCAGAAGCTTGACCTAATTAATAACTTTGAACGTGTTTACCACCAGTATTCAGTGTAAGAGAATTAACATAGTTTTTGACTTAAAAGTAAAACAACTTCATGCACGAAATATACACCCACCTAAAAGAGAGACACAAAAACAAAAGTTTGAAAATAAAAAAAAAAAAAAAAATAGCCTGCGACTCTATAAAATAAGATAAAGCTGTTTTTAATGGTGAAAAATTGCAAAAACATGCGCACAAATTTTCATTTAACTGAATACTGCCACTGCCACAACCTTGACGGAATTTAGACAAGTGACAAAATATTTTAAGACTACTCAAAAATATTTTATAAAGTTGCAGCTTAGAATTGAGCGGCATGTATTGGTTAAGTAACTGTAATTTTTAAAATTTTTTGAAGTTTGTTAGTTTTATTAAAAACATGACATTTCTTAAAATAATGAGCACTGCAACAACAATGTTAAATTATTCGTATTATAATTTTTTTTTCTTTTTATCTAATACTAATAAATACAAATAAATAAATAACACTGGAAATTACAAACTTTTGTTACACAGAGATTTTTTTATCTATTTAACTTAATGTTTACTTTTTGTATGAAATAAATACAAAATTTCTTACATGAAATGCTTAAAAGTAAACAAAAGGGAAAGAACAAATAAAGCTAAAACCTTTGTTATAAAGATTTTTTCAAAAGCAAAAATTACAAAAACCACTTGAACAGCATGATTAACAAGAGTAACTATAAAGCTTAAAATTTATTGAAAGTAAAGCTTTGAGCGGTAAGCGGTTTGAGTTACAGCTTTGTAGAAGTTTCTACTAAATTTTTGCCTCTGAAAGAATTCAAAAACTAGTTGGAATCGCTGTGACATCTGAGTGGCTGGTACAATTAACACTCTTTAATTAATTGCTAACTTAACAATATTTGAAATAGAGTTAAGTGTGCTAATATAAATAATGAAGATTCTAAATTCATTAGTTTTTTGACTTATTAAATAAAATGATAAAACTTAAAAATGTTATTATTACATGTAATAAATATTGCTTCAAGCATTATAAAAAATTGCAAAATATACAAACTACATACAATTTACATAGAGATAGATAGGTACACACCGCATTTTGTTGAACAGAGTTATACTAAAACATTTAATTAAAAACAACCAACATTTATGCAGTTCTCACTCCTTTAATAAAACTTATAACGCATATCTAAAAATATTTGTTTTTTATCAAAATATAAATTCTTGATTTTGCGCAAACTAATTAATTAGCAAATAATTGAGTTGCATATTACAAAATTTGTGTGTCATGACTTGCGTTTGTTTTCTAGATTTTATCTCTTTTTTTTAATTAAAGCTTTGAAGATGGAAGTTTGCTTTGATTTTCGCTCCATGCTAATAAACAATATGGCTAGTTTGCTTGGTTTGTGTTATTTTTTGCCTGTTGTTGCCCACTAAACAGCCATTTTTGGTTTATTAGCCTCTGCACGCTTGCGCATAGCTTTCAGTCGCTGATTACAATAGACGCGTAAAAATATTGCACAGAACACAATAAGCACACCAGAAACACCCAGGAATGATATGCTATGATGATAAATTAGACAGGAAAGCATGATTGCGGCAGCCTGTAATCATAAAAAAAAAAAACAGAAATATAAATAAAAAAGCTGATAACTTAAAAAGATACCATAATAGCTGAAATACAATTATTGCTTTGAAATTGATTTTATATATATTATTAATTGGCCATTAGCTTTGAGGGCAGGTTGTAAATAATTGTTTGGTCCTATTGAATGTCAGATAAGAAACAATTGAAGTCCAAACATTAGTTAATAAAGTATGAGGCACTCAATATCAAAACTTTACACTGGTTTATCGAAAATTATTTGTTAATCTTTTTTAAGATTTGTGCATTATTAGGTTTAATATTTTGTGTCTTGTTATGGTTAAAACTTTTTAAATCGATAGGGTGCCATGTTTACAAAAGCGGTAAGGAGAGCATCACAAAAACTGTACAAATTTCCATATGATGCACTTGATCGATTTGTAAATAAACTTCTGTGTCCCTTTCAGTCTGGTTTTCGTGTAGGGCATAGGTGTGCTTCTGCTGCAGTCAAGGTTATGGATGACTTACGGCCCACTTATAATGTCTTTGCTCTGCCTGTTAGATTTTTCAAAAGCATTTGACAAAGTAAGTCACCAGTACTTATGCCAGAAACTCGGGATTCTTTTTGGATTTAGTGAAAGTGGAGTGAATCTTATATCAAGCTAATTGTCGAATAGATTGCAAAGAACTCAAGTGGGGTTTGCGTGTTCTAACCATAAATTTGTATTAAGTGGTATGCCATAAGGTTCAATTCTTGGCCCTATTATGAGATCGTCCCTATTATGTGTTGATCAAGTTAATAGTGTTGTGCGTAAAGTCTATTCGAAATTTAAGAATGTCAGCTAATACTTGTACTATTGACCTTAGGCGAATGCTTGTGCAGCAGCTTATTTTACTCGATTCGTCTTCTCAATTCAAACTAAATATGTATTGCATTTAACTGTGCCACGCGTTTTGTAATTGGCTTAAAAAAATTTAAATGTATTAAGTGTTTCTAGGAGAATATCTCTCTTAATACCTCCAATCTTTTCTTCGCTAATGCCATTAAAATGTGGAATACTTTACCAAGTGGCGTAAGAGAAAAAACTCGGGCGGAAAAGTGTAGGTAATCTATTGTAGCACTTTTATACTACTAAAAACTACACACTAAACACTACTAAAGATAAAGATAGAGATAAAGATAGAGATAAAGATAGAGATAAAGATAGAGATAAAGATAGAGATAAAGATAAAGATAAAGATAAAGATAATGATAAAGATACAGATACCGATACCGATACCGATACCTATACCGATACAGATACAGATACAGATAAAGATAGAGATAGAGATAGAGATAGAGATAGAGATAGAGATAGAGATAGAGATAGAGATAGAGATAGAGATAGAGATAGAGATAGAGATAGAGATAGAGATAGAGATAGAGATAGAGATAGAGATAGAGATAGAGATAGAGATAGAGATAGAGATAGAGATAGAGATAGAGATAGAGATAGAGATAGAGATAGAGATAGAGATAGAGATAGAGATAGAGATAGAGATAGAGATAGAGATAGAGATAGAGATAGAGATAGAGATAGAGATAGAGATAGAGATAGAGATAGAGATAGAGATAGAGTTAGAGTTAGAGTTAGAGTTAGAGATAGAGATAGAGATAGAGATAGAGATAGAGATAGAGATAGAGATAGAGATAGAGATAGAGATAGAGATAGAGATAGAGATAGAGATAGAGATAGAGATAGAGATAGAGATAGAGATAGAGATAGAGATAGAGATAGAGATAGAGATAGAGATAGAGATAGAGATAGAGATAGAGATAGAGATAGAGATAGAGATAGAGATAGAGATAGAGATAGAGATAGAGATAGAGATAGAGATAGAGATAGAGATAGAGATAGAGATAGAGATAGAGATAGAGATAGAGATAGAGATAGAGATAGAGATAGAGATAGAGATAGAGATAGAGATAGAGATAGAGATAGAGATAGAGATAGAGATAGAGATAGAGATAGAGATAGAGATAGAGATAGAGATAGAGATAGAGATAGAGATAGAGATAGAGATAGAGATAGAGATAGAGATAGAGATAGAGATAGAGATAGAGATAGAGATAGAGATAGAGATAGAGATAGAGATAGAGATAGAGATAGAGATAGAGATAGAGATAGAGATAGAGATAGAGATAGAGATAGAGATAGAGATAGAGATAGAGATAGAGATAGAGATAGAGATAGAGATAGAGATAGAGATAGAGATAGAGATAGAGATAGAGATAGAGATAGAGATAGAGATAGAGATAGAGATAGAGATAGAGATAGAGATAGAGATAGAGATAGAGATAGAGATAGAGATAGAGATAGAGATAGAGATAGAGATAGAGATAGAGATAGAGATAGAGATAGAGATAGAGATAGAGATAGAGATAGAGATAGAGATAGAGATAGAGATAGAGATAGAGATAGAGATAGAGATAGAGATAGAGATAGAGATAGAGATAGAGATAGAGATAGAGATAGAGATAGAGATAGAGATAGAGATAGAGATAGAGATAGAGATAGAGATAGAGATAGAGATAGAGATAGAGATAGAGATAGAGATAGAGATAGAGATAGAGATAGAGATAGAGATAGAGATAGAGATAGAGATAGAGATAGAGATAGAGATAGAGATAGAGATAGAGATAGAGATAGAGATAGAGATAGAGATAGAGATAGAGATAGAGATAGAGATAGAGATAGAGATAGAGATAGAGATAGAGATAGAGATAGAGATAGAGATAGAGATAGAGATAGAGATAGAGATAGAGATAGAGATAGAGATAGAGATAGAGATAGAGATAGAGATAGAGATAGAGATAGAGATAGAGATAGAGATAGAGATAGAGATAGAGATAGAGATAGAGATAGAGATAGAGATAGAGATAGAGATAGAGATAGAGATAGAGATAGAGATAGAGATAGAGATAGAGATAGAGATAGAGATAGAGATAGAGATAGAGATAGAGATAGAGATAGAGATAGAGATAGAGATAGAGATAGAGATAGAGATAGAGATAGAGATAGAGATAGAGATAGAGATAGAGATAGAGATAGAGATAGAGATAGAGATAGAGATAGAGATAGAGATAGAGATAGAGATAGAGATAGAGATAGAGATAGAGATAGAGATAGAGATAGAGATAGAGATAGAGATAGAGATAGAGATAGAGATAGAGATAGAGATAGAGATAGAGATAGAGATAGAGATAGAGATAGAGATAGAGATAGAGATAGAGATAGAGATAGAGATAGAGATAGAGATAGAGATAGAGATAGAGATAGAGATAGAGATAGAGATAGAGATAAAGATAAAGATAAAGATAAAGATAAAGATAAAGATAAAGATAAAGATAAAGATAAAGATAGAAATAAATATGGTATGGTTTGGTCATTATAAAATCCTACTTATGTTTTTCTATGGAATGAAATTCAATTTGCAACGTTTATGGCGGCCAAATGCATATTCACTGTGGCCAGAGCGTTGCACGAGCGTTGTTCTTTCGTTTATAGAAAAAATAAATTTATTTTGATTGTTCGTTCGTTCGTAGAAAACCAAACTAAATATTTTGCTAGCCCGGAGAAAATACATGTTCGTTCGTAGAAAATGTAGATGTAGATGTTGGTTTGCTTGTAGAAAATACTTGTTCGTTCGCAGAAAATAGTTGTTCGTTCATTCGTTCGTAGAAACTCGTTGTTCGTTCGTTCTTTCGTTCGTTCTCAAAAAAAAAAAAAAAAAATATTGTTCGTTCGTTCGTTCGCAGAATTTTTTTTAGGAATGAGCGATCGAGCAAATGAAAATATTATTTTCGTGCAATGCTCTGACTGTGGTTTCCTACTAAACCTCTGCACGGATTAACTCGTTTCTACTACAACAATAGTACATTCGGAGTCGAGTTCAGTAGTTTACATAACTATAACAGCGAGTGAAATTAACACCATAGCCATAAATAGTCTTAAACCGACTTTCAACACATTCGTTTGGAAACGATTGATTGTTATGTTTGAGTCGTTCTGAACGACTCAAATATAACATAGCCGGTAGCATTCGTCGCACAAACGAATCCAAGCCAAACATAACAGAATGAAGGAAATGAAGGATTTGTAAAAAATGAATGCAGCAAAAATATATGAGTTGAATGTTATGTGCACAACAACATAACATTCGGTGCATAAATTGAATCTAAGATTTCAAAAATTGGAAAATGGCAGAATTAGACGGTCGCAATTTAGGCTGTCAGAATTTTAAAATTCAAAATGGTTAATGGTATTGCCACCTAACATTTTTTTATTTTTACGAATTCGGTGCTGGAGCAAACACTAGGTAAAAATGGGTCTCTGAATCCGAATTCATTGCCAGATTTCCAAAATTGAGTAATTTTTTTATAAGAGTTTTTAACATGGTTTAACAGTGTTTAGGGATAGCTGACTTCGAATCTGATGTCACAATTTTAAAACTCAAGATGGTTTTGCCAACTAAAATTTTTTTATTTTCATGAATTCACTCGTTTCCAATCGAATGTGTTGAAAGTCGGTTTAAGACTACCCGTGCAGAGGTTTACCTCCTACTCACGTATCCTTTGGTACAGCCAACAGATTTTTTTTTAAATATTGTTTGAATATAAATAATTTTTGCAGCAAACACTGCTCTAGGGAAAGAAATAAATTTTACACGAAGCGACATAATTCGAACTTGGGAAATGAGAATTTATTGAAAAATATGAAATTTTAGTGGTTTTTATTTTTTTTTTTTATTTACATTTGTCGAAAATATTTTCAATTTTAAGTAATTAGACAGGTTCATTTTTGAAAATTAGTCTCTTGTACTTGATAAGTTTTGAACTAAAATTAAATAAAAAATTAAATGTTTTTAAGGGGGTCTTCTCATTGAGGAACTTTTTCGACTTTTTTTTGCATTTATTTATAGCTTGGGTAGTTGTGAATATGCCCCTAAAAGGATTTTTAGAAATTCGAAATACTTTAGAAGATACAGCCTTTTTTGTGAAGCAAGGTCTTCGTCAAAATGAGCTATTTTTTTTCGACTCATTTTCGAACGAAGCGGCATAAAGTAACCACCGAATTCCGTTGAAAATGTTTATTGTTAGGTAAAAACGTGTTTGCACACATATTCATACAAACATACGAATACACATTTCTGCTTATTTTAGGGGTTGAAGCATTTTTTGAGTCCAGGTGTTCAACTGAAAGCATCATTTAGTTCAGTTTGTATCGAGTTGAGCAACAGACGCGTGCGCTTCAGTGAACGGAAAAGTAAATTTTTCATAAATTTATTGTGATTTTTGTAAAATGGATCGGAAAAGTAATAAAAAAAAAAAAACGCCCAAGTGAGCGTCAGAATCGTGCTAAAAAACGCGGGTTTAGTGGAAATCAGCATCTTAGACCAGAGGATTCTGAATATACCAGTACATCGGCCAAGAAATTCAAGAATAACGAAGACGACGAAGTATCAATCAAAAACAATTTGAAGTATTGCATTCTCGAGTTCTGTTCTGTGTTTACCACGTTGTCAGCGTTGGTAATTTGTGCCTCATGCAAGCAAAAAATTGAGTTCTCAGAAGCCTCACCAAATGGAGTTGGATTTAAAATCGCTTTGAACTGCGCCTGCCCACGCACAACATATATTCCTTCGTCACCTATGATCGGAAAATCATATGAAATTAATCGACGCTTGGTTGTTGCCATGCGGCTTTTAGGGATTGGGCCAAAAGGTATAACCATGTTTTGTGGCCTCATGGACCTCGGACAAAGTTTGTCCAACAATCTGTACTATACTATCCTACAAAAGGTCGTTTGTACGTTGCTGGAAAAGCCATGTACGAACATGTCATTTCAAAAGCTATTGGAGAAGAAAAAGAGGCTATGATCGAAGCGAATCCAGAGTGCGATCCCACTTTATTTACTGTGTCGGGGGATGGGACTTGGAAGAAGCGTGGCTTTGCTTCCCTTTATGGTGTCACAACTTTGATTGCCAAGCATACCAAAAAAATTGTTGACACTGTCGTAAAATCTCGTCTGTGTAACAGCTGTAAATATTGGGAAGCCAAGAAGGAAGAAGAGCCAGAGGCTTACCAAATTTGGCTTGATACTCATGACGAAGAATGCACCATAAACCATGAAGGAAGCTCTGGGAAAATGGAGGTGGACGCTGTAATAGAGATGTTCTCCAGGTCGTTTGAAACACACGGCATAAAATATGTAAAGTATATTGGCGATGGTGATTCGCAGACCTTCAAAGGTGTATTAGATGTCGACCCCTATGACGGTGACCCTATAGTGGAAAAGAAAGAATGCATTGGGCATGTGCAGAAGCGAATGGGCACGCGACTTCGAAAAATAAAAAAAGAAAATAAGGGCATTGGAGGCAAAGGTGCGGGCAAGCTCACCGACAAATTAATATCCGAGTTGACCACATATTATGGCCTTGCGATCCGCCGTCATCCTGACTCCGTGGAGGATATGAAAAAGGAAATTTGGGCCACTTTTTACCATAAGTGCTCCACCGATGATAAACCGCAACACCAAAATTGCCCCACCGGTGCGTCAAGCTGGTGCGCATGGCAGAAAGCAGCTGCTGAAGGTACGTTAGATAGCTTTCACCACACGTATGCACCTCTCGACAAGAAGGTGATGGAGGTAATAAAACCAGCTTACGAAGCGCTGTCGGCAGATAATTTGCTTGAAAGATGCCTTGGATCTGAAACTCAGAATTCCAATGAGTCCTACAATTCTGTTCTTTGGTCACTTTCGCCCAAACACATCAACTCAGGCGCACGCACCATCGAAGTGGCCAATTTCATTGCAACGTGCCTCTTCAACGACGGTTTTATACCCATACTTAAAATTATGGGTTTGATGGGTATTGCGATTGGCAAAAACGCATACGAATACGCACTATCTCGCAATGAAGACAGATTGAACCGATCAGAGACTCGAGCTGCGGCATCATCAAAAGCTGGCAGAACGGCTCGCAGAGCAAAGAGGGCAGCAGAAAGCAGTTTCTACGAAAAAGAGGAAGGTGGCCTGTATGGAGCTGGCATCGCCGACTAATATTTGTAAGTAAAAATTGTCAGCTCTTTAAAACTGCATTTAAACATTTTTGATTTTTTTTTTTTTTTTTCCCAAAAAAATTACTTCAAACTTTAAACGCGTTTATCTCGAACCCACGTTTTTCGAACTGGCGGCCATGATATCTCCAGTTCAACTGAACCGATTTTCATGAAACAAAGTGGAATCGACGCAGAATTGTCACCATTCTCGGGTGAACCTCGACCATAATTTTAAAAAATTTTTTACTATTTTTTTTTACACTAAACTACAAAAAAAAAAACCCGAAATTGAAATTTTTTTTTTGAATGGCCGCCATTTTGTCAAAAAAAATCACAAAACTAAGCTTGAGGCTCACCCGAGAATTACATCTATACTGATTATAACCCCGTTTTTTTTTTCATTTCAGACACTCCGGAGACCCGGAATCGTGGCCGCCGTGACGACACCTTTTTTTTCACCACCAACTTTGAAGTCTCATTACTTTTTGAACAGCCCACGTATCGAGGCAAAAAAAATTTTTTTATTTACTTTGAACCTTTTGTAATACAATAAATAAAAAAAGTTTTCAATTTTTCTTTGCGTTTTCAAATAAGAATTTTTTTAAAAAGGGTAAAAAACGGGTTTTGAATGAGAAGACCGCCTTAATGAATAACTAAAAATAATTTCTGTTTGATCTCAAACTCCGTAAACATATAGAAAACGTCGGCAAAGATAGAAAGTTAGAAAGAAATGATAACTTCCGCATTTTGCCTGTGCTATCACCTATTCAATGAGCTATTTTCGATACAATCCCATGCATTACTTTCGAAGACATTACATTTTTTATATTATGCACACTTGACGGTTCGCCCTTTTACGAATTACAAAGGCAATAATTTCATAGAACAAAAACATTTTTAAAAGTAAAATTTTCTAAGGACAAAAACAGTTATATTTTCGTAAGTAATGCTTACAATAGCATAGCGAACAGCTCATTGAATAGGTAATAGTACAACCTTTGGGCCTTTCGTTGTTTTTAGGAAAATATAAAAATTACATGTTTTTAGGCCCGATTTCCCAATGTTGGACCCCTATAACTTCTTAACAGCTTGAGAGCGGTTTTTAGTTTTTCACTGGAGGTCAGAAAATATATCTCTAATAATATATTTCAGACGTAAAACATCCTAACAGACGCATTAATAAAAAGCATCTCAACACGTTAATCCCTAAAAATACGAAAGTATTAAAAAAATTAAGGAGATGGAAATTTTATGAAACTATAACAGTCAGATATAGCTAAGCAGCTATTAGGAACTTTTATTTTATTTCCCATTCCCATACCTTTGTTCTTGGAACCTTTAAATGGTAGAATTTTTAACATGAGAGAACAAATTAAAAAGAGAGCTATCTGAATTGAAAACCACTTTCAAAGAAAAATAAATAAAAGTATGTTTACTTAAAATTAACATTAGAACAATTGTTTGACATTTACCTTTTGTTATTGAAATTTACAAAAGGCAGTTGTTTAAATAAGAACGGGTACGAGTAACAACCACACAATTTTGTCAATTAAATAAGCGCTTTAAAATTTGTGATCATTTATGTTTCACTCACCTGACGCAACGTCATTATAATGGTAAACACAACAGGTCCAAATACAGATATCGTGTAGAAGATAAACAACTGACCAACAGCTGAGCTAATCGACAGCACAATAATGTCGAACACGAATTTAGGATGCTGGAAATTTGATATAAAAAACAAAGACATTTATCAAATGAATGTATACAGATTTTATGACGCACCTCCGTGGCGAAACCCAGCGAGTCCATGAAACCACCCTGCACCGCCAAGGAGGCTGCGGTGAATATTGTGGAAAACAAATTTACACCGCACATCATCTGCAGTGGTGTCATGCCATACGATTTAAATAGAGCACCTTGCCAATTAGCAGTAAAGCTGTCGAAAACCATGTACATGGCCAGCAGAAAAACGCCTGTTAATGTTGTTACACCGCTAGCTTTGCTGCTATCCGCCGAGCCAGTCATAAAGAAAATCATGCCCAACGAAATGAGCACCGCTGTAAAGTATTCATAGCATTCGTATTTATTTTTAGACATAATCTTGCCCATCATCATTACGGGTATAATTTTGCAAGATTTCGCCAACACCTGGGTAGGAAAGTTGACAAACTTCAGAGCTTCATATTGAAACCAGGCGCTCATAATGTTGGAGAAGGAAGCAAAGGAATATTTGTAGAGTGGTGCGCGATGTCTTTTCGTGGTGCGCTTGACTTGCACACATATTATGGCCACTATAAAGGCTAGAAAACGATTGGAAAAGACCAAGAATTGAGAATCCTTAAAGTGTGCCTTTTCACCGGCAAAGTTTTGATACTGTTGCGTCATGATCTTTTCTTGCAACACGCCCCATGTTAGATAGGAACACATGAGACCACTAAAGCACCAGATGAGCAGCAATGCCTCTTGAGAGTTGGTGCGTTTAGGCGGTGTCGAAACAGCTATCGCGGGTGGAACGCTGACGAGTGTCGATTTGGTTCCATCAACGTGTTCAGCACGTTCGCTCTGCTCTGGCGTTGAATTTCCAGTGATGCACATGTTCACAGCGATTTGTATAAAGTTGTTGCCTGTGTTGGGATTGAAAAAGAGAGTAAGTAAATGTCTGTAAGCGTATTCCTCAAAATACTTACTGCTCCTTTCTAAATATTTTGTGTTTTCGACATATTTATAAATGAGGTAGCCAGGAACAAAAACGCAGCTGTAGCCAAAGCAGTTGACCAGCAGCTTGAGTAGCCATGAATACTCCTTTGCATGCGATTCCACCAGCTTGGAAAGCGTGTCATGCGTGTAGTAGCCGCCCAAAGAGGCTCGCAGCAGATCGGAGAAGAAATGTATGACCAGCAAAGCGATGGCAATAAAACCGCTTGAGTTGATAAATGAAAATTATAGCTTAACAGATAAACAAAACAAACAAGCGAACCTACCATATGACGACATCCGGGTTTAAATGCACCATTTTGGGGTTTATATTTTTTAAGATTTATTAAAATAAATACAAAATAATGCGTTGAAAATGTGTGTTCAACAGCAGCCAAATCCGCGCGAACTTCCGATAAAATTATTTTCTTAGCGTAGTTGTTTGAAGTGCAGCTTACAACTAGGAAAGCTTCTGACACGTAATCAAAGCGTTGATGAGGAATCGCGTTCAATTCAACTATTGCTGATGTTGAACGTTTAACAAGCACACCAACAGCATTGCGAATTCCTGCGTAGCCTGCGGCAACAGCGCCGACAGAGCGGTATCATAATTAATAACTAGAACACGCGAGTAACAAAGCAACGACGTCTAGAGTTCAAAACTTAAAAAATGGTCAAGTTGATCTTGAGCAGGTTTTGTTGTTACTGATGCGAACCGTGCTGCTACTTTGAGTCACGCAGATATAGCAGAGGTCAAAGACACCTTAAACGCTTATTTTGTTTATCAAAATCAACAATATTTCTCCAATATAGCTTCCTAAAGATTTGCCGTTAGCGTTGCACGCGCTCACAAACAAACACACACTGCTTAACTTGCTCTATCGCGAGTTAGCCAAAACCTTAATAATAGTTTATACAGAAAACACCATTAAACATTACTAGAAAAAAAATACTAAATTATAAACTATTTTTATTTACTTTTAGCTGTCAGAATTGCTAGTTCGATCAGCTGATTCTTAAGTGCTGCCCAGAATGATGCCATTTAAATAAACCGAAACCTAACTGGCAGTACGTACAAAAAGCTTGGACAGTTCTTAAAATAGCTAAATGTCATTTAGCTAAGCCTTAAACCATACAACACAATCTTTTTGCTATTTATAAGCATTGAACAGATAGCAGAGAGAACAAACTAAAGAGAGAGTGCAGGACAGCCACAATATATCGGATTTGTTAATTATGACAATTTGACAAAATTCTTCAAAATGTCACGATTTTAGATAATATTAATATCATAGTTCATGGTGTTTTTCATATCATTTTTTTTTCATTTATAGCAATGCGATTTGAAATTCTGAATCAAATTTAAGCTTAAGAGGTAAAAACTTAGAGGAAATATTTTTTACATTTAAGCGATTAAAATTTAGCTCGAATGAAGAATGACTAAAATAAATAAAAAATTCTTAATGTGTAAATTAATTACGACCTTCTTTCATAAGTTTTAAGTTATGTGTTTATATAACTCCAATAATTTTTCAATTTTTAGAGGTTATATTTTATCGAGCTCAAGGTCAATGTTGCTTTCCGAAGAAAACAACTGAAGGAAAAACAACCAACAACAACAATACCCTATATAGAGTATCAATCACATAGCAGACTAGACAGCTGTTTCGTTGGCCGCTACACCAACTCATCAGTAGCCTTTTTTCGTGATTCTTGCTGTGATCCACTAAGCTCTTAATTTTCTACTTGTTTCACGAATGCAATTACTAAATTACCCTGAATTGCGGTACGAGAATACAAATGATATGAAAGCAGCTTAAAGTTCTTCTAATTTGTAAAGCATACTTTCAGGGAAAGTATGTTCTATTATTCGAAGATAGATCAAAGCTTTTCTAAATACTCAAAGATTTTGTTGTGCCAATTGTTGTTGCTCTTCTATTTCACAGTCGATCTTAGCTTCAGCAGTTAGCTGATATTAAACTATGACGACATGAAGATTTGTTTCTTTTGAAAACTTAGATTTTTTTATTTTTTTTTTTTTAATTTATTGTGTTTAAACACACACAAATAATCATATTTTCAACGGCCGGACTCTGCCATAGAATTTATTTGTAAATTAATTACGACCTTCATTTATAAGTTTTAAGTTATGTGTTTATATAACTCCAATAATTCATGTCGTCATATGTGTTTATATAACTCCAATAATTCATGTCGTCATAGTTTAATATCAGCTAACTGCTGAAGCTAAGATCGACTGTGAAATAGAAGAGCAACAACAACTAGCACAACAAAATGTTTGAGTATTTAGAAAAGCTTTGATCTATCTTCGAATAATAGAACATACTTTCCCTAAAAGTATGCTTCACAAATTAGAAGAACTTTAAGCTGCTTTCATATCATTTGTATTCTCGTACCGCAATTCAGGGTAATTTACTAATTGCATTCGTAAACAACAACAACAAACGTATGTCAGTTATATTTTGATGTCAAAATTAAAAGAATAAAATTTAACTGATATAAATTAAACTTTAAAAAATTAAAAGCTTTAAATTGAAAGTGTAGTTGTATCAAAAATATATATATTATTTTTGACCCTCTAAGTGCCAAGGCTGCCCTGAGGTAGCCATCGCTTTTTGCAATGTAATTTTTGCGTTTTAATTTCCTCGAACATTTTTTGCCAGCTCATTAGAATTAGCCAAACTACAAAACAATATTAGTCTTATCATTGAAATTTTGTAAGTTATTTTTTTACAGTCATTTAAAAGTGACTTTTTGTATTTTTTGGCTAAAAAATGATTGCTTGCAATTCTTTGAATTGCAGAGATGCAAAAGTTCTATGGAACATGAATCTGTCGACATACCGACGAAACGATTTAAAGATACTAGTGATCGGAAAATCGGGAGTAATTATTTACTTCACTTTGGAAATCACACTTTCTTATTCACACTAGAGCGAGTAGGTTTCTTAAGTCTTTTAGCCATTTATTAAATTTTAAACGTTCATATCTGCTAAGCTGTTCCACTTATCAAATATCTTTTCTGCTTATCTACAGCTCAAGACCTTTCTAATGATATATCAAGTTTTTCTGTAGCGTTTGTTGATTTGCTAGAATATGGGAATCCTCAGGCTTTTTCCACATGGAGAAATTGCAAAGTCACGTGCAACGCAACATTGATCTCTCATTTATATTGAAGCATTTTAAGCAAAAAGAAATAAAAATTTTTTATTATTCATGATTATCTATTTATTGCTTTACTATTATTCCGATTATTCATGATAGGGCAGCTAGTCATGCAAATATGCATTTTCAAGGAAAAGTTTTCAGCACCTGTTAAATTTACGGCTTAACTTCAGTCCACGCTTTTAAAGTTATATCCTTTCTGGAATAGTCTGCCAGCTTATACTTATATAAGCAAGGATATTTTTTCCATTTCTTGCACTTATATTGGTGGTTCATTTGGTTTAATATTTGGTCGTGCATTTCGCACACAAGCATTTTAAGTAAACAACAGACCAAATCGCCAAAAAATCACCGACACAAATTGCAGCATGCTGTGTTGCATTGAACTCGTCGCGAACGTTTTGCTAATTTGTCGCGTTTAAGTTATTTCATGTGAAAGCTTTGGTATAAATACACAGGCTAGCAACTTTTGTAGTAGTAGTAGTAGTAGTAGTAGAGGTTTTATTTTCTTTTAAATCAAGTACAGTACATGCAATTAAACATTTTACATAATTATACATCGAAATTAATTAATATTGAACTTAATAAAAAAGAACTGCTATCTATAGTTCACGAGAAACTAGAGGCGATAACAGTCGAAATAAATAATTAAAAAATATAAATAATATATAAGTATAAGTATAATTATTTTTTTTTTTTTTTTTTTTTTTTTTTTCGCAGTTGCATTACTTTTGAATTGCTTCATCTGAAAATTACCTTACGGGAATATATAAAAGTCTATATGAAGCAATTTCTGCTGACATGAAAATCTCTGTGAATGAAGAAAAAAAATCATTTATTTTTTGCAGCATTTTCAGTGAGGCAAGCATTTTAAGATGTTTCCTTGGCGATGGCATCTTGATGAAAAGAAAATTGCCTATCGAGTTGCATGCAGCCTACGTCCCAGATGTCAATTCATATGAATTTTAACAAGCACTATGTGTGATCAGCTTGAAAGTAAAATTTTGAACGTGTAACACAGCGTAAAAGCAACCAAACTTATTACAATAATCTTTTACATTTGGAAATTGTGCAACCGAAAATAAATTGTTTTGACAGTTCATTTTATGAACACAATTTAGAAAAGCAAGCAAAAATGGATACGGACGGTGAAAACAAAAAAAAGCGATCTCAAAACTGGGAATCTTATGATAAGGTAATATTTTTCTATTTCGTTATTGTAAAAAAAAATTAAAGCTTGCTGTTTGGATAATGTAGTTACTTCTTCGTCAGTTGATCACTGAAAAGATCAGCATAATCGAAAATAAAAATGTGGATACCGACACGTCGAGGCAGAAAAGAGATGCTTGGAAGGAAATCCTTGAGAGGTAAATTTTTTTAGTATTTACTTTTGAAAAAATACATAATTCCAGCTAAATTCAGGTTTAATCACGCAAGCACAATAACACGTAGTCTTGCACAAATTCAGTGTCAGTGGCGTGGTACTAAGATGCAGGCGAAATTAAGACTATCGCAGCACAAGAAAAATCAAAGTGCAACGGAAGGAGGACCACTACCAAAGTCACCAGATCGCGAAGACGTTGATTTGATAGCATTAAAAACAGAGGAGATTGACATTGACTATAATCAATTTGATTGCGACAACCCTGCTGTAAGTACATGTTTTAAATTAAACACAGTAAATATATATATATTTCCCATTCTACCTATATATGTATATAAATTTGTGCATAGGAAACTGTTAAGTTTCACATTAAGGAAGTTGCGGAGCCCATCACCGGAAGCTTGGTTGGTACAGATGATACAGAATGTAACAATGTAGAAGAAGTGCCCAATCCGAAAAGAAGGCGAAAAAATCCTAGAAATGAGACTGTAATTTCATTTTGAATTAAATAAAATTTGCTAATCTAATTATTTTTTTACTTTAGGCAACGTCAGAACAAATGAAAATTGACCTTTTCAGTGTAACAAAAAAAGCGAAGAAGAAAGAAATGGAGTTAATGGAGGTGGAGCATAGAAAGCGGATGGAGATTTTAGATCTGGAAATACAATTTAAAAAATCAGAAAATGATAGAAGAGAAAAAGAACATCTGGTTCGGATGGAGCTGCTTGCACAAAATGGTGAGAAATTTTGTTGAAGAATATTTTGTTTGTTTATGTTTTGCTTATTTCTTTTTTTGATTGCATTATTTGGACTAATGTTTCCTTTGCTATTATGTGTTGCTAATATTGGCTGCTCTGATTACTTTTATCAATTATGCTATAAAGTTATGTAAATATTTTTGTTTTTATTTGTTACTGCACTGGATTTTTATTTATAATATTTATATGGGCCTTTTTCACATCTTATCTATAAAGTTCACTTAGATTAAATAAATTTATCGTATCGGTAAAGCAAATTTGGTTTTCACATGTTGCCTTTAAATTAATATTAAAAATGTATGAAAGTATGGCAATGCCGTAAGAGAAATGATCGTAAGAGAAGAAATTGAAAATGTTGCTCTTGATAGTTGGATTCTCGTTACAAATTCGATACAATTGTATTTGCAAAAATAGTCGATTCTGCACTTCCGTTTCTTCGAAAATTACTTTTATGGTATTGATTTGCAACACCCATCTATTATTGGGTTGGCAACTAAGTAATTGCGGATTTCACTCATAGATGGCTTTAGTTGAATTTTTAGGTTTGCTGAAGTAATCGAAATGCCAAACACATTTTGTTGTTTGATAGTTGGTACTTCAACTGTCAATCAGTAAAAAAATTTTTTGATCGGTTGTGTAGTTTTTGTTTGGCGTCTGTTGAAAAATGGAAAATCAAAACGAACATTTTCGTCATATTTTGCTTTTTTATTTCCGGAAAGGAAAAAACGCATCGCAAGCTCACAAAAAGTTATGCGCTGTTTATGGTGACGAAGCTTTAAAAGAACGGCTGTGTCAAAATTGGTTTGTCGAATTTCGTTCTGGTGATTTTTCACCCAGATGAAAAACGCTCTGGTCGTTCAGTTGAAGTTGATGACGACCAAATCAAAGCAATAATCGATTCGGATCGTCACAGTACAACACGTGAGATTGCAGAGAAGCTTCATGTATCACATACATGCATTGAAAATCGCTTAAAACATCTTTGCTATGTACGAAAACTCGATATATGGGTTCCTCATGAACTGAAAGAAAATCATTTAACACAAAGCATTAACATCTGCGATTTTTTAGAGAAACGTAATGAAAATGATTCATTTTTAAAACGATTGATAACTGGTGATGAATAATGGGTTGTTTACAACAATGTCAATCGGAAAAGATCGTGGAGCAAGCCAGGTGAACCAGCTCAAACAACATCAAAAGCTGATATTCATCAAAAGAAAGTTATGTTACCAGTTTGGTGGGATTACAAAGGAATTGTGTACTTTGAACTTTTACCACCCAACCGAACGATCAATGTAGATGTCTACATTGAACAACTAACAAAATTGAACAATGCAGTTGAAGAAAAGCGGCCCGAATTGACAAATCGAAAAGGTGTTGTATTCCACCTTGACAATGCAAGGCCACACATTTTTGGTCACTCGGCAAAAATTATTGGAGCTTGGTTGGGATGTTTTGCCACATCCACCATATAGTCCTGACCTTGCACCATCTGATTACTTTTTATTTCAATCTTTGAAAAACTCCTTGAATGGTAAAAATTTCAATAATAATGATGATGTCAAATCGTACCTGGTTCAGTTTTTTGCTGATAAAAACCAAAAGTTTTATGAACGTGGAATTATGATGCTGCCTGAAAGATGGCAAAAGGTCATTGCTCAAAATGGGCAATACATTACAGAATAAAGTTATTTCGTTCCATGAAAAAATTTACTTTTATTTTCTAAAAAAAATTCGCAATTACTTAGTTGCCAACCTGATATTATTTCACACATGAAAAATGCTGAATTTATTTTTGTTTGTTTGCAAACAGCTTCTTGTGTTTATATTCACCAAGTTGGCTGCACTTAAAATTTTACTCGTGCTATACATTATACAAGCAGCTTAAACTTCTCGGTTACTTTATCATTTCGGTAACACTAAAGAAGACATGAGATAATGAAAGTGCTAAAAATGACTTTAAAGTAAACTTTAGTAAAGTGATCTTTATAGATAATATGAGAAAACGACCTTAAATATATTAATTTTTGTTTTGTTCTATATTTTTTGTTTGCTTGTATCCTTATTGCTTTTATTTTATTGAATTGAATTGTTTATGTTTGAAAAAAATTCATAAAAAATAACTTAGCATTTGACTTTTATTTTTCCGATCAAAAAAGTTAAATAAATAAGTTAAAATTAGATTTTTATTTTTTCGAAAAAAAAGATGTAAATTTTGACAGTGCCATTTTCTATTAACTATTATAATAGTTAACATTTTTAAAACAATTAATAGAGCACATTTTTCAACTCAAAAAAGAAAAATCAAAGTAAAAAACAACTTAATTTTGATATCCTCCAAAACTTAGGTATGGTTTTATTGTGTACATTCTTCCATGTTCTGTATATATTTCCTAGATAAGCTTTTCATTCCTTTCATTTTAACATCAAGTTATTAAGTCAGATGACAAAGCAATTAAAATTTGACTTCTACTTTTGATTGGAGAACTAAAAGCCAAATTTCAACTGTTATTTTTGATCTAAAAAATAAATGTCAAATTTTAACTATTATTTTTGATCTGAAAAAAGAAGTAAAATTTTAACGTTTATTTTTGACCGAAAAATAATAGTCAAATCTGAACTTTTATTTTCGATCAAAAAAATAAGTCAAATTTAAACTTATATTTTTTATCGAAAAAATAAAAGCCCATTTTTAACTGCTATTTTTGATCGAAATAAAATCGGTCAAAAAATAGCGATTATTAGCTAACTTTTTTATAAAAATCAGAAAAAATTAAATCTTTTCAAATTATTATTCTTTAGTTATCATTCATCACAAAACTATATTTAAATATCGAATATTTATGTTTATTATTATTATTTTAATTTATGTCCCTGCTTTTAAGTTTATAATTTTTCTTGAAGTTTATTGATGAAATAAATAGCAAAAAATATTTGATTTACGCAAAACTTATGAATCTTAATGAAAACTTGCGTATGCAGTTAAGTTAGTATGATGAAGTTAAGTCTCGGGTTTTGATGACTTTAACAACATCCGAAAACGACCTAAAAAAATTACTTATCACATAAAAGCATTAAAAATTCTTCAAAAAAGCCATAAAAATGTCTTAAAAACTAAAATTACAGAATATATTTTTAAATGTTTTTAATTAAAATATTTGGACCTACATTACGTTACAATAAATTACAATGTATATTTTTGAGTTATCAAAATAAAAAAACCATCTATCATATTGTCGGTATAACATGTCTTTTATATCGAAAAACTTCTTTCTACTTCAGCACAGACAAGAGCGATATTTAAAAGATTAAATATCTTTTAGATCCGCATCTACTTTTACTTGCATATCTCAGTTTTTCCCCCTTAATATTTTACATTCAAACTCGGAATTTTTCACGGAATTCAAACACTTAATAAAATTTTTTAAATACATTCTCATCAGCATTGCCAAGTTCCTATGGCTTGTGATATAGATTAAAAATTAAATTTTTTTTTTTAATTTGGAAATTCTACTCCTTTATTTCATTATTGGAAACAATGTTTGAGCCTCTTCAACTGCTTTGACTTTAAGGCCTTCAAAAGTTTCTACGAAATATTTTACTGCCTCTTTTATTCGCCAAAATCACTAAAAATTATTAAAAAAATATGTAGAAATCTATAAAAATAACATAAAACTATGGAAAAAGATCTAAAACACAGAAAAGCTTAACCCTACGATTCATAACCGGGTACCCGTGTACCTTTTTTGACTTTAAAGTGCTGCTGTGCCTATAATTTTTGAGATATGGACATAAAACTCCGAATCATCAGAGATTTTGGCTAAACTAAGATTTAAATACCAAAAAATTCAAAATATTTTCAATATTTTCTTTAAAAAATGATTTTAAATGTTTTACCCCCATAAACACACAACCGGGTCCCCGGGTACCCTAATGCAATTCCTATGTAAATGCCTGACATGTAAATGAAAAAACGTTTTTTTGTGTTGTTTTTATTGGAAATAAATGTCTTTTTTATTTATTTTATATATATTATATTATAATTCATCCGAATCACTATCGTTGTTATTGTGGCAATTGTAGCATTTTGTAATTGTTATGGCGTGCTCATCGCATATCGGCGTGCTACATATGCTGCAATTTTTTCTAGTTTTTCTTCTGCGCTTATTTGGAAGAAGGTTGCACATGTAGCACACGCCCGTATGTGCTTTTCTGCCCCTTTGTCGTGCTGACGGAGATGTTGTCGGACCTGCAGCACAAAGCACACTCTCCAACGGCCTTCCGAGGATGCTTTCAATTGCATTTTTTGTTGAAAATTGGCGCACGCTTTGCACATTTGAAATTATATTTTCTATAACAGGAATGCACAGGTTTTCTGCCAGTTGACGCAGGAAATTCTTCCTGCGCGTCGTGGTGTATCGTGCAGTTGGATTATTTCCATAATATATGATGTGTGATGCAAATGCGCTCACATCAATGATGTTATAGAAAAATGCCATCGGCCATCTTCTTGTTTGTCGCTGGGTCGTGTATTCTTGGAGCGTTTGGTCCATAACGTCCACCCCACCTTTTGTTTGGTTGTAAAAATTGATAATTTCTGGTTTCCCATTCTCGTCAATTTGTGCATCATCATGCATACTAGAAAGAAGGATGACCGAGTTGGACTTCCGCTGCTTATATGAGAGCAGTGTTACGTTGTCGTGGAAGCCAAATAAACTTGAACCAACGTCTTTTTTTTTGTCTTCTTTCATCTCCGCAGGGATGTAAGCTTTGTTGCGGCGGAGTGTACCCACAATGCTGAGCTTTTCTACTTTTAGTTGCCTAGCCAACGGCAGCGTCGTAAAAAAATTATCCATTGTGATATTTCGTCCGCTATCGTAGTATGGCCCAACTAAATCTCTCACCACTCTTTCGCCAACACCAACTTCACGACCAGTTTCTTGTTTGCCAGTATATATTTGGCCATGAAGTGGATATGAGTTTTTGGCATCGCAAATCCACCATACTTTTATACCATATTTTGCTGGCTTCGAGGGTATATATTGTGTGAATTTGCTTCTACCACGGTATGGATATAATTGCTCATCAATGGTCAAATATTCTGATGGCACATAATATCTGGCAAGATTTGCATTGAGCATTATCCAAATATCGCGAATTGGCGCCGCTTTGTCTTGACGCTGCCGCTCTACCCGTGTTCTGGGGTCGTCAAACCGCATAAAACGCAGCAAATCGAAAAACCTGTTTATTCCCATGGTGGCACGGAATATTGGGTGAGCCTGTGACGTCGACAAATCTCTTGCGTTTTCGTCATTAGAATGATTTGTGCCAGCCATCAAAATCATTCCAATGAACGCATAAATTTCGTTGATTGTCGTGTCTTTCCACTTCAACTGACGTCTATTGGGATTCGCTTCATTGTACGCATTATATGTGGCATGCGCTTTTCTATTTGTGTGGCGCACTATTATATCCACCATTTCCACTGTGAGGTATGATTTGAAACACTGCAAAGGCGTCATATTTTCAGTTATCCGCGCTGGACCACAGCGGTCTCTGAATATATTCTGGCTTCTCACTTGTTGGCAACTACGTGGTGTTCGCTGCCATTGTGTGCCGTCACGTGCAGTCATGTAGTCTGCTGGGTTTGTTGTTGGTGCATCTTCTGCTGGGTTTGTTGTTGGTGCATCTTCTTGCATAGCATCATCTTCACTTTCGTCATCAAATAAAATTTCCTCTGGTGCGTCAATAGCAGCTGCAATTTCGTTTGCGTTGTCAACATTCAAATCTTCATTCTCTGATTCCGAAACGTCGCCAGTATAGGACACATTTCCTTCATTTTGGTCATCCACAGGGTCCACTTCAAGGTCCTCATCTTGAGTCACTTCCTCAAATAAACTTTGAATATAAGTTAATTTTTGATATAAATCCGTTTTTCTATTATTGGCACTATGTGCCAATATTAAATTAAACAAGTCTTTTTATGTTATTAAACTTCTTTATTGTTGGCACTATGTGCCAATGTTTAAGGTTTTTTGGACCGCTACCGACAAGTATTAAACTTAGACTAACTTAACAAAAATTAATTGCTTAGCATATCATGAAAATATCTGCACTATTGTCGTTATTGTTGTTGTTGCTGTTCTTGCTGTTGTTGTGACTGTTGTCGTTGTGGTTTAGCTTGTCTGCGCTATTGTTGTTGTTGTTGCTGTTCAGGTTACTGTTGTGACTGTTGCTGCTGTGGCTATTTTGGCTGCAGTTTTGCTGATGCAGTGTTTTGGTAGTGTGGGAATAATGTGCGCGACAAAAATTAGGTAATTGTCACGTACTATCTCATATTACAACTTGTAGAGAACATCTAGAGCGGATGCGCGTGTTAACTACTCCCCCTCTCAAGATGAGCCGTCCTCGGCTGCCCGTAAGATGTTTGCTACTATAGTTTCTGGATTAGTAACGTTGACCTTGTCTTGCTTTTTCTTCATGCATACCATGACTAGGGCTAATACTATGGATACGGCTGCTAGTGAAAATATTATACCCCACTGTAGGTTCCTATCTTTAACTTCTTGTCGCAAGGTTGCGATATGCTTTAAGTTCTTCAAATTGATTTCATGCAGGTAGGGAAGCGATAGCCTGTTTTGGTGGTCTGAGAATTTGATTGTTTGAACTGCAGGGGGTTCATGGCTCGTGTAGCTTAGACGTCGTTCATTTTTATAGGTTGTCTTGTTGATTATCACCGAGTCGTCAAACAAAACGAGGTAGGTGCCGTTAACCTCCAGAGACGGCCCACTTCCTTCTTGGATATTAACATGTTGGTTATTAAGAATTAACACACCTTCTTTAATTTCGTTAATTGGAGGGACATCATGTGCTGGGATGGTCTTACACAAGGCGGTATAATTGTTCAGCAACTGTTGAACGCATTCATTTTCTGGGTCCAGTTAAGTGGAGTATGTCGTTGGTTTACAGTTCTTTACGGGTTTATACTGGTTTTCGCATTTTGCCACAACATTCGTTCCTAGTAATATGGCTTTATTTTCATGGATAACAGGAAATAGTCTTATTTTATTACAAACATGTTTAATTACAGGATATTTAATAAAAAATAATATAACATTGTTATTTTGTAAAATTTTGAGTTTTGAATTTTCCATTATTTCAGTTACACTTATATTGGTGGAGTGCTCGTTTTTTAATACAAAATTTAATTCTTCATTGTCTAAAATTACAGGATTTACAATATTTAGTTTGCCTAGCATTATTGAGTAGATGATTCCATCTAAGTCCATTATTATGGCTTTATTTCTATTCATAAGAAGTTCAAAGAGCTGTCCAGATTCTGTTGTCTGTTTAGTATGTTCTGTCACTAAAAGTGCATTAACTGTTTCAGTTAACTTATTAATTGTCATCTGTACTTCTGTATTAATTATTATCTGTCTTTCGTTAGCATCAACTAAAGCTTCTTCTTTGAATTTTACTTCATTAAAGTCATCGAAATCCGGCGTGCCGGCTATGTACTTCAGTGCTGTGCCGATGATATTTATGCTTCGAGCATTACGGTGGTGAATCTTTAGTACTGATAACAAGCCAAATATTCGGTCAACGTCAGATTCTATTATTTTCTTCATGTTGGAATTAAGTAGTTGCTGTGTTAGGTTAGTGGTCTCATGTGCAATCGACTCGTAAAGTGTCAGATTCGTCTGGTGGGTTAGATATTTGTAATCATTGTATAAGGCTATAGTTCCATCGTTGATAGAGACATAGTAGGATTTAGAAAAATCTATAATCTTAGGTTGGGCGTAGTGCAAAATTGCACTTATTCTGAAAAGAAACAAAAAAAATTTATCGAAGATTGCTTTTATGGACCTTTCGGTTATTTACTAGGACTGTCGTCCCTAAATCCTTTTGGACAATTCCTTCTACAAAAAGTTTCCTAAATTTGTTGCCTCAGCGCTTATTAGTTCGCAAAAATACCTTCTCCCCTGGCCTATAAGTTCTTAGCTGTGTGTGTCTATTGTGATAATCTAAATTGGCCAGTTGAACTTGTTCGATTCTGCCCTTTATTTGGTTCTGAAGGTCATCTGGCATTGAATGAATTAGATCTATTGGTCTGCTATTTGTTACGGAGTGGATAGTTCGATTATATTTAGAAACTGCAATAAGAATCAGGTCAACGGTATCGTTTATATTTTGCTCTATTTTTATACACCTGGCAATTTCAGTGAGAGTACTGTGAAATCTTTCAACTTGCCCATTCGAAGTGCTGTGGAATGGAGGCACAGTAAAAATATTCGCTTGCCCGATGTCTCTCAAAATAGATTTAATCGTATGGGAATTTAGCGACTTTTCATTGTCGCATACTATGGTCTTAGTGTTTTTAAAAAAATTTAGAATTGTAAGTAATGGTTCCTTGATATCAACAATTACCCGAGACTGAATCGACAACACGATCGCAAACTTGGAGAACTTGTCAATACAAGTGATAAAGTGCTTTTTATCGGTTGAATAAATATCTATGTGTAAAATTTCACCACAATAAGAAGGTATTGGTGTTTTGCCAATGGGAGGTTTCGGAGGATGACGTTGGTATTTAGCCACATTACAAATTTTGCAGTTCGAAACGATAGTCGTGAGGTTTTTCATTATATCAGGAAAATAGTAATCCAACAATATTTGCTGCATGTTTTCTCGAGCGGAACGATGTGCTCTATTATGCTCGGCAGCGAGAATTTCGCTTTGGTCATTGGGGTTAAAAATATCATTAACAATTTTCTGAGTGTGGCGAAATTTAACTGATGGGAATATTTTTTGTAATTCGTTTTGAATTTGTGCCAGAGTCTGCAACTCACAAAGGATACCATTAACAACATTTGGATTAACGAATTCAGC
Source organism: Coremacera marginata (assembly GCA_914767935.1). NCBI lineage: Eukaryota > Metazoa > Arthropoda > Insecta > Diptera > Sciomyzidae > Coremacera > Coremacera marginata. Next base: position 15,338,562 of record OU612043.1, on the reverse strand, counting down.
AAGAATTTTAAAGAGTTCTTTTATATTTGAAAAGGTTATGGTGTGTCTTATCCTCGATTTGAAAATTATTTTTGTTACTTTGGAATTAACTGTGCCCATGCTAAGTATCAGCTGATTCCGGAAACAATTTATCGGATTCTGAACAGTGATAATGGTATTTGTTAAGGATTGCTCGCTGTGCACAGTTTCGAAGTTAGATACAACCTCCTGATCGAGGGCATTTATGTGCTGCCTGGATAAGGCATCAGCCACAAAATTTTCTTTCCCAGGTTTGTAAATAAAGTTTGGAGAGAACTCTTCGATGAATGATCTCCATCGCTTCAATTTAGCGTTGGGATTTTTATCCGAAATGGAAAAGGTAAGTGGTTGGTGATCGGTAAAAATATTTAAATTTCTCACTCCGTATAAGTAGTTCCGAAGTTTTTGTAGGGCCCAAACGATGGCAAGTAATTCTCGCTCATTTGTGGCGTAATTTTCCTCAGTAGAGGAGAGCGTTCTGGAGATCATCGTTATAGGCTTACCGTTTTGAGAAAGCACCGCACCAAGGGAGTGTGCTGATGCGTCAGTTGTGAGATCAAAGGGGTTTTCATAGTCTGGATATAGCAATAGGAACATCTTCTGATGCCAGAGTATTTTTCAGCTTATTAAAAGCGTGCAATGCCTCATCATTCAGTTCTATTGGCATGTGCTTAGATTGGTTTGCACTAACAGTTCCATTCTCTCCCCGTAAAAGCTTTGTTAATGGCTTCGCGATTGAAGCGTAGTCTTTGATGAACCGACGGTAATACCCCGAAAGTCCCAAGAATGATCGCAAGCCGCGAATTGTTTTAGGTGTCTCGTAATTGACAATATCTCTCACTTTTTCAGGACAGGTTTTAATGCCTGATTTTGACACAGTGAAGCCGAGGAACTCAACTTCCTCCTCAAGGAATTTAGACTTTTCTATTGAGACCCGCATGTTTGCTTCAAATAGCTTTGTGAGTACCCGATCTATATCTTCTATATGTTGATCAATTGTGCTGGAGAAAATTATGACGTCATCTATATAAACATGACAACATCTACCGATCTCCCCCCTAAGGACATCATCTATCGCTCTCTGAAAAATACCAGGAGCATTTTTCAGTCCAAATGGAAGGCGACAGAATTCGAACTTACCGTTGTTAATAGAGAAAGCGGTTTTCTCTCTGTCACGTTCTGCCAGTTTGATTTGATGGAATCCAGATTTTAAGTCTAAGGTCGTGAAAAAACATGCTTTCCCCAGGTTGGCTAGGATTACCGAGGTATCCGGTATAGGATATTTGTCACTAATGGTTTTGGAATTTAATTTCCTAAAATCTATTACCATTCGCATTTTTCTTTTTCCCATATCGTCGACTCCCTTTTTATCCACTACCCATATGGGGTTATTATAGGGTGATCTGGAAGGTTTAATGATGCCATCTCGAAGCAAATTAGAAATTTCTTCATTTACAAATCCGCCTGCAGCCATAGGATAAGGATATGCCTTTAAATAAACAGGCTCATTGTCAATAGTCCTGATGGTAGCGACTATATTCGTGTTGTATGGCAGTGCTTCGTTGGGATCAGCGAAAACTTTCCAGTGGTATTTTATTAAAGAGGAGATTTTATCATTATTATGCATGACGCTTCTGTTAGGTTTCATACAAGAAAAAATCTTGTTGACATCCTTACAGTAGAAGTACTTTAGAATTTCGGTACCACCGTTATATTCAAGAATTCCTTTAGCTAAGTCAAGTCTTGAATTTAATTTCTTCAAGAGGTCGAACCCAATTATACCATCGAATGTTTGCAAATTAGGGAGTGTGTAAAAAGTTGAGGTTTTGCCAAAGATGTTAATCAAACATTTTTTTTTTACTTCGGTAGTTCCATTAATGGATCTTACAAAAAAAGGGTTTTCTAAATTCTGTACGTTCTTGAGAGCGGCACTGTCTTTAATGTAATTCTTTGCAGCACCTGTATCTATCAATAATCTTAGTTCCCTTCCTGCGAACGTCCGACTGACGTAAGGCAGGAGGGATTTTCCCCTAAAAAATTTACTTCGTCGGCTGCTTCATTTTCCGTATCTTCATCGTCAGGTATTTCTTTCTCTACATCCTCATTCTCTCTCCCGCAGGGACAGTAGAGGTTTCTGGGTATTACAAATCCGGGAATGTCCGTTTCATCGGATTCCAGATTGAGGTTATTTATTCTTTGCATCTTGGCATTTGCTAATCTACCACTTTCTAACTGTCTCTTTTGTGCTCCGAAGTTGATTGGTCTTGAAAAGCTTGCGTTGTTACCGACGGGGTTTTGAAACGGTCGCTGAAATCTATTAAAATTCTGAGTTTCTGGCTGCGGTTGGTTTTGGAAATTTGTATTTGGAATTGGTCTATTGTTTCTCAAGCGTGATGAGGTTGGATCTATGTCCATGGGAGTTGGTTTCGGTCTCAGCTCTCCAACCTGTCTATAGTGGGGTGAATTGAAGTGACCATATTGGGTTTGAGTTAGTTGTCTTTCGTTGCTGGCTGCAAAGGAGCTTGCAAAGTTATACCGGGTTTGATTGGACTCCAGCTCTTGGGCAAGAGCTAAAGCACTGGCCATGTCACTTGGACGGGCTGAAAACAGAATATCCCCCATTGGTTTCCGAAGGCCGGATATAAAGACGCGTAGGGCATCTTCACGATACTTGCCGTTAAGGGAGTTAGTCAACTCAATATTTCCCTCATGGAGCATAATAGTCTTATTCGTTAAGAGGGTTAATTTCTTCTCTACCTCATCATAGAACTGTGTAATACTAGACTTACCCTGCCTTAGCGTGGACATTTCTTGTTCGATTATATAAACGGGTTTTTTGTCCGCATAGGTGAAATCAAGGCGGGCAATGATTGCCTTGAAATTCAACACAGTATTAAATGAAGATAGCACTTGGTCGGCGGCTCCTACTATCCTATTTCTTATAATGGCCACCGCCTGATAATGTTTGGAGCTTCCTTCATGTGTTTCGAAAAGCTTGTATGCAGTAAAAGCGGCTTGACGCCACGAAACATAACGAACTTGTTCCCCACTAAATTCTGGAATGGACTTTACTAAATCCAACGATTCCTCACAAACTTTCCTAGGGTCAATGCTTATTGGATCATATTTAACCACCTGATTTGGAGTTTCTAAAGTATGAAGTCTATTTGTAAGATCGTCGACCGTCTTCTGAAATTCGTTTCTCGTCTGTTCTGTAGCCGCTTTAATTGCAGCATTAACTAACTACTGTCTGCAAGGTCTGTGCGTCCATTTTCTGTGTTTTGAGTTTATTTGCTTATAATTTATTTATGAAAACTATTTAGTTGAACTACAGTAACTTAATTTTTATTTTTTTATAATTCTTCTTAAATCTATGAGAGCACTCCACTTACATGAAAAACTTGCCAATCATATTTAATGTAATTTTAGAGTTCTCGTGCTTTCCTATCCGGCTGGAACCTCTCGTAGAATTCTCCAATTTTGTTTGCCGCGTTTAAGTTCCTTGAATTTTCTCTTCCACCTTTTTCAAATTAATTAATTTTTCTCTCTGTTTTTTGTTAGTTCATAAAAAACTTTTTTTCAAATTTTTTGTATAGGAAATTTTTCATTTTTTTTTTTTTTTTTTTTTTGTGAGTTCGAGCTCACGGCCACTTTTTAATTTTTTCTTTTTATAAAGAACTTTGTCGTGGCCCCACGTTGGGCGCCAGTTAATTTTTGATATAAATCCGTTTTTCTATTATTGGCACTATGTGCCAATATTAAATTAAACAAGTCTTTTTATGTTATTAAACTTCTTTATTGTTGGCACTATGTGCCAATGTTTAAGGTTTTTTGGACCGCTACCGACAAGTATTAAACTTAGACTAACTTAACAAAAATTAATTGCTTAGCATATCATGAAAATATCTGCACTATTGTCGTTATTGTTGTTGTTGCTGTTCTTGTTGTTGTTGTGACTGTTCTCGTTGTGGTTTAGCTTGTCTGCGCTATTGTTGTTGTTGTTGCTGTTCAGGTTACTGTTGTGACTGTTGCTGCTGTGGCTATTTTGGCTGCAGTTTTGCTGATGCAGTGTTTTGGTAGTGTGGGAATAATGTGCGCGACAAAAATCAGGTAATTGTCACGTACTATCTCATATTACAACTTGTAGAGAACATCTAGAGCGGATGCGCGAATTATGATTTTAGTTTCACGGAGTGATTAAAAAAAAAACAACTTTATTGATTCAACGTTCACAACATAATGATTTACAATTTTATTCTCTTTAAAATATAAGCTTAAAATTCAAACATGCTTAGTTAAACATAATTTTTATTACGTATGTACTATTGTGCAATGTATGTATTCTTATTTTAATATTCTTATCAAAAATAATTCTAGGAATAATCTGCAAGTGAGTGCTTTAATTTGGAATAATAACCTGTGCGAAACTTATGAGCGGAAATGCTGTGCTTGCAGTCTTCTGTCGTTTTGGTATTGTTGTTGTAGTGCAGGAGGGATTGTAACTCCTCCCCCCTTAGTTTCAAGCGATGACCCAAGTGACTGAAAGGTTGCTGGGGTTTGAGCGATAGATATTTTTGTTCTAATACGTTTGAACTTGTTTACGCATATATATGTGGAAAATGCTATTGTGGCAAGTATGGTTATCATAAAGATGTTTATTCTTCGTAGAAATTTTTCTTCTTTGAATGTTTCTATGACTTCTTGGGTTTTAAATTGAAAGTCGGATAACCTTTTTAAACTTATTTTCTCTACAATATATTTTGGCATGATTTCAGAGTACGCTGTCGGAAATATATGAATCTCATCCCAGTATATGCTAGGATTGCTCTCGTAGATAATATTATTGATTTCCACTTTGCAATTGGTAAAATGTATTAACGCTGATCCTTTTATGGTTTGTTCTGGACTGTGACATGTTGTATTAATTTCAGTTGGAGGAACGTTGAGTAGTAGGATGTAATTTTGTTCAGGTTGCCAAATGTCTGCGGTGTCAAAATATTCTTCCATAGGGCATTTTGCTGGTTGGTTTTCCATTAAGTTTCTTATACATGTTTCTTCTAATGATTTATATTTATTATTCTTACAAATATACAATTTTTCTATTCTGGGGCATATATCATTTAAGTATACAATATTGTTTTCGCTTAAAGCTATATATGATTTGACAATAATAAGTTTTGTTTCGTTTATGGGAATAGGTATGATATGGAAAAGGGAGTAGTTTTCTAAGGATAAAATCGGGATTTTTATATTGAAGATTATTTTAGACCCGTTGTAGAAAGCTTGTAATTCCAATAATTCATACAAGTGTTCATCTGAATTAATTTCGATTGATTGATTCATGAATTGATCTCGAATCTCTGAAAGTTCGTTAGAATTGAGTATCATTTTAGGAATGATGTTTATTTTAGATAAAACAATTGCCTCTTGTATATTGGTAATGTGATTTGAGAGAATATCGATGTTTATGTTTAATTGGTGGAGATACTGTATGTGTAGAAGAATGTCTGTCGTAGATCTGATAGAGTTGTTAGTAAGTGTTTGGAAGTGTTTTAGGTATTTGTTTATGGTTTCGTGTTCAATGTTAATGTGTTCTGTGATGTTTTTAAATCTCTGGATCATTTGAATATTCAGACTGGCTTGGTTATTGATTTTGTTATTGAGATTTTGTTGGTTATTTTTGAGATTTTCTATTTTTTTATTGATTTCTTCTGCGTCATTTGCGTCTAAGTTGCCTGTAATAAACTTTATGATTGTTCCTGCTCCATTTATTATTCCTCGTTTTTGTCTTGAAGTTGGTAATAGGGTATGAAGTTTATTATTTAATTCGTTGATTTTGAATTTAGTTGCTTCTATTGATGGTTTTAATCCTGGAATAGCATTATAATCTACTAACGTTTTTTGGAGTTTTTCAATAGTTTCTCTATAAGTTTCCAGATCTACTATATGTATAAGATCATGGTGTCCTATGGTTATCCTTGCGGGTCCTAATTTTAACGGAAGGATGCCATTTGATTTTGATAGGTCATTGATTTCCATTTTTTGTGCGTACAACGGTAATCTGTTAAATAAATGATTATGTATATGTGATAATAGTAGTGGATATTGTATCATGTTATATTCATGTTTTCGTATTTTTTTCTTTTCTTAATTCTAGATTTGTGCATTTTCTTATCATCTACTGTTACTATAGTTATTCCATTATCGTTTTTAATTTTTTGTCGACTAAAACGTGGTGTTATTTTGTTCCGTCTGCATTCTTTTCTAAAGATTTCTTCATTGGGAAGTCTTTCTTCTGGTTCTTGTCTGTCTTTGTTTAACTTATCTATTCTTTTACTATTAGATTGTTCTAGCTTATCTTTAATTATTGGAAATATTTCTTCTTGAAATTTCATTAGTTTCTCTAAATACTCATGTTCATTATTAAATTGTAAATTTTTGTTAAATTTATAGGTCCTACCATAGAATAATTCATAGGGAGTAAACTGAGTTGATGAGTGAATTGCATTGTTATAAGTAAATAATGTTTCTGATAATATTTCGTCATGATTCATTTCAAGTTTCTTTTCTTTTTGAGAGGTTAAAATTATTCTATAAATTTCTGTTAGCGTGGAGTGTAATCTTTCCACAGGGGCGTTACTTGATGTTTGTTGAAAACAAGTTATGTGTAGATTGATTTTATATTGATAACAAAAATCTTTGAATATGTTTGCGGTAAACTCTGTGCCTTGGTCGCAAACTATTTTTGTTGGGATACCGTGCGTACTAATAAAATGTTTTATAGCTCTAAGTACTGAGATGCTGTTTCTCGAAGGTAAGATTTATGCAGAAGCAAATTTGGAAAATTTATCGATGATTGTTAGGATTTGTTGCTTACTAATGGTATAGATATCTATATGAATTATGTCTAGAGGTTTTAAAGGGGTTTCTGGTTTGCTGAACTTAATCTTCTGTGGATTTCTATCGTACTTTAGGATTTGACACTTATCACAATTGTTAATGGTATGTGTTATTTTACTTTTCATGAATGGGAAATAGAATTCTCTCTTAAGATGAGCTAAAGTTTCTTCTATCCCTCTATGGTTGTGATTAATATGGTATTCTTTTATTATTTGTTCCTGATCGTCGCTTAATCTAATGTCTTTTAAAATGTCCATACAACGAATTAATCTGAAAGTTTTTTGCTGTGAAAAATATTTCGAATATACATATTGTATTAGTTTGAATGTTTCATCATCATCAGTGTAAACCGCATTTAATTTATTTGGGGACAAAAATTTTTTGAAAATATCTATTATATCGTTTTCTGTGTAGGATGGTTTTCTAACTGTACGTCTTTGCTTATTTTTGAACACTGTTTCGAGTGTCATAGGTGCTCCTTTATCTGTCTTTTGAAATATGGTGTGAAGATTGAATTCGTTTAACGGTTTTTCCGATATTGGAAGTCCATCATTTAGATCTTCTTCTGCGGAATGAACGGTAGTACCGCTTGTACCTTGCATTGACATGCTCTCATTTATGTTTGCTTCAATATTATCGGTAGTTTCTATTTTTATTCTGCTAAGAGCATCGGCGTTTGTGTTATATTGACCCTTTTTGTAAACTATGTCATAATCGAATTCTTATAGTTTTAATCTTCAACGGATTAATTTAGAATTAGGATCTTTGAGGTTCATGGCCCAAGTAAGGGGTTTGTGATCTGTTATAATTTTGAACTTATGTCCGTAAAGATACGGTCGAAAATATTTCGTTGACCAGACGATCGCTAAAAGCTCTTTTTCTATTGTGGAATAGTTTATTTCGGTACTAGTGAGCGTTCTACTTGCGTAACAAATAGGTTTGTCGCTTCCAACTGGTCCTTGAGAAAGTACTGCGCCAATGGCAAAGTTGCTGGCATCAGTAGTAAGGTTGAATGTTTTGGAAAAATCCGGATATTGAAGTATGGGGTCGTTAATAAGAAGGTTCTTGCAAGTTTGAAAAGTTTGAATGTATCTATCATTAATTTCTATTTTTCGGTCCTTTTTGAGGCATTCGGTAAGTGGCTTGACAAGTTTGGCAAAGTCTTTTATGAACTTACGGTAGTAACCGAGAAGTCCTAAAAAGCCTCTAATTTCTTTTTGGGTACGAGGAAGTGGATATTGCTTAATTGCAGAAATTTTTTCGGGGTTTGGTTTAATTCCTTCGGTTGTTATAATGTGCCCTAAAAATGCTATTTCTTTGTGTAGAAAGTCTGATTTATCAATTTGAATCTTTAAATTGTGTTCGCGAAGCCTATTAAAAACTTTTTTTAAATTTTCCATGTGTTCTTGTAAGGATGTTGAGTAAATTATAATGTCGTCCAAGTAAACTAGACAAACATTTCCAATAAGATCCTTTAACACGTTGTCCATTACGCGTTGGAAGGTGGACGGAGCGTTTTTGAGGCCAAAAGGCATCCGAACATACTCGTAATGTCCGCCTTCTACTGTGAAAGCTGTTTTTTCTACATCGGAAGGGTCCATTTCTATTTGATGGAAACCGCTCGCCAAATCTAGTGTAGAAAAGTACATACACTTTCCTAATTTATCGAGGATCTCATTTATATTTGGAATCGGATATCGGTCAGACACTGTCTTTTCGTTTAGTTTTCTGAAGTCTATAACTAGTCTCCATTTCTGTTTATTACTAGCATCTCTTTCTTTTCGGCACCACCCAAACAGGTGAGCTCCAAGGAGAGTAACTATGGCGAATAATTTTTTGCTCAAGCAGATCGTTTATTTGTTTCTTACTTCCTCCTTGTGAAAGTAAGGGTACCTGTATGTTTTTGTGTATATCGGTAAATTGTCTGTAGTGTGTATTCTGTGCTTTACTTTATTTGTGAAGGTTAGTTTTTGTCCTTCTTTATGGAAAACGTCATCGTATGATTTACACAGTTTTAAAAGGTGTTTCTTTTCTTCAGAATTTAGGTGTGATATTCGCAATAAGTTCGTTATATCATTCTCTGACGGGTTATCAATATAGTTTACATTAAAATTATTGATTTCAACATATTCGAATTTTGTATGACTATGTGGTTCAGTTTTAATGGGTTGGTCAATGAAGAATATTTGGTCACAAGCAGAATTGTTACAGATTTCTGCGAAACAAAACCAATTTTTGGCTCTATAAATGCCTTCTGAGATACTCAAATCTTGTTTAATTGTTGTATTTTTGATAAAAATATCTCCATTTTCTAAATCTACTGGAATTTTTATGATAACTTTAGAATAAGATGGAATTAAGTGTTTACCTGAATTAAGATTTGGTTTAAATTGCAAGGGAATTTCGGAATTTTTGGTAACAAGTATTTTATTTAAAAGATCAACATTTGCACCGAGTTGAGATAATATATCTAAACCGATTAGACCATCGAAATAGCCGTGAAATTTAAAAATAAGAAAACTGATTTGCCCTTCTTCTTTAAATTCATAGAATGTGGGTAGAGTTACTTTTTGCGTAAGTGTATATTGGTTTAAAATAGTGGAAATGGTAAGTGGATCGCAACATTCTTGTTTGAGATCTTTGGTAAATTCTGGGTTGATAAATGAAGCAGAAGCTCCTGTGTCTATTAAGAATCTTAAATGTCTACCAAAGGGAGATGAAATGTTTATATATGGGAGATTTGTGCCATGTTTATTAATGTCTAAGTATCCTGTGGATTCTGTGAGGCTATGCCTTGAAAATCCTCTGTGTCTACTTCCTGCATAATGTTTTGAATTCCTTGATCTTTGTTATCGATTTCGTATTCTGGTGCTATATGATGTATTTGTGGTCTGTATTTGATGCTATTGTTCCATACGCCGTAATTGTAATAACTATCTAGTTGTGGTATGTAAGCACTATTGTTGTGGAGATCGGTGTTAATATTGTGTAGTTCTTCAGCTGTATATTTTGGTTGGTAATACTGTTGGTTTTGCATCATGGGTCTTCTTGATCCTTGAGTTATCCTGGAATTCATTGTATTGGCCTGATTGTTGCTTGGATTTCTGATATGTGTTCTAATGGTACTAGTGTCCATGGGTTCTGGTGGAGGTAACGGTCGGGTATTAAAACTGTTTTGTTGTTGAAAATTACTCGCTGTATTCATTCTATGATCGGTTGTATTTGGTGTAGAGTATTGATTTCTAAAATTATTTGTATTGTTGTTTCTTATGGGTGTGTGAAATGGGTTTACATTGTTGTTAAAACGATTAAAATTTATTGGCATGTGAAAGGGGTTTATGTTGATAGGTCTGTGTTGATAGTAGATAGGTGTGTAACTGAATTGTCTGTTTTGGTATGAAGGATAATTAATGGGAGTTATGGGTTTAGGGAACATTGGGATGTTTTGCATTATTGGTTTTCTATAATTTTGGTTTTTATTAAAATCGGATTTAATATAGAACATGTTTTGTTCTTGGATACAATATGATAATGCTATAGCTAATGATTCGGGTTTCATTGCGCGAATGCTGGAACCTAAGGGTTCTCTTAGCCCCGCTAAAAATGCATTAAGACACATTTGAGCATATAGATCTTTTTTTGCTTTTATTACATTTCTGTCAAACTCATGCAGAAGAACGTTATTATTTATTGTAGCTTGAATTTCAACGATGTCGCTGTAAAATTCTTCTACAGATTTATTATTTTGTCTAAGTGAATGTAGATCCCTAATGAGAGATGTTTCATTCCGTTTATCTGAATAATGGATTATAAGATTTTGTTTAATTTCTTCCCAAACCAATGGAGTTCCGTACATATTCAGAACTTCGTTGGCTTGCCCTTCAATCTTATTCCTTATGGATCTCAAAATTATTTGTGCATGAGGCGTGCCGTCTAGTCCTCTGACAAATAGAAGAATTTCTTCCACATTGTTTAAGAAATCGTACAGAAGTCTAGGATTTCCGTCGAATTTAGTCAGATCTTTCACTGCATCTGGAACTCGAAGGGAATCCAAGATTTCTCTGGTATTTATTTGTAGAGGTGCAGGTATATAGTGAGCTGCTGATTCTTCGTTACTCATGTTTTCGAAATTTAAACTTGGAATTGATTGTGAATGTAAAAAATTATTTTCTTCAATGCTTTCGGGGATTGAGCTCAAGCTCCTAAATAATCTTCCGAATTTAGGATAGGGAAATCGGGATTTTTGTGAATTTCGTTTTTTGTTAGGCATGAAATTTTTGCCTTATTTATTGTTTAATATTTTTTTTTTTTTTTTTTTTTTATTTTTTATTGTTAACATTAACACAAGAGAAAAGTAATAGATTCTTTTCTTTTTTATTTTAATTAATAGATTTTTAAATGTTCACTAAAATAACTATAATTTGATTTAAATAATTATGCAAATTTTCTTTACTTCTTTTAAAATATTCTCTTTTTTTTTTTTTCATTCAATGTTATATAATATAAAAATTTTCTTTACTTATATAATGTTCACAAAAAGACTTACATTAGCCCCAATAGAATTATGCTTAATATTTTCATTTTTATTTATAATATAACTGGAATCCTCCGATGTTCTTTCGTTGGTTCTGGTTGTAAGTTGTTGTGTTGTCTTCAATATTCCTTTGAGTACACTTTAGTCAATTTTCCTTCGACTTGTTGATTATGCGTTAGTGATTATGAATCGCGTTATTTTTTTTTTTTTGTTTTGTTCTTTTCACCGGTATTTTAAGAGTTAAAACTCACTGGATATTTAGTTTTACTAGAACACTTTATTTTCGGTAAACCTCCGTTTTATTATGTTCAATATTTAAACTTATATGTCCATTAAACCGGGCTACACGACTGCGCCAATTATGATTTTAGTTTCACGGAGTGATTAAAAAAAAACAACTTTATTGATTCAACGTTCACAACATAATGATTTACAATTTTATTCTCTTTAAAATATAAGCTTAAAATTCAAACATGCTAAGTTAAACATAATTTGTATTACGTATGTACTATTGTGCAATGTATGTATTCTTATTTTAATTTTCTTATCGAAAATAATTCTAGGAATAATCTGCAAGTGAGTGCTTTAATTTGGAATAATAACCTGTGCGAAACTTATGAGCGGAAATGCTGTGCTTGCAGTCTTCTGTCGTTTTGGTATTGTTGTTGTAGTGCAGGAGGGATTGTAACTCGCGTGTTAACTTATACGAACAGAAACCAGTTTTTTTTCCAAATATCAAATTTGTACAGTTGAGAACGCAAAATATAATCAACAAAAAAATTTTTACAGGAAAATATTATTTTATTTCAATAAACGCAAAACAACCTACTTCGGGTACACGGGTACCTGGTTATGAAATTAAAGGAGTTTTGCTGGTTATGAATCGTACGGTTAAAATGTCGTAAAAATGCCCTCAAAATTCTTGGCTTCGGTACCTGGAGATTATTATCAATGCATACTTCACTTTTCATTAAAATTTATAAGTTTTGCGGAAATCAAAAATACGATTCTGTATATAGACTTTTGTCTTTCACTGTCCTTTATCAAAATTCCTATTTTTTGTTGCTATCAATTTCATTAATTAAAATTAAATAATGAAAAACAAATTAAAAACTGAAAAGTGTGTGCATGTTCTGTTTGTACATGTTTTTGTTTTGGCGCTAGAAATGTTAGAAAAAACATTTCACTCCCGTCAATAACTTCGCTAAAGAAGCTAACGCTTCAATAAAACAAACTGAATGAAATAAATGTTGTTATTTTTATTCAAAATACTGTTGAATAAACACGCTGCGGGATACATTTTGATTAGTATTATGTTGTAATAATTCTTCATCTTCTTGTCCAATCCCAACATTGAAATCGTTGTCATCGTCTATAATTTTAAAGAAAATTTCATTAAGTTTACATATAGGCTAGCATTTTATGGAATCCATGCCTATAGAGTTGTCCTGAAAATCAATTGCTAAATTGTGCAAAACAGCTAAAGCGACTACAGTCATCTTCGTATTTTTCAAAGAGCATCTCATACCCGTAAGCAATATTCTGAAACGTTGCTTCCACATTCCCAAACATCTTTTAACAGCATTGCGGGTTGCTATGTGAGCAATATTGTATCGGGTTTCAGCATTGGTTTTAGGATTCAACACAGGCGTGAAAAGAATATTTGAGCAAGCGTAGCCTCTATCACCCAGCAATCGCCCCTTAAATTCGCCATTTTCAAGGCGTTCTTTAATGCGACTTTTCCTGAATATTTGTGAATCATGCGTACTTCCTCTCCAACGGCAAACGATATCCCTTATTTTAAGTGATGAGTCACATATAACTTGGGTATTTATAGAATACCATCCTTTTCGATTAATATAGTGCTGACCAGTCGGTCCACCAACTTTTTTAATTTTTATATGTGTGCAGTCTATTGCACCAATCACCTGAGGAAATCCACTTAAGGCATGAAATTCATTCATAAGTACTATTTTTTCTGTCTTTAACTCAGGCATTTTAACATACTGCGGTCTTTTTGAAGCGAATGCCATAGCAACACGCTCACATATTCTGCAAAGTGTCGACTGGCTGAACCCGTGGATATCTGCTCCATCATCTTGGATCTAAAAAAATGCAGTATTTAAGAATTTGAAGCAGCAGCCATAATTAGCAAAAGATACCTCGTTTCGACCCCAATACCTTATAGCGGCCATGACTTGCAGCTCAACTGGAATGTGTCCACCTCTTTTATCATCACTTATGTCCGAGCGGACAATATTTATAAGTTTTTCCATATTTGCCTTGGAGAAACGATATTTCTGCCGAAACTCTTTTTCACTTAGCTGCATAGGATTAAATCGGTTCTTGTAAATTTTTGTTTGAGGTACAGGACACTGAAACAGTAAATCGATCATGTCAACATCGTTAACAAAAGCCTCAAAACCAACCGGCATAATAATGATTATTTACTATCAGCCTTATTAAATCGATTTACTTAAACAATTGTTCAACGCTTGTTTAAGGCTTTTCGCATCCTCTACGCAACCTTGCTAAAATTGTTATTCATAAACATTTTTTTATTCATTGCTTAATTTTGTAGGGTTTGTGTCTAAAAAATCGAAAATCTTTTACAAAAATTAAGAATTCTTGTACATTTGCCAATCTGTTACTGAAAAACGTACTACAAAGGTAGCATATGGAGCATGGTAGAATAAAATAAGGTAGATGCAATTTGGACTGCGCCCTCTTTCCCATAGCCAAAATTGTCAAAGTCAAACAAGCAAACAAAAAACTGATATTCTTTGGATTTTCTAAACGCACTCAGGGGCGAATTTAGGTGGGAGTAGGAGGGGCTGCAGCCCCCGGCCCCGAGCAGGCAGGGGCCTCGCAGGCACTTTTGTCAAAATGCCTAATTTGATTTTTTTAATGCATTTTTCGATCCAGGTGATAGTTTTATACACTAACCACCAATCCAAAAACCTTCGATAAGCAAAGTTGGTTACATTAGCAGCTATCCAAACCAATAAAAAAATAGCCGAAAACAATGTTTCTTCTACATACTACACGTTGTCATAATGCTTGGTTTTCACTATGTCAATTTCAATGATCAATTGCTGTCAATCAAATGAAAAATTCCAACACGTTACAACTGACAGTGAAAACCAGTCTTAAGCATTGTTAAGTAGCTGTTTTTGTTTTTGTTGATTTGAAAGCTTTATTTTTTTTTGCTTTTGCATAACGGAAAAAAAAAATGAACATCTATGACATAATGGAACATTAATGCGTAAAAATTAATATTTTGACTATTAAAAGATCCGAGCTAAATGCTCTGTCCTTAAGTAGTTCCAGCTGAACGCACTACATGGAAGGTTCATTAATTTTCAATATACTACGCGCGATGTTTTCAAGAAGAAAAAGTCATAGTTATTTATCTACTGGAATTGAAAAACTGGTCTATGCGTCCGTAGATAAAACCTCAACCAGTTTTTCAACCAGTTTTACGACTAGTTGCTCGCCTATAGATGCCTTTACGCAGATTTTAAACAAGCCGAAAAAACCTTTATTAATAACGATGTGTTGTTTAAAGCCGGTTTAAAGTTAAGCAGCCTCTAAAATTGGCTCTACGAAATAACCCCCAATGAAATAAGCCCAACGAAAATGAAATAAACCCCAAATTACTAAAATGAGAAAATGCCAAAATGCCATGAAATAACACCCAAATAAATTTGGAAAAGGAAATAAGCCCAAAATTTGGAGCTTATTTCATTATAAAATAACACCCAACGAAAAAATTAAATAAGCCCAACGAAAAATATTAAAAAAAAAAAAATTAAATACATAAAAAACTATCAAACATGTCTATTTTTATTTTTACCCCTTTTTCCGAGAAGGTATATTTCGATCATAGTACAGAAAAAAAGATAATTTTTGTAACGCAGTGTTATAATTTGCAAGTTTTGTTATTTGTGTTACTTATATAGCTTGAACACATTGACGAAGGCTGCACCGACAAGCTGTCAAATTATGAACGATTCTATATTGAAGACAAAATACTGAGGCATTAGACAAGTTTCTCTCCATAAGAAATACATGTACAAAATTTTGACAGCTGCTACAAAGTTTCTGCCGTCGTCATTGTGTTGAAGCTATTATTCATAAAATACTGACTTTGGTAGGTGCAGCATCCACCACAAGAGAAAATTTTAACTACCACTCCTACCATACTGAATATATCTTGGGTCCGACTAAGTGCATTTTTTATTTTATTAAAATCTTCAGCGAGTGAACAACAACAAAGCGGAAAAAAATAGCGAAGAAAATAAATATGACAAGCGTTCCAAACACTGAATTATAGAGAGAATATTTTAGTTTACCTAAAATATGGAAAGTTCCAATTAAAGCATACAAAAATAGAATAAAAATATTAGTCAATTATAACAGCATCAAAAAATTTGTGTTACGCCGATATGCAAAGAATGAAGTCGGTCGTACATGTCCGATTGTTTTATATCGGACATCGGATCAAAATATTCTCTTTAGTTTGTCGTCGTACTATAACGCAATTTACACGTCAAGGCAGAACCAAAATAGACGACACGAGACGATTGCAACTTGCCGAACGTCTGACGAGTTGAGACGCTAGCAGTTCGGTTCTTACGGAACAAAATGTATGGACAAGCTGTTTCGTTCAGTTTCGTTAAATTACGTTTGTTAATTTTGGACAACAACATTGAATTGCATTGAAGCGAACATTTTCGTCTCTACTCTTACGGAGCAATTCGTCTATTTTGGTTGGGCCTTCAGTCGGTCAGTCAAAGTCTATGATCAGTCAACTGTTGAACTCCCAGCTGAAAAAAGATCAACTCTGCGAGAGCGGAAATTAACTTTATATAAATTTTTGCTTAGCTTAAACACGTTGACGGCGGCTGCAACGACAAGCTGTCAAATTAGGAATGATTGTATATCGACGACAAAACGCTGCGGCATTAGACCATTTTCTCTTCATAATAAATACATGTAAAACATGTGAAAAATTTTTCTTAATTACTGCCTAGTACCAAATAAATTGGCCGTCAGTTAAAAAAAACATGTAAGCGGTCACACAGTCAAATATCGCAGAGAGAAAAAAGAGAGCAAAACACGCGATATTCTTCAGTCAATTTCACTGACATGTAAACTGCCACAAACGCTGCAGTCTATCCGAAAGAACACTCAGGTTGAGAAGTAGCATAAAATGTTTTCGCTCCCTAAAATGGTTACCGCTCAGGGAACATGTTGTGTGAACGCTTTATGCTACATACCATTCAGCAAGAAAGTTATGCAACAGCTACATAGCAAATTTCCCGAAGAATGCAACATTTGCCGTTTTCACACTTACCGACACGACACGACAACGACAACGATGTCGGTGGACTCGTAGTATCATGTAAATAAAGGGAATACTTTCACATTCCCCAGCATGTCTGTAGCAAGTCGATGTCGGCGACGACGTGTCGGTGGGCAGCAATCACTCCACTCGTGTCGTCAACGGCTGTTTAGTCCTAATTTGTTTTTCTGCGAAATAATATGGATTTTTTTTAAGTTATGGGCAATTTTTAACTGAAAGTAAAGAAAATGTGTAGTTTAGAAGTCAAGCCCCGTACTGGGGATTAAACAAATGAAAATAAAAACAAAATGCTTCAAAACAAAAGTTGACTGGAAATATTTAAATTTTTAGTGGATGGCTTTGAGCAATTATCCCAAATATCTCACTTTAATAATTTTATGTACCCATTACTGCCTTTGTTTCGTTTTATGCGTCTTAAATTTCGCCATAACGCTTCCTCGCACGACACGACAACTCCATGCACCGTGTCGTTTAATGTGTAAATGTTTTGTCGTTATCGTGCTGGTGTCTGCGCTGTGCTGATGTTGGGTCGATGTCGGTAGATGTGAAAACGTTAGCGAACTGGTTCGTCGAACAAAAAGGTGGGACGAACCTGTTGGAATAAGTTAGCGTTCAAATTAAATCAACCTGTGCGTCAAACATGCGATTCATTTTTGTTTTGTGTCATCATTTTGTTATAGAAATAAGTAGCTCAGCAACATAAACAACAGCTGGTCGCTTACGTTTAAATTATAGAACACGTTTGACAGCGACCCTTGTTCGACGGAGAAATCAAGAAATTTTGCCTACAGGGCCAACAGGCTCGTCAAGCCAGCTTAACTATCGAACTGGTTCGATAATGGCCGCAGTTTGACCAACAGGTTCACTAATGTGTAACCCTTTTACGTTCGTCTGAAAGCAGCCCATATATTAAGATCTATTACTGGTAGTGTAATAGATTTTGTTTTGCAGCTCTGCAAGCGTAGCCATTTTTATTTCACAATTTTCAATCGTAATAAATAGTTTGTGTGTAAAAATTCGCAAATATATTTCAAAAATAAACGCAAAAAGAATCTTTATATTGTGAATTGATTAAATAAAAATAAACAGAACCAGCAATTTAAAGAATTTGTTGTGAAACAATATTCAACAAGCAAGGCATTTGCAGACCAAAAATTTATAATATTTTCAGATAGACATCAGATAGACAAAAAAAAAGTTTAGATAATTAAGGTGAGTTATTTAATTCTTTAGCATCAATCTTAAGCATGATTGCAAATATCAGCCTAGCTAAATTAAAGACTGCTTAACAAGTATCGACACAGGCACATGGATACACTCGAAATACATATTTGACACCGGGTGCAATCTTGCCAGAACAACCAGAAAGTTGCCAGTACGTATGGTATTTTTCAACGATTGTGAGATGTGGTAATTCCCATGGTATATTGTAAAAATCTCTCGCGTGGGAAAAAAAGTATCACAATACCTCAAAACACCACAATATACCTCAAATGACCACAATACCACAAAATACCTCATATCACCTCAAATATCTTGCTTTCCTCATTCTCCAGCTAATGTGGAATGAATTGACACTATTCTAGCAAAATGTATAAAAATTAATTTAATTAAGTTCTGTACATATCAATTTTAACTAATTTATTATGTGAATTTATTTTTATTTAATTAATATTTAAGAAAAAGAACTAATCTAATTTGCATATTATGCTTTTAATAAATAAAGAACTGGATAATTTTTAAAATTAATATTTTTTATTGAATATGGCAAAATCTAGGAAATTATGTTAAGCTGCTGTCAGAATTTTAGTATATTTTGGTAATTTGAGGGATTTTGTGGTGTTGTGGTAATTTGAGGTATTTTGTGGTAATTTGAGGTACTGTGGTATTTTGTGGTATTTTGAGGTATTTTGCGAGTGTGGTAATTTATGAGAATTAAGTGCGAGAAAAAGAGAATTTCGGTGGTAATTTTACCTGGCGCTCTGACCGGGTGACTTATTGTTATCGTTATATTCTTAGCAAATTGATGAAACAATATATACTCTTCAAGGAACTTCATAAAGATGTTTGCAACTAATTTGTTGAATGCAAACAGGTGAAAAATGTTAAATATTTTGGAATAACTTTACTTTAGGGCCCATACTTAAATTTTTTTTTTCTTATTTTTATTATATAACTTAATAAGAAAGATATATAACTTAAGATATATAACTTATTGGTGCAATAATATTTGGATCAATTTACTCTTAGCTAAATTCGCCTTTTTTAAAATTTTTGTTTTGTAAAATGTGTATTTTGATCTTGAAAAGCTAATGGTGAAAAAATTTCGGCCCGCTCTCAAGTGGTTTAGAAGTTACAGGTCTCGAAAGTTTGGAAAATGGACGTGAAAAACCTGTTTTTTTAATTTCCTACAAAACTTAGCATTATAGGTATTAAAATAATTGTTATGCTGTTACCTATTTAACGAGCTTTTAATCATTAAAATCCATCCATTACTTTTAAAGACATAGCATTTTACATATTATGCACAATTTCATGTTTATACTTACGTTTGCTTATTTCGTAAAAGAGTAAACCGCCAAGTGTGCAAATTAATTAAATTCTTTTCAGTTTGGGATTTTTAAAAAGTTTTTATTATCACTAGAACTCTTAACTCTAACGGTTACAATTAACTGCCTTCAATCTGTAATTGTTGGCTTATTTTTTTTTTTTATTTTATTTTTGTTTATTTACATGGTTTAAATTCACTTTTGATTACATTGAGCTCCATTGCTCAGATAAAGAGCTTTGAAGGAGCATACTACGTTGGCACGTTATAGTTCCGCGCTAACACCTTAAGTATATATACAATTTTTAAAATATTTACTTATGGATAGTTTTTAATTAAATTAAGTTCAGCAGATATTTCTTTAATTCTCTCTTGAATAAACCCTCTAGGTTGCGTTCTTACATACAGCCGGTAAGCTATTATAGGCTGTCGGTCCAGCATACCGGTATCGCTGTTTGGTCACCTCGAATTTGCATATCGCCGCGACCAAATCAGATCTGTATCTTGTGTTGGTGCTATGTGTGTGCGTTGACAGCTGCGTCGTATTATAGCTGATGTTCCGCACGATTTTAAACACTTGAAGAGAAAGCTGGTACTTATGAAGAGACGAGACTGGCAAGATATCTCCGAATGACTGGCTGTACAGCAGTCTAGATGGGAACCGTGGATGCAGGTTGAACACTGCTTTTATGGCCTTGTTCTGCAGGCGCTGCAGCTTGTTGAGTTCAGCTATGTTTTTGTACCAACACATCGTCATGTACGACAGGTGCGAGTGGATTAGAGACATGTAGATTGTAAGTTTCGTGTCGACTGATAGTTTGTTTTTAAATTTGTGCAAAAGTCCGAGGGCAGATGAAACCTTGCGCTGCAACGTGAGTATGTGCTCATTCCAGTTTAAACTCCAAGTCAGGGTTAGCCCTAAAAATTTTACGCTGGCCTCCTCTACAACTTCTATCCCATTGATGTTGAGAACACAATTTTCAACTGTCTTGCGTCGCGGTGAGAATATGATAAATTGTGTTTTATCAGCGTTCATTGAGATGTGGTTATATCGAAAAAATTCAGCCAAAATTGATACATCATGTTCAATATGGGTCTTCAATACAAGTCGTGAGTAGGATGGATAAAACAAGGCGATGTCGTCAGCAAACAAGAATAACTTCCCATTTAAATTTATGTTATATATGTCGTTGATAAAGATGAGGAAAAGCAATGGTCCTAAGACGCTTCCTTGAGGCACCCCAAAACGGCAGGTTTCCAGAGAGCTATTGCTTTCGCCGTTAGCTACAAACTGTTGTCTGTCAGCCAGATAGCTCCGCATTAAGTTGAGGGCATCTGGGTTAAATCCAGCAAATGTTAGTTTTTTCAATAGCACTTCATGGTCGACGCATTCAAATGCTTTTTGAAGGTCCAGAAATAGGCCTCCAACCTCCTGCACACCCAGCATCAAGATTTGCGAAAATGTCCTCTACGGCTTGAATAAGTGCTGGTTGCGTTCCAGATTTGCAGCGAAAACCATATTGATGTTTGTACAACAAGCCGATTCTGTCAATATAGGCTGCAATTTGTTGTTTCATCATTTTCTCCACAACTAATAATTGGCTGGTTAATAATTGGCAGGACTGCAATTGGTCTATAGTTCTTAGGGTTCTGTTTTTCGCCGCCTTTAAATATGGAGAAGGCTTTCTGCAATTTCATTTTATAAGGGTACAAACCAGTTTTTATTATTGTAGAAAAAAGTGTCGCAATATTTCCGCGCAGGTTCGGGATGTGTTTTTTAGAATAGCTGCAGGTATTTGGCCGGCGCCCATTGCTTTGTGGGTCTTCAATTCAAGGATTATATTCTGCAAGTCTTCTGTACAAACTTCATTAAAGCGATATGTTTCTCGCGCAGCCGTGAGTGAGGTGAATATCGTCACCGTCATAACGTTGGACTTCAGATGCTATGATTGTAGCACGTTCAACAAAAGCTTTGTTTAGCGAGTTTGCAACCTCTACGTGGTCGTGTAGAATGGAGTCATCGACATTTTCAATACTCTCCACTACTGCAGTTTTGCGTTTTCGATTTAAAAACCCATTGAGAACTTTCCATGTTTTTTTAATATCACCCTTGACGTCTAGGAGTCGTTTTTTGTAATACGTATCAGTGAGCTGTTTTTTCGCTTTAGCTATTAGCTTGGTAAATTCTTCAAGTCGAATCCTTAGATCGTGCCTTTGGGGTTGGCGCTTTAGTTTTTTTATATAGGTTTGATTTTTTCCGCACCAAAGCTTTGAAATTTTAGTTAACCCATGGCGGGCGCTAAGAGGTATTTTACCTTGACACGGGCAGTTACCTGTGTTTTGTTTGAGTTTATAGAGTTCAAGATAATGCGTTCAATTTCCTCGTATACGGCATTAGAATCTGATAATGTTATTATTGCGTTACTCATTATTTCGAGGTCAGTTTGCAATTTTTCCGCTATTTTTGCATAGTCGTATAAGGCTGCAGCTGTAGCTGGATGCAATTCTTAGCTGCATTTCCAGTAGTTGAAAAAAGGTGCTTAATGAACATTTCGGCGATCTATAGAAACCCATTACCATTAGTGGTTTACCATTGGCTGTGATTGCTTGCAATTTTATTCTTATAAAGTGTCAGTAAGATTCGTTTACCACCTCTTCAACTGTGTACTGGAATTGTTCGTCTATAAACATCGATAGCACACCATGGCTGTCTCCTCTCCTCTCTGTCTCCTCTGCAGTGAACGCTTGTATAGCCAGGTATTTCATGCAGTTGGATAACATTCTCCGAAAGCCAGGTTTCCTGAATACACATTATTTGAGGAAGGTGTTCAAATGTTGATATGTCAGTACGAAACGCATTAAACTTGTCAATACCCGCCATGCTTCTTGTATTAAAAGAGATTATGTTGAAAATATTGTTTTGTTTAGTTAGATTGTTGTTTTATTCTGTGATGTTTTTATAATAGTTCATTTTTTGATATAGATGTATAAATATGTATAAATAGGTAATACGAGGGCCGTTCGGAAAGTTCTTAGCCTAACAATGAAAAACAAGAGTTAGATTTTTAAAATTATCTTTATTTTTCAATATAATCTCCTGAAACTTCAACACACTTAGTCCAACGCTTTTCTAGCAATTCTATCCCCTGATTAAAATAATTTTCCTGAAGCTCTGCAAAATAATCGTTTACAGCTGCAATTGCATCTTCATTTGAGGTAAAACGCTTGCCAGCAAGAAATTTTTTTAGATTTGGGAACAGGTAAAAGTCAGAGGGAGCTATATCAGGAGAATAAGGTGGATGGTCAAGCAATTCGTACTTCAATTCGTTGAATTTTGCCATTGTTTTAACACTCTTGTGTGCTGGTGCGTTGTCTTGATGAAAAATTACTTTTTTGCGTTGCAAACCAGGTCGTTTTTCTCGAATTTTCACATCCAATTGGTCCAAAAGGTTACAATAATATTCTTATGTAATTGTTTTACCTTTTTGAAGATAGTCGATCAATAAAATTCCTTTATAATCCCAAAAAACCGTTGCCAAAACTTTTCCAGCCGATTGAATTGATTTTGCCTTCTTTGGTACACTTCCTTTAGCTTCAATCCACTGTTTTGATTGCTCTTTCGTCTCTGGTGTATAGTGATGAATCCATGTTTCATCAACAGTTATGAAACGACGTTTAAAATCCATTTTATTTCGCAAAAATCTATCCAAACAGTCTTGAGCAATTTTCATGCGAATGCGTTTTTGATCAACCGTAAGCAAATGCGGCACCCATCTTGCAGATAATTTTTTCATTTTTAATTCTTCATGCAAAATCAAATGAATTCGATCATTTGAGATCCCTATGGCATCACTTATTTCCCGCACTTTCACTCGTCGATCGTCTAGTACTATATCATGTACTTTTGCTATGATTTCTGCTGAAGTTGCAGTTTTTGGACGACCACTTCGAGGCTCATCTTCAATGCTTGAACGACCACGTTTAAATTCAGCTATCCAGTTTTTTACTGTTGCGTATAAAGGAGCATTCTCACCTAATACATTCACCATATCATTATGAATTTCTTGTCCCGATAAACCTTTTTTATGTAAATATTTAATTACACAACGAATTTCAAATTTTTCCATTGCAACACAAATCACTGAAGTATCGTTTTTGAACAGCTGTTCTTATACGAATGAGTTGCCAGATCCAATTGAAATTTTACATGTGTTCATACGATGGATTAAAGTTTCCTACAGACTTAACTTTTTGCTGTTTATGCCGTCATATCTGTGTCAGGCTAAGAACTTTCCGAACGGCCCTCGTAAGATTTGTATTTACTTGTTGGATATATGTTGTTTGGTGAAGCAATTAGTTTTCAGTTGCTGAAAACGGACCATCTATTTCGTCATGAGTTGCAATTTGATCGGCGTCGACAGGAGCAGCGTTGCGAAAAGTGTTAGTTGAACGCGTTGTAGCTGCTAGAAGCAGCTTATCCACACGACGATAACTGGCTATTCTCTCAGCGCGCGAGTTCCCAGCTTTTTTCGCAAATATGGTGTTTCCTCTGGTGTAGACGTATTGACAGCACAGCACATTGAATGCAGCCAACGTAAACATTTATCGCACTGGATGGAGTCGCCTTCGTCAATACTTAAAGTGTTTAAATGTAAACAATCCGCGGATACGTCATCCATTGTGTTATTAGAGCTATTTGATTATAAAGAAATATTATATCTTTAGGTATTACAATTGTGTTTACATTTATCATTTTACTTAGGTATACTGGGTGGTCTTAACTCCCCTCTATCTTTTAAGGGAAACGTCCCGTTTCTTTAAGTTCTTTTGTTAGAGTTTTTATTTGTTTGTTTAATGAATTGAAAATTATTTCTTCATTTTTGGATTGTTTATTTATATAATGGGTTTGTAGAATTTTAATAAATTTCAATGAACTGTAAATAACAATGGTTATAATTGCAATAAGTGTAAATGTTCCTAAAATGGGATGCGATTCAATTTCGTTCTTAGTTTGATTTAATAAATCGATATTTTTTAATTTTAAATTTACATCCTCAGATTCAAGATATTGTGTGATTTGAAAATTGTTAATTTTATTATTCTTTAAATAATTCCAAATTTTTGCATTTATATTTTCATAAGTAACGTTATCTATGATAGTTTTGTTTTGAAAAGTAATTAAATAAACTCCTTTTATTTTGTTTTCCTTTGCAGTATGATTTCCGGATATCAATATTGCTCCGTCTTTTATAACATCAATGCTTTTATTATTTTCTTTAAGTTTTTTACAAATACCTTTTTTATCATTTAGAATATCGGAAAGACATGAATTTTCTTTTGTTATTTCACAAAAACTATTAGCAATTTCTTCTTTACAATTTTTTACTTTTAGATAGATATCTAAGCATTTAGCAATTTTATTATCTATTAATAATTTTCCATCGGGTTGCTCCTGCTTCATAAAGCTTACAATTATTTTTAATTTTTGGATACTTAGGGTGTGTGCGAATTGAACTAAATTGCTGCCTAAACTAAATTGTGTCGATAAAGCAGTGTTTGCTAAATTAATTTAGGAAAATTCCGGTCTACCTAAATGCTTGCTAAATTAATGACATTTCTTAAGAGAAGAGAATAATGGCATTTCTTAACCTTTAACCTATTTGTAATTAGCCTTAATTAACCTTAAAAAACCTTAACTGCTTTACCTTAATTTAGTTTAGGTAGGTAGCAATTTAGTTCAATTCGCACACACCCTTAATATAATTTATAATACCCAGCAAACATTTTGAGTCCGATATGAGTCCGATTAGAGTCTTAATTCTGAGTGTGAGCGCTCATTATGAGCTCATTTAAGAGTCCGATATGAGTGTGTTTCTGTTCTAGAGGTGGTCGTCATATATGAGTCCGATTTCATATACCGTATGAGCCTCTTTTATGAGTCACATATGACTCATATTTTAGAGATATCCAGCAAACATTTTGAGTCCGATATGAGTCCGATTAGAGTCCAAATTCTGAGTGTGAACGCTCATTACGAGCTCATTTAAGAGTCCGATATGAGTGTGTTTCTGTTCTAGAGGTGGTCGTCATATATGAGTCCGATTTCATATACCGTATGAGCCTCTTTTATGAGTCACATATGACTCATATTTCAGAGGTAATAAGAATAAGAAAAACGTTTTTTTTATTTTTTAATTACATATGTATGTATTATTTTTTGTTTGTTTCTTCTCTTTTTGAAAGCAATTAAAAGTACAAAAATAATTTTTAATTCTATAAAATAAAAAAATTTAATAAAATTCAGTTCGTGTTCTCTTCAAACAAAAAACATACAAAAATTAGAAAATTTTATAAAAATTTTTATTTTTTTTGTTTAAAAAAAATACCTTAAAAACAAATTAAATATTGGGGTTTTAACTTTTTTTTTAGTAGTAATTCATAATAAAAAAAAAATATAAAAATTCAGTTCTTGTTCTCTTGATAACAAAAAATATAAACAAATTAAAATTTTGTTTAAAAATATTACTTTTTTTTAAAAAATACCTTAAAAACTAATTAAATATTGGGGTTTTGAGTTTTCTTTTTGTGATATTTGACACGGTCTCGAGCTGTTTGGAACCACTTTAATGAAATTTTCTTAAGCTCCAGCTCATTGTTAAATTTTCGGGAAAAGGCTTCTGTAACAATAGTACAAAGTGAATGAAGAACACCAAGCAGCATTTTAAAATACTTACCCTTAAATGCACCTGTTATGGCCATATTTTTCAGGGAGATTTTTCCTTCAACGTTTATCCAAGATATTTCACAGGCCAACTCGTCGGTGACCATGCGCTTCCAAATATTTCGTACAAATTTTGCAGGGTCGGGAATTCCAATTAAATACACTTCATTTTCCTGAAAAAAACACAAGGATTGATTTTAAATACAAAAACTTAATTAATTAAAACTTAATTAATTTTTCTTACAATAATTTTAAATTTTTCAGCATTATTTTTTACTTCTTCTTCAAAAAGTAAAAAATCTTCTTTCTGGCTGAATGCAGCTCTCGGTAGTGCCGATGGTCTTTCAACTGCTCCCATAGTCTTCTCAGTAATTATTCGCTTTATGGTAATTATTTCTGTTAATAATTTAGTTTGTGTTGTAGCATGTGCATCATTGTATTCAATCAGTTTTCGTCTCAAATCTAAAGTATAAGGCAAAGAACTATGAATTTTTCGGTATTCACCCCATTGTTTGAAATTATTACTTACATCGGTTGTCTTCTTTCAGGCACTTCATTTCCTTAAGACATTTCTCTAATATCTTTTCCATATTAGAAGTATTTTCTACAATAAAAGATATATGCACATAGTAGACATTAAAATGATAAAATTTGTATGAAGTAAGAACTTGCCTGAGATTGTCGAAGTTGTGTTTAGTAATGTATTTGACGGTGTCTGGTTGGTTATATCGTCATATTGTGTTAATAACTCAAAGTCATTACCATTTTGATTTACACCAGGGTTAAAATTATAAAGTCTTTGTGTCATTTTGCTTTAGTGTAAAGTGTGCAATAGGGGTACGAAAACATAAAATGGAATGAAACAGCTTTGTAATAACAGACATTTTTCTTTCAGCTGAGAATAATTGTGAATTGTGGTTGTCAAATTCAAAGATAGAGACTCAGAACATTTTATATTGAAAATGCTTGATTTAAGTGGTGTTTCAAAATAATCTTTCAAATCAATTACTTCATTAGAATAACAAATTTTTTTACCCTCCTGTATTACCAATGATTGAATTTTAAAGATTTTGTTTTCGACGATGTAAAAATTATCTGGAAATTATTCTGACCAAAATATTTCTACATTACTAACGGCCACTTCTTTCCTATCAGCATTGTTTATCAATAAGCTGTGCTCAACAAGACGATTATATATTTGAGTCGCTACATTATTTCCTTTCCTAACCATTTTCTTCACTTTATATAAATGATTTTCAAATTTGAAAGCACCAAACGTGTCTAGGTTTTCACGGAAATACAAGACTTCATCGGGCAAGTGTAAAAGACAGTGAAAATTAAATTTGACCATTGTGGTACCATACAGATCCGGAATTTCATTTACAAAATCAGTGATAAGCTCCCTAGCGTACATATTGTTAGATAAGCAATATGTCGTATGTAGCAAAATTCGTACTGCGATGCTCAACTTTAAAAAATGATTATAATAATGTTTAGGTAATACACCTTCCAAAATAATCGGACCGGTGTATAGCAAAAATTGCCGAAACTCTACAGCTTTCCATCTGTCAAGGTCCAGAAACGTTCTAGGCTTTCTTGAAAACTCCCTTGGAATATTTGATTTCAAAGACAGTAAACGTTCTTCCAATATGCCGATATTTTCCTTTGACAATGAATAGTCTTTACGCCTAGCCTTTATCCATGAGCTTATTAAAGTTTTAACTACACCCAAGCAAATTATGTGCATATAGTCATATGCAAACTGATTAACAATATCAATAGGTAATTGTTCAACAACTAATTCAGTTGTAATATTATGATGGTTTTCATCACATCTATTTCGAAATTGTTCATCAGTCCTTATATTACTATCCCGCAGCTTATAAGTGATTCTTCTTTCAATATAATCCCCGCGTTGTTGGCATTTTATGCAACTAAAGTACCCGCTATGGTTCTTAACTCCTAAGACATAAGATCTTGCGGGAGCGTCACAAATGAAAGCCCTTATTTTTATTTCATAACGATTTTCTTGATACGTAAGTCCCTCAGTTACTAGTTCCAAAAGTTCTTGTATGAAAACTTTTAGATATTCATTAACATTATCAGGTTTTTTAAGACCGACGTAGGTACCAACCATTAAAACTTCTGCTGTACTATGAACATTTATTAAAATTGGCCATGCTTGTAATCGAGAGCTCTTGGCAAGAGGTAAACCATCTATATTGATATTAAGAGAAATAGTTTTTTTTTCAAACAAGTTCTTCTCTAGAAAGTCTGTGAGACAATCGCGTACGCCATAGTGCATATATTCACCTTCTCCCATTTTTCTAGTAACTACTTCTTTAGGGGTTCTTTTCAAAGTTCTAGCGTCAGATCATGAATCTGAAGCCTTAAAATTTTTAATAAATCATTCAAAGCACTAGTTGTTATGTTGTGCTCTACAGACCAGCGTGCTAAATTTTCTCTAACACTCGTATTACGACTATTTATATTAACTTTATTAACATTAACATCACCAAATTTATTAATATTAACATTTTCCTCAAAATTCAATTGTGATGCTTCATGCTGAAAAGAGTTTTCAGTTGACTCGACGGATAATGACGAGTCTGCCACAACATTATCCCTATCGCCAACATATTTCCGTTTTAATGAGTTGATCACCACTATTGCTTCCCTACGGTTGCGTCTTCGTGACATTAAAAAGAAATTTTAAACCTTTAAGATTCTTTCTATTAAGAATATTTAATTATTTTTTATTCACAAACCACAATAAAGAACTTAAATCTTGAATTTGTTTATTTTTTTATTGTTAACAATTGCTCTTTCTATTATTGCTTTCTACTATTGCTTTATTAATTGCTTACACTTCAACAGTTGCACTTCGACTGAATATTTTTTCGTCCATGAACGCAGATGTTCTTTGGTCGTGAAATTCCTTGAAACGCCAATGAAACGCCGTGGGTAAGAAACTGGCAAAATTATCACGAAACATGATTTCACACTCATATCGGACTCATAATTCTGAGCCTCATAATTCCGTCATATTTCACACTCATATCGGACTCAATTCGGACTCATAATTCTGAGCCTCATAATTCCGTCATATTTCACACTCATATCGGACTCATAATTATGAGCCCTCCGAAAATGTTTGCTGGGTAATGTCATTGTTTTGCCGTTATTGTTTTCTGTCCGTGTTCGTGCTTAGTAATGTTTTTTATTTCCTCAAGGTCTAAGATGGATGGATTTAAAATTCCTACTTTTGCTAATGTAATTGTATAAATTAAATTCTGAAGTTCATTCATTAAGTATTTATTTCCTTGTTTCAATATAGCTTCTGTTCTAGAACTTTCTGTTGTACTTTTTACTAATTCTGTTAATTGAGTAACTGCTTTAAAGATATCTGAATTTGTAGTGAACTGCTTATTATTATTTTCAACTAGCTCATTTAATTTGTTATTAATTAAAACTAAATCGTCATGATCGGCACTTCCCGCGATACATTTTGTGAGGACCTTTCTTGCTGTCGAGGATACGCTCGCCGTACCCAGGGTCCGAAACAATAATTTATCTATCTCTTCTTCCGACTTCAAGTCAAACTCAGATCTATGCTTTAGTATTTGTCTTTATTTTGTTTTTTTTTTTCTCTCAAACCTTAATCTATACAGGAAAACTTATTCGTTAAACGGGAGATACAACAATACCTGGGAATACACTATCCCAGTTTATGTCTGACTCGATTTAGAAAACAGAATTATGAAACTTTATATAATTCAAATGGCTACTTGCGTGTTTGGTGGCGTTGCATTGACAGGGTCACCTGGGTTTAATTCTCTACGCGTAGTTTTTTATAAATGATGATTTGCCCGTGGGTTTTGTGCGGGCGGTGGCGGCCACGGCGACTTGTATAACTCCTACTCTACAGCCTGGCAGGATGCCTACTCGTCTAGATCTGATATACGCACTAGGCCCTGATCTTGTGTGTGTTTTCGCGTAAGTTTGGATGTCGGGGCTGAACGTGGTAGACACCACTTCTACCAGCCGCGACGATCCTCTAGAGAGACCAATGTGGCTACAACACGTATAAGGGTGTCTCGCTGGATGTCGGACCCGGACGTGGTAGTACTACATCTTCCGGCCCCGACAATCCACTTCATAGAAACTTTGCACTTCCTGAATTATCTGTCACACACGGCCCTACCGTCTCCCGGCCCAATTTCTAGCCGAGTACGCGGTCGAGTGTCGAGGCAGAACGTGGTAGAACCACATCTTCCTGCTCCGACGACTCCGAGTTACTGTTCATTTGTTTCGACCGATCTTACACCCGAGATTCGCGAGGGTGTTGAAGCTGACCGTGGTCAGAACCCAGATTCTTCCGTTGCTTGTCCTTTTATATGTTCTCTCTCTCTGGCTGTCGAACCTTCTCGAGCCATACATGTGTATTCCATTGTTCTATGCTGGTGGTGGTGGTTTTTGCCGCATTGCCCGTTATTCATGAGCAGGGTTGCCACTCAAACAAAATTTAAGCTACCAAAATTCTTAAAAAAATCTACCAAATTTAAAAAAAATCTACCAAAAAAAAGAGCTTAAGACACTTTGCTAAATAGTATAGGATTATCTAGATGCTCACACTTACTTCACCTATTCACTTCACCTTCATCAAATTTTAACTAAACTTCAATCTCACTAAAATAAAAACTCACATACATTATATTACACTTAAAACGTGTATTTAAAAATTTTATTTAAAACAAAAATTCTTTAGCATAAAATACAAATTCATTTCTATGCAAAAGCCATAAATAAATTAATTTCTATAAAATATCATATATAATTTAAATATGTTAAAAAAAATCTTAATTTTAATATAACAATTCATTTCCATTAAACAGAGAGTATATATTTTAAAGAGTTCCCATTAGAAATCTCACTCAAAAAAGCATGCCCCAAATATTAGAAACATCGAATGGAACCAGCTAATGCAATGAGCTAGGATAATAAATTTTGCTGGAAAATATTCTCCTTTTATAATTTATCCCTTTCGATGTATTATGTCAGCTTGTTTTTACGTATTTCGTACTTTATCGGCTATTCAAATTGCCATTTCTAATATTGGGGGCATGCTTTTTTGAGTGAGATTTCTAATGAGAACTCTTTAGAATATATACTCTCTGCATTAAATCACAAAAAAAAGAAAAAAAATTCAAAACTGCCAGTAGACTTCTTCTTCTTGACCAAAGCTTTCAACTTGAATAAAGAACTTGCCAAACAAAATTTAGTCCTTGTTAAAAACATTCTCTAGCTGACCAAACGTAGTGAAGATCAGTATTTTGTTTGACCAATTCTTTAGCCAGCATTATATTGTTAATATTACTATGCTCCAGCTTGTTCCTGGTTTTGGTTTTTATCAAAGCCAAGTCTGAAAATTTTCTTTCTGCCGCTGCAGAACTATGGGGTAATGATATTAAATTGAAAACAAATTTACAAAGTTCTTCATAAGAAAACTCATCTAATCCATTTTTAATGGAGCTAACTCTTTCCCAAAAATAATTTATGTCCATGTTGCTGCTTAGACCGTTGTCTGAAAGTCTTAATAATTTAAATTGTGTGACAATGACCTCTGGATCACAATTTATTACGTTAAGTGGGAGTATTTTAACACCAATGGCATAATACAAAGTTCAGACTGTGAACAGATTTTGCTGGGTGTTATAATAGATAGAATTTTTAAGTCATTGCTGTCAAAATCGAACCTTTTTTTTATTTGGGTTAATAACTCTAAGTAAAACGAAAGAACACATGTTTTTATTTCAGTTGTTTCTGAATTTGAGAAATTCATAGTTTTTATATAAGCTTCTGCCCTGATTCCGATAAATATTTCATTTATGGGTAAATAATTGCATTTATCAAATATATTTATTTCATTAACAGATTTAATATTTTTTAGAAAATTTGTATTTATAAAATTACTCAAAATTAACTTATAATTTTTTTCCATATGATCGTACAAGTAGGGCAATCGAACTTTTCCGATTGAAATTCTTTATTTAAGTTATTTATTATTTTAAGTATATACGATAAAAATAAAAAATACACTTTTGTATTAGAATCCATCATCTGAGCTAATTCTACCGAATAAACTGCATTTACCTCTAAATGTGATGAAATGAAATATAGCTTTAGACTATCCCATTGTTCAATAACGCGGTTTATGACATTTTCAAGAGAAAGCCACCTTGTTTGCGAAATACCTAATATTTTATGAGGCTTAACACTGCAATATTCTTGAAATTCTTGAAATTCTATTATTCTTTTTGGACTGTGTGAAAAAAAGTTATATATATTTCAGCAAAGCTTCTCGGTTTCGATTGGCAGTTTTTTACATGCATAAGCAGAGCACAAATGCAGCGAATGACATGTACATTTAATATAAAATAAGTTAACATCATTTTTAAATTTAGTTTTTAGGCCGTTAATATGACCAGCCATAACGCTGGCCCCGTCAGTTGCAAGTCCAATTAAGTTGCTCAATGGTACTTCATGTAAATTAAAAAATTCTTTAATTTTTTCATAAATAGAATTAGCATCGGTTTCAAATAATTCCAGTAATCCAAGAAACCTGTCTTGAACTCTTCGTGTTAGCTCATCAACGTACCTAACGACTAGAACCAATGATTTTTTTGTTGATACATCCGTCGTTTCGTCTACAATCAACGAAAATTTGGTTTTTTTCAGTGAAGAAACGATTTTATTTTTGGCTTTTAACCCTAAACTTTCTGTTAATTGTGTGGATTTTGTCCTTCCACATTTTAATTCCTTTGCTATTTTGGAGTCTGGACAACATTCGTATAATAACGCTGGCAGAAAATCCATTAGCAGAAAAGGCAAGTTGTGGTTTATGCAAAACATGACCAATGTAAGTTCTGCGAAACGGACTTGTTTGTGATGATGCTGGTTTTCAACATTTTGGAAAGCGTCCAATTGCTTTTGGTTTTTTTTAGCTTCAATATTCTTAATATGAACAGGCTTGGTTGCGTGAACGAACTCTTAGGTGAGCGACGTGACATACTAAGCTTTTATCACAAGCAATGCAAAAAGCCTTACCGTTTTTGTCCTGCAACCATGCAAACATTTCTAGCCATTCTGTTCGAAATTTCCTTTTCGTTTTTATTGCTTGACTGAATAATAGAAAATATTGTGTAAAATAAAGTTTCAATTTCCAAATAAATGTACTACCTACTGCAAGCTGGATCGGCATCTCCAGTATCATCGTCGCCTGTATTGTGCCGTGCTTTCTTTGTTACAAATATTTATAAAAGCAATGTTGTTAAATTAAAATAAACATTAAATGCATAAATATACTTACTTATCCATAATTTTTTTTGCACATTACAATACCGCGACAGCAGCAACCAAAAACATAAAAGAACATAAATGGCGCGCAATTTTGACAGCCGACACAACTGAATTACGAAGCGTTCAAAAATATGACACTTGGGAAGTGTTTTAAAATGATCATTATTTTCAAAGGGTGAACCAAAGGTTGAAGGTTGGCATACACATTTTTTTCATATCTGTGAGTTTCATATGCAAAATATTTTTAATGTCTTCAAAAATAAGAAAAATCTACCAAAATCAACCAATTTGAAAAAAAATTACCAATCTACCAAAATCCGATTTGGAGAAAAAAATCTACCACGTTTGGTAGAATTCTACCAAAGCGGCAACGCTGTTCATGAGTATGAAAATAGAATAGAGAAAACATTAAATGTTTGTATGCAACCTTTAGTCACACCACAAAATGTTAACCACTTTGTGTTAACCCAGCCAATGTTATTTTTCCTCTCATATGTCTGCTACTACTCTATGGTTCGAGCAACCAGAACAGCCACTGAGAAATGTTGGTCATGTTGCCCGAACACAACGTTTAGCATGACCGACATTTCCCCGGGTTCTTACCGGGGATTTTAATTCCCACTTACCCCATCTTTACACTAAGGACAAGCGACCTTCCTGAACCTATCTTTCACAAATACATCAAACTAACCATTTTTACTAACCCTTCATGGGCTTTGCCGTATATTCGCTAGGCTTCTTAAAATTACTTAAATAGTTACAGTAGGCTTATTGTCTAAGAAAAAAAAAGAAAAAATATAAAAGTTAACCTATAATTATCGAAAGTGAAATATAAAATAAGATAAGGCCATGGCTGACATGCGCCATGCCAAAACAAGTAATAAAAAATATCAAAATCTAAATCTATGACCTCAGGCTCCCGAGTTTTATTATTTGTTCGGCTTAATGCGTTTTTAAAAAAGAAACAAATTGATTTCACGGAGAGACTGAACTGAATTTATTTATTGCTTAACGTAGACTGACTCTTAACAATTTTCATTTAATAAACTTAGTAGGTACTTAAAATCTTAATGCTGATTATGCGTTTTTATATTCTTAGTTTTGCAATACAGTTTTTGTGAACTGCAGTTTAATTCAGTTCACACACTTAGGTTTTTTGCTGTATCGGTTTTCGCTTTAACTGTTCTTATTTAATTTTATATATTCTTTATTTGTTCTATAAATTCCTCGAATTTATCAGGTGTAGTGTTGCTGTCTGCTTTGACATATGTGTTTGTATATGTAACTACCCCCCCCTTTAGATTCGAATTCTCCTGAATTCTTTTGTTTAGTTTTATTGTTACATATTCATTTTTTATTAATACAATAATTAAAGTGATACTTATTATTACAGCTAAGATAAAACTACATCCATAGGATACATTACTATGATATTTCAATTTATTTATTTTCAAAATATTGTTTTTGTTTTCTTCAATTATATCACTGAAAGTTATCTTTTTTGTGAAATTTTTAATATTTTCATATTTAATTGTTAGAACTTTTGTTTCATCTTTTTCAATAAAATTAGAAAAATAATAATCTTTAATATGAATTGAGCAGTTATTAAATTGTACTATATAATTTCCATTTACAACAGT
This sequence comes from Coremacera marginata, assembly GCA_914767935.1. Taxonomy (NCBI): domain Eukaryota; kingdom Metazoa; phylum Arthropoda; class Insecta; order Diptera; family Sciomyzidae; genus Coremacera; species Coremacera marginata. The sequence goes on along the minus strand of OU612043.1, from coordinate 15,303,474 downwards.
TTTATTATTGTTACAGGTATGCTGAACTGATACGTTTATTGCATTCTTTATAATTACTGTTTTCATGTCTATTGGTATTACTTCAAAATCTTTACTTTCAACTAGTTTACAATTTTCTTTTATTATACAATGAGTGCTAGGATTTAATTGTCCCAATTGTTTGCTTTCCTCGAATCTATAAGTTTTATTTTCGTAAGTGAATATTTTTTCAATTTCAGAATCAATCTCGTTACGCTCTTTATTTGGTATTGGTATTATATTCCTTATGTTTACATGTACAAACAGCTTAGGTATCTTAATGCCAAATATTAGGTATGTATCGTTAAAAATTGCTGTTCCTAATTGAATATACTTAAGCTTATTATAATCTATGTCATACTTTAAAATTTCTCTACTTGTTAAAATATTTGGATGGATTATTCCATATTTAGCTGAAACTATATTATCTTGTATATGATCAATTTTATTTTTTAACAATTGTATTTTTGATAAATGCTGTAGATATATATTTTGCTCATGTTCTTTATCAATATATTTATTTATAGAATTTAGGCCTTTCTCTATTTCTTGCCTATCACTTTTTACAATTTCTTTTAATTGATTTATAGCTGAATTAAAATAATCGTTAACTTGAATTTGTTGGTGAACTGACTCGTTTGTTTGTAAAAGATGATTATGAATGTCCTGTCTGTCGTAGTCGTCCATCGTTCCAAATAGCCATTTTGACATGCTTCCTATTGCATTTATCAGTCCGCGTTTTTTTCTGTTGGTTTTTGGAACCAGTGTTAATATTTTATTTCGAACTTCTAATAGTTCTTGCTGAAGTACATCTTTATGCATAGTTTTCGTTAATATAATGTTGTCTGTCATTTCGTTTACTATATTTTCGAAGTCTCCTACGTTGATTATATGAATTATTATGTCTGTTTCTTTTACTATTTCCTGTAGTCCCAGTTGAATATCTGTAAATCCTGTTTGCTCCGTTAATTCAGTTATTGTCATTTCTCCTACAGTTACCGGTGTACTTGTCATTATCAGTAGAAGGATTGCCATTATCTGTAAATTTATATTGTCTTTTAATATTACATGGATGAATGTTGTTCAAAGGTCCTTTTTTGTATTTAGGCTGTTCTTTATGTCTGACGGCCTTATAGTTTTTAATAAATCCTTCCTTTCTTGTTTCCCTATAATCTTCTCTGTTCAAATTAAGTTTATCAATATTTCTTCTTTTGCATTCTTCTAGATTTTGTTTAATTTTTTCTAAATCTTTTCGTCCTTCTTGAACTTCTTTTGGTGTACATTTTATGCTAGAATGATATCTTTCATTATAGTTTCTAATTGCACGTTGAATCAATTGCTGTATGGGTAAATTTTTGTAGATTTGATATAAAATCCTAAATTTTTCTGCAAGTGTGTTGTGAAATCTCTCTATATCGGCATTCCCAGTGTGACTGTTGGGTTTGGTTAAATGCAATTCAATCCCTTGCTCTGTTAGAAACTCTTTTAACCTTAATGTGTTAAACTCATTGTCTGCTATAATTTTTTCTGGTTTTCCAATTTTAGTTATATGTTCTTCTAATTTTTCTATTAAAGTTATGTGATTTCTATTACTCAGTGGATACCCAGTTCCAAATTTAGAAAACTTATCTATTGCTGTTAAAAAGTGAAATCCTTTGATTACGTAGGTATCAATATGTATAACTTGGTTTTTGTCTGATGGGGTTTCTGTTAAGTAAAATTTATTTTTAATTGGGTGCCTTTCATACTTTACTTGTTGGCAAATGTCGCATTGATTTATTACTACTTGGATTAATTCCATAAGTTTTGGGAAATATATTTTATATTTTATTTTATTGTACGTTTCAGTGATTCCTGAATGTAGACTTTCTCTAACATGGTAGAATGCTATTTGTTTTACTGCCTCAACCTCTGTCTCCATATCCTGTGCCCACATTGTACATTTAGTGAATGAAATTTGTTTATCGTTTGAATACATATTAATTAATTTTTCCTGTACTTCATTATAGCTGTGCTCAGATAATTCCGAAAATATCCCTATTTTTCCTTTTGAAATATATCTTCTAAAAATTTCTCCCATTTGATCAAAGTCCCTTTCTGCGATAAAAATAATTCTTTTTCCATGTATTTGTTTAAATTCCTCGATTTTGTTATTTGTCAGGATTATTTGCGTTTTGTATTTATTTACAATTTCTTCTTTTATAAAGAAATGATCGCCTAAATCTTCTTCAGCTGAGTGTACCGTTGCCATTGATACGTCGTCTTCTATATTATTAACTGATAAAATATCTATGTCTTTATCCCCTTCTTTTTCTAGAATTATGTCTTCACTGTTTTGTATTCTACTCAAAAAATCTGCCACCCTGTTTTCTTTACCTTTTAAGTATTCAATCTCAAATTGATACTCGCCTAATTTTAATAACCACCTCTGGTGTCTGGGTGACATATCTTTTCCTCTGTATTTCGAATGTAAATATTTAATTGGCTGGTGATCGGTAAAAATTTTAAATTTTCTGCCATAAATGTAAGGCCTGAAGTAATTTACGCTCCACATTATTGCCAAAAATTCTTTATCCGTCGCAGAATAGTTCTTTTCGTGATTGTTTAATGTTCTCGAGGCATAACATACTGGGTGCCCTTCTTGTGACAATACTGCACCAATCGCGTAGTTGGATGCATCTGTCGTTAATGTAAACTGTTTTTTAAAATCAGGATAGCGTAACATGGGATGTGTGCTAACTAATATTTTTAATTTTTCGAAGGCTTCAATGTAAGTTGGATCCTTAACATTGATTTTTGTATCCTTTTTCAAATATTTAGTAATTGGTTGCGCAATTTTGGCATAATCTTTTAAAAATTTTCGATAATACCCTGTTAGACCCAAAAAGCTCTTTATTTGTTTTTCAGTTTTTGGTAACTCTAAATTTTGAATAATTTCGATTTTGTTCGGGTTAGGCTTCATTCCATCTTTTGTTAAGATGTGCCCTAAAAATTCCGTTTCTTTTTTTAAAAAATTACACTTATCAATTTGTATTTTTAGATTTTTGCTTTCGAGAACTTTAAAGATATCTCCTATTGCCTTAATGTGTTCAGTTAATGACGTACTAAATATAAGAATGTCATCTAAATAGACGACGCAGGTCTTGTTTATATGATCTCTCAAAATTTCGTTCATCAGCCGTTGGAACGTGGCTGGTGCATTTTTGAGGCCAAACGGCATTCTTATGAATTCATACAGTCCATGGGGTGTAACAAATGCCGTTTTTTCTCTATCTTCCTGTTTTACTAAGATCTGATGGTAACCTTTCGCCAGATCTAACGTAGTGAAATACTGAGCTCTACCTAGTTTGTCTAATATAGAGTCAATATTTGGCAGTGGGAATTTATCATCTATTGTCACCTCATTAAGTTTTCTGTAATCAATAACTAACCGATACTTTTTTTCACCAGAGTTGTCCACCTTTTTCGGTACCACTATTAATGGGCTTGAGTATCTGGATTGGCTTTTTTGAATAATGCCCTGTTCTTCCATTTCTTTAATTTGTTTCCTAACCTCCATTTCATGTTGGGGTGGATATCGGTATAATTTTGAATTAATCTGCTGTTGTGTTGAAGTTTTTATTTCGTGTTGGACTTCAGTAGTGTTTGTTAATCTATCACCTTCTTTAAATAAAAGTTTATTAAATCGCTTCAAGAGTTTAGTTACTTCTCTAAATTCTTCTGCATTTAAATGGTCTAGTTTTAACCTTTCTATATCTAAATCGCTAGTTTCTAGAGAATGAATTTGTTTAAAATCGTAAGGGTTATTTAGAAAATTACACTCTTTTTTATTAAGCATTATCGTTCTTTCTTCAATATTTATTTGAGCATTCAAAAAATTTAATATGTCCATGCCTATTATGAAGTCATACATTCTACCTCTGAATGATGTTACCTTCCATCTAACCCTTGCATTGTCAGGTAAATTAAATTCGTCAGGTCCTTCTGTGTGTACTTCATAATTAATTGAGTTTTTGTTTGTTAATGTACTAAATGTTATTGGTTGTTTTAATTTAATTTTTGTAAAGTCGTTTATGTCACTACTTATTAGACTAAAGTTTGCTCCCGTGTCTACTAATGCAACGTATATTTTTTCCTCAATATTCAATTTTATTTTCGGTAGACACTCCGAGGCTGCTTCGTAAAAAAAATGGTATTATTAATTTCATTCTCATAGTTTATTTCAGGTCCTTCTGGGCTTTGCCTATCAAAGTTTAAGCGATTTTGGCTAAACCTATGATTAGGGTGTCCTGCCATTCGAGGATTATTATAACTTCTTTCAATATTATCAACCTCCATGGGTTCCGCTTGGTTTTGTCTAAATGGATTCAAACGAACTTGGTTGGAGTTTGGTCTAGGATACCCTGTTTGCTGTAACCGTTGGGAGTGCCCTGAGGGGTTATTATTTTGGAATCTGTAGCGTCCTGAATTATTAAAATGATCCCTATTATTATTTAAACCGTTTTGTTCTTCACGTCTATGAAAACTAGGGTTCTCATTATTTTGTTCTTGATATTGTCTATTGTGATATGTCCTATTTGGATTATTAAAATTTTGTTTATTATGATATTGATTTCTATATCTTTCTTCCTTCATATATCTCTTATACTCTGGTCTTATGCACGTATCTTCAAATCTTCTTTGATTCATTATAAATAAGATGTCTTTTAATTGTTTATGTTCGTAAATTTTGTCTAGTAATGTCCCTTGTGTTACTTCTTTAATAGTGTTTACTAACAAGCTATCTATGTTTGTTAAGTCTATGCCATGTTCACCATTATAATATACAATTAATTCGTCAGTTTTATACTTAATATTTTGTATTGTAATAACTAATTCACTTACTGTATTTACTTTTAAGTTGGCAATTTGCTTATAGATTTGATGAGGCTGTGTATCCGGTCTGTACCTCAGTTTGAGTGTTTCCTTGATGAGTCTCCAATTGTCTGGTTCGGGAATATTGATTATGGCGTTTTTTGCTTCGCCTTGGATGGTTTTGTAATATATGCTTCTCACTGCTTCTTTTTTATGCCTTTCGTCTTCGAGTGTTGATATTAAGTATTCTATGCTGCTGAAGAATGAGTTAATAGACACGTCTCCTTGTCCTGTAAATATCGGAAGATGGTTGATATTTTTTAATGTTCTGTCTAGTTTGTGCTGGTCCTGCTGCTGTCTCTGTTGGAGATCTACGTAAGCTAGCCTTAATTGTTCGAGTTGTTGCTCCCTTCTCGCTAGCTGCTCCACTAGGTCAACGGGGGCCATTTCTTGTTCCATTCTTCTCTCGTCAAATCTTCTTTGTCTTGCTTGCCGAATCTTGTTGTTTGATAGTGGCTTGTCTGCAAAAAAAAAAATTTTTTTTTTTTTTTTTCTTGCACACTTGCTGCACTTCGCAGATTTTCAGTTGAGTGTTATCACTTGTTAGCTGCGCTTTGTATTTAATATTGTGGTTCATACACCAATTTTCTTTGTGTGTATTCACTGCACTTATTTAATTTTATTTAATTTATATTCTAGAGGGTTCTCCGTCAACTTTCTGGGCTGATTAAGGAATCGCAGAATTTAGTTAGGTGTTATAATTTTACGGTTTTCGTTTCACGCTCCTTTCAGTTTTACTAAAGGAGTACCGACTGCGCCAGTTTTATTATTTGTTCGGCTTAATGCGTTTTTAAAAAAGAAACAAATTGATTTCACGGAGAGACTGAACTGAATTTATTTATTGCTTAACGTAGACTGACTCTTAACAATTTTCATTTAATAAACTTAGTAGGTACTTAAAATCTTAATGCTGATTATGCGTTTTTATATTCTTAGTTTTGCAATACAGTTTTTGTGAACTGCAGTTTAATTCAGTTCACACACTTAGGTTTTTTGCTGTATCGGTTTTCGCTTTAACTGTTCTTATTTAATTTTATATATTCTTTATTTGTTCTATAAATTCCTCGAATTTATCAGGTGTAGTGTTGCTGTCTGCTTTGACATATGTGTTTGTATATGTAACTCCCGTGCCTTTGGTCTATCCCTCTCCGCTAGCTCGTATGGTGAGAATGCCTGAGGACGGCAGGCCTTCCCTCCTGATTCGGTGTCCAGAGGTCGGGTGGTGGTGCACCTCGCGTGCTTCGATTGCACGGCCCAGCCGTGCGAGCTAAAAGAAAGAAAATAACTATACTTTAATATGTGGGATCAAATTTTCCCAAAATTTGGTTCCTTACAATTTCCATAGTTTACCAATTTCATTAATTCCTCTTATTTCTATAATTTTTCATTTGTAATTGTCCAATCAAAGTTTCTATAGATTCGATTTCTATGTCAATATTGATACTGTTAATATTTATATTTAGTTTTTCGTTGGTTTTCAAACTATTGTATTTAAATTGTTTATAAAAATATTTGAGAGACACGAAATAAAATTATGAGACACGAGCTTTTTTTTTTAAATTTTTTTTCAATTTTTGGTGATATTCCAAATTTGAAAGTGTTTTCGAAAAAAAATATTGACTAAAAATTCATAAAAAATCGAAAAAAAATTTAAAAAGAAAGTGTCATACGATACCGAATCAAATTTAAAAAAATACAAAAAAAAAAAAAATCGTCAAAAAATGAACCCGCTAGTGCCGCAACCAGTACGAAAAACATGGTTATGAGATAAACGCGTTCAAAGTATGTGAAGAAAGAAAAAAAGGTTACCTTCAATCTGCCATGCCTGCTTCGTACTGTATGCCTTCGTTATCTTGTATTGTTTCTTATAGTTTATATAAGAAGTTTCTTTATAGTTTACAACTATACAAAACAAATTGCTTGCGATTACACACATATGATAAAAGTAGTCTGCAAGCAGAATTTGAGAATTTAAACTTTAATTTAAGTTTCTGAATCAGCCTAAAATGATTAATTTTATCGAATGCTTTTGAAAGATCAATAGAAACCAAAACACTAATTCTATTTGCATTAATATTCTCTCTAATGGAATCAGTTAGGCCAAGAAGAAAGTTGAAGTACAATACGTATTCCGAAAACCAGATTGGCAATCATCAATAAGAGCCATACGATTTGTAAATTTCATAATTTGAGCTTTGATTATATTTTCGACGACTTTAGATAATACAGGCTTACTTATCGGTCTTAAATTTTATATTGAGTTAGATAAGTTAATCTTTGGAATTGGTACAATTCTTGCAACTTTCCACGCTAAAGGGTACTTCGATGTTGTAAGAACAGTATTAATAAAATATAACAAGTGTTTTTTAATATAAGGTAAAATTATTTTGATAAATTTTAAGGGAATGTTGTCATTACCAATCGCATTCGATTTTACATTTAAGACAGCTGTAACGAGACCGTCTTCAGATATTTTATTAAAAGAAAAACTATCTTCTAGATCCTCATAGTCCTCGAAATTAAATTGTTCAGCAGAGTTAGTTGTTTGGTTGTCTACAAAAAGTTTATTTATGGTATTTACGTCAAATTCATCTGTTGATACAGTTCCACAGTGTTCCACATTTGTTTGGAGTTTTGACTCTGAAACATTTGGGACCCAAGAATTCTTTTTACTTTTCGTATAATTGACTTTGCACGATTTCGATACTTACAAAAAATTTTCCAGTTGCTTTGTGATCTATCTTGTAAATAGGCCTTAAAAGCAAGATCACGCATAGATTTGACAAGCACAACCTCTCTAGAATTTATTTCAGTTCCAAACCTAAACTTCATTTTGTATCTTGTAATAGGAACAAGAGAAAACGCGTCTGGAAAAGCGGAATTCAAAAAAGTTAGCTGCTTGTTAACATCATTGGTCGAATATAATTCATTAAAATCTACTTCAGTCATAAAGGAATGTAATATTTCATAGTTTATGGCGTCATAGTTGCGATATTCAATAAACACGTTTTCACGACTTACAGGAAAGTCAAAAGACGAAAAAATTAACGCGTGGTGGGAAATAGCAGGTGATAGCATTTGCCCTGAAATTTTTATCATACTCGGGTCGCTAACTAAGAAGTAATCAATAATTGAGGTTGAGTTATGATGAACGTCATAGTGGGTGGTAGGGAATTATGCACTCACGACAAATTGCATCGAAAACACAAGGATCGCAAGCTTATTGATTTAGACACATCAAAAAGATTATGATTAAAATCACCAACAATAACAACATTAGAATATTTTACGGTAAGATCACCCAATGAATTTTCAAACGATGCAATATCACCTCGAGGCAAGTACACGATGCCAATTCAGATTTTTTGTTCATTGTGACATATTTCTAGAAAAAGTGACTCACAGATACAGGGTGCGGCTAAAGTTACAATATGATGTAAAACAATTGTAACTTCTTTGCTTGCGAGTATTTAACTTTTTCTTTTTTCCTATTTCAGAAATTAAACTTGGGAGAATATTTAAAAATGGAACGCTATACAATTGCGCAAAGAACTAAGATTGTTTTTCTATTCATTGAAAATCATCGTTCGATAATTAATACTCAACGTGCATACAGAAGATTTTATGGTGTAAGAACTGCTCCAACGGGTCCAACCATTCGTTCGTTGGTGAATAATTTTGCTGAATATGGGACTGTCGGAGATTCAAGACGTACGGGCAGACCTCGAACTGGCAGATCGGCCAAAAATATTGATGCTGTGCGACAGAGCGTCGAAGAAAATCCGGAGACATCAACGAGAAGACGATCTTCCCAGTTGCAGCTTTCTGACCGCACTCTTCGGCGAATTTTAAAACACGATTTGCACCTCTTCCCTTACAAAATCCAACTAGTCCAAAAACTAAATCCTGAGGACTTCGTATTGCGCTTGGAATATGCTAGAGCAGTTTTAAATCTCGTTGATCAAAATGAACATTTTTTGTCAAATTTAATGATGACCGACGAAGCGCATTTTCACTTGAACGGTTTCGTAAATAAACAAAACAACAGATTTTGGGGATCTGGGGATCCCAAAAATCTTCATCAGAAATCTTTACACGCAATTCGTGTTACCGTTTGGTGTGGCATTACCGCCCAAAAAGTTTACGGTCCTTTTTTTTTTGAAAACGATCAAGGTGTATGTGAAACAATAAATGGAGAACGTTACAGAGTAATGCTACAAAATTTTTTATTTCCGCAATTGCCACCAAACGCCAATATATGGTTTCAACAAGATGGTGCAACAGCTCATACTGCCCGTGCAACGATGGACTTATTAAGACAACAATTTCCAAATCGGATCATTTCTAAAAACGGCGATTTGAGATGGCCACCACGATCGCCAGATTTGACTGCACCGGATTTTTTCTTGTGGGGCTATCTCAAAGACAACGTTTATGTGAATAAGCCCCAAACCTTGCAGCAACTAAAGGACAACATTCAAGAAGAAATTGATCGTATACCACAAGAAACACTCAACAAAGTTATGGAAAATGCCATAAAAAGAGCACATTTTTGCGTTAGAGCAAACGGTTCTCATTTAACTGATATTATTTTTCATAATTAATGTAAAAAAATAACATAAAATAAACTTTCTTTTTATCATAAATTTTTTTGTTTTTTTCATTCCATTCAATAGTTATTTAAAAAACAAATCATGCAGTTACTTTAGCCGCACCCTGTACCATAATCGGATGAACGAAAAACAATTTTATATTTAATTTTTTTTTGATATGAAAAATCCAACTCCACCACCTCTAATATTCGGACGATCATTACGACAAAAAAAAATAGCCTGGAATATCAACTACATTATTTGCTATATGTGGTTTAAGCCAAGTTACAGAAACTCCGAAAACATCCAGATAACCATTAAGGATACGTTTAATTTCATCCAATTTAGACGAGGACGAAGGCTTCAGACTTTGACAATTTACATGACCGACATTGAGCTTTAAGTAATGTTTACGTAGTTTAGAATATAATTCAGAATTGTCACTGACAATGGAACCCATGTTATAATTAGGAGACTCCAAGTTGTAACAACACGCAGAGAAGCCACTGTAAAAAGATACAAAACAAGATAATAAAAACTAAAACTAAAAGGTATATATGATAATATTCGTATTTTATATACATTCTTAAATTCAAAAAATCAATCATTATTCCAAGCACTCGATCAAAAAATTTATTAAAACAAAAAGAAAAATGAATATTCAATTAAAGTTTAAGAGAAAGGAAAAATATATAAATATATAGTTACTATTCAGATATAGGATTTTTTAAAACAGCCACCGAACCGTAGGATGGAGAAGTTACAAGAGCAGCAGAATCAAGCATCTCAGAACATTCTTGGGTGTTACTTGTTTGTTCATTTCCATTAATCATCGTTAATTTAGCTTTTGGTGTATCTGTGTTGAGAATTTTGTTTTTCTTAATCTTTTTCTCCTTTAGCAATTTTCTACAAGTAAAGTTGAGTTTGCTTGCAGCTGACGTACGGTGGTCATTTAGGTAGACTCTTGTTTGCACATCTCCAATAACGTCACATAACTTTAAATTCCTTGTTTTGAAGTAGTTCCTCATTATACTGTCCCGTAGGCGGACATTATTAAATTTAACAAGTACTGACTTCTTGTTCTGAATATAACAACATTGCTGGATATCATTTATGTTGTGAAGACCTAAATTTTGCTGGGGATACGCACGCCGTTCCCCAGAGTCCGTAACAAATATTTTCTTCTCTTCTTGACGTCAAATCAAACATATAAGGTCTTCGAACTCAGTGGCTTTATTTGACAAATATAATACTTTAAAAACTATACAGAGTCGAGTGGCTTACAATTATTCTTAAGGACTAAAACCTGCGATTCTATATAATGAAAATATTGGCATCCTTTATTTATTTTAGGATCCTTACGATGATGCTAGAACAGTGTGATCCTCTCTCTTGAACAACCTTCTCCCTAACATGTGAACGTGCGGTGGGCCGTATAATGCTACGTCTGAGAATGCTATTGTTCCCATGTATTCAGCAATGAGTCTAATGAATTTGTCTGATAGTTTACTTTAGACAACTAATTAAGGGACCATCTAGCGGGGTTGTGGACGTGTTTACTTGAGCCACGTTTTCCACCACTCAAGGGCGTCTGGGGCATCCAATCCCAGCAACTGCCGTTCAGGCCACTATCTTGCACGAGCCGGACGTGCTTGTCGTAACCACTTATTCGGGCTCTGACCGAATTGGTCCGTGCACCTACTATCCACTCTGTCTGAAACTACCTGTCCGTGGGTCTAGCCAACCTCTTGCCAACGTTTATCTCGAGGCCTACACTCGCTTGTAATTTCTTCGACGCGGGTATTATCGCGATCGAGTATCGGAGGCGAAAGTGTTTACTGGAATCACGTATTCCGTCTGCGATGACTCGCTGGTTGATTATAAAGTTCGACGGAGTACGCGTTCGAGTGTCGGAAACGGACATGTTTACTGGAGCCACGTATTCCGCCTGCGACCACTCGGAGATTGTTTACAATAAAACTTAGACCACTATTACACTCGTGGGTTTACTCCGAATTCCCTGTCCTATTGTTATAGCAAGAGTAGGCTTCCTGCCGTTCGTGTTACCACGGGGCGCTACCCACGGATCAGACGTGTTTACTGGAGCCACGTATTCCGACCCGTGCGACTTTATCAACTTGTGGCGTGTCGGTCACCGTGATTGGTATCTATGGGTCGGGCCAGTCGTGTTTGCTTTCCCACTTATCCTGGCCGCGACCGAAATGAAATCTCATGACCACTCCCTATGCTAAGTTGCAATACTCCGACCTAATTATGGGCACACCCACACACTGTTCACTTATGTCACACACTGTCTTATTTTCAAATATTTTGTTGATATAGAAAAGTATTAAATTTCCAATAACTCGTGATGCAATAAATAAAATACTAGATATCTGTGTATATCATTCCTCAATGTTCTAATACATATAATGATACTTAGTCCATATCCTGCCGCGGTCTCTGCCGCAGTCGCTGCCGTTCCTTATCCTTGCGGTCGCTGCTGCCGTTCCTTATCCTTGCGGTCGCTGCTGCCGTTCCTTATCCTTGCGGTCGCTGCTGCCGTCGCTGCTGTCGAATGTTATCCTTATTTACTACCTCTATTTAACGCTCAATAGAGGCGTCGACGTCGGCGTTGACAGCACGAAAAATACTATTACCGCGACACGTTGTGGCACTACGACTTTTGTTATACAACTCATCCAAGATTTCTGTTGTGAGTCTCCTTCTATACTTTTCCTCTCACACGGTATCGCGTGATGTTGTACATCGCAACATGTTGTTGGCATCGAACCTTCTAGATTGTTTTATATGCTTTCCTTATTGCGCATAGTTCGAAAACAACTTTGCCGCAGTGTCCGTTATCCAACATTATGTCAACGCAACATGAAAAGAGAGAGGTTAATATAAGTAATTGTACTTGCAACAGAAACCCCCACAAAAGAAAAGTTAGTCACTTTGACTAATTTGTTCTATATGAAATCTCACATTCCTATGTGGGCTTTTATTTATCTGCCCTGGGATAAATGTTACAACTGGATTGCGTCGTATTAACAATCCAGTGGTGAATAATCATTGATTATTTACGGACTTAATGATTGAATTATATTATCTTAAGATATTAATGATTTACATTCTAATCTCAGTTGATTATCCGAAAGTATATAAAAAAGTAGTTATTCAAGAATTTATTCTAATCATTTCTGTTCTATTTATTCTATTCTATGCAGATAAGTATCTATTCTAGCTAATACTAACTACGCTCTATTCTGTCGCTGCTTCACGACCACCTCTTGATCATCATGATTAATTTCATTGATGTTTTGATCTTTGGTAATTCATTTGATGTCTTATTTGTTTGTTTGTAATTCATGTATCTAAATGGGCGTGTATTTATATAACTAAATATATATGATAAAAAGATTTCACCTTTACTTATAAGCTAAGGTTTCCAAAAGGATGAGCAAAATAAATAGCAAAATGAGTATGTCTAAATTTGCCTAGGTGGGGCAGTGGTGCTGATGGTGATCACGGATCACACTCCCTGGTTCGGAGTTGATACTGACTCAGTACGGTCCGGCCGTGTTGTGCTAAGAGAACAAAACAATTAAGAGTCAAAGATAGAGAAATATGTGGAAGCAAATGTGTACGAAATTTGGTTCCTTACAATATTATGAGGCAAATTAAAAAATGTTGAGATGGCAAGTACAGGGTCGTAAATATTCTGCATCCCAGATGGCAGACCACTGATGACAATATCTGCACGGTTTAGACGGCGTTGTAGTACATTGTTTTCATGCTCTAGATCTTTAATTTTATTGCTGGTGGTAGTTTCGACAAGCTTAATTAACTGATGGCAGTGTGTTATATCGGATTTAAGGTCTTTTAAAGTAGATGACCACTCGAACTTGACTTCATCTATTAAACCAGTAAAATATTGCTTCATGTCAGCTAAACCCTCTCGAAGTTCTGCACAGAGAAAGGATAAAGAGTTGTCTTGAGTTGGAGGGTTAGCTTTGCATTCCTTACAAGTCCACGATAAGGCTCGGTTTTTCAAAAGAAAGGCATGTTGATCCGTCGTTATATCCACACATGTGATATGAAACCAATTTCCACATATAGCACATCCAACGCTTGGTTGTTGCTTTCCAACATTTTTATTGCAGACTCCACAACTAGCATTTTTTATTGGTGCCATATTTGATTTCGAAGTTTAACATTCAATACATCTGGCTATTTCAATTATGGTCGAATGGACCCTTTCTACTTGACCATTTGTTACTGAATGTCTTGGGTCACAATAATAAATTTCAATATTCATTCTTTGGGTTAGGGATTTGAATTGAGGAGTTGTGAATCCTGGCTCGTTATCAACGGTTAGTTTTTCGACTTCAGGAAAACTTTGTAATATTTCTAGGACTTTTTCACTTAAATTTGATTTGTCTTCTATGTGTTTAATTACTAGGAATTTAGAATATGCTTCAATACTTGTTAAAAATTTTAATTTTTGTGCATAAAAAATATCTATGTGTACTTGCCTCCCCTCTTCCTTTGGAATTGGAGCCTCTCCAATTCGAATCTTTTTTGGATGTCTGTCATATTTATTTTTGTTACAAATTTCACAATGTTTGGTGTATTCTTTAACATTTTTATTCATATCTGGCCAATAGTATTTTTTATAAATTTGTTTTAAATTTTCTCTGAAATTTCTGTGCGCTCTACAATGAGTTTGTTCAACTATGCTACCCTGATCTTCTTTATTTGTGATATCTAATGGAAAGTTTTTTGTGAATACAAATTTGTTTGAGAATGTTATTAATAATATGTTTTTGATTTCGTACAAATCTTCGATTGTGCGATCATATTCTATAATATGTCTAACAATATTGAAAACTTTTAACTGTTCATGAATTGTAAACCTATTTTTACTTAAAAGGATCTGTTGTTTGAATTGATTAAGTGGTTTCGTTGTCTCTTTAATTTGTGTATTGTCACTGCTTTCAACAGAATGTTGGGTTTCATTGTCTGATGAGTTTTCAGATAGGTTATTGAGATATTGTCTTGAAAGGCCATCGGCTACTGTGTTTGCAGTACCGGGCTTATAAACCATTTTTGGCGAGAATTCCTCTATGAAAGCATGCCAACGTTTCATTTTGGCATTTGGATTGCGGCTAGAGACCGCGAAGGTTAAAGGCTGGTGGTCGGTTTGAATTTCTTAGTTACCCCGTAATTTCTTAAAGGTAATTTCTTAAATTTTTGAGAGCCCAGACAATGTCGTACAGCTCTTTCTCGTTTGTAGCATAATTGATTTCTGTTGAATTAAGTGTTTTAGAAATAAAAGTTATTGGCTTTCCTTCTTGACTTAAGACTCCACCGATAGCAGTGTTTTAAGCATCTGTAGTCAATGTGAATTTTTTATTGAAGTCTGGTTGTGATAGTTCAACTTGGTAGCTTTTTTAATTTTTGACACGCTAATATTCCATCCTGATCTAGTTGTAATTGTATTTTTTTTGACATATATTGCGAAATTTTTCCGTTTTCAACGGAAAGATGTTTCGTAAGTGGTTTTGTAATTGAGGCATTATCCTTAATAAATTTCCGGTAATAACCGGTCATACCAAGGAAACGTCTAAGTTGCCTTAGTGTATTCGGGATTGAAAAATTACTGATGGTTTCTATCTTTTTTGGGTCAGATTTAATAACGTTTTGGGCGATAACATATCCCAAGAATTCAACCTCCTTTTCATAGAATTTTGATTTTTCTAAGGAAATTTTCATGTGTGCTTGTTTAAGTGTATTAATTATTATTTTAAGATCCCTAGTGTGGTCTTCTAGATTTTTTGAATATACTATAATATCATCTATATAAACGTGACATATTTTTCCAATATATTCACGCAATATATTATCCATTGTTCTCTGAAAAATGCTTGGAGCATTTCTTAATCCAAAGGGTAAACGAAGGTATTCATATTTTCCGTTATTCACAGAAAATGCTGTTTTCTCTATGTGATTTTCACTCATTAAAATTTGGTGAAAGCCAGACTCTTAATCTATTGTTGGAAAGTATTTTGAAGTGTTCAAGTTAGAAAGTATAACACTTACGTCTGGTATGGGGTAACGATCTGGTATTGTTTGTTCATCCAATTTTTTAAAGTCTATAACCATCCTAAGTTTTGGTGTTCCATCAAGGTTTATTCCTTTTTTTTGGGACGACCCAAATGGGAGAATTATATGGACTTTTACTCTGACGTATTATTCCGTCGTTTAATAATTTTTGTATTTCATTATTTACAAATGCGTTGACAGATAATGGATAAGGATACTGTTTACTCCATATAGGAGTTTCAACAGTAGTCCGAATTTGTGCTTTTACATCCGTTACAAGAGGTAATTTTAAATTTATATTTGAGTTTATCAACTCAATTTGTTTTATTATGTATTTTTTTAATTTATTTAATTTATTAATTTCTTTATCGAAATGCTCTCCGACTGGCATTTTTAAAATATATTGCACAAAGTTATTTATTGGTTTTATATTGCCGGATTTTTATATCCCAAAGAATTTTTATTTAATTTGTTTTCAATATTATTGCCGGTAAAAGCTTCGGCTGGGGTTTCAAGATCTTTTGATCCTGAAAATGCATCTTCAAATTCTTTATTTTTCATTATATAATTGATTTTTTTAAAGTCATTTTCTTCATATAAATGGATTTTATATTTTCCGTTATTAAATAATAAGATTTATTTTTCGAAATCCAATATAATATTTGCTTTTTTTAATAAATTTAATCCTATCAGCAAATCTGCTCTAAGTCCTTTATCTCGTAAAACTTTTCTTTTGTATTAAATAATGTTAACTCCGAATAATGTTCTATTATAATGAAACCATTAATCGTTTTAACTCTTTTATTTATTGTCATCTTATTTCTATTCAATAATATTCCTGCTTTGCAATAGCAGCTGGTTGCTCCTGTGTCAACCAAGATTCTAAGTCGTCGTCCTGTTTTGTCACTTGTGGCGTAAATGTAGGGGAGATGGGACTTTCCTCTAAAAAGGCACTTTCGCAAATGTTATTTATTCTTTGGTGTTTGTTTTGTAATTGCTCGGAGTTGCTTTGGAATGGTCTTTTTTCTCCGTAGTTATTTCTTTGTTGTAATTGTGAATTATTTTTAATATTTGGCCTATACGCGTTATAAGTTTGCTGACTATAATGTGGTTTGAAATTATTCTTATTTTGATGCCAGTTATTTGATGGCCTAATATTATTTGTTTGTTGTCTAAACATTGAAGAACCTCTATCAACGTCCATAGGCTCTGGTTTTGGTTGTGAAAAATTATTGTAAGCTTTTTGGCCACGGAAATTATTTTGTCTTTTATAATTATTTTGTGGGTATCTTAAATTGTTTTGAAATCTAGTGTTAGGATCTTTTGATCCCATATTTTTATTAAATTGAAGGGCGAAGTTTGCCCTCATGTTATTAGATTCCAACTCTTGAGCTTTGGCAAGAGCGTTGGGTAGGTCTCCCGGCGATAAAGAGAATAGAATGTTGGAAAGAGGCGCATTTAATCCTGTTATAAAAATGCGAAGAGCGTTTCTCCGATGTGTGTCATTTAATTCTTTTGTTAGTGGTGAACTATTGCCATGAGTCATTATAGTTTTATTGATGAGTAAAGTTAGCTTTTTGTCGAAGGACACTCAACTCCTGCTCAATGATGTGATTTGGCCGCTTATCCGTATAAGCCAAGTCAAGTCTACTTATTATACGTCAAAATTTAATGGTGTTCCGTGGTTGGTGAGTACGTCATTTGCCTCTTGGCTTATTTTATTTCGTAATATGGTAACTGCTGCAAAATAATTTCTACTACCTTTATTATATAGACTAAGTGTATTATGGGCAACTTCCCTCTAGCTAACGTATCCTTTTCCAGAAAATTCCGGCAATGATTTTATTATATGTAATAATGTCTCCGTACATGTAATTGAATCGTCAATTATTTAATTTTTGAACTCGGTCAGTCTGTCCGATCCCCTGTCATTATCCTTAGTTGGTTTTTTAATTGTTCAATTTCTGTTCTTAAGGGGGCACATGACATTCGCGGCAGAGAAAACATACCTTTATTTAAAAATTCATAACTCAGTCAAAAACAAACATTTTTCCAAAATTTTTTTTATTGTAGAGAAGTGAACAAATTACAAGAAAAAAAATTAAAAAAAAATATATTTTTCACTCCAACATGGTTTTATAGAGCTCCAAACTGGCGGCAGAGAAGAAACGGGGCCTCGTGGTTGCAGCGCTGGGAGTTGCAAAAACTGTCCGATCTGGAAAAAAATTACTTTTTTAAATCTTAAAATTGGTTATCGTATGACTCGTGTTGTGCTGTTTCTTATAGTTTTTTGCAATCGTTGAGCAATTCGGGCTTCTTTTGAAGCTTCATATGCCTTCACTCTGGCGCATTTCAAACGATTTGCATCATTTCCTTTGGCCCATCATATTAAGCCCATAAGATACATTTTTATGATATTTTAATTCGTTAATAAATTTTATATTTTCAACTTGATTACTTTTAATATTGTTAGGATAGCTTGGTTGCTATCGAAGTCCAAAAAAAACACAATATTTAATTTTAATTTTATTTATTTCGGTTGGATCGCGAGTGACCAAACATTTTGAATACAGTTACACTCCTTGACTGACTTCTTATGCTAGTCTTAATCTAAAAAGAAACTTACGAAGAAGGGTGTACATGACAAGAGTAGAAAGTCAAGTATCGATGCAATTCGACATTGATACTTGAGTTCAATGACTAAACGCGAAACTATGAGAATAAACGAGATATGACGCGGGCAATAACTTTACTAAGTTATTGTGGAATTTGGAGTTCAATAAATTCCGAAATATGACGCGGTCAATAACTTTAATAAGTTATTGTGGAATTTGGAGTTGAATAAATTCCGCGCTATTTGATACTGCACTTACACTTAGGGTGATAACTGCAATATGAGTTTATATGTAGTATGAACGAAGTATGTATTGATTTGCATTGTCACGCTACACCTCCCCTCATTTGGAAAAAAAAAAAAAAAAATAAAATTAGTTTGAAGATTTTTTCTTTTTTTTTTTTATATTAATTTTAAGTGACAAATTATGTTATTTATATTTTGAAAAATGTTGAATAAAGAAATTATGTACAAATATTAATATTTACGTAATAAAATTCTTATTTAATGTTTTTGAATACAGGATATACATTTTTTTTTTTTGTGTTTTATTAATACTACAGTAAAATTAACTAATGTAGGTAAAGTTGGGATTATTAAAAATACAGTAATGTTGATAAATTTGAGATTATTAAAAATACAGTAATGTTGGTAAATTTGAGATTATTAACAATACAGTAATGTTGGTAAATTTGAGCTCAAATGTTTAGAATTGTTATGTAGATAGAAATTTTCATGATTATCCTAATTTTAATCTATTTTTGTGTACATTTAATATTTTTGAACCGTTTGTAATTTTGCAATTTCCTCTGTTATCCATTTCAATCACTTGATAAGGACCATTGAAGACGTTGTCTAGTTTGTGACTAGCATCGTCGTACAAATAGACCTTATCATTTAGTTGAATTGATTGCTCTGAACAATTTCTGTCATATAGTTCCTTTGATTTTAGCTTTGCATGATCTACAAGTTTTAAAGCTCGCTTGTGAGCTTCTTGAAGTCTAAATTTCAGCACTTTATCATATGCTTCAAAGTTATAAATTGGTGATGTTTTCTTATTCATAAAGCTATAGGGCTGTGGTGTTTTTCCAAATACTAGCTCAAACGGAGCGTAGCCATGAACTGACGATGGTCTTGTATTGTAACAATATACAAAATACGTTAACCATTCGTCCCAATCGGATTTATCAGGGGAAAGGTACGATTGTATGTACTCATTAAAGGTTCTATGACTCCTTTCGACCATTCCTAAAGTTTGATTTGCAAATATTTGATTTTTATACTCAGTTCCTAAATCGGTGAGTATTTCTTTAACTGAGCCGTATATCAAAATACAATTGTCGACGATTGCTTTTGCTATAGTTTTGGCTGACTTGTTTGTAACTGGAATTGCTATGAGATATTTTGTAAGTTCACACATGATTGTTACTGCGTATTCATTACCCAAGATCGATATTGGTAATGGACCTATTGTATCAATTTGTATTCTGTCAAAAGGCTTTTGAGGTGTTGAGTAATTACCAATGGTTCTTTGGATTTTATGCTTGACTTGTTTAATTTGCATTTTTCGCAATTCTTCACAAATTTACGCACATCATAGGTTATATTTTTCCATGTGTAATATTTTCTAATTTTTTTTAATAGTCGGTTAATTCCGCTATGTCCACCTAGGCTTGGATCATTGTGGAATTTAATTAAAATTTCAGTTTTTTCATTTGGATCCGTTATTGTTTTAATTTCTGGCGTTAACGCAATTTTCATTTTCTTTAATAACTCGTTGCCTACTTCTTTAAAATTGTATACACTTGTATATTTAAAAAGGTCATCATTTAATGCAATTTTTATGTTGCTTAAACCTATTTTGTTGACTAATTTTTCAAGTCTAGGGCAGAATTTCTCTAGTAAAATTTTCCCTTGAACAATTAGGTTTTTGACATATACTTCTAGAAGTTTTATTTTTCCTTTCATAATGAGTAGTTTCTCCATGCTTTCATTTAATTTAAGGCAAGGTATTTTTTTCATTTCTTTGTGAGTTATCGTTTCATATATTTGTTGTCTAATTTCATTTGTTTTCACAGGTGAAGGGTTTATATTTACGTTTTGATGGGATTTTGATCTTGTTGCACTGCACAAATCTGTGCGTTATCTACATTAAGGCGTTTGATAAGCCCAAAATCAATACGCGATAACGCATCAGCGCCACAGTTGTCTTTACCTTTTATATATTCAATATCGAAATCGAATTCTTCGAGATCAAGACGCATACGGGTGAGATTAGATGATGGGTTCTTTAAAGCAACAAGATATGTCAAGGGTTTGTGATCACTTCTGATTAAAAATTTAGTACCATAGATGTATGGCTTGAAAAATTTTACTGCCCAATGAATGGCAGTGAGTTCCTGTTCAATCACTGATTTGTTACTTTCGCCTTTCGTGAAAGTTTTGGAGGCGAATGCAACTGGAAGTTGTAAGCCATCGTATTCCTGACTTAGGACAGCGCCACATGCTATTTTGCTGGCATCTGTGGTTATACAGAATTGTTTGTTGAAATCTGGATATTTTAAAAGTTTGGGATTCATAAGGGAATTTTTCAAATAGTCAAATGATTTTTCGCAATCTTCAGTCCAGTTGAATTGTGCTTTTTTCCGTGTAAGCCTAGTCAAATGTAAAGTAAAGAGAGAAATTGGGAATGAATCTTCTGTAATAGTTGACGAAAGCTACGAATCTTTTAATTTCATCTGCGTTAGATGGTTTTGGGTAATTTAAAATTTTTTCAAATTTCGATTCGTCTGGCAGTATGCCCTTGTCGGTGCATTTATGCCCTAAGAAGGTCACTTCCGATGAAAAGAAAGTACATTTATCTGGATGTAGTTTAAGATTAGTTTTTCTACATATTTCGAAAATTGATTTTAAGTTACTGATCATATGTTCTTCCGAACAACCTATTGCAATAAGATCATCCATGTATACGAACGCTTTGCTTGGACCTAGACCTGAAAATGCTATCTGCATCATGCGTTGGAAGGAGTTCGGAGCTATTTTGAGTCCAAATGGTAATCTTTTAAATCTAAATGATCCATTTATACTGGAAAATGAAGTTAAGTCTCTGGATGAAGCATCTAGTTCTATTTGATGAAAGCCTGAAATAAGATCTAAGCAGGAAAAATATTTAGCTCGACCTAACTGGTCTAGAATGTCATCAATACGAGGTAAAGGGTATTTATCTGATGTTAGTTTTTTGTTCAACTGACGAAAGTCAATTACTAATCTCCATTTTTTTTCTGCCGACCCCGGTAATGACTTTTTGGGAACAAGGAGTATAGGGCTATTGTATTCTGACGCTGAAGGTTCAATGATATCATCTTCAATCATTTTATTAATTTGTTTTTCTATTTCGGGTTTGTAAACTTGGGGTAATCGATAATTTTTTATATAGACGGGTGTATCGTCTTTCAGCTTTAATTTTTGTTTGTAAAAATTGTTGCATGTAACTTTGTCTGTTTCAACTGCAAAAATGTCTGTATAATTTCTGCACAAATTTAATAATTTTTCTCTAAATATCAAAGGACAATTACCTTCAAGTTTTTGTAAAATAATTTTGTCTCTTTCATCACAAAATATTTTGATGTGTTGTGTTAAAAATTTTGACATATGTGCATTTTTTGCATGCAATTGTATTTGATACAAATATTCCTGGGGCTATTTCTTGATTTGGGATTAAGAATTCTTCCTCATTGATATTAACAGTGATCTTTCTGATAACTTCTGCTCTTGCTGGTAAAGATATGGCATTTAATTTTGGAGCATCAAGGATTTGGAGAATTTCACACGAATTTGAAAAAACTGGTCTAATGACAAACAAACTTTTAGATGAATTATAATCTAAAACACAATTAAACTTTTTGATGAAATCCAATCCAATAATACCATCACAAGGTATAGGAAAATTGTCTTCAACCACCTGTAGGTTATGCTTTAGTTTAAAATTTTTGAAAAAGAACGTATATTCAATGTATCCCAAAGTTGCTATTGTGCCTTCCCCAATACCTGTTAGCTTATAAGTAAAATCTGAATTCAATATTATATTGTTAATACATTTTTGTTTTATTATGCTTATATCGGACCCAGTGTCTAACAAAAATGCGTTTGACGAGTCATTATTAGAACTCTCGACAATCACATAATTGCAGAACTTTAGGTTTACGTTAAGTAATGTGCATGTGTTATTTATTCCTGATAAGTCCCCAGTTGGGCTTGCTGGGGTCTGTAACCGTTTTCCGAATCAGCATCGATTGCTCTCACGTTTCTGTTACCGTTTCTGTCATTGTTTGGATTCTGATTGTTATTGCGATTTTGTGGATTATTCTGGTTAAAGGATCTTCGCTGCTGTTGATTATTGTTGTTATTATAACGACCACCTCTAACGCGGTAATTATACTTGCTTTAATTTAAATTGTATTTATTTGTTTAAAGTAAAAATTAACATGTAACATTTAAATCAGTGTACATTTCTTCTTATTCTTTTCGCGTTACCAACTTGACTTCTTTTAACTCATTTCAGGGTTGCAAAACAAAAACTACTAAATCTTTAGAATTCTTAAAATACTTAAATATTTGTAACACTTGCTACTACCCCTGTTTGAATTTTGGTTACGATTATTGCGGTAGTTTGGTTTATACCGTACCATATTTACTCTAAACACATCTTCTGATTCGTTGCTTAGTTCAACAAGTTTAGTAACAACATCGCTAAGCTGATTGAAAGTCCCTGCCTGTAATAATAATTTAGCTTTGTCCGATTTGGCATTTTTGGTAAGTGATTTAATGGCCGTTTGTGTTGAATATTTTTTGGCTATTTCACTTGGCAGACCATCGGAAATGTATGCCATTTCGAGTTGTTTTGCCAAGGTTTCAATTTTTTGGACATACTCATTTGTTGGCTTGTTATTTTGCTTAGCATTTACTAGCTTAGCTATAACTGCTTGAGCATCTTCTGCTTTTATGGAAGATTTAAACTTTGCTATTATTTCAACTATGGTGTTTTCAGTTGTTATTAAATTTCTTGCAGTGCCTGTTAATTTACTTTTTATCAGGTTGACTGCAACGTCTTCATATGTGCTTTTTATTAAATTTACTAGATTTATTGCATCAATAAATCTTTGCAAATTTACGTATGTGCCATCAAAATCTTTCAACAATTTAGCCGCTGATGTTAAAAAGTTTGCCACAGTATCGGCCATGGTTTTTGTATCCTTTATTTCTTTAACTGTTTCTGCGGAACTGTCTGAAACGAAGGAGTTTTCACTAATATTAGCCTCGATTGAAGTCATTAAATCTTTTGGGATAATAATCAGGGCTGGCAAAAATATGCTCGAAAAAATTGATTTTAAGCGCTTAAAAAAGCTCGATAAATAAACAAAATATGCTCTTAAATATGCTAAATCAATAAAAAGTTTTACTTGTTTTTTATCTTTTATTCAATAATATCTTTATTGCAGTATAAAATAACAAACTTTTTTAAATTATCAATTAAAAAAGACCTTCTCTGGTCATTTAATATTGTTGAATAATTTGAAAAACTTCTTTCCACATCTGTAGAAGTAGTTGGGCAATATTTAAAAAAACTTAATTCTGTTGGGGAGTACTTCAAAACATCTTCATTCCTAGTTGTGGAGCCGCTAAATAATATTTCTTTTATATTAGTAATTGTTTTATAGCCAGGGTTTCTAGCCAAAACGCTTTCAAGTTTTTTTAAATATACGTCTATGTTCAACATTTGAAATTTCTCAGTCACACTTTTCACAATTGATAAACTCTCTTGCAACATCAAACCTTTTGTTTGAAGCCTTGTAATGCCTTCTATCAAACAACCAAAATTTGCTTTTATGAACGCCAACTCTGTTCGAATTTCTTTTAATTCAAGCAGTTTTTTAACTTGGCATATGGCTTCTGCATCTTCTGCATCCAGTTGCTGTAAAAACTCTTTGAAGGGATCAAAATGGTCGGCATAATAGTTCGCTGCTTCGAGCCAAGTTCCCCATCTAGTTATACAGGGTTGCGGAGGTAGTGGAACGTCTGGGAAAAGCTCTTTAAATCCTCGGCGACGAGATGGTGCCTGGAAAAATAAAATCTTGTTAAGTGTTATTTCTTTTGTATATTGAAATTTTTACCTTTGCAAAAACCAGTTTTGCTTTTGAAATAAGTTCATTAACTTTTGGGAATTGGCTCCGAACGCATTCTGCTACGCGATGAAGCCCATGCGCTAAGCACGTAATATGCAACATTTTCGGAAATAATGTCCGCATAGACAACATTGCTGCTTTCATGTAGGCTGCAGCATCTGTGACAACAACAAGAACTTTTTGATACATAATTCCTAAAATGTATTGATTAAATAAGTTTATTTTAGTTTAAAATTATAGCAAAGTTTACCTTCTGGCCACAAAAGGTTCAGCGAATCATTTAGAAAGGCAGCTATACAGGCTGCATTAACGGCTTCAACTTCGCCAACATTGAATAAATAACACTTATTTCTCTCCTCTTCATCGCCATCCATAATGCCAAAAATGAAATTTACGATCAGGCGTTGTTCAACGTCTGTTGTTTCATCGAGTGAACACCAAATATATTTATTTTTAGCCTTCCTGCGCAATGCTTCAATATGCTCTTCGTACAACGTTGGAACACATTTTAATCGCAATGTATTGCGGGTTGGGACAGGATGATTCGTGTACTTGTTGAGGAATCTAACCACAGCAGGGTTTTCAATTTTGTTGAGTGGTATGTTGGCAAACATAAACATTTTACAGAGATCAATTCGAAATGCGGTTTCTTTATTTGTTGAGTACTCGTTAAACAATGCTTGATTCTTCCTCCCGGGTCTTTCCGCCGCAGACAAGTGCTTCGCTGTGCTCATATGTTGCTTAACGTTAAATATTTTGTTGCCTGTTATATGGCACTCACACAATTGACAAAACAATATGGACTTGTCGCACCGCAAGACATTAGGAAACTGAGCAACCATTTGCGATACAAACTCACTACGAGATTCTTTTTCTTTGGGCATATAACCACCAAAAATAAAACAAGCTTAGGACAATTCCTTTTCAATTCGTTTTCCCGCATAAATGTGCAAGAATGTTGCCATATATGCAAAAATATGCACAAACGTCAAAAATATGCAGAAACCAACAAAGCTGCCAGATATATGCTAAATAAGCTTTTTCAAGCATTTGCTTAGAATTGCCAGCCTTGATAATAATGTCCAACTTTCAAAAAGTATCTCAATTCTGTCTTTAATTGCTGTAAAGAACTCAGACACAGACACTTTATATTGTTCTGATAGAACATGAAATATATCTTTCAATATTACAGCTACTTCATTGGGTTTATTTATGAGTTCTGTAATGTGCTTTAATTGAGTCTGTGCTGATGGGAGTTTTGTTTTATTGACACATTTATAACTCTTATCAAAGTCAAGTTTTATCTTCTTAAATTCTTCATACAAGTCTGTCCATTCAATACTTTTATATTTCGTATGAGGCATTTATTTTATTTTATTTATTTTTATTTTATTTTGTTTTTTTTTTTAATTTTTTTTTTCGATCTTCTTATATACGTGGCGCAACGTTCCTAGGTTTATTAAAATGCGCCTTAATATAATATCTTGCACATGTTAATATTATCATTAATATTAAGAAGAGTATAAAAAGTACATTGCCACTAATTGGCCAATTCTCATTCTCCTTTCCATTTTTTGCTACTTCATGTATTACTTGCTCATATTTCACTATTTGTTTTTCTGTATTTAATTCTTTTCCAATTTCGTAACCCGAAATTGCAATCAATATACCGTTCAACACCTTTTTCCACCACGTCATTTTGCAGTGTTTTTTTTTTCCATTCACAATTTAATTTGTTGTTACTGTTGATTTTATATTTATTTACTTGACCTATATCAACGGTACGTTTGTTAGGGCCTGAAAGGTTTATTGCAAAATTACTTTTATGTTTGTAGTTGCATAATAAGAATACAATTTTTTTTTTTTAATATCTTTCGTTTTACATTATTTTAATAATAATTTGAGATTTATTTTGTTGTTGGAAAAAAAAAATATTTATATAATTTAAACTATTTGTGTTTAGTCAGTTGGCTTTCTTCTAATTGTAACACTTAAATTTAAAATAAACTTGTATAATCTTAAAATGGAATTTGCTTACTTCATGATGTAGTAGTTAATATATTTTCTGCTAAGTCAAAGTTGAATGCTGTTGTAGTTCTGGTACAGGTGTTAATGATGATGATGACGTTTGAAGAAATTAAAGTTGGTGCTTGAATTTCCCTGTTGTAGTTACCAATATATTATTTTGCTGTGTTATTTGCGCTACAAATGAATTGTAAAGCTATCATCTGCAGCAGTTGTTGTTGTTGTCGTCATATGCATATTGTTGCTATTATTGCTGCCACTGTTATTGTTGATGTGCAGCTCATTGTTGTTGCGTGCTAATGCTGCTGCAGTTGTATAACATTCAGCTGTTCATCGGTTAGAGTTGCAATCAACCGATCGTTTGATTTAATTTGCGTCGTTGTTACAAATTCATTGGCGTCAAATTGCCTCGCTTCGATTTTGCTGTTGGGAAATTTGTTTTATTGCTGATGTTGTTGTTGGTGGTTGTTGTTATATGGGTATTTGTAGTTGGTCTTGTTTTTATTTTTTTTTCTTTGTAAAAATTTAACTTAAACAGTTTTAAATTAGTCTTTGTGAAATTTGTTTCGAGTTTGTTTTTGTGTGGAAGAAATACTCTTTATTTTCATATCACTTTTGAATTAATAATTCTTTATTAATGAAAGCCTTTTCTTTTTCATTATAATGTTTGAACCAATAATCTTTACACTTCTGATGATAATGTTCTTTTTTTTTTCACTGTACCCTTTTGGTAGTTTTATTGCAGGACATTTTTTTTTTATAATTTACTGACTGCGGATCATAAGGATTCGTTTCCTGGCAGGATCGCCATGTTAGGATAGCAGCTTGGTTGCTATCGAAGTCCAAAAAAAAACACAATATTTAATTTTAGTTTTAATTTTATTTATTTCGGTTGGATCGCGAGTGACCAAACATTTTCAATACAGTTACACTCCTTGACTGACTTCTTATGCTAGTCTTAATCTAAAAAGAATCTTACGAAGAAGGGTGTACATGACAAGAGTAGAAAGTCAAGTATCGATGCAATTCGACATTGATACTTGAGTTCAATGACTAAACGCGAAACTATGAGAATAAACGAGATATGACGCGGTCAATAACTTTAATAAGTTATTGTGGAATTTGGAGTTCAATAAATTCCGAAATATGACGCGGTCAATAACTTTAATAAGTTATTGTGGAATTTGGAGTTGAATAAATTCCGCGCTATTTGATACTGCACTTACACTTAGAGTGATAGGTGCAATATGAGTTTATATGTAGTATGAACGAAGTGTGTATTGATTTGCAGTGTCACGCTACAAGTGGTTGTTTAGTATATCAATATTAAAATTTATTTGGTTTAAATACTGTATTTCTTCGATTATATCCGCTTCTTGTTTAATTTTATTTGCGGAGTTTTCAATAAAAGTTTTAATGATTCCTTGATCTTTATTTATGTGGTGTGTTATGTTCTTAAGTCTATTGATGAATTGGTAGTTAATTGTGTTTTGTGATTGTATTATGTTCGTCAGATTATTTGTGTTAGATGTAAGAAATTCTATTTGTTTATTAAGGTCTTGGGCGTCTTGTGCGTCCATGTTTCCCGTTATGAATTTTATTGCCGATCCCAAACCGTTAATTAATCCCCTTTTGTGTCTTTTTATAGGTGTGAGTGTAGCTAGTTTATCTTGCAACTCTTTGAGTTTTAATTTTGTAATGTGTAATGAATTTGTATTTATTGCTTTATTTTCAAATGTATTAAGAGTTTCGGAAATGTTGGCAATATTGTTTTCATAATCATCGAGTTTGATGATGTGAATAAGATTTGTAAAGTTGGTTATTGTCCGCGATGGTCCGAGGTGTAGTGGTAGTATTGTGTGATTGTTTGGTATGTAGTTTATTTCTATTTATATTTGCACGGCTGCGAGTGTGAGTCTGGCAAAAAGGGAATGAAGTAAAAAAAAATTTATTATATTTATTGTTTGCTTTTGTGCTAGTGAGAAAATTTTTTTTTTTTTTTTTTATTTTTTTTTTTATTTGCCTGTTTCTTAGTTTTCCTTTATGCATCTTCTTTTTTTGCATGGTAACTACTGTAACTTTATTATTTTTTGAAATTATATGTTTTGAGAATCTGGGCGTTAGTTTATTACGCCTAGCTTCTTTTCTAAATACAATTTCATTTTCATTAAAATCCTCGGCAGGTTTTCTAGATTTATTTAGATTGTCTATTCTTTTTTTGTGGTGTTTTCTTAAACGCAGTGGAAATTATAACTTTTTCGCATTTGTATTGTTTATTTGGTGGTATAAATTCAGGATTAATGAAGCTTGTGGAGGCTCCTGTATCTAAAAGGAACCTGAGATCTCTACCGAAAGGTGAAGATATTTTTATATACGGCAGACTATCTCCGTGCTTATTTAGCTCTATGTATCCTGTTGGGTCTCCGAGGCTGAGTTTCGAAAATTTTGTTGATCTTGTATGTTTGTGACATTATTAATATCGCTTTCAAAATAACTGTCTAGGGTGTATTGGTGGTTGTTTATTTCATTGAAATTAAAATTTCCGGGTCTGGAATATCTTGTCTGTGAACTTTGTTTGGGTTCAAAAGAATTTTGTCTGGATGGTTGTGTCCTTTGACTATTTCTAGCTCTTTCTGTTGAATTTATTCGGTAATTTCCTGACTCTTTATATGGACTATTTTTAATCATTCTATTACACTGGGTAACAACCAAAAAAAAGTCATGGGTTTCTCAGCTGATTTAGACTAATTTTGGTGTTCTGAGTCCGAATATCACATTGATTTTGCTGTATCAGGTCAACTTTTTGAGATACAGCCATAGGCCTAAATGACCATTTTTCCCTGAAATGTAAGCCCTGAAATAAATTCCTAATTTAATAATACGCTAACTTAGTAACCCTAATTCATCTTTTGCTATTAAATGATAACGTCATTATCCGGCAACTCTGTCATTGTATATATAGTAGTATGTAAGTCTAATTAAGTATGTAATCAATAAAAGAGTTCAGTTGCTTATCATCTTCAATCGTCAACACTTGTGTTTCTCTTCGTTCGATCTCTATCCACACATAAGTATACACACACACAAGAAACAAATTTAACAAACAGTGAACAAACATAACAAAAACAAAAGAAGCCTTTAAGATTGTAACAGTTAATCATTCCAATAGGTGCCTTTTATTCTTATTATTGTATAAAATTTATTCTAATTTTTATTGTCTGACAGTACACTGCATATTTCTATCTATTTCAGATTGATATGGCTTCTGCGCGACGTTCATGCATGAATAATCCTGACGTTTTCTGCTACATCTGCGGAGAATACACGCTTTCAGTGGACAGGAAGAACATCACGGGATTTGTGAAGAACGCCTACCAGGCTTACTTTAAAGTCAAGCTGGGTGACCAAGATAAGCCCTGGGCACCGCACACGGTCTGCAAGAACTGCGTGGAATACCTCCGGCGGTGGACGAAGGGCACGAAAACTTCACTGAAGTTTGGGATTCCGATGGTTTGGAGGGAGCCCTTAGACCATGCATCGGATTGTTACTTCTGCGCTATCAATACTACTGGCATCAACCGGAAGAATCGGCACAGCCTCCAGTACCCCGACCTTCCATCTGCCCGCCGTCCAGTTGCTCACTGCGAAGAAATTCCTGTACCAGCGTTCACAGAGCTTCCTGACATCCACTAATACTAATACTAATACTAATATTATGATAAATATGCTTATTTAATTTGATGGAGTAAATAAAAACTTAATAAATTTGCATACGTTGACTTTTATTTCTTGAGGAAAACGGAAAAAATCTTCCGGGGTTTCTCAGCAGATGATCCAAAGAAATGTTTTTTTACGAAAAATCGATTTTTAAAAATTTCTGTAGCAAAATCCTGACCTGATAGAACAAAACCAAGGTCATTTTCGGACTCAGGGCATCTAAATTAGTCTAATTCAGCTGGAAAACCCTAGACTTTTTAAAAAAAAAATTGTTTTGTTGCTCAGTTTTATTAAATGGGTTTTGGTTTTGAAAATGTGACTGTTGCGGATATGGCTGATTTCGGTTTTGCATTCTATTTTGGTATTGATTGAAGTTCCTATTAGTATAGTTTTGGTAATTATTGGGATATTGTGGTGATTGTCGGAAATTAACTCGCTGATATGAGATATTCTGCTCTTTTATACAGAAAGCTAGTGCTGTAGCCAAAGAATTAGGCTGCATTGTTCTTATTCGTGAACCTAAAGGTTCTTTAAGACCGCTTAAAAATGCGTTTAAGCACATATCAGCGTAAAGTTCCTTCTTCGCCCTAACTACATTCGAATCTGGTTCATGCAATAGGATATTATTACATAATGCTGATTGAAGTTCGACTATTTCACTATAGAAATTTTCTACAGTTTTATTGGTTTGCATAGTACTATGCAGGTCCCTGATAAGTGACGTCTCTGTTCTCTTATTTGCGTAGTGAAGAATAAGGTTTCTTTTTATTTCATCCCAGTTTAGTGGGGTACCATACATATTTAAAACTTCATTAGCCTACCCTTCAATTTTGTTTCTAATGGCTCTCAATAGTATTTGCCCGTATGGAGTGTTGTCTGTGCCCCTAATGTATAGAAGTATTTCTTCGACGTTGTTAAGAAATTCATTGAGAAGCCTTGCGTTTCCATCGAACTTGGAGTGGTCTTTGATAGCGTCCGGAATTCTTAAAGAATTAAAAATGTCAGAGTGATTTGTCGGTGTAGTATTTAATTCATTTGTTAAGGACATGGTGCTGTTAATTGATTCGTCAGTTATAGAGGATTGGTCACTTTATATTATTCTCAAGTGTTTCTTCGTTGATAGCAGTTAAGCTTCTAGTTATTCTTCTGAGTTTGTATGGTAAAAAGTTAAGTTTTTGTGAAGCCTTATTATCTTTAGGCATTTAAAATAGAAGAGCGGAAAACTTGATAAAAAAAAAATTTATAATTTGCATAAGGACATACACTTTCCCTAATAGGGCCTAAGGCGCTATTTTTTGATAAAGCCTGAAATAAACCACTGTGCCGATAGCCGTCGAGACTCCCGTTTAAGGGATGGGTTTATTCAAGCAAAATGGTACTAGCGTGATGTACTTGATTCAATTCAAAACTATATCTCTGTACCGATAGCCGTCGATACTCTTGGTAAAGATGGATATATGGATTAAATTTGAATATTATGCACTAATATTTATTTATTTTATTAGTAGATTATTGAATTGGTATTAGCGTGATCTACTTGATTCGATTCAAAACTATATTTCTGCCGATAGCCGTCGATACTCCTGGTAAGGATGGATTTATGGATGGAATTCGAATATTATTCACTGATATTTATTTATTTATTATTATATTTTTTTTTTTTATTTCATTGAATTGCTATTTTAAAAAAAAATATTAATTTAATTCTGGACTATATCACTGTATCGATAGCCGTCGATACTCCTCGATGGGTGGGTATAGAAGAAATTAAAATTAATGGCACTAATATTTATTTAATTGTATTTTTTGAGATTGTGTAAATTTAAATTTGTATTTATATATTTTCTTAAATTATTCTTAAGTACGTAGGTAAAGTAAATAAAATAAATTAGAACATACAACACTTGCACTCACAATAAGCCCAAAATGATGAACATCTTTTATTTTATTTCCTATTGATGATAAATTCAATTTGATGGTGAAACGTAGGTTCTCCAGCGGCGAGGAATAAAAATTCTCCAGCTGATGATGACTGTCCGCTGGACCGGTTGACTGCGCCAATTACAAGTCTTTGTAATATTCACTAGAAAAAAAATATATTTCTGAACTCCTCCACTGGAGCCGTATTAAAAGAAAACACGTTGTTTTATTTGCAGCACAAACTGAACTAAATTATTTATTGAATTTTGATTGAAAGAAAACTATTTGGTGGCCTAATTACTATATGACAATAATTGTTAATATTTATTTAAAACTGCATGTTCAGATTCTTGGAAATATGGTTTGGGTGTTTGTTGTTAAGTCGTCTGGCTGTTGTTGTGCAATTCTGCTGACTTAGGTGTCATCGGCCGCTAGCTTGCCGTTCTTGGTGGCTTCGCGGGAGCTTGTTGGGTTGTTGTTGTTGCAGTGGATACTGTAACTCGCGTGCAGGTGCTAGACGCATTGTCAGCACTTTTATAGTTTTAGGTTGTCGCACGCTCGCCGTAACTCCTCCCTCCTTAAATATCTGCGTCCCGCAGATCTAAGCGTTGGTGGTGTTTTGTGGCAGGCGAGCTGTGGGGATTTCCAAGGGGGGTATGTGCGTCTGCTTTGTGACCTTTCGCCAAAATACTATGATAGCTATTAGCACAAGACTTAAGGTGCCCACGTCCGTAGATGTCGATAGGTCAAGCTGGTTCTTAAGTTTCTGCATTCGAACGATGTTCTTTAAACTGATGTCGTGCACGTAATCTAGGTTGACCTTCATGCCCTTGCTGGAGAAATTTGCCAGGACCGCAGGCAGCGCCTGAGAAGTCGTCGATGAATATAGTGAGAAGGTTTCGTTGTTGAGCCATATGGTTTCATTTTGTAGTTGGATAACAAAGGTTCCTTCGAGTTCTCTGGAGGAATTCATGGTCTTCAGTTGTCCTTTAAAATTCGTTAGGAATGAGGTGTTTTCGTTGATTAGTTCCACTGTTTTTTCTTGTTGATTTTGTAACGGCATTGCGCGTTGCCTCCTTTAAGAGCCCTGGGCACGCATGAGTCTTCGGGAATTTTCTCTAAAGATGCCATGCTGCAAACGGATGCATTCCCGATGGTTAAGCAGTCTCCGGTTAGACCATATGTTTCGACTTGGTTCAATAGCAGCTTCGAATAGTTTATGTCTACCTGTGTACCGTTGTATATCGCAGCGCGACAGCTAACCACATGATAAGCCACACCTCGCGCCTTTGGTACCGCGAGAACGTATAGCATAAGGGTTCCATTCGTGTAAATTGACGGTTGGCCGAACTCAATGGCTTCTATTGAATTCTGGTATGGTAATGTTTCAAGCTCATCTAGCACCATGTTGACTTCTCCGACATCTAAGAGATTACTGTTAACTATTCCTCTCTTAGCCATTTGACATGCCCTGACGACTTCATTGACACCCTCCTTCAAAATAAGGATATTGCTAAGCAGTTCGTGACGCTTGTCATCGTCGTTCTTCTTTACAATCATGTTGTTGAAGCCATTCATCATTTCGTTAACCTTGTTAATGACCTCACGTGTCTTCGCAAACATCTTCCTATTAATTTTAAACTGATCGTTGTTATTCTCGACAATGGTTGCCTGGCTTTGCAGAATCTTGTCCCAGTCGGTGGCATCTGGCGAACCCACCAACCATTTCCAAGCTGATCCAATCCAGTTGATTGACCGTGGTGCTCTGCGTCTTTTGCTACGTAGTTCCTCAAGTCTCTCTTTGGCCTGTCCCAAATGAAATTCCAGAATCAAACGCAGACCCTCATCTTGTGCACCCTGCTGAATGGCCTTCTCCACGTCACCAATGGCATCTGCATAGTGTTGTAAATCAATTGCGTGAACGAGTTTGAAATGTCCGTTAGTTATCCAGGCTGAGCCCTCTCTAACGGTAACCACGGGTGTGTTATAGCTGAATACATGCAGTGCATCCGCAACAGATATCAAGAGTAGTTTGAAAATTTATATGTGTATGTACGTTCTATT
The DNA here is from genome assembly GCA_914767935.1 of Coremacera marginata. Taxonomy (NCBI): domain Eukaryota; kingdom Metazoa; phylum Arthropoda; class Insecta; order Diptera; family Sciomyzidae; genus Coremacera; species Coremacera marginata. The sequence goes on along the minus strand of OU612043.1, from coordinate 15,269,320 downwards.
CTATTAGCTTTATCTTTTTGAGTGATGTAAGCGAGTGGACTTGAATAAAGATACATTATTCATTTTATTGCTAGCATTATTAACTAAATATTATATGATTATATATATGTAATGTATTATGAAATTTTAACGATTGAGTTTTCACTTTTATGTGATTGTTTTAACTTCTCGCTTCTTCAAGTAATTTTTCAATGTTTATATTATATGGCATATTGAAAATATTATATCTTAAAAATAATAAAGTAACCCATCAGAATGTATATTAGTGTAACCATAGAAATGTTAATTATTATTGAATTGGTAAAAATGTAAGTAACCAATTGATTTGAGCTGGGTTTAAAATTGTATGCTATAAAAGTTTGACGTGGCCGTTCGAATCTTTGAATCTAGTATATTATTAATAAAAAAAATACACTTAAAAAGAAGAAATAGTTTCGTTTTACAAAATGGTTTTTCAATGGGGGTTGTGGAATTTACAAATTAATTGAATATTATTAAATATTAGAAATTATAAATCGGTTTTACGGTTAATGTTTAATTATAAATGCAATGACCAAGGTTCACATTCCCCCCTTTTTTTTCTTTCTCTGTTTTTATTTTCATTTTACATATGTTATTTCCTTTCATATTAAACATTTCTTGTTTTTTACAATAATAAACATTTTTTCAAAAAAATACAATTTACTGGGTAGCCTTTTTTCTTGGGCTTATATTCTTTATGTGGGCTTTGTGAACTCTCCTTCCGCTAACCGTCAGAACGGTAACTTTGTTGTTTTTGCTCACAATTTCTCGCCTGAAAAGAGCCTTATCCTTGCCTTTGATACCTTTAATCGCTACATATATTGTTTCGCCTGGCCTATAATGTCTTGGTATGGGACGCGACCTATTTTTTCTCTCGTTTTGGAGTGATAACTTTCTCTCGATTAAGCCTCTGAGGTCGGAATTAATTTTGGCACGGAAATTCGCTAAATTCTGGTAATTAATTCTCTCAGCCCTGTTAAAAAAAATGTCACTCGGTTTTTTATTTGTGACAGAGTGGATTGTGCTGTTATATCTGTCCACAGCCACATAAACCAATTCTTTTACGGAAAGTCTTACAGCCTCATTCTGAAGACAACGGTATATTTCTAATATGGTAGAGTGAAGTCTTTCGACTTGGCCATTGACTTCGCTGCGCTGAGAAGGTGTTAAATATACTTCGATGCCCAGAATCTTTATGAAATTCAAGATGATAGGGCTAATGAAGCTACGTTCATTATCAGTGACCATGATTATGGGAACGGAAAAAAAGTGTAGGACTTTAATTAGCTTTATGTCCAAATGTCAATTTCCATTATGTCAAGGTGGAGTATTTCCGTAGGGTACGTTGGTATAGGCGTTGGTTGAAGTTCCGGTTGTACAGGTTGCCTGTCATACTTATTGGCCTTGCAGATTTCACAATTTGAAGCGTATTCCCTAGTCAAAGCGCTCATTCGTGGGAAATAGTAGCGCTCGAGAATTTGTTCCTTGTTTTCCCTTGCGTTTCGATGCGCTCTTCTATGTTCTGACTCGATGATTTGAAATTTGTGTTCTACGTTTTCAACATCCTCCATCACTCTTTGTGTCAGTCGTATTTTATATCTTTAAATTTAATAAGTAAATTTCCTGCAATAGAGCTAAATATTGTTCTGCTTTTCTCTTAATATAACCATTAGTTCGTTTTTGGTGAAATTAGGTTTTGAAATATAGAATCTATTAAATCCGGGGTGAGGCGTCTCTTGGGAGAATAATTCTGATTTTTCTTGAAAAATTAGTTGGTTTCGAAATACGTTGATGGGAGCTTCGACATGCGGAATTAAATCCGACGAGTCCTGTTCTGCGCTATGCATTGTACCAACATTTGATTGTGCGTCAACGTCTTCAATTGGTGCTCCGGTCTCACTTGCCGTATTGGTACGGGAATTACCTTCAGAGGCAGTGTCAGTGCTAGAATTTCCTTCGCTTGCGGTATCAGTAAAGGAGCTCAAATGGTTTGCCTCAGTCTTGAGCCTTGAAAGAGCATCTGCAACGAAATTTGATTTACCTGGTTTGTAAATGAATTCGTGATTGTACTCTTCGATACGCGCCTTCCACCTCTTTAACTTAGCATTGTAGTTCCTGTTTCCCAATGCATAAGTAAGGGGTTGATGGTCAGTGAAGATGCGTATTTTACTTGAGCCGTAAATATATGACCTCAAATTATCGAGTGCCCAAACTATGGCGAGCATCTCCTTTTCATTCGTCGCATAGTTCTCTTCCGTCGAATTTAGGGAACGGGAGATGTATGCGATTGGTCTGTCCTGCGCAGTTTTTCCCTGAGACAATACCGCCCCAATTGCATAGTTTGACGCATCTGTAGTAAGGTTAAATGGTTCTTTAAAATTTGGAAAGATAAGGACTTCGGATGAAGCTAGCATTGTTTTCAGTGTTTCAAAAGCCTGTATCTCTTCACCTTCTAGCTTAACCCTTCTTTGCATGATTTTTTCTTTTTTTCTTAAATAAATCACTGTGATGTAATTTGTTCTCTAGATTAAAAAAAAATATATAAAAAAAATCTTAGTAAAAATAAATAGTATAAAACAGTTAAAAAATAGTATGATGGAAATATCCTTCATCATGCAAACTAACAAGTTGAGCACAGTATTAAATAAATTAAACAAAAAAGATAAATTTTATCATTTTTATTCGTTATGATAATTAAGAAAACAGTTATTATTCTTATTTAGACATAGATTAACCCCACATTTACTGCATGAGATTGTGGAGTAACCTTTGCATTTAGGATACTTGCACCTTAGTGAACCACCTACTATTGGAAAGTGTTCATGTCCATCTTTTCTGATGTCCTTTAGGAGGTGGATGAGCTGGAGAACCTTTCTTTTTTTTCGAATTTAATTGTTCTAAGAAATTACTGCGTGGACGCCCTCTTTTTGGATCTTTATTGGTTCCTATGTTGCAAAGCACAAGGGCTAATTCATTTCTGAACTGTGCCAATGTAAGTAAACTTGGTTTTGGTATATTCCTTTCCAGAGCATTCTTTTTGTATACAATCCAAGAATTAATAACTGCCAGATCAAACAAATAAAAAAAAATTAGTAGGTACCACTTTTTAGACCTCAATGTAATGTGGTTTCGTCCCAAAAAACTGTCCATGAGGTCTACTCCCCCCATGTGTTTATTGTATTCTTGGACAATAGAAGGGCAAGTTATTTCAATTTTTTCTTTCTTTGCCTTGTCGTATCTATTGACTTTAGTCACAGGTAGTGCTCCAACATATGTGGATAAAAGAGTTACAACCCTATTGTCCTTCCAAGCAACACAAGCCATGTTAATGCCATCAAGCGTAGAAACTCTTTCTTCATAACTGCCTCTCGGTATCGACTTCTTCATGAAATCTTTTTTGTCCGGTAATTTAGAATTTGGAATTCTGTTTTGTTGCACGGTGCCAACAGTATGAATCCCTTGTTTTGCTAAATAGTGCACCAATGGTAATGAAATATAAAAATTGTCAAAATAGACAATGTGACAAAGCATTTTTGGTACTCCCCGAAGCAAGCGCACAACAATATTTCCTGTGGCTCCTAGGTCAGGTTCACCTTCAAGTCTCTTTGTATTCTCTTGGCCAGAATAAATCTCGAATTTATAGGCGTATCCCGATAAGTTGCAGAGGGCATACAATTTGAAACCCCATTTGTGAGGCTTATTAGGAAGGTATTGTTTCAGAAAGTGTCCAATCTTCGTTGCACACATTTGCTCATCCACGGAAAGTCTTTGATCTATTGGCACTGTAGCAAACCTTTCATTGAGATGTTGAATTACTGGACGAATTTTAAACAGCTTGTCATGGTCTGGGTGGCCTACAGGCTTATGATGTTCATTATTGTTGAAATGCAACGATAACTTTATCTTCTCAAATTTGTTTACAGACATTGTTGATGAAATTGGGTCATACCCAAACATTGGTGACCAGTATGATCTAGTGCTGGGAAATTTTTGTACTGACATGTATAGCAGGATACCAAAAAACTGTTTCAAATCTACTTCAGTAATCACTGTAGATGCACTGGGATTGCTTTGCATGATGTATAGATTCGTTTGTTCCACTATTCCGCAGATGAATTCTGAGGTGAAGAAGTATTTGAAACACTGGTATGGGGTTTCTAGCTCTGATATTTCACATGTTGCAGTTGAATTACCCAAGAAAGCAAGTTGATCTTCATCATATACCATATTCATTTTTTTCCATACTAATTTTCTTTTGTCAAATGGAAAAGTGGTCAAATTGCTTGAAGAATTTGAATGTTCCTGTACTTCTGTGATGTCTTCTTCAAGAGGATCAAGATCTATTATAATATTTTCATCATCATCTTCCTCCTGCAATACTCTCATAATTTCATCAGCATCGTGATACTCATCACCATCAGAATTTTCTGCATCAAGGTCATCTTCTGATAGCCAACCATCTTCTAATTGAGCCAAGTAACGCTCAATGTCCCTTTCGCTCAGATTTCTCTAAAAAAACAGCATATAATGAACATTTATTTGGTACACATTTTCCCATATAATTCAAGTGCAGTTACTGCATGATGATGTAAATATACGTCACATGGTTTTGGGAAACTTATACTAAGTATTTCGATACTGTATACACAGAAAAAACAAAAAAACTAAAAACGAACCTGTTTTTCACTCAACAATATTTTTTATCACAAGAAACTTAAAAGTATATTTAAAAAAACAATCGGAAAGTTGCACGTGTTTTCAAATCGCAACAAAAGGCGTAGGGTCAAGTTCAAACTGGATAATAACCCGTTAACTTTTGTTTTTTTTTTAATGGTGCGTTCGGTTTTATAGAATATTCATGTAGGGAGTTACCAGCATCAATAAATTTATTATACACTTGTTTTTTAATGATTTCTATGTCATTAAATGTTATGATGGAAATTTCCATCATTATGCAAAGAAGGGTTAATGGACACTTTCTTCGACTGATTTGCCTTCACTTGGGCATTCGGTCCTCTAGTTAAATTTGTGAGTGGCTTTGCTACCTTTGCGTAGTCCCTAATGAATTTGCGGTAATAAGAGGTCATTCCAAGAAATCGTTTTAAATCTTTTAAATTATCGGGGGGAAGAATCTGCTGAATGCCGTTACCTTTTTTGGATCGGCCCTTATACCGTCAGCACACACTACATACCCCAGAAATTCAACCTCAGTTTTCATAAAATTAGTTTTCTCTAAGTTAACTTTCAAATTACATTCCTGTAAGCGGGAAAATACCGTATCGACGTTTCGAATGTGCTCCTTCTCGTCTTTTCCGAAAACTATAATATCGTCGATATAGACATAACAGATACGACCAACATGTTCTCTCAAAACGTCGTCAATCATCCTTTGGAAGATTGCTGGCGCATTTCGGAGCCCAAACGGGAGTCTCAGAAATTCGTATTTCCCCATTTAGTGTGGAAAAGGCTGTTTTAGGAATATCTGAGGGTTTCATGGAGATTTGGTGAAAACCGGAAGTCAAATCAATAGTTGTAAAAAACCTAGCGTCACCTAAACTTGTGAGGATTGAAGTTATGTCGGGAATAGGATATGTATCGGCAGTGGTTACTGAATTTATTCGTTTGAAATCGACTACCATCCTATACTGTTTTTCGCCATTGGGTTTCGGCTTCTTTGCTACGATCCATATAGGTGAATTGTATGGGCTTTTCGAGGGTCTTATTATGCCCTCGGACAACAACTCATTAATTTGCCTTTCGACCTCTTCCCTCATGCACACGGGATACGGATAGCTTTTAGTGTAGATCGGTTCCTGAGTTGTGGTTTTTATCTCGGCCAGCACATTGGTTCTTACAGATTCTCCTTCTTTAATTGGCTTGAAAAGCTGTGTATTTTGTAATAAGTTTATGTATTGCGTCTTTTGCGTCGTCCGATGTTTGGTCGTTAATTATGAAATTAATCTGTTCAGAAATCATATTTTTGAGAGTAATTTGAGCACCAGAAAGTATCGTCCCCGATTATCCCATCAAAAGAAGATGGCCTGGCAAAACGAAAAAGGTTACAAGACTATCGTTCCCAAACCTGTTAAAGAATTTCCCTACTATTTTCCGGTTGACTGTAATTTTGCCTGCAGCTGAGTGTACTGTAAAGGGAGAGGGTAAAGTGATAGAACCAGCATCTAATGTTTCCTTAATAAAATTTTTGTTGGCCCCTGTATCTATTAAAAAATTTAAGTTTTCCCCCTTTTTTGTTAGATACTCTATATATGGAAGGCTGGAGAGGCGCTTCCCATAAAATTTTCGTCGCTTCCGACTTCTTCGTTAGTAGTTTCCTCCTGAACTACCTTTTCCTCGTAATCCTTCGTCTCGAGGTTATAAAGCCGTTGTTGTTTTCCTGGAAAATTACCCCAGGAGGCACTGCGCTTATACCCATTTCCAGGCCGGTTCATGTAATTTACCTGCCTGGTTTGAATGGAGCGGTCCACATCCATTTTTTCTGCTGGCTTAAGCTCAGTTAGACGTGGTGGTGAGGATGATTGCGATGGCCTTTCACCGCTGTACGTGTTACCTGAATAATGGGCGGCGTGACCTCTTCCGAACCGGTTAAAATTACCAGGAAAAGGCCTTCTGGGTATGAAGGGAGCAGCTGGACGATTATCTAATTTAGGCAGCTGGTTTACAGGAACTGTTATCTTGTTCGGGGTGTTAGAGTGAATTGTCGAGATTCGCATGCTTAAGTTCTGCAGATCTAAACATGCTGAGTAAGCCAGGTCAGGCAGGGTTTTTGGTTTTTGGATGATCAGCATACGCGACATTTCCCCATTTAACCCACGAATAAAAACATCAAGTGCACGGTTCCGGTATGTTTCCACCAAGGCACTTATTGTCTCTTGAGAGTAATTCTCGGTTTTAAGTTTGTTTATTATTAATGAAAATTGGTGGTTTACAGCAGCGTAGAATTCGTCAATAGCGTCCTCATATCCCTCTTGTCTGCATAGTGCAGCGAGAGGATACGTTTGATTGTGTCCCAGTCTTCATCGAACACGTTATATGACACCAGAGCAGTGTCCGCTGCACCCCTAACTTTTTGCCTAATGTGCCTAAGGATTGCTCGGTATATGGGTTTATTCCGGACGATCTCATAGTCCTGCAAGATGGCCTCGACGCTATGGATCCAGGAAACATATTGCGTCGGACTACCCTCAAACGTCCTTAGCTCTTTGACGCAGTCGGGCAGCTTCCCAATTTCCTTTAGCTCTTCTTCCGTTCGCGGCCCTTGCAGGACATTCCTATTCCCCTCTACCCTAACATTATCGACAAAGGGATTCCTTTCGCTTTCCCTTTGTTCGAAGGTAAGGAGGCGTGCCTCCAGGTCTTTCACCACCTCGGCTATTCCCGAGTTACTCTCTATTGTCGCCAACCGCCCCCAGTGAGGTCGGTTAGCGATTTTCTCATTTCCTCCATTTTTAAATTTGTTAAACGTTAAAGTTTGTTTTGGTTTATTAACAGAATTCTACTCCTGAACTTTTTTTTATTTATTTTTTTTTTATATATATTTTTCACTCTGCTGTGAGAGAGGGAAGCTACTTTCAACTTAAAGGCACGACTTGACTTTCAGTTTTTATATAATGTTAATTTTAATATATTATTTAATTAATTTATTTATTTTTATTTTTAATGAAATTTTCTGACGTTTAGCAAGGAAGCAATGTTCACTTACCCAATATGATTTTGAAAGTTTTTCTTATCTTCTTTATATATACTCTTAAGTTCACTCACAGCAGCATTTGAGCGACGTATTATGCAGGATTTGATTCCAATTATGATCAATCTAAAAGAACAAAAACACATTAGTATGTGGTATTTATGGTTGGGAGCCAGCCACGGAAGAATTGCAGTATCCTTTTTTGAAGTCAGCGTTTATATTTGCAGACGACCTACTAAGGTGCAATTATCTTCACGGCCTATCAGATACCCTTTGTGATCTCCAAAATAGAAAGATTGTTTTTTAGGCAATCTATCACCGGGTAAATCTTCAAGACACTTTTGACTGACTCTACTTTGGCACAATTTATTTTCAATTTTCTTGCTTTCAGTTTTATCTTTTTTTTTTCTCTATTTTTAATTTTCAAATTTTCTCTTTTTTTTTTGTATATTATTTCCTCTTTTTATATATATTAAAAAAGATTTTTGTTGCTCAGTGACAGTGGTTTTAAAATATGTATGATACATGCACTATCACTGCAGCACTGATTATTGGAGGCCCGTGGTGATGCTTCAATTTAATTATTAAATATTGTAGTTTATCTGGAGTTTCAAATTTATATAACCTGAGGGTCTTCGGGGTCACAGGTACAGAGTGCGGCTAAAGTAACTATATGATTTGTTTTTTAAATAACTATTGAATGGAATGAAAAAAACAAAAAAATTTATGATAAAAAGAAAGTTTATTTTATGTTATTTTTTTACATTAATTATGAAAAATAATATCAGTTAAATGAGAACCGTTTGCTCTAACGCAAAAATGTGCTCTTTTTATGACATTTTCCATAACTTTGTTGAGTGTTTCTTGTGGTATACGATCAATTTCTTCTTGAATGTTGTCCTTTACTTGCTGCAAGGTTTGGGGCTTATTCACATAAACGTTGTCTTTGAGATAGCCCCACAAGAAAAAATCCGGTGCAGTCAAATCTGGCGATCGTGGTGGCCATCTCAAATCGCCGTTTTTAGAAATTATCCGATTTGGAAATTGTTGTCTTAATAAGTCCATCGTTGCACGGGCTGTATGAGCTGTTGCACCATCTTGTTAAAACCATATATTGGCGTTTGGTGGCAATTGCGGAAATAAAAAATTTTGTAGCATTACTCTGTAACGTTCTCCATTTATTGTTTCACATACACCTTGATCGTTTTCAAAAAAAAAAGGACCGTAAACTTTTTGGGCGGTAATGCCACACCAAACGGTAACACGAATTGCGTGTAAAGATTTCTGATGAAGATTTTTGGGATCCCCAAAATCTGTTGCTGCAAGGTTTGGGGCTTATTCACATAAACGTTGTCTTTGAGATAGCCCCACAAGAAAAAATCCGGTGCAGTCAAATCTGGCGATCGTGGTGGCCATCTCAAATCGCCGTTTTTAGAAATTATCCGATTTGGAAATTGTTGTCTTAATAAGTCCATCGTTGCACGGGCTGTATGAGCTGTTGCACCATCTTGTTAAAACCATATATTGGCGTTTGGTGGCAATTGCGGAAATAAAAAATTTTGTAGCATTACTCTGTAACGTTCTCCATTTATTGTTTCACATACACCTTGATCGTTTTCAAAAAAAAAAGGACCGTAAACTTTTTGGGCGGTAATGCCACACCAAACGGTAACACGAATTGCGTGTAAAGATTTCTGATGAAGATTTTTGGGATCCCCAAAATCTGTTGTTTTGTTTATTTACGAAACCGTTCAAGTGAAAATGCGCTTCGTCGGTCATCATTAAATTTGACAAAAAATGTTCATTTTGATCAACGAGATTTAAAACTGCTCTAGCATATTCCAAGCGCAATACGAAGTCCTCAGGATTTAGTTTTTGGACTAGTTGGATTTTGTAAGGGAAGAGGTGCAAATCGTGTTTTAAAATTCGCCGAAGAGTGCGGTCAGAAAGCTGCAACTGGGAAGATCGTCTTCTCGTTGATGTCTCCGGATTTTCTTCGACGCTCTGTCGCACAGCATCAATATTTTCGGCCGATCTGCCAGTTCGAGGTCTGCCCATACGTCTTGAATCTCCGACAGTCCCATATTCAGCAAAATTATTCACCATCGAACGAATGGTTGGACCCGTTGGAGCAGTTCTTACACCATAAAATCTTCTGTATGCACGTTGAGTATTAATTATCGAACGATGATTTTCAATGAATAGAAAAACAATCTTAGTTCTTTGCGCAATTGTATAGCGTTCCATTTTTAAATATTCTCCCAAGTTTAATTTCTGAAATAGGAAAAAAGAAAAAGTTAAATACTCGCAAGCAAAGAAGTTACAATTGTTTTACATCATATAGTAACTTTAGCCGCACCCTGTATTTAATTTTGTTATATCCTTGCGTCATCCCATAGGAGTTGCAGGATCAAGACATGAATTTATGAGACTCGGAGGGTCTTCGGAGTCAGAGTTTTTTTTTATTTTTTATTATTTTTTTATCATTATTTTCATTTTCACTAACACTAAGCACATAGCCACGGGACCTCACAAGAATACATTTAAGTATCCCGTACCGACGCAGTCACTACACTTCCTTCTGTGCTCTCCGCAATGATTTCAACATTGCAGACTAATTGCTTGCTTCATTAAACATTTCCCACTATCTGGAGGGACTATGTTTATCCGTTTTAGATGCTGCCCACCAGTCATCCTACTCAGGCACAGTTTACCTCACGCCCCGCCAATAACCATCTGACACTTTTGGTTGGAGAGTGTCCTGGAATATTGGTTGTGGGGAGATAGTTTTTACCCTAATCAATAAACTGGAGGGTCCCCCTTTCGGAGTGAATCGCAGCTTATTTTCCGCCAAAAGCTTATTCAAACTGGAGGGTCCCCCTTTCGAAGGAATCGCAGCTTGTACCCCCACAAGGAATTAGTAGCACCAGGATAGTGCAAGGATCAACGCCGGTCCCTGCTCGGGCGCCAGTTAACGCGTCTCGAACGCGCTATTTAAAAAAATATATTTAGCTTGAGCTAGCCAATGCCCCACTGGCCAATTATTACTACTCACTTCTGTTCCAATCAAAATGAATTACAATTAGCTTTTTTCTTCTTATAATCAAATTTATTATAACTTTTATATTATTACAACTTAATTCGGCCACGCCAAGATCAAGACTAAGAACTAAGACGAACCTAACTTAAGCATAACACATAAATCTTGTTCTTATTCTATGATAATGTCTATACATACACTAGCCCCTCAATATCTGCTGACTCTGCTGTTCCCACGCTTAGCCATCGTCGCAGCAGCGTTCGCTTGCTCACCGGCATGCACCGGACGCGCGACTTATTTTACTTCTTTAGAAGTAAAGAAAAAAAAAATAGATTTTTATTTTTTATTTACCCGAAGGCTTCTTTATTTTCTTGAATTCAGATTAAGACTAACTTACTTAAAAATATTACAATCCAATGTAACCTCTTAAGATACAAAATAAATACATTACTACAAAAATACAAAATACATATTTCCTGCCTTTGATTGCATTTTTTGTGTTGCAACCAATATTTAGAATTGTTTACATATGAAAACCCAAAACACTTAAGTGGGTCAGTTGGATTGCAAGAGCAATTCGATACATTGTTTACAAATTGCCGATGCTAGTGAGTTTTGGGTTAAGCAACAGCGGCACATGACAAAGTGTTCTGTAATCCGAGAATATGTTTTTGAGTTAAATGTTTTTATATTCTTTATTCGGTTAATTGTTTTGAAATAATTTATGTTGCCCAATTGATTGGCAGTTTGGTTGAAACATGAGGTTTCTCAAGTGACGTTGATGTCGACATGACCCGCGTGCAGGTGCTAGACGCATTGTCAGCACTTTTATAGTTTTAGGTTGTCGCACGCTCGCCGTAAATTGGGCGTGTATTTATATAACTAAATATATATGAATAAATGATTTCACGTTTACTTATAAGCTAAGGTTTCCAAAAGGATGAGCAAAATAAATACCAAAATGAGTATGTCTAAATCTGCCTAGGTGGGGCAGTGGTGCTGATGGTGATCACGGATCACACTCCCTGGTTCGGGGTTTATACTGACCCAGTACGGTCCGGCCGTGTTGCGCTAAGAGAACAAAACAATTAGAGTCAAAGATAGAGAAATATGTGGAAGCAAATTTGTACGAAATTTGGTTCCTTACAATATTATGAGGCAAATTAAAAAATGTTGAGATGGCAAGTACAGGGTCGTAAATATTCTGCATCCCAGATGGCAGACCACTGATGACAATATCTGCACGGTTTAGACGGCGTTGTAGTACATTGTTTTCATGCTCTAGATCTTTAATTTTATTGTTGGTGGTAGTTTCGACAAGCTTAATTAACTGATGGCAGTGTGTTATATCGGATTTAAGGTCTTTTAAAGTAGATGACCACTCGAACTTGACTTCATCTATTAAACCAGTAAAATATTGCTTCATGTCAGCTAAACCCTCTCGAAGTTCTGCACAGAGAAAGGATAAAGAGTTGTCTTGAGTTGGAGGGTTAGCTTTGCATTCCTTACAAGTCCACGATAAGGCTCGGTTTTTCAAAAGAAAGGCATGTTGATCCGTCGTTATATCCACACATGTGATATGAAACCAATTTCCACATATAGCACATCCAACGCTTGGTTGTTGCTTTCCAACATTTTTATTGCAGACTCCACAACTAGCATTTTTTATTGGTGCCATATTTGATTTCGAAGTTCAACAAACGTTCAAGGTTAGCAAAAGCAGAACAAAGCAACTGAAGACAAAAAAAATAAAAAAATGCAATAACAATTGCAGGCAGCAGCAAATAACAACAACAGCAATTAAACATGGAGACGTTTCTAGCAAGTAACAATTTATTAGGAATTTAATTAATTTTATTTCGCGAAAACTAGGTGCGTAATTTGGCGAATTTTATGTAGAATCAGTTCTAGGCTGCTTTTATTAGTAATTTATGATAGCAAAGATATTTTAAACTTCTTTTAGACTATAGTTTAGATAATGAATTTGACCGACGACTTTAAATTCGTTCTACTCGAACATAGCGTTGCCAACCGATGGCAATTTGTTTGATAAATTTTCATGTTTTATTTTATTGTGCAGAACCTCGTGTGGTTTTCCAATTATCACAGAATGAATTGTCTTATTGTACTGCTGAGCAGCACGAATTATAGATTCTACATCACTTATTAAATTGAATTCCTCTTTCATACATCTGGCTATTTCAATTATGGTCGAATGGACCCTTTCTACTCGACCATTTGTTACTGAATGTCTTGGGTCACAATAATAAATTTCAATATTCATTCTTTGGGTTAGGGATTTGAATTGAGGAGTTGTGAATCCTGGCTCGTTATCAACGGTTAGTTTTTCGACTTCAGGAAAACTTTGTAATATTTCTAGGACTTTTTCACTTAAATTTGATTTGTCTTCTATGTGTTTAATTACTAGGAATTTAGAACATGCGTCAATACTTGTTAAAAATTTTAATTTTTGTGCATAAAAAATATCTATGTGTACTTGCCTCCCCTCTTCCTTTGGAATTGGAGCCTCTCCAATTTGAATCTTTTTTGGATGTCTGTCATATTTATTTTTGTTACAAATTTCACAATGTTTGGTGTATTCTTTAACATTTTTATTCATATCTGGCCAATAGTATTTTTTATAAATTTGTTTTAAATTTTCTCTGAAATTTCTGTGCGCTCTACAATGAGTTTGTTCAACTATGCTACCCTGATCTTCTTTATTTGTGATATCTAATGGAAAGTTTTTTGTGAATACAAATTTGTTTGAGAATGTTATTAATAATATGTTTTTGATTTCGTACAAATCTTCGATTGTGCGATCATATTCTATAATATGTCTAACAATATTGAAAACTTTTAACTGTTCATGAATTGTAAACCTATTTTTACTTAAAAGGATCTGTTGTTTGAATTGATTAAGTGGTTTCGTTGTCTCTTTAATTTGTGTATTGTCACTGCTTTCAACAGAATGTTGGGTTTCATTGTCTGATGAGTTTTCAGATAGGTTATTGAGATATTGTCTTGAAAGGCCATCGGCTACTGTGTTTGTAGTACCGGGCTTATAAACCATTTTTGGCGAGAATTCCTCTATGAAAGCATGCCAACGTTTCATTTTGGCATTTGGATTGCGGCTAGAGACCGCGAAGGTTAAAGGCTGGTGGTCGGTTTGAATTTCTTAGTTACCCCGTAATTTCTTAAAGGTAATTTCGTAAAGGTAATTTCTTAAATTTTTGAGAGCCCAGACAATGTCGTACAGCTCTTTCTCGTTTGTAGCATAATTGATTTCTGTTGAATTAAGTGTTTTAGAAATAAAAGTTATTGGCTTTCCTTCTTGACTTAAGACTCCACCGATAGCAGTGTTGGAAGCATCTGTAGTCAATGTGAATTTTTTATTGAAGTCTGGTTGTGATAGTTCAACTTGGTAGCTTTTTTAATTTTTGACACGCTAATATTCCATCCTGATCTAGTTGTAATTGTATTTTTTTTGACATATATTGCGAAATTTTTCCGTTTTCACCGGAAAGATGTTTCGTAAGTGGTTTTGTAATTGAGGCATTATCCTTAATAAATTTCCGGTAATAACCGGTCATACCAAGGAAACGTCTAAGTTGCCTTAGTGTATTCGGGATTGAAAAATTACTGATGGTTTCTATCTTTTTTGGGTCAGATTTAATAACGTTTTGGGCGATAACATATCCCAAGAATTCAACCTCCTTTTCATAGAATTTTGATTTTTCTAAGGAAATTTTCATGTGTGCTTGTTTAAGTGTATTAATTATTATTTTAAGATCCCTAGTGTGGTCTTCTAGATTTTTTGAATATACTATAATATCATCTATATAAACGTGACATATTTTTCCAATATATTCACGCAATATATTATCCATTGTTCTCTGAAAAATGCTTGGAGCATTTCTTAATCCAAAGGGTAAACGAAGGTATTCATATTTTCCGTTATTCACAGAAAATGCTGTTTTCTCTATGTGATTTTCACTCATTAAAATTTGGTGAAAGCCAGACTCTTAATCTATTGTTGGAAAGTATTTTGAAGTGTTCAAGTTAGAAAGTATAACACTTACGTCTGGTATGGGGTAACGATCTGGTATTGTTTGTTCATCCAATTTTTTAAAGTCTATAACCATCCTAAGTTTTGGAGTTCCATCAAGGTTTATTCCTTTTTTTTGGGACGACCCAAATGGGAGAATTATATGGACTTTTACTCTGACGTATTATTCCGTCGTTTAATAATTTTTTTATTTCATTATTTACAAATGCGTTGACAGATAATGGATAAGGATACTGTTTACTCCATATAGGAGTTTCAACAGTACTCCGAATTTGTGCTTTTACATCCGTTACAAGAGGTAATTTTAAATTTATATTTGAGTTTATCAACTCAATTTATTTTATTATGTATTTTTTTAATTTATTTAATTTATTAATTTCTTTATCGAAATGCTCTCCGACTGGCATTTTTGAAATATTTTGCACAAAGTTATTTATTGGTTTTATATTGCCGGATTTTTATATCCCAAAGAATTTTTATTTAATTTGTTTTCAATATTATTGCCGGTAAAAGCTTCGGCTGGGGTTTCAAGATCTTTTGATCCTGAAAATGCATCTTCAAATTCTTTATTTTTCATTATATAATTGATTTTTTTAAAGTCATTTTCATATAAATGGATTTTATATTTTCCGTTATTAAATAATAAGATCTCTTTTTCGAAATCCAATATAATATTTGCTTTTTTTAATAAATTTAATCCTATGAGCAAATCTGCTTCTAAGTCCTTTATCTCGTAAAACTTCTCTTTTGTATTAAATAATGTTAACTCCGAATAATGTTCTATTATAATGAAACCATTAATCGTTTTAACTCTTTTATTTATTGCCATCTTATTTCTATTCAATAATATTCCTGCTTTGCAATAGCAGCTGGTTGCTCCTGTGTCAACCAAGATTCTAAGTCGTCGTCCTGTTTTGTCACTTGTGGCGTAAATGTAGGGGAGATGGGACTTTCCTCTAAAAAGGCACTTTCGCAAATGTTATTTATTCTTTGGTGTTTGTTTTGTAATTGCTCGGAGTTGCTTTGGAATGGTCTTTTTTCTCCGTAGTTATTTCTTTGTTGTAATTGTGAATTATTTTTAATATTTGGCCTATACGCGTTATAAGTTTGCTGACTATAATGTGATTTGAAATTATTCTTATTTTGATGCCAGTTATTTGATGGCCTATTATTATTTGTTTGTTGTCTAAACATTGAAGAACCTCTATCAACGTCCATAGGCTCTGGTTTTGGTTGTGAAAAATTATTGTAAGCTTTTTGGCCAAGGAAATTATTTTGTCTTTTATAATTATTTTGTGGGTATCTTAAATTGTTTTGAAATCTAATGTTAGGATCTTTTGATCCCATATTTTTATTAAATTGAAGGGCGAAGTTTGAACTCATGTTATTAGATTCCAACTCTTGAGCTTTGGCAAGAGCGTTGGATAGGTCTCCCGGCGATAAAGAGAATAGAATGTTGGAAAGAGGCGCATTTAATCCTGTTATAAAAATGCGAAGGGCGTTTCTCCGATGTGTGTCATTTAATTCTTTTGTTAGTGGTGAACTATTGCCATGAGTCATTATAGTTTTATTGATGAGTAAAGTTAGCTTTTTGTCGAAGGACACTCAACTCCTGCTCAATGATGTGATTTGGCCTCTTATCCGTATAAGCCAAGTCAAGTCTACTTATTATACGTCAAAATTTAATGGTGTTCCGTGGTTGGTGAGTACGTCATTTGCCTCTTGGCTTATTTTATTTCGTAATATGGTAACTGCTGCAAAATAATTTCTACTACCTTTATTATATAGACTAAGTGTATTATGGGCAACTTCCCTCTAGCTAACGTATCCTTTTCCAGAAAATTCCGGCAATGATTTTATTATATGTAATAATGTCTCCGTACATGTAATTGAATCGTCAATTATTTAATTTTTGAACTCGGTCAGTCTGTCCGATCCCCTGTCACTATCCTTAGTTGGTTTTTTAATTGTTCAATTTCTGTTCTTAAGGGGGCACATGACATTCGCGGCAGAGAAAACATACCTTTATTTAAAAATTCATAACTCAGTCAAAAACAAACATTTTTCCAAAATTTTTTTTATTGTAGAGAAGTGAACAAATTACAAAAAAAAAAATTAAAAAAAAATATATTTTTCACTCCAACATGGTTTTATAGAGCTCCAAACTGGCGGCAGAGAAGAAACGGGGCCTCGTGGTTGCAGCGCTGGGAGTTGCAAAAACTGTCCGATCTGGAAAAAAATTACTTTTTTAAATCATAACAAAATTGGTTATCGTATGACACGTGTTGTGCTGTTTCTTATAGTTTTTTGCACTCGTTGAGCAATTCGGGCTTCTTTTGAAGCTTCATATGCCTTCACTCTGGCGCATTTCAAACGATTTGCATCATTTCCTTTGGAAAAATTCAATGCTGTAGCTCCTATGGTGATACCAAGTAGTTGAAACATTTGCAAATAACTATAAGCGCCGTCATTGTAAGTAGACACTGCCATGCAGCTTGCAATATTAAACCTCTTTTGCCTTTGCGATCTAAAGAAAGACGCTTCATTTTTCAATATTGTTCACAAAAAAACCACGACTTCACGCTGCAAAAGATGCCAAATAACTGAGCATATAAAATAAAAATTCCACTATATGAGTTATAAATATAAAGAAATTAAAAAACACAAAAGTCCAGTTGCAGAAAAACGCAAAAGTCCATCGTCTTGTTGACCGCTTTGTAGTAAAATGTGTAACCATTTGGTCCATACAATCTACGCCAGCTTTTTCATTGTAAAAGAAAATTGCTTCGGGTTTCATTGCTTCCCCTTTGCAATGTTTCGTATAATGAACGATCGAAAGAAGGTTCACACATTAATTTTTTTTTTGGCACGTAGCTGCAAATTGATACCAAATTTTCGTGGAATCCAAATAACGACGACAAAACAGGACGAGAACGATCCTATCTCATTTCGTTAGGAATACATCTTTTATTGGAGCGAATGGTACCAACAAATGCCAGACCAATTCTGGCCAGACGCTTTACTTCTTCTAAAGTAGTAAAAAAGTGGTCAGCTACAATTGTACGGCCAGTATTGCTGTACGGCTTTGCGAGTTGTATCAAAACATTTTCACCTTGATTCACTTCCCGTTCTTCTCCTTCTTGTCGACCGGTATAGAGCTTTCCTTGCAGTGGATATTTAGATTTGGAATCGCAAGCCCACCAAATCCCATATTTCGCTGGTTTTGATGGTATGTACTGAGTAAATTTAGTTTTTCCACGATATGGGAACAGTTGTTCATCAATTGTTATGCTGCCATGCGGACTATAGTTTTTGGCAAGATTTTCATTTAAAAAATTTCAAACGTCACGAATGGGTGCAGCTGTGTCATCGCGCAGTCACTGAGCGCGTGTTCTGCCATCATCAAAACGAATGTATCGTGCCAGTGCAGAGAATCGATTAAAAGACATGGCTGCTCTGAATATGGGTAGATTATTTGACTGCCACAAAGCTTTTGTGGTTTGCATATTATTGTGGGAGTAATCAAAGAATGCCAAAAGAATGCCGACGAATGCGTCCAATTCAGTTGCGGTCAAATCTGTCCAAACTTTTTGATTTTTACTGGGATTAGCTGCATTCCACTTCTCGACTACAGCTTTTCCATGGCGATTCGCTTCAGAAATGATAATAAATATTATATTTGGTGTGAACAATTTTTTTAACACCTCAATTGGAACACTGTTTTGTTCCTTCGGACCAGGTCGAAATCGCATGATATTGTGTTGACGTAAACGCACTCCAATATTTGGTTCATTTTTACACCATATAGTACCGTCCTTACCAAGAAAAGAATCTTCGGTAGCATTCTGTTCAATTTCTTCATCGTCGTCACTATCGTCACTATCAAACACTTCATCTGCTTCGACAACCCAATCATTTTCGACATCTGAGGCATCGCCATCGTTTGGCATATAATTTAGATCCATATCGTCGTCAACTCCTTGGAAGTCATCAATCTCATCATTTGCAACCACTTCTTCAGCGGCTCTTTCACGCTCTAACTCATTGGCCAATGCTTCTGCTAGTCGTGTATGGAAATTCACATTACCACTACTAAATCGCGTATTATAAACAAACTGTACTTCTTCACCCATTTTTTTTTTCGAATAAATAAAAATTATTGTCTGTACCTTTCAAAGTTCACTATGCAACTGAAGCGAAAAAATATAAAATCCATAAAAAACCCTTGTTTGTGTTTGCCTCCATTGCTGTGAGAGTGATGTGAGTAAACAAACGCAGAGAAAAATAAAAAATACCAATAAAGTAAAGTACTCTTCATACAAAATGTGTGTGTATCTGGCCAGATACATGCGCTACGTATACGATGTATAGATGAAAAAATCCACATTAATTTTGTTTGTTGTTTTTTTTTTTAGTGTGGTTTTTTCTTAAACCGATACCTAACAATATTTGTAGAGGGTACCTGGAGACTCAAACCCCTAGCTAAATTAGAAATAAATTTAAATCACAGTTAAATTCGTAAAATATCTGGCCGTCTGGTGCATGACGGAGGGTTAAAATGGATTTAGAAATGATAGTGGTATTCGCTCTTTCGTGTATTAGATGTACTGATTGTAATTGTACCGATAAATACAAGGGAAAGATTGAGTGACTTCTTCCACAGCAGTGTATCTACTATTGGCGACACTGGTGGGAATTGAACGTTTTTTCCTTATTTTAACATTTTCCATTACAGATTCCATTTCAGATGGATTTTAAACCGTTCTAATTAGAAAACGATATGATGTGACGAGCTAGCGCGAAAAATTATGGCGAACAAAGGACAAGAAATGGTACCAAGAATGCTGCCAAGTAATGTCAGAATGATACAATTAACACATACAATTACATTACAATCATCTTTTGATGTTGTAAAGAAACACATAAAGTGTAACTTCAGAAGCTATGTTATTTGTTGTTGCATGTGTATTTAGTGTAATTTTTTGACAGAAGTACACTAGTGTATTCATAAATACACAAAAGAGCGAATACCACTGATGTTTAATTTAGCTAGTGTAACTGTTTTGGCTATTTCGTTTAAATGATTTGCAAGTAGATCAATATTGTAATTGATCTGATTAAGGTATTGCTGTTCTTCTATTGTCTCTTCAATGTTTCCTATTTTATTAGAGTTTTTGTTAATGGAATTTTCAATTTTTTCTTGTTCTCTATTTATATGCTCTGTGATGTTTGTAATTATTTCTGTTAATTTGTGATTCAAAATAGCATGGTTATTGAGAGCGGAAGTTATATTTATTGTACTTCCTCTAATGTTTTCTATTTGTTTGTTGAGTGTGTGTGCATCATTTGCGTCCATATTACCGGTTATAGTCTTTATAACTGTACCTAGCCCGTTAAATATTCCACGTCTTTGTCTTTTTATTGGTAAAAGGATCCTATATTGTCTTTTTAGTTCATTTAATTTTAGTTTTGTAATTTCAATACCATTTATTGGAGATCCATGTTTTTCTAGATTTTGCAAGTTTCTGTCAATGTTAATTATGTTTTTACCGTATGTGTCTAAGTCTATTATATGAATGATATTCCTATGTGTTATTACGGTCTTGGCTTTGCCTAGGAAGTATGGAAGAATTCCCTGGTTTTTGTTAAGGTCTTGCACCTGGATTAATTGGGATGCAATTGGGGTGCAAAGAAAATTTTATAAGTTTATTCTATTATTATTTTTTTTTTGTTTTCTTATTCTTGCTTTATGAATTTTTTTTGTTACATGTTGTTTGTATAGTGATATTGTTATCGGTTTCTACCTTATGTTTAGAAAAACGGGGTGCAATTTTATTTCTTCTACTACCTCTTCTATAGACTGTATCATTTTCTTTCAGTTCTTCCGGATTTACCCTGTTAAGATTTAATTTGTCTATTCTTTTATTCTTCCTTATTTCCATATGTTTTGTTATCATGGGATACAATTTTTCCTGGAATTCATTTAATTTGCTTAAATAACTTTTGTGTTCGTTATTATATTTAATATTGTTTTCGAATTTAAATGTTCTACCGTGGTAAAGCTCAAAGGGTGTAAGTTTAGTTGCAGAGTGTATTGAGTTATTGTTAGTTATAAGGGTTTCTTCTAACATTTCATCATGGTCTAAATCAAGTTTATTTGTCTTCCGTTTTGTAAGTATTAGGCGGTAGATTTCTGTTAGTGTCGAGTGTAACCACTCGACTGGTGCATTGCTGGTTGTTTGTTGGAAGGAGGTACGTGTTGTTCGATATTAAATTGTTTACAGAAGTCTCCAAATATTAAGCTTGAGAATTCTGATCCTATTAGGTAGCCGAATTACAATAAGCTGTTGTTTTACTTTTATTTTATTTTATATCTTAACTATACTGTATGTTTGAGTTCTTAGGAATTTTGGCTGGCTGTTGTTGCAGTTCCCATGAATTCGGCTGGCTGTTGTTGTGCAATTATGTATATCTGTCGATGGTGCACTTCCGTTGGCTTAAAGGTGTCAGCGGCTGTTAGTGTGTCGCTCGTGGCGGTTTCATGGGTGTTTGTTGAATTGTTGTTGTTGTTGTTGTTGTTGTTGTTGTTGATATTGGTACCTCAGAGGTTTAGGTTTCAGTGGGGGTCATAACTCGCGCCTATATGAATTTCTTCGGTTATTTTCAAATGGCTCCGTTGCATATTGAATTTTTTTATTTTTTGACAAATATTTTGCTGTTGCATTTATAGCAATTTCTTCCGCCACATTTTGTTCCAGTGGCTCAAAATCGTACTCATCAGAATGCTCACTCATTTCTGCAACGCATTCTTCCTCCATTGTGAAATCATCGTCACTATCTACTGCAGATTCTTCTGCTTCACTTCCAGATTCGGAATCCATATCATATTCGTCTCTTTGACGATTTTCACGTAGATTTTTTTCCATTTTTTTTTAAATCAATTGAATGTATGTATAACGCAATTAAAGTATGCGGCAGATAAAAATCACTTCAAAATTCACTAAAATCACTTATCACTTCAAACAAATTCAAAAAAATATTCACTCGTGTGTGTTCAAGAACAAACTGAAAACAAAAAAATGAAATAAAACGAGCCTGGCCCAAAAAACAACTGCAATAACCATCGGCAGATGTATTGTATTGCAGATGTATTGTCAAGTTGATACAAGGGACCGATTCGTAACTATTTCGTCTCAGGTAATACCAGAAATGCCCGAACATTAAAAACTCATTAGCCCGATTCTACAGGCAAAATCATGCTATTTTCCCAAAAACCGGTTCTTTCCATCGGGCAGTTTTTTTTTTATTCAACTTTAAAGACAAAAATTGTATCAAATTGATACGAGGGACCGATGAGGGTTAAAACGCCCGCCATTTAGCGAATTCTTAACCAATTTTTAGAATTGTTGAGTTTAATGAAAAGATATTTTTACGTACAATTAATTTTTGTGAAAAAACAAATGACGTTAATGGAATTTTATTTAATTAACCTCTACTGCACCCAAAGCCATATATGGCTTTCGATTTTGAAATTAGAATTTTCAACGGATATTAGCAGCTACGAACAAGAACAATTATTAACATTCCTTAGCAGACGATTGTAATTGTGTAAAAAATGTTTTTGTAATTTTTTTTACGCAGCTGCAAAGAAAATCTCAGTTTAGTTTATCAGTGCTTGTGTTGCTTTGTGGCTGGAGATTTCAGAAAATATTTAAAACATATATTTTTTTTAGTTACGTGTTAGTAAGTTTACTTATATAATTTTTTTTAAAGAATTCATAGCCTAGTGATTGATGTTTGTGTGGTTGTTTTTCAATTGTACATGTAAAACTCTTGAAATCACGCATTTCTTCGAACAGCGATATATGGCTTTTAACGCATTCAAAGAAATGTTCGTACAATTTTTTCGTGTGTCATTTTGGTCATATTTGGAGGATACATGTCTTCAGTTGGCAAAACCCTAACCAAATAGAAGGTTGGACATGCTTCAACGCCAAATACTCCAGCAAATAGGAAAAGAGGTTGAGATCTCTGAGCTTCAATCCCGACTTTAGATTATATCTGTGGACATTTGACAAAACAACCTCTTTCAAATTGACTAACTTTTCAGGAAAGCGAAAAAATTGTTTTACAGCTTCAATTTTGTATGAATAATTTTTTGCGAAGAAATTTAAAGAAATGTTATGGTTTATTATTGTGCACAAATATCAAGCAAACATTTCTCTTTAACAGTTTTTTATCTAAGGTCACTGGTTTTTTTTAAAAAAATAATAGTTTTAAACAAGATGTTTTGTCAAACGAATTTTTGAAAAAAAAATCAGCTTATATCACAAGTTGTTTTATCAAAATGGTTTTGAGTGAAAACAAATGAAATCTTGGCCGCTTATGTCAAGACAAGTTGTTTTGCTAAACTGGCGTGTTAAAAAAAGAACAAAAGAAGTTGTTTTAGCAAAATAATTTTTTTTTTATTTAAAAACTGTTTACCCGTTTTTTAATTCAATGCTTTGCAATAAACAAGAAATTAATACAAATTATTTTTTTAGTTGAAGCAACTCATTACATTTCATTTTTGCTTAAAAAATTGTTTTAAAAAACAATCATTGAAACAATAAAAAATCAAATATATGGACGATAATACAGAGATAATAATAATTAAAGGCACTTAAGCTGATTCCCCTTCATCAAGATCCGAGTCAATTTCGACTTGACCATCGCCTTCAGCTTTTATATTTTGGTAAAATCCGTGAAAATGTGTATCGATCAAAGGCAGCATGTCTAACAAATCCTTTTTTTTGTTTTTCGATATAGCTAATGGAGACGTGTAACTTGGAACCAATTGTGGATTTGGAATTTTTCGACGACGTGAGCTTATGTCTAGTTTCTTGAAGTCCTCTTCTGATTGTAATGACTGTTTGTATTGCAGAACACCAGGATTACTCTTCTCATACCGCATCCAACGAACCGTTTTCCACTCAAAGTTTCCACCTTAAAATTATAAAATATAAAAAAAAGATTTAATAAGAATATTTTGTAATAAGGCTATTTTTGAGTTTGTCTAAAATGTATCTTATTGTCTTAATCTTAATTTAAAGAGTTTGAATAAGATTTGCACAATTAAATACAATCTGGTCGAGTTCAGATGACAAAAATTTAGTTCAATAAAAATAAATATTCGGAACTCGTACATACCTGAAACCTTGTTCGTTCTCCATATATATTTCTCCTTCAGCAGAGTCTTAAAATCAAAGAAATCCTCCTGTTTTAAATCGTGAACAATGTAGTTCTTACTTGTAGCCGCTATAAGATTGACCCAGTCGTGTGGATGCTGAATAGATCCGGATATATTTTTCTTTTTACGTTCTATATTCGCGTGAGTTTTATTATTTGTTCGGCTTAATGCGTTTTTAAAAAAAAGAAACAAATTGATTTCACGGAGAGACTGAACTGAATTTATTTATTGCTTAACGTAGACTGACTCTTAACAATTTTCATTTAATAAACTTAGTAGGTACTTAAAATCTTAATGCTGATTATGCGTTTTTATATTCTTAGTTTTGCAATACAGTTTTTGTGAACTGCAGTTTAATTCAGTTCACACACTTAGGTTTTTTGCTGTATCGGTTTTCGCTTTAACTGTTCTTATTTAATTTTATATATTCTTTATTTGTTCTATAAATTCCTCGAATTTATCAGGTGTAGTGTTGCTGTCTGCTTTGACATATGTGTTTGTATATGTAACTACCCCCCCCTTTAGATTCGAATTCTCCTGAATTCTTTTGTTTAGTTTTATTGTTACATATTCATTTTTTATTAATACAATAATTAAAGTGATACTTATTATTACAGCTAAGATAAAACTACATCCATAGGATACATTACTATGATATTTCAATTTATTTATTTTCAAAATATTGTTTTTGTTTTTCTTCAATTATGTCACTGAAAGTTATCTTTTTTGTGAAATTTTTAATATTTTCATATTTAATTGTTAGAACTTTTGTTTCATCTTTTTCAATAAAATTAGAAAAATAATAATCTTTAATATGAATTGAGCAGTTATTAAATTGTACTATATAATTTCCATTTACAACAGTTTTATTATTGTTACAGGTATGCTGAACTGATACGTTTATTGCATTCTTTATAATTACTGTTTTCATGTCTATTGGTATTACTTCAAAATCTTTACTTTCAACTAGTTTACAATTTTCTTTTATTATACAATGAGTGCTAGGATTTAATTGTCCCAATTGTTTGCTTTCCTCGAATCTATAAGTTTTATTTTCGTAAGTGAATATTTTTTCAATTTCAGAATCAATCTCGTTACGCTCTTTATTTGGTATTGGTATTATATTCCTTATGTTTACATGTACAAACAGCTTAGGTATCTTAATGCCAAATATTAGGTATGTATCGTTAAAAATTGCTGTTCCTAATTGAATATACTTAAGCTTATTATAATCTATGTCATACTTTAAAATTTCTCTACTTGTTAAAATATTTGGATGGATTATTCCATATTTAGCTGAAACTATAGTATCTTGTATATGATCAATTTTATTTTTTAACAATTGTATTTTTGATAAATGCTGTAGATATATATTTTGCTCATGTTCTTTATCAATATATTTATTTATAGAATTTAGGCCTTTCTCTATTTCTTGCCTATCACTTTTTACAATTTCTTTTAATTGATTTATAGCTGAATTAAAATAATCGTTAACTTGAATTTGTTGGTGAACTGACTCGTTTGTTTGTAAAAGATGATTATGAATGTCCTGTCTGTCGTAGTCGTCCATCGTTCCAAATAGCCATTTTGACATGCTTCCTATTGCATTTATCAGTCCGCGTTTTTTTCTGTTGGTTTTTGGAACCAGTGTTAATATTTTATTTCGAACTTCTAATAGTTCTTGCTGAAGTACATCTTTATGCATAGTTTTCGTTAATATAATGTTGTCTGTCATTTCGTTTACTATATTTTCGAAGTCTCCTACGTTGATTATATGAATTATTATGTCTGTTTCTTTTACTATTTCCTGTAGTCCCAGTTGAATATCTGTAAATCCTGTTTGCTCCGTTAATTCAGTTATTGTCATTTCTCCTACAGTTACCGGTGTACTTGTCATTATCAGTAGAAGGATTGCCATTATCTGTAAATTTATATTGTCTTTTAATATTACATGGATGAATGTTGTTCAAAGGTCCTTTTTTGTATTTAGGCTGTTCTTTATGTCTGACGGCCTTATAGTTTTTAATAAATCCTTCCTTTCTTGTTTCCCTATAATCTTCTCTGTTCAAATTAAGTTTATCAATATTTCTTCTTTTGCATTCTTCTAGATTTTGTTTAATTTTTTCTAAATCTTTTCGTCCTTCTTGAACTTCTTTTGGTGTACATTTTATGCTAGAATGATATCTTTCATTATAGTTTCTAATTGCACGTTGAATCAATTGCTGTATGGGTAAATTTTTGTAGATTTGATATAAAATCCTAAATTTTTCTGCAAGTGTGTTGTGAAATCTCTCTATATCGGCATTCCCAGTGTGACTGTTGGGTTTGGTTAAATGCAATTCAATCCCTTGCTCTGTTAGAAACTCTTTTAACCTTAATGTGTTAAACTCATTGTCTGCTATAATTTTTTCTGGTTTTCCAATTTTAGTTATATGTTCTTCTAATTTTTCTATTAAAGTTATGTGATTTCTATTACTCAGTGGATACCCAGTTCCAAATTTAGAAAACTTATCTATTGCTGTTAAAAAGTGAAATCCTTTGATTACGTAGGTATCAATATGTATAACTTGGTTTTTGTCTGATGGGGTTTCTGTTAAGTAAAATTTATTTTTAATTGGGTGCCTTTCATACTTTACTTGTTGGCAAATGTCGCATTGATTTATTACTACTTGGATTAATTCCATAAGTTTTGGGAAATATATTTTATATTTTATTTTATTGTACGTTTCAGTGATTCCTGAATGTAGACTTTCTCTAACATGGTAGAATGCTATTTGTTTTACTGCCTCAACCTCTGTCTCCATATCCTGTGCCCACATTGTACATTTAGTGAATGAAATTTGTTTATCGTTTGAATACATATTAATTAATTTTTCCTGTACTTCATTATAGCTGTGCTCAGATAATTCCGAAAATATCCCTATTTTTCCTTTTGAAATATATCTTCTAAAAATTTCTCCCATTTGATCAAAGTCCCTTTCTGCGATAAAAATAATTCTTTTTCCATGTATTTGTTTAAATTCCTCGATTTTGTTATTTGTCAGGATTATTTGCGTTTTGTATTTATTTACAATTTCTTCTTTTATAAAGAAATGATCGCCTAAATCTTCTTCAGCTGAGTGTACCGTTGCCATTGATACGTCGTCTTCTATATTATTAACTGATAAAATATCTATGTCTTTATCCCCTTCTTTTTCTAGAATTATGTCTTCACTGTTTTGTATTCTACTCAAAAAATCTGCCACCCTGTTTTCTTTACCTTTTAAGTATTCAATCTCAAATTGATACTCGCCTAATTTTAATAACCACCTCTGGTGTCTGGGTGACATATCTTTTCCTCTGTATTTCGAATGTAAATATTTAATTGGCTGGTGATCGGTAAAAATTTTAAATTTTCTGCCATAAATGTAAGGCCTGAAGTAATTTACGCTCCACATTATTGCCAAAAATTCTTTATCCGTCGCAGAATAGTTCTTTTCGTGATTGTTTAATGTTCTCGAGGCATAACATACTGGGTGCCCTTCTTGTGACAATACTGCACCAATCGCGTAGTTGGATGCATCTGTCGTTAATGTAAACTGTTTTTTAAAATCAGGATAGCGTAAAATGGGATGTGTGCTAACTAATATTTTTAATTTTTCGAAGGCTTCAATGTAAGTTGGATCCTTAACATTGATTTTTGTATCCTTTTTCAAATATTTAGTAATTGGTTGCGCAATTTTGGCATAATCTTTTACGAATTTTCGATAATACCCTGTTAGACCCAAAAAGCTCTTTATTTGTTTTTCAGTTTTTGGTAACTCTAAATTTTGAATAATTTCGATTTTGTTCGGGTTAGGCTTCATTCCATCTTTTGTTAAGATGTGCCCTAAAAATTCCGTTTCCTTTTTTAAAAAATTACACTTATCAATTTGTATTTTTAGATTTTTGCTTTCGAGAACTTTAAAGATATCTCCTATTGCCTTAATGTGTTCAGTTAATGACGTACTAAATATAAGAATGTCATCTAAATAGACGACGCAGGTCTTGTTTATATGATCTCTCAAAATTTCGTTCATCAGCCGTTGGAACGTGGCTGGTGCATTTTTGAGGCCAAACGGCATTCTTATGAATTCATACAGTCCATGGGGTGTAACAAATGCCGTTTTTTCTCTATCTTCCTGTTTTACTAAGATCTGATGGTAACCTTTCGCCAGATCTAACGTAGTGAAATACTGAGCTCTACCTAGTTTGTCTAATATAGAGTCAATATTTGGCAGTGGGAATTTATCATCTATTGTCACCTCATTAAGTTTTCTGTAATCAATAACTAACCGATACTTTTTTTCACCAGAGTTGTCCACCTTTTTCGGTACCACTATTAATGGGCTTGAGTATCTGGATTGGCTTTTTTGAATAATGCCCTGTTCTTCCATTTCTTTAATTTGTTTCCTAACCTCCATTTCATGTTGGGGTGGATATCGGTATAATTTTGAATTAATCTGCTGTTGTGTTGAAGTTTTTATTTCGTGTTGGACTTCAGTAGTGTTTGTTAATCTATCACCTTCTTTAAATAAAAGTTTATTAAATCGCTTCAAGAGTTTAGTTACTTCTCTAAATTCTTCTGCATTTAAATGGTCTAGTTTTAACCTTTCTATATCTAAATCGCTAGTTTCTAGAGAATGAATTTGTTTAAAATCGTAAGGGTTATTTAGAAAATTACACTCTTTTTTATTAAGCATTATCGTTCTTTCTTCAATATTTATTTGAGCATTCAAAAAATTTAATATGTCCATGCCTATTATGAAGTCATACATTCTACCTCTGAATGATGTTACCTTCCATCTAACCCTTGCATTGTCAGGTAAATTAAATTCGTCAGGTCCTTCTGTGTGTACTTCATAATTAATTGAGTTTTTGTTTGTTAATGTACTAAATGTTATTGGTTGTTTTAATTTAATTTTTGTAAAGTCGTTTATGTCACTACTTATTAGACTAAAGTTTGCTCCCGTGTCTACTAATGCAACGTATATTTTTTCCTCAATATTCAATTTTATTTTCGGTAGACACTCCGAGGCTGCTTCGTAAAAAAAATGGTATTATTAATTTCATTCTCATAGTTTATTTCAGGTCCTTCTGGGCTTTGCCTATCAAAGTTTAAGCGATTTTGGCTAAACCTATGATTAGGGTGTCCTGCCATTCGAGGATTATTATAACTTCTTTCAATATTATCAACCTCCATGGGTTCCGCTTGGTTTTGTCTAAATGGATTCAAACGAACTTGGTTGGAGTTTGGTCTAGGATACCCTGTTTGCTGTAACCGTTGGGAGTGCCCTGAGGGGTTATTATTTTGGAATCTGTAGCGTCCTGAATTATTAAAATGATCCCTATTATTATTTAAACCGTTTTGTTCTTCACGTCTATGAAAACTAGGGTTCTCGTTATTTTGTTCTTGATATTGTCTATTGTGATATGTCCTATTTGGATTATTAAAATTTTGTTTATTATGATATTGATTTCTATATCTTTCTTCCTTCATATATCTCTTATACTCTGGTCTTATGCACGTATCTTCAAATCTTCTTTGATTCATTATAAATAAGATGTCTTTTAATTGTTTATGTTCGTAAATTTTGTCTAGTAATGTCCCTTGTGTTACTTCTTTAATAGTGTTTACTAACAAGCTATCTATGTTTGTTAAGTCTATGCCATGTTCACCATTATAATATACAATTAATTCGTCAGTTTTATACTTAATATTTTGTATTGTAATAACTAATTCACTTACTGTATTTACTTTTAAGTTGGCAATTTGCTTATAGATTTGATGAGGCTGTGTATCCGGTCTGTACCTCAGTTTGAGTGTTTCCTTGATGAGTCTCCAATTGTCTGGTTCGGGAATATTGATTATGGCGTTTTTTGCTTCGCCTTGGATGGTTTTGTAATATATGCTTCTCACTGCTTCTTTTTTATGCCTTTCGTCTTCGA
Source organism: Coremacera marginata (assembly GCA_914767935.1). Lineage (NCBI taxonomy): Eukaryota > Metazoa > Arthropoda > Insecta > Diptera > Sciomyzidae > Coremacera > Coremacera marginata. The sequence goes on along the minus strand of OU612043.1, from coordinate 15,239,289 downwards.
GTGTTGATATTAAGTATTCTATGCTGCTGAAGAATGAGTTAATAGACACGTCTCCTTGTCCTGTAAATATCGGAAGATGGTTGATATTTTTTAATGTTCTGTCTAGTTTGTGCTGGTCCTGCTGCTGTCTCTGTTGGAGATCTACGTAAGCTAGCCTTAATTGTTCGAGTTGTTGCTCCCTTCTCGCTAGCTGCTCCACTAGGTCAACGGGGGCCATTTCTTGTTCCATTCTTCTCTCGTCAAATCTTCTTTGTCTTGCTTGCCGAATCTTGTTGTTTGATAGTGGCTTGTCTGCAAAAAAAAAATTTTTTTTTTTTCTTGCACACTTGCTGCACTTCGCAGATTTTCAGTTGAGTGTTATCACTTGTTAGCTGCGCTTTGTATTTAATATTGTGGTTCATACACCAATTTTCTTTGTGTGTATTCACTGCACTTATTTAATTTTATTTAATTTATATTCTAGAGGGTTCTCCGTCAACTTTCTGGGCTGATTAAGGAATCACAGAATTTAGTTAGGTGTTATAATTTTACGGTTTTCGTTTCACGCTCCTTTCAGTTTTACTAAAGGAGTACCGACTGCGCCAGTTTTATTATTTGTTCGGCTTAATGCGTTTTTAAAAAAAAGAAACAAATTGATTTCACGGAGAGACTGAACTGAATTTATTTATTGCTTAACGTAGACTGACTCTTAACAATTTTCATTTAATAAACTTAGTAGGTACTTAAAATCTTAATGCTGATTATGCGTTTTTATATTCTTAGTTTTGCAATACAGTTTTTGTGAACTGCAGTTTAATTCAGTTCACACACTTAGGTTTTTTGCTGTATCGGTTTTCGCTTTAACTGTTCTTATTTAATTTTATATATTCTTTATTTGTTCTATAAATTCCTCGAATTTATCAGGTGTAGTGTTGCTGTCTGCTTTGACATATGTGTTTGTATATGTAACTCGTGGACTGTGTCACATTCAAGATGCGTATGACCTACAACAAGAAATTTGTGATCTATAACTTCAATACTTCTGTGATCTTCCAAAACTTTTTCGAACATTGCGCAAAGATATGAATTGCGGTTTTGTCCTGGACAGGAATCGCTATACAATATGACGTGTTTTACTGATCCTGGTAGATCTAACAGACATTTAAATATGCAAGAACCAATATCATTAGCTCCACGCTTCGCAAGTGTTTCATTCCATATATAGCAGTTAGCCTTCTTCGTCGCCCCATTGTGCATTGTAAAATTGAAAGTCCACAATGGACGCTTATAGAAAAACATCGAAGCACGTAAATATGGAGTTGGCAAGCATTGTTGCAAGTCAAATGAATACATTTTTACAGTTTCATCCCGAATGGAAAGTTCCTTATCATTTTTTTTGCACTCATAAGCAAAATCTGCATCATCGTGGTGTTGTTTTTGTTGCAACATAAGTTGACACTTTCCATTTTCATCTAATGAATTTGCTATTCGCGATTTAAAGATTTCGCATTTGTTGCAGAGATCAAGTTGAGGTTTTTTAAATTTAATGTTCAAAGGTCGAAATATATCTTGGTACTTTGACTCCGATACTGGATCAGGATATTTTTCAGTATACATTTGGTACAATTTGGAAAGATTGAGACCACGCTGAAAATACAATTGCTGTGTATGACGACGACTATAATGACTTTCATACTTGGGAATGCTGTTTATATGTTCCATTACTTCGTTGCATTTTTCGATCGTTGATTTGTGTGGTGGCGCGTGCTTGCCACGTCGATCATTTGAAATAGGTCCGCACTGTTGAAGTATTTTGTGATTATTGACGGTTTTGATACTTTGATCAGTCTCTCCAAATATTTTTAAAAAACACCTCTTGCACACTCGAACTCTTTGGCCATTTATCTCGAAGTGGTACCAGTACACGTATTCCCGGTTGCGAGAATTTGATGCTTTCTTAAGAGTTTCGGTTTTTCTTAGTTTGAACGTCGATCATGTTTGAAATATATTGGCGTCGCTTATTATAATCTCCTAGGGCCCAGTAAACTTTAAATATTTCTTCCTGTTGCTGAAAATTTATTTTGTTGTGCCACAATTGTTTGCATTCCCCGATTTGTTCAACTTTTTTGGCAGGGACTTTTTTATTCTTGTATGTTACGTATTCTTTTCCTAAATTTTTGTTTAGTTTATTAGTTTTCTTCGATGTTGTTGGCGTTGGCTCAGACATAAGTTGTGCTTCATCAAACTGTGGGGACACTGTGTCGCTAAGGTTAGACTCCAATGCAACAGCCATAGCTCGCATACTCTCAGAAGTTGTATTTAAATCTGAATTCCCCGAGGGAATATAATCTGAATCGTCGAAATCTGTTTCATGGAAAATATCCTCAATGCTTTCGCAAGAATTATTCATGGAAACATCATCCTCGTTACTTTTTTCAATTTGTTGCTCACGGAGAACAGTCACCATACCACCAACTGCACCGACATTAAAAGATGTGGCCGTTTCATTCGGAAGTGGGCTTAACACCGACCCATCTCTATGAGTAAACATTTCTCTTAACATTAATCCATCTCTACTAGCGAACACTTGCCGATTTTCGTCATTATGTTTCACTTTTTTGGCCAAGGCAACTAGTTTTTTCCTCTTTCCATTTTAAAAAATTTTCAAATATCGTATTAAGTATTCCCACTTCTTTGAATTAAAACAACTTGTTTTTATAATTTTTCTAATTACGCACTTGACAAAACCGCTTGAACCGAAATAAAATTTCAATTTGTACTTTTTTTATTTCCACAAAACAACTTGCAACGGGACAAGACGTTTTGTCGCAATGAAATCACGCTGTAGCATGAATGAAAAATCAACTTGGGTGAGATAAGCAACCCGTTTTTTTAAATTTTGCTTTTGACAAAAGAACTTCTTTCCATAGAAGTTGTTTTGTTAAAATGATTTTGTAGTAAATGGGCTTGCAGTAAATCGAGACAGGTTGTTTTGTCAAAAAGGAAAAATGAAATTTTCCATTGAATTCTATGAACTTTTTAAACTTTTTGAGAGAAGCTGTTTTGTCAAATGCAATTTAGAATAAAATTTAAAAGAGGCTGATTTGGCAATAATATATCTTTGAAACTATAAATCGTAAAAATACGGCGATTACACAAAAAAAAGCGTATTGAAATTCTATATTTATGATAAAAATCCTGGAGAATTGTCTTATTTCGAGAGAAGTTGTTTTGTCAAATGTCCACAGATATGCAGCCAAAGAAATCTAAAAAACAAAACATAGCTCGCCAGACTTTCCACTAAATGGACTCTGACTGGATTCTACCGATTATCTTCCAGAAAGGAATTGTGCTAGATAGCTAGGGGCTGTTCATAAATTTTGAAACAGGTTTTTGGTCAATTTTTGACCTCTCCCCTAAGCGTTTCTTTCATTTCTGTTTTTCATTAATAACTTCTATGTATATGATAACCATTGAAGTCTTTTTGTACTTTTTTTTTACTCTATATTATAACCTTATATTATTTTATTTTAAACATTTTAAGAAAAATATAAACTTAAAATTATATGGAAATTATGGAAAAATGGAAATTATCTATGCTGCATAGAACGGTATATATGGCATTTATTTTTTAGGTTAAAAAAGCAAGGATGGATAAGAAGCCATATATGGCAAAAAAAAATTTCCAGAAAACGCACCTACTTTTCTGAGAAAATTTTTTTTTGTATATCTAATTATTCCATTTGAAATAGACATTTTTTTTTTAGCTGGATCATAATGCGTGCAGTAGAGGGTTAAAATTGATAGAAACACCAACTTTTTATTTAAATTTAAGAAAAATACAAGAGTTTGCATCGCTACCCGCTTCATTTTGTATTTTATCGGATTTCTTTTTACATAGCCTTATTTTACGTAAAATTCTACCGAAAAGAAGTGGATTTTGTTTTTTATTTCCAACACGTCAAAAGGCCATAAAAATTCAGTGAATGTCGGCACAACAAAATTTGAACACTTCAACTTCAAAAATTAATAAAAAAAAAAATCGTGACGACATTGAGAGGTCAGACAAGGTGCGATGGACTCTCAAAATATCCCTCTTTGAGAATTTCTATAAAGTTTGGTTGTGCTCTTTTAGTCGTCACACTGTGTTATTAGAAGAATATTGTTTACAAAAACAACAAAGAGAGATACGAAGCGAGAGTACAATTCGACAGTCTGAGTGCGTTACTGTCTGACCAGAATCATGTAGGTAGTTATCGTGTCGAATTACGAATTTTGTTGAAAACACCTGTATTGGTTGCTAGTGGTGAACGATCATTCTCTAAACTCAAAATCGTCAAAAGTTATCCTCACAATTCATTGATGAGCGTACGACTGAAGAACTTGGCTACTATGTATTTCCATTGAGCATGAAATTGGCGAAACAGTCGACTACAAGGAACTATCGGTGAACTATCGCTGATGCAAGCCCAAAAGTCAGAATAAGAACATTTCATTCATAAATTTTTTATGTGATTTTCACAATTTGACAGTTCAAAATCAAAACTACTTAATATAAAAAAATATCTTGCTTTGCTTTATTGGAATTAAAGAGCTCAGAATAAAATCTTGCACCCGGGCGCCAGAGGTGCTGGACCAGGCACTGGTAAGGGGGATAACTATTATTATCCTATTGGATAACTTGCCAAACCGCCATTTTCGAAACTGATTGGCTGCATTTGCATGCAAGTTGGGCACAAGATATGGTTAAATTTCTGTCTTTCTTAACCCATTAACCGCCAAAACAAACCCAGCAGTGATATTTTTGCGAAACATTTATTTTTCTATTCCTTGCAAACTAAATAAACATAATAATAAGAAAAAAATAAAAAAAAAAATAATTAGGGGGGCGTAAGGTGGATGTACTCAATTGAGTACAGCGGCGTTTTATAGGTGAAAATCTTCAAAACATTGCTTTTCGACACATAATGTTTTAAACATTTCTTGCATTGCCACCGAACTCTTGCATGGCATAAAACACATCGAAGTTGATTTTCCAACTTCTTAGGGTAGTGACCTATACCGTCTTGACGTAATCCTGGGACCGATGAAGATGAAGGTCGAGCATTAGTTTGATTCTTTAGGCGTAAGTAGTAACTTGCAATAGAACGTCGGAATAATAGCTGGTCCATGCTGTCACTATTACTTATAACGTATAAACGCCAGGCGTTTGAAAAAGCCATATCTATTATATAGGTAAACAATGGCCATCGCCATTTCTTACCGCGAACTGCAATCCTGTATAGTGAAATAGACTGATCGATTTCATCTACTCCAACCATATGTTTATTATAGGACTGAAACACTTTTGGAATATTGACATCAATTTTTTGACGTTTAGACCAACATTTTACAACTCCCATTGGCTCAATGTTGTCATAATTTGTTGCCATTGTACAGACACTGTTGTCCTTCCATTTCACCAGGAGAATTTCATTTTGTTTATCAAACCTATAATTATATGAGGCCCGGTGTTCTTTCTTCATTTCTTTAGTACTTCTTAGAGGGCACTTCTTTGTTCTATTTTCTCTTATTGTTCCGGTCGCACGATATCCTTGTTTCTTCAGATCCACCAAAGGATTATAGCTAGTAAAAAAGTTATCAAAAAAGACTTCGTGAACTGTTGAATCAGCTTCCATCTTCTGAAGTAGTTTTTTCCGCAATAAAAATCGAAAGCATAGCAATAGCCCGTGGAACTTGCTGCCACCCAGTTTTTAAAGCCAAAACGTACTGGTTTTCCCCGGATAAACTGTTTAGCAGGATGATGCCCAAAATACTTCACCATTGACTCATCAATTGAAATATGCTCGTTAGGGCGGGCCAATTTGTATGGAGCCGAAAAATTCGATTAGAGCCGCCCCCTAGGATGATTCTATGGATAATTCTAAGCAACCTTGGTGAAGGAACCATAGGTCTATCTCGATTTTCGAGTCTCCCACTTTTCAAAAAATGATTTTTTCCCTATAACATCATATTAAGTTTTAAGTTTGGTCAGTTTTTCAAGTTAATAAAGCGAAGCACACGTTCACATAAGTGAACAGCAGAAATTAATTAAATAAACTCTTTTAATTAAATAAAAAGGCCCACACAGTGAGTAATAAGTAAAAAGCCCACATAGTGCGTAAAAACTAATACGTTCTAACAAGAAACGTAACTAATATAAATAAAATTCTCACCATTTTTACCACTGTGTATTTACCAATTTGTAGGTGGAAAAAATATATTCGAACCAAATGTTTTAAAATATACTAATTTCAGTTATTTTTAAATTGTTTTAGTAAAAGTATACAATGGATCCAAATGCATTGCCGTCTGCATCGCAAACCGCAACAACATCAACGAGTACCGAAAGTCATTTGAAACATTTGCCTTCGCACGATGTTGCTGTTTTTGGTGCATGTTGTGATTTGAGTGGACTCAATCTGACAACGAAACAGGATATTTTAAGATGTTTTTTTTTCTTGGCCGAACGAGCTAAACTCCAAAACAAAATGTTTTCGTATAAAACATTCGTACCGCACGTAACAGATAAATTGATTGAAATTTGGAGTAAACTTAATATTGAAATTCTAACAAAAAAAAGTGTTAGAAAATTGGGTACATTGATTGACAACTATCAAATCGAAACTAAACATCCAAAAATCGCCACATTCAGAACGTTCGTGCAATCTACAAACGAATTATTTTACATCGGCAAATGTCAATGTGACTTGAAGGCAGCATTATGCTCATGTGGATTGATTCCAGATCATTTGAAAGAGTTTATGCGAGATTTATGATTCAATCAGTATAAGGTTATCCAGATATTTGACATACCCTTATTTTATGTAGACAAAAATGTTTTTACTCTTGAAAAAATGACCGCGAGGGTTGTGTGGTCGTCCCAAAAAAAAGTATGTTTCAGTGTTCTGCTGTGTTTTTTTAAAAGTACTTTTTCCACATGCTTGTGGTTATGTTAAAAAAATCAAGTGGCAATATTTTAGTTAAATTTATTAACATTAAAATAATTTGTGGAAATTTGTTTCATAAATTGAAGCGTCATTTATCTCAAATTACTTTGTGTCTTAGTATGTGATATTTTTAATTTCGAACTAGTGTTAAATAATTTAAAAAAAAAGACCTTCAACATGTAGGATATTTAAGACGTCGTATGTGTTCGGCAGTGAGCAAGTGCAAAAGTTCGCAGTGCCGTTGGATTTCCGTATTGAAAAATAAAACAACTTTATCCTAACAATGACCAATTTCAGAATGAAAAGGAAATTAATGTTCAAGTTAAAAATACCAGTTTTGATTCAAAAATTTCAAACTTAATCCTACTTTTGTCACTGTTGAATTTGAATTTAACGTTATTTTTAATTTTATATTGTTTTTTTTCGGTATTATTCTCTGCGTTGTGTGAACAAAACTAGCTATCTTTTGTCAAAAGATGAAAAAAAAGTATGTTTGATTTTCCCTAATATAAATGTAGAAATAACAATAATCATCGTTTTGGTTAAGCAAACGATTTCAAATCTCTGAATCAAAGATTTAAAAACATATTTTTAATAAATTTTACCTCTAAGCTGACTATTGTTTATTACTTATTTTAGCTCAAAGCTTAAAAACATAATAAAACTATTCATACAAATTCTTTGTAAAATGTGTTTTGCATACACAAATCAAATTTTTTCAATATTGTTTTACATCAAAAATGCATCCATTACACTTTTAAATGCCCGTAATATAAGTTTTGTTCAAAACAAACAGGTAGTAGAAAACGTAGTAGTCAAATGTATATTTAATATTTTGTACTACGAAAAAGTATGATATTCATGCAACTGCGGGATATTTATGTCATTAAAAAATTGCTCTTTTGCTCTCCTCTTCACATTCATACATTCACATACATTCTTATTCTTGTGAGAAGACGTCAAGTATCTGGATAACCTTATAATAATTGAATCATGTGCGAGATAAAAGTAATGTCAGAAGATTGACGATACCGGAATTCGCTGCGATGTGTGATCGATTTGGTGTGCCTGTTAGAAAAGCAGCAGCACTCGCAACATCTCTTATGCAAGACATTGACGAAAAAGATGCACATGGCAATCCTATCATCGTGGATAAAAATAAAGTGCGTCTAGAAAAAGCCAAATGCAGAGAAGAATTGCTTCGGAAGCAGTATGATGGATCCAATTTGATAGCATTTTCATTCGACGGCCGAAAAAATTATGCTTTAACAATGGAAAAAATCCATGAGAATTTGCATCCAAGGATGGTGAAAGAACCACATCTAGTTGTTTTGAAGGAACCAAATTCTCAATTGATAGGCTACACAAAAGTCGAAAATGAAGATGCTGAACACAAATTGATGACATTGAATGCATTCTTCGTCGAAAAAGAAATTGCTCTCGATGCATTAATCGGCATATGCTGTGATGGTGAGCCAACAAATACTGGCGTAAGAAATGGGATTTTGCGTCGATTTGAATTGCATTTGAATAGACCGCTGCATTGGTTTGTGTGCCTTCTGCACTTCAACGAGCTGCCATTTCGTCATTTGTTTCACACTTTGGACAGATCATCGACCACTGGACCACGAACAACAACCGGAACGTTATGCAAACAAATTGAAACGTGTGAAAATCTTCCGGTATGTATCATTTGTCATTTTTCTCATCGATTTTTTTAAATTATTAAATGGTAAAATTGCATTTAATTCATTTAATTTCTTTTTTTTCAGCTTGTAGATGAATTCGAGATAATCGTGCAAGAGAACATGCCACCTGATTTAGATCCATTTGAATTATCAACCGATTCAAAGTACCTTTACAAAATGGCCAATGCAATTTCGAATGGTGTTGTTCCTGCGGATTTGTCTCACATTAAACCAGGACCAATAGCACATTCACGTTGGCTCACCAAGGCGAATAGATTGTTGCGGTTGTATGTGTCAACTGAAAATCCATCAAGGAATTTGAAAATTCTGGCAACATACATAATGAAAGTGTATGTGCCGATGCACTTCAACATCAAGTACTATAATTCGGTAGTTTTCGGTAGTGTATTATTTTACAAATTCATTCGTTGGACACAACATTGGGATACAAATCTACATGGAGTTGTGAATAATGTCATTAAAGACAATTCATATTACGCACATTCTGAAAATATTTTGTTAGCGATGTTATTTGATGATAAAAAAGAGACACGAAACATCGCAATCAAGAAAATTTTAACTTCAATTGTACAGATTATACGAATATGATTGATTTTAATAAAGATCATGTCTTATTCGAACCACCGTTTACGCATACCATTCCGTATGATCATTTGGAACAATATTTAGAATACGATGATCCACCATTGCCTGATCCAAGAATTCCGGTACACATACAAGCAACGGAAAGACATGTTTAATTGCTGGCTAGCGTTTCTAAACGTGTTTTAGAAAAAAGTCGACACAGTGTTATGGCAGTTACATCAGAAAGCCGTGCAAAATACCCCAGACTTAAAAGCAAGAAAGACTTTCAAAAATAATTTATTTCGCTTTTCTTCCACTAAATTCATTTTTTTTTTTACACATGTTATATTTTAGGTTGAATTTCTGTTGAAAAAAATAAAATAAAGATCAATTTTACCGAAAAACTTGCAATTTTTCTCGGAAAATAGACGAAAAATAGTTAAAATATGCATGAAACGCCCTCTGGCGGTGGTCATAGGTAAAAATAAAGATCAGAAATGAATTTCTCGACCCCAAAAACCCTCCATATACACATAAAAAAGATAATATAACGATGAATAAAAAATCGAATTTTGAATCAAAATGATGTTATAGGGGAAAAAATCATTTTTTGAAAAATGGGAGATAGACCTATGGTTCCTTCACCAAAGTTGCTTAGAATTGTCCATAGAATCATCCTAGGGGGAAATATAATAAAAAATAATAAATTGTTTTGTTATTGGATTTTAATTTACAATTATGTTTACAAACACAATTTGTACTTTCTTTGAGTTCTTTCATTATTGTATTTTCTTTATATGGGTGATTCCATGGTATCTCGCGTTACAAGCAGAAAATTTTATTGAGTTTTATTAAGCTTTTATTTTTAATAACTCAGATAAACTGATACAATTGAATTCCTAACGAGCATAACACATTTTTTATGTTCCAGATAACTATAAAAATGCGGTGGTAACATAATATTTATCCAGTGAAATGTTAAACTGTGCAAGCAACTCGCGTTACCATTTTTGGACAACAGGTTCAGAGAGTAAATTTCTTTCGAAAAATTCTGCGAAATTTGTGGGTAGATTTCTTTGTAAAAGACATTAATAAAAGCAGCAGGACTTAAACATGATTTCATTTATTAGAAACAACAAAATTAAATTACAGTTTTTACAATAATCCGAAAATTACGGGTAACTCGCGTTACAAGAAACTGATAACTCGCATTACTATCGATTTACATACTAAATTAAAGAGCCTTTTCTAGCTCTAGTCAACAAAAATCTGAATTATATGTGGAAATAAAAATTTTATAATAATAAGGAACTACTTCGGGCATTCAATTGTGATCTTAATATAGATAATGATATATTATCATCATAACTATTACTGTCACTTCCAGATCTATAAAGCTCTTCGTAATAGGAAGTTTTTTCTTTAATGACCATGTTCACTTCTTTTGATGTTTGGGCTATTTGAAGCTTACCATTTTGCCAGTATATTAAATGACTTTTTGATATTCCGACGACTGCGGAATATTAAAAAATTCATTTATATTAGAAGAGCCTATATCGCAGGTATTTTACTGTGAGCTACTACACCATTGTTTTGATAGAATCGTATTTTCACTTCAGCTTTTGCCGCGAAATCTTCTGCTGAATGGACTTTATTCACTCGCGATATAGGCTCTTCTAATATAAATGAATTTTTCGGAGTAACAATTTGAATGATACCCATTACGTGAAGCGTATTATGGCCATCTAAAGTATGTACATTTATATCAGCATTGTCTGCAACATACTGAATACATGTACCAGTTTCTGGTGGTAAAATGTGAGGTGGTTTGTGAAAAACTGCGGCCGCTTCATACAACATAGTGTCAGTGTAAGATGCACACAAACCAAGAGACGAAAAAATTTCGATAAGTCCTTTTGATCCAAACCCTCGATGAAAAAATATCGAAAGACCTAATTGCAATTTTGATTTGAATGATCTAGGCTTAATAGCAGTCATAATAATATGACTAATATTTGTACACACTAATTTAAAGTGTTCTAATTTGAATCTTTTATTTTTAAGAATAAGTTTTTCTAAAAAGTATGTCAATGATTCCGGTATAACACTGTATATATCTTCAAACATTCGATTAGGCGAGGGATAATCACTATTATCAAATGTTAAAGATTGAATATCCTCTCGAATGATTGCTGCTGCAGCTTTCAGGAATCTAAACTTTTCTTCTTTTTCATTACTTTTTTTATTTTCATACCAAGCTTTGTTAAGAATATGATGCTGATTATCGATGAAACAAATAAATGTTACTTTTCCGGGTTTTTCAGTTAAAATAATTTTATTTCCATACTTCAACTTCAAACGCATCTTAATTGTTCTGCTATCTATAGTTGGAATTTCACAAATATTTTTTAATTCATCTAATGAAAACTGGCAATCATCACTATTTTCGATGTATGTAAATATTTTATCCATCGCAGAATTTATAGCTTCATTTTGAGGACGACAGCTTTTCACCCCAGTAGTGGGTCTCAAGAAGGAGTTGTAGCAATTAATATGGTACTTAGCCTCAGCAGCAACTAAATCATACACATACTCAATGCGAGCAATAACATTTTTTGCAGTATCATCAGAACGACTTCGAGCTATCTTCATAATAGATTCTTTAAATTCTAATGTAGACACTTTACAGATTTTACGCCTACACTTTTGCGGTTGTTTTTTTTCAGCCTCTTCACTTGCATTATTGCCGCAAAAAAAGCAATAGTTTTTAAAACTAAAATCAGGTTCACTTAGCTGCGCTCTAGTACGCGGTGGACTGATTTCAGACATTTTAGATGTACTAGCTTGTTCTATGTCATGCTGCCTTTTAACTGCAGCAATAGAACTCTTACGAGTATAAGTTGATTTTTGATATAAATCCGTTTTTCTATTATTGGCACTATGTGCCAATATTAAATTAAACAAGTCTTTTTATGTTATTAAACTTCTTTATTGTTGGCACTATGTGCCAATGTTTAAGGTTTTTTGGACCGCTACCGACAAGTATTAAACTTAGACTAACTTAACAAAAATTAATTGCTTAGCATATCATGAAAATATCTGCTCTATTGTCGTTATTGTTGTTGTTGCTGTTCTTGTTGTTGTTGTGACTGTTGTCGTTGTGGTTTAGCTTGTCTGCGCTATTGTTGTTGTTGTTGCTGTTCAGGTTACTGTTGTGACTGTTGCTGCTGTGGCTATTTTGGCTGCAGTTTTGCTGATGCAGTGTTTTTGGTAGTGTGCTTAGGTATTCAAAAAACCCATCATTTCTCTCAACACTTGAATCAATTAAAGTTTTCATTCCACGTTCAACAACAACAATGTCACCTTCAGTCAAAGATTTACTACAAATAAAACACAAATTCGACATTTTTGTCAAAAATTATTAAACAATACAAATCGTGATAAAAAGCATGTTAACTTAAAGCATGTTAAGTTTTCATTCCACGTTCAACAACAACAATGTCACCTTCAGTCAAAGATTTACTACAAATAAAACACAAATTCGACATTTTTGTCAAAAATTATTAAACAATACAAATCGTGATAAAAAGCAGCAGTAACGAGTACGTATTTTCAATGCAAAGAAACATTCAACACTAAAAATATAGTTGACGCACAATTATTATATATGTATGTTCTTTATATAGTTATGAGTTGAAAAAAAGAGTCTTTATTACTTGACATCAGCTTACAAACTAAAACTTACATACTAGGTCACATCATAAATAACGCAAGATTAGAAATTAAATTTACAACAACATAGCTTAAGACTAGGAATAATAATGGATAAGCATAATTAAGGAGTAGTTAAATAGAGAAAGAGATTAATGTTAAGAGAAAGTAAGAGTAAGTATAAGGTATATAAGGTAAGTATGAGGTAAGAGTAAGGTAAGTATAAGTATAAGTTAAGGTTAAGTGGAGGTCAATATGTGACTCCTCCCCCCATAAGATATTTGCGTCCTCGCATATATTTTTATTTTAAATTCATTAAGGCATAAACTAATTTTGGATAAATTTATTACAACATGAATATATACTATGAAGGTTAACAGTTAACAATAACATATTAAAATAATGAAAATTAATTATTTTGTAAATCATATCTTCTTTTCCATTGTGTTTTATAATATTTTATTTTACGTTTGTTGGAAGTATCCATAACATAATTTCCTTGTCGTTCAAATTTATCAAGTTCCTTATACTTTGGTTTGTTTTTATAAATTTGTCTGTTTTGTACAATATTTTCTACTTGATTGAAATCATGATCTCTATTTTGGTTAAGTTTATTAATTTTCTGAGTTTTTTGTTGCTCGTATTCATTACTCAAATTTTTTATGAATTCTTGATCGAAATTTTTTATTATAAAATCAATAGGTCTCTTTTTTGTACAAGAATGAATTGTGTTATTATAACAGCAAAATATTTTAAAAAGTTTTTCTTCTAAGTAAGTTTTTACCAAGCTTGTCTGCTTCCATTATTCTAAGATGCTCGTTTAACGTGCCATGTAATCGTTCAATGTCAGAATTGCCAGTCTTTGAATATGGTGTCGTTGAATGAGTCTGAATGTTTTGTTCTTTTAAGAATATATTTACTGCACTGTGCAGAATGCACCTTTCATTATCAAACACAAGTTTATTCATTTTACCTAAAAACTGTATGCGTTGTTTTAGGGCTTCTAAAATCGCAATCCAATTTCTGTCACTGAGTTTATGAAATGTGGCATATTTAGAAAATTTATCAATAGTGGTAAGGTACATTATATTTCTGTAGGGAAACCAGATATCTATATGAACTATTTCATTAAAATGTGTTGGAGTTTCTGTTATTTGGTAAGGAATTTTTAAAGGGTGTCTGTCATGTTTAGCTATTTTACAAACTTCGCAATTATTGATTACCAAAGCAATCATATTGTGGATCTTAGGAAAATAGTATTTGTTGTTTAATTCAAAGTAAATTTCTTGTATTCCCCTATGGTTGTTACGAAGGTGTTCGTTTTGTATTATTGTCAGCATATCGTTTCTATCTAATATTTCAATAAGCTTTAATTTTGACCTCACTAGAACTAGATTACTTTTTTGAAAAAACTGAACCCAAATATCTTGAAATTCCATAAATAATTTATCATTTTCACAATACACACACATTAGCCCTTTGTTTATTAACACCCTTTTCATGATGTCCATTAGATTAGATTGCTCTGTTACTAATATATGATTTTGACACTTTTTGTGTATAATCTTAGTAAAAACTTTTTCATTTTTTCTATAACTTAAGTAAATTTGATTTTAATAATAATTTACAGATTTTTCTGTTATAAAAATATAGTTTAGGTTATCTTCAAGTGCACTGTGCACCGTTGCATCTGTTGAGCGCATATCTAGATCTTTGTCATCTTCGTTGTTACCTGAACTTTCCTCAATTTGTTGATTAATAAACATATTTGCACTGTTGCTATTTGTATTATCTGTTTTCATATATCTACTTAAGCTATCCGCAACTGCGTTATCTTTTCCTTTGATGTAACTTATATCAAAGTCATACTCATTGAGAAGAATTTTCCATCTTTGCAACTTCATATTCGGTTCTTTGAGGTTATGCAACCACGTTAAAGGTTTATGATCTGTTTGTATATGAAATTTTCGACCGTATAAGTAAGTGCGGAAGTGTTTCACAGACAAAGTACGAGATGCAAAGCTAATTGGGTGACCATTTTGACTTAAAACAGAGCCAATAGCGAATTGAGATGCATCCGTCGTGAGGGTGAATTTCTTATTAAAATCTGGTGATTGCAAAACTGGTTCACTTGTTATTAACTTTTTTAAGGTTTGAAAAGAATTCAAAAAATCATTACTCTTAAAGTCTAACGTTGCATTTTGTTTTAAAAATGTAACCATAGGATATGCTACTTTGGCATAATCACGTATAAATTTCCTGTAGAAACCAGTTATTCCAAGAAATTGTTTAATTTCCTTTAAGTTAGCTGGTGGTTGCATCGCACTGATAGCTTCCACCTTCGAAGGATCAGGTCTTATACCATCACCTGAAACAAGATGACCTAAAAATTTAGTGGTGAATGCAGCAAACTGACATTTATGAAATTGAATTTTTAAATTAGAAGCTCTTAGTGTGCTTAAGACTTTTGTGATAGATTGAATGTGTTCATGAAAGCTAGTAGAAAATATTAAAATATCATCTAAATAGACGACGCAAATTTTATTTATGTGTTCCCGCAAAACATAATTTATTAGCCTCTGAAATGTTGCAGGTGCCGTTTTGAGGCCAAATGGCATGCGTGTAAATTCATAATGGCCATCTGCAGTTGAAAAAGCAGTTTTAGATCTATCATCAGGATGTACTTCAATCTGGTAAAAGCCTTTTGCAAGATGAATTGTGCTAAAATAAGAACACTTTCCCAACTTGTCAAATATCGCTTCAATATTTGGGATTGGGAACCGGTCATCAACTGTTTGTTCATTCAATTTGCGGTAGTCGATTACAATTCGCCATTTCGGTATTCCACTGCTGTCGGGTTTTTTAGGTACAACCCAAAGTGGCGAATTGTAAGGACTGTTGCTAGGCACAATTATTTTTTGGTTTAACATATCTTGTATTTGTCGATCGACTTCTGCGCGATGAACAACAGGGTATCTATAAAGCTTACTATATATTGGGATGTCGGTTTTTGTATTTATTCTGTGTTGTATTTCAGTAGTAAAAGGTAGGTTCTCCCCCTCTTTGTAGAAAAGATCATTGTATTTATTTAAAACGTTTCTTAAAATTTGTTCATCTATTGGATTTAAATGTTTAGAAAATAAGCTGTTTAGATCTTTATCATATATCTCTTCTTCACAGATAAGTACTTGCAAACGTTCGTTTTTTAAATAATCGTCAACGCTTAACTCTTCTTCTTCACTAAAAAAAATTGGTAATGATGCGTTCTGTGTTATTAAACATCTCGATTTATAATCCACTATTGCATTTAAATTTAAAAGTATATTATTGCCTATTATACCATCAAAATAATTGTGAAATGAAAACTCCAGAAAATTAACAAAATAATTTTTTATATTAAATTCATTAAAAAGTGGTACACTGTATTTTATATTTGTTGAAATATTTCGATTCAATACTTTTAGCGAGAGATTAGATGAATTTACTCTCCATTTCGGATTGCATATATTAGGGTTAATTATGCTAATTTCTGCGCCTGTGTCAATAACAAATTTAAGTTTCTTTATTTGTGTACGTATTACTATATAGGGTAATTTTCGTGAACGGCGAATTGAAAATTTGGATTGTTATTAATTACACCTATTTCCATTGATTCAACAGGTTCATTTGGAAAAAAATTTGGATTTGGATTATCGACTATATTTTGATTATTGTTACCAAAGAGCTGAGTTGAGTTATTTGTTCGGCTATTGCCCATTCTTTTAAATTGATTTTGTGCTCTATTTATTTGAAAACTATCGTTGTAATTAGGTCTTGACTGTACAAAAGAGTTTTGTTGAGAAAAAGTATTATTATGTCGTCTTTGTTGATGTTCGTTTCTATAACCGTAGCTGCTGTTGTCGTTGTTGTTATTGTTATTTGTTATTTGTGCTGTTAGTATTGTTGTTGTAATTGTTATTGTTGTACTGTTGATGTTGTTGATTTACATGAAACTGTCTGTTATATGCTTTCTGATGAAAACTGTTACTATTATTTTGAAATTTTGAATTGCTGTCAAAAAATTTAAATTGATTATTGCTATATTTTAAATAGCCGTTTGATTTTATAATGTCATAAGCATCTTTTAGATTACTCGGATTTCTGCTAACGATAATACTTTTAACAGGTTCAGGTAAACCATGTTTAAAAGAATTTAAAGCAATTCTGACATTGCTTTCACTATTAATTGCTAAATTTTGGTTATCACTAAAATATAATGCGTTGTTCAAACGACACAATAGAGTATTCAATGTATCGTAAAAATTTTCGATTGTTGAACAGCATCGACAGGCTCTAATGTTATCGATAAGTTCATCAACCGAAAACTTTTCTCCATGGTTGTCGATTAATATGTGTTTGATTAATGGCCAAGTATCAGCATTTCCATTAATAATAAGTGACTTTCTTGCACTACCTATGATTTTGTCTTTTATACTGCCAATTAGCAAAATTTTAAAATCTTCTGGAAAAGTTTCCAAAATAGGTATCATTGAATCAATACGTTGAATAAAATTAATTAAAGCATCTCTATCCCCATCATAATTTTGAATACTATTAAGATTAGTACAAATAAGCTTAAATCTAGTGTTAATATCCATGCTGTCCATGGCTGCTGATTTTTTTTTTCTTTATTTCGGCAGGTCTTCAAGGTGACTTCTCCGTTTGATGGGCAAATTATTAGGGTTACCTTTTATTTAATCTGTCAAGTCCTCAAGGTGACCTTGACTTTGATTCAGCAAGCCTTCAAGGTGACTTCTTCGTTTGGTGAGCAAGTTTTCAAGGTGACCTTTTCCTTACACACACGGATATATTATATTTGTTTTAAAATTTTAGGTTTGCTAAAAGTTTTAAATCACTTTCTTTCACAATAATTGTTTTTTAATCTTTTAATTTCTTTTTTTTTTTTTTTTTTTTTTTTTTTTTAAATTTTTATCAAAATTTTACAATCGAAGTTCTTTTCAACTGTTTTTTATTTTCTTTTATTTTGTTCGAGTCCGACTGCGCCAGTTATGAGTTGAAAAAAAGAGTCTTTATTACTTGACATCAGCTTACAAACTAAAACTTACATACTAGGTCACATCATAAATAACGCAAGATTAGAAATTAAATTTACAACAACATAGCTTAAGACTAGGAATAATAATGGATAAGCATAATTAAAGAGTAGTTAAATAGAGAAAGAGATTAATGTTAAGAGAAAGTAAGAGTAAGTATAAGGTATATAATGTAAGTATGAGGTAAGAGTAAGGTAAGTATAAGTATAAGTTAAGGTTAAGTGGAGGTCAATATGTGACTATATACTTTCTAATTTCGTTTTGCATACTCGGAAAATAGTTGTGCGTTTTTATTTCTGAGAAGATTTCATTTATCCCCCTATGATTGTTTTTTAAATGTTGTTTTTCTATAATTTTAAGTAATTTTTCTCTGTCTGTTATGTCCTCTAATATTAGATTATATATCAGAATTTTGAGATTTCTGTTTGCAAAATATTTTATATAGAAATTTGAAACTTAAAATAAAGCTTATCGCCAGAGCAAAATACTGCTATCATTCCTTTCTCTGGTATCTTTTCTCGCATTTATTTTAAAATATTACTTTGTGGGTTTAACTTTAAAGTGTACCTTATTTTAAAGTGTAAGTTAACTTTTCTAAATAAAACGTTTTTATGAAAATTATTTTTATGATCTTACGATCTTTATTCGATTGATTCAACAGTGGAACTGCCCAAAAACTAGCTTAAGGAAAACTAATTAAACCTTAATTTGCCGTTGCTGCCATCGTTGTTGTTATTGTTGTTCTTGTTATTGTTGAAAGGTAATTGTTTGCTGACGCTATGTTGTTGCTGTTGTTGTTGTTGTAGTCGCTGCACTCTGCTAATATCGTCATCGTTGCTGTTATTGTTGTTGTTGTTGCTGTTGTTGTTGTAGTCGCTGCACTCTGCTACTATCGTCGTCGTTGCTGTTATTATTGTTGTTGTGCTGGATCTTATTACTTAAGCGGGAACGTGTCGTCGTTGCTGTTATTGTTGTTGTTGTGCTGGATATTATTCTTAAGCAGGAACGTGTGCATAATTTCCCGTTTACGCTGCAGAAATGATTTGGAGCGGATGCGCGTGTAGAGTTTTTCGGTGGAAAGGTAAAGTTAGCTGACACTTGCTAACTTGTACATTAAGCATTTAGAAAACACGAATTTCTGAGGCAAATCATTAATAAAGATTAAAAAGAATAAAGGACCACAGTGAGTCCCTTGCGGAATACCAGAAGTAGCTGTGATTTGGGGTTCAGAATAAACTTCACCTATTTTAATAAGGAGTTTTCTGTCTTTTAAGAAACTGCTAAAAAATTTTATTAATCCTTCTGATAAACCAAATTTCTTTAAATTATACATTAAGATGTTGTGATCAACTTTATCGAAAGCTTTTGCAAAATCAGTATAAACTACATCTAATTGATTACGACACTCTAAAGCGTCAACTATTTTCCTAGAGATAAGTGCCAAATTTAAGCACGTCGATCTACCGGGCATAAAACCATGTTGGCAATCACTTATTCCGTTTTCCACATGAAATAGTAATTTCTTTTTCAGAATGTGATCAAAAAGTTTTGCAAAGGAGTTTTGTTTTACAATACCTCTGAAATTATTAATGTTTCTACGATCACCAGATTTAAAAATTGGAACAATGAAACATATTTTCCATCAGTTTAAGAAAATACCAGTTTTCAAACATATATTAAATAGAATAGAAATAGGCTCGGGAATATTGTCTACACAAGTTAAAAGAACTTGGGTGGAAAGTCGCCACGTTCAGATTTAAAACTTAATTTAAGACTGGAAATAGCTAAGAAAACATCCTCCGCTGTGACTTCAATGTTGTTAAGGTTAGACCGGTTTGGGGAGATAAAATTTAGAGTATTCTCGTGATTGGTCGAATTATCATATGTTTCGTACACTTTCTGAAAGAAATCTGCAAAAAGATTGCATGTCTCTAATGTATTGTTAGATTTAACACCATCCAATTCCATGCAAGAAGGAACCCCATTAGTTTTGCGCTTTGAATTAATATATTGCAAAAAAATATGATAGATTTGCTTTCAAATTTGATTCAACTTTTAAAACGTATTTGTTGTAGAGCGATTTATGCAATTTATCAAAGTTATCTCGAGCTTGTATGAACCGCAAGTGATCGGTTTGTGAATTTGTTTTTTTAAATTTCTTAAACGCTTTATTTTTAAGGTTTTTACAATGTACTAAACTTGAGGCAAACCACGGAAGCTTATCTCTTACATTTTTATTTATTCTTTTGTCTATTTGAAAACTCCGCCCATATAGAATTATATGCATCATTGGGATCCGAAAACGTATTCATTAAAGACCAATCAACATTTTTTAAAGCATCATGAATTTCAATAAAATTACCGTTTGAATAGTCAAACTCATCCGAAAAATCATGTATTGAATTATCGTATTCATAAAATTCGAATTTAATTGTTAATGCCTTATGGTGAATGCTGTTCCTTATAATTGGCGCTAGTTGCTGGAAATCGTTTGAAAGAAAATAATCCATTACCATTGACTCAACATCAGTTTTGATATTGAATGGTAGTAATAAATTATTATCATCATACGCCCAAGTAACATTTCCTAAATTAAAGTAGCCTAAAACAAAGCAATGACACCTTGCATCTAACAAATTAGTAATATAGTTAACATTTTGCAAATGCTTATCAAATAAATCTATGATACTATTCGGTGGAATATATGATACAAAAATAAAAATTGAATAATTAATAGTAAAATTTACTTGAACACAAAGTTGTTCAACACAGCCATCATGTTCAGGTAAATGAATAATTTTGCTGGGAAGATCTGATTTCACTGCAATCAATACGCCGCCTCCTCTTTCAACTCCCGAAGCCAACGGACAACGATAAAAGCGATAAACATACGAGGGCCGTTCGGAAAGTTCTTAGCCTAACAATGAAAAACAAGAGTTAGATTTTTAAAATTATCTTTATTTTTCAATATAATCTCCTGAAACTTCAACACACTTAGTCCAACGCTTTTCTAGCAATTCTATCCCCTGATTAAAATAATTTTCCTGAAGCTCTGCAAAATAATCGTTTACAGCTGCAATTGCATCTTCATTTGAGGTAAAACGCTTGCCAGCAAGAAATTTTTTTAGATTTGGGAACAGGTAAAAGTCAGAGGGAGCTAAATCAGGAGAATAAGGTGGATGGTCAAGCAATATGTACTTCAATTCGTTGAATTTTGCCATTGTTTTAACACTCTTGTGTGCTGGTGCGTTGTCTTGATGAAAAATTACTTTTTTGCGTTGCAAACCAGGTCGTTTTTCTCGAATTTTCACATCCAATTGGTCCAAAAGGTTACAATAATATTCTTATGTAATTGTTTTACCTTTTTGAAGATAGTCGATCAATAAAATTCCTTTATAATCCCAAAAAACCGTTGCCAAAACTTTTCCAGCCGATTGAATTGATTTTGCCTTCTTTGGTACACTTCCTTTAGCTTCAATCCACTGTTTTGATTGCTCTTTCGTCTCTGGTGTATAGTGATGAATCCATGTTTCATCAACAGTTATGAAACGACGTTTAAAATCCATTTTATTTCGCAAAAATCTATCCAAACAGTCTTGAGCAATTTTCATGCGAATGCGTTTTTGATCAACCGTAAGCTAATGCGGCACCCATCTTGCAGATAATTTTTTCATTTTTAATTCTTCATGCAAAATCAAATGAATTCGATCATTTGAGATCCCTATGGCATCACTTATTTCCCGCACTTTCACTCGTCGATCGTCTAGTACTATATCATGTACTTTTGCTATGATTTCTGCTGAAGTTGCAGTTTTTGGACGACCACTTCGAGGCTCATCTTCAATGCTTGAACGACCACGTTTAAATTCAGCTATCCAGTTTTTTACTGTTGCGTATGAAGGAGCATTCTCACCTAATACATTCACCATATCATTATGAATTTCTTGTCCCGATAAACCTTTTTTATGTAAATATTTAATTACACAACGAATTTCAAATTTTTGCAATGCAACACAAATCACTGAAGTAGGGGAGAGGTGTGTACCTTGGTCCGGATTTCACTTTTTTCAATATAATAAATTTTGCAAAAGATTATCTTCAGTTATTCTTTTATATCATTTTTCTCATATGTTTGCCGCATTAAATGACGAGTCAATTGTATTTCTACCTCTTACCAATTAATAGAAAAGCTACTTTTTCCATACCAATCTGAAACGGTCCAAGGTACACAATGCAAGTGTACCTTGGTCCTTTGGTAAGTGTACCTTGGACCGTATAAATTAAAAAAAATAAATTTATAAAATGTAAGAAATTAAGACTATTCATTTAATTGCATGAGTAGAAGTTTTATTTTTTTTATGAAAAGAAAAACAAATAAATAATTTATTTGAAAATTATTCAAAATAAGGTTACAAAAAAGATCGTAGGTTAAATAAAAATGGTCCAATTTTCAATGGACAAGGAATAATAATGAACTTTTTGTTATAAAAGAAAAAATATTAATCTGTTTACATGAAAATTCCATTATTTTATGAAACACTGGTAAGAAATAATGAATAAATGAAATATACCTATAAGTTTTAAGTAAATAATAATGCTTAAAATGGAAAGTATTTAAATCTTCCTTTTTGCTCGGCGCAAAAGACTTGAGACGGACGAATCACTGTCTGTGCTAAAATCCCCATCAGGCTCAATAAGAACCTCATCCCGAATCTGGACCTTTTCTTTAGAAACTCTTTTCGGCATGGTTCTAAGTACTGGAGAAATATTTTCTTCATCTTGTGAAGATGAGGATTCGTAGATCAGCTTCTTTTTATTTTTTTTGGCAGCTGGTTTTTTTTTATTTATTTCCAATCTAGCAGCATCTTCTAGTTCTTCTTTCTCAGGTGTGTCTGTTAAAATTCGCGTTTTCCCTAATTTTCGGCCGCCTTTTCCCCGCTTCCGTGGATTAGCTTTCGGAAATGGCCGTATTTCCTGAGGAGAGACCAAAATGTTAGAAAAGCCTGGAACTCCATTTGATGAAGAAAACGCAGAACTGGATGTTGATGGAATTACTTCGGCAAAATCACCACTTTGATTCATATTTGGCTGTTCATTAAATGGCCGGTCTGTAACATACGATGATAAGAACTCATCATCGCCAAAAACGCTTTCATTGAGGGGCCATATTCCACTTACTTCAAAGCCCTTACATATATTTTGGATGGAAAATGCTTTAGGGTATGCCTTTCCAATGACATGTGCGACTTCATAGATAGTTAATGGCTTGCCAGGGTTAGTCAACATCCATTCATTCACTGCTTGGTTGTAGAATGTCTTATATGGACCGAAAACAGTTCTATCTAAAGGCTGAAGCTTATGAGATGAATGTGGGGGCATTGTCAGCAAAATTACATAATTTTTTTTAGCTTCCAGAATGACATTGACTGAAATATGTGAATCGTGGTTATCCATTATTATGAGAACTTTATCATCTTCCGTGGGCTTCACAAAAGCTATGAAATGCTTTAAAAACACCAAAAATAAAGCTTCATTCGACCAACCACTTGGATTTGCGCCTCCAATCGTTCCTGAAGGAGCTCCTATGATCATATGATCTTTGAAGTGGACCCTCGGAAAAATAAGCATTGGAGGCTCATGGTTTCCCACCGCATTAACAGCTGCAATCATTGTGACATTAAGTCCCCTCTCGCCCGATGTTACACTGCCAATTTGCTTCTGCCCCCTTTGTGCCAAAATTTTCGGTGGAACGTGGACCGTGGAGTTTCCGGTTTCGTCAATATTATAAATACGGTTAGGTCTAAACTTATAACGATCCAAACATTCTTTGTAGTTTTTGAAAAAGGCCTCAACATTCGTTTTATTAAAGCTAGTGGCTCTAGATAAGCTGGTAGCTTCTGGCGTCCGTAAAGCGATGGTCTGATGGCGACGGAGAAACAATTTGAGCCAATCTTTTCCAGCTTTTTTTTGCATAAACCAGTTTTCAGGAAATTTTTTGCCATTTTTCTCAGCAAACTGGAAAGCTAATTTCTGCAATTCTGCTTTTGGAAGTCCGTAATGCAATTTCGAGGCAGTTAAAACATACTCGACTAAGGCTTCTTCTTCTTCCAACGTAAATACTTGTCGGGTATTTAGTCTACTTTCATACACAAAATCTGTGTTCGCGGAAGCTCCATGTTTTTTTATTTGCCTTATCAAGGTCGTCTTCGAAATGTTGTTAGTTTTTGCTGCGCTGTATACAGTTTTACCGCTTGCCACGTCTTTCACAGCATTCTTTAAGGCTTCACTATCCACCGGTGGTCGTGTGGCTCCCGTTTTACTTCTTGGCATTTTGCTAAAACAGTACAAAATAAGAAACAGTAAGCCAATACTTATCATATATGTGTACCTTGGACCGGTCCATGGTACACTTGTAAGCGTAGGACCGAGGTACACCTTCTGCTTGTTTTACAAAATATAAACAACAATATCATATTTTGAAAGTAAACAGAAGTAGAACTCATGCTACATTTAGAAAAACAGTAAACTTACCAAGCTTTATTTGCCGAATTGCAAAATTGTGACGTTGTTCTGCACAAAAACTTTCGATATCGCCTCAAAAAAAAAAACTTTTACGCAAAAAAAAAAAATTTCCGTTTTTTCTCACACGTCCGTACAGCTCGACACTCTGAAGCAAACTAAATTCAAGCAACAGAGTGAGTGGAAAATTCCATAGAAGAACATACGCATGTATGTGTTGTAGTTGAGCGGCAATCTACACTCGGACCGAGGTACAATCGGTCCAAGGTACACACCTCTCCCCTACCGTTTTTGAACAGCTGTTCTTATACGAATGAGTTGCCAGATCCAATTGAAATTTTACATGTGTTCATACGATGGATTAAAGTTTCCTACAGACTTAACTTTTTGCTGTTTATGCCGTCATATCTGTGTCAGGCTAAGAACTTTCCGAACGGCCCTCGTAGTAGAAACTATTGAATAATTCAGCTGTCGAAATTCCTTGGTGAAGCCAAGTCTCAGTTAATGTTATTTTATCATAGTCATTAGAGTTGGGTCGTTCCGGACATGTATAGTTCATAGAACTATGTTCACTCCCGGACATAGTTCCAATCGTTCCTTCTGTACGATTTAATCATGTCCAAACAGTTCCGATTGAAATGAAATTTTTTCTAATGAGCAACATAAGCCGACATCTCTTTCGCACTTACCGCACACATATTACTGCTTAGACGAATTGTTTGAGTGATGGCAAGCAAAACGATAATGCTTGTGAGAGAGAATAAATGAAATAATAGACTATATGATATATCGTCATTCTTGTTGTATGCATTGTTCTGTTTGTTTTTGCTTGTAACATAAAAAAGAGAACAATCATTAAATGATATTTAGAATGCTTTTGTTACATTTCCTCTAATACAGAGAACTGTCGGAACTGATAGTTCCGCGGACATGCTTATTATGTTATAAAATAAGCATGTCCGCGGAACTGTTTTGTTTTATAACATAATAAGCATGTCCGCGGAACTGTTCGCAAAACTGTCCGCGGAACTATTAGATAATTTTTATATATTTTCTTATGCTACAATTTTGTTACTTAATATTTGAACTATATGAATTTTTTTAGCAAATTTTTAAAGTTTCTTTTTTAAATAATTTATGAATATTTTCCTTTATTTTTTTAATTTTGAAATGAAAACACTGAAAAAAACAAAAAATTGTGTTCAATTTGGTTTAAGGCTAGCCACAGCGTTGTGTTAAAATTATACTTAGAATATTACAAATTTCCTCTACAGTTCAACAAACAACCAGCTCAAACAGATAAATAAATTCTGCGGACATGTTTCCATTTATTAGCTCCGCTCTATAAAAGAGACGTTCAACAAACAAGCAGCTCAAGCAGATCAAATAAACAAAGGAACTAGATAGTTCCGCGGACATGTTTAAATGAACTAGTTCCGCTCTCTAAAGGAAACGTTCCATGTCCGTTCCGTCTCCGGAACTGTTAAGCACAACCCTAATAGTCATGGAGAGACATGGCAAGATATAGTTCAGATATCTTCGTCCGAATTCCACCAGCATTTTGATAGTTAATAGAGTAAGAAATTTGATTATGCTGGATTTGTGCTGCTCCAGTTGCAGAATCGTCGATAACGTTAGGCTGCAGAACAGCTGATAAGGGCAATGATACAGTAGAGAACGCAGGTGTAGGCGTCGGCGAAATCGAAGAATTTGAAGAAAGATAAACATTGTTTGATAAAGAGTGCAATTCTGTTGACAGAAGAGTCGGAGAAAAACAAAACGAAGAGTGCGCATGAAGTGAAAACAACGGATCACGGTGGATCAATTTGATGAGGAAGAGCAATCTATTTGGCTTTTGGTCGAAGAATACGCCACTAGCTGATGTGTTTGTTGTTGTGTCTGCATCGGTGGCGTGTAATGTGCGGGGCCAATGCAACAGCACTCGTTTCTACTTGGAGA
The DNA here is from genome assembly GCA_914767935.1 of Coremacera marginata. Taxonomy (NCBI): domain Eukaryota; kingdom Metazoa; phylum Arthropoda; class Insecta; order Diptera; family Sciomyzidae; genus Coremacera; species Coremacera marginata. The sequence continues at coordinate 15,212,766 of OU612043.1, read as the reverse complement.
GGGAGTGCAGGCAATGTTGTCATCTCTTCGAAGTTTTTTGGTTTATTAACAAACCGACTTAATTAAACTGATAAAGGTCGCAATTTATTATCGAACACTTTATCAAACAGGGGTGCTGGCACACCTAGCTTAAACTTAATGAGTTTTAATTTAGAAACATCGGCATCTCTTGTTGTCAATTTATATTTGTTAATTTATAGATGTTGAGCTTTTCAGCAACATACGAGTATTTTTGAATCGCTTCCGGCTCTGTTTTGATGCTGAATTTAGATAAGTGTGTAAACTTTATAGTATGCACTACATCAAAAGCTTCGCATACTGTTGCAGTTCCTATGACATTCTTACTTTTGTTGGTATTTCCTGTACGATTTTTTGGGTTTTTATTTTTTACTGTAACCCATTCACTCTCAGCAGCAAAGTCGTCAACTTTATCATCACACCTCTCAACTATATTTGCCGAGAGGCCTGGAGAAAGAGACGGAGTAGATAAGTTCGGCTCCTTGGCGATAGCGACAATCGGTATAATATTCTTGTCAGCCTTACGATGCTCTTTATTAGAATTAGTTAACGCTGTGGAGTTCGTTGACTTCTGGATCCACGACGCGACATTAGAGAGCTTGTCTTCAAAATCATCATATTTATTTTGCATTTCTTTCATTTGCGGAGGAGAAAATGTCGAATCTTTTTTATTAATGTCTAACGACGTAAGACACGAATTACATTGCCACATTAAGTTTGGCGATTTTAATAAAATATCAAAAATAGTGTCTGTTAAACCCGAACATGAAATGAACGACCGCAAAATGATGCACATTTAACAGAGTCAAGTTTATTTGAATTAGCCTACATACGGCTTTACATTCATCATAAATTAAATTATTATGCATAGCGCACGCAGGAGAAGAGAATCACGTCCGATCAAAAGCACAGTCAGAACAATTTTTATAACATACTATTTATTGTTTCAAAAACTTCTTACAACAAGCTTAAACCTACATTACATAACCTAAGTCTATAAATCTACATACATAATTTAAGTTTACAACAAGCACACACTTTTCTTAGAATAAGTGCATTGGTATTCGTACCAATTTGTTGCAATGCAGCTGCAGGGTTCTCACGGAAAGTGCCAACTAAGCATTTGACGTATGCGTGGGAACAATGCTGCTATTTTGGGCAATTGTCACGTTTGATCGTTATTTGATTGGGACATACGTTACTATATACCAGAGCGGGATAATAGAACCCGCATCAAATGTTCGTTCTGTACAAGAATAGGACACAATAAATGAGTGTCTTATAAGAAAGAACACTCCATATTGTGAGAAATGCCATGAGTACGGTCATGAAAATGAATGGGGGTGTGCCCAAAAATTCAGGCCTGAAAACGGTCAAAGGTAGTGAAAAAATTATTGGAATAAAAATAACCTCAAAATCTATACAGGGAATCCCTTCAGAAATAATAGAGACAAGAGCAGGGAGCAAAGACAGGTTGTGCAATGTAATTGGTGCAACAAAATCGGACATTTGGAAGAAGGCTGTTACACGAAAAGGACTCAGAAATACAGTCAGTGAAACTTCCGAGAGCCCAGCAAAGGCCATTCAGCTGGAAACCCCGAAATAAAATCAACATAAGGCCGACAAGGGTAGGAACAGAGAATTCGATGTCTAAAAAGATTTGAATATCTGTTCAGCTCAGCTAGTAGAAAATTTGGTAACAGAGAATTTGACGTCTGAAGAGATTGTGAATATCTGTAGTAACGGAGAATCCGACGTCTGCAAAGATTGTGAATATCTGTACAGCTCAGCCAGTAGCGAAGGTAGAAAAGGAAGGTTTAACGTCTGAGAAGATTGTAAGTGTCTGTATATCTAAGCCAGTAGAAGCTGTAACGAGTATTAGCTAGTTTATTAAAAGAAACAATTGAGTTGTGTAATTAATATGGTAAACGTGGGAGAAATGTTAAGAAACATTAAAGAGACAGTGAAAAATAAGAAAAGAAATGTTAAAAATATTATTGGGATACTTGAAATGATGATAGGAAAGTCAAAGGGATACGGATTGTAGATTCCGGGGCAGACGCAAGCTTGGGTAAACAGAGCGCTAACAGAGCGAAATAAAAATAAAGGAAGAGAAAATGAATGATGAATTAAGGCAATGGAAAAGAAAAAATAATAATGAAATAATAATGAATAATAATAAAATAAAGAAATAATAAAATAAATAAAGAATAATAATGAAATAACTTTGAGCGAAGAGAATATTTGTGAAGAAATAATAAGTAAATGAAAGAAAAATAATTAAATTAATTTGAAGGCAGAGAATTACGGAAAAATACTAAGTAAAAAAAGATTAATAATGAAATTAATTTGAATGAAGAGAATAATTGTGAAGAAGGAATAAGTAAAGAAAGAATAATGGTGAATAAAACTAAATAAGGAAAAAACCAATGAGGAAATGAAATCAAAGATTCAGGAAATAAGTATACCGCAGCAGGGTAATTGTACACGTATAAGTGAAACAGGGTTCAAGACAAAGGACAAGAAACATGAAAGGGAAAATAAAGAGAATTTAAAAAAAACTGAAGTTTTTGAAGGGCAAAACAAAGAAACGGTAATGCTTGCCGACCAAGAAAAGATCAAGAAACTAGAAAATTGTGTAGAGAACAAGTGTCAGATAAATAGATTTCCAAAACATTTAAGATGCAAAAGAATCTAATTAATTACAAGAGAAAAAAAAAATAATGAAAAGAAACCACCAAATTAAGAAAAAATATTTTCAAAGCCAATTTTAAATTGTGCTTACATAGGAAAAAAAAATTTTTTTTTAAAGAAAGTTAAGAATAAGAATAGAAATAGAGTAAATGAAATAGTTCATTCAGAGGAAAAAGAAAATATAGGGATAACACGAAGTGTTAAATAATTGAAAGAAAAAGCAAATAAATCAATGAAATTAAATTCAATTGGAAGAGAAATTGAAAGAAAATAAAAAAAAAAAACTAATTTTGATTTTCAAAGTTAAATTAAAGTAAAACAAATTACTTAGTCATTGTAGTAATTCATGAATTAAGTTCCGGAAAACTTAAATAAAAAGAGAGAAAAGAAAAACTAATGAACATTACCTGATAGTAAATGAATATCAGAGTAAAGAAAAGTTCATAAATATCGGTTAGAATATATAAAAGCTTAAAGTAATATACGACTTCCTTTTCGTAAGTCGTTTAATTAAAAAAAAAAAAATAAACAAGCGCTTTTTACGTAAAAAAACGCAGTATGGTAGATGTGAGAACCAGCATTGAACTGACGGAAACATCAATAAACAATGTTTGTTTTTTCCTACGTAATATGAAGAAAATTAAAAAAAACAAAAACACACTCATCAATCATTTTATTACAATTTAGGAATGGTAACAAATTAAAAAGAAAGTTTTACAAAAATTCGCTTATAAAATATAATTACATTGAAATAGAGCGAAAGAAAGAAAAATAATTTTAATTTAATTTTGAGAAAAATAAAAAGTTTACAAAACTTTAAGAATTTATATCAGAAAAGAATAACATAGAATATGCATACGCATTTCCACGTTCAATTAAAATGGAATTTAAAAATGGAAAAATACAATTTAGCATTAAAATGTAGAGAAGAAAATCAGTTTTTGAAATTTAAGAGGAAAATGCATTAATAAAGTAAATAAAATAACAAAAATAACTGTAAGCCGAGATTTAAGGAAAAACTAAATTAAAAATAAAAGGCAAGAAATTATTTGCAAGTATTAAAAAGAAATTTGATCGTGTAATGAAAGAATCAAATCAATTATTCTTATAAAATAACTTAAGAATTTAAATTCCAAAATGTAAAAGAAAACATTGAGTAATAAATATTTAAAGAAAAAAATACCAGTAGAGAAAATGTGAAGCAAAGCAAAATTTTAAATTATGCATTTTAATTTAAGTGTAGCATGGGAAACTAAATTTTTAACGAGAAAATAAAAGTAAATAAATAATGTTTGTAATTAATGAACCTACATTTAAAGTAGATACAAAATAAATAGTAGAGAATATGTCAAACATTAGAAAAATATATATTCAAGTAAAAAGTAAAGACTTAATTGTAAAAGTCGATGAATAATGAAGTAGAAAATAAAGTAATTGTTAAAGACTGTGAATAATTTCATTAAGAAACATGAGTTATACTTTAGAGAGATAATAAGAAAATAAACAACTGAATAGGGTTTAAACTAGCTTAGGGAATATCAGACACGAGGAAGAGAGGGACACGTCGTTGGACCAGATAAAGGAGAAAGCAGAAATATCCAAAATTTAACTGAAAAGAAGTGTATGCTGCTTATGCGGCAGCATCCGCGTGCAAAACTGCAATAAAACGGCGGCGACATCCGCAATAACAACTGTGACAGGCGGCAACAGCCACGAAAACAACTATGACAGGCGGTAGTACATTGATGCAATACTGCGATGAAAGGTGATGACATCTATTGGGAAAATGTCAGAGAAGTAAGGCGGTATTGTCCACGTAAACAAATAAAGATAAACAAAACCAAAAGTAAAATGAATAAAAACTTCAAACTAACGTTTAATAATGAAAACCTTTTATAAAGCGGCTGAATAAGCCAAAGTGTCAAAACTTTCATAAGAAGAACAACGCCAGCAAAATAATTTAGTGAAAGGAATCAAAACCTTTCTAAAAACAACTAAAGCAAAATATTTAAACAAACAACCATTTTTCTAAAATAAAATAAACCAACCGGAAGTTATGAAAACCTTTACTTAAACAAATAAGTAAACCAACAAGTGTCAAAAGAAAGAAACAACCAAAAAAGAACACGAACAAAATGATTTAATGAAAGGAATCAAAACCTTTCTAAAAACAACCAAAGAAAAACTATATAAAACAACTTAAATATAACCAACAATTTAAGGCAAACAACTCTAAAACAAGTAAAACAAAAGCGTTTAAAACCTACGAAAGCCAACTTGATTCGAGCAACAAATGGCAAATCACCTCGTAAAACAGCGAAAATCAAACAACGAAAAACTATTTGAAAAGAAATGATTAAGAAAATTAATCAAGAGTTAATTAATTGCCAGTAGGGCTTTGCCCAACCTGAGTAAAGTAGAAGACACAAAACATCCATACATCATCACCCCTCACACACACTTCAAGCACATCCAAATAAATCCCAATCGGGAAAACACGTCGATATAATTTCCCCGGCGCACCGATGGACAACGCGGGAAGAAAGCAACAAATGCATCCGCAAACTAGAAGAACATAAACCACAGCTGAAGCAAAAGATAAACCATGAGGTCAGCTAGAAAAACACGCATTGAAAGCACCGATGGACAAAAGGGTCAGTCAGATGAAAGATAACAACCACACACAAATATCAACGAAAGCTAGAAATAGGAAATAAATAGTAGATAAAAAATAGAAGCAAACTAGAATGAAATATGAAGTTAGAATGCAATAATGTAAAATAAAATACAAGAAAAGAAATAATGTAGAAATAATGTAAAATGTGTTATAAAAATAAAAGAAAATATTTAATAAAAACTATAAAGAAATGATAAATAAATTTTAAGTTAGGGTAAAATAAATAGCGTAAAATAAAATACCAGAAATAAACAAAGAAATAACAGCTAAACTACGAAAAAAGTATTGTTAGGTTTTTAACAGTATTTTTTTTCTTTTTCGAAGGGCGGAGGAATGTTGTGAATCAATCACAAGGTAAACAACTAGACCAATGCATACTTGTACGCACTACATTTTTTGCCATACAACAACTTGGAATTTCTGAATTCAAGGCGAATGCCAAGTTTTTAAAATTTTAAACTAATATTTTATTGTTGTAATTGCAAGCAAACAAAAATACGTTTATAGTATTTTTATTAAACGCTGTAATTAAGAATTGAACAATATTTGGTGCAATGTAATTCCGCTTTTCGATGTAAGGAAAAATGTAGCACGAGTATTTTGTTTACAGCTAAATAACCTTGTGATATTTTCACAAAGAATGTTTAAACATAAGAATGTTTTCCGGGTAATTTAGTGAGACAGATATAATCTCGGCCAGAGAATAAGAAAATGTAAAATTAGCATTTTGGTATTGTGAAACTTTTGTAAATATGCTAAGCTAGATTATGTATGTAAGCTAGAATGTAATAAAAATAAGAAGAAGCGAGCCCAGATATGTTATAAATATTTGGTCTCTGCTTAATAAAGAGAGTTTATAAATTGACTTTAAACGAGTGAAGTAATGGAGTGTTGTTATTTAGAAGGGATTTATTGCAGAACGCTAGAGGATACCCTGGCGAAAGATACCCTCTGAAGGCCCTAAGGACACCAGGGATTTCCAGTAAGTATGCACCACACAGGTATCCTTAGAAGAAGGATAATACCCTAGCTAAAAATATAAACTAATTCTCGGTAACTGATAACCTGAGCCAAGTGCCAACTCGAAACCCGGCTTAGATGTATCGCCTATAGCCACTTTTATAACAGAATACGGCCAAAAACCGTATCCATCAATACAGAAGGTTTTAGGTCACGACAACGGGCCTACGGGTATCCTCAGGGAGGATTCCAACAGGCTGTTACTTAGTATCATTTGAGAATTACAGATAGAAGGTTACACCGTCGGTGCTGAAGCGAAAGCCACGATGGATGCTCCACTTACCAACACCGACAAAACATGTGTTGTTTTCGCGGGTAAAAGAAAAAAAACTGAAATTTGAGAAAGCTTCTCCTTCATCCAAAAATTCCAAGCAACCGACAACTTATGTATGTTTACGGTCCGAAGCTGAAAACAATTTTGACAATTGGCAGAAAACAGGTTTTGAACAGCCTTGAGGTTTTGAACAGAAAACTAAGTGGACAAAACAATGGGCGATAGTGACCACTCTGAGAACCTCTAGTCTAGTTTATCAGTGCAAGGTACACAAAATAAAATATACATTTTTTTATGTTAATATATCTCTCAAACATTTCAAAAAATTTCAGTTAAGGGGTAACACCACTCAAGATATAGGAAAAATGGGCCTGTTTACATTTTTTTTTTTACAAAACTGGAAATATATCATAAAAACCAATAACTTAGTTGTAGTGTACACATGTTTAAGTACATTAAAAATTTTTTAAAATATTTTTTATAAAAAAATGGAGGCGCTATTTATGTCCATGTGATGAAGGTCTGTAATTGGTCATTGACCTGAAACATAAAAAAGCGTTTTTTAAATGTGTAATACATAAACTTTTTAAGTACGTAGCAGAATTGAAAAATATTGGTTTTTATAGAAATCACGCGTTTGAAAAAAACTTCATTTTTGAGTTGGAAAAATTAATGTTAAATTGTTAATAAAACTAAACGCGACTAAACTTTCTTGTGTGAAGAAAGTTGTATTTAGAGGACATAGCACCTTCAAATAAATAATAATTAAAGTAATAACAACAATGCTTAATAATAAATGCAGACATATTTTAATGAAACTTTGAACATGTTTTGTTGGTCTTATAGTATACAAAAATAATTTTTTAATTTTTTTGGCCCCACGTCGTCTGCTACAATTTTTTTAAAAAAACACCAAAAAATCACGGCGCTCAGATTACTGTCCTCAGAAAGTTAAAAAAGAAAAACGGAATTTTAATCAGAATTAAAGCGGCCATAGAATGACCTAAAAAAAATTTGGTTGAAAAATAAGAAAAAAACGTTTTTTCGAAAATTAACATTTTCTAATTTAAAAAATCTGTTGTAACTCCAAAAATTTTGTTCCGATTATTTCATCCGTATCTCATTCTGAACATTAAAATGTGTAGATTAACGTGCTTAAATTTCAGAACGATCGGATAAATACTTTTCTTTTCTTTTAATCATTCACGCCAACTTGAAAAATGTTTTGAGAAAATCGCGTTTAAAGTTTGACATTCATTTGAAAGTACCTTGACTCGCTTCGCTGTATATGCTCAGAAATTTTTTTTTTGAGAATTTAACTACTATTCTATTAAAATCGTGTCTTTAAAGGGTCATTCTAACATATTCTAAAAAAAATGTTGATTTCTTGAAAATTTGTACGTGCTATGTCGCCTTAAAGAGAACAAAAAAATATGCATGACTATTGAATTTACTATGAAGTGGCGGCCGTGGCGCGGTGGTTAGAGTGTGTGGCGCATACTTCAGAGAACCCTGGTTCGAATCCCACCTGACAAAGTTTTTTCAATTGAATTAATTTTTCTGTTCGGCCGTCACCTCTCTGCAGACAATGGCAAACCTCAGAGAGTAAAAACTGCCATGAAAAGCTTCTTAGAACATGAGCCATTCAGTGTCGGCATAAAGCTTGTAGGTCCAGTTCTCGATCATTTGTGTTGAAACATTTCACAACACGTACAACACAATTGATCATAATAAGCTCGGTCAAAGCCCTTTTAGGAGCTGAAATGGCCATTTTGTTTTTATTTTTTACATTTCTTTCATGATACGAGTAACAAGGTAGTATTGACAGATTTTTTTTCTCTCACTAACGGCGATTTGTCATTTGTGTTTTTACTTAACTTCTTATTTGTTTGAAGTGAAACTTCGCACGCCTCGTTTTTTGACTATTTTCGTTTCCTGTTTTATACTACTTTTGATAATTGTGCTCGTCAAAAGAACTGCCACTTTTACGTTGTTTCTTATATCGTGGCTTTTACCTAATAGGGCCCATACACAAACGAACATATCACACAACATGTACACAAACCTTGTTTTGGTTCAATTTTCCAGACGACCCAATTTCTCTAAAAATGTGCAAAAAAAATGTATTTTAACGACTCAAAAACCAAACCGATAAGTACGTGAACAATGCTAATAAAGGCCGCTTTATATTGTCCTACTGTGTGTTACGAACGGAGAACAAAGTGTGTTCGAATCAGTTTTGATGTTTTTGACATATCTTAATACATTGAATATTTAGGTTTGTTTCTAATTTCATTACACGTTCTATCCGACCGGAGATGCTTTTTACCATGAAACTACGTTTTAATTTTTAATACACAAATTATATCTATTATGCTTACAACAGTAGCTGTGCTCCGATTTATTTCACAAATTTTCAAGTTTTAGTAAAGCGTTAAGTATAAAAGTGTGATGTGATTCTGTGAGATAGTCTAATATCATGTTCACACACATGCCGAAAAGCCGCTTTTCAGCTGAAAAACCTCTTTTCAAAAAAAGGTGTTCAAACTTGAAAAGCAACTTTTCATTTGACAGACAGTAGCCATATGTTTGTTATAATAGCGATTTGTTTTATTTTGCTTGGCGTAGAAATCAAATATCGCTTCATGAAGGTCACTCCACTTCACGCGCTCCTTGTATTTTTTTTTTCCATTTTCAAGATGTTTTCTAAGTGGAAAGAAAGTTTGTCTATAAATCACAACAAATGAAAACAGGCAGACGAAATGTCAAATATCAGTGACAACTTGTATTTTTGTAATAGATTTTGACTACTTCAACGAACAGACTTCCGAACCAGGGTTGTTTTCTAACTTTTCAGAGTTTTTCGCTGAAAAGCAAACAAATATCAGCTTTTCATTTGACAGTTCTATGGCGAAAAACTTAATATCATGTAGCTTTTCAGCTGAAAAGTCATTATTGTTCGAAAAGCGGCTTTTCGGCCTTAGTGTGAACATACAATAAAAAGAAAAAAAAATGTATTTTTTCATACAAAAACTAAAAATGACAGTGTGATAATTTATACTTCTATCTCGCATGTAACACATAGTAAGACAATGTAAAGCGGGCTTAACTTTATAACTTGTTGCACAACTTTATGGTTTGCTTGCGTGAAATCAAAAATTTTTGATTTTGTCTTCGCAAACTGACAAACCTCTAAATTGGTCCGCCAACAGCGTCATAGACGGATAAACATTTCCGGAAACCAACCAAGTTCGCGAACATGTTCTCCTGTGTATGCTACGTATAACAAAGACAACACTGGTTATGTAATAGATTTTATTTTGCAACTTTCTTCAAGCGTAGCCATTTTTATTTCACAACCTTCAATCGTAAAGAGAACATTCTCAGAATTTCTTAAATATATTTACTAGTTTAAAAAAGATTATCACAAAAGCTCAATGTTGTAAAATAATCAAATAAGAAGAACCAGAAACAGCAGTAAAAAGAATTCGTGGTGAAATATATCCTATATACAAGGGATTTGTAGACCAAAACTCAGAATTTTTTTTGTCTTCAGATACAAAAGAAAAAAAACTGCAATTTAACAGAGGTAAAGGTGAGTTGTTTAATATTTTATAATTAAACTTAGCATAAATGCATATTTAGCTAAATTGTTCCAACCTCAAATATGCTATCGTTCTTAATTAAGACTGCTGATCAATCGTCGAGGCAGAGCTGCATGCACTCCAAACAGATTTTCCAGACAGGGTGACGCATTGGCGTCGGGCGTCGCATTGGGTGCGGGTAAAAGTCAAACATATTTTTTATTGGAATTTAAAAATCCGAGTATACAGAATTACAGAGAAGAATCATATTATTTTCGATTTCAAAGGATTTGACGATATCTTTTCAGTTGCAGTCATGCCACGCGCCCTGTAGCGGGATTCCCAAACATCTTAACTTCGATTACGTTAACGTTAACTGGTCTTAGCTACAAAAATTGTTTACTCGTATTCCCAAACTCAACCTTAGATATTTTTGTAGATAGCTTTGACAGTTCGTTAACAATATCTTAACGTATCTGTAGCTAGCTTAACAACGTATTTTAAGACGTTGTTAACCATACAAATATCAACGTTAAGCGTAAAATAAGGTTTTTTTTTGTGAAGTTGTGAAGAATACAAATATTTTAAAAAGTAGAGCCAACTTTTTTATTTTTTAAGATATGTTTATGTTTTTGATGTCATTGAAAAGAAAATTGAACAAATTACAAAATTGACCTTAAAAAAAAATTCATTTATTACGCGAAATTCTGAGAAATCAAAGTTGAAATTTGGTAGTTTCAATCGATTGATTTCATCTTCACACGACCACAACTCGGTAACGGTTAAGTTGGTGGGGTTTATTGACATGCCATTAGAAAGGTGTTTTATTGCCTTTATAAAGAAAATGCAACCGTAAATAATTAAATATAAATAAAAAGTAAAAGAATGTCAAAACAAGAACAAAAACAAAAAAACCCCAAAAACAAACCAATGAAATATATAATGAAAGATTAAATTCAAATAAATCGACTTCATTGCTTTTATATTATAAACATATTCACATAAGCTGCACTTGGGAGACAGTAACAGCAGCAGAGGTAGCAGCAGCAGCCTGTTAGAGAGATCTCGCAACACACACTAGCTGCTTAATCACAACGATATCCCTGGCTATCCTTACCACCTCTTCATCACTACCCTTTTGGCAGCATCGGCTCACGAAAAAGTCCAGCATCAGCTTGTATTGCTTAGCTGTTGCACGGCTGCTTCTTTTTTTTTGCTGCTTGCATTTTTATTTTTGTTTGATTCTTTTTTATTTTTTCTATTCTTCTTTAATCTTTCACCAATTTAAGCTGTCAAATGCCAATACTGCCATATTTTCAATATTTGTTAACAATGATTACGCTAACTTTATTAATGCAACTCGTAGCAAATATTGCAGTTAAGCATAGGTTTGGGAATACGGCAGTTGTTACTGCAAGCTATAATCGTTGTTAGTTAACGTTAACGTAATCGAAGTTAAGATGTTTGGGAATCCCGCTACTGATGTGGCTGCAAAATGTCATGCAATTTATTTTTTCACAGTTTAGTACTCTAGATTTCAAAACAGATCTTAAATTTCGGTATCATGAATATTCTTTATACATATATTTCACATAATATAGCGCTAATTCTTTTGTTAAAAGTAGTAGGAAAAAATTTGTTATATGAAAAAAAGACTTACCTAAAAAAAACCACAAATATAAGATTCTTAATCCTTTGTTACCGGAGGTGTCTATATTTTAAAATATTTTTATAAAACTTTGAAATTTAGCATTTTTAAATCTTTTATTAATGTATTTAGAAGTAGTTTCGCCACGTAACTAGTAGGAAAGTAAAAAAATTAAGTAAGATTTAAATATCTTTTTAATAATTTTTATCAAACATTGCTTGAATGACAAAAAAAAAATTGTTTTGCATCATATCATAAAGTCCAACATCGCAGCAAGAACAGGAACCACCTTGTAACTATGATCTTGAACTTGGGCTTGGACTACTTGTGCTTGATATTGTTTTTGTTATTTTTACTGCATTGCTTCCCACAAGTCCTGAGCAATCAGCAAATCTGAACGCTTTGACCGATAATGTACTCGTTTCGTACCTTGCAAATAAATTCTTGACGACGTCCAGATGGTTTGCTTAGCCCTCTCTTTTTGCTGAACAGACAAAGGAAGACAATCTTCACTAATACTATGTAATTTATGACAACAAAATAAGAAATTCTTGCATTTGAGCAGTTTGCTTACTTGCCATTCTAAAAGAAAAGCTAACTAATAGTAATTTTTCAATGCACAATAACAAACAACTTCAAATAACACGAACCATCAAACTAATGCACAAAAAAATCACAACGCTCTGAAAATTACCCGCAAAAAATTGTTACCGTTATAAAATGAATAACAGTTCGTGCAAAGACGCTTGATTTTTCTATGAAACCACTACGAATATAGAGAAAAAATATTATAAGTGCGTGATTTCGCTATGAAACCACTAGGAAGCCAAGGGTTAAAAAACTAAAAGATAATTTTTATATCCCAAAACGCAAGTTATGGGCAATTTTCTAAAGCATGTTTTTGCCAAAATGTAAAAATTTGTACGGGGGAACAAATACGAGGGTGGTCTCAGAAGTACCCGACCTAACGTATAGATAGCGGTTGTTGCGTTAAAAATTAGTATAGTAGAAAATATTACCCTAAAAAGCTTAAGTTTCAAGTTACTAGAAGACGCTACGTTGTTTAGTATTTGTTTGGCAGCCATCATAAGTGAACGCTCTCAATGAATTTGTAAACATGGAAAAAATTCGTTATGTGATAAAATATTTTCATTTGAAAGGTCTAAGTGCAACCAATATCGAGCTAGATTATATTCTGGGAGAGTCTGCTTCTTCTTTTACAACAGTAAAATATCGGGTGGCAGAGTTTAAACGCGGCCGTATCAGCTGTCAACATCACAGTGGCCGACCAAATGAGGTGACCACGTCGGAAATGGTAAAGAAAATCCACAAAATGGTATTGGATAACCGTCTATTGGAAGTGCGCGAGCTACCAGACATGATAGGCATTTCAAAAAGTGCTGTACCTCACATATCGACTGAAAATTTGAACATGAGAAAGCTGTGCGAAAGATGGGTGCCGCGTTTGCTCACAATGGAACAAAAAAGCGTCAAGAGGATGTTTCAATCGATTGTTTGTCGATGTTCGACAGCAATAAAGTCGAGTTTTTGCGTCGATTCATAACCATGGATGAAACATTGGTCCATCACTTAACATCTGAGAAGAAGAAACAGTCAAAACAATGGACTGAAAAGGGAGAATCGGCTCCAAAAAAGGCGAAGACAGTTCCATCTGCAGGAATGGTCATGGCGTCAGTTTTTTGAGATGCGCGTGGGATAATTTTCATTGATTATCTTCAAAAAGGAAAAACAATCAACGGCGAGTATTATGCGAACTTATTTATTGCAGCGTTTGAGGGATGAAATCAAGAAAAAACTGCCGCGTTTGGCGAAAAAGAAAGTGTTGTTCCATCAAGACAATGCACCAGTTAACACATCCACTATCGCGGTGGCCAAAATCAATGAATTAAAGCTCGAATTGTTTCCTCAGGCACCCTATTCGCCAGATTTAGCCCCATCGGAATATTTTCTTTTTCCAAACTTGAAAACATGGCTCGGTGGTAAAGGATTTGCTAACAGTGAAGAGGTGGAATCTGCGGTTGATGGCTATTTTGATGCCCTCGACGGTTCTCACTTTAAACAGTGTATCATTAAACATTGATTGAACATCGCTGGGAAAAGTGTGTGGAGCTGAAAGGAGACTACGTTGAAAAATAAAAATATTTGTTCCCAAATTTATAGCGTTTTCTTTGTTAGGTCGGATACTTTTGCGACCACCCTCGTATCTCATGTTTTAACCCTGTAATATGTAAACATTATCCTTAAACTACTTTCACATATAAAACTTTCACGAATTTTGTCTCCTAAAACCATTTGAGAGCAACTTTTTTTTGCAGCATTGGATTAAGGGGCTCCAAGTACACAAAAAAAGGGCTCCGCCTCCTAAAGTAAAACTATTCCACATATCTGCATTAAAAAATCTAAATTTGTACCAATTTTTTATTTCCATGCTAGCAATCTCGTCTTTTAAACGATAAACAATCTACTAGACGATAAACATTGAAATATTTTTTTTTAATAAAATTCAACAGTTACGGTCCCTGCGTATAGATAATGTTCTAAGTCCCCTTTTTCACACGACAATTTTTCTTGCCAGCAAGTTTTCAATTCCCTTTTGAACTTGCCAATTGCGTTTCCACACAGCATCTAAGGGTCTAAGCATCATATATTTAGTAATTTCGCTACCTTAATATAGAAAGGTGCTATCTCAAAAGGCCCTAACTCAATAGGAGAAATCTTTGTAAAAAATAAAGTTCTGTAGTTTCGCATTTTATTCTAAATGATTTTTTTTTGTTAAAACCTATAAGTGATGTAATGCTGTTAAGTAATGTAATGTAAAAAAAAAAATTGTGTTAGGGCCTTGCTATATTAAGGTAGCGATATATTGAAAAATTGATTATAAACAAATTGCATGTGTGTAAAATGTGCGTGATAAATTCAGGACACCAAAAAATCGCCGTAGCTTTTATAATAGAACTAAACACTGAATTTTATTTCTATATAGATACTCCTCATAAACAAATGCAAATGAAAATTTTATTGTTTATATGATATTTCCTGCACATTCTTGTAATTTAGTAAGGTGTTAAATTTGAATGTACCTTTAGCAAGGAACTGCAAATGACTATCTACCTGCTTAGTTTACGCTTTAAAAAATATTCTTAAAATTATTTTGCAATTACTTTGAAATAATTAACTTACCTGCACTTCATCTGCTAATCATCATCTTTTAATTTTACCGTTTACAGCTTCAACTAGGAAAGCAACCACAACAGTAGCTAAACAGCGAGTGTGCTATCAACAATCAACACAGCAGGATTCAATCGCGTTTTAATACACAACAACAACGTGAAGCTTATAGCAACAAATGTCAAATATAAATAAAAATCATTCAACAACCATGTCGCTCAACGATCGCTTTACAGCGATTGCATCAACGAAAACAAACACACGCAACCGCAGTCGCAGCATACTATCACCTAGATCATCGAAGGATCAATTTGCCACATTGGCCAATCGTAACTTTCTGCAGCAGTTGGTACGAAAAGATAAAATGAGAGCAGCACTTAAATTAAAGCGAGTATGTGTCTAAATAAAAAAAGTATTTAAACTTTAAAAAATGGGAAATAATAACATAAAAGTTAGTCACTTAAAAGTGTCGAGAATATGGATAAATTTAAGGCAGTCTTAAAGACGCCTAACAGACGACAGAAGAAGAAAGGAAAGAGAAGAGAAGTGCAGTAAAAAACAAATGCAATTCCAAAACATTACAGAAAATATGTACAAATATAACAAGGAAACTGGTATTGTAGCAATTTTATTTTGAATACTTAGTTTTGAGTATAAAATAACATTTATTATGGAGATTTATGGAGATTTTGAATTGTGTTGAAAAATTGTAAAGTAAATCAAAACTAAAACTAAGTCAAACCATAGTTATTCCATAAGGTGATGAGCAACAATTACGTTTTCGATATACTTTATCTCAACATAGCTACTACTATAAAGGAGACTATTATTTCATCTAGATAAAAGGAGACTAGATATCACCTCGAAACTATGGGTCCATCTGAATCTGACATCTGTAGATTTGTGAATACGAAAAACAAATTTCAAAGCAGTTCGTATGAAAATCTCAGCAAAATGAAGCCTTAAGACTCTTCTATTTTAAGGAACGGCAGTGCCTCCGCCAAAATGAAGAAACATATAGTCAGGAATTATTTTTAAATTTTAATAACCTAAACCTAGGAAATTTACTAATGGATCGGTCCAGTAGTACCAATAACATTATAACTAAAAAAGTAATAAAATAAACATTTTGAGAGCAAGAAAAAGAGGCGACCTCTCTTACATTAAATTTAACTAGATAGTGCTTTGCATATATTGCCTTTTGAGAAGCACCAAACATTCAAAGCAATATAAATCGCAAAATTTACTCGACGTTAAAACAATCTTCACTAAAAGATATAAAGATAATATAACACCTTAAGAAAAGCAATCAGCACTATAAGTAGCCGGTTTTAATATAAATTGAATAAATAACTCAACGTTAAGCCATTAAAATATTTTTCAAATGTATTCTGATTTCAAGAAAAAAAGAATTAAGCAAAAATCTCCAAGATAACTTCAGAATTGGAGTCTTTGCCCACTGACTTCTCTTCTGTCTGATCTGCTTCGGGAAATATAAAAACACAAAACATATAAAAAGACGCAACTTTGCTAAAAAAATTACATCCGCTCCCAAGAAAAACATCTCACACTTTGAAACAAAAAACAAAAATACTCTACCAACATCATCGTCTAATTTTAAATTTCTTCTCCTTCTATTCACCATCGTGTGAATTTTACAGAGAAGCATGCGCACCGTTGGCGCTGGCGGCGGCTATTCGCGCGCCAATTTACGCGCCAACAATGGAATCGCCTTGAAACGTGGATCAGTCAAGGCCCTACGCGTGGCAGCAAATGGACGCCCCATAAAAACAAACAGCTTGTCCAGAGTTGCAACGTAAGCATCTAACATACGATTTAAATAGCTGTTTGTTGTTCTAAAAAACAAGAGAGAAAGTTGAAAACTTTTTTGAATATATGTATATATATATATATATATATATAGCAACATTTTGAAACATTTTGAAACATGCAAGCAAACCAATAACATCTAAGCAGTGCACAAAATAAAATAAATGCAAACTTTCTCGATTGCGCAGCGTTTATAAAAATTAATTTAAACTTACACAAGAAGTTGTACTTAAACAAAAAATATATCTTTCCACTTTCCCCTCTTCTCTACAACAACATACACAGAATGAAAGCTGACCTCGTCTCTGTGCGTAATCGTAACAAACCATTTCGTCGTTCGAACTCCGCGTCAAGCATCACAAATCGCTTGGGCGGTCAATATCGCACCCTAGCAGGCGGCGCAGCACAAAGAGTTGCGCAACGTAATATGACACGCCGTGGCAGAGGTCTGGCTCAGCCACGCTTTGATGCTGGCAATGTGCGTCGTGGACGTTCACGTAGTCGCTCACGCGCACGCACGCCAGCGGCTGTATACAATATACCGCGTGGTCGTTCTTTAAGTCGCAATCGCAATGCTAGCGCAGACCCAGCTAATTTGCGTCGTGGACGTTCTCGTTCACGCAGTCGCGGCGGAGCTCTTCCCATACAAGCACGCTTAGGAGTACGTCGTGGAAGCAGAAATGTAGCTACCACCGCTGTTGCCGTCAATAGACGTGGTGGACGTCAAGTGCCGAATCGCAGACCTAGTCTTAGTCGTCGTGGTGTTGCACAAGGACGAGTGCAGAAGCGACGAAATGCTTCTGTGGTGCGCGGACAAGCTACACTAGCTGTTGGAAACGGTGGTGGTCGTGTTGGACGTGCCAGGGGAAGGTTTGTAGTTTTTAAAGTCATGCTTAAAGTCTTACATGAAATAACATCCTTTTCTTTAATCTTTAGAGCTGCTATGAGCGCTGCGCGTGGACGTTCCCAATCACGCAACGCTAGTAGAGACAGAGTCTTTGGAGGTCAGCGGCAACAATGGACAACGCGTGGCAATGCCAGACAAGCATCAGTGGGACGTCGTGGACGTAGTCAACAGCGGGGCGGTTACGTACAAAGAAATGGTAAATTAGCGGCAAATGGCGGTCAACAGCAACAAGTGCAGCGTCGTGGACGCAGTCGCAGTCGTGGTCGTGGGGGTCGTGGCGGTGGACGTATTCAAGGTAAAAACGCACCATAGATCCAAAGGCACCTGCTAAGCATTCGATGACAACTTCGACACGGATCAAAACGCAGCAAATAACTTCAAATCACATGCATTTTTTTTCAATGATCACTTATATTTTGCTTAAAACTAATTTAATTTATTTGATTTAGGTCAAAATACAAAGGCTCAAACTGTTAACAAAGAAGATTTGGACAAAGAATTGGATCAGTACATGTTGACAACAAAGACCGAGAACAATGTGGACTACCTGCTGAAAAACTAAAGCTGTTTACCAAGTGGTTGTTGCAGTTGATTCTATATCATATGCTGTTCATTGGAACTGAAATTAGTTTATAACATTTAATAATTTATAATGAATTTTTGCTAAGCTATTAAGCTGGCATTTTTTTCAATAATCCTATGAATGTTTTGTCAACTTTAATGTACATTGTTTTTTAAATACTTCTCTTTTGTTGCTTTTTTTTTTTAGTTTTGTAAGAAAACACTGAATTTATTTCTCTGAAGAAGGGAAATGATTTGTAATTAGATTTTTGTAAGATAATCGAAATATGTTGTATTGTTTAAGAAAATTAAGATCAACTAAATTGATATGAATATATTTAATGAAATAAAACAACATACATAATAATAAAATTCCTTGCGCTTCATTTGAACATCAAGTGGTAGTTACCAAATTGACTGGGCCTGAATAGGTGCGAGTTTTAATAGAGATAAAATAGAATTTCTTTTGATCAAAATTTATAATGGAGTATAAGCTAATTTGTGTTAATTTTAAGTTTTAAATCTGCAAACAAATGACGTTGAGTAATTTGTTTGATATATAAGTGCTGTAAATTTTCTTTAGGCGATGCTCGTGGTGATAAAGGATTACTTTTATCGCGAAGTTGTTTTCTTATTTCCATGTCTTGACTTTTTCGAAGGACCGTCGTATCCAATAATTTTTTCAATAAATTTAAATTTGATTTCATTCAATCAATTGTTTAGGCCAGCGGTTCCCAACCAGTGGGTCGCGAAAGGGTTAGAGGTGGGTCGATCTTAAAACTATCAGAAACCATCGAATAAACTATCAGAAAAGAAAAGCAAAAGATAAACCGAGTATAGAGTTACTCACAAAATTGAGCGTACACCATAAAAAGTTATGAAAAACATTAATTTTAACAGTATTAAAACAAGTTTTTTAAATTTTGGTTGTACTTTTGTTTCACTTCACAAATTTCAGTTAGTATATTTGATTTGGACCATTAAGAAGAAACAAAACGTTACCTTAATATAGAAAGGCCCTAACTCAATTTTTTTTACATTATAGGAGAAGAAAAAAACTTCATAAAAAACAAAGTTCTGCAATTTCTACAGTAAAAAGAATTGTAACATCGCTACATCACTTATAGTTTTTAATAAAAAAATTTGTTTACAAAAAATTCGAAACTACAGAACTTAATTTTTTATTAAGTTTTCTCCTTCTATTGACTTAGGGCCTTTTGAGATAGGGCCTTTCTATATTAAGGTAGCGAAAAATATGTGTGCGGCCGCCACACACGGTAGAAGTGAAACTTTTACCCAAAAATGGAATTTCTGGGAAGATTGCTAATTTATTTTATTAAAATTCCCTCCTTCAGTGCAACCAGTGGTAGTTCAAGAACTCTGTATTTTTTCCATAAAGCCAACTAGTATTTTCAACATGGCGATATTATGGGAAATTTAAATTGTCTCTTTTGTTTATTGACAGCAGAGCTGTAAAAGGTTGCATTCATTTCACGTTTTAATTCTTTTGATTTTGTTGAAATTGATTGCAATCCTTTTTTGGTTATTCTGACTTGAACATTTGAAATCACCAATCATTTTTAATAATTGATTGTAGTCTCACATTCATGTGAGGTGGCAATTGATTGCATTCACATTACTTCAAATCCCTTGATTGAAGTCTTTTTTTTTTTTATTAATTATTTCAATTATTGAGAAAAATGCGAAAAAATTACAGCCATGTATTTGCCAGGCCTCGTGAAACACAGTGAATATCCAAAATTATTGTTATTGATAACTCCCATCCAATAAATCGAAAATAAAAAAAAAAACATGTGCGTCGTCGGCCACACGAGAGAAGCAAAACTATTTTACTCCCATATTTAAATTAATATCTGAAAAACTGGGCGTGGTGGAACGAAACGGAAACCGGATTCAGAATCAGCACAAAATTTTGCTTAATTATATTGCGTAAAAACTTTTATATTTGTGTTAATTCAATGCATTCATAAGTCAAATCACAATTGATTGGGAATGGTGACAATGAAATCAAGGCATGATTGTTCAAAATGATTGGTAACTTAATTTTTTTAAGTCTTATTCACGAAATTGAATAAATGCTGCATCAAAAATTTTACTCATTGATTGCGATTTCAAAGAATGCAGCTTCAAATGATGAGTGCTCAAAAGTGGGGTGTGGAATCGGAAGGTTGAAAGCAGAAAGTTTGACTTCGAAACTTTGTTTGGACTAGTTAGGTGGCAATCATACTAAAAGTCCCCACCCTTCGGTGGTGAGCCCAGGGAAGTTTTTTGTTTATATCTCGAAAACGAAGCGTCATAGGATATTTTGTTATACTACATAATGAAAGCTAATAAAATTGTCTACAACTTTGATCCCATTCACTTTTTACCTTTTCCCAATAAGCACAGAAGACATAAGAAATCGATTAATTATTCAATGAATCACTCGCCGCATTTTTGGGCGAGACAGGCCTGGTTGTTCTTTCTCAGCGTTTGCCGTTTCTGCTTCTTCCTCATCTGTTGAATCGTGATCAGGTGATGGTACGATAACTACTACTTCTGTTACATCATCTCCACCATCGTCGTCGTTGCCGTTATTCTTCAACATGGAGATGCCATTTATACGACTTTCTTAGCAATTCTGGCAAATGGTAAAGCACAGCATGGAGGCCTTCCTACACTCACATCTAGTACTACTGCAATCAGTGGTGCACCGGCAAAATGTTAGCTTCAATATTTCTTCCACTCTATACCGCTTTTCCAAGATATTATATCCGTCAACCTAGCAGAGGCAAAGTCCCTACCATCTATTTTTACTTAGGTAAAAAACACATTTTTTAAAATCGACCGTGTTTCGGTGCTCATATATAGACAATGATTGGGAATTAGTAAAAAGTGTACAGAATCAAAGTTGTAGAAAATTTTATCAGCTTCCATATATGTGGTATAACAAAATGTCCTATGACGCATCGTTTCGAGATGTAAGCAAAAAGCCAAAAAAACGGGATCTTCTTCGTGCTCCCTCCCTTGGGCTCAACTCCGAGGGGTGGGGACTTTTAGTATGTTGGTCACCTAACTAGTCCAAGCAAAGTTTCGAAGTCAAATTTTCTGCTTTCAACCTACATCCATCTACAATCATTTGTTGCTTGGACTATAAACGTTTTTAATGTGGCAAGCAGCTTGCTTTTAGGCAAAACGGCACAAAAGCAACATTTGTTTTTTGCTTTGCTTTTTGTTTAAATTGCTGTTCAGGTCTTTATTGAAACGTTTCGTGCAAAAATTGCAGAAATGTCTATATGCGGATGAGACTGAACTATTTTGGAGAAAGCTTAAAGAGAACTCTTACATTGCGCATTGAGAAATATGTACCAGGACTTAAAGTCAA
This sequence comes from Coremacera marginata, assembly GCA_914767935.1. Classification (NCBI taxonomy): domain Eukaryota; kingdom Metazoa; phylum Arthropoda; class Insecta; order Diptera; family Sciomyzidae; genus Coremacera; species Coremacera marginata. The sequence continues at coordinate 15,190,979 of OU612043.1, read as the reverse complement.
ATTGCTGATGATCGGAAAAGTCAAAAATCCAGTAGCACTTAAAGCGGTGAACCTACTCTTAGAATATGCTTACACCAAAAATGCTTGAATGAGTGAGCTCCTTTTTACAAACTGGTTTAAAAACTCATTTGTTAAACAAAAACGATAGTTAAAGGAAAACAATTTGTCAATTAAAGCAATCCAATCATTATCAGATTGAATAAGATTTTGCTTCCGGAGACAAAAAGTAAAATGGAACAAAACAACTCCAAATGAAAATTACTAATTTTTAATTAGAGTTAAGAAATAAGAGCATTTTTTGACTTTTGGTGAAATTTTCGTTAAAATACCTCAATCCAACCTGAAACAAAAAAACTGAAAAACGGTATGTTGGCAAGCCTGGAACTTAAAAATTTTTCGAATGAAAATCAGAAATATTTTTCTAGAATTATGAAAGTTGCTCCGAGTGAGAAATATATGTATGTTTTTCGATTTTTTATAATTATTTTTGTGATGAAGTATTTTTGAAAAAAAAGTCAAGTTTTTTTCGAATATCGGTTCTTTTTGCAGAAAATAGCTCAAGATTATGCTTATACCATCCATGCTATTGTTTTTTAAAATTTTGTATTTATGGATTTTTGGGGATTTTTTTCGTAAAAATACTCAAACTCGAATTTCTCATAACGATGCTCTTTATGAATATAAAGCTTTTAAGGTCGGCGCTAATATAAACAGACTTTTGAACAGATGCGCCAACTTCAAAGCTTTTGTATTCACAGAGAAATTAATATATTTATGATAATAAAACAAATTAAAAGAACTTTAAGTAATAAGATTTCCAATGTTTTATGTTTAAATAAACTACACAGGTCTGTAAGTAAAAAACTGCATATTTTTTATACATTTTCCTTTAGGTTTTGATGTCCTAAAACCGAAAAAATATTTAAAAAATTCCATCTCATAAATTTTTTTTTACAATACTAAATTTTATATTTTTGCAATTTTTTACTTGCGGACCTGTGCCTTCTGCTATTTCTGTTCGGTAGACGTGAAAGGATTTAATACAAAAAATAAGAAGAAAATATCTCACCCTAACCTTGATTCAGCTATTCGTCCAGTATCCCATAGCTCTGAATGCCAATTCCGCACCCACCTCCTAATTTAGATGACATCCTAAGTGATGCAGAGGACTCAGAAACGTTTGCTCCCCAGAACGAATCTAGCTCAGATTTTTCAGTTGACGAGGGTCCTCAACTTTTTTCTCAGATTGAGCTCAATGACCTAGTCAGAGACTTGGATCTTTCAAAAGATGCACCCGAATTGCAAGGTTCAAGGTAAAAATCCAAACACCTTTTATCATGTGGTACCTCATTTTCCTGGTGCAGACATCGAGAGAGAGAATTTGCTCAGTATTTCATAAAAGAGGGACACCTGATTTGTTGTAATGATGTTCGTGGGCTCATGAAATGCTTTGAAATACAATATGATTCATCAGAATGGCGATTATTCATTGATTCATCCAAAACTAGCCTCAAAGCAGTCTTGCTGCATAATGGAAATGTATTTGCATCTCCTCCAATGGGACACTCAGTTCATATGGAAGAAAACTATAATGACTTAGCTACTATTCTTGAGAAAATTAAATATCAAGAACATCAATGGATGGTTTGTGGAGATTTTAAAATACTAACAATGTTGTTGGGTCAACAGTCAGGTTATACAAAATTCCCTTGTTTTCTATGTTTGTGGGATAGTAGAGCCAGAGAGCTACACTGGACAACAACTGACTGGCCACCACGACACGTTTTAACTCCTGGCGAGAAAAAGTTATCAATACCACTTTGAACCCGCCAAAAAAGGTTTTACTGTCACCTCTTCATATTAAATTGGGGCTAATGAAGCAGTTTGTAAAATCATTGCTAAAATATGGGGAATGTTTTAGATATATGTATATGTTCGAAGTTCCCGAAATTGTCTGAAGCAAAGTTAAAAGAAGGAGAAAATAAGAAAACCCTGACATAAGAAAACTTTTGTCTGATCCCCTTTTTCCTAAATCAATTGGAGAAATCGGAAAAGAAGCATGGGCTAAGGATAAGGAAGAATTGGGCAATACTAAGGATCCCGAATATATATCTATAGAACAGCGCATGCTGACAGCATATAAAGCTCAAGGGTGCAAGATGAGCTTAAAAGATCACTTCTTATACTCCCATATTGAATATTTTCCTGAAAACTTGGGTGCCTACAGTGAAGAGCAAGGTAAAAGATTTCACCAGGATGCACGTAATACCGAGAGACGTTACCAAGGAAGATGGGATGTCAGTATGTTAGCGGACTACTGTTGGATGCTTAAACGAGAAACCAAAGAAGGAAACCAAAAACGAGTTCGGAGAAAAGAAAAAACGATTTCTCAAGGAAAAAGAGTAAACATAAAGTTGTGTATTAAAATTAATATAAGAAAAATAATGGTTGATAGGTTTTGTTAAATGCTGTATGCTGTACTTTTTTTCATTATTGTGTTTTTATTTTGCAAAATCACCATACGTGATGGAGAGTTATTTTTGAAATCAGCGTACCTTAAAACATATAATTTAGCAAAAATATCTCGTGCAGCTGAAAAAAAAAATCTTTTTTTACATACCTGTGTTATCAAATATGATCAAGAAATAAAAAAGGAAAAGTTATTTTAAAATTATTTTTTACTCTGTGGTTATTTTGTAGTCCACATTTTATGACCTGTGGCCTCAGTCGGGTTTGGTGTGCCATTACATGCCACTGCTGCTATTATCCATGGATTTATGGCCGATCTTGTGAAGGCAGGCAGACCATATTCACTACACACTCAACTTGGGGCTCTTAAAAAAAAATTGATTTTTTCTTCATAAATGTATTTTTAACTGTAAAATAATTTTTAAAATGTATTTTAAATAATAAAATAAAATAATGTTAAATAATTAAAAATAATTCAATTATAAAAAATATAAAAACAATGAGAACAAGGTGGTCTCTTAAATGCTCTTCTCCTGTCCAAACAAGGAGTCGGGGCCCATTTTTTTATTGCTGATTCTTAAAGCAAAAATTATGAGGAATCCAAAAAAAATAAAATTAGCCGGAAAATTTAGGAGCTTCTGTGGAAAATCGGAAAATTTAATTTTCATGGGAAAATTTAATTTTCATGGGAAAATTTAATTTTCATGGGAAAAAAGGTAAATTTCTGAGAAAAATTAGGAAAATTTTATTTTTCAATTAAAGCCTGATTCAATACCTTTCCAACGAGCTATCACTCGTTGCGATCGCTTTAGTAGTTTTTTTTTAAAACAACTTTCAATGAGGTCCCTTATGAAGAATTCTTCAATTTTGTCACATGACAGTGGTGTACACCACCACTAAACCAGTCACTATAAAAAAACAAAAAAATATGTAGGTACATTATTTTTTTGCTGGGCAATCGATTGAGACTATTTATTTTAAAATCGGAGAGGGGTCGTCCAAAAAGTGATCGCTTTCATATGGAATTGCTCTATAGTGTTTTTCTAATATTGCCAAGCCCCTTAGTTGAATGAGCTCCCACTATCTTGATCGTTATTTGTAAGAATTGTGCCTATCCCTGTACTTCATTTCAGAACCCAGCGTCAATATTAACTGATATACAGTGTTTAAGTATTATTGCCACGCCCATTCGTCGAATAAAGCCTACCTTATTGACCGTAATTTTTAATAATTCTGCCTACCACTGCACTAAATTTCAGTACCCTAGTGTTAATATTATTTGAGATACACTGTTTTCCTAATATTGCCACGTTCAATTGTCGAATACCGCCCATTTTCTTGACCGTAATTTGTAATAATAATGCCTATTGCAGTACTCTACTAAATGTTATTCAAGATACACTGTTTTTCTAATATTGCCACGCCCATTTGTCGAATAACGCCCATTTTATTGACTGTAATTTGTCGATATCCCTAATTCTGCCCACCCCTACACTAAGTTGCAGTATCCTAGTGTCAATATTATTCGAGATACAATGTTTTTATAATATTGCCACGCCTCTTTATCGAATATCGCCCAATCTGGGTCCCTCGTGCTTATGATATCTATCTGTTCACCAAAAATTATGGTAATCAGGCATATGGTTAAGGAGTAATCGATGTACATATGATACATTAAAAAAAAAAAAACAGAAACCGACGAACTTGAGAACCTCCTCCTTTTTGAAGTCGGTTAAAAAAACACAACTCTGGTAGTTTTCATCCAATTTTCATGTTGATAGCTTAATTTAAAGAAATATTAAATAGTGAACGAAACAGTTTTTTTGAAAATTTACACTTATACAAAAGTTATTTGGTTTTTTTTTTTTTAAAATTACCACTTTTTACCCATATCACCAAGTACTGACATGTATCGATGCAAGTCGGCCCGCGGTTTTAGGTACACCAAGTTTTATTTATATTTATTCCAACATCATACGAAACTAGTAAGGAATGGAGCTTCGGCAGGGTACCGAAGCTTAAATACCACCCGCGACCGTATTGAATTATATTCGAAGTCTTTAGTCGTCTATAAAATGTGTATGTTATAATCTGCAAAAACATTTGTTTCATACGCTTAATTTAATTTTACCCTTAGCTGCCACATAGAGTTATTTGTAGACTGCTCAGTATGCTTATGAATATATATATAAAATTTGATTGGTATGTGTAAATTCATACCAACGGTGTAAAACAATTTCGTTTAAAATTAAAATACCACGCCCCGTTTCAATTCCACCCAATTTTCTAGACTACTGCCTGCTGATTTTTCCAAAGAATATGGAAAATTTGGAAGAAGCCGGACAAAGGATATAGAAGGAGTTTGATTTAAATTAAAGTGTCACGCCCCTGCCTGATTGCGCCCAATTTTTTAGACTAATCACTGCTCATAACGCAAAAAAATATATATTTGCAAAATTTGGTTGAAATCAGAAAAACGATATAGAAGGAGTTCGATTAGAATTGGCACGCCCCATGTCCAACTCCAACCACTTTTGTAGGCGTAAAACTTCTTATCATACTAAATATATATGCGAATTTGGTTGAAATCGGAGAAACGGTGTGAAAAGTCCCTGTCCCTACCGCCTACTGTCCCTACCGCCTACGAAAATACCCTGTCTAGTACCGCCTACTTTTATAAACTGCAGACTGATCCTTATGCCAAATAATATGTGCGCAACATTTGGTTGAAGTCGGACAAACAAGTTCGATTAGAGTTAAATTGATACGCCCCTTGTCCAATCCCACCCATTTTTGTAGGCTTACAACATCTCATAATACTAAAGAATATATGTAAGAAATTTGGTTGAAATCGGACCAACGGTGTAGATGGAGCTGGTTTAAAAATATATACCGTTTAAAAGGTGATTTTATTGCCTTTGCAATGAGTTATCCGTAACTTATCCGTAACTTAGTTTTTGTGCTTGGAACAATAACGTGAATCAAAGTCGTGAAATATTAATTAACCCTGTAGCTCCTAAGAATGGGAAAATAGACCCCCCCTCCCATAAGATTTTTTTCTCAGCTCGACATAACCTTTCACCTCCGTAAATAGTTGCATTCAATTGCGGGACACCCTGTATATAATATATGTGCAAAATTTGATATGGGTTGGATAAACAATGTGGGTTGAATTTGGAAAACAAAAGTTTTTCTATTCTGATGACGTCACTTTGTATAGGAGGTAGGCGGGGTTTTCATTCGATTTTTCCAAATATCAGAGATATATCATATTGTATATCAAAGCTCATGTGCAAAATTTCAAGACATTTCTTTGATTTTTGTGGATTTTTAATTTTATGTTTAAAGAAAAGCCAATTTGTATGGAAGGTAGGTGTGGTTTTCATCCAATTTTGTGAAATATCATAGTGGTGGTCTACATTAAATATCAGAACCTATGTTGAAAAATGCAAAGACCTTTCTTTAATTTGAGCAGCTTTATAAAATATTTTACGGTTAATATAAAGCAGCTACGAACATAATCAGCTCGCGAGCGAAGAGCTTTTTCAAAAATGTATGCATATATAAATTCTTCCGCTGCAAAAAAGCTTTCAGTCTGCAGTCAGACTCGGAACATGTAGGTGATGTTGCTTTGTTCGCTGGATTTCAAAATAATTACGTTGTGTTTGTGCGCCGGAATGAATAAAATAAGGTAGCGATGCGTAGTTCTGTTATATTTACTTAGATTTGATATTTAAGAAATGCAGCGTTTTGTCTAAACAAGGCCTTAGTAAAAATGCCGAAAAATGTTACTAGGTATGTATATTTTATATTTAATGTAAATTTTGTTAATGTTAAATGAAAAAATAAGGGCAAAGAATAAGCTAAGTACAATTCACAAAAGTAATAAAAAAATTTAATTTTGAAGCGAAGCTTTTTACTCCTCGTTCTGTGATTTGCTTGGAGTGAAATCTGAAAAATTTTCGACAGATTTTTTCTTGGAAATTTTATGGTTTCTTTGTTGCTAGGCTTAGGCCCGTATGATTCTTCATTTTTTTTCCAATTTTAAAATCTGAAAACAAGTGGCGCGTCTGCAGGACAGACATATTTTGTAAGAAAAGGATAAACGTTGTTACTTTTTTATATCTGGTGTTTTTTAGAGCAGCTGCATTAAATAAATTAATATTAGCTACACACATCACTTCCAATTCAGCATACATTTATATAAAATAGTTTTGTTTACTCTAAAAATCTCAAATTAATTATTTACAGCACAGTAAATATTTGATCGAAACTTAACGAAGAACGAATTGAAAGAAACGGCAAAAAAAATGCAAAGAAAATACACTCCGTCCTACAAATTTTTCTCCAATTCGTACCATATGCGTACTCACTCACACCAATTGAATCCATGCATTCGTGCTATTTGAACTGCTCTAGTTATAATTTTCAATGATCAATTTAATTAAATATCATACAGGCTTTATTACAACAAGAAAACTTAATACTTTAATATTAAATAATAAAAATATTTTTTGGCCCGCCCGTGAGGATCGAACCCGCGTTCTCTTAAATGAGAGCCCAACACACTATCCACCAGGCCACAAAGTCTTGATAGAAACAGTTGTTAATTCAATATTAATTACAACAGAAGCTATGCTGCAGTAGATCGTCACCATCTATCAATAGATAGAGGATTGTGTACTTGCTATGCTACAACGAACAAAAATTTGCTTTAATTTGCCACAAGGTGTCTCCAGCATCGGTGTGTTTGTATTGTGAATGCGTTTGTGGTGTTGTTGGCACGTAGAAAATTAGCAATGTCCACAAGTGCGTTGACAAGTGCGTTTTTAAGTATCAAAAAATAGATGATATCAATATATATGGAATTAACAAACGCATGCATGACATCGGCAAGGTATCTAAAGTGTTTGTTAAATTTGGCTTCGTGTGAGTTCTTTAATATATATTTAATATATCGGTGGCGACAAGAAATAACGACTAAACTCAAATATCGTAAAAAAATTATATTTTCATTGCACTAACTGCGACCTTTTTTCTGAAATATATGATCTGTTAAACCAATGAAATATGTGCAGACATAAGTGGTTATCTATTCTGTGCAAAAAATAGATTTCTTCATTGGATTGGAGATTGGCAATCAAGAAAATGCCATATCACTTTTTACGATATTTTGAGCTTAGTCGTTATTCCATGTGGCCTCAGATATATTTTTATCCTCGTTCTGTGATTTGCTTGGAGTGAAATCTGAAAAATTTTCGACAGATTTTTTCGCTAGGTAGTACGCTGTTAAAGGAAAACATTTGTTCATTGCAGCCAAGTTCACAACCATGTGTGGAGAGTCAAAATGGAGAGTCGCTGGCATTATATGCCCGTATATGTAATTGGCGTGAAAATTTGACATTCAACAATAAAAAAATAAGCAGTAAATATGTTTTCTGTATATATGTGATTTATCTTATGTTATTTAAAATATTTGTAAAAATATTTTAAAAGTAATTTATTAAAAAGAAAACATTATTAAGCCATCAAATCTCTGTAACTGCGAAAAAGCTTCGCTTCTCTCGTGTGTCCATCGACGCACCTGTGTTTTTTTATTTTTTATACTAAATTTTAAATACCATATTCATGAAAAAAACTTATAATCAATTCTAAAATATATATGACACAGGGAATTAGTAGTAATATAAAAAAGAAATAATAAAAAAATTAGATTGGGATTTCATAATTTTTCTTTATGAATATTTTTTTTTTTTAATTCGCAACTATTTTTTATTATTTTTGTATATAAAGCTTTCAGGAAGCTTTCAAAATGCTTTAACGTTCTATTTCTTTCAGTGAGAAGCTTTAAACGTTAACATAAACGCAAGCAGCTTAAGTTGTGTGCGTTTAGTCATCACTGATATAAAGCCACTTTGTATGGGAGGTAGGCGTGGTTTTCATACGATTTGGCTCATTTTCGATCTTAATTTTTTAAAAATAAGCTTATATATTGAATTTCATCGCGATAGCTTTAAAATTACGGCTGTAATCGTGTCGACAGATAGACAGACACAGACAGACGGACAAAAATAGGTATACTTTTCTATAACTGCCACGCCTCCTTATTGGAGTTACAAATGAAATGACAAAGTTAATATACCCTTTACGCAGACACGTTGGGTTATAAAAATTTAGATGATACCACAGGAAAAAAAAAACTCCAACTTTTTTGGTACACCCTAATGTATATTATTATTTAAGATCGATTTTAATGTCGCATATTGGACATTCTTACCAGAGAACTGCACAAGCCTATTCATTTGCAATTTCACGTACTTGCTAAATTTAAAAATACAAGCAAAAATACAAGTTTGTGAAAAATATGGGTCGCTGATAAGGGTGGTCATCAAAAATGTTTTCTTCGTGCTTTTTTTTTTTAAATATTTTGTGCTGTAAATCGGGCCAATTATTTGGAATCTGATGTGTTTCGACGTCTCCCCTAAAAATGTGCAAAATGGGGGAGTGTTAGACCCCCATTTGTGTGTCTGAAAAATGCTTCCTCCTATGGCAACCCCCAAAATATGGTTAGATTTTACCTATTTTGCTTCCAATTCGAGATATGGAACTTTATAATCTCAGAACATCATCTTCATAACATCAGAATCCAAATAATTGATCCGACTTTGATTGCAAAAAAGGGCAAGATCTGTCAAAATCACAAAAAAATACTGTTACGGTCTACCCTAGTGTCCAAACAACTTTTTATATTCTGACATCAGAATCACAATCAGCCACCCCCAAGACAACAAGCTATCCCAATCTGAACTATTTGGATACTTGAAAGCTTATAAGCTTTTGCCGAACATATCAATCTTTTCAAGTATTTTCCCGAAAATTTCAAGCGCTTCAAGTTTTTGTGCGCAGCAGAGCAGTAAAGTTTGCGATTGATTAGTTTGATACAAAGCTTGCTTTGTTTGGTTTTTAATGTTCAAACCAAGTGAATTTTCAAGTACTTGAAAAAGCTTGATTCAGGTCTCTGATTCTTACATCAAAACATTTGACATTAAACAGCAAAAACTGTGTTAGATGATGAATAAATTCGAGCAAATCTGACTGATACTGACTCAACCTGTTTCGAACTTAACCAAGCGCACTAAAGACGTGTGTATTTCAGTTAGTGCTACACTTGCATGTGAGCAAATCTGTGACATACCTACAACATTCATCCAATTCAAATTGATATAAATGGCATTTTCAAAATATTCTTAAGCCCCATTATGTAATTATGGTTTGAAATCGGAAATATAATTTAGTCACAATAAGAATTTCTAGAAATTCTTGATATACATATGGGGAAAGTATGTTAGTTTGCGACTTCATCCAGACTTTACACAAGGATCATTAATTCAGCACTGCTATGCAAACTTAATTCTAGTAATTTACATATCATTAAATTATTAAGCTCATCACATGTTCATTATGTTTACCAGTTGCTGTTGCTCCTAGCACTCAGCAACCAGCACCCAACACTCAGCAACAACACCAGCAGCAGCAGCAGCTACATGTTAAGTAAAACAAGCAGCACTTCAAATACTTGCCTGTACCAAGCCCACAGCTGCTGTTACTGTCACTTAGAACCCAGCTCATCAACATCATCAGCACCTTAGCATGCACGTTCATCTGACATGCATGAATATTTATTTTAGTGGAGGCAAAAACATTTTCCGACTCACAAATGCAATCAGACAGGCATAAATTATAACAAAGCTTCAACAAGCTTGACTCGACATACGGTAAACTAAAGCTGCATTAAGTAAGGTGAACAGCGGCGTGCAGATAGTGAGCTATTATGGGTAGCTAAAGAGGCAGGTTATTTTCATATGTTTATTATAAATATTTGTGCTACGCAACTGGATATAAGTATGTCTCGCAGTCATTCAATAAAACCAAAGTAAATGTGAGCCATCTGCTTTTTATGCACCTCTTTCTATGAACAAAACATTTAAATAAGATAAAACAGAAATTATGTTTATTTATAAAACAATTCAAATAAGGCAATAAAATGGGTTCAAAATTGTTGAGGACGACAGGTGGAAAACGGACATTTTCACCACTTGACCTATGCTTAAAAGAAAAATTATAAATTCCTCAAACTGCTTTTAATGGTCACTCATTATAGTATGAATGACAAATCACACAAAATCCTTTTTATACAGGGTGTCCCGCAATTGAGTGCAACTATTTAAGGATCTGAAAGGTTCTGTTGAGCAGAGCAAAAAATCGTATGGGAAGGGGGAGAGAGGGGGACTATTTTCACATTCTTAGGAGCTACAGGGTTAATTAATATTTCACGACTTTGATTCACGTTATTGTTTCTAGCAGAAAAACTAACTTACATAAAACTTATTTTGAAAGCTCATTTCGAAGGCAATGAAATCACCTTTCCAACGGCATATCAACAAAACCCACCAACTTAACTGTTACCGAGCTGTTATCGTGTGAAAATTAAATCAATCGGTTGAAACTACCAAATTTCAACTTTGACTGCAAATTTCTCAGAATTTTGCGCAATAAATGAAATTTTTTTCTTAGATCAATTTTGTAATTTATTCAATTTTCTTTTCAATGACACCAAAAACATAAACAAATATTGCAGAAATTTATTGATGTTCTCCTGTACAGACTACATATCGAAGATATTTAATCAAGATTCTTTATTCTAGTCTCTTGCCATGACACTATGCAATAACTTTAGGGATATTCTTTAATGCACTGTTTTGGACATCTTTCAGAAGCATTAAACCAACCAGTTTAATCTAAAGTCCAGTTAAATCCTCAGCTACACGCTGTAAAATAATAGGCCTTCCCAAACATAATTTGTTGGAAGTATAATATGTTTCTTGGAAACAAGTAATCATAATTTGTGCCACATATGTATAATATGATTAATTAATGCAATTTTTCTTTATATATATATATTTGCATCTTAACATTATTTAATTGTACCTTAGCACTTGTTGTTTAAATTTAAAAACAATATAATTTGTTTTAAAGAAAATATGTTTTTCTATATAAATATATTGTAATTATAAATGGACTGAGAACACTTTTAGTCTATTACTATTTGTTTGCTTGGAAATATAATTTAGTAAAGAATAACATTCACGAACAAATATATATTAATTGGAGAATACATAATTTAATTGCAGTCAAGCAATTATTTTCAAAACGATAATTAAGAACAACATAATATATTTACCGATGATTACACTATATTTACTTGGAAACATATTTTAGCAAAAGAAATGCCAAAAGTTTTGTCACTGTGATTACAAAATATTTGCTTAGAAGTAATTGTTGGTTTGCAGCAAACAAAATGTGTTTAGAAAAGAGTAAATAAGTTTTTATCGGATTTAATTATGTTGAGAAGTAACCATATTATGTTTATGCGACATTACAATAATTTTTGTAAGCACACATTTTCTTGTTTAAAGCGAAGCACCCGCTTTATCAGGAAAGTTGCTTCAAAACGCACCTATTTTTACAGCTGAGCCGCCTTATTTTTCTTTTATTTTCTTTTTTATTTTATTAATTTGAAAACACAAACACTTTTCATTTAAACAAACATTTTCAGAAACACTTTTCACAAGCAAGCGCAACTAGGTTTCCACTAATTTCGTGCAAGTGCAAAAGAAACAGACATATGTATGTCTAGGCGAACCACATAAAATAAAGGTTGTTTTAAATTTGCAGAGTTCTGTTATTTTTGAGTTTAGCTTTGATGCAAATATATTTTTATTGGGTAGGAACACACAATTCTATTTTTTCACAAGCATATTAATGTAGACGTTAGTTTTTTTGCTAAGGCAATTATATTAATGTTGGACACAACTAATATCTTCTTATATCGAAAAATAATGCTATTGAAGGAAAGTTTTTAATCATTAGATGGTTCCCTCTGAATATTTTGTTTTTGAAACTAAACATATATAAACATATTTTTTCTCTCCGTCTAGATTAGGTAAAAAAAGCAGAAACAACACATCGCACGTTAAATACAAAACAGTCACAACTCAAGAAGCAGGAATTTTCAGGAGAAGTAAAAAACTGTTTAAGTAAAAATATTGTAATATTTTAAACAAATTTAGTTCCGCAATAAAGAAACCCCATTTTGAAGAAAGTTTTGGCATAGTTTTTTTAACTTCATATCATAGTTGTGAAAATAAAGAATAATTTGGATTTATGACCCTTTAGCTGAAATGTTTTCGTATGATTAGTGATATTATCTCATATTGTGCCTCTTTACCTGATAAAAATCGTTTGAATTTTCAACAGCTCCTAATTTACAAGCATTTAAGTAAGAAAATTACAAAGAAATACAAAATTTAATTTTTGCTTAATTGAAAATAAAGCTTTATTGTTATAAGAAAACAGTTTTGCTAAAGTTTTTATCTATCTTTTTATCTATATATATATAAAATTGTAAAAAAAAAATTTGTACATGAAATATTTTTTTGAAATTCCTTTTGCGATGGTCGTTTTGAATGATGCTGAGCCCGAAAATCGCATTTTTTAAATTTTTGTCTGTCTGTCTGTCTGTTAAAGCATTACGCGAAAACCACTGGATGGATTTAAATGAAACTTGGAATCTAGGTTCCTTATATACCCGGTCATAACATAGGCCAGTAAAAAAGGTTGGACCCGGTAGGGGGCGCTGCGATCGAAATCCAGGCATTCGTTTTTCAGCTTATCTCCGAAACCGTTCATCCGATTTGCATGAAAACTTGTATCGAGAAGTTCTCGGACACGCTGAGTTTTTTGACTTATCTACACCGTTCTATCTCGAACACCAGAGGGCGCTGTAGTACAAATATTTTGAAAAACCTCGAAAAACTCCTAAGCCGTACATCCGATTTACATGAAAATTGGTATATAGAGGTTTTCGGATACGGTGAGTGTTTTGCACTTATCTTTTCTGTGCTCTCTTGAACACCAGAGGGCGCTGTAGTACAAATATTTTAAAAAACGTCGAAAAACACCTAAGCCGTTTACCCGATTTTCATGAAAGTTGGTATATAGAGGTTTTCCTAAACGATGGGTTTTTATGGCTTATATACTCTGATCTATCTTGAACACCAGAGGGCGCTGTAGTGCAAATATTTTAAAAAAGTCGAAAAAGTCCAAAACTGTTCATCCGATTTGCATGAAATTTTGTATGTTGGGCTTCTCGGACACGCTGAGTTTTTTTGACTTATCTACTCTTTCCTCTCTCGAACACCAGAGGGCGCTGTAGTACAAATATTTTGAAAAACCCCGAAAAACTCCTAAGCCGTGCATCCGAATTGCATCGGTGAGTGAGTGAGTGCTGACATGTTGAGTGTTTTGGACTTATCTTTTTTGTGCTATCTTGAAAACCAGAGGGTGCTTCAGTACAAATATTAGGAAATCGTGAAAAACTCCAAAACTGCTCATCCGATTTGGATGAAAATTTGTAAATAGCGATTTTCGAGTACGGCAAGGGTTCTGGTGCTATCTTTTTTGCTCTTTCTCGAAACTAGAGGGCGCTGTTATCCAATTTGTACGTGTGTATGTTATTAAACTGTTCCTTAACGGCTGCACTGATTTTGATGAAAGTTTTTGTGTGTGTTTGAGTGGATCCCTAGATGGTTCAGATTCACTATTGGACCCGGTAGGTGGCGCTGCGATCGTGTTTTAGGCATTTGGTTTTTATAGTTTATCTCCGAAACCGTTCATCCGATTTGCATGAAAATTTGTATATAGAGGTTTTCGGATATGGTGAGTTTTTATGACTTATCTACTCTGTTCTATCTTGAACACCAGAGGGCGATGTGTACAAATACTTTAAAAAACTTCTAAGCTGTTTATCCGATTTTCATGAATATTGATTTCCTAATATGGTGACTGTTTTTGACTTATCTTTTTTGTACTATATCGAACACCATAGGGCGCTGTAGTACAAATCTCTTAAGAAATAGTGAAAAAGTAGAAAGCCGCTCATCCGATTTGGATGAAAAATTTTATTAAAGGGTTTTCGTGTACGGCAACTGTTTTGTCGTTATCTCTTTTGCTCTGTCTCGAAAAGTAGTGGTCGCTGTTGTACAATTTGTAAGTGTGTGTGTTCTTAAACTGTTCCTCAACGGCTGCACCGATTTTGAAGAATTTTTTTTTGTGTGTGGATTCCTGGACAGTTCAGATTCGCAAGTGGACCCGGTAGGTGGCGCTGCGATCGAGTTCCACGAATTTTGTTATTATAGTTTGTCTCCGAAACTATTCATCCGCTTTACATGAAAATTTGTATTTAGGAGTTTTCGGGTACGGTAGTTTTTATGACTTATCTATTTTGTTCTATATTGAACACCAGAGTGCAAATGTTTTAAAAACTCCTAGCTGTACATCCGATTTGCGTGAACATTTGTACATAGGAGTTTTCGAATATGGTGCGTATCTTGGATTTTTTTTAACCCTAACCTATTGTTATGTTAATATCACAAAATTAAAATTAGCTGAGTGTTTTCATACCACATTCACGAATCTTGACATGCAGATGTCTTGAAATTTTTTGTGTTTTTTTTTTGGTTTAATATAAATAAATCAACCAGCCAAGTGACCTTTTTAATAACACAAAATTCATGGATTTCCACAAATATATTCCTCAAACTCTTCTGGCAATATTTTTGTTATCAATTTTTAAATTAATTAGCTCATTAATTACGGCAAACTTCAATTGTAAGGCAAACTTTTTGGAAAACTTTTTGGCTCAACAAATGCTCAAGAAGTTAACCCCATAAAGCAAACAATTTAAAATATCATTTAAATGACATCTAAGTGAACCTTTTTCCGTAAGCCAACGCAGATAAACTTTAAATAGCCAAGAGGCGAGACTGAAAGCGAATAATGCTATGAATAAGCAAAATTAAAAAAAAACTATTAATTGTTAATTTGCACAAAATGTTGTCTGCAGCGGACAACAGCAAGAGCAACATATAAAGAGGAAGGAAGTACACTCTGCTATACTTTGGCACAAATCTGATAATGCGATCCTATTGAAGATAAGAACAAACGAACACAAAAAAAAAAAACAAAACGATAAGTACACAACAAAAGCGTAAAAAAAGAAAAGAACCAAAAATAGCCCGGAGTAGCAATTTTGTTGTGTGTCAGAATCAGGCCCGTAGACAAGGGGGGAGTTTTAGGTGTTCACCCCCCCCCCCCCTTCCCCCCTTAGGGTCCAGAAAGTATAAAGAATTAACACAAATGAGACTATTTAATTCAAAATGTATTTTTTTTTTTTAGATAAACTGTGATAATGATAAAATTTTTTTGGCCAAGTGAAAGATTAATTTTGATTATAAGAGTCATAATCATTATATTGGAATTCATCTCCAAGGAGTTTGTATATTACAAATCAGTTTCAATGCTCAAAAAGTCCCTGATATCCAGTAAAATATATATATATATGAAAGTTATACCTAGAACGAATATAATTTTGTAAATTGAAGAAAATTAGCTTGACATTTTTTATGCCAAATCTACCCAGCAAACCATAGTTGAGGACTATGTCGAAATTCCGACTAATTCGTCACTATTTTGAGCTGTCTTAAAAAAATAATTACAATTTCGTTACGCAAATATCGGAACAGTATCAGTTTTTATACGAATTTATATAAAATTTTGTTATGCAACAGCTTGTACGACATATTAAAATGCTAACAGAGTAAAATTTCCTTTCTTTCGAACTGTCTGAACAAAATCGTAACTTTTTCGTAACATTTTCGTTAGCACTCGTTACGAAACCATTACGATACTTCGTTACGAAGTCGTGTCAAGCCCTTCATACGATTTTCCTTACGATTTCACAACGAAATCGGATTTCGAAATCTTAACGAAATCGCAACAAACATTTCACAATCTTTCCGATTTCGGTATCCGATTTTGTTACGAAATCGTAAAGAATATTGTATGAAGCGGTTGACACGACTTCGTAACGATTTCGTAACGAGTCTTAACGAAAATGTTACGAAAAAGTTACGATTTCGTTCAGCCAGTTCGAAAGAAAGGAAAGTTTACTCTGTTTGCATTTCAATAGGTTTCACAAACAGTCGCATAACGAAACTCTTTATAAATTCGTATAAAAAGTGAAAATGTTCTGATATTTGCGTAACGAAATTGTAACGATTTCTTTAAGACAGCTCGAAATAGTTATGAATTCTTCGGAATTTCGACAAAGTCGTCAACTATGTTTTGCTGGGTAAGCTTATTAGACCCAAAACTTTTGAAAAAGCATTAATTTGAGTGGGTTTTTTTTTTCATTTTTAAAAGTGTAAAAAATATATGAACCACGAAATATAACACATTATGGGGTATTCCACGTAAAGCAAGTGACTAAAAATTTTTACATCTAAAATTTCCAGCTTGGCACAAAAATTTAGCCCTGTGCGAAGCCTTCTCCAAATAACAGGTTTCGGAAAATCACCTTAATAGCCCTATTCTGATGATTGACAATTGTAAATTTATTGACAACTGTAAAAATGTCTTATTTTTAAATATAAGCAAAAGCTCATAACATTACAAAACTGTTAGCAACATAAAAAAAAAATATTCAGATCAAATAAATAAGCGAAACATTTTGAATGTTTTCAACCCCTTGGACCAAAAAATAGCACATAAAAGACTAGCTTGTCAATGAATTTACAGATGTCAATCAACAGAATAAGGCTATAAATCTAAATATGAAAAAATTTTTGCAAAACATTTTACAGTCCAGTTTTATAGTGAATTGATGATTTTTTAATCATGTTAACAATTACAATTTTTTAAGCTGCAGCATTTAAAAAATGTTTATTTTTATTATATTAAAAAATTAAAAAGCAATTAAAAGTTAAAAAATTTTGTTTTTAGTGTTTTTAATATGCAAATAATTTAAATATAAATCCACAACCGATTAAATTCTTAAATATTCAAAAAAAGTTACTGTGTCTTTTTATAAAAATTTATCTAGCAGAGTAATTATTTTAATATTAACATGAACTTATTTTCATGTGATATATAATAAATTGTGTATAAGATACTGGTGCTGTGCAAAAACCAGTATTCGAATTGTGGTTTTTGAAAAATAGTCTGAACTTTAAATGTGACTTTATCGGAGTCGATTCCTCTAATCAAAAAATTTTAATAAAAATTAATATATATAGTAATTGTTATTGGAATTGAATCATGAAAAAGTGAAACTGTTAAATTTTTAAAGATTTGCAAATATTTTATTTTGAATTTATTTAAATTGTCGAAATCATTTTCGAGATCAGTAATATTTTAGCCCTTAACGATAACTCGAACTAGGGTTCACACAGGTTCAAATAGTTGTACACAAGCTGGGAATCAATAAAAGCGTAAGATAGCCGAAAAGAAATCAAATCTAAAGACTAATATTTATTTTTCTCCCGTTTATGTGAAATGTCCATAAAAGCTGTGAATATAGCTTTACTAGCTGAACTTATTAAAAAATGTTTACATTTTTCATAGCTGATTTTAATTTTGATTTTAATAAACTGCAAGGAATCTAGCCTATTTTTAACCGACTTCAAAAAGGAGGAGGTTCTCAAGTTCGTCGGTTTCTCTGTTTTTTTTTTTTTTTTTTTTTTTTTTTTTTTTTTTTTTTTTTTTTAAATGTATGTACATCGATAACTCCTAAACCATATGCCTGATTGCCATCATTTTCGGGGAACAGATAGATATCATAAGCATGGAGGTGCCCGTACAAAAGTGGGCGGTATTCGAGAACTGGGCGTGGCAGTAATAGATCTCGCAATACTAGATACTTCTGTATCTCGAATAATATTGACACTAGGGTACTGCAATTTAGTGTAGGGGTAGGCACAATTGTTACAAATTACGGGCAAAAAAAAATGGGCGTAGTTCGACAAATGGGCGTGGCAATATTAGAAAAACAGTGTATCTTGAATAATTTTGAGGCTAGAGTACTGCAATTTAGTATAGGGGTAGGCATTATTATTACAAAGTAGCGTCAATAAAGTGGGCGTTATTCGACAAATGGGCGTGGCAATATTATAAAAACACTGTATCTCGAATAATATGGACATTAGGGTACCTAAATTTAGTGTAGTGGTAGGCACTATTATTACAAATTGCCGTCAACAAAATGGGCGTTATTTGACAAATGGGCGTGGCAATATTAGAAAAATAGTATATCTCGAATAATATTGATACTATGGTACTGCAATTTGGTATAGGGGTAGGCATTATAAGTAAAAATTACGGTGAAGAAAGTGGGCGTTATTCGACAAATGGGCGTGGCAATATTAGAAAAAGAGTGTATCTCGAATAATATTGACACTAGGGCACTGAAATTTATTGTAGTACAGGGGTAGGCAGAATTATTAAAAATTATGGTAATAATGGGCGTGGCAATACTAGATAAACACTATCGCAGTTAATATTGACGCTGGGGTACTGAAATAAAGTACAGGGGTAGGCACAATTATTGGAAATAACGCTCCAGAAAGTGGGCAATTATTTAACAAAGGGGCGTGGCAATATTTGAAAAACACTATATCTCGAATCATATTGAAACTAGGGTAATAAAACTCGTTACAAGAATGGGTATAATAATTTCAAAACATGTGACATCTAATTTAAATTTAGGAGGCAGATATTTGAAATAAGCAACAAACTTTCAGATTTTAATAGAACAAATTTTTTCGGAACAATTTTATTTATGTTGTTTATACACTTTTTCCGAAAATTTATCATTTTCTCTAAAAAGGAAGAAATAAAAATTTTTTTAAAAAAAAAAACAACCGACTACAAAATCACTACAAAGTACAAAATAATTTTAAAAATACTTTTCCTTTTAATTTCTTGGTCATATTTGATAATTTATTTAAACATTTTATTATATATGAAATCTTATTATCTTAATTTTTTTCTACTTATAGATTTTTTATCAAAACGTCCCCCCCTAAGGTAAATCCTGGCTACGGGCCTGGTCAAAATATATATTTACTTTTGTTGCTATTGTTGTAACTATTACTGTTTTCTTGACAATTATGGCCACATTAGAATAGTATAGCAACAGTGAACAACAGTTGGCAGAAAAACGCTGACTTCTATTCGAATATTTTAAATATGCTCTAAAATGGCATGAATACCAAAACACAGAATTCTAATATAGAGTTAAAAAAACGAATGACACACAAGTGGCTGAGTTGAGTTCTTTGTCAGTCTCCTTGTCTGTCTGTTTGGCTGTTTGTCGTTGTCATTTTGTACAAAAACTTTAACTGTACTTATTCCCGTGTTACGCCGCGCTATGACTTGATTCGTGCCAGCTAAAACGGAAATTAATTAGGAAGGCAGTTACAGCGACAGTAGTAGCAACAACAGCAACAACAGCTTTAGCAACGACACAATTACGTCGCCTGGCAAAAAAGAATAAAACGCTGATTGTGGCCAAACAATATTAAAACTCCGGAATTTCCGTTTTGTCATTTATTAGCATGAACGAAGAAAATAACGCAAAAAAAAAAAAAAACTAAACAAAAATCCACAAGCACAAAATGGAAAAATTATGTTCTGCTGATGATACCCTTGAGCAGTTTGTAGTACCAACACTTTGACACTTTGGAGCATTATTATTTGTCTAATACTTGTCAGACACTTTTAGAGTGCCAACTGATGAGCACTTGTATCTATCTATGTGCCTTAAAATTTTGTGATGAGTGCCGAAATAAATTAACTTAATGTGGTGGTAACGTCAGGGCTGCTTGTTTAGGCTTCCAGCTATCACTCATTGTTATTTTACTATTACAAGAGATAATCATGCAATCAGAAACCTGCTGCATGCTGATAAATAGGTTCCTGTCCTTAGGCACTTACCTAATAAGACTTACAAAAAAAATTTGGGAAGCACCTGCCTATTCTTCACTTCAGGCTTGAATTATTTTTTAATGTGTTGTAGAAATGTGTAAACACAGAGTAAAAACAACCAAATGAAATAGAAGAAAATCACTAAGATTTTCCTTAGTTTTCAACCAAAGAGACAGTTTTTATTAGGTAAACCATATAATTTTTAGAAGAATCTGTTGTTTTAAAACACGAAAGTTTTATCAAAAACGTATTGGTTACTTATAGATTTTAAAAGTTTTCTTCCTAATTTTTAGCGATTTTATAAAATTTAATTAAGAAAATCTTTTTAAAGCAACACTATTTTTTTACTCCCAAAATTCTTTTCACACATACTTGCCCCCTATATGTCCCAATACAGAACATACACAAAAATTGAAAAAATGTCTTAAAAAATATGTAACTTCCGCGGGATAGAGCCTGAAACAAGGTGCCAGTCAAAATTCGGAACAATTCCCACGAAAATTACATCTTTTTCCCACAGTACCATAAATTAAATACCACCAAAATTACCACAATCAAAATAAACAAAAAAATTCTAACCGCAATTAAAAAATACCACAAAAAATCCCGCGATCATTAAAAATGACCACAAAAATACCGCGCTTTTTAAAAATACCACCAAAAATCCCATATGCATTTAAAAATCCCAAAAAAAATCCATTTTGTAACAAGAAAATGAAAACGTACGAACAAGGTCGTAACACTTCGTTTACTCTAACCATTTACTACTAAAAAACCAAAGATATAATAGTGGTATTCAATGAACGCCGTATTAATGATGTTCATAGCATAAGAGCGATATAATATTTACAGAAGCGTATTTTGCAACAACAAAAGCTTAAGGAATTTTACAAAGGTAACTTACGACATAAAATCGTGGTGTAAACAGAGCGTTTAATGAACTTTTTGCTTAATAAATGTGAAAAAATCATATGAAAAAAAAAGAAATTCCCAAATTTCCACGGCTATTAAAAAATACCACACTGAATTCCCACTCTAACTAAAAAATACCATGCTGAATTAAAAAATACCATGGGAATTCTCAAAAAAAAAATAAAAATTCCCAAGGGGAATTAAAAATTTCCACGAATGGGATTTTTCCAACAAAACTGCCAATCTTGGCCTGAAAGGGTCAAATATATGACTTGGTCTTACTATTTTTTAGCCTTTACAGTTCTTTCAAGCATACCGACCCCCTACCTGCCAACCCCAATCTTCTGGGCGTCCCATACAAAACAGCAAAAAAAAAAAATACTTCGAAAATAATTTAAAGCAGGCAAGATTGCAAGTGTAGGCAGACAAACTGGTTTATGTGAAAAGTCGTTGAGCAAATATTTACATTAGGGTGGTCTTTATAGCTAAGAAAATGAATTGTTCTTTTAATTTCACGGGCAACACATTATTTGAATAAATACTATAAGAAACTAGTATTTTGTTTTAATTTTTAAATGATATTTAGGGGTCGCTACCAAGGCACATTGGTACAAATGGCAGGATAAAGTGGCCAAAATTAGAAGACGAGTGGCACGCTCACCTCCCATCTAACCGAAATCGGTAATCTGGAATAGTTCCCTAAAAAATTATCCTAGATCAATAAAATTTGGTACACATAGTTGCTTTATAGCTTCAAATAGGTAGTGTAAAAATGAACCAAATCACCCGACTAACACGCCCACCTTCCATATAACCGAAATCTGGAATAACTCCCCAAAAATTTTTTCTAGATCAATACAGTTTGGTACACATAGTTCTTATATAGCTTCAAATAGGTAGTGCAAAAATGAACCCAATCGGTCGATTAACACGCCCACCTCCCACATCACCGAAATCTGGAATAACTCCTCAAAAATTTTTTCTAGATCAATACAGTTTGGTACACATAGTTCTTTTATAGCTTCAAATAGGTAGTGTAAAAATTAACCCAATCGGCCGATTAACACGCCCACCTCCCAAATAACCAAAATCTGGAATAACTCCCCAAAAAATTATCCTAGATCAATACAATTTGCTACACATAGTTCTTTTATAGCTTCAAATAGGTAGTGTAAAAATGAACCAAATCGGCAGATTAACACGCCCATCTCACATATAACCGAAATCGGTAATATGGTATATTTACCCAAAAAATTATCCTAGATCAATAAAATTTAGTACACATAGTTCTTTTATAGCTATAAATTGGTGGTGTTAAAAATGAACCAAATCGTCCGACTTACACGCCCACCTCCCATATAACCGATATCGGTCATCTGGAATAACACCCCAAAAAATTATCCTAGATTAATACAATTTGGTACATATAGTTATTTTATAGCTTCAAGTAGGTAGTGTAAAAATGAACCAAATCGTTCAACTAACACGGCCACCTCCCATATATCCGAAATCGGTCATCTGGAATAACTCCCCAAAAAATTATCCTAGATCAATACAATTTGGTACACATAGTTCTGTTATAGCTTCAAATAGGTAGTGTAAAAATGAACCAAATCGTCCGACTAACACGTCCTTCTCCCCCATATAACCGAAATCAGTCATCTGGAATAACTCCCCAAAAAATTATCCTAGATCAATACAATTGGGTACACATAGTTCTTTTATAGCTTCAAATAGGTAGTGTAAGAATGAACCAAATCGGCAGATTAACGAGCCCCCCTACCATATATCCGAAATCGGTAATATGGTACATTTATCCAAAAATTTATCCTAGATCAATACAATTTGGTACATATAGTTATTTTATAGCTTCAAATAGGTAGTGTAAAAATGAACCAAATCGGCAGATTAACACGCCCACCTCCCATATAACCGAAATCGGTCATCTGGAATAACTCCCCAAAAATTATCCTAGATCAATACAATTTGGTAAAAATAGTTCTTTTATTGCTTCAAATAGGTAGTGTTAAAATTAACCATATCGTTGAACTAACACGCCCACCTCCCATATAACCGAAATCGGTCATCTAGAATAACTCCCCAAAAATTATTCTAGATCAATACAATTTGGTACAAATAGTTCTTTTATAGCTATAAATAGGTTGTGTAAAAATGAACCAAATCGGCCGATTAACACGCCCGCCTACAATATAACCGAAATCGGTCATCTGGAATAACTCCCCAAAAAATTATCCTAGATCAATACAATTTGGTACACATAATTCTTTTATAGCTTCGAATAGGTAGTGTAAAATTGAACCAAATCGGCAGATTAACACGCCCACCTCCCAAATAACCGGAACCGGTAATATGGTATATTTACCCAAAAAATTAACCTAGATCAATACAATTTTTTACACATAGTTCCTTTATAGCTTCAAATGGGCGGATTACGCCCACCTTGAATGACACGATTTTTCACCAAAAAAAAGGGAGAAGGAGAGGGGGAAAAAAAAAAAACACCTAGAATAAGTAAATGCCTTGTTTGGCGAATAAATAAATAAATAAATAGGTAGTGTAAAAATGAACCAAATCGGTCAACTAACACGCCCGCCTACCATATAACCGAAATCGGTAATCTGGAATAGTTCCCTATTAAACCTATTATTATTAAACCATATTATTGTTTTGCACTTCCAAAACCTGCCAGGCGTTTGTTTTCGTAAATAATAATGGTAGAATTAAGAGATATTAAAATTGTAGCTTTGTGCGAACATGTTAGTCTGGACCCTTTTTACACTTTCTTCAATGAAAAGGGCGATGTTGCAACCGGTGACGTCCCTGCCAGGTCATGATTTTCTTATTATACTAACACTAAATTACGCATATACAAATATTCAGCTTTGTGCCTAACAAGTTAGTCAAATTGTTCTTGCTGGCTTTCCTACTATTAAGATTTTTTAAGGTTTTTATCCTAAATTTTTAGTTAAAGACAATTATAAAATTTAAAATTTCTATTCTAACTTTTCCACGACTGGGACAAAAATAGATATAAATAAAACACATGAATGAAGCTATTTTCTAAAATTTTAATTTTATTGCTATTTTGTACCTTATAAACTTAAAAAGTTGTCTTGGTTAGTTAGTTTCAATTTTAAATCTTAAGAACTACATACTATAGTATTAATAATAAAAACAATTTCTAACAATTATCGTCATTCTCCACACATGCAAGAACAGCCCTACAGTTTAAGTTACAGTTACATTTAAGTTTTTCGTAAAACTAGTAAACTATGTAAAAATACAGTGAAATGTATAGATAGCTCTTCAATTAAAATAGCTACACTTATTATTATTGATTATTGAAAATATGTAGTAACACTTAAAAATTAGCTTGTTAGTTAAGTCGTGTGTGTGTGTGTGGCACACACAGACACTTTAATTACATAAGTTTTCTCTACACTTTATTTTGCTACAATCGTTTTTCATTAAATTACATTTAATTAGAAAGTTACACTAGTTAAATTATTTGATTATTTATGGTTTTGATTTAATACCTTTTGATATTCGTTTTTCTAACTTTAGTTGTCTTTTAAATGATTGTAACTCAAAAACTTTGTTAGTCATAAAATGTATGATATGATTATAATTATGATTATGATTAAAATATAGCAAATAAATATAAAATCTTTCGAATTTTAAGCATGCCGCACAAAAAGTTTTTTTTCACATCTCTTTTGCAGCGGTTTTTGTTTTTGTTTTTTTTATTTTTTTTTTATTTTACAAATACAGAGTTATTCGTATGGAATAACAGATTAAAATAAAAAACTTTTAGCTCTTATTTGTATTCCTATGGATTGCATTTCTTATCGAACTCATTCTCTAGCTTTTTTGTTGTTTAAAGCTTTTAAGTTGCATAGAGCCAGTGATTGTCCATTATTTTTATGTTTTGCTAAATGATTTGGGAGGTCTCGAGACATTGAGAACATAGATATGTGCTCCCCCAACTCATTGCCAACAAAGTCATTCAAAAAATTCCCTGCTGGGGACTCAATAAAATGACAATCAACAAAGTTTGTTTGCATAAAATGCATTCAAATTGCAATAAAAAAGAAGAAAAACTAAAAAATATGCTCCGAGATTTATGAATACATGTTATATATTGAATGAAAGCTCAATTTTTATTCATTATTTTATGCACTTGAATTCAATTTAATTTTGCGAGACTCATTCATTTCATTTTACATTTCCGACATTTATGCACATGAAGCCTGGCAGCAAATATTAAGTTATGACAGTAAATATAAAAACAACACAGACACATATCCGTTAACACAAATACATACACATAGTGACACATTTATAAATATGCATATGTGTTGTGTGTGCATGGCAGACACATGCAAAAAAGACTGTTCTTGTCAGGCCCGTAGCCAAGGGGGGTTTTAGGTGTTCAAACTCCCCCCTTAGGGTCCAGAAAGTATGAAAAAAATAACACAAATGAGACTATTAAATTCAAAATGTTATTTTTTTTACAATAAATTGAGATAATTATGTTAATTTACTTGAAGGTGCAAAAGTTTAAACATTTTCAAAGCCAATTTAAAAAACTTCGCTTAATTAATGAAAAATGTGCGTGGCCAAATGAAAGATTGACTTTGCTTAAAAAGGGTGGTTAAATTTTAAGGGCCGATGGTGATTTTTAATAAAACACAAATTATTTAGGAAATTATTGTCATTTCTTTTTAACCTCGCAACCTTGCCGCAACCTCGGCGGCAAACCTCCATCCGATGGTCCAAATTTTCGATGACGCTGAGGCATAAGTGAGGTTTTATGCCGTTAATGTGCCGAATTATCTCATCCTTTAGCTCTTGAATTATTGCTGGCTTATCGACGTACACATTTTCTTTCAAATAACCCCAAAGAAAGAAGTCCAACGATGTCAAATCACATGATCTTGGCAGCCAATTGACATTGCCTCCACGTGAGATAACACTGCCCTTGAATTTGTCGCGCAAAAGAGCCATTGTTTCGTTAGCTGTGTGGCAAGTGGCACCGTCCTGTTGAAACCACATATCGTCCACATCATATCTTCCAATTCGGGCCATAAAAAGTTCGTTATCATCTCACGATAGCGAACACTATTCACAGTAATTGCCTGGCCGGCCTCATTTTGGAAAAAATACGTCCCGATGATGCCGCCAGCCCATAAACCGCACCAAACAGTCACTCTTTGTGGGTGCATTGGTTTTTCGACAATCACTCTGGGATTGCCTCATCACTGAAGATGATTTTCTTCGAAAATTGATCATCCACTGTTGTCATTTCTTGCCACCATTCTGACCACTGACGACACTTGAAATGGTCAAGAGGCTTTAGTTCTTGAGTCATTTGCACCTTGCAAGCGTGTAAATGCAAGTCTTTATGCATAATGTTCATCAACGATGAGCGTGAGAGGTGCAATTGTTGGGCATGACGACGAGTTGAGGTGGACGGCTCTTCAGCCATACTATAGCGAACAGCAGCAATATTCTCTGCAGTATGAGCTGTACGAGCATGCACTGGTGTTTTCACATCTCCTACAGACCCGGTTTGCTTAAATTTTTGCACGATTTTTCCGATTGTACGCACATTTGGACGATTAAATTGACCGAAAAAATCACGAAGTGCACGATATGCATTTTGATTTGAACGCCCATTTTCATAATAAGCCTGAATAACTTTAACGCATTCCTCGATTGTGTATCTTTCCATGGTTCAAATTGAGTCAGTCTGAAATTGAGGAATGTCAAATGAAATGCAGAAAAAAACTTGACGTTTAGGTGTGGTTCACATTCGACCCTTAAAATTTAACCACCCTTTACAAGTCATAATTATTATATTGGAATTTAGCCGCAAGGAATTTGTATATAAAAGAACCGTTTTCAATTGTGGATTTTGATGCTCAAAAAGACCCTGATATCCGGAAAAATTTGTATTTGGAATTATACCTAGAACGAATATAATTTCATAAATTATAGAAAATAAGTTTGACTTTTTTTATGCAATATCTAAGCTTATTGAACCAAAAACTTTTGGGAAAGCATTTGTTTGAATGTTTTTTTTTTAATTTTTAAAAGCTGCATAATGCAAAAAAAATTAACCACGAAATTTAACACATTATGGGGTATTGCACGTAAAGCGGATGACTTAAAAGTTTGCCCATTCCATTTTATTGTTTTCTTGGTATATAAACAATGTAAAATCTCAAACTTGGCACAAAAATTCTTTTCCAAATTGCAGGTTTCGAAAAATCACCTTTTTTCGAAAAGGGAGGATTACAAAATTTTATACCCTTCAATTCTATGGGGATTTGATGATTTTTTAAGCATGTTACTAAATTCTCAAAAGAAAAATTAACAATTACAGTTTTTAAAACTTCGGCATTTTTGAAATTATTTTTTATTATGTTAAAATATTAAAAAATAAATTCGAAGTTAAAATTTATTTTTAATTTGCAAATAGTTTAATTTTAAATCCATGACTGATTAAATTCTTAAATATTCAAGAAAAATTTACTGTATAATAAAAATGTATCCAGCTGAGGAGTATGACTTTCAAAGAAATACTTATTTTGATGCGATAACTTAAATAATATATTGGGTATAAGATATTGGTGCTATGCAAAAACCTGTTTTTCGAATTACGGCTTTTGAAAAATAATCTGAGATTCTTCTGCTCAAAAAATTTGAATAAAAAAAAAGTATATAGTAATTGTTATTGGAATTGAATGATTTTGTCAGTCATGATATCAATTTTTTATGAGGAAATGGAACAGTTCAATTTCTAAAGATTTAAAAATATTTTCTTTTGAATATAATTACAATTGTTGAAATCGTCTTCGAGAGCAGTAATATTTTGGCATTTAATGATAACTCGAACTGTGGTTCATACAGTTCCAAATACTTGTACACAAGCTGGGGATCAATAAAAGTGTAAGATAGCCAAAAAGAAACCAAATCTAAAGAATAACATTCTTTTTGTTCTCCCGTTTATGTAAAATGTCCCGTAAAAGTTGCGAATTAAGCTTCAACAGGTGAACTTTTTAAAAAAATGCCTTCATTTTTCATAGCTAGTTTTAATTTCTATTTTAATAAACTGCAAGGAATCTTATTACCTATTTTTATCTTTCAAACTAATATTGTTGTATTAATAAAATTTTGTCATAGAAATTTTTACTTTTTGTGCTAATTTTCGGAATTATACTTTTTAAAAGGCAATAACATATTCTCAATTTGGACTATTTTTAAAAAACCATAGGCAAAAATCAATAACTTAGTACTCAATACTAATTTGATAAAAAATTCAATAAACTCTTGTCATCTCTCTAATGGTCATGTTTAAACGGGCATTTTTTAAAAGTAGTCCCAGGAAAAAAACCTATTTGTTAAGAAAAATTTCCATAACCTTGCGTTTAATTTTTTACTGGTATCTACTTATGTATATATTTTTTATCAAAAGCACCCCCTCCAAGAGAAATTCTGGCTACGGGCCTGGTTCTTGTACACAACGACAGCTGCTGCTGCCTGCAGAGACGTCAAGTTGAGAATGTACATGACTTCGCTTTTAGATGCAAAACTGTCTTCTTCTCTGTTGTTGTTGTTTTTTTTTTGTAGTTTTTGCTTTTCTCAAGAAGCAATTTCTTATAAAAACATCTTCAAGGATGTGTGGTGGTAGCTGTGAGCGAAAACTATAAACAAACAAATTGAATGAAAGTCACATAATAGATGAATTGATAGTGTTTTGCTTTTTATTTTGATTTTTTTGATGTAATTGAAAAAAATTGTCTGTCCAAAGTAAAAACCAAATAGGCCCTTAGAGTCTTGATTTATTGATTCAAGTTAAGTTTTTGAATTGGATAGTCTATTTTTTACATATTGCTATTATAACATGCAATAACAAGAGAGCTTTTTCGCAATTCCTCAGCAATAACCCATCTAAAGCCACGACCCAGTAATCATTGAAAAATATCAATGCCATTGATACCAGATACCAGTGACCCACCAATGAATGGGTTGGGCTCAGGTACAACCATGCGTATACATAGGACTAATTACACAACTATTTTTAAGTTACTTTTGAGTTGAGCTTTTGACAAATTAACATCTAAAACGCTACAATTGTTAACAAAGGAACTCATGCGGCTTTAAGGAGCAGTAGCCATATAATTTGTTCTACTAAGGGCCAGTTTTTCAGTACGTGTTTAAATTTTAATTAAATTAAATCGAGTTAAACTCACAAAAATTGGACGTTTAAACTCGGTTTAACTAGATATTTTAGCATTCGTTGAATTTAAATTGACTTAAATGATCATATAATGTTTTTATTTTTTCCTTAATCCGAGCTTCAACGTCCAATTTTAGTGAATTAAACTCGGTTTAATTTAACTAAACTTTAAACTCGTTCTAAAAAACTGGCCCTAAAAGGTAAATAAATTAAGTTGTTAGCGTTTCTACTGCTTCTGCGGTTAGTGTTAAAATTTATGTGAGAAAAGAGTTCTGAAGAATCGAATACACCTGCTATAAGTTGGTGTAAATAGACGAAATCTGCAGATTTAATTCGCCCACTTAAAGACTGCATTTTTAACAGTTTCAAACGATCCTCATAAGGAGGAAGGTCTAATATGCCCGTTCCACTTAAGGGGGGACATGACATTGGCAGTTTTTTGAAATCGATCTTTTTTTTAATAATTTTGTATTTTAGTAAATATTCTTAAGATTCTAAGAAAAACATTTGATGGAAAAATTCCTACGGGTTCAAAAGTTGCAGCCGGATTAGTGAGAGCGCATTTTTAATTTTTGCGCTACCTACGTACGGCAGCTGGTATATACTTGTTTTACTTGCTACCTGACCTTTGGTGGTTGTTATTTCGTACCTACTTGAAGGGTGGGTTTTTTTTTTGTGTTTTTGAATTTCTTTATATTTCTTTATATTTATAACTCATATAAAAAAAAAAAAACTTATAACTCATATAGTGGAATTTTTATTTTATATGCTCAGTTATTTGGCATCTTTTGCAGCGTGAAGTCGTGTTTTTTTTGTGAAAAATATTGAAAAATTGGAAAATGAAGCGTCGTTCTTTAGATTGAAAAGGCAAAAGAGGTTTTTTACACAAACTCATTACACCAAGAAAATCTATTTCAACAGAAGAAATGGAATCTGAGGTGGAGTTCACTAATACATCTGCTAAAAAACTTCATGGAGCATCAGTGGATGTTGGTTGTGCATATAATATTTTTGGGCATTGCTGATTGCCTTGTTTGTCGAAAATGTGGTGGAAATGTTAAATTTGAAAAGAAATCTATGAATTGCTAAACAAGTGCTTGGGTGGATTCACACAAAACTCCAATGAAAGTTTGAATGCAAAAATTTGGCTCATTGCACCTAAGTGTATGCCAGGCAGCAACAGAATTGTTAATATTGCAAGCTGCAGGGCAGTGTCTACTTACAGTGAAGGCGCTTATAGTTATTTGCAAATGTTTCAACTACTTGGTATCACCATAGGAGCTACAGCATTGAATTTTTCCAAAGGAAATGATGCAGATCGTTTGAAATGCGCCAGAGTGAAGGCATATGAAGCTAAACGAATTGCTAAGCGATTGCAAAAAACTATAAGAAACAGCACAACACAAGATAACGTAGGCATACAGTATGAAGCAGGCATGGCAGATTGAAGGTAACCTTTTTTTTCTTTGTTCACAAACTTTGAGCGCGTTTATCTCGAAACCATGTTTTTCGTACTGGTTGCGGCACTAGCGGGTTAATTTTTTGACGAAATTTTTTTTTTTTTTGTTGTATTTTTTTAAACTTGATTCGCTATCGTAAGACACGAGCTTTTTTTTTAATTTTTTTTTCGATTTCTTAGGAATTTTTAAAGTCAATATTTTTTTCGAAAAAACACACTTTCAAATTTGGCACATCACCAAAAATTTTCAAAAAATTAAAAAAAAGCTCGTGTCATACCATAACCAATTTTGTTAAGATTTAAAAAAGTCATTTTTATCCAGATCGGACAACTTTTCAATTTTTGCAACTCCCAGCGCTGCAACCACGAGGCCCCGTTTTTTTCTCTTCCGCCAGTTTGGAGCTCTATCAAACCATGTTGGAATGAAAAATACATTTTTTTGAATTTTTTTCTTGTAATTTGTTCAATTCTCAACAATAATTTGGAAAAATGTTTGTTTTTGACTGAGTTATGAATTTTTAAAAAAAGGTCTGTTTTCTCTGCAGCGAATGCCATGTAACCCCTTATGCCCCTCAGAGCAAACCGAACAAAACGTTTTTGGATTCTTTCAATTCAATCAATATGCACATTGTAACGTGGGGACCAAACTTGACTTGCGTACTCCAAGTGAGGGCGCACAATTGCATAATACAACGTAGTAGTTGTACTCAAGCTATTTAATTATTTGGCCCAGCGTTTTATAAATCCAAGCATTGAAGATGCTTTTTTACAAACATAACCAATATGAATGTTAAACGACAGCTTAGAATCCATGCATATACCCGGGTCTTTGACTGTATCTACACTACTTAAAGCAGTATCTTTTATCTTGTAATCAAAAATAAAATTATTCCTTTTACGCGAAAAAATCATAGTATGGCATTTATCTGGATTTAGAAACATATTATTTTTAGAACATCAAACTTCAGAGGATTTCAGATCAGACTGGAGTAGATCTGAATTGTCTTTAGAATTTACCGTTCTATAAATGTTCATATGCTCAGCAAAAATAAGCAGATGAGAGTGTTCAATGATGTGAGTTACATCATTGATTGCTAAAATAAGCAGAAGTAGTAAAATAAGCAGTTCCTGAGGAACTGATCTTCATCAGTATTAAAAGAATCTGAACAAAATGATTCTTTAGAAAGAGTGGAAAATAGGCCACAAATTATGACGGGATCATCAGCATATCCATCAAGAGTTCTGAATGAAGAACGGAATCCATCGGATTTCTTCGTTGTGTTTATGAATTCCCAAAATTTCCTTGGATCAGACAATATTCTCAGCTTAACATCATTGTGATATAATGTGATTTTCAAATTCCAGAAACAAACACTTGTAAGTCTCTAGGTCATTTGAGTCTAGGCTACAGACGTATTTCTTCGATGTTCCATTGTTGC
Source organism: Coremacera marginata (assembly GCA_914767935.1). NCBI lineage: Eukaryota > Metazoa > Arthropoda > Insecta > Diptera > Sciomyzidae > Coremacera > Coremacera marginata. The sequence goes on along the minus strand of OU612043.1, from coordinate 15,158,551 downwards.
GAAGAGTTTTTAAATCTTTTGTGTACCAGGGGTATGAAGAATTTTTCGCATATTAGAGGCTAACTATAGGATACAGACTGAGAAAACAAAGCAAAAGCTTAGGTATATGGAAAATTAATGGAATTATCTCGGATTTGTACCAAATACTCAATGGTGGATGGTATTCATAAACAGAGCAGGGGATATTAATGAAGTAACTTACGGAAAAATTCCTTACAGCTAATAGAACCCCACCACCAACAGTAGAAGTATTGCCAGCGTGCCTGTTCTTTCTATAAACTCGAAAACTATTATCAAACAGTTCTAAGTCAGTAATGAGAAGTTCTGAGTTGATAAAAATATGTCTCGCGTCTTTGAACGTAATCCCCTTACATTTTGATAGTAAAGGGATAGCCTGTTTTGTTTTTTTTTTGGTCTGAAAGGCGTCTTGAGCTGTCCTTCGAGACCTGTTCTTAGGCTTAAATTCAGAAACGAGAATATTATCGGCCCACAAATTAGAATTAAGAACAGTTGCAAACTCTTCAGCTGTAACTGTGAGAATAAAGGTGAGATGGTTTGTTACCTATGTTCTTCCATGAACAGAATGCATTTTGACTTACAAGGTAAGGTCCCCAGGTGTCACTCGCCGATTTGAATGATTTTCGGATATGTGATAGAGGACAAAAATCTAAGGTTGACGTATTTTTTTATACGTGCTCAATCGATAGTTTAGGGTTTCAAAATGGCGTTTTAAAATCAGCTTAAATTCCGTTTTTTCGCCATAATTCAACTATTTTCCATAGAAACCTACACATATTTGGTATTAAACGAAAGGTATTGAGAAGGCGCACACGATGACATCTAATTTTTAGAAAGAAGTTTTATTGTTATTTTGTTGTTGAAATTTTTAACAGTATTTAGTCGATATCATGAAGAGCCCGTACTCGAAATTGTTTCATTTTCACTTATGTTTAATTTCAGCTAATTTTAAAAGTTACCTTTTTTGTTTTTTTTTTTTTTATTAAAATTTTGTTTTTATTAAAATTTTCTTTATTAGAAAATGCACTTATTGTCTTAAAAATAATATATTTTGTTATAGATAACGACCACATTATGGGTATCCAAAATTTTGGTTTTTTCTCGAACTTTACGTATGTGTAGATATTTGATACGAACTGTTGATCTTTTACAGTGCCTCCATACAAACTGTGTGCTTCTTACTTGATTGCCCAAAGAATGAGAAAAAATCATCCGAAATTTAAAGATATGAATTTCGGTACAAATATCTCCGCTGGTTTTAAATATATTTCACTCAACTCTTTTTTGTAAAAACTTCTATAAAATTACTTTATAAAAGCTATTACAAGAATACCATTTGCTGTGCAGTTATATTTTTAATATTTTTTTCAACAATTATCCAAAATAATTAATGTTTCTCAAAAAGTTACATGAAAGTTGTTTTTGTTGTAAAAGAAATTCAAATCAAAAATTGCATATTAAATTCTCTTTTACGTGGCATAATATTTATTAGCAAAAATTGTTTTAGTTTTACACAAAAACTAATTAGCTGTTTCTGTCATTAAAAAACAAGGGTACCCCCTTTGATTTTTTTGATGAAATTAATTTTTTTAAAAAATGTTTCTTTTCTTTTGTTCCATACATAATTAAACCATACCAATATTATCATAATAAAAAGAAATGACAACAATTTTCTAAATAATTTGTGTTTTATTCAAAATCACCATCGGCCCTTAAAATTTAACTACCCTTTATAAACAAGTAAAAGTTAAAAAAAAAAAAAACAAAAAGGAAACTTTTAAAATTTTTAACTTTAAGTGAAAATGAAACAATTTCGAGTACGGGCTCTTCAAGATATTGACTAAATACTGTTAAAAATTTCAACAACAAAATAACAATAAAACTTCTTTCTTAAAAAAAGATGTCATCGTGAGCGCCTTCTCAATACCTTTCGTTTAATACCAAATATGTGTAGGTTTCTATGGAAAATAGTTAAATTATGGCGAAAAAACGGAATTTAAGCTGATTTTTAAACGCCATTTTGAAACCCTAAACTATCGATTGAGCACGTATAAAAACATATGTCAACCTTAGATTTTTGTCCTCTATCACATATCCGAAAATCATTCAAATCGGCGAGTGACACCTGGGGACCTTTCCTTGTTAGTAAATTATTTTGTTTGACAAGCGTCAGTCAGTACATATTCAGTGGTTGTGTCGTGCTGACGACGTGAAATAAATATGTTTTTCTCCTTGACAGTGCCCTTAAATTTAAATTCAATTGATTATTGGATACTCTTTTCCAAGAAATTAAAGTATGCATGACAAAAGTAAAAAATTAAGTGATATTTTTTCAGAAATTGCAACATTCTAAAGTAGGGAAAAATATTTTACCAAACAGAACATTGGTTGTAAAATCATAATTGCTTTTTTTTTTTTATTAAAAATTTAAAATATTTTCCCAAAATATGCCAAAATATGCCGTTAACTTTATTGGAAATAAGAAGTTTATTCAAAATTTTTTTAAGATGCTCAGGTTGGGTTTTCACTATGTCATTTTCAATGGTCAGTTGCTGTCAATCAAGTGAAAAATGACAACACGTTGACATTTTTCTACCTCTGACAATATTGAAAAAAAAAATAAAAAGAACTGAATTATCGAATTGAACTATACTGAAAATATATAAATATGTATGTCGTCATAAAACTAACATAGTGAAAACGACTCTCAAAAAAAAAAAAAAAAAATGAAAAATCACCCAATTTTTTCCAGTGATTTTTCATAACAAAAAACATATGTATACCGCACCAGAGATGGTTCCAGGTTGTTTAGCTTCATTTTCGAAAAAATATGGATCAATTACTCTATCAGCCATAATTTCACAACAAACGAGCATCTGAGATTGGTTATAATTGCACTGCTTTCAGATTTGCGTACCTAAAATTTTACAGTGCTGTTTATCGCCATATCGATTTAAATGAAAATGTGCTTCATCGCTCATAATGGGATTGTTCAAAAAGTTGAATGTATTGGCCTATTGAAGCCGTTGTAATTAATGCATCTCTCTGCAACAATTCTTGTATCAAATGAATTTTACATGGAAACATCTTCAGATCTACTTTTAGAATGAGTCGTAGCGATGTTTTGGATATTTTTGAAGCGAAGCTTTTTACGGCTCGTTGTGTGATTTGCTTGAGTGAAATCTGACCAACTTTCGATAGATTTTTTCTTGGAAATTTTTTTGGTTTCTATGTTGCTAGCGTTTATTACAACAAGAAAATTTAGTACTTTAATATTAAATATTAACAATATTTTTGGCCTGCCGTGGGGGATTGAACCCGTACCCACTGATTAAGAGTCCAATACACTATCCACCAGGTCACAAAGCCTTGTTAGAAAGAGTTGTTAATTCAATGTTAAGTTTAACAGAAGCTGTGCTGCAGTATATAGTCAGCATCTATCAATAGATAGAAAATTGTGTATTTGCTATACTGTAACAAAAAACAAAAATTTGCGCTTCTACTTGCCACAAGATGTCACCAGCATCGGTGTGTTTGAGTTGTGAATGCTTTTGTGGTGTTGTTGGTACACGAAAATATTAGCAATGCCCTCAAGTGCGTTGACAAGTGCCAAAAGTTTTTTAAGTGTCAAAAAAATCGATGATATCAATTAATATGGAACTAACTAACGCATGCATGATATCGGCAAGGTATCAAAAATGTTTGTTAAATTTTGTTTCGTGTGTGTTCTTAAATATATAATTTAAATTATTTTATGTTGTTTTAAATTTTTGAATTCAAAAATAACCAAATCTATGAAACTGCGAAAAAGTTTCGCTACTCTTGTGTGTCCAACGACGCACCTGTGTTTTTTTTTTACATTTTCGTTACATTTTTAGTTTGGCAAGTATTAAGGATTTTGGTGCAGTGTTTGACGCAATTAAAGTGACGCAAAGTTAGCAATAAATCAAGGAAGAGCACTGCGAAATTCTTCAAAATTTTCTAAATCAGTAAAAACTCAAATTTTTTTATATTTTTAGCATTTTTGCAGGGCATTTAGCATTTTCCACCAAAATAAATTTTTATAAATTTTCTAAATCAGGTGGATATACTTGAATTTTCCACATTTTCAATAATTTTCCAATGAGTGGCAACCTGCATGTCAAAATTTCAGAAATTCGATATTAGATACTTTTAAAAATTTGCTGTACAGTTTTCATTTTTTGAGAATTGAAATGACTTCTAGCTTAAGATTATGGCTCTTAATTCCTCTTAACAACGCTATTCATAAATTACATAACATGTTTTTGGCCAATTTTAGACCCCCCACCCCTCTAAGTCACAAAGTTTTAATCCTCCATCCTTCTCCTACCACCGATCCAACAAAACGCTTTTATTTTTTAAAGTTTTTTGCTTTTTTTTTAAACACTTGATATTCGCTGTGAACGTGAAGTTATAACAGCTATATTCATTGACTGCTTTAGAGTAAGAATTCCCACTTCAGTTCAGCAAAAAAAGTTATTTTAGCTCCGTTTGCTGCTCTTACTTGCTGCGCTTGATCTTTGTTTCATGAAGCTGCTACACTTTATTGAAGGTACCTTTTATACCTTTGCTCGGTGTAAACATAGCTTTAGCTGTCTTTTTTTTCGGTCCGTGGTACGTTCATTTTATTAGGTGCGTTCTTTTATTGATAAAAAAATGAAAGCAATACTTACAATAAAATTAAATTTTAATAAAATTTAAAATTCTTAAAACTAAATTCAAAAATTTCGTTGAGACGTAACGGACGACCTCCCCTCCCCGCCCCCCTCTCCCACTCCCTGCACCCATCAAGAAGTGTTACGTAATTTATGAACAGCTCCTAAGCAGCAAATCAACAATACGTTGATTTTATGACAAGTTATGAGCAAAAAAGTTAAGGGGTGGCAACCTGCAAGCTTCTCCACTAAAAGTCTTAGAAAAAATTCAAAACTCTTCAATGGCGAAAATATGCTATATTAAGCAATAACTAAAACTATTTTGAAATTTGCTAATATCAAAATAAAAAAATAAGCCAGATATTTTTAAATTAGAAAGCGCTGTGATTCAAAATTAATGCTTAAGGACACAATGTATCTGCTCAATGAAAACTATATCTCACGTCAAAACTTTTAAGGCCATCCATGCATTCCAAGTTGTTATTTTAAAAAACATAAAATCTCAGAGATTTTCAGCAAAAATAGTTGCTTGTGTGAAATAAAAATCAGAATGTTTAAATTATATTGCTTTGCTGTAGTTTTGTTTAACACGTTTCAACATCCTGCAATGAAATTGTGGGCAGGTATGTATATTTTAATTCTGCAGTAGATGAGGTGTCAAAAAACAAAAAAAATGCATTCATACAATAAAAAAAAACCAACAAACACATTTAGGTGCGCATAAGTGGTGCTTGTATATGTAAGTGTGTGTGTGTGTGTATAATAATAATATCACACGTTGTTTACATTTTAATGATGCGGTTGATTATTGTACCAACAGCTCTTTAGCTGCTCTAAAGTGTTCCGCTTCAACACTCATCATCTGTGATCGTATAACTACCACGAAAATCACTCATTGGTGTTGCATTTGCTGTTGATGGTGTGATAAGTGGTGCTCCTTGAAATGATATCGCTAGCGGTAAGGCGGATGGTGCACACAAACTTAATGCACCGCGTCCTTCGGTAACAGAGCGATAACGTGATGGGCGTCCCGAACTGAAAAACAAAAAACAAGAAACAGTTTAGATAATAAAAATAACAGCGTGGGTAAGTTTATCAGTGCGTAAGAGTGAGAAGAGCAATAAATTTCATCCTGAGTTCATAAATTAAGCTATATAATGCGGTGAAGAGCAGCATAAACTTAGAAGCTATGAACTGGAATTAACGTTCTTTTCATGTCAGGCTAGGTTGTGATCAGGTTAATGTTATGATTACACAAAATATATTTGAGTTTCATGACTCAATGAATAAATTTTATTTGTGTTTCTCAAAGAAGAAATTAAGAAAAACTTGACTTGTAAAAGTTTGGCTCATGTCAGGCGAGTAGCCAAAGAAGGGATTTCGGGGTTCAAACCCCCATAAGCTAAAAATATTTTTAAAAATTAAAAGGAACAGACTATTTAAAATAAAGGTTTATATTTAAAAAAAAAAAAGAGAAAAAATGATAAAAATATTCAAAAATATGCTTCCTAGAGTTCCAAAATTATCTTTCAAAACGTATTAGTTAGAAGCAAAATGTTTTTAGTGGTTATTTCAAAACAAGCCAAGAAAGTCTAACTTTATCTTTAAGTAGTCACTTCTATATTGCATATATCAACATTGATATATGCACATATAACAATATGCATATAACACATTCTATCTTAAAAATATCTGTTAAAAAAACTAGTCAATAGTCTTTTGACTAATCGCTTTTTTCATGGGATTTCCGCTAAAAAGATAAGAATTTGAGTCTTACTTTTAGAATTATCTTTAATTTTAAGCTTAAATTTTAATCCTTGGTTATTAAAATAGTTCAAATTCTTTTATTAATATAACAAATATGACCTTCAATAACGAAGTTTTTTACACTTTCAGATAATAATGTTGTTTCAGCTTATTTTGTGAATAGAAGAAATTTAAGAACGTATACATTGTCCACTGGATTTTACATGCTATATTTTATATCAACACAAATAATATTAAATAATAAGTCGGCATTATTATTTGCTTGGCTTGTTGAATTCATATAAGAACTTATGCCAACTTTTTTGTATAGTTCAAATCCTTATCTTTTTAGTAAATTTCTTTGGCATTCTTTATAAAAAAAAGTGACAAACGCAAAACGTATTTTTTTTGCCATAAATGGCCTTCATAATGTTTATGTTTATGTTTATGTTTATGTTTATGTTTATGTTTATGTTTATGTTTATGTTTATGTTTATGTTTATGTTTATGTTTATGTTTATGTTTATGTTTATGTTTATGTTTATGTTTATGTTTATGTTTATGTTTATGTTTATGTTTATGTTTATGTTTATGTTTATGTTTATGTTTATGTTTATGTTTATGTTTATGTTTATGTTTATGTTTATGTTTATGTTTATGCTTATGTTTATGTTTATGTTTATGTTTATGTTTATGTTTATGTTTATGTTTATGTTTATGTTTATGTTTATGTTTATGTTTATGTTTATGTTTATGTTTATGTTTATGTTTATGTTTATGTTTATGTTTATGTTTATGTTTATGTTTATGTTTATGTTTATGTTTATGTTTATGTTTATGTTTATGTTTATGTTTATGTTTATGTTTATGTTTATGTTTATGTTTATGTTTATGTTTATGTTTATGTTTATGTTTATGTTTATGTTTATGTTTATGTTTATGTTTATGTTTATGTTTATGTTTATGTTTATGTTTATGTTTATGTTTATGTTTATGTTTATGTTTATGTTTATGTTTATGTTTATGTTTATGTTTATGTTTATGTTTATGTTTATGTTTATGTTTATGTTTATGTTTATGTTTATGTTTATGTTTATGTTTATGTTTATGTTTATGTTTATGTTTATGTTTATGTTTATGTTTATGTTTATGTTTATGTTTATGTTTATGTTTATGTTTATGTTTATGTTTATGTTTATGTTTATGTTTATGTTTATGTTTATGTTTATGTTTATGTTTATGTTTATGTTTATGTTTATGTTTATGTTTATGTTTATGTTTATGTTTATGTTTATGTTTATGTTTATGTTTATGTTTATGTTTATGTTTATGTTTATGTTTATGTTTATGTTTATGTTTATGTTTATGTTTATGTTTATGTTTATGTTTATGTTTATGTTTATGTTTATGTTTATGTTTATGTTTATGTTTATGTTTATGTTTATGTTTATGTTTATGTTTATGTTTATGTTTATGTTTATGTTTATGTTTATGTTTATGTTTATGTTTATGTTTATGTTTATGTTTATGTTTATGTTTATGTTTATGTTTATGTTTATGTTTATGTTTATGTTTATGTTTATGTTTATGTTTATGTTTATGTTTATGTTTATGTTTATGTTTATGTTTATGTTTATGTTTATGTTTATGTTTATGTTTATGTTTATGTTTATGTTTATGTTTATGTTTATGTTTATGTTTATGTTTATGTTTATGTTTATGTTTATGTTTATGTTTATGTTTATGTTTATGTTTATGTTTATGTTTATGTTTATGTTTATGTTTATGTTTATGTTTATGTTTATGTTTATGTTTATGTTTATGTTTATGTTTATGTTTATGTTTATGTTTATGTTTATGTTTATGTTTATGTTTATGTTTATGTTTATGTTTATGTTTATGTTTATGTTTATGTTTATGTTTATGTTTATGTTTATGTTTATGTTTATGTTTATGTTTATGTTTATGTTTATGTTTATGTTTATGTTTATGTTTATGTTTATGTTTATGTTTATGTTTATGTTTATGTTTATGTTTATGTTTATGTTTATGTTTATGTTTATGTTTATGTTTATGTTTATGTTTATGTTTATGTTTATGTTTATGTTTATGTTTATGTTTATGTTTATGTTTATGTTTATGTTTATGTTTATGTTTATGTTTATGTTTATGTTTATGTTTATGTTTATGTTTATGTTTATGTTTATGTTTATGTTTATGTTTATGTTTATGTTTATGTTTATGTTTATGTTTATGTTTATGTTTATGTTTATGTTTATGTTTATGTTTATGTTTATGTTTATGTTTATGTTTATGTTTATGTTTATGTTTATGTTTATGTTTATGTTTATGTTTATGTTTATGTTTATGTTTATGTTTATGTTTATGTTTATGTTTATGTTTATGTTTATGTTTATGTTTATGTTTATGTTTATGTTTATGTTTATGTTTATGTTTATGTTTATGTTTATGTTTATGTTTATGTTTATGTTTATGTTTATGTTTAGGTTTATGTTTATGTTTATGTTTATGTTTATGATTATGGTTATTGTTATGGTTATGTTTTGCGGTTATCGCTTTGTAAATTAAAGCTTAAAATTTCAAATAAATTTATTTAAATTTCAAAACTTCCAAGCTTCATGAATTAAAAATGAATTTTCATGAATTAAACGGCGTTAATAAAATTTCTTCTCTTATAATTTACCCATGACAGCTCTTATCCCGGTGGTGACTAAAGAAAATTTGTAGACTTAAATAAGCTGTATAAAAAGTTCGAAAGCCACACTGCCTTCCTGATATACTTTATAAAGATATTGAAAATATTAAAAAAAAGTCAAAATTCTGACTATTTACATACGTTTTCTTTCTAAAAATATAAATATTCTTTTATTTTTCTTACTGAAAATACAAATAAATTCATTGAACCTAAGTTGCATAAAATTCCAGGAAATATTTAAAAAACATTATTTTTTATTTTGCACTTTTTGGTGCTCTGATCGCGCACATGAAGTCATTCCAAATAACTTTTCAAACTTGTTGAAATAATCCATCATCACATTGGCGATTTTCTCCTCTCACTTGCAGTATTTCAATCTATTATTAGAATGTATTGTTATAAATCAGGAAGTTCTAAACAAGAAGCAGAGCCTCAAAGTCAAAATTTGCTTATAAGCAGCCATTGTCCTGAAAAGGTTAAGACCCCTTAAACTGACCTTATTCAATATTAATTGCTATCAAATTAAACCTGCTTATAATTTGAATCGATGTAATATGCTGAGCTTGTTTTAAATAAAACTGAAGTATTTCATTAAAAAGCTGCACATGGCGTTGATGCTATGAAGTATAGCTGAAAAACACATTAACACACAGATAAATACATAAACAATTCAACGCACACTCACACATAGACAATGCCACACACACTTACCGCTCACAATTGCACTTCAGCAATCGTATAAAGGCTGCACGGAAAGTACGATTGAAGATTGTATAAATAATCGGATTAATTGTCGATGAAACATAACCCAGCCATAGGCATGTATCGACAACATGTTCTGGCACATGACACTCTGGACAAGCGGCGAATATAATGTTGAGTATAAAAAAAGGTGACCAGCATAGGACGAATGTAAAGAACACCAGGCCCAATACTTTTGTTGCTTTCTGTTCGGTGGCCACAGCATTGGCGGATAGGTTGTTGCGTTTGTTGCGGCTATTCAGAAAGCTGAAAGAGACAAAAACATCAGCGCTCATATATAATTTAATTAAAAAAAATTTAAAAATAAATCAAAACTTTACAAGTTGTCAAGATTTCCAACAACTTCCTGTGGTATATCATGGCGGATACGTGTCTTTTGTTTTCACACAATTAAAATCAAGCATACGCCTACGTTAACCAACTCCCAACTTGAATGCTGTTTTTATTTAACTCGACACCGACTTAGAACACAAACTAAAACATCAATCAAAGAGAACTTCTGCGAAAACTTACCGCAAATTGAGCGCAGGTGTTGTAACACTATTTAATGAGAATTTAAATGTTTTCAATTTAAGTCGACGTGTTTCTCGACTAATGGAATCTGGTGTCTGTGTGCTTTGTTCGCAAGTGGCCTGATGTTGGTGCTGTTGCTGTTGCTGCTGCTGCTGTTGATGATTGTGATATTGCTGTTGATGATGATGCTGACGATGATGAGAACCGCCTAGACCGTCGCTGCCAACGCCGCTGCTGCTGTTTCGCATGGAAGAACGGGAATTGCCATCACCGCTGATACCCGTGCCATTGCTTGAGTAACCCAATTGTGGTTGAGAGCAACTCACGCGCACCGATGCGCGTCTATTTGGATGACTAGAAAAAAAAGAATGAAAAAAATATAGAGATATAAATAAAAGTACTGTTAAACGGCTTAAATATACTTAATTAAATTAGTATCAAGGCAAAGACAATGCCTCTCAAAGTTTGTTGGCTTTGTTCAATTATTGCTGCTGCTGCTGCTGTTGTTATGACAACAAAGCAAGTCATAATAAAAGCTAAGAGCTGCTAGCGCATTGTCTGCTTCCAAGAAAGCTGTATGTACACCAAGTTGTTGACTAAGTATGTGCTTCTCCAACAATTGAGTTAATAGCTGTCGAAAGTATGAATAACTTTTTTGCGTTAACTGAATTTTATGAGCCAAAATGAAGTAAGTACCTGAGCTTGTTATTCTAATGTGCTCGAATAAGTAAGATTAATTTCTAGATTAATGGGGCGCTTTACTTAATTTGGGGTATTTAATATGGCTGGCATAAAATCCAAAATAATGCTTGATATTAAAGGCTGCTAAGTTGTTAAAAGGTTTTATATATAATATATTTTTTTTTTTTGCAAAATTTTATATACCATACGACAGAAATTGGGTGTTAAAGGCTTTTGATGACTCCCATCGGCAAGTGAAAAAGGCAGTCAATTGAGGAGGCACAGGTATTGACTGCTGCAATAATGTTTATCTTCATGAGAGCATATGTGCCGATCTGTCCGGCTGTCTGCAAACGCAATAAAAGTATTTTTAATGTGTTTACCCTGCTAGGATATGTATGTATATACAATGCAGAGAGGAGCATAAAATCATAAAAGTATAAAAATATACACAAACATAAAATAAGAGAGGATCTTGTCAACACCATCGAAGAGTAGTTGAAAAAAATCAAATGGAACTGCAGAAAGTCTGTTCTTGTAGGATGACTGTTTCTAGCTTCATCGGGAACAATAAAAGTAAGTCTTACGAAAAAATAGTCAACGATTTGCTCAGGAACTATAAAAAATGGGCGTAAATATGTCTTTTAAAATTCACTTTCCATTTGAACTCCCATTTGAATTTTTTCCCAAGAACCTCGGCAACTATATTGGCGAACATGGGAAAAGACTTCATCTGGAGATAAAAGCAATTGAAAATCGGTACCAAGGATTTTAGCACGAAGAACTGAGGCTAGATTCTGAAAATCGCCTAGCTAAAGCTTAATCTCTATCGCTAAGAGGCTAAAGAAGTTCTTCGTTGACTTCCTTAGTGATTTCGCTAAAATGCGATTCTGAGTTTCAAATCGCTTAGCTTAGCTAACTGGCCGCATTAAGCGCTGTTTTAGCGATTCTTATGTCAAAAAATTTATTTAAATAATTTATTCAAAATTTATTTAAAAACAATTTATTCAAATTAAAAACAAACAATGAGGGAAACACTGCTCTCAACATGTGAAAGAACTTTCATTGCCCAAGCTATTAAACAAAATCAATGCTTGGATGAACGCAAAAACGACGAGTTCCGTGCGATGGAAATCAATTTTGGTACCGATTGGGGCAGCGTTCTCGTCTCACTGGGTGACTCACCAAGGGACTGAAAAAAGCAACACGCAAACGAAGGCATGATGTATATAAATGCCGAATTGGGGCACATGGCAGCTTCACACTTCGAAGCGGGACTCAATTCAGATCTAACGCTATACGTTACCACTGAGGATTGAGTATGAATATTGCTTGTAGATCTCAATGTAATCAATCATGAAGGGAACTTAACTGACTGCTGCTCAATTGCCACGCTATGTGCGCTGGCACACTTCAAACGGCGATGTGAGCATAGATAAAGATGAGGTTAAGATACACTCTGCTGCAGAAAAAGAACCTATTCACATGGTATTTATCCAGTGGTTATTATCCGGAGTGTGTAACATTCTGCACATTTGATGATGGCAAAATAGCAATAACTGATCCCACAGCTGTGGAAGAGCGCTGCGCAGAATCTCAAATGATATTTGGTTTGAACTCTTCGTGAACTGTGCTGCCTTAATCTAGGTGGCAGCACATTGACCAATTCGCTGTTGCTTTTGCAGTGCGCTAAGACCGCTGCCAAGCAAGCTAAGCTTGTGGTGGGCCGTGCCACGGAGTTGTTCGAGACAGATACAGCAGTGCGGGAGGCAGGTCAGTGCGTCAGCTTCACCAAATGCATGCATCCCTTAAACTGCGGCAAAAAATACATAACCTTAAGCAGGAGGATGCATCAGGTGGCTCCATATGTGAAGATCATGGAGAAGCTTAAACAAAAAATCATAAAGTTTTCTCGCTCCATGCTCAAATGGGCGTATTAAATTCACAAAAGCATACCATAAAATATGTGCCCTAAAAAGGCGATGATCAGGACGACGAAAATGTGGTCAACATGGATTCAGACCGATTGGTTGAACAAGATAAGGACGGCGATGAGAATTTGACACATTAGGTGGAGAGCGCGCAGCAGCATGCAAACACACGCTCCAATCAGCCAATCAGCCAGCAGAAACGCAGAGAACCGCTGCTGCTCAGCCAAAGAAATTTACCAGAAGCTACTCAAAGCGATAGCGAAGAGGACAAATATATGCTTTTGTAGTCTTTTTAAACCTCGAATAAATGTTCTGTATTTTTCAAATTTTCAATGAAATTATATAAATAAAAAGCTCGCACACAATATTTTCTTAGCTATATATATATACTAGCTGAATACCAGGCTTAACGCGGGAGTTGATATAAATAATTTTCGATTTCATTCGTCAATTTGAAAAAACTTTTCACAAACTTTAGGAGGAATTTTGTGTGCATCTTTCAAACCGGTAACATCGGCGAAATGAACAAAATGTAGCTTCAACATCTGAAAATTATGAGAAAAAGTTGGGGAAATCCTGATATGTGTGTGCGTGCCGCCGATCGCTTGCAAAAATATATTTGCAAGTTTTATATTGTATTCGATAGATCGCACATTTTTGAAAAAAAAAAAAACCAGAGCAAAATCGAATTCTTGGCCATTCTCGAGAAAACTGTACAAAAATTAAATTAGCATTGAAAATAGAAATTGAAATGTTAAAACAACGCGAACTTACGACGCAACTGACTTGCGCCTGTATAAATGCGTACTCAAATATTACAGAATTCGGCATCAGCTGTCCTGATTTGCGAAAAAAGAAAGTGGAATATAAATACACATAAAGAATAAAATGAGGTATTCATCACCCTTCGCACTTTGCTACGCCTTACTGTATTTTGTAGTACAGCGCCCTCTGGGGTTCAAGATATAGCAAAACACATAGCGCCAAAACGCTCAACGCACCCGAAATCCACTTATAAAAATTATACTTATCGGATGATTTGTTTTGAGTTTTTTGCGGTATTTGTACAACAGCGCCCTCTGGTTTTCGAGATAGAATATAAAATAACGCCAAAGCCCTTTCCTTACTCGATAATCAAATCCTATATATCCGATGTACAAATTTTTATCTATATCGGATGAGCGGTTTTTGAATGTTTCACGATTTCTTAAGTGATTTGTACTACAGCACCATCTGGTGTTTAAGATAGCGCAGAAAAAAAAGTTCAAGATACCCACCGTATCCGAAAACTCCAATGTAAATATTTTCAAGCAAATCGGATGTACAGCTAACAGTTTTTCGAGATTTTTTAAATATTTGTATTGCAGTGCCCTCTGGTGTTCAATACAGAACAAAATAGAAAAGCCATTTAAACTATCGTACTCGAAAACCCCTAAATACAACTTTTCATGTAAATCGGATGAATGGTTTCGGAGACAAACTATCATATAATAACAAAATTCGTGGAACCCGATCGCAGCGCCACCTGACGGGTCCAATTGAGAATCTGAACCATCCAGGGATCCCCTCAAAAACACACACAAAAAATTTCATCAAAATCAGTGCAGCCGTTAAGGAACATTTTAATAACATACACACGTACAAATTGGACAACAGCGCCCTCTAGTTTCAAGAAAAAGCAAAAAATATAGCACCAGAACCCTTGCCGTACTCGAAAATCGCTATTTACAAATTTTCATCCAAATCGGATGAGCAGTTTTAGAGTTTTTCACGATTTCCTAATATTTCTAATAAAGCGGCCTCTGGTTTTCAAGATAGCACAAAAAAGATAAGTCCAAAATACTCACCGTATCAGAAAACCCCTATTTTCCAATTTTCATGCAATTCGGATGCACGGCGTAGGAGTTTTTCGAGGCTTTTCAAAATATTTGTACTACAGCGCCCTCTGGTGTTTGAGAGAGAAAAGAGTCGATAAGTGAAAAAAACTCAGCGTGTCCGAGAACCTCTACATACAAAATTTTATGCAAATTGGATGAACGGTTTTGGATTTTTCCGACTTTTTTAAAATATTTCTACTACAGCGCCCTCTGGTGTTCAAGATAGAATCTAGTTTATAAGTCATAACAACTCACCGTTTCCGAAAACCTCTATATACAAGTACGTACTTTCATGCACATCGTATAAGCGGCTGAGGAGTTTTTTGACGTTTTTTAAAATATTTGTACGCCCTCTGGTGTTCAAGATAGAACAGAGTAGATAAGTCATGAAAATTCACCGTATTCAAAAACCTCTATATACCAATTTTCATATAAATCGGATGCACGGTTTAGGAGTTTTTCGAGGTTTTTCAAAATATTTGTACTACAGCGCCCTCTGGTGAACCCTCTGGTGTTCGAGATAGAACGGTGAACCTAGATTCCAAATTTCATTTAAATCCATCCAGTGGTTTTCGCGTGATGCTTTAACAGACAAACAGACAGACAGACAGACAGACAGACAGACAGACAGACAGACAGACAAAAATTTTAAAAATGCTATTTTCGGACTCAGCGTCATTCAAAACGTCCATCGCAAAAGGAATTTCAAAAAAATATTTCATGTACCTACAGATTTTTTTTTTTACAATTTTATATATATATATATTACTTTAGGTAGTGTTAAGTAGCTGCAGTTTTAAATTAAAAAAAAAGCAAATACAATCATACACAATTGCAAAAACATTTAGTTACAGCGTGTTGTGAACTTGCAATAACATTGCAGACTTTTGCATTTTCTCAACATTCACCCACCAAATTAAATATAGAGTTTGAAAGTAAGTAAAAACTAGTTAGGATTTATTTTGACTGGCTTAACTTAAAAAATCCCCACAGCCATATTTGAGTATTCTAAAAGTTACTTTACGCGTAGTTTTCATTAAATTACTCAAAATTTCCAACTCAGAGATTATCTTATGCATCAAAGGATATGCGTCAATTTATAAAGTCACTTCCTATAGGAGGTAGACGTGAAGTTTTATTCAATGTTTGTAACAAACAATTTTAACTAATTATAAAAAACCTTCCAAGCAAAGAGTGAAGCTAACATTTCATTTAATAAATTTTTCTAAAGTTTCAAGAGGTTAAATCTTTCCCTTAAAGCATATTAAACTATAAAAATATTAATATAATTGTTGAATACAAATAGCAAGCTTTCGAAGATAACTGCTTTAAATATGTATATTTATCTTTGAGAGCATTCGAAACAGACGAAGCATTTTCTCCATAAATAAATAAAATATTACGATTTTCATTCAAAAACTTAAATTTCATTTAAATTTAGCGACATCAAAATATTGGATTCCAAAATTATAGCCAAAAATAAAATTAGAGTTTCTGAAAATCGCTAAAAAATAGTTCAGAATCCTATCAATCGCTAAAAACTTAGCGATGACAGCTTGGATTTTATTTTTCGTTAAAAGTTCGTTCGTTCGTAAAAACTATAAATTTAGCTTAAGCGATGGAGATTTAGCTTTAGCGTTTTTAGAATCCGCCCTCAGATGGGCGACTATTGTAAGTTTCTCATTACAGAAACCGATCCCGAATTGAATAGACGACAAAACTAAAATCACAAGCATTTTTAATACAATGTAAACAATGTAAATAATTAAAAGAAAAATAAAATTGAAAAATATAAAATGATGTATAAGTAGCAGGCTACAGTGGTTCACGGCTTCGCCACGGACGTTTTTTCTTTATCAATAAAGAGCGCTAACACGTTTTTGTTTCTTAGTGAATGAGTGTGAAGACAGATAGAGCGCAAAACCTTCATATAAAAAAAAAAAAATATGTGTGTGGCCGCCACGCACGGAGAAGTGAAACTTTTAACCCAAAATGCAATTTCTGGGAAGATTTATAATTTATTTTATTAACATTCCCTACTTTAGTGCAACCAAACGCTTAAAAAGCAGTCTGCCTTAATACCAGTGGCAGTTCAGAAACTGTATTTTTTCATAAAGTGAACTAGAATTTTCAACGTGGCGATATCATGGGAAATATCAATTGTATATATGGGCAATTCCCAAAATCATTTAACATTTGGGTGTAGAGAAAAAAGGAAAAAAAAATTTGATGGCACATCAATGTGTTTTTTGCATACTGAACAAGCAGCCCATCAAAGTAATAAATCTGCAAGCGAACACAACATTTAGCGTGGCGCGCAGTTTAGTGGTTTTTTGGTAGTTTTTTGTACATATTCATGTCAAAATTTTAACAATTTTTACAGAAACCCAGTTATGAACTGTGTACTCAACGAGAAAAAGTAAATGGATTTGCAAAAAATAAAAAACAACCGTCTACAAAATCACTACAAAGTAAAAAATAATTTTAAAAATACTTTTCCTTTTAATTTCTTGGTCATATTTGATAATTTATTTAAACATATTATTATATATGAAATCTTATTATCTTAATTTTTTTCATAATTATTTTTTCATAATTTATCATAAATATATTAATTTCTTGATGAATGCAAAAGCTTTTACGGTTGGCGCTAATATAATCAGACTTTTAATCAGAAGCGCCAACTTCAAAGCATTTGTATTCATCAAGAAATTAATATATTTATGATAATAAAACAAATAAGAAAAAAAATTAAGATAATAAGATTTCATATATAAAAAGATAAATATGATAAATTTTCGAAAAAAATGTGTATAAACAACATAAATAAAATTGTTCCGAAAAAATTTTTTTTATTAAAATCTGAAAGTTTGTTGGTTATTTCAAATATCTGCCTCTTAAATTTAAATTAGATGTCACCTGTTTTGAAATTATTATACTCATTCTTGTAACGAGTTTTATTACTCTAGTGTCAATATTATTCGAGATATAGTGTTTTTCAAATATTGCCACGCCCCTTTGTTAAATAAGCGCCCACTTTCTGGAGCGTTATTTCCAATAATTGTGCCTACCCCTGTACTTTATTTCAGTACTGCGATAGTGTTTATCTAGTATTGCCACGCCCATTTATCGAATAGCGCCTACTTTATTGACCATAATTTTTAATAGTTCTGCCTACCCCTGTACTTCAATAAATTTCAGTGCCCTAGTGTCAATATTTTTCGAGATACAATTTTTTTCTAATATTGCCGCGCCCAGTAGTCGAAATCCGCCCACTTTCTTCATCGTAATTTTTACTTATAATGCCTACCCCTATACCAAATTGCACTACCATAGTATCAATATTATTCGAGATATACTATTTTTCTAATATTGCCACGCCCATTTGTCAAATAACGCTCATTTTGTTGACGGCAATTTGTAATAATTGTGCCTACCACTACAATAAATTTCAGTACCCTAGTGTCCATATTATTCGAGATACAGTGTTTTTATAATATTGCCACGCCCATTTGTCGAATAACGCCCACTTTCTTCACCGTAATTTTTACTTATAATGCCTACCCCTATACCAAATTGCACTACCATAGTATCAATATTATTCGAGATATACTCTTTTTCTAATATTGCCACGCCCATTTGTCAAATAACGCCCGTTTTCTTGACCGTAATTTGTATTAACTGTGTCTACCCCTACACTATATTTCAGTACCCTAGTGTCCATATTATTCGAGATACAGTGTTTATCTAGTATTGCCACGCCCATTTGCCGGATAAACCCCACTTTATTGACGATAATTTGTAATAATAATGCCTACCCGTATACTAAATTGCAGTACTCTAGCCTCAAAATTATTCAAGATACACTGTTTTCCTAATATTGCCACACCCATTTGTCGAATTACGCCCATTATCTTGCCCGTAATTTGTAATAATTGTGCCTACCCTTACACTAAATTGCAGTACCGTAGTGTCAATATTATTCGAGATACAGTAGTATCTAGTATTGCGAGATCTATTATTGCCACGCCCAGTTCTCGAATTCCGCCCACTTTTGTACGGGCACCTCCATGCTTATGATATCTATCTGTTCCCCAAAAATTATGGCAATCAGGCATATGGTTTAGGAGTTATCGATGTACATACATTTAAAAAAAAAAAAAAAAAAAAAAATAAAAAAAAAAAAAAAACAGAGACACCGACGAACTTGAGAACCTCCTCCTTTTTGAAGTCGGTTAAAAAAATGTATACACCAATTATTTAAAATATGCGCTTTTCTATTTTAATTTTTTTTGTATTATTATATTTATATTATACTAGCTTAAACCCGCCGCTTCGCCGGGTTTTCAAAAAGTTTTCATTCAAAAATTGATAGTGGGTAGGCTTGATTTTTCGCTACCAAAACGATTTTTTATTGTTTAAGTAATACTACAAATTATTAACCTTAAGATTGTTATATCATCTGATAGGAAATCGAAAACCTAAATTTTGGATTTAATTTTTTTTACAACAAAAACAACTTTTATCCAATTTTTTGGCTTAAACTAAAAATTTTTGAACATTTTTTAAAAAAATTTTTAAAAATATTAATACTTTGGTTTTGTAAAAATTTCAACTTATGTTTGAAGGATATTTTAACAAACAACATTTTTCAAAAAAAATTATTGAAATCCATTGCAAACTGACTGAAATATTTGCCTTCAAAGCTAAAAGTGTGAATTTCAAGTCGTTTTTCTCCATTCTCAGCTTATAATTAATACTAAAAAGATCTGGTACTAAAATTTTTCACAGTTTTCAAACTACATACATGATTTTGGTATCAAATTGAAGGAAATTTAAAAGCGTTTATTGATTTTGTTCTCGTTTAACCGAAGTGCAATTTAATCCATTAGGGCCGAAAGAAAACCATAAAAAACAGACATTTTTAGACTTGAAGCAACATTTTGGTGAAAACTATGTATGCCATTGAGCAGAAATAAGTAATTATTGCATGCTAATTTTACTTTTTATAAAAAACTGGCACTAAACCTTTTGAAATATTATGCAGTATTTAATGAAAATTCGAGACGCATATGTTTCCATATAGTAACATTGGTTGTTAATGGGTTAAAATAAAGTATCCTATTGCACTCTCTGCTGACCTATAAATATGTGTACAAAATTTTATAAAAATCTGAGTTGTCGTTTAAACGTGATGAGTGAACATAAAAAGTGGCTACAGATTTTTTAATAGTATAGATTTTCATAGAATTTATACAAAAGTATATAAAGTGCTTAACCATTTTTTTACCAATTGTTGGAAAAAATTATAAATTATTAATTATATTATAATTATAGATTATCATAGGATGAAGATGAATAGGTCGCTTTGAAAAAGTCAGCGAAAAAATTACAAATGCTATTTTCGCTATCCGATACAACAGTCTTATATTTCATAAAAGAAGGATAGGAATCAATCTTGCGTTTTGTGTTGACAAAGTTCCAGAATGATTTTGCATCAGATTTTATGTTTAATTTTAGTTTTATAAAATAAATATCATAAGATTGCTTGCATAATTTACGATACGTGTACTTAATAGAGGTATAAGAACCAAAATCTGTAATGCTATGAGTTTTTTAAAATTTTTTATAATGCATGGATTTTAAGTTTCTTCATTTTCTCAGTTCTTCAGTAAACCATACAGGACCAGATGCTAAACGGGCTTTTCTCTGTGGTACTGATGATAGAAAACAATCATTGAGAGTTCTATTAAAAGCAGATACAGCCGAATCAAGGTTTTCTGGCGATGTTTTTGAATTAACGATATTTAGTACGGATGTCCAGTGTTTACGCCAGTAAGCGTAAAATCATTCGTTATAATTCATTCATTACTTTATTTCCATATATAATTGAATTCATTTATTTTATTACAATAATCTTTACTCAGTTTCTCAATAACGTGAATTTTATATCAAATGTACTAAGTTGAATATAAATCTACCCTCTGTATTTTACGACATAAATCTATAAATGAAAGTCACTGGAATATTAAACTTAACGATTCCTACTGATCCCAGCCTTATGCTGATTCAGAGGTCTTACTTTAACTTAAAAAACTTTGTAAGCTTCCATTCTTGTTGCAACCAGCAAAGGGTAAACTACCATCTAAAAACAATACTTAGATATAAGAATTAGTTATTTGAATAAAATACCATATATTATATTCTCATATCGATACTCTTCTCATTTTTATATCTCGTCTAAACGGTTTGCTCTAATAAATCCTTGTGGAGTTATTTCTCTAAGAACTCCCTCTTGCTCTTAGAGAAATCCCTGCAACCCTTTATTGGAAATCATAGCAAACAACTTCTCTATTTAGGATACCTAAATCCTCTCTAGCAATACTCATATCCCAGCGTTCTTCAATTAGATATATAGTTTTTTAACAAGACATAATTGGTTCTATTAAAATTTAACTCAGCGGGACGTTGAGCAATACGATTCTTTACAGATTGTTTAGGAAAATTAACACGTTTTGTGGCCTCATGGATATCGGCAGAGGTGTGGGTAACTCGTTATACTACACTGACCTGGATAACTTCCCTGTAGGAAAATCAACTAATTTATAAGTAGTTGATAAAGTAGTTTTTTGTCAACCACAACTAGTTGAAATTCTGACTTTTTTCCATAGAACGAACTAACTTATTTTGTATGGTGATGTCCGCTAAATAAGTCAATTGACTTTCGTCTGCATATATTTTCAACTACTTGTTAAATTAGTTACATTTAAATTATTCTTTTTAATTGCTTTTAAATAACCAATTGAAAACTATTACTGATGGCCTAAAGTTAATAATATTTGATGAAATAACATGGTTTTAAATTAAATAAAAAAATTTTTATTGCCTAAAATTTTCTTTGATTTTTTTCAAAATCACGTTTTTGAACTTCGAAGTCACTTTTCTCCGGTTCTACTGAACTGATTTTAATGAAACAAGGTGCAATCGACGCAAAATTGTCGAATTCTAAAATTGCATGCTAAAATTTTCAACTCAATTTTTTTTTATGCAAAAAAATAACTTCAAACTTAAACGCGTCTGTTCAAAAAGGGTCCAAAAACAGCCTTCCAACCAGGAATACTCCCTTAAATCTATCTAAACTGCAAAAAACTTCGCTTCTCTCATGTGTCCATGTCCAACGACGCAACTGTGTTTTTTGCTCTGTTTTCGATTTTATGGTTAGGTTTTTTTTTTGTCCTATAACTGCTATATTTTGAACTATAGAATATTTCTCTATAAGAGCGCTGCTGATAGAAATATTTAAATTTTATAATGAGTTTCGAAATAATTTTTCAAAAATTAAAAAAGTGCGAGGCAAACCGTGAAATAAATTAAAGAAACCACTAAAAAAATTGTGTAAAAGAACCATTTAAGACTTCAAGCTAAATATAATAAAATTTCTAGTAAATATTATATACATTAATTTCCAACTAGTTTAGCCAATTTTGTACAAAACTTGAAATCTTCTAGTTATTTGAACCAAAATAAATTTAAAGGATATACTTCTAAAAAAAAAAAACTATTATTTAACTTGGAAACTATATAACTCTTCCACTTTTAACCAAATTTTCTTGTCTTACTTTCCATATTCAAACAAAAACTTTGAATTGAAAAAGAGCTGTGCCACGTACAAAAGAGGGACACCGCAAATAATTTAATAAAAACTTTACGGTAAAATTTTATTGGTGTCAAGTTCTGTTTGTGGCTACCAAAAAGTTTCAAACTTTAAATAAATAAATAGTGCCACTCAATTAAATACACTAGTTGTGGCTGCTGTATATGCTGCTGCAACAGGCAACCATCCAACCAGCCAAATAGTAAAAAAAAAATGTAAAGTAGCAAGCATTGCATTTTGTGCTAAATGAATTATTCAATTTTAAATTTCTTAAAGAGGCGGAAGTCATAAAAAAAAAACAAACAAATACATCCTTCTCTACACAAGTAGCTGCAGTAAATTTTAGAAATTGCAGTAGTCAATGAATAATTTTTGAAGATGCAATACTTTAAGGGCAAGAATTTATTTTATTCTATTATAATTTAACCCTCTAACCTGCAAGGTTGCAATAATGTGGGGAAAAAAGACAGCAGATATTTGATTCCGGTAAATGCTGGTGCCAGGAACACAAATTCGGTGTCAGATTTTAAATTCAATTAACAGTAATCGAAATCTCCTAAAACTATTAGGTTTCTTTCAAAAAGTATAGATAATATTAATATATGTCTATATTCAACTACTTAAAAGAAATTCATTATTTTTACCTATGTAAAGTGCCGGTTATAACATTTGCTACCAAAATCGCTTATACTCACATTCACATATTATGATCAATTAAATTAATTACCCAAAAAAAAAAAAATTATTTCAAATCAATGTTAATTGAACACTACTAAATGTTATGAAATACAAATTATGAAGCCCTTAAGCCATTCGCTTTAAATTCGTTCTCTGATACAGTAGTGCACTTCAGTTCATCTAATTTGTAAATATATTAAGTAAATATATATTTATAGTTACTTTAAAAAATTTTAATAATGTAAAAAAGAAGTTCTGCCATCTGTCATAAAACGTGAAACAAAGAAAACTTAGATTAAATAAAAAGATTAAAAACGGTGAAATTAAAGCAATGTGTCGATATTCAAACTCTAATTTTTTATTTATATTCAACAGTTTCTCCGTCAAACGGCAATAAAAAAATTATGTATTGTTTTTATAGTGGACATAAGAATAAAAATTTTAAATAAGAAATAAAGAACACAAAAAACTAAACTAAAACTAATATGCAATAATTTATTGAAAGCAAACCCACTGAACCATAAGCGAAGGTTTTGAGTAAGGTGAGAGTTTTGCGAACGTTTTTGGTTAGAATTTTTTTTTTTTAATTTTTTCTTTTTTATTTTGTCGCTTAAAAGTGCTTGTTATAAAAGATTAAATTCATGAAAGCTTTTCCCATAAAGAAAAATTGTGCATATTTTGCGAAATTCATTAAAAACTTATTTTGAGTCGAAAATGAATCATTTTTGTATCATTTCAGTAGGCAAGACTTCCTTGTAAATGAACCATTTTTTCTTCATAAATGAGTTCGGAAATGAATCATTTATGTTTCTTTTTCGCATTCTGAAATGAGTTCAAAAAAGAATAATTATTTTTATCATATCAGTAGGAAACAATTTCTCATAAACGAACCATTTTTGGTTCATAAATGAGTTCACAAATGAATCATAAATGTTACTTTTTATATTCTAAAATCAGGTAAATAAAGGAACTTAAAATGAAAATGTTAACCTTCGTACAGACATAGCAGTGCGAGATGGATGTACTGCTACACGTATGAAAATTTTTAACATTTCTATCAAAAATTAAAATCAAGCCCAAATAGAATGAAAACCACGAAAACATTCCATGCTAAAATGTAATCAAATAAATTCCGAAATTAAAAACTTAACTATTTTGATATATCATATATAATTTGGAAGTTTGTCAAATTGGAAGACAATCACGCCTTTTCCCCTTTGAAACATCAATATCATGAAAAACACAATGCGTGAATTCCAGCCCAGGTATATTAATCCTATTAACCCAATGATTAATATGATCTCTAATTTGAGTAATAATCATTTCTTCTTTAACAAAATATCGATATGTAATTATAAATAGTATTACGCAATAATAAAATTTATAATTCAAAAAGGTTCTTTTTTCAACTCATTACTGAACAAAAAAAAAAGGTTTGTTTTTGAGAGGCAATTCAGTCCAAAGATTGATACAAAAAAGGTTCAATTTCGTTTCGGTTTTTTTTAACAAAAGAACTTTTGTATGGTTAAGTTTTGAACTCATTTCCGAAGAAAAATTAGTTTGTTTCTGAGAGGCATTTTCGTCCGGCGATTGATTCAAAAAGGGTTAATTTCCGAGTGCCGAAAAAGAATTTTTATGGTTCCTTTTTTAACTCATTTCCGAACAAAAAAGAGGATAATTTATGTTTATGTTTTTAACTCATTTGCGAACAAAATAAGGTTCGTTTTTGAGAGGCATTTTAGTGCGACGAATGATATAAAAAGGGTTCATTTAAGAGTGCCGAAAATGAACGTTTCTACCCGAAAAGGTTCATAAATGAATTCAATAACGGTTGTTTTGGTTCACTGGGAAGGTTTAAAATCACAAAACAGCGATTTACTACATTGAAAATACATTTGTCCGAATTTATCCTATTTATCCTACAAATAATTACCTTTCTTATTATTTATCCCACATTTATTAATAATACAGAAAAGTGGTAATGCTAAAACGCATTTTGGCATTCGAGGTCGGTGTGGTGAATCTTCTTACCCTACCTTATTATTGTATCATGCTACAAACCTTTTCCCATACGCCATAGTGGATAACAATTCTTTTCCTAAGTCCTATCTACGCGTCAAGCCATAGTGGATGACGCATTCTTTCTAAGCCAACGTGCTAAGCCACAGTGGGTGACGATGTTGACAGCTGACAGGATATGACATCGAGAAACTACGCCTAAGCCGGGATAATTCTAAGTGCAATTTTACATGAAGGAACTTTACCATAAGTAAATAACATTAAAGTGAATTAATCAACAATAAATTAAGAATACTAATGAATGAAATAAAACTTTGAACTTTCTGTTTTAATCAATAAAAGCGGAATTGAAATTTAAGTATCGTGTAATAAATTTTTGTGAACGAACCCTGGACACCGGCGAGTGATACCTCGGCTAAAAGGTTCGTCACACACTTTGCGAGTAGCAGTTTTATAACGGGACATTTTTAATTTTACTTATGTTTGTTATTTCCCTTTTTTTATTATGAGCGTTAAATATCATTCTTTACTGTGCTTATATCGAGTAAAGATCGATTAGAAAAATGAAAAGTTATCGTTTAATTTTTTATAAAAATGGATGAAAATAAATATAACCACGAAATAATTTTATTATTGCTTTTAGTAATGTCATGTCTCAAAAAAATATTTCGGAAAAAGATTCCATACACAAGTCGACGATTTTGCGAATTGTTGAGAAGAAGATGCAATTGTTTTGCGAAGATGAAAGAAAGATCTCGGAAGACTACATGCAAAGAAAATTGCAAAATTATAGAAATGATAAAACAGAATTCAAAAGTAACACTAGGAGAAATAAAAACAGAACTTCAGTTGGACATATCAATTCCTACAATAAAGCGACGATTCAGAGAATATGGATAACGCGCATACATCATAGCTAAAAAGCCTTTAATTTCTAAGTATTTTATAAGTACAAAAACTGGGCCTTTGAACAATGAAAAAACGTTTTATTCTCGAATAAGAGCAAAATTAACATGCGCGGTTCCGATGGAAAACAGTTCGCGAGACGGTCCAAAGGTAAACGAGTGGAGCCTAGATATTAGAGCCCTGCATGAATATATTCATCAAGTAAATATACCCTGATTCTCTGTTCCAGCAGTCACTGCAAGCAAAGCTGCAAGCGAATAAATGTAAACAACAGATCGTGTAGCGCAAGAGAATAACTTTTTACTTGTTCTCTGTTCTCTTTTCATACACTTTTGCACTGAGGTGAGCTTGCGATCTACGCGTTGTTTCAGTTATTTCTCTGAGTTCTTAATAAACTACACGAATACTCAGGAATCTGCTGCAGTGACCCTACGGGGAAAGCAGAGTCAATCGCCCTTAAATGACTGGTCCCGTGACAGCTTCAACGGACAGCTATCACAGGATAGGTTTGATAAAACTCGTCACGCAACATGTTTTTTGTGCCTGTTATGGAACAGATTTAACTTTACTCAGCACGAACTCCGCCAGGTTAGCCCCTTAATTGCGCCTGCCTGTCCACAGCCAGGATAAAGGAGGATGGTTGTTTGTAGGATACGACCTGCAAACGCAAAAACTGATAGGGCCAACCAAGAGCTCGGGGTGGCGCCCATCTTGGTAGCAGGTCATATTCGGCATATCGATATAAAACAAGTCTGCGAAGGTATAGCAATTGACCTTAATACTTGTTAGTACGGGGACAGTATTAACCCGTCAAATGGGGCAGACCCTATCTTTCCACCGCACTGAAAGCTGAAATCGGCTGGAAATTATGGATGTGAGTGTTTGGCATATGTGCTACATATGTCGACACTCTGGCTTTCCTAGTAGTTTGCTTGTCGACGTTTTGCCTCGCACCCTCAAACTGGCACAGCAGTCACTGAGGGAAGTGTAGTAATGGGTTGTAAAACTTGGGTTCTCACACTGAGCACGGCAGTCCCTGAGAACAGTGGCCTATACTCTGTCTGGATGTTGAAATCTGGACGGCTAGAGTAAGAGTGGCATTTGCAAAGGTCCTCCAAAGTAGGTACCAGACATGTGCAACAGTTTGCAGTTGAGCCGGCAGCTGGGAATTGTTAAAATAGCCCTTTAAGTGCTCATTGAGCACGGTCATGCATAGGAATGCACTTTTCCATAATTGCATTGGTGTATTTTTGGTCTTTTTGCGGTGATGTTGTGGATCCTCATTGAAGGGATCGAGTTGCCTAGATGACTGTCGTGGGATGGCCCTTCGGGGAGTGTCGTACTGGTTGTGGTTGTGTGAATGCTATACAGGTCTAGATTGACCGGCGGGGTCGCGCAATGGCACGACCGGGCTGGCATATCTGTCTTAATATGCAAGAGATTGGGTAGGTCTCGTCTTCACCAGTAGATGTATCGAAAGTACGTCACTACTGAAGTGTAAACTGACACTGCCATTACGGGCAGTATGTAATTTATTGCATAATGCTCCTAATCAGCAGGGCACTGGGTGATGCTTTGTCTTTGTAGAACAGCTTCCATGTTCGTGTTGCTACACCGGATGCCCCGTATGTTTTACTAGTTAAAACATAAACGGGTCCGTGTTGTGGTATAACACATAAGTTCTGGTTGTCTGTTTCATGAACTATTACCCTAGGTCTGGAAGATCCAACTACTTAAGCCTTGCGGCAGGCGTACTTGTCAAACCAGAATCTAATTTACTCAGCACGGGACCAATTTTGAATGATTCAAGCGGAGAGAAATCTATTAAAACTGAAAGCTGTATTCGTATTGTGTGAAAATTAAAAATATTTAAAAAATATATAAAAAAATTATAAAATACATTAAAAATATGGAAAGTTGTGGTTTGGATCTCAGTAGGTTAGGTCACAAATATGTTTTTCTAGGCCGGTCACTGGACAGGTCTCAGATGATGCAGCAGGTGGCAATTGGTCCCTGTCAATGGCAACGCCATGTAAAAGTGACCGGTCGGTTTCATATGTTGGTGGCAGAATTGGGACAGGTCCCTACCCCTTGTGGACCTGTCACGTGATAGGTTCAGAACCGGTTCTTTTCCCCGTAGGGGACCTGAATAAGAATCAGGTATGTTGGTTTTTCCCCGCAATAAGCTTTTATTATTCTTAATGCATATTTGTGTTATTTTTTGTTGCTTTATTCGCTACCTTCGATACAAAAAACACTAAAACTGTCGAAAATAGTTTATATCGGCCGTAGTTGAACTCCTAGAGAGGTCAAATATATGAGTTGGTCCTATTATTTTTTGCCCCTCAATATTTCTCCCCAACCCACCTACCCCCTCTCTATCACCCTTCTTTGGCTCCCCATACAAACAACACAAAAGCTGTCGAAAATTGTTTATATCGGCCGTAGCTGAACTCCTAGAGGGGCCAAATATATGAGTTGGTCCAATTATTTTTTGCTCCTCAACATTTCTCCCGAGCACACCTACGAACAAAACGAACGACGAACGAACAAAAAAATATTCGCTAAATGTTCAGGACATGAACACTGATATTTTTATTATTTACCTACCTGGTGTTGTTAGTAAAGCATCGTTCTCTTATTCTCTTCGTTTCTCATATCTGAATAAAATAAAGAGAGTGTAAGATCAGGTATGAGCAAAACAGAAAATAGAGGATAGAGGAAATTTTTTATTCTATAGCAAGAGAATATATTCAGGGAGGCGAAAAAGCATACTCATGCAGGGCTCTACTAGCTATACATCGGATACTGTTAAGCATCAAGGAGGTTGTGTTATGGTCTGGGACTGCTTCTTAGCTAATGGTATGGGTCCAATTCATCACATTCGAGGCATTATGAAGTCCGATGATTATAAAAGTATTTGAAAAACACAGTTTCGATAGTATCGTAAGTGTGGACGTAGAAATTTTATTTGATATATTTGTTGATGAATTTATTATTCTCGTTTATGTTGGTTGCAACATAATCATTAATGCAATCTTTTCTTTAAAAAATTTAAATAAATATTTCGGAATAATATGAGTTTATTATTAATTTTCCTGCAGTAAAGTACTTATACATATTTTAAATTTAGTTAAAAATTGAAATTTTAACAAACAAAATATATTTTTCATATGTAATATATATAAAATTAGTTCAATAAATAATTCGAATTTATTATATTTTAAAAATAAATAAAGTTTTCAATAACATTAATACCATGCCAGCCTCCAGTCTCAGTATATGTAAACTAGAGAACTGCAATGAGTCTATGATGCGAACGAATGACTATAAATCATCCATCAAAAACCGAGTGCGAGTGCGTGCGGTTGCGTACAATAAACACCACTTCCACGCGAAGCATCCTCATAACAGCGATGAGCGACGAGTGCAGCCGCTTTCACTCATCGCTCATAAGAATGCCGCTCAATGATTCTATTGATTCAAGAGTCATTCCTTATGATTCTAGAGCCATTAAGGGAAATAGCGTGCAGTGTTACCACTGAAATATTTTATTATACATATCATATATAAATGTATTATTATTTAAATATAATACTAGCGGACTCGGCAAATGTATGGAAATAAATATTAATATATATGCTAAATAAAAAAAAATTTAAAATATTATCGATAGAAATTAGCGAAAAATTGTGAAAATATTATTGAAAAAAAAAAATATTAAAATTTTTTGGAAAATTTTTTTAAAAGTTATTAAAATATTAAATAAAATTGTTTCAAAATTAAAGAAAAACTATAAAAATCATTTTAAATATTATTAAAAATATAATAATTAAAAAAATTCATTCAAAAGTTCTTAAGATATAAATACATACATAAAAAATTATTGATTTAAACGGAAGGTTTAATTAACACTTATATGACATTCATAATTAACATTCTACATATTTAAATAAATGGAAGAAATATACACTATTACAGCTTTTAAAAGCGGCAATCCTGTTTATTTTAGATTGCCGCTTTCCTTATGGCATCCCTAAAAATATAGGCTCTCAGCAATTCATCATTGCAAGTGCGAAAGTGATTTAAATAAATTGTTTAAAAACAATACAATAACAACAAGAAACAAAAAATTGACAACATACAAGTATAAAGTAAGTTTGCTACAATTTAATTCTTTAAACTAGCGATCCCCAACTTAGAAGCTGGCTATTTATCTTAATTAACACATAAAACACAAAAAAAAAGTATAACAAGGAAAACGCACGTCAATACTGAAGTGCACGCAAATCATTCAATGACTCTAGAGTCATTGAGGGTGCTTAGAATCATATGCTTAGAAATCAGCAGTTTTTCTAATGAGTGATGAGTGAAAGCAGCGGCACTCGTCGCTCATCGCTGTTATGAGAATGCTTCGCGTGGAAGTGGTTATTGTTGTGTGCAACCACACGCACTTGCACCCGGTTTGTGACGAGTGATTTAGAATCGCAAAAAAACGATTTGCTGCAGGTCTCTGATGTAAACCAGCATAGTAGTAGTATAATTTTTGTATTATTTATATTATTAAGCTTGCTGAAGATAAACAAAAACAATAAAAAAACTACAAAAACGGAAGAAATTTATGTATGCGAATATTTCATACCTACGTATTAATAACAACAACAACACAAGCAGTTACGATTCTTGATTTATATAAACGCTGCGTTTTTTCAATACCAAATATAAACTAATATAATGAACTATGCATCGCTTCTTCATATTGCAACGTCTTATTTTCTCAGACATCAGGCGGACAAAGCGACGCTACCTTAACTGAAAGCTTATTATCGGTGCAAGCATTTATATACGTATGCATTCAAGCAATGCTCTAGAAATTCAAATAAATAAAGCTCTGAGAAATTCATAAAACGATTCTATTCAACAAACAACACGATGTTTGTGTTCGAGATTTCGGCACAAACTAAAGCAACAAGCTTATGAGCGTCAGCAGCAACTGAATCATCAATGCATTTTTTCTCATACAAAAATGTGAAATTTTCTTCTTTTTTTTTGCTATCTTTTGTGTCTTTATTATAGAAGTGACAAAATCCAAAGTTAACTATTCCTTTTATGCACAAAATAACAGATATTTTGTCATAAATTTTATCTTTGTACGATGAATATTAAAGGCTGTATTAGGCCCTAAAGTGTCCCCCAAAAACGTTGCATGGCCTTGAAAAAATTTGTGAAAATACCTTCATAAAAACCGCGCTGTAATACGTAATTCTACGTATAAAGACGTTATGTTGCCGTACACGCTAACTTGGAAATGCTGCCTTTTTGAACGTTTCAGCAGGATAATGATCCGAAACATTTTGGATCCAAATTGGTAAAAGCTTTTCTTTTATTCGAAAATGTACATCTTCTCGATAGGCCTGTCAACCCAATCGGAAACCTTTGTACGCTCGTGAAGCGTCAAATTGGCGTAAAGGTGTTTAAGAAATGCGAAGATCTGTTTGAAAAAGTTCAAAAGCAATGGCAACAAATTCCAATCGACCAGGTGCAGCATTTAATACACTCAATGCCACGAAGATGCTCAGCGGTGATTTCTGCACCATTTCTAAATGCTACAAAATAATAAATATTTTTCGATTTTCATTAATTTTTGCATACAAATTTCCTTGTTGTAAATGTTTTGAACTTTGCAATTCATAATTTAATTTATCATATCTCCAGTGTTTTTTATTTAATAAAGAAATTTGTATGGGTCCAATTCATCACATTCGAGGCATTATGAAGTCCGATGATTATAAAAGTATTTAAGGGGTTACATGACATTGGCAGTTTTTTGAAATGGACTTTTTTTTAATAATTTTGTATTTTAGTAAATATTCTTAAGATTCTTGGAATTTCATGGAAATATTCCTACGGGTTCAAAAATTACAGCCGGAATAGTGAGAGCGCATTTTTGATTTTTGCGCTACCTACGTACGGCAGCTGGTATATACTTGTTTTACTTGCTACCTGACTTTTGGTGGTTGTTATTTCGTACCTACTTGAAGGGTGAAGGGTGAAGCCCGAATTGCTAAGCGATTGCAAAAAACTATAAGAAACAGCACATCACAAGATAACGAAGGCATACAGATTGAAGGTAACCTTTTTTCTTTATTCACAAACTTTGAACGCGTTTATTTAGTCGAAACCATGTTTTTCGTACTGGTTGCTAGTGCCGCAAATTAATTTTTAATTTTTTTTACGAAACGGGTAAAAACGGGTTACGGGTTAATTTTTTGACGAAATTTTTTTTTTTTTTTGTATTTTTTGAAACTTGATTCGCTATCGTATGGCACGAGCTTTTTTTTAAAATTTTTTTTCGATTTTTTATGAATTTTTAAAGTCAATATTTTTTTCGAAAAAACACACTTCAAATTTGGAACATCACCAAAAATTGAAAAAATGTTTATAAAAAAAAGCTCGTGTCATACGATAACCAATTTTGTTAAGATTTAAAAAAGTTATTTTTTTTCCAGATCGGACAATTTTTGCAACTCCCAGCGCTGCAACCACGAGGCCCCGTTTTTTTCTCTGCCGCCAGTTTGGAGCTCTATAAAACCATGTTGGAGTGAAAAATATATTATTTTGAATTTTTTTTCTTGTAATTTGGAATTTTGGAAAAATGTTTGTTTTTGACTGAGTTATGAATTTTTAAAAAAAGGTCTGTTTCCTCTGCCGCGAATGTCATGTCCCGCCTTAAAAAACACAGTTTGGTTCGTATCGTAAGTGTGAATGTAGAATTTTTGTTTGATATATTTGTTGTTGATTTTGTTGTTATTGTTCATGTTTATGTTGGTTGAAAATGAATAAATGCAATCTTTTGTTTAAAAAATTAATTAAAAAAGAAATTTGTATTTTAAGCTTAATACCTACAATAAAAAATATAATGCATTTTCTTTGTTTTGAAAAACAAAAATTTTGTAGTAATATTATTTTAGTGAACTTCAGACAGTATTTATGAAGTAAGTATATAAAGTTGCAAATGAAATGACCGGCACTGTATATCTTTAATTTGATGATTTGCAAGCAGTAATTTGTTCGCCAAAAAAAACACAACCAAATCACTGAATTGGCTACACTAACGAAGTTTGATCTATAAAACTGACACCATGCTTTAGCATGAAACTTTCAAAAATTAAAATGCCAAAAC
This sequence comes from Coremacera marginata, assembly GCA_914767935.1. Taxonomy (NCBI): domain Eukaryota; kingdom Metazoa; phylum Arthropoda; class Insecta; order Diptera; family Sciomyzidae; genus Coremacera; species Coremacera marginata. The sequence goes on along the minus strand of OU612043.1, from coordinate 15,125,191 downwards.
TACATTAAAAAAAACGATGGCTGCCTCTGGGAAACCTTACAGCTTTGAGGGTTAATAATGTACAACTGCTTTGAGGTAAAAACAAAAAAAAAAAAAAAAAAAATAAAAAAATAAAAAAGAAACCAACACAAATACAAGTAGCAACAGCCCCTTGAAGAGCATCTACTCAAGTTACTGCTAAAGTGGGCGGGTAATATGGGTTGCGGTACTGCTTGTGGCTTTGGCTTGTGGTTGTTGTTGGCAAAAGCTTAAAATTAAAGTTAAGAATGCGAATTCCTTGTGTACCGCAACGAGCTGGCTAGCTTTGGCCAACTAAAGAACTGGTTGTTGCTATAACTGCCAACTCAAGTTTGGTGTTGCTATTATCATTATAGTTGCTGTTGTTGTTGTGTGTGGTTGCCTTGCCTCAGCTGCAATGAATAGACCAAGTTCTTAAAATTTTCAAAAGCAGCTACATTTGGTCGAACTTCTATTTACAATTTTTGTAGCTACAGCTTTACTTATTTTTGTTGTTGTTACATTGTGGTGGTTCTTCTGCCACTTCCATTTATATGGCTTTCTCCTGCATGTTTCTTGTGGTTTTCTGTTGTTGTACTCGTTGCTGTTATTTAGTTTGTTTTCCGTCACAGCAAACAAAAAAAAGAACAAAAAAATACGAAATAAATTCCAACATTTTCTTAACCGTTGTTAACAATGTTATTGTCGTTCTGTCAGCTGTTGACAATTTTATATTGAATTGTTGCGCTGTTATAACATGAGCACACCATATTGCTTGTCTATGTGTGTGTGTGTGTGTGTGTGTGTGTACACAGAACGTCTATAAATAAGTCTCATAAATCAAATGAAAATGTTGCAAATATTAGTAGAATTAAATTTGTATTCGTGTAGCTGTTGTATTGTGGATATCTGTAATGTGTTTGTAGCTATATCAGCTTGTGTATTTGTGTTTCAGTTGACGTGACATTGCTTGTTTATATGCTGTATTTTGACGTATGCGTGATAAATATTTATAAATAATGTTACTTATACGTAGCACAGTGATGCATACCCATATAACAAGTGAACAAAAAGAGAATATTGAGCGAATGGTAGTAGACTTGAGTCTGCTAAGCTCAAAAATTACGTCGATTTTTTGATCGGATAAGAATTTCTGTTAATAGAGTTTTAAAAAAAAGAGCTTTAGATTTTTCATATTTCCTCATATTTACTTACTTAGATGGCGCCTACAACCGTAAGTCGGTTTCCGCCTGTTGTAAGAAATTGCGCCAGCCATTTCTGTTTTGCGCTTGCTGGCACCAGTTGGAAGCTCCAAGTTTCGTCAGATTCTTCTCTACTTGGTCCTTCCAACGGAAATGCGGTCGTGACTTTTGTTTGTCGACAGAGGGCTCTGCTTCTCAATTGCCTACTGAGCCCAAAGTAACACCTGTTGGCAATGGTTATCCTTCGTTTTATCTCTCTACTGATATCGTTAGTGAAGTTAATGCTGGAACCGAGGTAGACGAAGTACTTCATAACCTCGAAGGAGGTGTTGTCAACAGTTACGTGGGTGCCAATACGCTGGGACTGTTTGTTTGTTGACACCAGATATTTCATCTTATCTGACCCATGCAAGACCCATGCGACTCGACTCTTTTTCTAATTTGGAGAATGCTGCACTGACTTCTCGTGTGCTCTGGTCAATGATATCAATATCTTCGGCATACGGTAGCAGCATAACCCTTTTATAGAATATTGTGCCGCTTTGTCTCAGATCAGCAGCTCGAATGATCTTCTTCATGATTAGGTTAAAAAAGTCGCACGATAAAGAATCACCTTGTCTAAAACCTCGTTTGGTAACAAATGATGGAGAGAGGTCCTTCCCGATTTTTACTGCACTGCTGGTGTTGCTCAGTGTCATCCTGCATAGACGGATTAATTTTGCAGGTATACCAAATTCAGACATGGTGGAATATGGTCCTTATTGGACTGCCGTAAGCGGCTTTATAGTCGACAAAAAGGTGGTGGGTGTCGATTTGCTTCTGTATAGTCTTTTCCAAGATTTGTCGTTGCGTGAATTTCCAGGTCTGAAGCCACACTGATAAGGCCCAATCCGTTGATTTACGATGGGCTTTAGTCTTTCACATAATACGCTCGAGAGGACCTTATAGGCGATATTTAGGAAGCTTATCCCACGGTAGTTGGCGCAAATAGTGGGATCGCCTTTCTTGTGGATTGGGCAGAGTACACTGAGGTTCCAATAGTTTGGAATGCATTCTTCCAATCATATTCTGCATAGAAGCTCGTGAATGCATTTAAAGAGAGCTTCGCCTCCGTTCTTAAACAGCTCAGCGGGTAGACCATCGGCTCCCGTGGCTTTGTTGATCTTAAGCCGTGTTATTGCTGTCAAGACTTTGGAATCAAGATTTCCTCATATTTTTTAAAAACTAAATTAAGTACAGAAGCATGACTCACTTTTAAATATACAATTACAATAAACATTGAAATATTCATCATATTATTATTGATGAAGTATTTCTTATTATTATTATACATTGAAATATTCACTTTTTCTCTAGAAAAGTTTTTGGTAGAGGAATTTTATTTCAATACAATGTTTGACCCCTCTTGATATCTATTTTGTTGATTGTTAAGGAATGTATCCGAAGATATTAGTAAACAATAATAATATCCTTGTTGCTAAGAGTTTGGTAACGAACCTTCTTAGGCCGAGCTATCACTCGCCGGTGTCCAGGGTTCGTATACAAAAATTTATTATATCAGGTTAGAATTAATTAACACACTCCGTGTTTTTAGTTCATTGATTTTATTTAACAGTCTCTTAATCTACACTTACACTAAGTTTATGATCTGTGTGACCGATTTATTAACTTAAGGCGGTCTTCTCATTGAGCAACTTTTTTTTTTCGACTTTTTTTTTTGCATTTATTTATAGCTTGGGTAGTTGTGAATATGCCCCTAAAAAATTCGAAATACTTTAGACGATACAGCCTTTTTTGTGAAGCAAGGTCTTCGTCAAAATGAGCTATTTGATTTGGTGATGGAGGTAATAAAACCAGCTTACGAAGCGCTGTCGGCAGATAATTTGCTTGAAAGATGCCTTGGATCTGAAACTCAGAATTCCAATGAGTCCTACAATTCTGTTCTTTGGTCACTTTCGCCCAAACACATCAACTCAGGCGCACGCACCATCGAAGTGGCCAATTTCATTGCAACGTGCCTCTTCAACGACGGTTTTATACCCATACTTAAAATTATGGGTTTGATGGTTATTGCGATTGGCAAAAACGCATACGAATACGCACTATCTCGCAATGAAGACAGATTGAACCGATTAGAGACTCGAGCTGCGGCATCATCAAAAGCTGGCAGAACGGCTCGCAGAGCAGAGAGGGCAGCAGAAAGAAGTTTCTACGAAAAAGAGGAAGGTGGCCTGTATGGAGCTGGCATCGCCGACTAATATTTGTAAGTAAAAATTGTCAGCTCTTTAAAACTGCATTTAAGCATTTTTGATTTTTTTTTTTTTTTTTCCCAAAAAAATTACTTCAAGCTTTAAACGCGTTTATCTCGAACCCACGTTTTTCGAACTGGCGGCCATGATATCTCCAGTTCAACTGAACCTATTTTCATGAAACAAAGTGGAATCGACGCAAAACTGTCACCATTCTCGGGTGAACCTCGACCATAATTTTAAAAAATTTTTTACTATTTTTTTTTTACACTAAACTACAAAAACAAAACCCGAAATTGAAATTTTTTTTTTGAATGGCCGCCATTTTGTCAAAAAAAATCACAAAATTAAGTTTGAGGTTCACCCGAGAATTACATCTATACTGATTATAACCCCGTTTTTTTTTTTCATTTCAGACGCTCCGGAGACCTGGAATCGTGGCCGCCATGACGACACCTTTTTTTTTCACCACCAACTTTGAAGTCTCATTACTTTTTGAACAGCCCACGTATCGAGGCAAAAAAAATTTTTTATTTACTTTGAACCTTTTGTAATACAATAAATAAAAAAGGTTTTCAATTATTCTTTGCGTTTTCAAATAAGAATTTTTTTAAAAAGGGTCTAAAAAACGGGTTTTGAATGAGAAGACCGCCTTAAGATAAAGGAAAAAAAAAATATATTATTACACTGTCCTGTTCTGCGTAGTCTTCAACTCCTTAAGGTTGAGCCGGGAAGGCTTATTGCGAGCATCCAAACGGCATGTAAAAAAAAATTTATTAATATAAATTCACGCTTTCACAACGTGAAAGACTTAGAAAAATTATATAGCTCTAGTCACTACCGCATAACGATATGAAAAGATTTACACAGCATACGTGAGTATAGCACTAGGCACTACGGAACAATGCTATGAACAGTCTTAGAAAATATATCGTATTGGGCACTGCGATGCAACGTCGAAAAGACTTAGAAACAATATAACGCAAGTCACTACGGCATAGCGCTATGAAAAAGATTTAGAAAAATATTCACTAGTATTGCACCGGTCACTACGGCACAATGCTATGAAAGACTTCAGGAGCTATGAAATTTATTAAGACTTACCGAATTGGCTGCCGCCGCAATAATGAATTTTATTTTGTGCTCTTTGTTTAAGTTACCTTAGCTTAGCTGCACCATAATACTATTATAAGGAAGGCTAACATTTAAATGGCTGCTCAACCAACAAGTTCTGCAACAACAAAGCTGTGAGAGCGCAACAAACGTCAAACAATGAAGGCAACAACAACAATACGAAAACGAAAATTCGACCAGCCGATTTTGACATACAGCTTCCTTTTTACTCCAACTTGAGCCTACCTTCTTAATTCTGCCATGAGCTGCACAGTAACGTATGGTGAATAAAATCTGGACAATTGTGTCGTTTAAAAAATAAAATATATAAAAAGTTTTTAAAGTATAAGCAAAGATTTATTCCTATATTTTGAAATGTAAACTAAATTTACAAAAACATATTTACTCCGTAACGGTTCGCTTTTCGTATTTTTTGAGGCAGTGTCCTCATCGACTCCTGAATTCCACTTGTGTCGATATTCTTGAGCTCTTTTTTGATTTTATTTGTTAAGCAGCCTGTATTTTTTGCTGTATATCCCTTACTGTACACATTTCTCTTCAAATTCGCCCAAAAAGTTTCAATTGGTCGCAGCTGTGGAACATTTGGTGGGTTATAATCCTTCGGTACAAATTCAATACCACGCTTTTCCAAATCGTGCAAGGTTGCCTTTGCATAATGTGACGATGCCAAATCTGGACAGAAATCTATTTTATCGCGGCTATGATATTTTTTAATGAAATTTTGAAGCACAGGCATACATTTTTCGGTATAAGTTTGAGCAGAGACTGCTAAACCACCTTTGAAAAAAATCGGTTCACTGATACCACGCTCGCTGATTGCCAACCACAATAAAACTTTTCCTGGAAACTTTGTTTTCTGGATATATTTGACTCTTTCTGGTGCTTTGTGATTGTGAGACTCGAAATAATGTTTTGGCTGCCATTCGTTGCCTTCCACAGTGAAATAAGTCTCATCATCCATCACACACTTGTAAGTAGCAGTTGTTGCAAAGTATTTTCCAGAAAGCGCTCTCAGCCAACATTTTATAATTTTTATTTGCTTTTCCGTAGCTGCCGGCTTACTTTGTCCTTTTTTTAATTTGCACGTCCATAGATTTCAAATATTTTTTTATAGTATTTTTGTCCACATCATATTTTCTTCCCAACTGCCGGTAAGATTTTGCAGTCCGACCCACTGTATCGGCTTTCAGCTGAGCACGAACTTTGCTGTCTTGTAAAACACACTTTTTACCGGAACCAGTTTTTCTTTCTATTTGGTTTTTATTTCTAAATAGTTGAATTGTCTTATATATAGTTGATTTTTTATATCCCATGTCTTTGAAATGGTGAAAAATTTCATTTTTGGTCTTATTGGGATTTTTTTCACAAAAATTACAAATGATTCTTCGACGCTCAAACTCGTTCAATGACATTTTCACAACTAAGTTGAAATATAATGCGAATATTTTTATGCCATGTGATCAATGACATGTACCGTTACATTTTTGCATTAAAAGTTGTTGTTGCTAGTTTCCAGAAATTTTTATTTTTACTGTGGAACACGTGTCTCGATTTCATTCACCATACGTTAGACTCGTGGTGGGCTGTTTTTGTGAACATCGTTTTATTTATTTTTTCTTAGCCCTTATCTAAAATTTGATGATATTCTTTTTAGTTTTTAAGATGTCAGTAACATTAATTATATGATAAGCAACTTTTGTTCAATTATTTCTAAAAAAGATTTTTATTATAAATCCTTACGAAATTGTGAAGTTAAGCTTATGATAAATAATGTAGAATCATATAGAAAGTTAGTGAAATATTTAGAAAACCGAAAAACTAGTTTCCATACGTATCAAATAAGACAAGAACGTGCATATAGAGTTGTAGTTAAGGGTCTTCACCACTCCACTCCCGTAGAAGACATTAAATCTGAACTCACATCACAAGGTCACAGTGTTAGAAATATTTACAACATTAAAAGTGGCATTACCAAGGAACCTATTTCCATATTTTATGTAGATCTCGAACCAAATACAAATAATAAAAAAAATTTACGATATTCGTTACATAAATAATGCCGTTGTTAGTGTTGAACGTCCACGTAAAACTAATGATTTTGTGCAGTGCTATCGGTGCCAAGAATTTGGGCACACGCAGGCTTATTGTAAGAAGCCTTTTAGGTGTGTTAAATGCGCACTTGATCATCCTACTGCAGAATGCCAAATAAACACCACGTCTCTTCCTCGATGTGTTCATTGTTTACAGAACCACACAGCGAATTATAAAGGCTGTCAAATTTATCTATCAAGCAAAATTTATCAGGCAAGAAGGATGCACGAAAATTCTATCAACAGGTTAAGTGTCTAACCCAAGGTTTCAAGCCCGGAGCATCCACTTGTAGAGACGAAAATGGAGATCTGAATACGGATACGCAGTGTGTGCTGAGATTGTGGAGACAGTCTCCAATTTACTTACTGGCGACGATTCCACCAATGCCGCCCATGTAGAGCGCAGTTCAGAGCCACCAATCAACGATGACGGAGTGGAAGTACCACCACTTAGCCATGCAGAGGTTCGAGCTGCTATCCAACGACTCAAAAACAATAAAGCAGCGGGTGCTGACGGCCTGTCAGCTGAATTGCTTAAAACCGGCGGCGATGAATTGATAAGGCGCATGCATCAGCTCATCAGCAAAATATGGCTAGCAGAAAGCATGCCCGACGATTGGAACCTCAGCGTACTGTGCCCTATACTTAAGAAAGGAGTCCCAACAATCTGCGCCAGTTATAGAGGTATCAGTCTTATTTCCATCGCAAATAAGGTTCTCTCAAGCGTACTGTGTGAAAGATTAAAGCCGATTACAAAAACACTGATTGGACCCACTCGACCTGGTAAGTCCACCATAGACCAGATTTTCACGCTTCGACAAATCCTGGAGAAAACCCACGAAAATCAAATTGACACACACCATCTCTTTGTCGATTTTAAAGCTGCGTTCGATAGCCCGAGAAGGGATTGCCTATACGCAACAATGTCTGAGTTCGGTATACCTGCAAAGTTGATTAGATTTTGCAGAATGACGTTGAGCAACACACGCAGCTCCGTCAAGGTAGGAAATGACCTCTCCGAAACCTTCAATACCGAAAGAGGTTTCAGGCAAGGCGATCAACTGTCCAGCTTCTTGCGTACGCTGATGATATTGATATTGTCGGCAGAACCAAGAGAGATGTTACCGCTGCTTTCGCCGCTATCGAAAAGGAATCAGCCAAAGTGGGTTTGACGATAAATGAGGGTAAAACAAAGTATATGCTGTCTACAAATAAGGGAGCGCGGCGTTTAGACTCCCACGTATTATCCGGCAGCTATAACTTTGAAGTAGTCAAGGAGTTCGTTTACCTTGGCACCGCCATTAATACCAAAAACGAAATCAGCCTGGAGATAAAGCGAAGAACAAAAATTGCTAATAAGAGCTGCTACGGGCTCAGTAAGCAACTAAGTTCCAGAGCCCTCTCTCGATCGACAAAACTTACACTCTACAAGACGCTCGTTCTACCTGTGCTGCTTTATGGCGCTGAGGCATGGGTAGTTTTGCAAACTGACGCAGCCGCTGTGGGGGTGTCCGAGAGAAAAGTTCTTCGCAAAATCTTCGGTCCTGTTGGAGTCGGCGATGACTATCGCATCAGAATGAACCACGAGCTGTATGAGCTCTACGATGACATTGACGTAGTTCGGCGTATAACTGTGCAGCGACTACACTGGCTGGGTCATGTCCATCGTATGGACGACGAAGCTCCAGCGGAAAAGGTGCTCGAGGCGAGGGTCGCTGGTCAACGACGACGAGAGAGACCATGCCTCCGATGGATGGACCAGGCTGAGGAAGCCCTAACCGCACTTGGTGTATCCGATTGTAGAAGGCGCGCGCAAAGCAGAGGCGCCTGGCGAGAGCTGATGAGGTCGGCCAAAACCCGGACTCGGGTTGTTACGACCACCTAAGTAAGTAAGTAAGTCAAATTTATCAAGAGCTAATGCAAAAGAAGACAAACAAGATAAAACCAACTGTCCAACATGGAAATCCGTTTTTGTTGACAAATTCAGAACCACTCCAGCAAAATAATCCAACAAATACTACTGGCTTCTCGTACGCTGATGTAACAAAAGGTGTGACCAATGAAGGTGAAAACCATATTTCTAAAAATATAGAAATTATGCCAAACAAACAAATAGAATTAACTAACACTTTACTCAATATGATGTCCATTATTGTGAACAAGTTATGCAACTAACAGATGTAAGAATAGCTGTGTGGAATGCCAACGGGATTTCCAATCATATCCAAGAGACTGAAATATTTTTGAAAATGAATTTTATAGACATTCTATAGATATCTGAAACACATTTTACATCAAGATCACATTTCAAAATAGGTGGATATGACTTAATATCTGCTAACCCTCCAGACAACAGAGCGCACGCTGGCTCTGCAGTTCTAATAAAATCTTCGATTAAATATGACATGCTTCAAGAAGTTATTTATGCACGTTTACAAGCTGCTGGAGTTAAATTAAAAACTGATTCCGGTGACATTTCAATTTACGCTATTTATTTTCCACCAAGACATAGCATATCGTGTAGAGATTACGAAGATTTTTTTATAGAATTGGGTGCCCGATTTATAGTTGGCGGGAATTTTAATGCTAAGCATCAATGGTGGGGCTCGAGACTTGTTAACCCTAAAGGTCGAGAGTTGTATAAATGTATTCAGAAGAAACACTACAAAACGTTGTCAACTGGCAGACCAACATATTGGCCAACTGATCTCTCCAAAATTCCAGATTAAGCCTCGATATTACGGATAATGATGATCTCAGTTCGGACCACTCAGCTCTGATAATATACTATCACGCCCAACTGCGTTTGGTCTCAAAGGCTTCTCAAATTATTACAAAAAAAAACTGATATTCGTTCTTTTGAATATTGGATGGACAAAAACATAAATCTAAATGTCACAATAACGAATAACCAAGAGTTGGATGATACTGTAGAAATGTTTACTAACTTAATTCCTGGATAAAAGTGTTATCCACCCCGGATGCTAATAATTCTACACGAATGCCTAATATACTGTTTTTAACTACAGAAATTAGGAATCTCATTCATATTAAAAGAAGACTAAGACGAGTGTGGATGCTTAGCAGAAGCCCGGTTGATAAACGTAATTTTAATCAAGCCACTAACTACCTAAAAAGTCGGTTGTATGAATTAAAGAATGAAAGAACTGCTAAATATTTAAGAAATCCAGATGTCACAAAAAATGACGATCATTGCCTATGGAATGCAACTAAGCACCTAAAATGCCCTGCTAAAAGAAATAAACCCTTAAAAGATGCTGACAATAAGTGGTGCAGATCATCTAAAAGTAAAGCAATTGCATTTGCAATTCATTTAGAGCAGCAATTTACACCTTTTTCTTCAGCTAGTTTCACCAGTGATTCTGATGTCTGCAGATTTTTAGATGTTCCCTGTCAAATGGATTTGCCAATAAGGCACATTACGCGCAGAGAAGTCAAAGCTGAAATAGCCAAACTTGGCAAAGGGAAATCTCCTGGTTTTGACAAAATTGATACCAAAGTAGCTAAGTGTTTGCCCAAAAAAGGAATTATATTTCTAACGCTAATATTCAATTCTATTTTGAGATTATCCATTTCCCGACACAATGTTAATGCGCCGAGATATCATGCCATGCCTAAGCCAAACAAGCCCGAAAATATTCTAACGTCGTATAGACCAATAAGTCTACTGGCAACATTCTCAAAAATATTCGAAAGAATGTTTTTAGGAAGAATGAAACCAGTTCTGGAAATGTATAACATTATACCCGAATATCAGTTTGAATTTCGTACACAACATGGTACACCCGAGCAATGCCATCGTATTATAAACATTGTAACTGATACACTGGAAAACAAAAAATTTTGCTCAGCTGTGTTTCTAGACGTGAAACAAGCATTCGATAAAGTTTGGCACCAAGTATTACTGTTAAATGAAAATCTTTACTTCCAGCTAATTTCTATTTAATGCTAAAATCATACTTGAGCGATAGATGTTTTCATGTAAAAATTGACCAAGAACTTACCCATATCTGTAAAATACGTGCAGGAGTACCACAAGGAAGCATACTGGCACAAAATTATATACAATTTTTACTTCAGATATGCCAAATACTGAAAATGTCACAATCGCTACATATGCTGATGATACAGCGTTAATAACTTCGATGCACTCACCATCTTCTAACCTCATGCTTCTATGCTTCTAACCTCATACAAACTCAACTAGACAAGTTACAATGCTGGTTACAAAAATGGAAAATAAATATTAATACTGAAAAATCAACAGCCATAACATTCTCGATGAGAAGAGGGGATTGTCATGACGTGTATTTATACGGAACTCAAATTTCAAAAGCTTACCCACCCACTGAACCATAAGCGAAGGTTTTGAGTAAGGTGAGAGTTTTGCGAACGTTTTTGGTTAGAATTTTTTTTTTAATACTTTCTTTTTTATTTTGTCGCTTAAAAGTGCTTGTTATAAAAGATTAAATTCGTGAAAGCTTTTCCCATAAAGTAAAATTGTGCAAATTTTGCGAAATTCATTAAAAACTTATTTTGAGTCGAAAATGAATCATTTTTGTATCATTTCTGTAGGTAAGACTTCCTTGCAAATGAACCATTTTTTGTTCATAAATGAGTTCGGAAATGAATCATTTATGTTTCTTTTTTGCAGTCTGAAATGAGTTCAAAAAAGAATAATTTTTTTTATCATATCAGTAGGAAACAATTTCTCATAAACGAACCATTTTTTGTTCATAAATGAGTTCAGAAATGAACAGGTAAATAAAGGAACTTAAAATGAAGATGTTAACCTTCGTACAAACGTCATATGAACTTTTTTACCAGTGCGAAATGGATCTACTGCTACACGTATGAAAATTTTCAACATTTCTATCAAAAATTAAAATCAAGCCCAAATTGAATGAAAACCACGAAAACATTCCAAGCAAAAATGTAATCAAATAAATTCCCCAATTAATAACTGAACTATTTTGATATTTCATATATAATTTGGAATTTTGTCAAATTGGAAAACAATCACACCTTTTCCCCTTTGAAACACAATGCGTGAATTCCAGCCCAGGTATATTAATCGTATTAACCCAATGATTAATATGATCTCTAATTTTAGTAATAATCATTTTTTCTTTATCAAAATATCGATATGTAATTATAAATAGTATTATGCAATAATAAAATTTATAATTCAAAAAGGTTCTTTTTTTTAACTCATTATTGAACAAAAAAAGGTTTGTTTTTGAGAGGCAATTCAGTCCAAAGATTGATACAAAAAGGGTTCAATTTCGTTTCGGTTTCGAGTGCCGAAAAATAACTTTTGTATGGTTCATTTTTGAACTCATTTCCGAAGAAAAAACAGTTTGTTTCTGAGAGGCATTTTTGTCCGGCGATTGATTCAAAAAGGGTTAATTTCCGAGTGCCGAAAAATAACTTTTATGGTTCTTTTTTTAACTCATTTCCGAACAAAAAAGAGGATAGTTTATGGTTATTTTTGTAACTCATTTGCGAACAAAATAAGGTACGTTTTTTAGAGGCATTTTAGTCCGACGAATGATACAAAAAGGGTTCATTTATGGGTGCCGAAAATGAACGTTTCTACCCGAAAAGGTTCATAAATAAATTAAAAAACGGTAGTTTTGGTTCACTGCCCAGTGATTTCGCATTCATCATTTTGTTCGCAAATGAGTTAAAAAAATAACCATAAATTATCCTTTTTTTTTGTTCGGAAATGAGTTAAAAAAGAACCATAAAAAGTTATTTTTCGGCACACGAAAATGAGCCCTTTTTGTATCAATCTTTGGACTGAATTGCCTCTCAACAACAAACCTTTTTTTGTTCAGTAATGAGTTGAAAAAAAACCTTTTTGAATTATAAATTTTATTATTGCATAATACTATTTGTTATTACATATAGATATTTTGTTAAAGAACAAATGATTATTGCTAAAATTAGAGATCATATTAATCATTGGGTTAATAGAATTAATATACCTGGGCTGGAATTCCTGCATTGTGTTTTTCATGATATAGATGTTTCAAAGGGGAAAGGCGTGATTGTTTTCCAATTTGACAAACTTCCATATTATATATGAAATATCAAAATAGTTCAGTTATTAATTGGGGAATTTATTTGATTACTTTTTTGCATGGAATTTTTTCGTGGTTTTCATTCTATTTGGGTCTGATTTTAATTTTTGATAGAAATGTTGAAATGTTGAAAATTTTCATACGTGTAGCAGTACATCCATCTCGCACTGGTAAAAAAGTTCATATGACGTTTGTACGAAGGTTAACATTTTCATTTTAAGTTCCTTTATTTAACTGATTTTAGAATATAAAAAGTAAGATTTATGATTCATTTGTGAACTCATTTATGAACAAAAAATGGTTCGTTTATGAGAAATTGTCTCCTACTGATATGATAAAAAAATTATTCTTTTCTGAACTCATTTCAGAATGCAAAAAAAGAAACATAAATGATTCATTCATGAATAATACCTACTAAAATGATACAAAAATGATTCATTTTCGACTCAAAATAAGTTTTTAATGAATTTCGCAAAATATGTACAATTTCTCTTTATGGGAAAAGCTTTCACGAATTTAATCTTTTATAGCAAGCACTTTTAAGCGACAAAATAAAAAAGAAAAAATTAAAAAAAAAAAAATTCTAACCAAAAACGTTCGCAAAACTCTCACCTTACGCAAAACCTTCGCTTATGGTTCAGTGGGTATATAAGTACTTAGGACTCCATTTAGATAGAAGGTTAACATGAAAAGACCATATTAAAGCAAAGAAACAACAGTTAAATATTAAATCAAAAAAAATGTATTGGCTTCTTGATCCAAAACCCGAATTGAATCTAAATAACAAACTGATTATATACAAAGCAATCTTCAAACCAGTGTGGACTTATGGATTTCAACTTTGGGGCACTGCGTCAAACTCAAATATAGAAATTCTAATTACTAATGCACCTTGGTTTGTAACAAACAATGTTTTGCATAGAGATCTCAATATTCCTACAGTAAAAGAAGAAATTAAAAATTTTAGTAATAGATATCTAGAAAGACTTAGTATCCAACCCAATCCATTAGCGATTTATCTGCTAGATGAAAGTGAAGATGTAAGAAGACTTATATAAGACTTACATATATTAGATCTGCCATTTAAACTTTAACTATAATACAATTTTAAATTATATAATTTTTATGAATAAGCTTTCATTAATTATTGTTATAACTTGCATTATGTAAATTATTTTGTACGTAGGTTTATTGTGTACACTGGTACACAGTAAAATATGTTAAGTTTAATTTTTTGTTTATATAATTTGCTTAATGTTCTGTAACAGATTGCAAATAAAAACTTATAATAAAAAAAAAAAGTGCTCCATACAATGCTCCAAAGTTAAAAAATAGCACTGCATGAAATAAGCTATGGGTCACTATAACTTTAATACAAAAAGAAAAATATATATGGCGTTTTAATATATTGTGTTATATGGGAGGTAGGCGTGGTTGTGGGCGGGCTTAAAAAAATATTGTTAGTATTTTCTAATAGAGGTCATACCAATTTATGTACTAAATGTCATATATCTACGACGACACCTTCTATTTTTTTTTAAACTTTTTATGGGATTAAACCACTGTGCGTAGTGTTGTGCTGCTGCTTGTTATTTTATTGCGTTTTCTTTTTGTATTTTTAGTATCGCTATCATCGAGTGTGATAGTTTGTTTCATTTTGAAATTAAACTGTTGATACGGTTTTAAAATAAATTCAATTATTTAGCTTATCTGGCACATTTGCAGTACCATTCATCCATGACACTATTTGTGTAAATAAGTTTTGGTCGCTAATTGAAAATGCGTTGTAATTTGGAGCTATTTCAATATATTTTGATACATAGTTGGTAGTAGTTAGGTTAAACCAATGGAAAACATTTCTCTAAAACGAAACTAGTTTATGTTTAACATTTGTATGGTTATAAAGCAATGAAAAAGGAGGAAAATAGTTACATAAGAAATGCGTGTTTAAAAAACTTTAAACAAAAAACCGTAAGTATTTAGATGTGACAACGATTTCTAATCCTTGTCTAAGTCCTTGTTCTAAATTTTATCCTCCTACCGAGAAAAAAAAAAAACAATAGGTAAATCATCTTAGTCGGCCTGGGTAAAATGAATTGTATGGGCATTATAAACTTATGCTTATTCACCTAAGCAATTTATTGTTTAATACATTGCTTTGAAAGCACATACTTCGATACCTTGCCAAAAAAAAAAAAAGAAAATATTTGATTCACCTAAGCCCAAAATCCAGAAATACAAAATTAAAAAATAACTAGCATGGATGGCTTAAGCATAGTTTTGAGCTATTTTCTGCAAAAAAAAAAAAAAAAAAAAACACAGCTGCGTCATTAGACACACGAGAGAAGGATAGATTTCATAATTTAATGGTTTTTTTTTTTTAATAAAAACACTTTTAAACTCAAAAATAACATAAAGTAAATTTAGAAACACAAGTTAATATTCACACCAGTAAATTTCATTACATTTCATTAACAAAAAGAAAAAAAAAAGAAAAAAAAAATTTCTTTGCCCACCGTGCGGAATCGAACCCTGGAACTTTTAGTGTCAGTCCATTGCTCTACCAACTGATCCAAGCAGCCTTGCTGCTGCTTGCTGGCATAACTGCAGCTACGTTAATTCACCTAAGCAATTTATTGTTTAATACATTGCTTTGAAAGCATATACTTCGATACCCTGCAAAAAAAAAATTTTTTTTTGATTCACAGATGTTCACAGAGGCTGTATTAACAGATACAGTATGTCGCAGTATTCAGTTGATAGCTGCAGCATAGCTTCAGTTTTAATTAATAAATATTGAATAAATCACTCAGCGTAACGAAGGAGTTTGGCTCGAAGCTAGTGTAGTGACTTCAAACACTGTGGTATCGGTGGGTGTGGGTTCGAATCTCAACGGCATGCGAAGGTAATATATAAGTATTTGATATTTAAATTAATTTAATTTAATTTAGTGTTCTTCTTATAATATACGTCAAGCAGCAAGAAAAGCCGAGAAGTCATTAATTTCTAAGAAAAAAGCGGTGTTTGTAAAAGAAAAATTTGTGTTGTTGCCGATTTCAGTCAAGCAAATCACAGAATGAGATGCGGCAGCTTAAAAAAAGGAAAATAAAAGAACCAAAACCCGAAAAAAAGTTATATATTTTAAATTCAATATTTTGTTTTAAAGTATTGTATAAAAAATAAACAAATACTTGGTTAATTTATCACCCAATAAAAATTGGCAAGTCAACATGTAAAACTTAGGCGTTTTGATAAAGTACTTTGGTGGCTGAAAACTGCCAAAGCCATCTTATAAATTATACTAGGTTTTTTTTTTCAATTTAACATAAGCTTTTTTCTCGGTGTAGTCCTTATCCTAACTTATCATAACTATGAAGTAGTCAAGGAGTTCGTATACCTTGGCACCGCCATTAATACCAACAACGAAATCAGCTTGGAGATAAAGCGAAGAACAATAATTGCTAATAGGTGTTACTACGGGCTCAGTAAGCAACTAAGTTCCAGAGTCCTCTCTCGATCGACAAAACTAACACTCTACAAGACGCTCGTTCTACCTGTGCTGCTTTATGGCGCGGAGGCATGGGTAGTTTCGCAAATTGACGCAGCAAAAAAGTTCTTTGCAAAATCTTCGGTCTTGTTCGAGTCGGCGATGACTATCGCATACGAATGAGCCACGAGCTGTATGAGCTCTACGATGACATTGACGCAGTTCGACGTATAACTGTGCAGCGACTACGCTGGCTGGGTCATGTCCATCGTATGGATGATGAAGCTCTAGTGAAAAAGGTGCTCGAGGCGAGGGTCGCTGGTCACCGACGACGAGGGAGACCATGCCTCCGATGGATGGACCAGGCTGAGGAAGCCCTAACCGCACTTGGTGTATCCGATTGGAGAAGGCGCACGCAAGCGTCAGGTGAGAGCTTATGTGGTAGGCCGAAATCCGGACACGGGTTGTTACGGTCACCTAAGAAGGTAAGTAAGTAAGTCCCTATCCCTATATCCCTATCCCTATAATTTTTGTTCCAAGCCTTGCCTTTGTCCAAGTCTAGGCCCTCATACTTGTCCTAATCCTTGATCTTATATTTGTCTTTTTCTTTATTCTTAGTCTTGTCGTAATGCTTTCTCAATTCTTTTCCTCATCCTTATGCTAATACTAAGGACAAGGATGTCCTTATCATTGCTCTAGTTCTGCCCTCCTCCTCGTTGCACTAAACTTTGTCCTAGTACTTGTCCTTATACCAGTTCTTGTTTTACTACTTAACCTGTCCGTAATCTGTCCTACCCAAGCAACAATTTTCTTAAGAGTTGAGCACTGGACGAAAAATTTTAGCTTTTAATTACGTCCTATAACTATCTGCAGCAAGAGCAATACGCTTACAGATTATTTACAGCAAAACTAGTTGTCTATAAGTGTTCTGTTCTCTTTCACATTATCTCATAGTAGCTTAAAAGAGTTGTGTTATAAGAGCATTACTGCGAAGACGCTGCATCTTACAAGTCATTTCTTACAGACTTCTACAACACTTCAGCTATCAGAGCCAAACTCTGAAGAGTTTTAGCTTTATAGATTAAGTCTTATAGACATCTCAAAGGCTTTTATTTAAAGATGTTTGATCTGATCTGAGCAACGGTCTGACTAGAAGCATATCACTCTGATTAAAATAGAAACAGTCTGACTAGAAGAGTGTTACTCTGATAATAAGATGTTGGTTCTTATAATCGGGCAATTGCCCTAAACATAAGATTTAACTGTATTCATGTTCTTAACCCTTTCTTGTAAATTTATAATTTTTCAAAAGAAATGGGTTTTTATTTAATTAGCTTAAATTTCAGGGTACCTATATAATAAACGAACAGAATTATGTACAAATTATGTTAAATGAATTTGGTTCATTCATAAGAAAAATATTCCGAAAGAACAGAACAGTTTCTAACTGCAATTTACGTACGGTAAACCTTGCACTTATGTAATGAAAGGGTTAATCCTGCTTGGCATAAATAAATGCTTTTTAAAAATGGTGGCCCTACAAAATTTCGCTTTCACTCATCTCGTAGAGTATACAAATCTTCTATGTGACTTACTTAAGTATATTAATTTTGTAGTAAGAGCTGTACTCTTGTATGGAGACATCAAGTCTTAAAACAGCGTTTTAGTGCATTATGAGATTCTTACGATAAAGTTTCCACCGCAATGAAATTTATGCGTTTATATAAAAAAATATTACACCACGCATATACAATATTAAAGATATAATAATTTCCTACAAACATAATAAAAAATGGTACATCAAATTTTGTTATATTAAAATAATGTTGGTAGCATTGTATATATACATAAAATCTTATAAAACTCTCTTATGAGTATATACATCTTAATTTTCTTAAGAGTATATATCTGCAAAAGATCTGTAAGTCTTGTCTAAGACAATGTTTCTTAGAGTGTTGATCTTGTTTCAGAGCTCTAAGAGGCCGATATAAATTACAACGTTCACGTAATCACGAACGTACAACGTGCGTTCTGGAAATTACAACTCACTCTTATATAGTGCCAAAATGAGCTTAGAAGAGTTTTACAAGTATCTTACAGATATCGTTTAGAGTTAATCGTAAGTGTACGTATATCAATCTTAATAATTTCTCTTCAAGAAGTCTTTAGGATAAAATAAACATAATAATTGTTGGTTGGGTAATTCTAGTCCTAATCTTTGTCCTTATCCTTCTCCAAGATCTTGTCCTTAGGCTTGTCCTAGCCCTTGCCCTATTCTTTGTCTCAATATTGTTCTTATCCTTGTAGTAAATATGTATTGTTCTAAATCTCGTTGTAAATCTTGTTCTAATTCTAGTTCTTACCATTGCCTTAATTCTTGTCCAAATCATTGTTAGTTTGAATAGTATTAAGATTCTTTTAGTAAAAAAATTTTACAGAAAATCAGCCTTGAGTCTTGGCAGTGAAACAAATTAAAGTTAGTGTAAGGCATGTTTTTAGTACATACATTTTTAAATATTTGTCTACTAGCACTAAGCAGAAAATTAGTTTATGCATTCCCTGATATATCCATTTGTTTTTGTGTACTTGAAATAACACTCTGTAAACTCACACATTTACAAATACAAGTAAGCTAGTTTGCTTTTACAAATAAGAGTTGCAAGCAATAAATTTTCATATGAACAATGAAAGTTCTCCATGATTTATTTGGCAACAACAACAAGAACGATAAAAGTTTTAAATTTAAAAGTGATACAAAAGGTGCATGTGTACAACATACACAAGCATATATATACTGTACATATACAGAATCAGTTTTAGCTCTTGTTAATATATGCAAATAAATTAATTTGTGTTGAAAAGTTTTTTGTAGAAATGCAAATGAAATTAATTAAAAAATGGAATGTCCTCACAAATTTTTAAACAAACCTATATGTATGAACACATAAAATTGCTATAAACACATATATAATAAACTGTGTGTAAAATGTGTGGAACGTGATACAACCAACATGCACAACGATCAATGGATCAATGGATCTGAATCAGACAGAATTTAAAAAAAAAAAATCTTTTTTAAGGCGATTGTTCCGGGTTGAGGCGTGTTTTTAAAGGCGACTTTTAAAGGCTGATTAAAAAAAACTACTGCAGATATTTATAAAAATTTCTTTATTATTTTAATAAAGTATTCAAAAATACAACAAAATTATTTTTTTTAAAATTCACGTACATGTAAGCCCACAGGTGGAGTTGCAAATTGACGTAAGAATAAAAAAAACTACTATTCCGTTGGAACAAATAAATCCAAACTGGGTCATCAAAAAAAAAAAAAAGGTTTGTGGTTAATTTTTGTGATCGCCGTGACCCGATTTTTAAATTTTTGATTTTAAAAAAAAAATGTTCGTGCTCAAAGTTGAAAGCCCGAAAATTGATGAAATTTTATGGTCAAAATCATTGATTTTTTTTCCTTGTGAATGAAAAAATCAAAATCGGGTCACGGCGATCCCAAGAGTTAGGCCATTAAATTAACCACAAACTTTTTTTTGTCAGACGACCCAGTATAGATTTATTTGTCCCACCGTTATTTTTGGACGCCAATTATCAACGCCACCTGTGGGCTTGCATGTACAAGAATTTAAGAAATTTTTTTTTGTATTCTTGAATACTTGATTAAAATAATAAAAAAATTTTTATTAATATCTGCAGTAATTTTTTTTTTTTTTTAAAGTCGCCTTTAAAAACACGCCTCAAGCCGGAACAGTCGCCTTAAAAATTTATATGTATACAGGGTTGCCCATATTCGAAGCGCCAATTTTATTTTTAAATAAATCAAAGAAACCACAATTTTTTGTCTGTTCGTCATGAATATCTTTTAATTGGGTTCAAGTAGATTTGTTTACATCATTTCTTGAATATGATATCTCGTAAATGGTCGCCATTGGCCTCTACGACATATTGTGCCCGTTTTGCAGCATTTTCCATGGTTTTCTTCAACATTTCGATCGGAATGGCGGTTATTTCTTGACGGATGTTGGTTTTCAGCTCTTCTAGGGTCTTTGGCTTGTTAACGTAAACCTTTGATTTCAAATAACCCTACAAAAAGAAGTCTGGAGGCGTTAAATCTGGTGATCTTGGTGGCCAATCGAAATCACCAGCTGCTGAGAACGGCGATTTTGGGATGTTGTTGGTGACTGCTCAATACTGGCTCGTACGGCTGCAATATTCTCATCCGATCGCCTTGGTCGCTTTTTATTTGGCCTCTTTGGGTTACCAAGAGTATTACCAGTTGTAAATCTTTCATACAAACGATAAATTGTTTTCTTGGAAGGCGCTCTTTTCACTTTATTTATTTTTTTGAAAGCACGTTGAGTTTTCACTATTGACTTGTTTTGTTGAATGTAAATTTCAATAATTTTAGAGCGTTTGCGTGGCGTGTACTGTTCCATTGTAAACATTTGCTTGGAATGACGCTTCAAACGCGGTATGTCATTAGTCGATTTGGCATCACTGCGGAAAGTTACAGTGTTGCTAGATGGGCGCTTCGAATAAGGGCTACCCTGTATTATATCGAACTTACGCGCGGACCTCTTTTCAAGCTTATAACTTCCTTAATATTCAAGATATTTTTATAATTATTTTTTTTATATATTTTTGATGTGTTTTTAAGTCACTTAAAATGAAAAAATGTTGATGCTGGAATTGTAGGCCTTAAGCTTTTTTCATTGTGAAATATTATTAGACTCATGATTGCGTTGCTGCGAAAAAAAGAATGTCAAAAATATGTCATAAAAATGAATATATTTGTATAATAGCACAATGAAATGGTGGCAATGCTCTTGCTAAAGCTTAAACTGCATCACGTGACGGTAAAGCGCAGGAGGAAAACTCATAAAAAATAAAATATTATTGCAATGGAAACATTTACAAGTGTTTGTTACAGTTGAATTTACACACACAGAGATAAAACTGAAATACTCACATAAAATCTTTCTCTCATCAACACATACACACACACACACACATAGACTGCACAAAAACCGGATAAAATGCACTTAAATTCAAACAACATGCGGCCATGCATTACGATCGTCCATCCGTTCGTTCATTATTCGACCCTAAATTAATGGTTTTTATTCGAGTTGCTCCCCAGTAGGCATTGGCAGGCCTTCGAAGGGCTACTAGCAGTCCTTAAAATGGATGCCAGAGGCCTACCCTACTCATATCCAAGCCCATATACTTTTTTATATGAAATGGCCAAATTTTCCTGGCCTTCCGCTTTAAAGAGGCCTGCTATAAGCACTACTTTAGAATGGCTTAAAGAAGAGGTTAACAATTAAACAATTTTTTTTTATTTCCTTTTATGTATACCTACTAGAGCCCTGCATGAGTATGCTTTTCGCCTCCCTGAATAATGTATTCAACTGCTTTGCTCATACCTGATCTTACACTCTCTTTGTTTTATTCAGATATTAGAAACGAAGAGAATAAGAGCACGATGCTTTACAAAAAAAAATAACAAAAATATCAGTGTTCATATCCTGAATATTTAGTGAATTTTTTTTTATTCGTTCGTTCGTAGAACGAAGAGAATGTTTTTTGTATTGGGACCCAAAGAAGGGTGATTGATAAGGGGTAGGTGTGTTCGGGAGAAATGTTGAAGAGCAAAAAATAATAGCACCAACTCGTATATTTGACCCCTCTAGGAGTCCAGCAACGGCCGATATAAACTATGTTCGACAGCTTTTGTGTTTATTGTATGGGGAGCCAAAGAAGGGTAGTAGAAAGGGGGTAGGTGTGTTGGGGAGAAATATTGAGGGGCAAAAAATAATAGGACCAGCTTACATATTTGACCTCTCTAGCAGCTCAGCTACGGCCGATATAAACTATTTTCGACAGCTTTTGTGTTTATTGTATGGGGAGCCAAAGAAGGGTAGTAGATAGGGGGTAGGTGTGTTGGGGAGAAATATTGAGGGGCAAAAAATAATAGCACCAGCTCATATATTTGACCGCTCTAGTAGCTCAGCTACGGCCGATATAAACTATTTTCGACAGCTTTTGTGTTTATTGTATGGGGAGCCAAAGAAGGGTAGTAGATAGGGGGTAGGTGTGTTGGGGAGAAATATTGAGGGGCAAAAAATAATAGGAACAGCTCATATATTTGACCGCTCTAATAGCTCCGCTACGGCCGATATAAACTATTTTCGACTGCTTTTGTGTTTATTGTATGGGGAGCCAAAGAAGGGTAGTAGATAGGGGGTAGGTGTGTTGGGGAGAAATATTGAGGGGCAAAAAATAATAGGACCAGCTCATATCTTTGACCGCTCTAATAGCTCAGCTACGGCCGATATAAACTATTTTCGACAGCTTTTGTGTTTATTGTATGGGGAGCCAAAGAAGGGTAGTAGATAGGGGGTAGGTGTGTTGGGAAGAAATATTGAGGGGCAAAAAATAATAGGACCAGCTCATATATTTGACCGCTCTAGTAGCTCAGCTACGGCCGATATAAACTATTTTCGACAGCTTTTGTGTTTATTGTATGGGGAGCCAAAGAAGGGTAGTAGATAGGGGGTAGGTGTGTTGGGGAGAAATATTGAGGGGCAAAAAATAATAGGACCAGCTCATATATTTGACCGCTCTAATAGCTCAGCTACGGCCGATATAAACTATTTTCGACAGCTTTTGTGTTTATTGTATGGGGAGCCAAAGAAGGGTAGTAGATAGGGGGTAGGTGTGTTGGGGAGAAATATTGAGGGGCAAAAAATAATAGGACCAGCTCATATATTTGACCGTTCTAATAGCTCAGCTACGGCCGATATAAACTATTTTCGACAGCTTTTGTGTTTATTGTATGGGGAGCCAAAGAAGGGTAGTAGATAGGGGGTAGGTGTGTTGGGAAGAAATATTGAGGGGCAAAAAATAATAGGACCAGCTCATATCTTTGACCGCTCTAATAGCTCAGCTACGGCCGATATAAACTATTTTCGACAGCTTTTGTGTTTATTGTATGGGGAGCCAAAGAAGGGTAGTAGATAGGGGGTAGGTGTGTTGGGAAGAAATATTGAGGGGCAAAAAATAATAGGACCAGCTCATATATTTGACCGCTCTAGTAGCTCAGCTACGGCCGATATAAACTATTTTCGACAGCTTTTGTGTTTATTGTATGGGGAGCCAAAGAAGGGTAGTAGATAGGGGGTAGGTGTGTTGGGGAGAAATATTGAGGGGCAAAAAATAATAGGACCAGCTCATATATTTGACCGCTCTAATAGCTCAGCTACGGCCGATATAAACTATTTTCGACAGCTTTTGTGTTTATTGTATGGGTAGCCAAAGAAGGGTAGCAGATAGCGGGTAGGTGTGTTGGGGAGAAATATTGAGGGGCAAAAAATAATAGGACCAGCTCATATATTTGACCGTTCTAATAGCTCAGCTACGGCCGATATAAACTATTTTCGACAGCTTTTGTGTTTATTGTATGGGGAGCCAAAGAAGGGTAGTAGATAGGGGGTTGGTTTGCTAGGGATAAATATTGAGGGGCAAAAAATAATAGGACCAGCTTATATATTTGACCCCTCTAGGAGTACAGCTACGGCCGATATAAACTATTTTCGACAGTTTTAGTGTTTTTTGTATCGAAGGTAGCGAATAAAACAACAAAAAATAACACAAATATGCATTAAGACTAACATAAAGCTTATTGCGGGGAAAAACCAACATACCTGATTCTTATTCAGGTCACTGCAGCAGATTCCTGAGTATTCGTGTAGTTTATTAAGTACTCAGAGAAATAACTGAAACAACGCGTAGATCGTAAGCTCACCTCAGTGCAGAAGTGTATTAAAAGAGAACAGAGAACAAAGGAAAAGTTATTCTCTTGCGCTACACGATCTGTTGTTTACATTTATTCGCTTGCAGCTTTGCTTGCAGTGACTGCTACAGCAGAGAATCAGGGTATGTTCACTTGAATATATTCATGCAGTGCTCTAATACCTACCCCTATTTATTCTGTGATTTTATTTTTGCCAGTTAAGAATATTTCTTAGTCATGACTCTGATTATTATTCAGTATTTTTGAACTAATATATATATTTTAACTTTTAACGAAAAAGTAACCCTGAAATATAAGCAGAACCAGTTTTTGTAGAAAAAATAAAATTGTTGTACTGCCTTGGGTAGGGAAAAATTAGGCCTCATAGAAGCGCTCGCAGAAGCAGCGAGGAAGTCATGTGTCTTACCGCCAAAAGTAACAGTAAATGCACGCCTACGTTAGAAAAGACCTAGCTTTATTGCCTAATGGGTCGTTCGTTCGCGCACACTCTTAGTCATAAACACCCACACACACACATACACACACACACACACAGCCACACATAGGAGGCCGTATACTATTTTTGCATGACTTTTTCGATTATCTTTTCTGTGCTGCTGCTGTTGGTAGCACTGTTAGTGTTAGTGTTTCTGTTGCATGTGTGAGTTTGTATCCTATATTACAAACTTCCGGTCGCTCCCTTTTGTGCTTGCATGTGCCTACATATGAACGTTAGTTCATTTTTTAAATACTGCCCTTAAAGTATGATTTATGAAGTTATTGATATGCAGATGAGTGTCTTACGTTGTGTGTGTAAGTGTGTAGTTGTATTTGTGCTACTGACATTGTACGCAATTCTATTCATATTTGAAGCTTTATGTGCTGCACAATTAAAGTGTTTGAAGTACAATAACCTATGCATTTGTTCATCTGAACAATAAAACCCACATATACAGGTATCCTTAATTTTATTGCATCCTTTAAGCATGCAAAGCTTTTGGAACTCAAAAGCATACATTGCTTATGAGTTTAATTTTGGTTTAAGTGTGTGCAACAAAGTTTTAATGAGTTTTTAATTGGAAATGTTTTCGAAACCGAATTAGTTTAAAATCTTTCCAAAATATGATTTTATTTCTGTGAAAGCTATACAGAAGTTACTGGAATTGTCGATTTTTGAAAAGCTGTTGATGATAGGTAAAGCCAACAAGCTTAAATGATGTATAAATTGAAGGATTTATTGCAGAAACATGATTAGCCACATAATATCCAAAACCGGTATTTTCTGTTATTTCTACTACAGTGTACCACAGTAACACTTCATTATCATTTCATTTATTCAAAACTTCAAAACATTAGTATAGTAAGAACTAAGTTCTTTTATAGTACAACATAAATACATTCAATATAGATATACTAACAACTCTTTTGAGAATTAACCTAACTAAGGGTACATTAGAAGTTTAAAAAGATAATAATTTGCTCTTAAATTAATATATATATAATAGCACATAAAAGAGTTACCGGAACATATAATAAAAATTAATGAATTTTAAGAATTTTAAGACAGTGAACAGAATAATTAGAGGGAAGAAAAATATATAGAACAGATTGCCTAAAGGTACCTCTCACTGTCACTTCTCTCAGTCCGCGTGGCAGAGCATTCCACAGGCTGATGGCATTAATGAAAAACAAGCGCGATGAGTTTAATGAAGCATGTCTTGGAATTATAAGAACATTACTTCTTCTAGATAAACTAAATTGCAGTTTATTATATAAGTAGAAAGGTGTTTTTGTATGAATCAGCTTATGTAGACAAATACAGTTTCTGGCATCAAGGTAAGATGGTAGATCGCACCCAAGTATGGCATTTTTATAACTTGATAAGTGATCAAATTTGTGCAAACCAAATACATAGCGCGTAGCATGATTAAAAGCAACTTGTAGTCTTAACAGAGAAGAGGAGTCAAGCTTACTAAACACCAATTCTGCGTAAGTTATGACAGGTAGTACCAACTGTATTACCAATTTACGTTTAAGGCGGTCTTCTCATTCAAAACCCGTTTTTTTGACCCTTTTTAAAAAAATTCTTATTTGAAAACGCAAAGAATAATTGAAAACTTTTTTTATTTATTGTATTACAAAAGGTTCAAAGTAAATAAAAAAATTTTTTTTGCCTCGATACGTGGGCTGTTCAAAAAGTAATGAGACTTCAAAGTTGGTGGTGAAAAAAAAGGTGTCGTCACGGCGGCCACGATTCCGGGTCTCCGGAGCGTCTGAAATGAAAAAAAAAAACGGGGTTATAATCAGTATAGATGTAATTCTCGGGTGAACCTCAAGCTTCATTTTTGTGATTTTTTTTTGACAAAATGGCGGCCATTCAAAAAAAAAAATTTAAATTTCGGGTTTTTTTTTTGTAGTTTATTGTAAAAAAAAAATAGTAAAAAATTTTTTAAAAATATGGTCGAGGTTCACCCGAGAATGGTGACAATTCTGCGTCGATTCCACTTTGCTTCATGAAAATCGGTTCAGTTGAACTGGAGATATCATGGCCGCCAGTTCGAAAAACGTGGGTTCGAGATAAACGCGTTTAAAGTTTGAAGTAATTTTTTTGGGAAAAAAAAAAAAAATCAAAAATGTTTAAATGCAGTTTTAAAGAGCTGACAATTTTTACTTACAAATATTAGTCGGCGATGCCAGCTCCATACAGGCCACCTTCCTCTTTTTCGTAGAAACTGCTTTCTGCTGCCCTCTCTGCTCTGCGAGCCGTTCTGCCAGCTTTTGATGATGCCGCAGCTCGAGTCTCTGATCGGTTCAATCTGTCTTCATTGCGAGATAGTGCGTATTCGTATGCGTTTTTGCCAATCGCAATACCCATCAAACCCATAATTTTAAGTATGGGTATAAAACCGTCGTTGAAGAGGCACGTTGCAATGAAATTGGCCACTTCGATGGTGCGTGCGCCTGAGTTGATGTGTTTGGGCGAAAGTGACCAAAGAACAGAATTGTAGGACTCATTGGAATTCTGAGTTTCAGATCCAAGGCATCTTTCAAGCAAATTATCTGCCGACAGCGCTTCGTAAGCTGGTTTTATTACCTCCATCACCTTCTTGTCGAGAGGTGCATACGTGTGGTGAAAGCTATCTAACGTACCTTCAGCAGCTGCTTTCTGCCATGCGCACCAGCTTTACGCACCGGTGGGGCAATTTTGGTGTTGCGGTTTATCATCGGTGGAGCACTTATGGTAAAAAGTGGCCCAAATTTCCTTTCTCATATCCTCCACGGAGTCAGGATGACGGCGGATCGCAAGGCCATAATATGTGGTCAACTCGGATATTAATTTGTCGGTGAGCTTGCCCGCACCTTTGCCTCCAATGCCCTTATTTTCTTTTTTTATTTTTCGAAGTTGCGTGCCCATTCGCTTCTGCACATACCCAATGCATTCTTTCTTTTCCACTATAGGGTCACCGTCATAGGGGTCGACATCTAATACACCTTTGAAGGTCTGCGAATCACCATCGCCGATATACTTTACATATTTTATGCCGTGTGTTTCAAACGACCTGGAGAACATCTCTATTACAGCGTCCACCTCCATTTTCCCAGAGCTTCCTTCATGGTTTATGGTGCATTCTTCGTCATGAGTATCAAGCCAAATTTGGTAAGCCTCTGGCTCTTCTTCCTTCTTGGCTTCCCAATATTTACAGCTGTTACACAGACGAGATTTTACGACAGTGTCAACAATTTTTTTGGTATGCTTGGCAATCAAAGTTGTGACACCATAAAGGGAAGCAAAGCCACGCTTCTTCCAAGTCCCATCCCCCGACACAGTAAATAAAGTGGGATCGCACTCTGGATTCGCTTCGATCATAGCCTCTTTTTCTTCTCCAATAGCTTTTGAAATGACATGTTCGTACATGGCTTTTCCAGCAACGTACAAACGACCTTTTGTAGGATAGTATAGTACAGATTGTTGGACAAACTTTGTCCGAGGTCCATGAGGCCACAAAACATGGTTATACCTTTTGGCCCAATCCCTAAAAGCCGCATGGCAACAACCAAGCGTCGATTAACTTCATATGATTTTCCGATAATAGGTGACGAAGGAATATATGTTGTGCGTGGGCAGGCGCAGTTCAAAGCGGTTTTAAATCCAACTCCATTTGGTGAGGCTTCTGAGAACTCAATTTTTTGCTTGCATGAGGCACAAATTACCAACGCTGACAACGTGGTAAACACAGAACAGAACTCGAGAATGCAATACTTCAAATTGTTTTTGATTGATACTTCGTCGTCTTCGTTATTCTTGAATTTCTTGGCCGATGTACTGGTATATTCAGAATCCTCTGGTCTAAGATGCTGATTTCCACTAAACCCGCGTTTTTTAGCACGATTCTGACGCTCACTTGGGCGTTTTTCTATTTTTTATTACTTTTCCGATCCATTTTACAAAAATCACAATAAATTTATGAAAAATTTACTTTTCCGTTCACTGAAGCGCACGCGTCTGTTGCTCAACTCGATACAAACTGAACTAAATGATGCTTTCAGTTGAACACCTGGACTCAAAAAATGCTTCAACCCCTAAAATAAGCAGAAATGTGTATTCGTATGTTTGTATGAATATGTGTGCAAACACGTTTTTACCTAACAATAAACATTTTCAACGGAATTCGGTGGTTACTTTATGCCGCTTCGTTCGAAAATGAGTCGAAAAAAAAAGCTCATTTTGACGAAGACCTTGCTTCACAAAAAAGGCTGTATCTTCTAAAGTATTTCGAATTTCTAAAAATCCTTTTAGGGGCATATTCACAACTACCCAAGCTATAAATAAATGCAAAAAGTCGAAAAAAAGTTGCTCAATGAGAAGACCCCCTTAATATTGACAGGAGTAACACTTGCGGACATTCTCAAATTACGAAGAACATAATACACTTTTTGGACTACACTATTAATGTGATCAGTACACGACAGAGACGAATTTATATAAAAACCGAATTTTCAACAGTAATTTGAGCTTGTTAGACCCAATACACAAGTCAGGGATGTTATCAACACTAATTCTATGTTTACATATAGGTAGAACATACGACAATTGAAGACTATTGTCTTTGGACCACTCACTGATGTTATTGAGATCTTCATTCAATCTGCAACAAAGATCATCAAGTAGCCCAATGCGTCGAGAAAGATACAGCTGAACATCATCAGTATATGCATGAACAGAGGAGTGTTTGCAGACAGAAAATAAGTCATTGATAAACAATGAAAATAAAGGGGGACCAAGAATAGAACCTTGAGGAACACCACTTAGTACCAATTGATTCTGCGAAAAATTATTCCCAACTTAAACTTTTTGCAACCGATTAGACAAGTAAACTTAAAATTAAATTGGCAGCATTTACACTGAATCCGAATAAGAGCTTGAGTTTTTGACACAAATTTTTATGGTTTACCTTGTCAAATGCTTTTGAAAAATCAAGCAAACTTAGCAATGTGATGTTACCAGAATCATATTCCGTCCTTATGTCATCCAAAACCTTTACAACAGCAGAGGAACACCAATGACCTGCTCGGAATCCTGACTGAAATGGGGATAGAAGTTTCTTGCCCTGAATATGACTATTTATTTGTTGAGTCATTAGTTTTCCACAGATCTTTGAAAGAGGCGAAAGAATGCTTATAGGCCTGAAATTAGTA
Source organism: Coremacera marginata (assembly GCA_914767935.1). NCBI lineage: Eukaryota > Metazoa > Arthropoda > Insecta > Diptera > Sciomyzidae > Coremacera > Coremacera marginata. Next base: position 15,095,424 of record OU612043.1, on the reverse strand, counting down.
GCTCCTGAAGGGTTTGCTTTTTTCGCCACAGGTAACACAATAGCTACTTTCCACATATCCGGGAATGAAGACGATGTAAAACAATAATTTATTAGGTGTGTAAGCTGTTTTATTTAATGAGGTAATAAGATGTTTATGAACCTAATCGGAATGTTGTCTTCACCCTCGCATTTGAGTTTAACTGCATCACACATTTTCCAACATTGAATTCATTAACAGGCACAAAATTAATAGAATGCAAAACGGATATATTACAACTAACATTCAAATTATTGTCAGTCAAGGGAGATGAATTGTCTAAAAAATAGCTATTGAGCGTTTCTGGGTCTATTTGGCAGTCAGAATTTTTCTTATTACATACCCCGAGTTTTTTAATTTGCCCACAAAGTTTTAGAAGGCAGGAATAGGTTTAGCTTAGCTGAGAAGTATCTAGACTTAGATTGCCTTGTTATTAAAACAGCTTCATTTCCTATATTCGCTTTCCTATATTTTTCCCAGTTTGAAGGTGACGGATTTCTTCTCCACATACACTTGCTGAAAAGATTAGGGCTTATTTTCAATTGATTCCGAAATAATAACGTCACCTTTCATATCGAACAAAAATATGAACTCAAAACAGCTTTGAAAACAGCAAAGATAGTATAGTAGACGAAGATTTCATAGCCCCGGCTTACACTCGTCAAGAATTGACTATCAAGTCTTGCATTTGTGAATGAGAGACGCGGACATCAACGTGAGAGAGGGTAGATTAAAAAGGTGAAAACAAAGAATTGACGTCAATTCTTGATCAGTGTTAATAAGGTAATACCATCGGATGAAGAGGGAATTTCAGAAACCAGTGAGGTATATTTATATTCATATATTGGCTTATTAAATTGAGTTGAAAATTCTTCGGTTTACTTATTTACTTAGGTGGCCATAACAACTCGCGTTCGAGTTTCGGTCGATCTCATCAGCTCTCGTCGGGCGCCTCTGCTTACCGCTCGCCTTCTCCAATCGGATACACCAAGTGCGGTTAGGGCTTCCTCGGCCTGGTCCATCCATCGAATGCATGGTCTCCCTCGTCCTCGTTGACCAGCGACCCTCGCCTCGAGCACCTTTTTCGCTGGAGCTTCGTCGTCCATACGATGGATATGACCCAGCCAGCGTAGTCGCTGCACAGTTATACGCCGAACTACGTCAATGTCTTCGTAGAGCTCATACAGCTCGTGGTTCATTCCGATGCGATAGTCATCGCCGACTCGAATAGGACCGAAGATTTTGCGAAGAACTTTTCTCTCGAACACCCCCAGAGCGGCAGCGTCAGTCTGCGAAACTACCCATGTGAAACTTATAGCTGCCTGATGAAACGTGGGAGTTTAAACGCCGCGCTCCCTTATTTGTAGACAGCATATACTTTGTTTTACTCTCATTTATCGTCAAACCTACTTTGGCTGATTCTTTTTCGATAGCGGCGAAAGCAGCGGTAACATCTCTCTTGGTTCTGCCGAGCGTACGCGAGGAGCTGGACACCTTTGTAGAAAATGGTGCCATTACGATGCCCACCGGCCTTTCGTACGATCCCCTCCATGATGATGTTAAAGAGATCGCAAGACAGTGGATCGCCTTGCCTGAAACCACTTTCGGGTTTGAAGGTTTTGGAGAGGTCATTTCCTACCTTGACGGAGCTGCGTGTGTTGCTCAACGTCATTCTGCAAAGTCTAATCAACTTTGCAGGTATAACGAACTCAGACATTGTTGCGTATAGGCAATCCCTTCTCGGGCTATCGAACGCAGCTTTAAAATCGGCAAAGAGATGGTGTGTGTCAATTTGATTTTCGTGGGTTTTCTCCAGGATTTGTCGTAGCGTGAAAATCTGGTCTATGGTGGACTTTCCAGGTCGAAAGCCACACTGATAAGGTTCAATCAGTGTTTTTGCGATCGGCTTTAATCTTTCACACAGTATGCTTGAGAGAACCTTTTATGCGATGGAAATAAGACTGATCCCTCTATAACTGGCGCAGATTGTTGGGTCTCCTTTGTTAAGTATAGGGCACAGTACGCTGAGGTTCCAATCGTCGGGCATGCTTTCTGCTAGCCATATTTTGCTGATGAGCTGATGCATGCGTCTTATCAATTCATCGCCGTCGGTTTTAAGTAATTCAGCTGACAGGCCATTAGCACTCGCTGCTTTATTGTTTTTGAGCCGTTGGATAGCAACAACTCGAACCTCTTCATGATTAGGTGGTGGTACTTCCACTCCGTCATCGTTGATTGGTGGCTCTGGACTGCGCTCTTCATGAGCGGCATTGGTGGAATCGTCGCCAGTAAGTAAACTGCAGAAGTGCTGTCTCCACAATCTCAGCGCACACTGTGTATCTGTAACCAGATCGCCATTTTTATCTCTACAAGTGGATGCTCCGAGCTTGAAACCTTGGGTTAGACGCTTAACGTGTTGATAGAATTTTCGTGCATCCTTCTTGGTCTGGTATACCTCTAGTTCCTCATGCTCACGCTTTTCCTGATCTCTTTACTTGCGTCTGAGAAGGCGCCTCTCTTCTTTCCTCTGAAACTGCGATGCGACACTCCTGATCGTACCATTGGTTCCGAAGTTGCGGGCGCCGGAAACCAATGACTTCTCCAGCGGCAGCGCGCATGAAGTGGGATATATGCCCCCAAAGTCCGCCGACGTCGTCTGGTCCAGAGGTTGGTTGGTTGAGCTTAACCGAGAGTTGAGCGGAATATGCCTCGGCAATCCGTTGTAATTTCAGCTTAACGACATCTAGCTTTCGTTGCATTCCTGTGCGTATGTTCTCGCATTGCATAATCGCATGCAGATCTTGGCTGCAATAAGATAGTGGTCGGAGTCAATGTTGACCCCCCCGAAATGTACGCACATCTAGAACACTGGAGGCATGCCTTCCGTCGATTACAACATGATCAATTTAGTTACGCGTTTTTTGACCCGAGGACAGCCAGATGGCCTTGTGGATATCAAGGTGTTTAAATCTGGTGCTAAGAACTACCATGTCTCGTGCCACGGCGAAGTCGATCATTCTTAGACCGTTGTTCGTGGAGGTCTCATGAAGACTGAACTTCCCTTCCGGCTTTCGCATTAAAATCGTCGAGGACTATTTTCACGTCATGGACCGGAAGGTGGTCGTATACGTCCTCAAGACTAGCGTAGAAAGTGTCCTTGACGGCTTCGTCCTTTTCCTCCGTTGGGGCGTGCGCGCAAATAAGGCCGATGAAGAAATTTTTGCCTTGATGCGGATCGTGGCCAATCTTTCGTTCACTGTTGTGAACCGGGAAACAAGGTGGCTTAGTTTTCGCCTAATGATGAACCCACATCCGAATTCACATTTCTCCGCATGGCAGCTGTAGTAGATATCGCAGTGTGCTTTTTTAGAGCAGCCCTGCTCTTTCCATAGCATATACTGGATGTCACAGCTGGGCCACGGAGACATATTTATTAGAGTAGCTCATACGTAATTTAAATCGACAATCAGTTATTTTTTTTTTTTTTCTTTTATGATTACATTGAGTCTTTCGTTCATTACTCTGAACGTACAGTACTGCCTAAAAATTTGCATCTGATTGTAGCTATTTTTTAGAACATTAGCATACTTTTAAGGCATTTCTCCAATTCAGTTTTGATAAATTCAGAAAGCAGACTGATTTTAGTTAAGGTTCATTGAGCAAAATTGTACTGGTTTATTCAAGAGTTTATTTTGAGTTCAGCGGCAAAACTCAATTTTGTAATGGAAACTCAAACTAAACTCTCTGTGAAGACTAGCATGTATAGCTATTAATAGAGTGCATAAAAAGTATTGCCAGCTCTTCGTCCACTCTCTCTTCGACTCATGGTACAATAAAACAAGGTAGATGCTTGGCTTAGAGCCGAGTGTCACAACTGTCAAACATAAAAATGCAAAACAACACTGAGCGGAGACTCAGTTTGTCAAGTGATGGAAAATTATTGCATTGGTTTTGACAATTCTGACACTGAAAAAAAGCATGATCAGTACTATTACTGCGTACTCACGTTTAATTTTTGGTGCTATTGCTTATTCTTTTAGCATTCATATTTCAATTCTCTTGTTGTAGAAAAGCATACGTATGACAAAAAGAATATTCCTTGGAATTGGAAGGCAAAATGATTATTCTAATGCTTATTAAATTGTTTTATTTGTTTGTTGTTTGTTTTAAAGTTTGCAAGCTAATAATATTTCCATTTAATATATGATATGTACATTTTTTATAGGAAAATTTTTTGCTTATTAGGCTGGGACGAAAAAACAACAACACCGCAGGGTCAGGTGCAAAAAACTAACTAGCTAGAATTTCAATTAATTAAAATCGATAAGATGAAATATTGCCAGCATATCTACCACTAGAATCTTCGCATTTGTGTTGAAGAATTAATCGCTGTGGAATTGTAAACGAATAATTTTTCGAAACATCCGTCAGACATATCTCTTTCGAATCGTAATCAATATCGAATTCGATTGTTAATATCGCGAACTATTCGTTAATTTTTAAATTATAGTGCTTGAAGTAGTAGAATTTTTGTGATAAAGTTGGAGTTTCTTCTATACATATACATGTCCGCATTACTTAGCATTAAATATCGTCGAAAATGCAACATAAGAGCTTTTGACCACGAAGCGAAGGCTTAGTGGTCCTAACTGCGGTTGAAATTTTGTGATTTTTTTAAATTAAAAATATTTACAATCATACCGACAGTTTTGGTTTTTTTTTTTAAGAAAATTTGGAAATAAATTATATAAATAAAGCCCGAGTAATAATCGATTAATGCTTATTTTGGATAAACAATAAATTTGTTTTGTCATCAATTCTATGGAATAAATTGGAAGATGTATGCTTTCTTTCGGGTTTGTTGCTATTTTGTTCGCTTTGATGCAAGGGAGGTAATGGTGCGATGGTAGCACGTTTAACTTGCAGCTAAATTGTACACGGTTCGATGCGAGTACAGAAAGGGAAAAGTGCATTATTCCCGACACAGGTTTTGCAACAAATTATTTTTTTTAAATATTTATAAATAAAAATATAATAAAAAAAAAGAAAACATCAAGATCTGTCATCTGTCATCAAATTAAAATAATAAATCCTCTTGATAACCAACTGTGTAACGAAAGTAAAAAAAAACTGCGATTGAATTCTATACGTGAATATTGAACTTTTCAGTCACTGTCTATAAACAAAAGGGACAATTGATATTTCCCATGATATCGCCATGTTCAAAATACTAGTTGGCTTTATGAAAAAATACAGTTCTTGAACTACTAGTGGTATGAAGTCAGTCTGCTTTTTATCCAGTTGGTTGCACTGAAGCAGGGAATGTTAATAAAATAATTAGTAATCTTCTCAGAAATTCCATTTTTGGGTAAAATTTTCACATCTACTGTGCGTGGCGAGCACACACAAATGGATAATGGTGGTTGAAGTTATGGAAGTTCAACTGTATTTGTAAAACATTTCTCATTTCAAACAGATTTCGCAAAATTTACAAATATTTGGTTTGGCAACTCTGCTAAGAACATTGAAGTTTGTGGTTTTTCAATTTTAAATATTTTCTAATGAATTGCCTTGCCTCATAAACTTTTGTCTATACAAACAGTGCTATTTTTTTTCTTGTATTTTTTTGGACTCACCTGTCCATGATGCTCGCTACATTGCCACCCTGCGCCCGCCAATACATGCCTGGTTGTGCCGATTGTGATTGCTTTAGACTGCAGGGTGGCGACTTGATGCGCACCGAAGTCGAGTGCTGGCGCAAAATACTGCGAAAACTATTGCTGTGGTGAAAATTTGATGTTGTTGTTGCTGTCGTTGTGCTGCTGCCACCATTCGAATAATTCGATGATGATGAATTGCGTTTTGTGGTGTTCTCAACCGCACCCACAGCAATGTTACCGCCACTGCCTCTGCTAGAGCAACCACCAACTCCAGCGACGCCAACTGTTGTGTTGTTGCTATGCGTGTGCATTTGACGTTGTTGCTTGTCACAGTCGCTGCTTAGGTTGCTGATGCTGCTGCTGTTAAAGTTGCGATTCGTATCGCTAACGCAGTATTTGTTGTAATTGTTACTGTTGTTGATGAAGCTGCTGTGCATTTGCAGCTGTTGCTGGCTGTGCTGCGGACGTATTGTGAAACGACCGCCAAGTCTGTAAAGTGATAGAAGAAGAGTACTGAATGAGCTTGTCTGTGTGATTGTGTGAGTTAGTTGCTAAAAAAAAAGCGCAAAATAAAAGCAGCAATTTTTCATGAAATTCAAGATGCAGCATTGAAATTGCATAGCAGGAAGTTGCAAGTGCAAAAAGTAGCAGATGTGAAAATTCGAAATTTTTGTAAGGTGTACATGTGTGTGATGCTTGCAGATGCGTGCCATTGTGTCGGTTGTCGCTGTGTTCTTAATAGATTTTCATATTCAGTTGCTTGTTTGGAGATTTGCATAGTGATTGAAAGACAGGTGTGATTTAAAGCTGCTCAACACGTTGGAATCGCATTCATTTTCTTTTCTAAATTTTTTTATTTCAATTTGAGCGACATTGTGTTGCACATCTTTGCAGCATGCTGTGGTAACCATGGTTGGCAATGATTTACAAAATGCAATAAATTGCAATTTGGCACTATTTTGTACAGCACTCGTTTCAAATTGAAATTCTTTTACACACTATGTAATTCAAGTTGCTGCAATTGCAGCTTTGTCGGTGGCGGTGCAGAATTTAAAAATCAAAAAATCGACACAAAAACATAAAAATTTTTATCGTAATTTTACGATATTTTTAAAATTTCCAAAATCTTAAAATTTTTTGGTTGCTTTTGTTCTAAAATATCTTTTAAAGTCACTCATACACTTGCTTTTATCTTATTTACATTATATTCTTTATCGTAAATGTACGATATTTTCAATTTTCGTATCAATTTAAAAACAAAAAATATTTTAATTTTTCAACATTTTCTGTTTAATTGATGTTAATACTGAAATCACTTCATTGCTTTCAACTCACCGTCTAAATAGCTCGCTTTCCGGATGTTCAGCCGCAAAACGTGCCTTCTTTCGCAGCAGTGGTATCGTCAATGCATACGTCGTAACCATCATTAACATAGGTACATAAAATGCAACTAAAGATCCGAATACAAAAAAAGCTCGATTGTTTATCACACAAATATTTGGCTCTGGCATAATATTTTTTGTATTGATGAGACCTGCATCGGTAAGTGAGAAAAAAAAAACATTTAAATAAAAACCCATAAAATCGGCTGTGCGCTTATTTACCTAGCACTGTGATTGAGCTGGATACCATCATCGCCATTACCCAGACTATGGCTATTTTAATGCCAGCCAAACGTTTTGTGGAACGATGCCGCGCACCAAGCGGATTACGTATGCCCAAATAACGTCCAAGACTAATGAAACACATGTGCAGTATGCTAGAGGAACATGCCAGGACATCGCACGTAACGTAAATGTTGCACCACGTAAAACCGAGTGGCCAATATCCTTTGCAGAAGACAGATAAAAGAGAAATTAAATTGTAAATATGTTAAAATGAATAAAAAATGGGGCAACATGTTTAAAATCACTAACAACAAACAAATAAAAAAAAAACTTCAGAGTACTTGAAAAAATTAGCAATAGTTAAATCACCTAAGTTGGCTTGGGTAAAGAGAATTATTATTGTTTATTGTTTTGCTTTGAAAGCACATACTACGATACCCTGCAAAAAAAAAATATTTGATTCACCTAAACCAAGTATATAATATATTAACCAATATTATAGGTTAACCACCGAAAATTCGACATTTTATCAAAATGGTTTGAAAATACTTTATTATCGAAGCCAGTTGCGTTATTATACATAGATTCTTCATGATTTATGATACGACATTACTGTATGAATACCGTGCAAAAAATTGTGCAATTATGTTGAATAACTCCGTCTAAAAAAAAACCATAGCATGGATGGCTTAAGCATAGTTTTGAGCTATTTTCAAAAAAAAAAAAAAGGTAAAACTCGGAAAAAAGTTATAAATGTTGAAACTTAATTTTTTTAAAATAATGTAAAAATTATAAAATATTTAGTTAGTTTATCGCCCAAAATAAAAATCAGCAAGTAAATATGTAAAACTTAGGCGTTTTAATGTAGAACTTAGGAGGCTGAAAACTGCCAAAGCCAGCTTATAAATTATACTATGTTTTTTGTTAATATAACATAAGCTTTTTTCTCAGTAGTAGATACAATATAGCGATTCTGGCCCAGGTGGAGCGGTGGAGCAAGCCGATGACGTCACTCCGGTACAGCGCCATCTAGTGGGGGCTTTTTGCTCAAATGTGCAAAGGTGTATGTCTTTGCTAAAAAGCTATTATGGTGTATGTCTTTGCTAAAAGCTATTATGGTGTATGTCTTTGCTAAAAGCTATTAAAAGTAGGCAAGTTTGGTGTATGTCTTTGCTGTAAGCTTTTAAAAATTGGCAAGTTTGGTGTATGTCTTTGCTAAAAGCTATTAAAAGTAGGCAAGTTTGGTGTATGTCTTTGCTGTTAGCTTTTAAAAATTGGCAAGTTTGGTGTATGTCTTTGCTTTATTTATACTTTTAAATTAGCAAGTTTGGTGTATGTCTTTGCTTTATTTATACTTTTAAATTAGCAAGTTTGGTGTATGTCTTTGCTTTATTTATACTTTTAAATTGGCAAGTTTGATGTATGTCTTTGCTTTAAACTTTTTAAAATTAACAAGTTTGGGGTATTTCTTTGCTTTAAGCGTTGGTCATAATTTTATACGCTACATTATCGGTAGTGGTAGTCAAGCGAGTTCTTATCAGTGTTTGCATGTTTTGTTTTTTTCTTAACCCTCGCATTAGTTATAGCAATGACTCAAAAAATAAATATATATTTATAAGACTTCTAACGTAGACTGCGTGGTGGCATACTTATCAGAGTTCGCATTAGTAAACGAAATACATAGCAATCAAGAAGTTTCTAGAAGCTTCGAGATGCAGAAACGTCGAGAACATTTTAGAAGTTGACATCACAAAAAAAAAAAAAAAAAAAAATTTTTTTAAGTCAAAGGTGTTAAGTCTCAAGCTTCATGGTGTGAGAGAGAGAGAGAGAGAGAAAGGGAGAGAGAGAAAGGGAGAGAGAGAATTTAATAGTAAGAGAGAGAAAGGGAGATAGCAAATAGCGCGATCCTATACAAAGAATACTTCAGAATCAACCTAACCTAAGCCAATGCCAAGAAGAGTCAGGGAGTTTCTAGAAGCTTCGAGATGCAGAAACGTCGAGAACATTTTAGAAGTCGACTTATGTTATTGTATGCCGATGACGTCACCCATACCCATCCTGGTACGGATTTTAATTTTATTTCATTTCAATTTCAATACTAATTTCAAGGTTAAAGTGATAAGAGCCAAGCTTTATAGTAAGCGCACTCATAACCCGCAAGTTCAAGATAAGGCAGCAATGGACAAGTTCAAACATGTTTTTTGTGTTACTTCTAAAATAAATAAACAATTTTTGCGGTCAAGTGCAAGGGCAAAAAAAAGAAGATAAGAATTTAAAGTTGATATGTCAAAAACTAAGCTAAGCTAACCTAAGCTAATATAAGCTAAGGCTGCGTTTATAGTGAACGCCCATAATCGGCTGCTTTTTTATAATGGTTCTTGTTGTTGTTGTTCTTACTGTTGCTATTGTTGTTCTTACTTATGTTGTTGTTTTTGTTGTTGTTGTTGTTCTTGTTCTTGTTGTTGTTCTTACTGTTGTTGTTGGTGTTGTTCTTACTCTTGTTGTTGTTGTGGTTGTTGTTGTTGATGAGGCTGTTTTACTAATAAAAATAGGCAATCTAAAGTTACTAAATAAATAGCTAAACTTCTTTATTAAAATATTATTTATATTAATTACACCACATTTTGAGCCCAATTTGGTCACATCTGTTGATAACCAAGATAAGCTATGGAAGCTACGTCCAATTACGGACCATCTCAAGTCAAATATGTTGAAGAACTATCACCCAACACAACATTTATCTTACGATGACAATGGACGACACGGTTGCAAGCAGTTTTTTAAAGGTAAACCAATCGGCCAAACGGTTACATGTTAAATTTTGACATATATCAAGGCAAGAACCCACGTTGTACCAATCCATATGATAAACGATTCGGAAAATGTGCAGCACCACTTATAACTATGATCGACGACTTTCAGATGATTTGAAAGGCCTTATTGAATATTTCATTCATATTGAATTATTGTTTGATTGATTATCGATATTGTGATTGATTGATTGATTATCGATCAGTTTTAGCCGGTAGCTGTTGAACAGTACAGACCAGTTTTAGCAGGTAGCTGTTGAACAGTACAGACCATTTTAGCCGGTAGCTGTAGAACAGTACAGACCATTTTAGCTGGTAGATGTAGAACAGTACAGATCAGTTTTAGCCGGTAGCTGTAGAACAGTACAGACCAGTTTTAGCAGTTATCTGCTAAACTGGTCTGTACTGATCAACAGCAACTGCTAAAACTGGTCTGTACTGTTCTACAGCTACCGGCTAAAATGGTCTGTACTGTTCTACATCTACCAGCTAAAATGGTCTGTACTGTTCAACATCTACCAGCTAAAATGGTCTGTACTGTTCAACAGCTACCGGCTAAAACTGATCGATAATCAATCAATCAATCACAATATCGATAATCAATCAAACAATAATTCAATATGAATGAAATATTCAATAAGGCCTTTCAAATCATCTGAAAGTCGTCGATCATAGTTATAAGTGGTGCTGCACATTTTCCGAATCGTTCATCATATGGATTGGTACAACGTGGGTTCTTGCCTTGATATATGTCAAAATTTAACATGTAACCGTTTGGCCGATTGGTTTACCTTTAAAAAACTGCTTGCAACCGTGTCGTCCATTGTCATCGTAAGATAAATGTTGTGTTGGGTGATAGTTCTTCAACATATTTGACTTGAGATGGTCCGTAATTGGACGTAGCTTCCATAGCTTATCTTGGTTATCAACAGATGTGACCAAATTGGGCTCAAAATGTGGTGTAATTAATATAAATAATATTTTAATAAAGAAGTTTAGCTATTTATTTAGTAACTTTAGATTGCCTATTTTTATTAGTAAAACAGCCTCATCAACAACAACAACCACAACAACAACAAGAGTAAGAACAACACCAACAACAACAGTAAGAACAACAACAAGAACAAGAACAACAACAACAACAAAAACAACAACATAAGTAAGAACAACAATAGCAACAGTAAGAACAACAACAACAAGAACCATTATAAAAAAGCAGCCGATTATGGGCGTTCACTATAAACGCAGCCTTAGCTTATATTAGCTTAGGTTAGCTTAGCTTAGTTTTTGACATATCAACTTTAAATTCTTATCTTCTTTTTTTTGCCCTTGCACTTGACCGCAAAAATTGTTTATTTATTTTAGAAGTAACACAAAAAACATGTTTGAACTTGTCCATTGCTGCCTTATCTTGAACTTGCGGGTTATGAGTGCGCTTACTATAAAGCTTGGCTCTTATCACTTTAACCTTGAAATTAGTATTGAAATTGAAATGAAATAAAATTAAAATCCGTACCAGGATGGGTATGGGTGACGTCATCGGCATACAATAACATAAGTCGACTTCTAAAATGTTCTCGACGTTTCTGCATCTCGAAGCTTCTAGAAACTCCCTGACTCTTCTTGGCATTGGCTTAGGTTAGGTTGATTCTGAAGTATTCTTTGTATAGGATCGCGCTATTTGCTATCTCCCTTTCTCTCTCTTACTATTAAATTCTCTCTCTCCCTTTCTCTCTCTCCCTTTCTCTCTCTCTCTCTCTCTCACACCATGAAGCTTGAGACTTAACCCCTTTGACTTAAAAAAATTTTTTTTTTTTTTTTTTTTTGTGATGTCAACTTCTAAAATGTTCTCGACGTTTCTGCATCTCGAAGCTTCTAGAAACTTCTTGATTGCTATGTATTTCGTTTACTAATGCGAACTCTGATAAGTATGCCACCACGCAGTCTACGTTAGAAGTCTTATAAATATATATTTATTTTTTGAGTCATTGCTATAACTAATGCGAGGGTTAAGAAAAAAACAAAACATGCAAACACTGATAAGAACTCGCTTGACTACCACTACCGATAATGTAGCGTATAAAATTATGACCAACGCTTAAAGCAAAGAAATACCCCAAACTTGTTAATTTTAAAAAGTTTAAAGCAAAGACATACATCAAACTTGCCAATTTAAAAGTATAAATAAAGCAAAGACATACACCAAACTTGCTAATTTAAAAGTATAAATAAAGCAAAGACATACACCAAACTTGCTAATTTAAAAGTATAAATAAAGCAAAGACATACACCAAACTTGCCAATTTTTAAAAGCTAACAGCAAAGACATACACCAAACTTGCCTACTTTTAATAGCTTTTAGCAAAGACATACACCAAACTTGCCAATTTTTAAAAGCTTACAGCAAAGACATACACCAAACTTGCCTACTTTTAATAGCTTTTAGCAAAGACATACACCATAATAGCTTTTAGCAAAGACATACACCATAATAGCTTTTTAGCAAAGACATACACCTTTGCACATTTGAGCAAAAAGCCCCCACTAGATGGCGCTGTACCGGAGTGACGTCATCGGCTTGCTCCACCGCTCCACCTGGGCCAGAATCGCTATATTGTATCTACTCTCAGTGTAGGAATATTTTTAATTTTCTGATAACTCTAAATTCGTAATGTGCTACCTCAAAAACCCCCTCATACACATTTTTGCGTTATTTTGAAGCATTTATAAAATTAGGTCTGCCATATTGGATACGCCATCCTGAATTTTGAAAATCTAACCTATTGCGAGTTATTGTTTGGTGGTTTAACATCGATTAAGTAACATTGATGCGGAAAAGATTCCAAAAAATAAAAAAACCCAAAACATTTCATTTTTATACCCCAACGCGTACTGCGTAAGGAGTATATTAACTTTGTCATTCCGTTTGTAACGCCAAGAAGGCGGCGTGGCAGGTATAGAAAAATATATATATTTTTGATCAGCATCATCTCCTGAGTCGATTTACGTGTGTCCGTCTGTCTGTCCGTCTGTCGACACGATTACAGCCGCAATTTCAAAGCTATCGCGATGAAATTCAAAATATAAGTTTATTTTTTAAAAAGGAAGATCAAGTTTGAAAATGGGTCAAATCGGATGAAAACCACGCCTACCTCCCTTGCAAAGTGACTTTATATTAACCGTAAAATGTCTTTAAAATCCACAAAAGTTAAAGATATGTCTTCAAATTTGGTAGGTGAGGTTCTCTTCAGTCTTAATCCTGGCTATGAAATTTGAAAAAATCGGATGAAAACCACGCCTACCTCCCATACAAAGTGGCTTTATTTTAAAAGTAAAATCTCTTAAAAATCTGCTCAAATTAAAGAAGTGTCTTGAAATTTTGCATATAGGCTTTTATGTATAACATAGACTACCACAATGATATTTGGCAAAATCGAATGAAAACCACGCCTACCTCACATACAAATTAGCTTTATTTTAAACGTTAAATCACTTAAAAATCCACAAAAATTAATGAAATGTCTTGAAATTTTGCACTTAAGCTATGACATATAATATAAACCATCTCTATGATATATGGCAAAATCGGATCAAAACCACACCTACTTCCCATACAAAGTGACGTCATCAAAATAGGAAAACTTTCGTTAATATATAAAACTGAATGTCATAGTGTATGACGTGGCTAAAGACTTCGAATATACTTTAATATGGTCGCGGGGGTATTTTAGCTTCGGTACCCTGCCGAAGCTCCACCCTTACTAGTTTTAATTAAAATGCGCCATATTGGTTTTTAAAGTCATTATTATGCAAATCTCACTGCACCAATAGAAAGAACGACCCACAAATAGTAGAATAGCTATGTATGTTTGGAATTTTTTACTTAAAATTTTTATGACACAACAAGTCTCAAACATCGTATGAATATTGTGCTCCTTCGAACTTAATGGATTAAAAAAAAAAATTATTACAATTTTGTGTTCAAAACGTGATATTTTGCAACTTTAAGAATTTTGTTTTTGTAGAAAGCAGTTAGTTGCAGTCATGAATTTCTATTCTAGAGTGCACTTCAACTAGTTGTTTAAGCATACATTTTTTTTCTTTCTGACTTATTAACTTTTTTTGCTTACAGCCTCTTGAAAATTTGAATTTTGAGAATTTCCCTGACATTCGGGTCAAATATCTCTGGCGAGCACGGGTTATTTTAAATTTATTCTCAATAAAGAACATAATAGCATTATTTTGCAGTTAAAATTTTAAGTTCGATATTTGCTTTGTTCGGAAGATACAACTTCGCCAGGTTAGAAACTTAGTTGTGCCTGCCTGTCCACAGCCAGAATAAAGGAGGATGGTTGTTTGTTGCATACGTCCTGCAAACGTAAAAACTGATAGGGCCAACCAAGAGCTCGTGGTGGCGCCCATCTTGGTAGCAGGTCATATTCGGCATATCGATATGAAACAAGCCTGCGAAGGCATAGCAATTGACCTTAAATTGGTACGGCAGTAACTGAGGGAAGTGTAGAAATGGGTTGTGAAACTTGGGTTCTCATACTGAGCACGGCAGTCCCTAAGAACAGTAGTCTATACTCTGTCTGGATGTTGAAATCCGGACTGTCAGAATAAGAGTGTTATTTGCGAAGGTCCTCCAAAGTAGGTACCAGACATGTGCAATAATTTGCAGTTGAGCCGGCAGCTGGGAATTATTAAAATAGCCCTTTCAGTGCTGATTGAGCACGGTCACGCATAAGAATGCACTTTTTCATAATTGCATTTGTGTATTTTTGGTCTTTTTGCGGGGATGTTGTGGATCCTCATTGACGGGATCGAGTTGCCCAGATGACTGTCGTGAGCTGGCCCTTCGGGGAATCTCGTACTGGTTGTGGTTGTGTGAATGCTACACAGGTCTAGATTGACCGGCGGGGTCGCGCAATGGTACTGAAGTCTAAACTGGTACTGCTATAACGGGCAGTATGTAAATTATTGCATAATGCTCCTAATCAGCAGGGCACTGGGTGATGCTTTGTGTTTGTGAAACAGCTTCCATGTTCGTGTTGCCACACTGGATGCCCCGTATGTTTTAAAACATAAACGGGTCTGTGTTGTAGTACAACACATAAGTTCTGGTTGTCTGTTTCATGAACTATTACCCGAGGTCTGGAAGACCCAAGTACTTAAGCCGTGCGGCAGGCGTACTTGTCAAACCGGATTCTAATTGTTCGGAAGATACAGCACTTCAAACTTCGTGAAAATTCACCACGTAGTGTGTATATTAGGTTATATGGTTTTTTTTTACAAATTTCAATGATGTATGGTTGTTGATTGGCTCCAAATGGCAAAAGAACTACTCTTTCTTTTTATACCTCAACGCGTACTGCGTAAGGGGTGTATTAACTTTGTCATTCCGCTTGTAACGCCACTAAGGAGGCTTGGCAGGTATAGAAAAGTATATATATTTTTGATCAACATCACCTTCTGAGTCGATTTCCGTGTGTCCGTCTATCCGTCTGTGTGTCTGCCTGTCTGTCTGTCGACACGATTACAGCCGTAATTTTAAAGCTATCGCGATGAAATTCAAAACATAAGGTTTTTTTAAAAAAATCAAGTTCAAAAAAGGAGCTTAATCGGATGAAAACCACGCCTACCTCCAATACAGAGTGACTTTATTTTTACAGTAAAATCTCTTAAAAATTCATAAAAATTAAGGAAATGTCTTGAAATTTTGCACATAAGCTTTGATCTTTAATTTCAATCCTGACTATGAAAACCGGATGAAAACCACGCCTACCTCACATACAAAGTAGCCTTTTTATTAATGTAAAATCTCTTAAAAATCCACAAAAATTAAGGAAATGTCTTGAAATTTTGCACATGAGCATTGCTAATTAATATAAACCGTCTCTACAATATTTGCCAGAATCTGATGAAAACCACGACTACTTCTCATATAAAGTGGCTTTATTTTACACTAAAATCTCTTAGCAATCCACAAAAGTTAAAGAAATGTCTTGAAATTTTGCACATGAGCTTTGGTATATAACATGAGCCATATCTATGATATGCGGCAAAACCGGATGCAAGCCACGCCTACCTCCCATACAAAGTGACGTCATCAAAATAGGAAAACTTTCGTTAATATATATATGTAACCCGACATAGATCGTGTATGTCGGGGCTAAAGACTTCGAATGTACTTCAATATGGCCGCGGGGGGATATTTTAGCTTTGGTACCCTGCCGAAGCTCCATCCTTACTAGTTTTGTTTCCGATACATGGGAAAGGCCATATACATCGAACCGTTTTTGATGTCGTTTTTTTTAATGTCATTTTTAGCGCCCTCTATATAAAAGCCTGAAAATTCTTTTTTAAAAAAAGTATTTTTATAACTACTATTATACTATTATATAAAATTGAAGTGGACATTTTTGTTTCCAGGTAAACTCCAAAAGTACTGGATCGATTTTTATGAAATAAGCTTTAAAATGTCATATTTGTGCTATAGCACATCTTAGGGGCCCGTTTAGTTTCGAATTTTAACAATAAGTATGTTTAATTAAAGCGTTAATTTTTTAAAGAAATCATCCCCAGCAGTTAGATTCAAATATAATTATTGTATTCTATAAACTTTTTGTACCCTATGAATGGGGAAAGGGGGGCTTGCACTCCTAAATTCGCCTTGGCTATGGGCTTGCTTATGAGTTTTTTTTGTAATTGTTAGGAGGACGCTCATATGAAATAAGAAAAAAGTGTATCCCCAAACGTTAACGAGAAATTGTATCATTTCATGCCAAATTAAAAGCCAATGCAAGTTAACTTATTTATTTCGCAATTTTTTTTAAAGTGTGTCCCAGAAGTCATGTTACTTACTTAGGTGGCGCCTACAATCGTAAGTCGGTTTTCGCCTGGTGTAAGAAATTGCACCAGCCATTTCTGTTTTGCGCTTGCTGGCGCCAGTTGGAAGCTCCAAGTTTCGTCAGGTTGTCCTCTACTTGGTCCTTCCAACGGAGATGCCGTCGTCCTCTTCTGCGTTGTCCGCCGCTGGGTACCGAATCGAATATTTTCTTCGCTGGAGCGTCGTCTTCCATCCGCTCAACATGACCTAGCAAGCGAAGACGCTCGATTTTTATGCGCTTTATAGCTCATACAGCTCATCGTTCCATCGTATTCAGTACTCGCCGTTGACGCAGATTGGTCTGCAGATTTTATTCCCAAAATCTTTTCATCAGAGCTGGTCAACGTCCAGGTTTGTGTGGCATACATATAACAGGACGGGCATAATTAGTGGATTATAGAGCGTGACTTTTGTTCGTCGAGAGAAGGCTCTGCTTCTCAATTGCCTACTGAGCACAAAGTAACACCTGTTGGCAAGAGTTATCTTTCGTTTTATCTCTCTACTGATATCGTTGGTGGAGTCAATGCTGGAACCGAGGTAGACGAAGTCCTTCACAACTTCGAAGGAGGTGTTGTCAACATTGACGTGGGTGCCAATACGCTGGGACTGCTTGTTTGTTGACACCAGATATTTCGTCTTATCTGCGTTTACTGCAAGACCCATGCGACTCGACTCTTTTTTTAAATTGGAGAATTCTGCACTGACTTCGCGTGTGTTATGGCCAATGATATCAATATTATCAGCATACGATAGCAGCATAACCCTTTTATAGAATACGTTGCCGCTTTGTCTCAGATCAGCAGCTCGAATGATCTTCTCCATTGTAAGATTAAAAAAGTCGCACTGGTCAATAGTGGGGAGAGGTTTTAACTACGCTGCTGGTGTTGCTCAGTGTCATCCTGCAAAGACGGATTAATTTTGCAGGCATACCAAATTCAGACATAGTGGAGTATAGGTGATTCCTTATTGGACTGTCGAAGGCGGCTTTGTAGTCGACAAAAAGATGGTGGGTGTCGATTTGCTTTTCTAGGAGCTTTTCCAAAATTTGTCGTAGCGTGAATATCTCGGTTCTAGATTTTCCAGGTCTGAAGCCACACTGATAAGGTCCAATCAGTTGGTTTACGATGGTCTTCAGTCTTTCACATAATACGCTCGAGAGGACCTTATAGGCGATATTTAGGAAGCTTATCCCACGGTAGTTGGCGCAAATAGTAGGATCGCCTTTCTTGTGAATTGGGCAGAGTACACTGAGGTTCCAATCGTTTGGAATGCATTCTTCCAACCATAATCTGCATAGAAGCTCGTAAATGCATTTAAGTGCCAGAACTGACTTATATATTAATTTTTTAATAAAATGCATTTTTTTGTTGAAATGTCTGTGAGTCATATACACAGATGTGTCAGATGTGAGTCTGATCCACGTAAAAGTTTGTCTTAAATGCCTTTTTAAACATTCGAAGGGTTATTGCAAAAATAAAATAATACCAACAATGGAAATAAAGATAGTTTGTTTCTGAACAGAAAAAATGTGTGACAATGTGACAATCAAAAATCCAGCCAGCACTGATTCGCTGATAATGGGTTAAAGACTTTTTACATATAAAAAATTTTTATGAAATGAGTTAATTATTTAAGGGCACTTATACGTATAGGCCACTTATATCTATTTTTTCTGAAAAATTTCTTATGGGAGAATTACGAAATAACGGGTTAAGGTATTGATTTAAAAATGTTCGTATATTTATTTTTAAAAAATTTACAAAATTTAATTTTAAAAAATAAAACACAAAAAATAAATTTTTTTTTTTGTTTTTGACGTCATTTCAACGTCACAATAAAGTCTTTGAGGCAGTATTAAAAAAAAAAACCGTGAGCAAGATTTCTCAAAAACTATTCGGCAAAATTTCCAAATCCGAGATATTCTGCCCTCCATAAGCGACCTGCTTTTCTTGGTGCCTCAGAGATTTTATTATTTCGAAGAAATTACTTCACAAAAAACAAAAAAAAAAATGTTATTTTTTTAAACCTCATCGGTTCCTCGTATCAATTTGATACAATTTTTGTCTTTCAAGTTGAATAAAAAAAAAACTGCCAAATGGAAAGAACCGATTTTTGGGAAAATAGCATGATTTTGCCTGTAGAATCCGGCTAATGAGTTTTTAATGTTCGGACATTTCTGGTTTTACCTGAGACGAAATAGTTACGAATCGATCCCTCGTATCCACTTGATACAATACATCTGCCGATGGTTACTGCAGTTGTTTTTTGGGTTAGGTTCGTTTTATTTAATTTTTTTGTTTTCAGAATGTTCTTGAACCCACACGAGTGAAGATTGAATTGATTTTGTTTGAAGTGATTAGTGATTTTAGTGAATTTTGAAGTGATTTTTATCTGCCGAATACTTTCATTGCGTTATACATATACTCAATTGATTTAAAAAAATCTACGTGAAAACCGTCAAAGAGACGAATATGATATGGATTTCGAATCTGGAAGTGAAGCAGAAGAATCTCCAGTAGATAGTGACGATCCATTTCACAATGGAGGATGATGCGTTGCAGAAATGAGTGAGCATTCTGATGAATACGATGTTGAGCTACTGGAACAAAATGTGGCAGAAGAATTGCCATAAATGCGACAGCAAAATATTTGTCAAAAAATAAAAAAATTCAATATTCATCGGAGCCATTTGAAAATAACCGAAGAAATTCATATAGGCGCGCTGATAATATTGCCCGTCTTCTCTTTTTGTGCTTCATATTCAGTGTATGTTTCTTTTAGTTGTTGTTGTAGGACCAAAACTAGTTGCAGCTGCTCCTGCTGTAGATGTTTTGTCTGCATTTGATTTGTTTCTGCGACCGATAGAAAATACTATTTTGAATATGACGAATTTATATGGTTTGCGGAAATACAAAGAAGAATGGGAACAAATAGATACGGATACTCTACATGCTTACTTCGGATTGCTACTGCTTGCTAGTGTGTGTGAGAAACCGGTCGACCAATATTTCGAGACACAATGTCACTGAAGACGTTCAAAAAAATTCATGGATGTATCAGATTTGACGATTAAGAAGAACGTAATGCCAATACTACTTCTGTCCGTGATAAATTGGCACCGATACGCACCATATATGAAAAATGGAACCATAATTTGCAAGTTGTATACATTCCAGGCAAAAATGTTACAGTAGATGAACAGCTAGTTCCATTTCGTGGACGCTGTCCGTTTCGACAATACATACCGTCGAAACCGGCTAAATACGGCATAAAGATTTGGATTTTGGCCGATTCAGCTACCTGGTATGTTTACAACACGCAAATTTATGTTGGTCGCAATCGCAATGCCGCTCCAGTGCGCAATATTGAGCGCCGTGTTGTTTTGGATTTTGTAAATGGGCTGTCGGAGAGGAATATCACACGCGACAACTTCTTCACATCTTATGAACTGGCTGAAGAGTTACATAAATGCCGAATGACTATTCTGGGCACTATACGGAAAAATAGGACCGAAATTCCTCCAGTATTGTTGGATATGAGGAAAAAACCTGTGTTTTCGAGCGTTATTGTATATGACCACAAATTACAAGCCATTTTACTGTCCTATGTGCCTCAGTGTTATAGATATGTTACACTGCTCAGAACATGGCACAATGCCGTCATTATAAGTGAAAATGCTGAGAAGAAACCGAATCTAATTCAGGATTATAACAAGACCAAGAGTGGCGTGAACACTATGGTCCAGATGGCCCAGAGAACTGCAAAACTCACATAAAAATATTCATACGTAATCAACACTGTAATAATCATGCCTCTGCGTTCAATCGATCAGACTTGCTCGAATGCATACACTCGCTGTTGAGTTAAATTCAATCAAACCATGTGCTTCGTGTTGGCTCAGTGATTTTAATCAACGGACGTCTTCGGATACATATTTCATGCTTGTTCGTTGGGCTCAACAACGATTATTTTCATCAAGAATGAAACGCAAAAAGCAAAAATCAACACGTATGAGTTTGTTCGTGTGCAGACAGAGATAGAGAGAAAAAGAAAACGGAAAGAAGAAGAAGGGTGAAGTTTTTATAACGATTGACTGCAAACAACTAAATTTAACTATTTCTTTGGGTTCCCATTTACGAAACACATATCCGTATACACTTCAACGCCAATACTCAAACATGTGAATTCAATTCGTCAATCTGCTCACACAAGCAATGCCTTCAGCAGCATCATTTTATTTTATTCAACGCCAACACTCGTTCAATCAAACATGTGAGTTCGATCAGACGAACTCAAACTCAAACTGACACAAAACACGCGTTCGCCAGTAGTGTGCTGATTTTATTCAACGCTGAAATTTGTTGAATGAGTTGAGTTGAGTAAGAATTTTTAGTGAATGATTTAATCAAGCAAAAAGTGAGTTTTGCAGTTCTCTGCTACCTACACCTGCAAAAGGAAGATAAATCGGTGGCCAATGGCAGTATTTTGCAACATGTTGGACGTGAGTGTATAGCGTAAATTTCGATATTTCCGGCATGGAAAAACAACAAAACCAATAAAAATATACGTCGTCGAATATTTATTGAGGAGCTTGGAATGGCTCTTGTGCAAAAACACATAGAAAAGCGGAAATCTCAGCCTCGAAGGCTCAATATTGAAGCACTACCGGCGATTATCCATTTGCCAAAAACTACGAAACGCGGGCGTTTGCTACATATGTACATATAAAAACAATAAAAATTTGTATTCAAATCGTTGTGATTAGGGCATGCAATTTTGGGTGGTTTTCACGATCCCGGGATTTTCGGGATTGAAAATTTCAATCCCGGGATCCCGGGACTAGTCCCGGGATTGCAACTCTACTGAAGAAAGATTAAAATAGTTTTTATAATTCAAAAATTTAGTTTTATTTACAATAAAACATTCGTAATAAAAATCTAAACTCGATTTCTAACTTAAAGTTAAGTGAATGTGGAAGCTAATTGATTACATACGTGCACGTTTGCCATCTTATTAACATTAAAATGATTTATATTGTTATTTTATGACTTATTTTTATTAAAATTACCTTTAAACTTTAAATACAGAAGTAGACACGGTTTTGTTTTTTGTAAGGTTATTGAAAGAAAATCTTCTACAAATTTCAATAGAAATGAAACGCAATAATTGGTTTTTAAACATTTATATTTCATAAAAGGATATTCAAACAAAATTCTTAAAAATAATATAAAAAGGAACAAGTCGAGATCAAGTTTTAAAATAACACAACGAAAAGTAAATTGTATTCTGCAATTTTAAAAATATTTTCAAAAGAATTATAACAAAAGTAACTATTTCACTATATTATATTAAGATAATACATTAAATAAAAATAATTTAAAAAACATAACCTCTTAAATGTGTCATGAAAAAATTTTATAGGTGATGAAGTGTTTGAAAATAACTTCTGAGAAAAATTAATGCCTCTAAGCTGTCGTCTCCGAGACTTGAACGAATTTTGCTTACAAAGTACCCTGCCGAAGAAAAGCACCTCTCTGCCTCGACACTAGTAGGCGGAACCGTCATTAAAAACCTATATGCGACTTCCAGTTATTCCCCACGACTACCGCCATTTATAAATATGTCCATTTCTCTTTGAATTTTTTCTGACAACTTCATATTTACTCTCTTGGTTGGTTTGTTGGAACATTTCTTTAAAACGTTTTGCAATTTTTCTTTTAATGGCTGATTTTGTGTTTCGGTTTCCTCTTGCATTTCGTTGTCTTCACAGACTTCCTGATTGGTGTCATTATGATGGAGTCTTTTAATAAGAACTTTTAGCTGGGCTTTGATAGTTTTTTTTTCTGCATTTATAGTTAGGATCTGTTAAAAAATTCAACATGTCTGACAGCTCCGTTCTTCGCTGTTGAATTCTATTTTGCAAACTCTCTGTCACTTCTTTCCCTAAACTAGTTTTTATGTTCTCAATTTCATTTATCATAAATTGTATTGCAATATCGGCTGTGTACAAGTTCATATCACGTTGGCATAAGGCCTCAACAGTTACTTTAATTGGTTGCAAAACTCTTACTAACTCATTTATTTGATCAATTTCTTTATCTGAAAATATTGGCATTCTTAAATCTATCATTGTTTTCTGAATTGAATTTTTTAGCTTGAAAAAGCGTTCGAGCATATCAAAAAGGCTGCTCCACCTCGTTTTCAAATCTAATATCAGTCTTAATTCTTTCCCAATATCATTTTTTATGTGTTTTTGTAGTGCGTCGTTTTTTAAAGGCGATTTTTTGAAGGAACGAACTACTGATCTGATCTTGGTTATGAGTGCGTAGATATTATTCTTTGTAGTGAGCTCCTGAAAGTCGTCATTAGGACAAAACTGAATGCTGTCAAAATTTTCAGCTTCATCGTCATCACTTTCTTCTACAACATGTGCTGAAGGTGTAATAGATCTTGATTTTTGCTGATACAGGACATCGATCACTGCCAATTGTATGCCGTGAGCAAGGCAAAGCTGTTGATTGGGAGCAATGAGTTTGCCGACTTTAACCATTAAAGCGGCACCATCCGTAGTAATGGCAACTATGTCTTCTTTTAAACTCAGTTTAAATTTTTTTAAATGGTCTTCCAAGACTTGGACACACACTTCAGCCGTAAATGAATTGCGAAATCTTACTATTCCAATGTTGAAAAACTTGTCAGTGGCCATTACATTAATATTAATGAAGTGCTTGTTCGACGTTGACGTCCACTCATCAAACACTAGTGAAAATCTTTCGCCTTTAAATTTCATGGACTGAAGTTCCTCAATGGTTCTATCTTTTATTTTATTGAAAAAGTTCACCACATGGCTTTTAATAGAACTTGCAGATCTTGGAACATCAAATCCTCTAGCCTGAAGAGATTCCCTCAAATCTTTTGACGTCACAAACACTGAAAAAGGCAAGCCATCAAGAGCTGTCATGCGAGCAAGGACGGCGTCCAGGGAATTATCCTGCTTCGCCACAAAAAAATCGGTGCACTTTCTCTGCTTTGAGTTAATGTCTTGGCTGGTGCTCGGCAGATGGTCAGCTGAGTCCTCACTTTGACGCTTTATAGAAATTTTATGCGTTTTTAAATGCGTGATGAGACCTTTTGTTGATCCTCCCTTTGTCTTCAGTATAGCTTGGCATTGCTTCCATTTCGCAGTTTCATTTTTTATTTCTGGTAGAAAAAAAAACCTAACCGAACTTTTATCTTCCGATTTACTTTTGTGCAAGATGAATCGTTCGTCCGCCTTAGCACCTGAGAAATCTGTTGAAAATATGATAATTGTAATATTTTTGTACAGGTTTTAAGATAATCACTCCAAAATACCATTCATTTTAAATAAAAAATATGCTTTTTATTCTTATACTGCTGAAATCATCAAACATTGTTTTGCAAAGCAGCAATTCATTAATTTCCGTTTTAGGTTTTATTTTGAAGTATTATAAATTACCAGATTTAAATATCTTTAAGTTATTTATATTTATGATACATTTAAGAACTAGATTTGAGTAGAAAAGAACTAGATTTAAGTAGAAAATATGGAAAATTGATCGCAGCTTGCTCGTTTTCCGAATGTATGAAATAGTTTAAAAATTGCTTGTCATGCTATTAGAGAAGGTAGCGGGTAAGAAAAAAGTCATCGATTATCGCCAGTACACTGGTGCTGATAACACGACCCAGTCTGTCATATCATATCAAAACGACATCGAAACAAGCTTACGATAGCGAGAATATTCTTCGATATGAACACGATGTTAAAATTTTAAAAGTTTTATATAAAACTATTTATACATACATTTTTGTTGAAATTTAAACCAAATGTCGAAAACTCGATGGCAATCCCGGGATCCCGAAAATCCCGGGATATTCAATTTGAAATCCCGGGACTTTCGGGACCGTTAAAAGTCCGGGATCCCGGGATTGGATCCCCTAGTTGTGATCATCATTATGATATTTGCGAAAAATGCGTAATAAGCGCACATAGCCACAAAAATAAGCATTTTTGACATTTTTCTCTTTCAAATTTTCATTACTTATAAATGTATTTTCTAAATTTAAATTTATGAAAACAATAAAATAGAACTACAAAAATATAAAACAAACAGTTTTTTTTTTTTAATTTTTAAAACGATTTTCTTAACTTTTTTTTTGAATGTGTATCAAATTGATACTATGAGACCGATTCGATGCATTTCCTCGGGAACCGATGAGGGCTTAAACAAAATACTTCTTTAAAAATATATACACAACTTTTTTAATTAATATCTTTAACGCTCATTTTGTAATCCTCTCGTAAGGCACACTTAAATTTTTCACCGAAATGGATATAAGTGCCATTAAAAAGGATCCCAATTATTGTTGTAATTGTTTCGCAAATTAAGTTTTATATCAGATGCTTTGCTTTTGATATAAATTGAAGCTCCAAGAAATTCTTGGTTTTATCTACTCTGATCTATAAATGTCTTGCACACAATTAATAAAAAAAGAAATACTCAAATAATCATTAAGACGTTGTGAAATTGATTGAAATGCATTTCAATTGAATTCGAAATGTATTTTAATTTAAACAACTTTCTAGTCTTAGATGTTTTATTGTTGAATGTTTAAAAAGATGAACTTGATTTCAGGAATAAATGCTTATATTCGTTTATATGATATTCTTTTTCCGCCAAATTACTTAATTTGATTGCTTTAAGGGTCCAATTTTGATAGTCCCATTATGGAGACTACTACTTTAAATTACAATAAAAATTTATCAAATTATAAGAGACCGTTGCGAAAACTGTTCTAGCTTTTTATGGTTTATGTTGATTTTTTATTAATGATCCACATGTTTTTAACATTATTTTTTTTTTTTGGATGTGTTTTGTTTTCTCTTCTAAGAAATAAAATTTGTTCAAGCAATCTCCCACACACACACACACACACACACACACACACACACACACACACACACACAAAGTGCTATTAAATGTGTATCCTTGTAAAGCGTTCTGCTTACATGTGATGACATTTGCTGTAGCAGATGATATGTGATTAATTTTTTTTTGTATATTTTTGTGTTTATCCTTATAAGGACAACAACCTACGTTGTCCGGCAAGCTGTGTTCTTTTTGTATTAATCGAGTCTGATAGACAGACATTCAATTCGTAGTTTTTTCTTTTTCAATAATGGCAAATTCTTATAATTTTCCACTCACTTGAACTTGGAATTTGCTGCCATTATAGCTCGAAACAGCGTCTTATTAGAATTAAACGCAGCCCATTTAAGCTGAAGTAGCAAAATTTCAAGAGTTTTTTTTGCTTTGTACATTTTGTCGTTGAGTGAAATAAGCTCGTTAAAAATAATACTATTAAGTTAAGGTCTAAAAAGCTGTCATCTTGATATGGGCTGAACAAGTTTTTCGTTGATCGACAAATAACATACTTAAACGACCAAAATCTTCGATTTCTGAGAGTTCTTAAAACATGCAGTTTGCCGGAAATATAAGCATGTCGTATTAAGCTCTTTTAATAAAACAGAAAAAAAAAAAATTCAAATATCTTTCATTATTAGTCAAAAAATCTTCTATGATTTATTTATGCATACGTTTTGTATGCTTCAGTACCCCAGCAAATCCTCAACTCCCTAAGAACTCAAACTCCATGAGAACTAAGTTTCTGACCAAGAACAAAAAAAAAAAGATTACTTTTTTGTCTTTAAGCTTGGCTAAAACTGTTTTCATACCATTTTATTTTTTTTTTCAAAAAAACATGAATTTGAACATTTATTTTAATGCTGCTTTTATAGGCCTTGTTTTCTTTGTTTTATGCAAATGTTGTTTAATTTTATTTGCTTCTTTAAAAGTTTTGTCAGACATTTAGTCCAGCTGTGATGAACCTTTTGTGCTGATCATTTATATGTAAATAAAATATATTTTGACATTTAATATTAAATTCGAAACGATATGGAGGCTATTGAGGCCAAAAAACCAACTTATTATTATTTAAAATAGTTCTTTGAAAGAATTTTGAGTTGCACTGCTGCTAAGCGGTTATTTTTAGAACTATTATATATAGAAATAGAAAACTTATATTTGCTTTGCTTTTTATTAAAATTTGCATATTTGGCTTGGATAAAAATAAAATTTAAATTTATTGAAAATTCAGTAGAAATGATAACTTATTTTTGTGTTTGAACTCTCCACACAACTTGCTTTGCTATTTATTACAAATAATGTTTTAATTTATGGCTTCTCAATCAAAAAGTTGTGGAAATTATTAATAATTTATTTAAGACTAGCTGAATACCCGGCTTAACTCGGGAGTTGATATCAATAATTTTTGATTTCATTCGTCGATTTGAAAAAACTTTTCACAAACTATTGAAGGAATTTTGTGTGCATCTTTTAAACCGGTAACTTTGGCGAAATGAGCAAAATGTAGCTTCAACATCTGAAAATTATGAAAAAAAATTTAGGGAAATCGTGATTTGCTTGTGTGTGCCGCCGATCGCTTGCAAAAATATATTTCCAAGTTTTATATTGTATTCGATAGATTGCATTTTTTTGAAAAAGATCAGAGCAAAAAGGAATTTTTGGCAATTCGCGAGGAAACTGGACAAAAATTAAATAAGCATTGAAAATAGAAATTGCAAACATTGTACAAATTGTATAACAGCGCCCTCTACTTTTCAAGACAGAGCAAAAGAGATAACGCAAAAATAGTTGCCGTACACGAAAATCCTTCAATAAAATTGTTCATCCAAATCGGATGAGCGGCTTTCTACTTCCACGATTTCTTAAGAGATTTGTACTACAGCGTCCTCTGGTGTTCGATATACATAGAACAAAAAAGATAAGTCCAAAACATTCACCACATCAGAAAACCCCTATTTTCCAATTTTCATGAAAATCAGATAAGCAGATTAGATGTTTTTTTAAACTATTTATACACAGCGCCATCTGGTGTTCAAGATAGAACAGAGTAGATAAGTCATAAAAACTCACCGTATCCGAAAACCTCTATACACACATTTTCATGCAAATCGGATGTACGGTTTCGGAGATAAACTATAAAAACAAAATGCCTTAAACACGATAGCAGCGCCACCTACCGGGTCAATTTGTGAATCTGAACCATCAAGGGATCCACTCAAAAACACACAAAAAATTTCATCAAAATCAGTGCAGCCGTTAAGGAACAGATTAATAACATACACACGTACAAATTGGACAACAGCGCCCTATAGTTTTGAGGAAGAGCTAAAAAGATGGCACCAGCACCCTTGCCGTACTCGAAAATCGCTATTTACAAATTTTCATCCAAATCGGATGAGCAGTTTTGGAGTTTTTCACAATTTCCTAAGAATTGTACTAAAGCGCCCTCTGGTTTTCAAGATAGCACAAAAAGGATAAGTCCAAAACACTCACTGTATCAGATAACCCCAATTTTCCAATTTTCATGCAATTCGGTTGCACGGCTTAGGAGTTTTTCGACATTTTGAAAATATTTGTACTACAGCGCCCTCTGGTGTTCAAGATAGAACCTAGTTTATAAGTCATAAAAACTGACCGTTTTCGAAAAACCTATATACCAACTTTCATGCAAATCGTATAAGTGACTAAGGAGTTTTTCGAGGTTTTTCAAAATATTTGTACTACAGCGCCCTCTGGTGTTCGAGATAGAACGGTGTAGATAAGTCAAAAAAACTCAGCGTATCCGAAAACATCTATGTACATACCAATTATCATGTAAGTCGGATGCACGGTTTAGGAGTTTTTCGAGGTTTTTCAAAATATTTGTACTACAGCGCCCTCTGGTGTTCGAGATAGAACGGTGTAGATAAGTCAAAAAAACTTAGCGTATCCGAGAACCACTATGTACAAATTTTCATGCAAATCGGATAAACGGCTTAGGAGTTTTTCGACGTTTTTTAAAATATTTGTACTAAAGCGCCCTCTGGTGTTTAAGATAGCACAAAAAAGTTCAGTCCAAAACACTCACCGTATCAGAAGATCCCTAGACTACAATTTTCATGCAAATCGGATGCACGGTGTAGGAGTTTTTCGAGGTTTTTCAAAATATTTGTACTATATAGCGCCCTCTGGTGTTTGAGATAGAACAGAGTAAATAAGTTATAAAAACTCACCGTATTCGAAAAACTCTACTTACAAATTTTCATGCAAATCAGGATAAACGGTTTCGGTGATAAGCTAAAAAAAAGGATGCCTGGAACCCGATCGCAGCGCCCCCTACAGGGTCCAACATTTTTTACTGGATAAAAAATATGTTATGACCGGGGATATAAGGAACCTAGATGCCAAGTTTCATTTAAATCTATCCAGTGGTTTTCGCGTGATGCTTTAACAGACAGAGAGACAGACAGACAGACAGACATACAGACAGACAAAAATTTGTAAAATGAGATTTTCGGACTCCTCGTCACTCAAAATGTCCAACGCTTAAAGAATTTCAAAAAAATATTTAGTGTACAGATTTTTTTTTTTACAATTTTAAAAAAAACGGATCAAAAAATTAAAGAATCCACTTAAAGGTGAAAGTCTCTTCTTTCACTCCATATATACTTTTATACCCCCCACGATCCCCCCGTAGAACCATTTTTCGTTTTACTGAAACTACTCAGACAAATATTCGAATGACGCTAATTTAAACGCATCCCTATAAGTATGCAATGATGTATTCTATTTAAACTTTAGGTATTTTATTGTATGCAATTTAAAGAATTTTTCAGTTTTATTTACCCTTTTTATTCAAACTTTATTCGGAAAAAAATGGTTTTTACATTTGCTTAGTTTTACCTATCTTAACGACAATATATTAAAAAAAAAAAAAAAATATATATATAGTGCACATATACTCGAAATTACCTTCCCATCGATATTAGTTTTATGTGAATATGTTGAAGTTAAGACAGGATCACAAACTTTTTTGTTGGCGTATTAATATATAGATTTACAATCATATCGCCAGTTTTAGTTTTTTTTTTTTAAGAAAAATTGAAAATAAATTATATAAATAAAGGCCCAAATTATATAATCGATTGATGATTATTTTGGAAAAACAACATCAATCCTATCGAACAAATTGGAAGATGTATACTCTGCTTGCTTTCAGGTTTGTTCGTATTTTGTTTGCTTTGATGCAAGGGAGGCAATGGTGCGATGGTAGCACGTTCAACTTTCACCCGAATTGTACGCGGTTCGATGCGAGTACGGAAAGGAAAAAGTGCATTATTTCCGACATGGGGAGTTCGACAATTTTTTCCTTTTAATTTTTGAAAAAAATTTTTGAAAAATTTTTAAAATCTAATTTTATTTAACGAAACCGAACTGTTTATCTCAAAACAAATAATTTCACGTATAAGCATAAAGAAAAAATATTTGCGACGCATTTTCAAAGTAAGAAAACCGAGAAGTAGTTGCAAAACTTAAGTGAAAATAAATGATAAATAAAAACAAAAAAATAGTGCAACATGCTGTCAATATAATCATTTGAAATTGTATCCATTTAAATGGAAAATCCATTAATTATTGGAATTAATTAAATTAATTAAATAATGGAATTGAAAGAATCATTCAACTCCCAGCTCTAAAGATATTACTACGATATTCTAAAAATCTTCTTGACGCCAAGAGAGGTGACAATAATTTAACCCACTGATTGGAAAAATTGAAAACTTTTAAGCTAAAATCTAGCTTTTGGAACAATTTTCTTCACTCTTTTATAGCTATTTTTTTTTGCATTGTTGTCTATTTTGTTTAAATTTAATTACTTATTTTTTTTAACAAGAGCGGATAGATTAAAAGATTGATTAGATTGCATACAAATAAACAGAATTAAGAAAGGCAGCATAAAATGCATTACAAAAATCCAGGCACGGCAATATACGAGGGCAATTTGAGAAGTCAGTGACTTTTTGAATAAAAAGCGTTTTATTTTTCAACATTCTTCAACAGTCTTCTATTAGATCGATCCATTTGGTCCAATATTTTAAAATTGTTTTATTCCTGCCAAATAATAGGTTTTATCAAGATCCTCAAAATAGGCATTTGTTCCAGTGAGGGGGCTAAATCTGGAGAATATGATGGATGGGATAGCAGTTCATAGCCAAACTTATGGATTTTACCATGTCAACTACAGACGTGTGCACCGCACAGTGTAACGAGTGCGGAGAAAAATACAAAAAATCTAAATCGACATTTTATAAATCTGAGTATGAGGTCTTATTAACAATACTTTAACTAAGAAATGTTTAAAATATTATCAAAAAGAAAACGTAAATGTAAAAGATATGAGCTGCAAAAGTACACGCTTTAGTTGCATGTATCTTTTACCGACTTCAAAAAGGAGGTGGTTCTCAAGTTCGTCGGTTTCTCTGTTTTTTTTTTTTTTTTTTTTTTTTAAATGTATGTACATCGATAACTCCTAAACCATATGCCTGATTGCCATAAGTTTTGGGGAACAGATAGATATCATTGTGGCGGCCGTGGCGTAGTGGGTAGAGTGTGTGACTCTTACGCCAGAGAACCCAGGTTCAAATCCTCCATCTGACACAGAAAGTTTTTTCAATTGAATAAATTTTTCTGTTCGGCCGTCATCTCTCTGCAGACAATGGCAAACCTCAGAGAGTAAAAATTGCCATGAAAAGCTTCTTGAGAGCATAAGCTGTTCGGAGTCGGCGTAAAACATGTAGGCCCAGTTCTCGATCATTTGTGTGCAAACATTTCATATCACACACAACACAATTGATCATATCATAAGCATGATTAATGATATATATGATAGATGTCAAAAGCATGGAGGTGCCCGTAAAAAAGTGGGCGGTATTCGAGAACTGGGCGTGGCAATACTAGATCTCACAATACTAGATACTACTGTATCTCGAATCATATTGACACTAGGGCACTGAAATTTAGTGTAGAGGTAGGCACAATTATTACAAAGTACCGTCAAGCAAATGGACTTTATTCGACAAATGGGCGTGGCAATATTAGAAAATGAGTATATCTCGAATAATATTGATACTATGGTACAGCAATTTGGTATAGAGGTAGGCATCATTAGTAAAAATTACGATCAAGAAAGTGGGCGGCATTAGACTACTGGGTGTGGCAATATTAGAAAAACACAATCTCAGTTAATATTGACACTAGGACACTGAAATTTATTTTAGTACAGGGGTAGGCAGAATTATTAAAAATTACGGTCAATAAAGTAGGCGTTATTCGATAAATGGGCGTGGCAATACCAGACAAACACTATCTCAGTCAATATTGACGCTGGGGTACTGAAATAAAGTACAAGGGTAGGCACAATTATTGGAAATAACGCTCAAGAAAGTGGGCGCTTATTTAAAAAGGGGCGTGGAAATATTAGAAAAACACTATATCTCGAATTATATTGACAACAGTATAAAAAAAACTCGTTACAAGAAAGGGTATAATAATTTCAAAACACGTGACATCTAATTTAAATTTAAGAGACAGATATTTGAAATAACCAAAAAACTTTCAGAATTTAATAGAACAAAGTTTTTCAGAACATTTGTATTTATGTTGTTTATACACTTTTTTCGTAAATTTATAATATTCTCGAAAAAGGAAGTAATAAAAACTTTTTTAAAAAAAAAAAAACAACTGACTACAAAATCACTACAAAGTAAAAAATAATTTTAAAAATACTTTTCCTTTTAATTTCTTGGTCATATTTGATAATTTTTATAAACATATTACTATATATGAGATCTTATTATTTGAATTTTTTTCTTATTTGTTTTATTATCATAAATATATTCATTTCTTGATGAATCCAAATGCTTTGAAGTTGGCGCTTCTGATTAAAAGTGTGATTATATTAGCGCCGACCTGATCTGTTTTGAATTTAGGAGCCAAGCACCAGCAGAGGTAGAGAGGCAGGCCAAGAACTTTGTACGAAGATAGATGTGAAAGAACAAATCGAAAGTGAGTCGAAGAACTTGTTACGGCAAATTCTACAGAAGAGCTGCAAAGGGCAGTTAAGAAAGTGTCAACACAAGAGACCACATCAATTTCTCTTCACAAAGCTTTGGCTCTGTATGTTGATATGGATCTCTCTGTCAGGAAATACAATATGATGAGATCAGTTGTCAATTCCGTGCATTAAAATTGTTTTCCCTCATATTATGCACTTAAAACTGCAAAGCAAGGTATTCTACCAAATTCCATTTCAGTAAGTGAAACATTTGTAGGAATAGAATTGCAGGCTTTGCTAAACAAAACGGCAGAAAGCTTAATAGAAGCATATAAAATAAAAACTGAAAGTGACTTCATCTTAGAATGTTATTTGGGAAAATAAAAAACATTCATCAACTCGTTTTTGTCGACCCATAGAAAATCAGAAATAAATAATCTTTCGACTTGGTTTTACAACACTGCAAACCAAAATATAAATGTTCACTTTAGAATGAATTTAACTATGGTTGATGGAGCTGTTATTAACGTATTAACAAATAATCCTGCTGCTTGTTCGTGCTTTTTATGTGGAGCACAGCCCAAGGAAATGAATTCGGAGGGAATATCGCTAAGAACAGTAAATGAAGATTATTATAAATTTGGCCTCTCTACTCTTCATGCTTTTGAGTGCTTCTTACATATTTCCTATCGTCTTTCGCTTAAAATGTGGAGAGTAAAAGCGCAAAATCCAATTTTTATGGAAAATAAAAGTAAAATTCAATTGAAATTTAAACAAGAAATGGGGTTGATAGTCAATAACGTAAGGACTAGTTATGGTACTTCAATTGATGGAAACACGGCTAGACGTTTTTTTGAAAACATTGAGAAATCAGCAAGTATTACAGGCATCGATTGTGGCTTGATAAAAATTTTTTCGGTATTCTAAAAGTAATTTGTAGTGACAATGCAATTAATTTACAAAATTTTGAAAATCTTTTAAATGAAACATCTGCACTGTATATATCATTATATCCCTGGTACTATATGCCTGCCACAGTACACAAACTTTTAATTCATGGTGCCAAAATTATAAAATATGCAGCTTCACCGATTGGAATGTTATCCGAAGAAGCCTTAGAACATGATACAATAATTTACAAGGTAGCCTTGACAACCACCTTGTTTCTCACGAGCGGCGATCGGAAGTTGTCAAACCAATACAAAGCTTAACTTTTCATCTGATTGCTGCTTCTTCGCTTTCTCTTTTTCAATGTGTTTTTGACAACTCCAAAGCGCCAACAGAACTGTCACTCCTACCTTGTAAATCATTATACCATGCCTTAGAATGTACGCACAAATTAACAAGAAAAACTCGCTTAAATCACACAAGAAAAATATCAGAGCCAACCATTGCTATAAATCAGTGTCGGGCAAAACAATACATAAACATGCAAGCTTGTGTCTGTGTCCATGAGAGAGCGACAGCGCTGGTTTTATTTACACTGTAAATAAAATGCATTTTTTTTATGTTTTATTTATATAATTGTAATTATTATGATTTATAATTATAATTATTATTATCATTTTTTATTATTTTAATTATTATTATTATCATTATTATAATTATTATTATAATTATTATTATCATTATCATTATTATTGTTATCATTATCATTATTATTATTGTTATCATTATTATTATTATTATTATTATTTATCATTATTATTATTATTTATTATTTTATTATCATCATCATCATCATCATCATCATCATCATCATCATCATCATCATTATCATTATTATTATTATTATTATTATTATTATTATTATTATTATAATTATTATTATCATTATCATTATTATTATAATTATTATTATTATTATTATTATTATTTTTTTTATAGTAACTTTTCAAATTCTATTATATCGTCTATATTTATGTTGCCTTCATAACTTTTAATGCGCAGTAAATCTGAGATATGTTCATCTGATAAACGGTTTCTAAATTTATGTTGGATAATTTTGAGGGTTGAAAATCCAACCTCGCAATCGTATGAGGAACTGAACATAGAATATATTTTGAAGATTTCATGTTTAATATTTGGATATGTTTCCTCTCTTACCTGTTTCCAAAAATGTTGAACCATTTCCAAGGGAAGGCTTATATCATTGCGCAGCATTGTTAGCTCTGCGTGTATTTCTGTTGGTTGGTCGTTAATTTTGCAAATTAAAGGATTATTATGCAATTCAATTGCGGTTTTAATTATCTGAAAATCTTGAAATCTTTTGTTATAATTTATTAATAACTCTTCAACAATCCTTGAAAAGTCTATTAATTTATTAAAATTTAAATTATCTGACCATATTATCCTGGTTTTATCCAAATTGGACAGATCATTATTTTTTAATTGAATTATTAAAATATTTAGTTTGCGCTCAAAGTGTTCTACAATAGGCACTAGCTCAAAAATATGTCTGTTTTTACCCTGCAGTGACAGATTTAATTGATTTAATAAAAGAGTAAGGTCGCATAAAAAGGCTAAGTCTAATAAAAAATCTTTATTCTTAAGATTTGAAATTAAATCATCCGATTTTGAAAAGAAATTTTGTTCCAAAAACAGTAAAACTTCATTCCTCAAATCAAAAAGGCGTTGCAAGCTCCTACCACGGCTAAGCCAACGAACCTCTGTGAACAAAATTAAATCACCAAACTCGGCATCAAGTTCATCGAGAAAATCTTTAAATTTTCTGTGCCGTAGTGCATTATGCCCCCCTCGAATTGCATTAATAATTTTGATGGCTATTTCCATTACATAGGAAAGGTTTAACTCTTTCGAAAAAAGCGACTGCTGATGGATAATGCAATGAAAAGCTGGAATTTTTATATTATTTTTCATTAACCAACCTATCAGCCCTTGATTTTTTCCAGTCATCACTCTGGCTCCATCAGTACAAATCGCAGTCAACTTTTTTTTGTTAAAAAGTGAAAAAACATTTTGTTGTAGTATTTTAAAGAGGTTTTCGCCTGTAACATGCCCATGCATTGAAACAACGGAGAGTATTTCCTCTGTTGTTTGTAAGTTTTCATCAACTGACTTAACACATATGATTAATACGCTTAAGTTATTTATGTCCGTGCTCTCGTCAAGACATATAGAAAAAAATTTGCAGTTTAATAACCTTTGCTTAGTGGTAAAATATAAATATTTACAAATAACTTCCGTTCGGCGAGTTATTGTTCGTCTGGATAAACGTATTTGTTCTACAATTTGTTGCATTTCATTTCCTTGCTCCCCAAAAAAACTGAAAACAACCTGACTTAATTCTTTAAAAAACATACCATCTTCATACGGTCGGCATTTTTTTGCCAAGGCCAATGACACAGCATAGGATGCCTTTTTAAATTGTAATGAAGAAATATTATGATGAATATAAGAATTATTTATATTTTGATTAAAATCATCAGCAATAAACCTTAAAAAATATTTAGCTTTTAATTCGAAAAGCTTTAGTTTTCGTTCTTCTCCTAAAATTAAATTGAATTGTGCGTGACAAACCGAGTAATGCCTTTGCACATACATCAATACGGAACGAGAAACAGTGCGTTCGCATATAAGACATTGCGCTACAGCGTTTGTATTTTCTATAAAAAAGAAATCTAGCATCCATTTATCATTAAACATTTTTCTCTCTGTAGTTGCGAAGCGAGCAGAAGCGAATTCTTGCCTTCTTGAATGCTTAACGTCAACTGACATGATTTGAATAGCAAAATTAAGCTCACAGCTTCTCATAAGCACGAACCAAAGTCATAACTCGGCTACTGTTCGTACGCCACACGAAATTTTTATTGTGTACATGGTTTTTCAATTTTGCCCGACACTGCTATAAATAGACAAGAAAAAAATCATTCAAATCAAAGCACGGTAACGAAATAGAAAAATACATAATACAAGAGGAAATTGAATTAGAGGATTCCGAAAATATAATGCTCCCACACTAAGAATCAGAGAACGAGAATAAACAATAACAAATCGTTCCATTTCGTTACGTTTCGATCTTTCAAGCGTATGAAACAAAAACGATTGAAATAATAAAAGAACGATTGAACGTCTGTTTTGTTTTTTGTTTGCTGTTACGAGCAAAACTATAAACAAAACAAAAAAATTGTATAACCAAGAGATACAAATGAAACCGAAACAACGATTCGTTAAACGATCGTTGGATAACAACAAAATAAATATTCTACTTAGCATTCTTTTGCGCTCTTTGTAATTTTGCTTCGTTTCTTTAGCAAATTCTCAGCAAAATTCTCTCCTATCTTTGCTTTTTAATATCATAATTTGCTGTGAAACAACAAAAACAAAAGTCACGCTCACGCTGTGTGCAAACAAGTCTTGTGTTATCGTCCAATGCCTTATGCATAACCGTGATCATTAATGAAACGTTTGCTTTGGTTTCGTTTTTTATACTGACACATTAGCAAAAATTATAAAAATTACGTTAGCTCTCTCTTCAACTGAAATGTTTCGTGTTTCGTTCGCCCTCACTATCGATTCAAATGAAAAATATCGACTTTGTATCACTCTCTTAGATATCGGATCGGATATCGTTTCGTTTGTTTTCGTTCTCTGCTAAGAGTATAGCAGGGATGAAAGTTTATCCAATGATTAACTTGGTTTTTTTGTTTTTAAAATTTGAAATACATAAAATGTTACACATTATTTGAAAAGTGTTTTTAATACATGAACAATATAGTGTGTGATGTAAGTCTAATTAAATATATTATATATAAAGCTACAATGTATTCTGCTTAAAGTCTAGAGTATTTTAAGTAGTGACGTTTAAGAAAAATTTAAATTTTTGCCATAAATACTAGAGATAATGATAATATGTCAAACAAGACTAAAGTTGGCTTAGCCCGACCATGAACATAATAATTCAAAATGTATTGAAAATAAACAATCAATTTATAATTTAAATAAACATTACTAATGTGCATTGAACTCCATGTTGTATCATAGGCATGTGAAGTGGGCGTGTCAGTAGGCGGGTGGTGCCCATCTTTTTTACACATCTTCGTTTTGATAAAATATACCCACATACCGAATTTTAATCCTGTAGCTCATATACAAACTTCTTTGTATATGAGTTTGAGGTATTGCGGGTTGCAATGGAGGTGGGCGTGTCAGTAAGAATATGGTGTCCATTTTTTAAAAACATCTAATTTTTTATGAAACTTTTTCAAATACCAAATTTCAGCTTAGTAGCTTGATTTTTAGTCTCTTCATAATGTTTTAAAATTTAGGGTTGTATGGGAGGTAGGCGTGTCCGTGGTCCGATTTTCATTAAATTTAGTGTGTATATTTCAATTATTACAGTTATAATACCTATGTAATTTCATGATTCTACGACGACTCCTATTTTTGTCCTATTTTTGTCCACTCGCTATATGGGCTCGTTACACTGTGCGCCGGTGCGTTGTCATGGAAGAAGAGTACTTTTTTTATGGTCGAGTGTGAGCAGTTGCAGCACCCATGTCCAAATGTTCATACAAAATGTGATGCACTCACTTAGTTGAGATGCCTATAGCCTCAGTCACCTTACGCAGTTTCACTCTCCGATCGTCCTATATCATTCCATGGAAGTTCACCCATGACCACAATGGAATTCAGTTAACCACTTCTTAACCATTGAAATTGATAGTGTAGAGTCCTCATATTATTTATCAAGCCATTCCGGTTTCGGTATTGGTTTTTTTACGTAAAAATAATGTTTAATCAGCCCACGAAATTCACTCTTTTCAATTTTCGTCGATATTCAAGAGAGGTTGTCTGCTTTCAATGACTTTTTAAAAAACACAAACTAAGTGACGCAGCTTGCTCAAAATTTGACAGTAGTCTACTAACAGATGCTATTTCACAAGACTAGTATTGCTTTTAGAATTACTATGCGGAAAATTCAAAAAGTCGCAAACTTCACAAATTGCCCTCGTATTATTACACAACCTATGGTGACACAGTTTCATATAAACGGAAGTACCCACACCTTGGTGCATTCACACTTATACAACTGCAGCATAGTTTTGTGAAGTTTTACTCTTACTGTTTCCCTGTTTTTATTCATGTTTTTTTTTTATCTCTCTTACCGTTTTACGTAATGCTTGATTGAAATACTACAATTTTACTCATGAATTGAGTTCATGTTTGCTTTTGCTGATTTTTTCCCCATTTATTTATATGAAAGTAAGTATTCGAGAGTATGTTATTTTTTCCATTTGCTTGCTCCGCTTTGGTTTCGTCGGTTGGCTTTCGACATTTTCATAATACTGAGTTTCTAGTGTACGAGTTTGAAGAACATGCTGATGGGTTTGCTTTTGAAGTGATGTGTTTGTTGTTGTTATCTGTGTGCTTGAATTTATTTCTAAGCAGTTGGTGTTTGGTTTCTTGTTGGTTTCTTTGAAGAGAATATTGATAGTGAACTTTTAAGTATTGAAATTTATTGGCAATTTTGTAAAGCGTGTAAAGCTACGTTGAGTGTGCAGAATTGCTTTATAGAACCAATAAATATTTTTTAATATAATTGTACTGATTCATGAAAATCACTCAAAAGAGTCTTTGAGTATTGCCAAGGTTTCAAATACGCAGCAGCAGCATTTTGGCATTTATATAAATAAAAAATAGTTTTTTTTTTTTGATATCTGCAAAGTTTATTGCTAAAGAGGCATTATTTGTATTATAAGGAATTCTGTGCTATTTACATATATTAACATATATTAATATCTTAGGATAGTTTTGCAACTTTATATTAATAAGTATAAGCTAACGAGACAGAGATTTAAGCAGGTAAATATAGGAACAATTACCTCACTCTTCAGAGCTCAAATGACTAATCCATGGGCGTAGCTAGGGTGAGTGGGGGTTATATGACACCTATACATTCGAAAACTTTAAACAATAAAATTATATATTAAACAGTTCTTAAAGTGTTGTGATTTTTAAACTACCAGCTCCGGATTAGCCCATAAGCAAGTTAAGCCACTGCCTAGGGCACCATAAGCAGCACCGAAAAAAATATTTGCTGTTATTATTATTTGCTACATTACTTCTTGAAAGAAACCTAATGCTAATTACGATAATTTACTCTTATATTCTTTAATCCAAATACTCATTTTCTACAGAAACAAAGAACCGGTAATTT
Organism: Coremacera marginata; assembly: GCA_914767935.1. Taxonomy (NCBI): domain Eukaryota; kingdom Metazoa; phylum Arthropoda; class Insecta; order Diptera; family Sciomyzidae; genus Coremacera; species Coremacera marginata. Next base: position 15,055,282 of record OU612043.1, on the reverse strand, counting down.
TCCTCAGAAAACTTTATATGGAATCATTTACTCTTTAAGATTATTCACTGTAATTTTCTGCGTCAGCGATACTATCGCAGCTCTTTAGTATACTGTGGAATATACAGGGTGTCTTGCAAACTAAGTGCAACTATTTATGGAGGTGATTCTATGGTACGCGTTCGCAAGCGAATACGATTTGTTGCATACCTTTTTAAATGGTATGCTTACCAAGGTACGCGAGTGAACCTTTCCGAACCCTAGTTTAAATGAATATTGAAACTTTTTTTCCACCTAAAATCTATACTGTGAAACAAAATAACAAAAATTCATCAGATTCACGATCTCGATATAAACATGTACAAAAAAAAAAAAATATTTTGGTGTGTTTTTTCCCAAAAAGGGCTTTTTTAAAAAATACGTAACGTGAATAATGAATACTTTAATGTTTCCGAAAGCGTTTAATTTGATAGTTTTTTTTTTTGAAAATGCTAAATAATGAAAAAAAAAAATTATGTATGGAGGAGTTCAAGCTAATAATAAACAGAGAAAAAGTATAGTTGTCGTGAATTTGTGTAAAACCCAATTTTACACGAGAGCAAACTACACTCTAAATGATTTCTGTTGAATTTTACGACGATAATCGTCGGCAACGCTTTTACGACTGAAAGTGTCTAAATTTACACATGCACATTCTTAAACATTTTTTGTTGAATAATACACAAAAAATGTTTAACGATTTATACACTGATGTGTAAAAATTGAAACTCACTTATGTTTATTTTTCAACAAAAAATGTGTAAATATATGCATGTGTAAATTTAGATTGCTTTATTTGGAAAAACGTTGCCAACGATTGGTAGTTAAAAAGTATTTATATCAGGGCCGTAGCTAGCGAAATTTTGCTTCTAGAACTACTATTTTTTTTCAAAATTAGAAAATGGTAAAATTATAATAAAAATAAAAACTTTTAGGCTGGGGTTTTGGAGTTAAATTTTTTTTCTAAAACTATTTTAAGAGGTGAATTTGGGTAATGTTAAAAATATCAAAAAAAAATTTTTTTTATAATTAATTTCAACGATACATTTTGCTTCAAATAGACAAATTATTGATAAATATGCTTTCTCGAACGTCGACAAATTTTTTTTTTTTGAGCTTACGATGAGTTTAATAGACATAATTTTTGTTGAATTATCACAAAAATAATTTAAAAAAAAAATTTAGTTCAAAACACTTTGTTAGTCTTGCGACCAGTATATCGCTAGCTACGGACCTGATTTATATATTTTTTAAAATTTTTTCTTTTTAACACAAATCTTCTAGAAAATTATGTTTGTGTTGTTAAGAACGAGTTTAAAGTTTCCATGTGAAACATTATATTTGAAGCAAGCTGAAAATCGACAAGCTAGATCGACTGTAGCTGAGGTAAGCCCATAACCTTTTTTACTTGGATCAAAATGGTGCACATCGCAAAATAATACTCATCTTGTGTATTTTTTAGTCATTGAATTATTATAAGGATTTTAAATTTCAAAAGCATTTACCATTACACATTTTTGTGTGCACATCTCTTTTAAAAATAAACATCTTTGTCAAATTTTAAATTTTTACACATTTTGAGCTGAACATTACACATTTTTGTGTAGTAATTCAAACATTTTTTGGTGTATATTTGAACTTTGTATACCTTTTTGCTTAAAAATAAACAATTACTGTTTCTTTTCATAAAATGATCATCATTTTAGGCAACAACAGAAAATTCAACAAAAAATTACAGTCATTTTAGTAGGAAATTTCAACAAATAATTTAGAGTTTAGTTGTTAATCGAAATTTTGCAAAATTTTGTCACCTCCCCTGTTTTAAGTGTGTTTTGCTCGAAAAAATAAGCTCCGGTAAAAGATTTGAAATAAACGGAATTCAGCTAATGAAGCTTACTTTTTTTTTTCAATTATGATAAAAAAAAAAAAGAAAAATTTCCCTTGAAATCTAGTTTCCAATGCTTTCATGCAGAATTAAGCCTAATTAATCAAGTCTGTTCGTTGTTTAGTATTTGAAAAGCCTCATTCAGAGTTTTTGTTTTTAGCTTAATTCAATGAATTCATTCATTTAATTCTTAAATAAGAGATTTCTGAATAATGAACAAATATAACCCATCACATCACCTTTCCGTTAGTGCCTATGTAAACACAATCTATTTCGTAATCTTTTTTTCTATACAACATAAAAGTGAAAAGTTTGTATTTTGCACTATAAAAAAAACTTACCCAAAAAAGCTGGAATTGCACCCATTGGCATCACAAATAAGCTCACCAACAAATCAGCAATAGCCAGCGAGAACAGAAAATAGTTGGTAACATTTTGTAACTTCCTGTCCAGAGCGACAGCAAGGCAAACCAATATATTGCCCAAGCCGCCAGCAAAAATAAACAAGATGACAAACAGAAAAACCCAATCGTAACCCTTTTGCTGCACGTGCGGATACCCGAGGCTGTAATCAGCGGTAAAATTCGTGTCTGTGCCATTTATGTAAGTGACATTCGCATCCAAATCGCTGGACCATGACCAAGCATCATCACTCAAACTGAGCTCGTTGAAATTGTCATCGAATTTTGAGGTGCTGAGGTTGAGTAAATGTTGTGTGTCAAGTGATGGCAACCATGATGACGTAATATTGTTTGATAGCCATGGGCGGCTACTAAGCAATGACGTCGATAACTGTTGTAATTGCAGCTGCATGGAACAGACAAGTTCATCTAATGTGGTGTGGTTGTAGGAGTTGTTGCTGTTGTTGCTGATATCAGTAGCGGCAATATTTTCAAAAAAGGATACTACTGTTTTGGCACTCGTTGACGTTGCTGTTGTTGTTGTTGCAGCAGCAGCAGCATCGGCAACATTGTCAATTTCGTTATCACTGGCGGCAAGATGACAAAACAACGTTTGGCTTTGTACTAAATTGCATGGATTAACACCAGTAATGCTATTATTGTTGTTGTTGTTGTAGTTGTAGTGATTGCTGCTGTCATATTGCTGCTTCTGCACTGGCGCTGCATTCTGAGCTTTCGATAATAATTGCTGGAATTTCGTGAGTGCTAAATTAAATTCGTTAACAGGATTACGTAGATTGCGCACAACAACTTTTGTGTCCATCACACAATCATGCACTGCTGCTGTTGTTGTTGTTGTTGCAGTTGTTGTTTGTGCAGCTACCGTTGATAAATCATCACTAAACAATGACTCAACGTTGTAGTTGTGCTTGTTTTCGTCGCTATTGTTGTCGCTGGTATTGTTGCAGTTGTAGTGCGTCGTATGTGTGGCTTGATCGAATGTCTCGAGTATGCAGCGGAATATACTGCTGATGGCTGATGTTGCGGTTTTTGTTCCTTTGTTGTCGAAATTTTCGGAACTGTCGCTAATGCTATAGGATGTGTTCTCTGCTGCTGCTGTGTGTGTGCTCTTTGATGACAATATGTCGTCGTTGTTTTTGTTGTTGTTGGTTGTTTCGTCGCAGTGCACCTCGGGTGTACCAATCCAATCCAGGTTACTCCAGGCCAACTTATTGGCCAGTCGACATGCATAGTGGCGGGTTTGTTCAGCAACGGATGTGGTGAATGTTGCTGCTGCGGTTGCTGCTGTCGCTGACGTCGTCTTAGCGGTTGAAAGTTTTTCACTTTCAATCCCGTCAGTTGGTCCATGACCAAGTAATTTGTACAAATCCATTTCATTCTCAAGCTTTACCAGCTGTGCGTTGCTGCAGCTTTTTCTTAGTTGCAGTCTCGACGAACACGCTTCAATTGTTGCCGCTCACTATACAAGAGTTCCAGTTGGTTTGCTTTTTGCTGTTGCTAGTTGCTGCTGTTGCTTTCCTTAAGAATTCCCTGCAAGTAGTTAATGTGAAAAATAATTTTATTTTTATTTATGCAACTAAAAAAAGTTTAGAAAAACTGCTAGTTTTATTTGCGCTGATTTATTTTATTAAAAAAAGTAAATTGAAAAGAAATAAATTATGCTGCTCTTGATATGGCAAAATTTTTTCAATTTAAAAACTTCAAAGAATGCCAGAAAGCATTCCTTAACAAGCTTTTGTTATAAAAGTTGGCAACATGCTAGTATTTATACTGTAAATGTTGCTCTTTCTATAGCAAGCATCTCATAATTAGTTTGATGTTTTTTCTCACACCAATTAAGTTTTGTTTATCCTAACAAACGTTTGTGCTTTAAAGACAAATTAGAAGTATCTTTAGCAACTTGTTTGTTTTAAAAAAAGTTTATAATAGAATTGTTTAGCGAATGGGTGGCACGTGATTTTTTTTTTCACTTTTATCTTGACTCCTTTTTTTGTCTTATTTAAATTACTTGGAATTTTATCAAATTGTGTCTTACCTAATAAGAAAACTCTGGCCAAGCAAAGTAACTAAAAATTTTTACAATTATATTTTGGGAGTAATTTTTTAGCTGCCTCTTATTCTTGCTGCCTTTAAGTGCATAAATCAATTTACGCATTTTGTTTTAATTTATTATTTTTGAAGTGAAAACTTTTTGGTAGAGAGCAAAACTATAGATTCGCGATATCATCACTCTGTCAGCGATATCATCACGCTGTTAGCGTAACAGAAATTATTGCTGTACAGCATTTCTTTTAGGGGATTACCTAGCATTGACCAAGCCGCAGACCAGGCCGATTACCGAAGCGACTATCAACCGATTATCGAACCAATTACTGATTACCGAGGCGATTACCAACCGATTAACAAACCAATTACCGATAATCGAAGTGATTACCAACCAATTGCCAATCAATTACCGATTACCGAAGCGATTATCAACCCATTAGCGATTACTGAAGTGATTACCAACCCATTATCGATTACCGAAGCGATTACCAACCGATTACTAAAGCGATTACCAATCGAGTACCGAACCGATAGCCTATGTTTACCGAATCGATTAATAAGCGATTACTGAAGCGATTACCATCCCATTATCGATTACCGAAGCTATTACCAACCGATTACTGAACCGATAACCAACGGATTGCCGAAATGATTACCAACCAATTGCCGAATCAATTACCGATTACCGAAGCGATTACCAACCAATTACTGAAGCCATTATCAATCCATTAGCGATTACTAAAGCTTTTACCAACCCATTATCGATTACCGAAGCTATTACCAACCGATTAGCGAACCGATAACCAACGGATTACCGAACCGATTACAAACCCATTATCGATTACCGAAGCGATTACCAACCGATAACCGAAGCGATTACCATCCGATTACCGAAGCGATTACCAATCGATTATCGAACCGATAAACAACCGATTACCGAAGCGATTAGCAACCGATTTCTGACTACCGAAGCGATTACCAACCGCTTACCGAACCGATAACTATCCGATTACCGAAACGATTACCAACCGATTTCTGACTACCGAAGCGATTACCAACCGATTACCGAAGTGATTACCAACCGATTACCGAAGCGATTACCAACCGATAACCGAAGCGATTACTAATCCATTACCGATTACCGAAGCGATTACCAACCGATTACCGAATCGATTATCAACCCATAAGCAATTACCAACCGAACCGATAACCAACCGATTACTGAATCGATTAACAATTACGGAACCGATTACCGAAGCGATAACAAACCTATTACCGAACCAATTGCCGATTACCGAAGCGATTACCAACCGATTAACAACTATGGAAGCGATTACCGAAGCGATTACCAACCTATTATCGAATCAATTACAAATAACCAACCGATTACCGATTACTGAAGCGATTACCAACCGATTACCGAAACGAATACCAACCAATTACCGAAGCGATTACCTATCAATTACCGACGCGATTACTAACCGATTACCGACGCAATTAGCAACCGATTTCTGAGCCAATTACCGATTACCCACTAAAGTAATTGTATTACAAATATACAATATTATACATAAGCAATAAAAAATAGTAGTTTATACATTCAATAACGCATTTGACTAAAAGCGTAAAAAAGTAGAACGCATCTGATTTGCCGACTCTAGCTACTTCGGATATTTATAACAGCTATGTTATTTCACAGCTTTAAGTTTTCACTTCAGTAGGCAGGCCCCCACTGCCTAATTTTTGTTTTAAATTAAATTAATAAAGAATTAATTAAATTAATAAAAATATGTAAAATTATTTTTCTAAGCAGTCAGTGAAGTCAACGTCAAAAGTTTTAATTAAAGGAAAACAACAATAATATCATGTTTCCAGCTGTTTCACTTGAATAGTTTTTTTCCCGGAAAATTCATTTCCTTGATACCGTGCGTCGCAACATATTTACTTCTATTGAATTTATCTATATTCAGTACGTTTCCTGCAATTATCAATGTCTGTTTTAAAAGTCTTCTCAGAAAAGTTAAAAAGAATTGATTGCTCTCAATTAAATGTTAAGCTTTTAAGGCCGGCGATACATTGACAGGCATCCCCGAATCGATTTTTTTTAAGTGATTTAAAAACATATGTTCAAAATATGAAATATTTTCAGTTCAAACTCTGATACATATGTATCAAAAATATGTTTAAAATTTTATAAAGATATCTTCAATATTAAGAAAGTTATACACTGTAAAATAGATTATCGCGTGAGTTCGATATAATATAAAAATCAAGTTACTACAGCTGCTATTTTATTACATCATTTATTTTATCTGCTCAAACCGGTATATTTGAGAAGGGGAACATTCCAAAAAATGTTAACAATGATTATTTTGTAAGTATATATAGTGAATTAATTAAGTATTGAACACTAACGTCTGAACACTAAAGTCGTTTTTCTTAAAACTACGTTTTTCAAAACTGCGGGCAACCTAGCTCAAAAACTACTTGACCGTTCCTAACAATGTTTGGATGGACATATTTTAACCAATTTGAATGAAACTGATTCTTAAAATAGTCTTTTAAGATCGAATTTTTTTAATATTTAAAAAAAAAAAAAAAACAAAATAAAAAATGCAATTTTTTTTTCCAAATACGAATAAGTTCTTAAAAAAGACATTTTATAAAATTCTGTTTCATTCACATAGGAGATATTTTCATTTTGTCTTAAAATTGTAAAAAACTTTTTTTTTTCGGGTCAACCTAGGAGCCAGCAGAGTGCCCTCAGTACGAAAAGAGGTCTTTTGCAGCAATCCATGTAGCCTGCGCCATCTTTGTTTTTGAAAAAATAACTTTTTTTTTTTTAACATAAATGTATATTTTACCAAATATGAAAATTTGAAAACTCTAAACAAATTTCTTCTAATAATAACCATCATCTCAATATCACTATTTTTTACTCACCTCTACATGTATTGCCGGCCTTAATTTGATTGTAATATTAAAATCGACTTTATACTGTAGTAGCTATTAACCGGTACGCTTTGCTACGTCTTGGTAGCAATTATTTGCAGCTATTATGAGGTGTTTGTGTCGCCAACTACCGTGGGATAAGTCTTCTAAGTATCGCATATAAGGTCCTGTCGAGTGTATTATGTGAAAGACTGAAGTCCATCGTAAACCAACTGTCTGGGCCTTATCAGTGTGGCTTCAAGCCTGGAAAATCTATCACCTACCAGATTTTAACGCTACGACAAATTTTGGATAAGACCCTAGAAAAACAAATCGACACCCACCATCTTTTTGTCGACTACAAAGCCGCGTTCGACAGTCCAATAAGGATTCACCTATACTCCGCCCTGTCTGAATTTGGTACACCTGCAAAATTAATCCGTCTATGCAGGATGAGACTGAGCAACACCAGTAGCACAGTTAAAATCGGGAAGGACCTCTCCCCATCATTTGTTACCAAACGAGGTTTCAGACGAGGTGACTCTTTATCGTGAGACTTTTTTAATCAAATTATGGAGAAGATCATTCGAGCTGCTGATCTGAGACAAAGCAGCACCATATTCTACAAGATTGTTATGCTGCTATCGTATGCTGATGATATTGATATCTTGATATCATTGGCCAACGCACACGTGAAGTCAGTGCAGCATTCTCCAAATTAGAAAAAGTCCCATGGGTCTTGCAGTAAACGCAGATAAGACGAAATATCTGAATTGAACAAACAAACAGTCCCAGCGTATTGGCACCCAAGTCATTGTTGACAATACCTCCTTCTAAGTTATGAAGGACTTCGTCTAACTCTTGCCAACAGGTGTTACTTTGGGCTCAGTAGGCAATTGAGAAGCAGAGCCCTCTCTCAACAAACAAAAGTCATGCGATATAAGTCACTAATCATGCCTGTCCTTGTATATGAATCACTAACCTGGACGTTGAGCAGCTCTGATGAAAAGACTTTGGGAGCGTTCGAGAGAAAGATCCTTCGTAAAATCTACGGACCAATCTGAGTTAATGGCGAGTACCGAATACGATGGAATGATGAGCTGTATGAGCTATACGCCGACATCGACATAGTAAAGCGCATAAAAATCGAGCGGCTGCGCTGACTAGGTCATGTTGAGTGGATGGAAGACGACGCTCCAGCGAAGAAAGTATTCGATTCGGTACCCATCGTTGGTCAATGCAGAAGAGGACGACCGCATCTCCGTTGGAAGGACCAAGTAGAGGACAATCTGACGAAACTTGGAGGACAACCTTGACGAAACAGAAATGGCTGGCGCAATTTCTTACACCAGGCGAAAACCGACTTACGGTTGTAGGCGCCACCTAAGTAGGTAAGTAAGTACTATGGCGCCCTCAGCGTGTTCTATCGTCCTCTGGTGTGGTGAGATAAGTAGATACAATATGTTCGTTCTGGCTCAGGAGGCGCGGAGGCGCAAGCCGATGACGTCACGCCCGGCGCTCAAGTATGAACGGATTTCTGCTTGTGCTGGTGGACGGACAGACAAAAAACCGCAAGTTGTTTTTGCTTTAAGCGTTGATCATGTTCTTATCAGTGTTTGTATGTTTTATGATTTTTTTCATAACCCTAGCATTAGTTATAGCAATGACTCAAATTCTGCTGGCTGGCTTTAGCTGAAATGATATGATTTGCTATATGAAAATATATGCATTAATATGGGTTGAAGCAATTTAGATACGGCGATGGTTGAAGGGGGAAATAAATGTTTATAAATTTAATAAAGTTGGTAAGTATTAGGTGGGAGTCTTTGTTTTAAGCTTTTAAAAATTGACAAGTTTGATGTATGTCTTTGCTTTAAACTTTTTAAAATTGGCAAGTTTGGGGTATTTCTTTGCTTTAAGCGTTGGTCATAATTTTATACGCTACATTATCGGTAGTGGTAGTCAAGCGAGTTCTTATCAGTGCTTGCATGTTTTGTTTTTTCTTAACACTCGCATTAGTTACAGCAAGACTCAAATTTTGCTGGTCAACTTGCTTTGTGAAAATATATATATTAATATGGGTTGAAGCAATTTAGGTACGGCGAAGGTTGAAGGGTTAAAGAAATATGGATAAATTTAATAAAGTCGGTAAGTATTAGGTGCGTGTATTAGATTTGTGTAAGTAGTTTGTATATTAGATGACAACCATTAAAAAACATAGGCGTGTATAAATATCTATTCGTCAGTTGGGGGACATAGGGGTCACTTACATCCAGCAACTTCTCCGCCTCTGGCTTATATTTTATGTAAATTCAAGAGTCTGTGAAGCTTCGAGATGCAGAAACTTCGAGAACATTTTAGAAGTCGACTTATGTCACTGTATGCCGTAAGTGAATGGTGTGAGAGAGAAAGGGAGAGAGAGAATTTGATAGTAAGAGAGAGAGAGAGAGAGAGAGAGAGAGAGAGAGAATTTGATAGTAAGAGAGAGAAAGGGAGATAGCAAATAGCGCGATCCTCTACAAAGAATACTTCAGAATCAACCTAACCTAGCCAATGCCAAGAAGAGGCAAAAAGTTTCTAGAAGCTTCGAGATGCAGAAACGTCGAGAACATTTTAGAAGTCGACTTATGTTATTGTATGCCGATGACGTCACCCATACCCATCCCGGCACGGATTTTAATTTTATTTAATTTCAATTTCAATACTAATTTCAAGGTTAAAGTGATAAGAGCCAAGCTTCATAGTAAGCGCACTCATAACCCGCAAGTTCAAGATAAGGCAGCAATGTACAAGTTCAAACATGTTTTTTTGTGGTACTTCTAAAATAAATAAACAATTTTTGCGGTCAAGTGCAAGGGCAAAAAAAAGAAGATAAGAATTTAAGGTTGATATGTCAAAAACTAAGCTAAGCTAACCTAAGCTAATATAAGCTAAGGCTGCGTTTATAGTGAACGCCCATAATCGGCTGCTTTTTTATAATGGTTCTTGTTGTTGTTGTTCTTACTGTTGCTATTGTTGTTCTTACTTATGTTGTTGTTTTTGTTGTTGTTGTTGTTCTTGTTCTTGTTGTTGTTCTTACTGTTGTTGTTGGTGTTGTTCTTACTCTTGTTGTTGTTGTGGTTGTTGTTGTTGATGAGGCTGTTTTACTAATAAAAATAGGCAATCTAAAGTTACTAAATAAATAGCTAAACTTCTTTATTAAAATATTATTTATATTAATTACACCACATTTTGAGCCCAATTTGGTCACATCTGTTGATAACCAAGATAAGCTATGGAAGCTACGTCCAATTACGGACCATCTCAAGTCAAATATGTTGAAGAACTATCACCCAACACAACATTTATCTTACGATGACAATGGACGACACGGTTGCAAGCAGTTTTTTAAAGGTAAACCAATCGGCCAAACGGTTACATGTTAAATTTTGACATATATCAAGGCAAGAACCCACGTTGTACCAATCCATATGATGAACGATTCGGAAAATGTGCAGCACCACTTATAACTATGATCGACGACTTTCAGATGATTTGAAAGGCCTTATTGAATATTTCATTCATATTGAATTATTGTTTGATTGATTATCGATATTGTGATTGATTGATTGATTATCGATCAGTTTTAGCCGGTAGCTGTTGAACAGTACAGACCATTTTAGCCGGTAGCTGTTGAACAGTACAGACCAGTTTTAGCAGGTAGCTGTTGAACAGTACAGACCATTTTAGCCGGTAGCTGTAGAACAGTACAGACCATTTTAGCTGGTAGATGTAGAACAGTACAGATCAGTTTTAGCCGGTAGCTGTAGAACAGTACAGACCAGTTTTAGCAGTTATCTGCTAAACTGGTCTGTACTGATCAACAGCAACTGCTAAAACTGGTCTGTACTGTTCTACAGCTACCGGCTAAAATGGTCTGTACTGTTCTACATCTACCAGCTAAAATGGTCTGTACTGTTCAACATCTACCAGCTAAAATGGTCTGTACTGTTCAACAGCTACCGGCTAAAACTGATCGATAATCAATCAATCAATCACAATATCGATAATCAATCAAACAATAATTCAATATGAATGAAATATTCAATAAGGCCTTTCAAATCATCTGAAAGTCGTCGATCATAGTTATAAGTGGTGCTGCACATTTTCCGAATCGTTCATCATATGGATTGGTACAACGTGGGTTCTTGCCTTGATATATGTCAAAATTTAACATGTAACCGTTTGGCCGATTGGTTTACCTTTAAAAAACTGCTTGCAACCGTGTCGTCCATTGTCATCGTAAGATAAATGTTGTGTTGGGTGATAGTTCTTCAACATATTTGACTTGAGATGGTCCGTAATTGGACGTAGCTTCCATAGCTTATCTTGGTTATCAACAGATGTGACCAAAGTGGGCTCAAAATGTGGTGTAATTAATATAAATAATATTTTAATAAAGAAGTTTAGCTATTTATTTAGTAACTTTAGATTGCCTATTTTTATTAGTAAAACAGCCTCATCAACAACAACAACCACAACAACAACAAGAGTAAGAACAACACCAACAACAACAGTAAGAACAACAACAAGAACAAGAACAACAACAACAACAAAAACAACAACATAAGTAAGAACAACAATAGCAACAGTAAGAACAACAACAACAAGAACCATTATAAAAAAGCAGCCGATTATGGGCGTTCACTATAAACGCAGCCTTAGCTTATATTAGCTTAGGTTAGCTTAGCTTAGTTTTTGACATATCAACCTTAAATTCTTATCTTCTTTTTTTTGCCCTTGCACTTGACCGCAAAAATTGTTTATTTATTTTAGAAGTACCACAAAAAAACATGTTTGAACTTGTACATTGCTGCCTTATCTTGAACTTGCGGGTTATGAGTGCGCTTACTATGAAGCTTGGCTCTTATCACTTTAACCTTGAAATTAGTATTGAAATTGAAATTAAATAAAATTAAAATCCGTGCCGGGATGGGTATGGGTGACGTCATCGGCATACAATAACATAAGTCGACTTCTAAAATGTTCTCGACGTTTCTGCATCTCGAAGCTTCTAGAAACTTTTTGCCTCTTCTTGGCATTGGCTAGGTTAGGTTGATTCTGAAGTATTCTTTGTAGAGGATCGCGCTATTTGCTATCTCCCTTTCTCTCTCTTACTATCAAATTCTCTCTCTCTCTCTCTCTCTCTCTCTCTCTCTTACTATCAAATTCTCTCTCTCCCTTTCTCTCTCACACCATTCACTTACGGCATACAGTGACATAAGTCGACTTCTAAAATGTTCTCGAAGTTTCTGCATCTCGAAGCTTCACAGACTCTTGAATTTACATAAAATATAAGCCAGAGGCGGAGAAGTTGCTGGATGTAAGTGACCCCTATGTCCCCCAACTGACGAATAGATATTTATACACGCCTATGTTTTTTAATGGTTGTCATCTAATATACAAACTACTTACACAAATCTAATACACGCACCTAATACTTACCGACTTTATTAAATTTATCCATATTTCTTTAACCCTTCAACCTTCGCCGTACCTAAATTGCTTCAACCCATATTAATATATATATTTTCACAAAGCAAGTTGACCAGCAAAATTTGAGTCTTGCTGTAACTAATGCGAGTGTTAAGAAAAAACAAAACATGCAAGCACTGATAAGAACTCGCTTGACTACCACTACCGATAATGTAGCGTATAAAATTATGACCAACGCTTAAAGCAAAGAAATACCCCAAACTTGCCAATTTTAAAAAGTTTAAAGCAAAGACATACATCAAACTTGTCAATTTTTAAAAGCTTAAAACAAAGACTCCCACCTAATACTTACCAACTTTATTAAATTTATAAACATTTATTTCCCCCTTCAACCATCGCCGTATCTAAATTGCTTCAACCCATATTAATGCATATATTTTCATATAGCAAATCATATCATTTCAGCTAAAGCCAGCCAGCAGAATTTGAGTCATTGCTATAACTAATGCTAGGGTTATGAAAAAAATCATAAAACATACAAACACTGATAAGAACATGATCAACGCTTAAAGCAAAAACAACTTGCGGTTTTTTGTCTGTCCGTCCACCAGCACAAGCAGAAATCCGTTCATACTTGAGCGCCGGGCGTGACGTCATCGGCTTGCGCCTCCGCGCCTCCTGAGCCAGAACGAACATATTGTATCTACTGAGATAGAAAAATGGTATGTACAAATTTTCATTCAAATTGTGTAAACGTTTAAGGAGTTTTCCCCAATTTTTTAAGAGATTTGTACCGCAGCGTCCTCTGCTGTTTGCGTGATAGATCATTAATCAAGATATCGCCTTAACATTTACTGTACTGGAAAATCCTTAAATAGGAATTTGCATGCAAATCTAATGAGCGGTTTAGAAGTTTTTCGTGGTATTGAAAAAAGAGGCTTGGAGTACAGTGCCCTCTGGTGTTCTATTCTACTCTAAGACTGTAGAATTCTACTACAGCGCCCTCTGGTTTTTGATATAAAGCAAAATAGCAGATCTGTGTAAGATTGCAATAATTTTACGTTTCAAGACTTCTGATTGTGTTCAAATTGATTGCAATACGTAATTCTTTGTCAGTACTTCTGACTTGAACATTTGCAATATATATTTGTACCTTTTACTCCTACGAAAGGTTGCTCCTACAAAAGAGTAAGATTACCGAAACTAAAAAAAAAAAAGAAAAAACAAAAAGAAAAGAAATAAATGTGACCCGGTTACTTAACCAATATATGATTCAATTTTTTTGAAGTGAAACAAAACTGATAGTTAACATTTCTCATTGTAAGGAAAAAATTAAAAAAAAAAAACAAGAATTTAATGTTTTTTGAACAAATATTGTGGTTATTCTGTTGTCGGTCTGTCTGTTGTTGTCTGTCCGAATTCATAAATAATAAATAAAAATAATGCTGCATATTAATAAGTATGTGTTCTATGAAAATTCTATAAATATAAAGAAATAACAAATCTGACTCAAAAAATTGGATTTACAATGTCCCGCTGGTGAAACTTTGTCGTTGCTCGGAATGCATGCCATGTTATAACCAATTACTTCCGAATATTTTATCATTCATCCTATTGTAATGTAAGAATGTAAGCGGAATCTGAATCAAATCAGTTTAATATTCTTTTTGGGCAGTGATAACCCTACCACTACACACATCACTAGTAATGCGAGCATGCCAGTGCAGGTAGGTAACTCGTGGTTTCCTTCCTTTGAATTTGCTCCTGTTAGTGAAGATCAGGTTGCTATGTGCTTAATGAAGATAAATTCAAACGCTGTTGGTATAGATGAAATGCCCATTAAGTTTGTGAAATCAGTATTACCTTTCATAGTATCGCAAATAACTCACATTATTAATCATTGTATAACCAGCTCAAGATTTCCTGATTTATGGAAGGCTGCAACGGTCTTACCTGTGGCTAAATCTGCATCTGCTTCTGTACCTACTGACTTTAGACCCATAAGTATCCTGCCAGCACTTGGAAAGGTTCTTGAACGTATTATGTCCAGCCAAATTGCTGAATATTTAAATACTAATAATCTCTTATCTCCGCTGCAATCTGGTTTTAGGATTGGTCACAGTTGCTCCACAGCTGCAGTTAAGATTTTGGATGATATTAGAATCTCCTATGATCAAAACTCTTTGACCCTGCTTTGTCTCATTGACTTCTCCAAAGCATTTGATTCTGTTAATCACACTCTTATTTGTTATAAATTAAAAAATTACTTTCAGTTTAGTTCTAGCGCTGTCAAGGTGATATCCAACTACCTGGAAGGGAGATTGCAGCGGGTTAAAGTCGGAAATGTTTATTCTTCCCTTAGGTCAGTTGTAGCTGGTGTCCTTCAAGTGTCTATCCTGGGTCCATTACTCTTCTCTCTTTTTATAAATGATGTTTTTTCAGTTTGTAAATTTGCTACTGTTCATGCATATGCTGACGACATTTAACTGTACCTCTCTCGACCAACTGGACTGTTAGAAGATCTGACTTACAGACTGAACTATGATTTGAACTTATTGAATAATCCCTTGAAATCTAAAGTTCTTCCTATTGCGGGAAATGACTCCTGCTTTATTGATATTCCTCCCCTGTTTATTGGAGGTGAACAACTTGAATTTGTACGTAAAGTGAAAAATTTGGGATTTATAATTAATTCTTAATTGACTTGTATCGACCATATCAATAGCACCATAGGAAAAATATAGGGGACTCTACGTTACTTACGGACTTCTTTTGAATTCACGCCTATTGAAACTCGTCGCAGGCTTGTTGTGCAATTAATTATGCCACATATCACATACTTTAATGTCGTTTATAGTCAGCTTGACTCACAATCTCAGCACGAACTTCTTGTGGCATTTAATAGTGCTGCTAGATATGTATATGGAGTTAATCGTTATCATCATATTCCTCTAATAAGTAAAGGTATTCTTGGCTATGGTCTAATTGAGTATTTAAACATCCGCAACATTTTATTTTTACACAAAATTATCCACACCCAGAGCCCTGCATACCTTTATACTAAACTGCAGTTTTTTCAATCTCAACGGTCAACTAACTTTGTTGTTCCTAGGTGTAATTACCTTAACAGTAGTAGATCTTTTTTTATTAGCACCATAAAACTTTGGAATGCGTTACCTATTTTTTTAAAACAAATAACTTCACGATCCAACTTCGAACAATCCATTTTTAACCATTAAAATTCCTTAAATCAATAATACTGTACTCTGTTTAATTCTTTCTTCTCTATCAATGCGTTTTTCTCTTCTTAGTTCTCTGTTTAGTATACATTTACTAGTCTTCTCTGTATAACTTTATTTATATTTTGTATCCTCATTTAAGTCATTTAATTTCTAGTTGTAATTATTTCTTATATAACTTATATCATAACTTTTATAATTTTGTATTGTTCATTTTTCGAGATTTTGTTATTTGTAACTGTTACAAAAAATCATAAAAACAAAAAAAAAAAAAAAAAAAAGTAATAAAAAATGTTAGTTTTAAGTTAAATTTTATTAAATTTTGTTAAACAAGCAATTGTAAAAATCCAATGACCTACTAGAAAAGACAAAGTCTTATTGTACACCATCAAATTAAATAAATTAAATTAAATTACATCTTTGTAATTAAATAAATAATACTAAAACAATAAATAAAAAAAAAAATATTGTTAAAGAGTGGTACTGAGTGATACATAAACTACTCTACACTTTACACTATATAAATGGTGATATACTGATAAAAACTACTTTTTATTTTTGCACATAAATACAAAGTGAATAATATCCCTTTTAACCTGTGTTAATTTCAACATATTCACATAAAACTTATATCGGTGGAAAGGTATTTGCGAGTAGATTTGCACAATTTCATTTTTATTCGAATATGTTGTCATTAAGATACGTAAAACTAAGCAAATGTTAAAAGCTTTTTTCCCATCGGGATAATGAGAAACCAACAACAAAATATATAGCGACACAGCTCAGTTGATCATCGTTGCTGTAGCTTACACGAGAAAGAGTAGAATGCGAGAGTGACGCAGACACTTCAAAAGAGCTGTGTATCAATATTTTTATTGTTGCTTTCTCTTCGAACACACCGATTGCCTGATCAGAAAGAATTTGCTAAGGCGTCAGTGCCAAAAAACTGTTAACCTGCTGCTTGCTTTATACAACAAGTACAAACACATTTATAATTGTTTATTTTGTTCATGGTTGAATTATAAGTTTGTCACAAGGGAGAGAGCGAGTACCCATAATTGTCAAATCGATGTTGACAGCTCATAGAAAAACTTTCTTCCGTAATCATTCAAAAAATTTGATGATTTTCAAAAATTGTAGGTAAAGAGAAGAGAGTACGATCAGCCCTGCAACAACCTTATAATTCAACCATAATTTTTTTCAATACTTGGTGGTTTATTTCGAGATGACGCTGCGACAGAGAGCGCAGTTGACGCCATTCCTTCTATGCAGGCTATGGATTGGTGCGTTCAGCAAAAACAAAACAAAAGAAAAATTGGATTTGGTATGGTCAAATTTCGGCCACAGGCGATACTAGTAAATATAAAAGGGTTTATTACAACAATAAAAATAATATATAAAATACAGGCTGGCAAAAAAAAGAAAATAGAAGATAATTTAATAATTCGCAGAAATTAATGCGAAAATAATTTGTTCTGCCATTTACTTCAGTTTGTCTTATTTCGGCGTGCTTGTGCGTCATATGCAGCAAACCTACTCCGTTCTCCACTTACTGTGTCATCAGTGTTTTGGCGGCCATGTCCGAACAAATGTAAAATGTAAAAGTTGTAAACATGTGTTGAAGGCCTCTACGCTATATTTTATTTAGGAAATAGGCAGTTTTGTAATACTTTTATTTACAACTGAGCTTAGAAGCTTTGATAATACAGCAAAACTGTAGCTGGTACTTTCGTAGGTACCACCGGACAACAAATGGTTAAAATGAATCACAGGTGTAAACAGATTCGCACAGGTAGTGTTGTCATAAAATTTTCAACATGTCCATTAAAATATATCCAATTTAAACAAACTTTAAATCGGGTCAATTGTTTATTTAATTGTTTTTCAATTGCATGATGTTTAATCTGTCAAATTCATTTAAGAACTCAACATGCATAAATTAGACAAATACAAACACTTCATCAACATCAAATTGCTGGCTGGCTAACATCCAAGAACAACACGAACAAATAACAAAAATAAATTCTAAAATAAAATCAAAAGTAGAAAACACAACACTTCATATATATTTCAACATAAATAAATAACTCATTCTTGATTTTATTAAATGAAATAAGTTTGTTTATTTATTTATGTATGCCAAATGTCAAAATATAAATTCACAAGTTTTCATAGCTAATTGGGAGGTGTGAAAGTCTCTGATGACAGCTTTTATCGTTCTACTGGATTAATTTTAAGTACGACAGCTACCTGTGCTCGATGATAAAATTTATGATATGTCAGTTTTAATAAAATGACACTCCATTCGCAGAGAAAGAAATGTTTTGTTCAGAAATTTTTAGAATATTAAAAATCAAAAAAAAAAAAAAAATAAAATAAAATTATAAGCCTCATTTTGAAAAAAATTTATTGCTGTCAAAAGAGTATGTGTTTCAAATATTTAAAGTTTTATGCAATATTGAGAGCATATATAGAACACGCTACAGTTTCTAAATGACTTAATAAAGTCGGATAAAATCCTATGGGCTATAAATTTTTTTTCTCTAGCTATAAATCTGCAGGATCAGACGGTATTATCATCACCATGTTGCAAACGGCCAAATTATGAGTCGTTCCCTAACTTGTAGCTATATACAAATAATGCTTCAGGCTGAACTACTCGTATGTACCTGTAGCCTGAAAAGAGCAAGAGTTGTATTCCTTCCGAAATCAGGCAATAGCAGCCACCTGTATCCGCAAGACTTTAGGCTCATTAGTCTTACCTCGTTTGTACTCAAAACTCTAGTGAAACTGATAGACTTGATTAGATACAATATGGCGGTTCTGGCGCAGGAGGCGCGGAGGCGCAAGCCGATGACGTCACGCCCGCACCCCAACACCATCTAGTGGGGGCTTTTTTTTGCTAAAAATGTGCAAAGGTGTATGTATTTGCTGAAAGCTATTAAAAATTAGCAAGTTTGGTGTATGTCTTTGCTAAAATCTATTAAAAATCGGCCAGTTTGGTGTATGTCTTTGCTAAAATCTATTAAAAATCGGCCAGTTTGGTGTATGTCTTTGCTAAAATCTATTAAAATTTGCAAGTTTGGTGTATGTCTTTGCTTTTAAGCTTTTAAAATTGGCAAGTTTGGTGTATGTCTTTGCTTTAAGCTTTTAAAATTGGCAAGTTTGGTGTATGTCTTTGCTTTAAACTTTTAAATTGGCAAGTTTGGGGTATGTCTCTACTTTTAAGCGTTGATCATAATTTTATACACTACATTATCGGTAGTGGTAGTCAAGCGAGTTCTTATCAGTGCTTGCATGTTTTGTTTTTTCTTAACCCTCGAATACCTAATAGCAATGACTCAAATTCTGAGTGACGAGTTTAGCTTAAATGATATGACTTGCTTTATAAAAATATATATATTTATTTGGAATGAAGCAATTTAGGTACGGTGAAGGTTGAAGGGTTAAAGAAATGTTTATAAATTTATCATAATGGTGCTAAGTATTAAGTATGTATTAGATTTGCATAAGTAGTTTAAGACTTGGATGACAACCATTTAAAACATAGGCGTATATAAGTGCGATACATCTGAGGTACAAGTCTCAATCCCCTGGTCAAGTCGTCCAGCAAAATCTCCGCCTCTGACTTATATTTTAAGTAAATTCAAGAGTCTGTAAAGCTTTGAGATGCAGAAACTTCGAGAACATTTTAGAAGCCGACCTATGTCATTGTATGCCGAAGCGAATGGCGTGAGAGAGAAAGGGAGCGAGAGAGTTTGATAGTAAGAGAGAGAAAGGGAGATAGCAAATAGCGCGATCCTATACAAATCCATATCCGTATTCAGATTTCCATTTCCGTTTCTAAAGTGGATGCTCCGGGCTTGAAATATTGGGTTAGACGCTTAACCTGTTGATAGAATTTTCGTGCATCCTTATTGCCCTGGTATACCTCTAGTTCCTCACGCTCACGCTTTTTCTGCTCTCTTTTCTTGCGTCTGAAAAGGCGCCTCTCTTCCTTCCTCTTTTCGCGGTAGTTTACTCGCACGGCTCGCGTTGCAGCTGACTGCAGCGTTTTTCTATATGGATTATTTATATTATAAATAATAATAAAAAAAAAAAAAAAAAAAAAATTGAAAAAAAATTTTCTTACGAATTTCCATACAAATACAATTACATCGGAGGGTTAATACTAAAAGTTCCGGTTTTAACAGGCATTTCCTCTCACCTGCCTGATTCTATTTCACAGGGGATACAAGAAAAAGAAGACTTTTTTAAATCACCCTGTTGCGCATACACACACACGGTTATAGTAAAATTCTACAGGAGTGCAGAAAAACTGCTTTCTTTTAAACTATTGAATGGATTTTCGACTTAACTGAAAACATTTATTGAAATTAGATACTTGCTTTGTTCTGAAGTCAGTATTTAATGGAAAATCCGGCCTTCATTAATTAAATCAAATTGAATTACATTCCAAATTTAAATTTTGGCCTTTTTGCAATATACGCGGTATTGCAAGTGGCTAATACGCGGTATTGCGTCATTTAAATTAATTCAAATTTTAATTTAAATTAAATTTCATTTCGTCATTAAACTTAAAATCAAATTTGCGATCAAATATTGTTTTTTTCAGGTTAACTAACCCATGTGTCATCCATCAGTTATCGAAATTCTCTCATTCTACCATGTTTTCAGCGTCCTTTACACGATTGAATAGTCGAGCGGCAACGCGTTTCATGCCCAAACAATCGTGCACAACGGTCCAGCCTGAAAGCATGGTTTTGAAGCATGGTAAAAGCTCACTCATGATATAGAAACTTTCAAAAATATAGATATTTTTCTTATTGTGACCATGAAACAGCAAAGCAAAAAAGAAATATATTTCGAGAGTATTGCACCCGTGTTACTGAATCAAAAGTGACGCAAATATTAGACATAACAATAACACTTTAATAAAGATTTAATGAATTGAAACGATTTTTTAAACGAAATAAAAAAAAAAGTTTCTAAACAATACCGTTACGGCAGCTGTTCTCAATTTTGTGTGTCCAGTCATAATATTTCAAATGACAAATTTTCTTACCACAAAAATATAAATAATGAAAAAAAAAAATAGATACCGCTACGTATTTGCTCTGTAGTCACAAAGAGTTTATTTTAATTTTTGAAATAAGTTAGTCTTAATTTATTTATTTTTTTTTTTTTTTTTTTTTTGACAAATCTTTGCCAAAGTGAAACAAGTTGTTTCAATAATAAATGCATGACATTGAAAATAAGTGTAAAAAAAAAATTACCAAGCACAAAATTTATTTTTAAAATTGGTCAAAATATGTCTATAAACAAACCTAGACTGAATGAAAGAGCGCTATGAATAAAGCTTTCATGGTTGGGCTAACTTAGTAAAAAACTCAGAACAAGGCAGGCAATTTTTATGCTTGATTTAACTTTAAGCTAATTTTTTGCTATGGTTTAAATTTGTACGCCTCCAGCTGAAAAATGATTTTATTTACCACTTTGGATTAAGTTCTATAAAATGTGCCATGATGATGCGTGTGTGTGTTTTTTTTTTTTTTTTTTTTTTGCGGTAATCTAATAATTTCTGCAACAACAAATCCAGCCAATTAACCGCAAATTTTTTGCGCCCATCTTATTGATTGTGGATTAAATTGTTGCTCGTTTTAGAGCAAAAGTCAATTTGCAGTGAAAAAAAATTAATGCAGCGACAGGCTTAAAATACACTTGAAAAAAACATCGTATAATTGAAGTGCATATTTTGCCAAAACTCACATCACACGTTACTTGTATTTACTAGCATTAAAAAATTTAATAAATTTTCAAAAAAGTTTTACCTATTTATTGCCTTTATCAATAAGTTTTCATATTGTTTGACTTTTAAAGTGGTTCTATCTTAAGGCGGTCTTCTCATTCAAAACCCGTTTTTTGGACCCTTTTTAAAAAAATTCTTATTTGAAAACGCAAAGAATAATTGAAAACTTTTTTTATTTATTGTATTACAAAAGATTCAAAGTAAATAAAAAATTTTTTTTTGCCTCGATACGTGGGCTGTTCAAAAAGTAATGAGACTTCAAAGTTGGTGGTGAAAAAAAAGGTGTCGTCACGGCGGCCACGATTCCGGGTATCCGGAGCGTCTGAAATGAAAAAAAAACGGGGTTATAATCAGTATAGATGTAATTCTCGGGTAAATCTCAAGCTTAATTTTGTGATTTTTTTTTGACAAAATGGCGGCCATTCAAAAAAAAAATTTCAATTTCGGGTTTTTTTTTTGTAGTTTAGTGTAAAAAAAAAATAGTAAAAAATTTTTTAAAATTATGGTCGAGGTTCACCCAAGAATGGTGACAATTCTGCGTCGATTCCATTTTGTTTCATGAAAATCGGTTCAGTTGAACTGGAGATATCATGGCCGCCAGTTCGAAAAACGTGGGTTCGAGATAAACGCGTTTAAAGTTTGAAGTAATTTTTTTGGGAAAAAAAAAAAAATCAAAAATGTTTAAGTGTAGTTTAAAAGAGCTGACAATTTTTACTTACAAATATTAGTCGGCGATGCCAGCTCCATACAGGCCACCTTCCTCTTTTTCGTTGAAACTGCTTTCTGCTGCCCTCTCTGCTCTGCGAGCCGTTCTGCCAGCTTTTGATGATGCCGCAGCTCGAGTCTCTGATCGGTTCAATCTGTCTTCATTGCGAGATAGTGCGTATTCGTATGCGTTTTTGCCAATCGCAATACCCATCAAACCCATAATTTTAAGTATGGGTATAAAACCGTCGTTGAAGAGGCACGTTGCAATGAAATTGGCCACTTCGATGGTGCGTGCGCCTGAGTTGATGTGTTTGGGCGAAAGTGACCAAAGAACAGAATTGTAGGACTCATTGGAATTCTGAGTTTCAGATCCAAGGCATCTTTCAAGCAAATTATCTGCCGACAGCGCTTCGTAAGCTGGTTTTATTACCTCCATCACCTTCTTGTCCATCAGACCTTGCTTCACAAAAAAGGCTGTATCTTCTAAAGTATTTCGAATTTCTAAAAATCCTTTTAGGGGCATATTCACCACTACCCAAGCTATAAATAAATGCAAAAAAAAAAGTTGAAAAAAAAAAGTTGCTCAATGAGAAAACCCCCTTAAATATGCGCATCTATGCAATTGAAATTGAATAGGCGCGTGCATATTCATTGTGATATATTCATTTGTTTTTTATTCAAAAGGCTTTTGCAATTCGACCAACTACAATGGTATCATATTTGAAAAAATTTCCTAACCAATATTTTGTCGTTGTTATTTGAGCAGCTTTAATCCGGTTTATTTATTTTCTGTAGACAAAATTTGCGTTACCGCAATTTAAGCCGCATTCTCAGAGCGCAAATTTTTAAACACAACCTGTGTGACATTAGCTAAGGTTATCGTAAAATATATTATTGAAAGTTGATAATTTTTTCTGCCAACACAACCTTGAACCTCTTATTTAAGTTTAAATATTATTTGGTACAATGAATTTATGAAAGAAATTTATTTTAAATAGTATTAGAAATGAAAGTTAAAATCAGATCCATTCAAGATTTTAAAGTATTTCTCAATATTACACGAACATTCGTTTCGGGCAATAAAATGATATAAATTACAAGAGGGTGGTGCGTTAAATGAAAAACTTAATTTTATTTTTAGGAAACTGGAGTTATAATTGAATAAAAATTTACAAAAAAAAAATATATATATATACTAGCTGAATACCCGGCTTAGCTCGGGAGTTGATATAAATAATTTTCGATTTCATTCGTCGATTTGAAAAAACTTTTCACGAACTTTAAAAGGAATTTTGTGTGCATCTTTCAAACCAGTAACTTCGGCGAAATGAGCAAAATGTAGCTTCAACATCTGAAAATTATGAGAAAAAGTTAGGGAAATCGTGATATGTGTGTGCGTGCCGCCGATCGCTTGCTTATTATTAAGTATTATATTGTATTCGATAGATTGCAAATTTTTGAAAAAAATCAGAGCAAAATGAATTTTAGGCAATTCGCGAGGAAACTGGACAAAAATTATATAAGCATTGAAAATAGAAATTTAAATGTCAAAACAACGCCAACTTGTGACGCAACTGACTTGCGCATGTGTTGATGCGCACTCAAATACCACAGAATTCGGCATCAGCTGTCCTGATTTGCTGATTTTGTAGTACAGCGCCCTCTGGGGTTCAAGATATAGCAAAATACATAGCGCCAAAAGGCTCACCGCACCCGAAAACCACTTATAAAAATTATACTTATCGGATGAGTTGTTTTGCGTTTTTTGCGGTATTTGTACAACAACGCCCTCTGGTTTTCGATATCGAATAAAAAAATAACGCCAAAGCCTTTTCCATACTCAATAATCAAATCCTATATATCCGATATACAAATTTTTATCTAAATCAGATAAGATAATAAGATAAGAAATAAGATAAGATAATTTATCAAATTCTCTGTTTTGAAATCTCTAGTCGACATCTAGTAGTTCTAAGATT